>CM044312.1:100544637-101862762 GCA_024291935.2 Okapia johnstoni
CGATAAAGGACAGAAATGGTATGGACCTAACAGAAGCAGAAGATATTAAGAAGAGGTGACAAGAATACACAGAAGAATTGTACAAAAAAGATATTCACGACCCAGATAATCATGATGGTGTGATCACTCACCTAGAGCCAGACATCCTGGAATGTGAAGTCAGGTGGGCCTTAGAAAGCATCACTACGAACAAAGCTAGTGGAGGTGATGGAATTCCAGTTGAGCTATTTCAAATACCTGTATATAGATGTTTATAAGAGCTTTGTTTATAATTGCCAAAACTTGGAAGCTACCAAGGTGTCTTTCATTAGGTAAATGGATAAATAAACTCTAGTATATCTGGTCAATGGAATATTATTCAGTATAGAATAATGAGATATGAAGCCATGGGGGAACCTTAAATATGTATTGATAAGTGAAAGAAGTCAATCTGAAAAGGTTACACACTATATGATTCCAAATATATGATATTCTGGAGCAGAAACTATGGAGACAGTGGTTATCAAGGGTTATCAGATCAATGGTTATCGGGTTGAGAGGGAAGATGAAGAGAAAGACAAGAGATTTTTAGGGCAGTGAAACTACTCTGTATAATACTATAATGGGGGATAAATACCATGATTCATTTGTCAAAACCAAAAAAGTGTACAACATAAAGAGTGAAATGTAAATATAAACTATGAACTTTAGTTAATAATAATGTATCAATATTTGCTCATCAGTTTTCAGGAATATGCCACACCAATGATTGATGTTAATAGTAGGGGAAACTCGGTTAGCAGGGGTGAGTATATGGGAATAAAAGTTCTTTGTTTATGCTCATTTTTCCATGATCCTAAGACTGCTTTAAACAATAAAGTCTATTTTCTTTTGGAAAAACACCATAATAGGAAAAAGTAATCATTTGGATGTATTGTAACTTCTGTTCATCAAAAGAAATTATTAAGAGAATGAAAAGGCAAGATACAAAGTGGGAAAAGATATTTTATGTATATAAATCACTCAGAGAACTCATATTCAGAGTGTATAAAGATTTCTTGTAACTCAATAAGAAAAAAATTGACTCAATTTTTTTTAAGAAAGGCTCAATGCTATGAACAGAATTATGAAAGAGTATATGGAAATGGTCAGTGAACATGAAAATTTTCCAAGGTCATTGTATCAGTCAGTAATCTTAGTTATATTTTTAAAAAGCCAAAAGTGGAAGCAAAAAAAAAAGGTGTTAAAAGGTGACTGGATAACTCCCGAAGTTGCCAGCATGGATCAGTTGAGGACGATGCAGTCGTGGACAGTACTCCAGATCCAAGACGTGAATCTGTTGATGGTCAACTCTGGATAGTGTGACCTACTCGGCCCACCCTGGAACCCGGATTCAGCCACCAGTAGGACCGCCCTGCTGGAGTTGCTGTGACTGCTGCCAGTGTTGCACCAGAAGGATGACCCCCAGCTCCTAGTGCACCAATCACATGAAGAGCACACAATTCATGCCCTGGGGCAAAAAAGAGGGATTTATGCACACTTCTAAAATCACAAGTCCAAGGGTGGTGAGCAGGGATTTGAGCCCAGCCAGCTTGGCACCAACATCCAGGGACTCAACTGCTATGCGAGACTGCCTCCAAGTGAGTGATGGGAGTTTATCATTTTAAGGACCGAGGAAGGTAAGCAAGTATCAAAATGGCCAGCAGCACCCCATGCCACCATATCATGTACATCAGAAAGCATCAACCACTTGCTGCTTGACTAATTTAGAAAGACAGGGTAAAACTACTCATACGCAATGTGGGCTTCTGAAATCACCAAGTGCTTTAATGAAGGCAGGTCGGGAGGATCTGGTATGACAACTCATCAAGAGCTGTCGCTGCCCCATGTGGGGCCATGTGGCTGCATGCTGACTCAAACTGATGTGGGGGGGTGCCTCTGAATCACCAAGACCACATCCTGCCCCTCCCTCATTTTTTCCCCTGGAAGCTGCCCATCAGTTTTCTTGCTGAGATCTCCACCCAAAGCATGGGGTGCAGGTATTTGCACCAAATGTCTGTGAGTGTCTAAGAAATCCCATTTTCCAGGAACATTTGGCCCTGGTTGTTTCAGTGGCATCTATGTGTGAAGTTAGTATGACTAAGTGTGAAACTGATAGTCTGTGCATGAAGACTCAGGGCTCAATTCAGGTCATTTATTTAGCTTCCACTGTGTTTTGGTGGACACACACTAGCATGTAACGTCATATATACTTGCCTTCAACCATTTTTTATTGCTTATTTGACCTAAAAGAAAATTCTGAATCACAATGCCAGCTAGATAGTAACTTGGGAGAAATATGTTCTCTTTGAGAATGGTGTCACAGACACACATTCATTATGGCCAAAGACTAAGCAGGCATCTCATCCTGCTCTGATTCATTTTAGAAAAACATGTGGTAGGCAATTCATAACCCTTGCCCATTTACTTTCAAATACAGAGTAAGAGGAAAGGGCAATTTTCTGTTTTTCTTTTCTTTTTTCTGTAAAGGCATATTACTAAAATTAGTATCTGTTGGGGCTTTTTTGGTTTTGTTTTGTTTGGGGTTTTTTGAGTTTCCACTGAAGGTAGTAGTGGGAGTTAGGATTAGAGAGGCTGAAAAGTCATCAGTAGATGGAGGAATTTGAAAGTTCAGATGAAGGAGTCAGAACTTTACTCTGTAGGCAGCAAGTAATCCACAGAAGTTTTTAAATTTTATTTTTAAGTCAAATACAACAAATCAAAAAATGTGGAAGTCAGATGAAAATTTAATTTATAAAATGACAAGGCAAAATTTGTGCAACCAGCATATGTGACAGGATGGAGGTGGTAGCTAACATTATAGTGGTCATCATTTTGTGATTTATAAATGTATCAAATCAACAGTTTATACACCTTAAACTTACATAATGGTATAAGTCAATTACATCTCAACAAAGCTAGAAATAAAAAAGAAAAGAGAAATAGAAGACTGCCAGCACCTCAGAAAGTTTCTTAGTGACATTTTTTTTTTAAATTATGAGAATACAGAAAAGCATGAAACACTTACATTCAGTTTAACATGTCATTACCATCAAGGTCAAAAAGTCTGTACAAAAGTCTAAGGTCAGTCACATCCTAAAGTCTCCTTGAATTCACCTCCCCAATCACAACTCCCTTCCTCCTCCCCCACCCACGATAATCACTAGCCTAACATTTGGGGAAATCATTTTATTTTCTTGCTTTTCTTTGGTTTTACCCCCTAGGTATGCATCCCTAAATAAGGTAGTATAGTTTTGCCTTTTTTGTTTTCTTGGTTTTTTGCTTCTTTTACCCAACAGTATTTTTTGAGAGTCATCTATGTTGATGTTTGTATTTAATAGTCCTTTGCTTTCTTTATTGTAAATATAAATTCTTTATCCATGCTATAATTGTTACACAATTGGGTTGTTTACAGCTTGGGGATGTTACAGTGCTGTGGGATAGTTGTATGTGTGTATGAGTATATCTGTGTCTGTGTATAATAGAAAAGGAGAGAATTAGGGAGATCTGTCTATAAGTTTTCATAATATAAAGCTGAACTCAGGGAGAGAAGAATTAAGGGGGAGGGAGAATTAGTTGGAAGCCCAATTGTATAATATTCAACATTTGAACTTGGTGATTAACAAAAGCAGTAAGAGACAATAGATTCCTAGCAGTTCACAAGTAGAAGGTATGTTCATTTACAATTTTCAGAGATACTATTAAATTTCCTTTTTATTTTTTTTTTAATTTTTTTTAATTTTTTTTTTTACTTATTTATTTTAGTTGGGGGCTAATTACTTTACAATATTGTAGTAGTTTTTGCCATATATTGACATGAATCAGCCATGGGTTCACATGTGCTCCCCCTCCCGAACCCTCCTCCCACCTCCCTCCCCTTCCCATCCCTCTGGGTCATCCCAACGCTCCATCCCTGAGCGTCCGTCCCATGCATAGAACATGGAATGGTGTTCCGCTTCACATATGACAATATACATGTTTCAATGTTATTGTCCCAGAACGTCCCACCCTCACCTTCTCCCTCAGAGTCCACAGGACTGTTCTATGCATCTGTGTCCCTTATTCTGTCTCACATATAGGGTTACCATTACCCCCTTTCAAATTCCATATACATGCATTAGTATACTGTATTGGTGCTTTTCTTTCTGGCTCACTTCACTAGAACCGATTAAATTTCCTTTTTAAAAGGCTTTGTCAATGTACACTCTTACCAAAGGCTTTGTGTATGAATAAGAATGCCCATTCCTCTTTATTTTTGCTAGCTTTTAATAGTATCCAAAATTATCAGAAAAAGTTAAAATCTCAAATTTTGTTTTCTTAATTATTATTGAGTTTGAACATTTTCATACACATTTTTTATCACACTGTTGTATTTTGTGTTGTTGTTCTTCAGTCACTCAGTCGTGTCCAAATCTTTGTGACCCCATGGACTGCAGCATGCTAGGCTTCCCTGCCCTTTACCATCTCCCGGAGTTTGCTCAAATTCATGTCAATCAAGCCAGTGATGCCATCCAACCATCTCATCCTGTGTCATCCCCTTTTCCCCCTGCCTTCAATCTTTGCCAGCATCAGGGTCTTTTCCGATGAATCGGCTCTTCACATCAGGTGGCCAAAGTATTGGAGCTTCGGTTTCAGCATCAGTCCTTCCAATGAATATTCAGGGTTGATTTCCTTTAGGATTGACTGGTTCAATATCCTTGCAGTCCAAGAGACTCTCAAGAGTCTTCTCCAGCACCACAGTTCAAAAGCATCATTTCTTCAGCACTCAGCCTTCTTTATGGTCCAACTCTCACATCCATATATAACTACTGGAAAAAAACATAGCTTTGACTGTATGGACCTTTATCAGTAAAGTGATGTCTCTGTTTTTTAATACCCTATCTAGGTTTGTCATAGCTTTTCTTGCAAGGAGCAAGTGTCTTTTATTTCATGGATACAGTCACCATCCACCATGATTTTGAAGCCCAAGAAAATAAAATCTGTCACTGTTGCCACATTTTCCCCATCTATTTGCCATTAAGTGATGGGACCGGATGCCATGATCTTAGTTTTCTGAATGTTGAGCTTTAAGCCAGGTTTTTCACTCTCCTCTTTTACCTTCATCAAGAGGCTCTTTAGTTCCTCTTCATTTTCTGCCATAAGGGTGGTATTATCTGTGCATCTGAGGTTATTGATATTTCTCCCAGCAATCTTGATGCTAGCTTGTACTTTATGCAGTCCAGCATTTCACATGATGTACTCTGAATATAAGTTAAATAAGCAAGGTGACGATATACAGCCTTGACGTATTCCTTTCCTAATTTTGAACCAGTCTGTTGTTCCATGTCCAGTTCTAACTGTTGCTTCTTGACCTGCATACAGGTTTCTCAGGAGGCAGGTGAGGTGGTCTGGTATTCTCATCTCTTTAAGAATTTTCCAGTTTGTTGTGATATACACAGGCAAAGGCTTTAGCATAGTCAGTGAAGCAGAAATAGATATTTTTCTGGAATTCTCTTGCTTTTTCTGTGATCCAACAGATATTGGCAATTTGAGCTCTGGTTCCTCTGCCTTCTCTAAATCCAGCTTATACATCTGGAAGTTCTCATGTCTCTGTTGAAGCCTCACTTGGAGAATTTTGAGCATTACTTTCCTAGCATGTGAGATGAGTGCAATCGTGTGGTGGTTTGAACATTCTTTGGCACTGCCTTTCTTTGGAATGGAATGAAAATGGACCTTTTCCAGTCCCGTGGCCACTGCTGAGTTTTCCAAATTTGCTGGCATATTGAGTGCAGCACTTTCACAGCATCATCTTTTAGGATTTGAAATAGCTCAGCTGGAATTGCATCACCTCCACTAGCTTTGTTCCTAGTGATGATTCCTAAGGCCCACTTGACTTCACACTCCAGGATGTCTGGTTCTAGGTAAGTGATCACACCATTGTGGTTATCTAGGTCATTAAGATCTTTTTTTTGTACAGTTCTTCTGTGTATTCTTGTCACCTCTTCTTAATATCTTCTGCTTCTGTTAGGTCCATACCATTTCTGTTCTTTATTGTTCTTTATTATTCTGTTCCATCTTTGCATGAAATGTTCCCTTGGTATCTCTAATATTCTTGAAGAAATCTCTAGTCTTTCCCATTCTATTGTTTTCCTGTATTTCTTTGCATTGATCACTTAGGAAGGCTTTCTTATTTCTCCTTGCTGTTCTTTGGAATTCTGCATTCAGATGGATATATCTTTCCTTTTCTCCTTTGTCTTTTGTGTCTCTTCTTTTCTCAGCTGTTTGTAAGGCCTCCTCAAACAATCATTTTGCCTTTTTGCATTTCTTTTTCTTGGAGATGGTTTTGATCACTGCCTCCTGTACAGTGTTACAAACCTTCATCCATTGTTCTTCAGGCACTCTATCAGATCTAATCCATTGAATCTATTTGTTACTTCCACTATTTGCGTATGTATTACCTATTCATATGCTTTGCTCATTTTTCTATCAGCTGTTTCATGACTTTCTTCTTGATTGGGAGAACTCAATAAATTTTGAGTATTAATCCCTTTGTTATCTCTATTATAGATATATTTTACCTGTCCATTGTCTCTCTTTGTTCACAGTCTTTTGCTGAACATAAATTTTTAATTTGCATATATGATGGCTTTGAGCTGTCAACAGTATCCAGTTATTCAATCATATACTAATCTTGGTTTTGCTGTAAAGGTATTTTAAGATGTAATTAAAGCCCCTAATTAGTTGACTTTAAGTAAGGGAGGTTATCGTGGACAATTGGTGGGGCGGAGGGGGGAGGAGAGGTTGTTGCTGATTCAATCAGTTGAAAAGCCTTAGAAGCAGAACAGACACTTTTTCCAGAAGCAGAAAATATAGTTCCAATCTACTTATGATATTCTCTTCCTGAAGATCTGCTTTACTGATTTCAAATTTGCTTAGTCAACACCTCAAATTATACACACACACACACACACACATACATGCTTTTCCACTTCTCAGGTTGAACTCTGACTGATACAGTGTAAAACTTTACATGACTTACTCATTTCATTTATAGCATTCAGGTTTCATATCTTACTGAGATAGGCTTCATACTAAGATGTATGTAAATAATGTTCATGCAGCATTGGTAGTAATGGCTAAAAACTGAAAAGTCCTTCTTTACTTCTCTTTGCCATTCTTTACCCATCTAGAGATACCCACTGTCAATAAGTTGGAGGTATATTTTCCAGCCTCCTTTTTATGTAAAAAACTAATATCCCACAACACATTAATAAAAGATAAAAATCTCATGGTTGTCACAGCAGATGCAGAAAAAACACTTAACAAAATTCAACATTCATTCATGATAAAAGCTATCAACAAAATTGGTATAGAGGGAATATACCTCAATATAATAAAGTCTGTTTATGGTAGACCCACAGCTAACATCATACTTAATGATGAAGAGCTGAAAATTTTACCTCTTAAGATCAGGAACAAGACAGCGAAGCCCACTCTCACTACTTTTATTCAACATAGTATCGGAAGTCCTGACCATAGCAATCAGACAAGAAAAAGAAAGGAAAGGTATTCAGATTAGAAAAGAAGATGTAAAATTGTCACTATTTTCAAATAACACAATTCTATATACTGAAAAATCCTTAAGAACCTCCAGGAAACTGTTAAAATTAATGAATGAATTCAGTAAAGATGCAGAATCCAAAATTAGTATTCAGAAATCTCTTGCATTTTGATACACTAGTAATGAGCTATCAGAAAGAGAAATAAAAACAAGTCCATTAAAATTATATTAAAAATAAAATACCTGGGAATATATATTTCACCAAAGAAGTGAAAGATCTGTACTCTGAAAACTAAAATATTAATGAAAGAAACTGAAGATGACACAAATCAATGGAAAGATATACCATGCTTAGGGATCAGAAGAATTAATGTCGTTAAAATGTCCATAATTTCCAAAGCCATGAATAGATTCAATGCAATCCCTATCAAAATATCAATGGCATTTTCCCCATAACTAGAGTGAAAACAAATTTAAATTTTTATGGACATACAAAGATCCTGAATAACCAGAGCAATCTTGAGAAAGAAGAACAAAGCTGGAAGTATCATCACATTTCCAGACTTCAAATTATACTAGGAAGCTACAGTAATAGCAGTATGGTTCAGTTCAGTTCAGTTGCTCAGTCGTGTCTGACTCTTTGTGACCCCATGAATCATAGCACACCAGGCCTCCCTGTCCATCACCAACTCCCGGAGTCTACCCAAACCCGTGTCCATCGAGTCAGTGATGCCATCCAGCCATCTCATCCTCTGTCGTCCCCTTCTCCTCCTGCCCCCAATCCTTCCCAGCATTAGGGTCTTTTCCAATGAGTCAACTCTTCACATGAGGTGGCCAAAGGATTGGAGTTTCAGCTTCAGCATCAGTCTTTCCAATGAACACCCAGGACTGATCTCCTTTAGGATGGACTGGTTGGATCTCCTTGCAGTCCAAGGGACTCTCAAGAGTCTTCTCCAACACCACTTCAAAAGCATCAATTCTTCGGCGCTCAGCTTTCTTCACCATCCAACTCTCACATCCATACATGACCACTGGAAAAACCATAGCCTTGACTAGACGGACCTTTGTTGGCAGAGTAATGTCTCTGCTTTTCAATATGCTATCTAGGTTGGTTATAACCTTCCTTCCAAGTAGTAAGCGTCTTTTAATTTCACTGCTGCAATCACCATCAGCAGTGATTTTGGAGCCCCCAAAAAATAAAGTCTGACACTGTTTGCACTGTTTCCCATATATTTCCCATGAGATGATGGGACCAGAAGCCATGATCTTAGTTTTCTGAATGTTGAGCTTTAAGCCAGCTTTTTCACTCTCCTCTTTCACTTTCATCAAGAGGCTCTTTAGTTCTGCTTTGCTTTCTGCCATAAGGGTAGTGTCATCTGCATATCTGAGGTTATTGATATTTCTCCCGGCAATCTTAGATTCCAGCTTGTGTTTCTTCCAGCCCAGCGTTTCTCACGATGTACTCTGCATATAAGTCAAATAAGCAGGATGACAATATACAGCCTTGACGGACTCCTTTTCCTATTTGGAACCAGTCTGTTGTTGGTACTAACACAAAAAAGAGACACATAGATCAGTAGAACAGAATGGAGAGCCCAGAAAAAAAAGTTACATACATGGTCAATTAATCTATGACACAGGAGGCAAGAATATAAAATGGGTAAAAAAGACAGCCTCTTTAATAATTAGTGTTGGGAAAATTGGATAGCTACATGTAAAAGAATGAAACTAGACCATTCCTCAGACCATGTACAAAAATAAACTCAAAATGGATGAAAGACGTAAATGTAAGACCTGAAACAATTAAAACTCACAGAAGAAAACTGTGAGTTTTCTTAGTTAATATCTCTTTGGTATTAATCTTAACAGTGTATTTTGGATCTGACTTCTCAGGCAAGGGCAAAAAAAGCAAAAATAAACAAATGGAATCAAATCAACCTACTGAATGGGAGAATATATTTACAAATGCCATGTTTGATAAGGGGTAATATCCAAAATATTGGGGGGAATAATGAAGTGTTTTGGAATTAGTAGTGTTGGTTGTGCTACTCTGTGAATACACTGAAAACCACTGAATAGTATACTTTAAATAGGTGAAGTGTATGAATATGAACTATGTCACCATAAAGTTGTTACTAAAATTAAGTTAAAGATTGGATGGCAGAAATAGTACCTAGCCATACCCCTATAGGAAGTGGAATGGGATAACAATAAAGATGCTCTGTTGTTGGATATGTGGAAACTGGTTAACTCTGACAGCCAAGTCTTTATTGTATAAAGCTCAAAGATTTCCAAATTCCTCTCCTGTAGCCCCAAGCCTCAAATTGAATTTAATATAGCACATTTCAGTATAACCAAAGCTTTGGATCATTCTCTGGGAGTTTTGGCAGACTAGAAGACTGAACAAGATCATGCATAAAAATCAGGGATGGGCTAGTTTTTTGGACAGAGGTACTAGACAAGCTAAAAGGCAAGGAATCTCAAACAGTTGCAGTCTCTGGATTGCAGCTGTACCTGCAAGCCAGACAGCTTCCACACTGGCTTCCCACTGAAAAGATTGCCCATCAGTAGCAATGATGATGTGCCTACTGTGGCCCACACACTGTGCTCGGTGCTGGAGATGAAACAGTGAGGCAAGGCAAGTTCTCGGCTTCTGAGAAGTTCCCAGCGAAATGAAAACAAATAATTAACAGATAAATGCTATAATGGAGGTCTGCACTAAGTGCAGTGGGAGCAGAGCAGGGGCACAGCTGACTGTAGGAGTGAAGCTGAGAAAAATTCTTGTGAAGGTGACCTACCTGCTGGGTCTTGGAAAAGGAACAGAAAATGCCTGCAGTGCCCTCTAGGCATTTTTATGCATATAAAATTCTTGTTATGCTATTATACAGTGTTTATATATATACCATTATCTAAAAATGAAGCAGAACCAAATAAATACCAAAAAGGCATTAAATACTCCAAAAAGCTCTTCAGAGAATAATAGACATGTGTATGTAGTTTAAGACATTTACAGGCATTCTTCATCCTGCATTTTTTTTAATAAGAACACAGATAATTAACAAAATAATCTGTTGTCGACCCTAATTTATCTGCTAATCATTAAGCCTTTTCTGCTCTGTTTTATCAAACAACAGACTCATTTCTGTATGAAAGACTGGGCTGAACCATAAAATCACTTAATTGTAGAAACAGAAGCAACTCCATTGTGTCCTCTGTGCATCTGAAGTTTAGGCCTGGCTGGGTTTAATTTCTCCTGGCTTAAATTTTTTCTTTTCTTAAAATAGTTTAGAAGGATTTTCCACAACTTTCCCTCATAATCTATCTTCTGTCATCTGTGGTCTCAGCTGTCAGCTGTTAAGTGAAACAAAGTGGAGTTTTAATGTGCAATTACAAATGAAAACAAACTGGCAGCCCAAAAGAATACTCAAAAGCTATGGGGATGGGATTTCTCAAAAGCCTGAATTCCTCTGAAATTGGAGCTTATCAGCAAATGGCCTGTGAACTCATTTTGGCCCTCAAATATTTAAAATACTCCATCTTTGAATGAGCAAAGGGCTTTTATCTCAGTATTTGTCAAGCAATTACAGACACCCTACTATTTGATTTCCAAGCTGCCATCTCCCACTGTGTTAAAACTTCAATTTTTGCTGTCAGTTTGGTGGGACAAGGGCAGAATCATGATATCAGGAAGAAAAGTTTTACTTTAGGAAAAAATAAAAAAACTCTCCCCTCACAGAAGAGAGTTTTCTTTTTTTCCATCCTTGGTCTTTATTGCAAATGTCCTAGCAGTCGACAGACACTCTTTCTCACCTACTATGCCTGGTTATGGGGCTTCCCAGATGGCACAGTGGTAAAGACTCCACCTGCCAATGCATGAGGCAGGAGTTCAATCCCTTGGTAGGGAAGATCCCCTGGAGTAAGGAGGAGTAACCCACTTCAGTATGCTTGCCTGGAAAATTCCATGGGTGGAGAAGCCAGGCAGGCTACAATCCGTGGGGTCGCAAAAGATTCGGACATGTTTGAGCACATACATGCATGATTGAACACGCGCGCGCACACACACACACACACACACACACACACACACACACACGCGCATGCGCATATACCCCACGCGCACGCGCGCGCACACACACACCCTACCTGGTTACACTTTAAATTAGCCAAATAGATTTACTACTTATGTTTGTGGATTCTCTGTGTTTTTGTGTAGCTAACAGTGTAACAGATTTTGCTTGCTATTCATTAAGCATGACTTTTTAAAAAAATTTTTATTGGAATAAAGTTAATTTATGTTCAATGTTGTGTTCATTTCAGGTGTACAGTAACGTGAATCAGCTATACATATACACATATCTACTCTTTCTTAGATTCTTTCCCATATAGGTCATTACAGAGTATTGAGTAGAGTTCCCTGTGCTATAAATAGGTCCTTATTAGTTATCTACTTTATATAGTAGTGTGTTTGTGTCAATCCCTGTCTCCCAATTGATTCCTCCCCCCTTTTCCCCTCTAGTAACCATAAGGTTGTTTTCTACAATAGTGACTCTATTTCTGTTTTGTGAATAATTTCATTTGTACCATTGTTTTAGAGTCTGCATATAAGCAATAACATTTGATAATTTGTCTGACTTCACTCAGTATGACAATCTCTAGGTCTACCCCTGTTGCTGCAAATGGCATTACTGCATCCTTTTTATGGCTGAGTAATATTTCATTGTATACGTATACCACAGCTTCTTTATCTGTTCATCTGTCAGTGGACATTTAGGTTGCTTCTGTGTCTTGGGTATTGTAAACAGTACTGCTATGAACATTGGGGTGCATGTGTATCTTTTTGAAGTATGGTTTTCTCTTGAAATATGCTCAAGAGTGGGATTGCTGGATCATATGATAGTTCTATATTTAGTTTTTTAAGGGACCTCCATACTATTCTGCATAGTGGTTATACCAATTTACATCCCCACTAACAGTGTAGGAGGGCTCCCTTTTCTCTCTCCCTTCTCTCCCATGTCTCCCCTCTTTCTCCTCTCTCCCCTCTTTGCCACATCCTCTCTAGCATTTATTGTTTGTAGACTTTTTGGTGATGGCCATTCTGACTGTTGTGAGATGATCCCTCATTGTAATTTTGATTTTCATTTTCTCTAATAATTAGTGATGTTGAGCATCTTTCCATGTGCTTTTTGGCCATCTATATATCTTCTTTGGAGAAATGTCTGTTTAGATCTTCTGCCCATTTTCAATTGAATTGTTTGTTTTTTTGATATGGAGCTGCCTGAGCTGTTTGTGTATTTTGGAGATTAATCCCTTGTTGGTTTCTTCCATGTACTTTCTTAAGATTTAGTTCTTGCTTAAATAACTTTAAACTCTTTCAACATCTGCTCCCTCCAAGAGGATAGGCTTTGTTATGCTAAAAAAAAAAAAAAAAAAAAAAAAAACCCTCCGTATCATTGAAATGTAGGATGCATTTTGAAGGTATCCAGAGATTCTTGTAAGTGTTTTCCCCAATATAATTTTGCCACAAAATGGGATCAGAACAATCTTGGGCTTAAGTTAGTACTGAAAATTTACAGAGTTTACAGACTGTCTACCAGTGGCATGTAATAACTGGAGGACAACTGAGTCGCTAGTTGTACGTGAGCAATGTCCTAACGGGCACGAAAGCAGAATGTTATTTCTTCTCAAAGGAAAAGTTAATTGCGTATGACAGCCTAAGAAGTGAGCAGAGAATCTGGGTGGAGACCCAGCTGGGGACCAGCAGTCCTGTGGCCTCCACCACCACCAGTCCTTCTCCCCAGGCCCTAGACGCTGGCCAGCTCTAGTCCAGCCACTTTCCAGGAGCTTGTGTGCTAAGAGCTTGGAAACCAGAACTCCTCCCAGACGAAATCCAGATCAAGAAGTTAGCTCATCCCGGCCAGTTCGGCCATTAGACTCCTCCCCTGAGTCCATGCTCTCCTAGAAGTGTGGTCAGTGCATCGCATGGTGACTCCTTTCAAAGAGGGCTCACCCCAGGGGGCAACCATCTCCCGTCTTATGATGGAACCACACCTGAGAAATGGTCAGTTCAGGAAGACTCGTCCCGAATAGTTTTAGGACACCTCGATCCATCATCCATTCTTTAGACAAGTTTATAGGTGGCCTGTCCAACTGTGCAGTGGGAAACTGAGCTTTGCAGACCATGCTGGCCATGAGGAGCCCATCAGAGAGCAGCATGGCAGACCAACCGAGGGGTAGAGCTCTGGACCCAACTGTATGTTCGTGGGCAAATGACCTAACCTCTCTGAGCCTCAGTACCTTCATCCATAAAATGGGGATAATAATAGTACTTACCTCACAGGTGAGTGGTTTTAAAGAATGAATGAGTTAATATAAGTGCTTAGAATAGTGCCTAAAATACATGGTAAATGCCACAAAAATATTTGCTATTGTTATTTTTTGAGCACGGCCAAAATAGATAGCTAAAAGATAGGTATCTAAAAGTCAGTCTGATATAATTAAAAACAAATAAAATACACTTACATAGGCTTCAGCTTTGACTGGATTTCCTTAGATTGCTGGCTATATTACAGCATGCAGCACATATCTGACTATTGTTCAAGAGCAACTATTCACACACTTCTCAAACTGGTCTTAAGACAAGATTATTCCAGAAGATGTTTGTGAGGTGCCCAGGAATTTTTTCCTGCAGCAAATTTGTTTGCTCCTCCATTAAACAAAGTGTAATTGATTTCTTGAATCCAGAACTTCTCAGTCTTTCAGATGATATGTGCTTTATGAAACCCAGGAGAGAGATTTGTTATGCATGGTTTATCAGGTGTAATTGAGTGCAGACCCTTTGTTCTTAGAGTTCTGGTACATTCACCACCTTCCCCAAACTGTGTTCCCAAGGGGATGCTTGCTACTTGGCAACTGACAGAAAGATTATTACTGTCAAGTAACATTGAAGTCATACCTTCCTAATTCCTAAATGGCATGAACAAGCCATATCACACTGGAAACAAAACTCTGGAAGTGTGGAAATCAATGTGTAGTCTCTAGATTCAGAGACTTCAAAGACCAGTAAAATCAATTGTGCTTGTGCTTAGTCGTGTCCTACTCTTTGCGACCCTTTGGACTGTAGCCCACCAGGCACCTCCGTGCATGGGATTTCCCAGGCAAGAATACTGAAGTGGGTTGCCATTTCCTTCTCCAAGGGATCTTCCTGACCCAGGGATTGAACCCATGTCTCCTATGTCTCCTGCATTGCAGGGAAATTATTTACCCACTGAGCCATTGGGGAAGCCCCACTAAAATCAATAGGTTGCCACAATTTCACCTTGCCAAGAAAGATCATTGACATAAACTGTCATTTACTATTACCATTGTTTCATTTTTTAAAAAATTTAACAACCATAAAAGTGAAGGAATAATTTAACTTAAGAGTAAAGGACAGTTACCGAAATTGAATATATTTACCTATAATAAAAGTTCACTACCTTATTGGCATTTTTGTCCTTTTGCCTTGTATCAGGGAAAACTTACTCTTGGTCTGTTATCTGAGAATCACTGATGATTACAGCAGCATATAGAACTTGTCAAATTAACCCTGAGTATTTCAGATGTGTTTTATTTTGCAAAAGATTGCTTCTTTCTTATTTATTGGCCTCATTGGTCGCTGTTACAGAGTCCTACATGTCTGGGTAGTTACCACATATATGTCTTGATATTATCATCATGCAGAGATATGGTGCTTTTTTAAAAAATAATTTTATTTATTTTTGGCTGTGCTGGGTCTTCATTGCTGCATGGGCTTTTCTCTAGCTGTGGCAAGTGGGGGCTGCTCTCTAGTTGCGGTACACATGTTTTTCATTGTGGTGTCTTCTCTAGTTGCAGAGCACAGGTTCTAGGGCATTCAGGCTTCAGTAGTTGCAGCACGTGGGCTTAGTAGTTATGGCTCCCAGGCTCTAGAGCACAGGCTCAATAGTCGTGGCGAATGGGCCCAGTTGCTCCATGGCATGTGGGGTCTTCCCAGATCAGGAATCAAACCCATGTGCCCTGAATTGGCAGATGGACTCTTCACCACTGAACCTAAGGGAAGCCCGAGACGGTGCTTTTATCTTGCTGGTATGTTAGGAACCCCGCGGCAGTGGATACACCACTACAGGCATACCATTGCCCTGTAAACACATCTCCATCCTTCTCAGGGCATTTTCTTCAAACTCACAGCTATATCCTCTGGAAATCCCTTCTGTAATGAGTGAACACCATCTCTTTTCTCAGACTCTCTGAATGTATACCACCTTGCCTTAATTAAGACACGATCCTCCCTTGCAGTCTATCAAGTAGAAGTCATTCATTTCCCCCAACTCCATCAGGGTTAGGAGGGGCCAGTGTCTTTATTCCCCAGCACAACTTCCAGACCCTTTCTTGCTCCACTTGTGTATAAAAACTGCTTGGAACCCTCTCCTCTCAGACTTTGGGAGTAGTGCCTGCTCCTGGTTTCCTCCTGGCTCTCCTGTTTCTTAGATTCCTTCAGAGTGTCCTTCCCTCACCATCCCTTCACATGTGGCATTCCTTGGTTTGGACCCTACTCTTTTTCACTTGATACTCTTTCCCTAAAATTTCTCATCCAATTACATAGAGAAAGTAAAAGTCTTTGTCGCTCAGTCATGTCCAACTCTTTGCCACCCCATGGACTGTAGCCCGCCAGGCTCCTCTGTCCATGGGATTTCCCAGGGAGGAATACTGGAGTGGGTTGCCACTTCCTCCTCCAGGGGATCTTTCCGACCCAGGAATCGAACCCGTATCTTCTGCATTGCACGCGGATTCTTTACCATCTAAGCCACCAGGGAAGCCCAATCCTATAGCATCAATTACCATCTATTTGCTCAGGAGTCTCAGATTGTTACCTCTGGTCCAAAACTCTTCTGGGCTTCAGACTTACATCCTCCTCCTCCTCTGTGTATCCCACAGGTTCCTCAATCGCCCTGTGTTCACGACTTCTCCTAGAGCTGGCGCTTCCTATTTCAGACACTTGGTGCTGACAGCTGAGGGACATTTCTCCTTTTTTCTTCACCTTCCCCAACCCCAGAGCCCAAACCCCATTTTCCCTGGAGCTCAGTCAAGTGAACCTTCCAAACATCTCTAAAAATCTGTCATTTTCTCTTTTCCCGGACTAGCCCCTGCTCTTCTGTAAGTTACTGTCACCTCTTGACCATATAATGAGAATTCCAGCATCACCCCTTCAGTATTTTCTCCACTCTGCAGAGTGGTCTTTCGTTTCAGATCTGACTACAACGTCCCCTGATGCCCTTCAATGGCTTCCTCTATTCAAACCCTCTAATGTGATGGCAGAGTCCTTCCTGATCTGGCCCATGCTTGCTTCTGTAGCCTGTGTTGTCTTCTTTCCACACCCAGTGACTCTTTCCCTTTTTTAAAATTAATTATTTATTTTTGGTTGCAATGCATCTTTGTTGCTGCACATGGGCTTTCTCCAGTTGCAGTGAGTGGGGACTACTCTCTAGGTGCGTTGCACGGGCTTCTCATTGCTGTGGCTTCTCTTGTTGTGGAGCACAGGCTCTAGGCACATGGACTTCAGTAGTTGCAGCATGCAGACTCAGTAGTTGGAATGTGTAGGCTCAGTAGTTATAGCTCCTGGGCTCTAGAGCACTGTCTCAGTACTTAATGGTACACGGGCTTGGTTGTTCTGTGGCATGTGGGATCTTCCTGCATCAGGGATTGAACCCAAGTCCCCTGCATTGGCAGGCAGATTCTTATCCATTGTACCACCAGGGAAGTCTTGACTCTCAGGTCTTAAAGAACCCACAGTCTTTTAGGATTCTAAGCCTTTGCACACATTACTCCCTTGTCTGAAACACTTCTCACTACATGCATGTACCATCCACCACATACCTCCCTTTACCCAACTTGTTTTCCTCTTATTTCAGGCCTCACTGCAGATCCCTCTTTCTCCGGGAAACTTTCCCAGATGCTTCAACTTAATGCAGGACCACCCCCCAACCTCCGCACACATAGAATGCTATCCTTTCCCTACTGTAGAATTTCATACACAAAACAATAAATATTTGTTTATTTCTCTATCTCCTCCACCAAACTGTAAGCTCATGAAGACATGGACTATGTTGTTTTTATTAACCATCATATCCCTTGAGCCTGGCACTTGGCTGGCTCATAACAGACACTCGATAATATTTTGAATAAAAAAAGTAATGCAGTTGATTGATTTGATTTTAAGTGTCCTGTTTGTGGACACATCACTTAAGTCCCAAGAGACAACAGCACACCCAAAATAGGATAATTCAGGGGCAGATGACTTACAAAGGGATTACATACAAAAATGGCATAGAGAAGAACCACTAGTAATGATACAGTTACTGTAACCCCCCTTAGGCCAGAAGTTATTGCAGAACAGGAAGGAGAGAGAGTCATGTACAGTTAGACACTTGAGAGGACCACTGGCCCTTGGTTAAGAGACCACCAGCTCAAGGCTACAGCCAGGGTTCAACCAAAGAAACATAACTAGTAGGAGATAAATATTAAGGGATTTATTACAAGGAACTGGCTTATGTAATTGTTGGGGGCTGGCTATAGGAGCAGACCATTAGGAAGGGCAGGGTGGGGACTCTTAGGCACAGGATGAAGCTCCTGTCCCCAGGCAGGATTTGCTATTCTGGGAAGCCTTGGTTCTGCTCTTTGAAGCCTGTCAACAGGTTGAGTTAAGCCCACCCAGGTTCCTTACAGCAATCTTCCTTACAGAGAGTCAATTATTTATTTATTTTAATCACCTCTGCAGAATGCTTTCTTTCTTTCTTTTTGCTTTAAAACATTTTAATGTCTTATTTGAGGGTATAGAAGCTACAATAAAATAAAGCTTAAATCATAAGAAGACCATTTACATTTTAAAATATAATTTTGTGTATTTGGTTGCACTAGGTTTTCATTGCTCTGCAGGCATTTCTCTAGTTGCACCGAGTGGGCTTCTCATTGCAGTGGCATCTCTTGTGGAATACAGGCTCTAGGCATGCAAGCTTCAGTGGTAGTGATGCACGGGCGTAGCTGCTCTGCTACATGTGGAAGCTTCCTGGACCAAGGATCAAACTCATGTCTCCTGAATTGGCAGGCGGATTCTTTACCACTGTGCCACCTGGGAAGCCCTTCAATTTTTAAACGTGTAATTCACCACTGAAAGAAGGAGGATGTACTGAAGTAGCTTATATTCAGATATTCTAATTTCTCCTCTATAATAATAACACTTTTCTTTGATCAGTGTCCCCAGACTCCCCATGAACTATCAATGCAGAGCTTCATAATTTTCCACATCTATAGAATACTTTCACATAAATACTCAGATTAGTATTTGACTGAATAACTGGAAAGTATAGTTGAGCTAAGTTGACACATAAAATTTCCCATGTGAAAGGTTTGTCTCGTTGGGGGCTTTTCCTTTGGCCTAGACAGACCCACACAGTGTAGGTTCCAGTCAGAGCCATTACTCACGCAGGACAGTACAAAGCGGTGTGGCGTGACCCACATCCTTTTTCCAGTGGCTGTCCACATGGGGAAACTGCAGCCTGGGGACTGAGGGCCAACCACTCCTGAAGTGGGAGGAGAGCCACGAGGTGGACAATTCAGGTACCTTGAGGTAAGCCCACCGGCCAGTCTTTCCCAAGTGCAAAATGATGAGATGACACTGGAACGTGGTCATCTGTCTCCTGGGTGATACTCACTTTCCATGGTTACAAGTTCAGAAACTACAAACTTATGGTTGCCAAGTGGGGAAGAATGGGAGGAAGAGATAGGGGGGAAAAGTTCAGACCTAAAGTTAAACTGTTAAGGTGCAAATTCACGTAACCTTAAGCTGCTTCACCACTTGCTGAGTATATGAGGTTTTTAGGCTGCTTAACCTACAATAAGAAAATTAGCACTGAGATTAAATTACTAAAAATTTCAGGACAGTACATAGGTCATATGAATGCTAGCTGTTATTAGCAGCATTAAAAACAAATTGATATGCTCAGTTTCCTAAATACAATAAGCTTCAGGAACTCTTCATGAATTTAGAGCAGGGGTCAGCAAACAAAGCCAAATCCAGTCTGTTGCCTGTTTTGTAAATAAAGTTTTATTGGAACACAGCCACAGCCAGTCATTTACAAACTGTCTCTACATTTGCTCTGCAGAGGTGCATAGTTGGCACAGAGAGGCACAAAAACTAAAAAATATATATTTTTTGTAAATATACAGAAAGTATATAAATATCCTTGTCTTTTTGTAACCAGAGTAACAAGCCCTCATTTAGAATATGAAAGTGATAACTTGAAAGAGATTATATGAAACTGCTTTGTATTTACAGAATAGATACCCTCTTGCATGCATGCGTGCATGCTCAGTCATGTCTCTACTCTTTGTGACCCCATGGACTGTAGCCCACCAGGCTCCTCTGTTAATGGGATTTTCCAGGCAAGAATACTGGAGTGGGTTGCCATTTCCTTCTCCAAGATACCCTCTCATAATATATAATATTTGACTTTTTTCCCAAAGAATCTTACCACTTATTACACAATTTTCAGAAACAGGCATAAAGGATGTTCTCCGTCCATATTCCTCCACCACCTTTTAAAAAATGTTTGCCACGGCAAATAGATGGGGAAACAGTGGCTGACTTTATTTTTCTGGGCTCCAAAATCACTGCAGATGGTGACTGCAGCAATGAAATTAAAAGACGCTTACTCCTTGGAAGGAAAGTTATGACCAACCTAGACAGCATATTAAAAAGCAGAGACATTACTTTGCCAACAAAGGTCCCTCTAGTCAAGGCTATGGTTTTTCTAGTAGTCATGTATGGATGTGACAGTTGGACTATAAAGAAAGCTGAGCACCAAAGAATTGATGCTTTTGAACTGTGGTGTTGGAGAAGACTCTTGAGAGTCCCTTGGACTGCAAGGAGATCCAACCAGTCCATCCTAAAGGAGATCAGTCCGGGTGCTCATCGGAAGGACTGATGTTGAAGCTGAAACTCCAACACTTTGGCCACCTGATGCAAAGAGGTGACTCATTTGAAAAGACCCCGATGCTGGGAAAGATTGAGGGCAGGAGGAGATGGGGACAACAGAGGATGAGATGGTTGGATGGCATCACCGACTCAATGGACATGGGTTTGGGTAAACTCCAGCAGTTGGTGATGGACAGGGAGGCCTGGTGTGCTGTGGTTCATGGGGTTGCAAAGAGTCGGACACGACTGAGTGACTGAACTGAACTGAACTGAAGAAGAGAAATCTGACATAAGATTTCAAAATTGAATTTTAAAAATGAAGAGCCAGAAAATTCCCTCTTACGTAGTACTTTGATTGCAGTCTGTCTATAGCAAGTTAGTTCAGTAGGTTAGAGAGAGTTGCTAGTGAAATTGACCTCAAGACTTTGGCCCATAACTGGGTGCTGATGTCACTGTACAAGGTCCTGTACAGTGACCTTGAACATAGATCAATAGCTACAGTTGGCTCCTTCACAAAGTATGCAAGGACTCATGGTGCTATGCCAAGTGACACTTTGACCCTTCAGAATTTATCATCACCACTGATAGAATCAATCAAGAAATATACCATATGGTGATTCAGAAACATCCTATTTACCTGTGCTAGAGGAGCTGTTTTCATGGACCATACTGTTTGTGTGGGCTTTCCTGGTGGCCCAGTTGGTAAAGAATCCACCTACAATGCTGGAGACCTGGGTTCAATCCCTGGGTCCGAAAGATCCCCTGGAGGAGGGCATGGCAACCCACTCCAGTATTCTTGCCTGGAGAATCCCCATGGACAGAAGAGCCTGGCGGGCTGCAGTCTATGGGCTTGCAAAGAGTTGGACACAACTGAGCGACTAAGCACAGCAGGTAAAGAAGGTAAAGAATCATCTGCAGTGCAGGAGACGCAGGTTTGATCCCTGGGTGGAGAAGATCCCCTGGAAGAGGAAATGGCAACCCACTCCAGTATTCTTGCCTGGAGAATCCCATGAACAGAGGAGCCTGGCATGCTACACTGCATGTGGTCGCAAAGAGTCAGACACTTTCAAGAGTCAAACATATTCAGGGAAACACATGAGTTGACCAAATAGGGGCTTACCTTATAGGTGAGATCTGTTGGGATTTAGAAGAAATATTAAGCTACTTAAAACCCTCTCTCCAGCCCTCTGCATATCCTTTTTTGCCATGTCTCCTCTACCTTTTCCTACTTTACTTATTACCATTAATATGTGCTTCTGACCTTGAGTTGGCAAATCTGGCTTTGTTTTTTCTAAATCCTGATTTAGAAGTGGCAACCTGCTCTGCTCCCCATCTTTCCTAGATTCTCCCATCCACCTTTTTAGTCCAGCCTGGTAACTTGACCCTGAACTTCTGTTACTTTCTTTGTTACTTAATTTAGGAGAAAGGGATGAGCCCCTTCATACACATCAAACAGTCCTCCAATGAAAAGAGCCTAAGTGCAAACAGGATCAAGTCTGGAGAGGGTCAAATGCTCAGTATTGTATTTTCTCCGTTCCTGTTGTAGTCTATCACATCCATGATAATCCACAGTAAAAAAACAAATCTTCACTGGAATTACGTACATTGGAAATGCTGTATTTTTACAACACAATGTCCTGTCTCTTAGCCAAGCACGCTTATTTTAAAGAGTTGGTATGCAATTAATGTATTTGGAACACATGGCTGATTAAAAATAGCAGCACTGTTAAATTCTAACTTTGTTCTTTTGCCAGTTTTGAAGTTCTATGAGAGCAAAGGATTTAACGATCATAGTAACTAGATAAAACCAACGCTTGTGTATATTTGCCTGCTTTGTCTCATTGAACATGTCCAAATCTGCATATGCAGTCCAGGTCAGGCACTGTGACAGCAGGCTTTCTCAGTTCAGTAGATCATTTAGGACCCTGATGTCACTTGTGGTTTTCTAATATATTTTACATATTACCTTACTTGATTAGATACACTTCTTTTCAGTGGAGCTGGACTTAATAATAAAGCACAATTTTTAGAAGGTTGTTCAACAAAATAAACCTTTATTTTTCAAGCTTACCATACCCTAAAACCTTGTGTTTCCTGAAATTCCTTTTGAATTTTATCCTCTGGAACAGGTTTCTTTTCAGAAAAAAAAAAATTATATATATATATATATATCTGTTAAATTTATTTATTTAAATTTTTTTTGCTCAGTCCTTAAAAGCCATTTCTGCCTTGCCAGTTCATGACACCAAATGTACCTCTGTGCTTCTAGAAAAACTAAATTAAATAACTGTATTAATTGGTCCAATTGAAAACTTGTTGGGACCATCGCACTTAAATGAATATACTTCTGGTATCTTTAGTCAGCCCCCAGTTATCTTCCAGGGCATCTGTCTGGGACTCAACTAACGGTGGAACCTCCTGCTTCAGAAAAAAATACACTTCACGTGGCCTGCAACCAACTCCAGACCTCTGTCTATCAGTTATTCTCTCTTGTCTCTTCAAATTCCCCCTCCTTGTTCTCTCCCTGGAGGCTGTAAACAAACTGAAGTTTCTCCGGTTCTAAAACTTTTCTGAATACATAGAAATAAAATAAAAAGTAAACCTTGCTTCTTCTATGTACTCTCTCCCAATCTACAATCTTTTCTCTCAATTTTTTAAACCGATGTATTTCTTCAAAGGATTAATCCATACAGACTGTCTCTGCTGTCCTACTTCCAGTGAATTCTGCAAGTCTGATTTCTTCCTCACCATTCTACAAAGATTATTTTGGTCCTCTTCCTCTGTATTTCTGTGGTATTTAACGTGGTTGAACACTTGTCAATGTTAAGAGGGTAGCTCCATTTTTTTTCTGGCTTTATGCTTCCATGTGCAGCAAAGGCCATGAGAGTAGTATTTTCTTTGTCATCTATGGGGAAGGAGTGAATTTTCATTTTTCTTTTTTTAAATTTTTACTTTTTGACTGTGCCGTACAGTGTTTGGGATCTTAGTTCCCAAACCAGGGATCGAACCCACGCTTCCTCATGAAGTGCTGAGTCTTAACCACTGAATACTGCTTCCTCAGCTGCTTCCTTGCATGTCCTTCCTCGCCTCTCCTTACTGTAATTGACTGACAGTAAAATTATATAATTCTCTTGAGCCTGTTTAGCTAGAAGGCTTGGTCCATCTCACTCCAACACCTGTGCTCTGAATAACCTGTCTGTTCTCCACCTCTAAATGATGTGATAAACATCATAGCACATACATGACTATCAGGTCAATCTTTTAGAACACCTTTAATCACACAAGATCCACCCCCTCTTTTTCATTGTAAACAATCAGAATTATCAGCTAAGCACATACTTTTCAACAGACTCAATCCTTACATCACACCAGTCTCAAAAATAAAGTCTAGATGAATTAAGAGCTAAATATTTTAAATATATATAATATGTGGGAGGTATCACACAAGATCCACCCCCTCTTTTTCATTGTAAACAATCAGAATTATCAGCTAAGCACATACTTTTCAACAGACTCAATCCTTACATCACACCAGTCTCAAAAATAAAGTCTAGATGAATTAAGAGCTAAATATTTTAAAATATATATAAATATGTGGGAGGTATCACACAAGATCCACCCCCTCTTTTTCATTGTAAACAATCAGAATTATCAGCTAAGCACATACTTTTCAAAAGACTCAATCCTTACATCACACCAGTCTCAAAAATAAAGTCTAGATGAATTAAGAGCTAAATATTTTAAATATATATAATATGTGGGAGGTAATATGGGAAATGTATTTGTAAAGCCTGGAATTCTCCAGGCACGAACACTCAAGTGGGTATTCCCTTCTCCAGGGGCAGATTCTTTACCATCTGAGCCACTGGGGAAGCCCTAATTTTAACAGTTGAGAAGAGATAAACTCCAGATGCAGTAAAGGAGAGGATAGACAGATATAACTACAAAAAAATTTAAAACTCTATTTGATAAAACATACCAGTTGTGGCGCTAGTGGTAAAGAACTTGCCTGCCAGTGCTGGAAATGCAGGAGATTCAGGTTCGATCCCTGGGTTGGGAAGATCCCCTGGAGGAGGAAATGGCAACCCACTCCAGTTATTCTTGCCTAGAGAATCCCATGGACGGGAACCTGGCAGACTATAGTTCATAGCGTCACACAGAGTCAGCCACGACTGAAGCAACTTAGTATGCACACATGCACTTGTTGTGGAGTTTGATTCTTCACATTTCCAAGAAAGGGAAGCTAGGAACAGGAATCTCTTTGGAATTTCTAGAGAACAGTTTCCTCTCACTGCTGGCCATAGAGAGAAATTGTGATTCCCAAACCAATTCAGCACTGCCAAGAAAAATCTTTGTACCCCCACAAACAGATGAGCCCCCAGTGACAACTCAACTGAGGCTTCCCAGGCGGCACAGTGCTAAAGCATCTGCCTGCCAATGCAGGAGATGAAAGAGATGTGGGTTTGATCCCTGGGTCGGGAAGATCCCCTGGAGGGGGCATGACAACCTTCTTCAGTATTCTTGCCTGGGAAATCCCATGGACAGAGGAGCCTGAGGGCTACAGTCCACAGGGTCTCAAAGAGTTGGACACGACTGAAACGACTTAGCACACAACCACATACCAGTCGTCAGACACTGGTTGGATCAGGTGGCCCAGAATCTTCCTTTAAGTCACAGCTGATTCCTGTTTGTCCGTCCACCCATCCCCAACTCTCAGCTACTGCCGTACCTGGACAGTTGATGCCACTTCTGATTCCCAGGAAGTCAGGAGATCTGAGTTCAGTTAATAATAGCATCACAACCACCTGATAGTGATTGTTTGAGAAATGGGCACAAATTCTAAGGCAGAAACATTAGAATCAGATCTCATCATTGGCTTTGGTTTGACCTGTTGGGGAAGGTGATTTTCCAACTTCTACTGGACTTGGTGTTGCCAGAAATGAGCTAGGAACTGCAAAGAAGATCCCGAGAGTGAAGTCATCACAGTTACAGGCAGAATGTAAACTCCACAAACAGGAACTTTTGTCTGTTTCGTTCACTCAACAATGAATTTTTAGCTTCCCAGAACATTGCCTGGTACATAGTAGGCACTTAAATATTTGTTAATGAATGAAGAGAGAAAAAAAGTACATCTTAATGACATGAGTTAAACCCTGATTCCAGGTGTACTTGCTACTAGTCCAAGCTTGGGCTTTTTAGATGTATAATGAATTTCTGTTCTTACTTAATGCAGTTTCAACTTGACTTTTCTCTCATTTGCAACTTGCTACAGTCTGAATAATTGTGTCCCCCCCGTAAAACACATATGTTGAAGTCCTAACCTCCAAAAGTGATGATATTAGTAAGTGTGGCCGCTGGGAGGAGATTCAGTCAAGAGAGTGGTATAGTGCTTTTGTAAAAGAGGTTCCATTTTTCATTGCTCTTTTAAACACTCAGTATCAACCTAGATTTACCAATATATTAATATTTACTCTTCCCATTGCTTTTTTTTGTCCTTTCTGCATCTATGCTTCTATCTGTTATTATTTTTCCTCTTTTTTTTCTTCTTATGAGGCAACTGGTGGCAAGTTCTCTTAATTTTTATCTGAAAATGATTTATTTCACCTCTGTTTTTAAAGGGCATTTTCAGTGTGCATAGCATTTTCAGATTGGCATTTTGCCCCAACGCTTTGAAGCCATCATTCCATATTTTTTCTGTAGTCCAGTGTTGCCATTGAGAATACAGCTGTCACTATGCTTTTTGTTCCTTTAAAGGTAGTACATACTTTCCCTCATCTTTGACTGCTAAGGTTTTTTTTTTTTATAATTGCGTTTTATTTTCAGCAGTTTTACTAAGACAGACCTAGGTATAGTTTCTGAGCATTTATCCTGCAGTCATTCTGAGAACCTCTTGAGTAGCTTTCACTGATTCTGAACGTTGTCAGCCATCATATTTTCCCTGTTTGCTTCTTGCTTCTGCCCCATTCTCTTTCTGTTCCCCTTCTGGAAGTTAGACATTTTCACTCTACCTCCCATATTTCTTATTTCATTATTTTTTATTGTTGTAACTGACATAACATTATATTCGTTTCAGTACTTTTATATGTTGCAAAATGATCACCATAATAAGGCCATAACATCCATCAGCCTACAGAGTTACAATTCTTTTTCTCATGAGAACTTTCAAGATCCACTCTCCTAGCTACTTTCAAATATGCAATATATATTTGCAATACAAATACAAAAAAACTTTATAATACAAATATGCAATACAGCATTATTAACTATGATGTATATAACTGTTATCACTGGGCTATATTTATATCCCATTTCACAACTAGAAATATGAACCTTTTTAACCCCTTCATCTGTTTCGGCCCCCCTTACCTCAGGCAACCACAGTCTGTTCTCTATATCCATGAGCTCCAGTATTTTTGTTTGTTTGTTTAAGATTACACATAAAAGTGAGATAATACAGTATTTTATTTCACTTAGTATAATGCCCTCATAGCCCATACATATTGTCACAAATGACAAGATTTAGTTCTTATTTATGGCTGAATAATATTCTATTTTTTATATATGTGTGTATATATTAGTGATAGACATTTATTTTCTTGGGCTCCAAAATCACTGTGGACAGTGACTGCAGCCATGAAATTAAAAGACACTTGCTCCTTGGAAGAAAAACTATGACAAACCTAGACAACATATTAGAAAGCAGAGACATCACTTTGCCAATAAAGGTCCATATAATCAAAGCTATGGTTTTTCCAGTAGTCATGTATGGATGTGAGAGCTGGACCATAAAGAAGGCTGAGCACTGAAGAACTGATGCCTTTGAACTGTGGTGCTGGAGAAGACTCTTGAGAGTCCCTTGGACAGCAAGGAGATCAAATCAGTCAATCCTAAAGGAAATTAACCCTGAATATTTATTGGAAGAGCTGATGCTGCTGAAGCTCCAGTACTTTGGCCACTAGATGTGAAGAGCTGACTCACTGAAAAAGACCCTGAAGCTGGGAAAGATTGAGGGCAGGAGAAGGGGACGACAGAGGATGAGATGCTTGGATGGCATCACCAGCTCAATGGACATGAGTTTGAGCAAGCTCTAGGAGATGGTGAAGGACAGGGAAGCCTAGCGTGCTGCGGTCCATGGGGTCACAAAGAGTCAGACATGATTTAGTGACTGAACAACAATAACATGTTTTTCTTTATTCATTCATCCAGCAATGGAAACTGAGGTTGTTTCCATGTCTTGGCTATTGTGAATAATACAATAACCATTTTCTCTTTAGAGGCATATATATCTTTGATGAAAATAAACACTAAAAAAGAAAAAAAGGAGAAGAAGGTAGTGAAAGGGGTCCTTGAAAATTCATGAGATATAAATGAGTTTCTTGAGAGGAAAACTCCTGACAACTTTCTGATCACACTAAACTGTTTGCATGTTAGTTATCTGTTTTAAAAAGCAAAGAGGTTTTTATTTTATTTGTCAAACATGAGAGCATGCTGTAAATTTTTGAGCAGAAGAGTCTCATTTGTTATGACAACTGGTAATAGAAATAAATTGAGACTATCTTAGGAAAACGATTTTTTAAAAATAACAACAATGCTGCAGTGAAAATGAGAGTGCATATATATTTTTGAATTAGGGTTTTCATTTTATTCAAACAAATACCCAAAAGTGGTATTGCTGGGTCACAAGGCAGTTTTATTTGTAATTTGGGGGGAAACATCAATATTGTTTTTTATAGTGGCTGCTCCAATTTACATTCCCACCAACAGTGCATAAGGGTTCCCTTTTCTCCACATCCTCCCCAACACTTAATTCTTGTCATTTTGATGACAGCCATTCTAACAGGTGTGAGGTGGTATCTCATTGTGGTTTTTATTTGCATTTCCCTGATGATCAGTGATGTTGAGCATCTTTCATATGCCTGTTGACCATCTGTATGTCTTCTTTGGAAAAATGTCTCTTTAGATCCTCTGCTCATTTTTAAATCAGATTGTTTGGTTTTTCACTCTTGAACCAATCAGTTCTTTATATATTTTGGATGTGTGTGTGCTAAGTCACTTCAGTCATGTCCAACTCTTTGCAACCCCATGGACCATAGTCCGCCAGGCTCCTCTGCCCATGGGATTCTCCCTCCAGGCAAGAATACTAGAGTGGGTTGCCATGTCCTCCTCCAGAAGATCTTCCAGACCCAGGAATCAAACCCGTGTCTCTTACATCCCCTAAATCGGCAGGTGGGTTCTTTACGACTAGCACAACCTGGGAAGCCAATATATTTTGGATATTAACCCCTTATCAGGTATATGATTTACAAATATCTTTTTACCTTTAGTATGTTGTTTTTTCATTTGATGATTGCCTTTCCTGTTAAGAAGCTTTTTAGTTTGCTTATTTTTGCTTTTTTTGCCTTTGCTTTTGGTGTCAAATCCAAAAATCAGGTCTTACATTCAAGTCTTTAATTCATTTTGAGTTATTTTTTGTGTATGGTAGAAGATAGTGGTTTAGTTTCATTCTTTGGCATATGCTGTCACATTTTCCAACACCACTCACTGAAGAGGCTATCCTTTCTCCATTTCTTTGACACTTTATTGATAATTGACTCTATGGGCTTGCACGTGGCATAGTGGTAAAGAATCTGTCTGCCAATGCAGGAGACACAAGAGATGCAGGCTTGATCCCTGGGTTGGGAATATCCCTTGGAGGAGAAAATTACAACCCACTCCAGTATTCTTGCCTGGAAAATTTCATGGACATAGGAGTCTGGTGGGCTACCATTCTTGAGGTTGCAGAGACTTGGACACAACTGAGAACACCAAATACATAAAATATACAGTTGACTCTATATACGGGTGTATTTATTTCTGGGCTGCCTATGCCAATATTGTACTGTTTTGATTGCTATAATTTTGTAGTATAGTTTGAAATCAAGGAATATGATACTTCCAGCTTTGTTCTTTCTAAAGATTGCTTTGAGTATTTGGGGTCTTTTGCAGCTGCACATTTTAGCCTGGTTTGTTCTATTTCTGTGAAAAATGCCATTGGAATTTTAATAGGGATGGCACTAATGTATACACTGCTTTGGTAGTATGGACATTTTAAAAATGTTAATTCTTCCAATCCATGAGCATGGGATATCATTCTAATTATTTGTTTTTTCTTCAATTTCTTTTGTTAATGTCTTATAGTTTTCAATGTACATGTCTCTCACCTGCTTGGTTACCTTTATCCCTAGGTATTTTGTTCTTTGTGATGCACTTGTAAATAGGATTGTTTTCTTAATTTTTTTTTAGTGTATAAAATGCAACAGATTTTTGTATATTGATTCTGTACCCTGCAACTTTACCAAATCCATTGGTTAGTTTAACAGGTTTATGGTGGAATCTTTAGGATTTTCTATATCTATCATCTGCAAATTGTGACAGTTTTACTTCTTCCTTTTCAATTTGGATGTCTTTTATTTCTTTTTCTTGCCTAACTGTTCTGCTAGGACTTCTAATACTATATTGAGAGAGTAGTGAGAGTGGGCATCCTTGTGTTGTTCCCGATCTTAGAGGAAAAGCTTTCAGATTTTCACCACCACGTATCATGTTAGCTGTGGGCTTGTCATATATGACTTTTATAATGTTGAGGTACATTTCCATAGCACATGCTATTGAGAATTTTAATCAAAAGTGGATGTTGCATTTCCATTATTTTCAATATTCCATTCTTTTTCACTCCATGCTCCATTTGGATTTTTTCCCTTACCTATCTTCTAGTTTTTATTATTTCAAATGTGTGAATCTGAAGATACTAATAAAAATTAATATATAAAATATATAGCAGAAGCAATGCCACAGAGCTCCCCCTTTGCCATGTGAAGATAGAACCAGAAATCTGTTGCTTGAAAAAGAGCCCTCATCTAATCTCCAGAATTGTGAGCAATAGATTTCTATTGTTTATATGCTTCTCAGTCTATAGTATTTTGTTACAGCAGACCAAATGACCAAGATGCAAAATTGGCACCAAGTGTGGAATTGCTGTTATAACAAGTACCCAAAAATGTAGAAGCATCTTTGGAACTGGATAATGGTTAGAGAAGATCCCCTGGAGTAGGAGACGGCAATGCACTCCAGTATCCTTGCCTGGAAAATCCTACGGACAGAGGAGCCTGGTGGGCTAAAGTCCATGGGGTTGCAAAGAGTGGGACATGACAGAGTGACTGAGAACACACACTCACAATGGGTAGAGACTAGAAGAGTTTTGAGGTACATGCTAGAAAAAGCCTATACTGATGCACATCAGTGGTTAAGAGTAATTCTAGTAAGAGCTCAGAAGAGGAAAACTAGCAAAACACTCAACTTTCTTAGAGAATACCTAAATGGTTGTTAATGGAATGACAGTAAAAATATGGATGATAAAGGTCATTCTGCTGAGGTCTCAGAGGGAAATAAGTAACATGTTATTGGAAACTGGAGGGAAGGCTATCCTTTCCAAGTGGCAAAGAGTTTAGCTGATTGTGTTCCTGTCCTGGTGTTTTGTGGAAGGTAGATCTTGTAAGTGATGAAAAGTGGCTATGTGGCTGAAGAAATTTCAAAGCAAAGTGTTGAAGAAACAGCCTTATTTCTCTTAAATGCTTATAATAAAACTCAAAAAGAGAGAAATTATTTAAAGGTAGAATTGTTCATCAAAAACAAAGCAACTTTAACATTTGGAAAGCTCTTGGCCTATACATTTTGAAAGAGATAAGAAAGTTTGTTTGGAAAAAACACAGTGTAGGCCGCCATCTTGAATTTAGGTGTAGTGGGTGTCTTTTTCACACTAGGAGCTCCAGCCCAAAGTTCTCAGGGCAAGGCCTCTGCATGCAGCACCTCATGAGCAACTGAAACTACACAAAGCACAAAGGGAAAAAAGGGTCAGTATTTCCTTCTGCATGGTCTGAAATACCTATTGTGGCTGTTTTGATGATCAATGTATAAGTCACTCTTCAGAGCCATAGGGAAAGAACTGCTTCTAGAAGTAGGTCAGCTTCATCCAGTCAGTTGAAGGCCTTAATAGAACAAAGACTGACTTCCCTCACCAAGAAGGAATTCTGCCAAAACAGTGCCTTTAGAATCAGACTGCAACTATTCCCTGGTCTCCAGCCTGCCAGATTAAAGATTTGGGACACCAAAGACTGAAAGCTTCCACAATTGTAGATCAAATCCTGAGCTTTTGGAGTGGGAGCACTGACTCCAAGACCCTAGACTACCACAGAACTAGCCCTAGGGAGTATCAAATAGTGAGAACTCACACAAAGGAAACCACTTGAATACAAGACCTGGCATCACCCAACAACCAGTAGCACCCTGTGCAGGATGCCTCATCTAAACAACAAACAAAACAAAATTACAAACCAAATCATCAGCAGACAGGACCACCACCTCACTCAGCCTTGCCCCTCAGAGGAAAAACAAACAAACAAACAAACAAACAAACAAAACTCAGCACAAATCTCACCCTATACGGAGCTTACACAAACCACCGGACCAACCTGAGGAGGGCAGAAACCAAAAGGAAGAAAGAATTCAACCCTGAAGCCTGGGAAAAGGAGACCTCAAACACAATAAGTTAAAAAATAATAATAATAAAAAGGCAGAGAAATACTACACAAATGAAGGAACAAACTAGAAACACAGAAGTCCAGATAAATGAAGAGGAAATAGGCAAACTACCTGAAAAACGATTCAGAATAATGATAGTAAAGATGACCAAAAACCTTGAAAACAAAATGGAGGAAATGCAAGAATCAATTAACAAAGACCTGGAAGAATTAAAGAATAAACATACAGAGACAAACAACACAATTACTGAAATTAAAAATACTCTGGAAGGAATCAATAGCAGAATATCTGAAGCAGAAGAACAAAATCAGTGAGCTGGAAGATAAAATGGTGGAAATAACTTCAGAAGAGCAGAATAAAGTAATAAGAATGAAAAGAACTGAGGATAGTCTCAGAAACCTCTGGGACAATATCAAACAACACCAACATTTGAATTATAGGGGTCCCAGAAGAAGAAGAGGAAAAGAAAGAGTATGAGAAAATTTTAGAAGAGATAATAGTTGAAAATTTCCCCAGCATGGCAAAGGAAATGTCAATCAAATCCAAGAGGTGCAAAGAGTCCCATACAGGATAAACCCAAGGAGAAACATGCCAAGATACATACTAATCAAACTAACAAAGACTAAACACAAAGAAAGAACATTAAAACCAGCAAGGGAAAAGCAACAAGTAATATACAAGGGAAATCCCAAATGCTTAAGAGCTGATCTTTCAGCAGAAACTCTGCAGGCCAGAAGGGAATGGCAGGCTATATTTAAAGTACTGAAAGGGGAAAATCCACAACCAAGATTACTGTACCCAGCAAGGATCTCATTGAAAATTGATGGAGAAATAGAAAGCTTTTCAGACAAGCAAAAGTTAAGAGAATTCAGTGCCACCAAACCAGCTTTACAACAAATGTTAAAGGGACTTATATAGTCAAGAAATACAAGAGAAGGAAAACGATCTACAAAATCAACCAAAAACAATTAAGAAAATGGCAATAGGAACATATATATCAATAATTACTTTAAATGTAAATGGATTAAATGCTCCAACCAAAAGACACAGACTGGCTGAATGGATACAAAAACAAGACCCATATATATATATGCTGTCTATAAGAAACCCACTTCAGACCTAAAGACACATATAGACTGAAAGTGAGGGGATGTGAAAATATATTCCATGCAAATGGGAAGCAAAAGAAAGCTGGAGTAGCAATCCTCCTATCAGACAAAATAGACCTTAAACTAAAGAAGATTACAAGAGATAAGGAAGAACACTACATAATGACCAAGGGATCAAGCCAAGAGGAAGACATAACAATTATAAATATCTATGCACCCAACATAGGACTTCCCTGGTGGCTCAGACGGTAAAGCGTCTGCCTACAATGTGGGAGACCCAGGTTCAATCCTGGGTTGGGAAGATTTCCTGGAGAAGGAAATGGCAACCCACTCCAGTATTCTTGCCTGGAAAATCCCATGGACGGAGAAACCTGGTAGGCCTCAGTCCATGGGGTTGCACGAGTCGGACATGACTGAGCAACTTCACTTTCATGCACCCAACACAGGAGCACCTAAATACATAAGACAAACACCAACACACATAAAAGGAGAAATTGACAGTAACACAATAATAGTAGGAAACTGACACCACACTCACACCAATGGACAGATCATCAAAACAAAACATTAAGAAGGAAACACAAGTCTTAAATGATGCATTAGATGAAATGGATCTCATTGATATCTTCAGGACATTCCATCCAAATGCAGAAGAATACACCTTATTCTCAAGTGCACATGGAACATTCTCCAGGATAAACCACATCTTGGGTCACAAATCAAAGCTCAGTAAATTTAAGAAAATTGAAATCATATCAAGCATCTTCTCTGAGCACAAGGCTATGAGAATAGACATCAATTACAAGAAAAAAAAAACCTGTAAGAAACACAAACACATGAGATTAATCAATGTGTTTCTAAATAACCAACAGGTTACTGAAGAAATCAAAAAATTTCTAGAAACAAATGACAATGAAAACACAACAACTCAAAACCCATGGGATGCAGCGAAAGCAGTTCTGAGAGGGAAGTTTATAGCAATACAATCCTAGCTCAAGAAACAAGAAAAACATCGAATGGACAACCTAACTTTACACCTAAAACAACTGGAAAAAGAAGAACAAAAAAAAAACCAACCCAAAATTAGTAGAAGGAAAGAAATCATAAAGCTCTGAGCAGAAATAAATGAAAAAGGAATGAAAGAAACAAGAGTAAAGATTAATAAAACTAAAAGCTGGTTCTTTGAGAAGATAAACAAAAGTAACAAACCTTCGGCCTGACTCATCAAGAAAAAAAAGAAGAATCAAATCAACAAAATTAGAAATGGAAAAGGAGAGGTTACAACAGACAATGAAGAAATACAAAGGATTATAAGAGACTGTTATGAACAACTATATGGCAATAAAATGGATAACCTGGAAGAAATGGAAAATTCTTAGAGAAGTTCAGTCTTCCAAGATTGAACCAGGAAAAAATAGAAATTACGAACAACCCAATTACAAGCACTGACACTGAAGCTGTGATCAAAAATCTCCCAAAAAACAAAAGCTCAGGACCAGATGGCTTCAGAGGAGAATTCTATCAAACATTTTTTACTGAAGGATAATTGCTTTACACAATTTTGTTGTTTTCTGTCAAACCTCAACATGAATCAGCCATAGGTATACATATATCCCCTCCCTTTTGAACTTCCCTCCCATCTTCTTCCCCATCCCACCCCTCTAGGTTGACACAGAGCCCCTGTTTGAGTTTCCTTAGCTATACAGCAAATTCCTGTTGGCTATCTATTTTACATATGGTAATGTAAGTTTCCATGTTACTCTTTCCATATATCTCACCCTCTTCTCCCTTCTCTGCATGTTCACAAATCTATTCTCTATGTCTGTTTCTCCACTGCTGCCCAGTAAGTAAATTCTCCAGTACCATTTTTCTAGATTCCATGTATATGCATTAGAATATGATATTTATCTTTCTCTTTCCGACTTACTTCACTCTGTATAATAGGTTCTAGGTTCATCCCCCTCACTAGAACTGACTCAAAGGCGTTCCTTTTTATGGCTAAGTAACATTCTATTGTGTATATGTACCACACTTCTTTATCCATTCTTCTGTCAATGGATATCTAGGTTGGTTCCATGTTCTAGCTATTGTAAATGGTGCTGCAATGAACACTGGGATACATGTGTCTTTTTCAATTTTGGTTTCCTCAGGGTATATGCCTAGGAGTGAGATTGCTGGGTCATATGGTGGTTTTATTCCTAGTTTTTTAAGGAATCTCCATGCCGTCTTCCATAGTGGCTATATCCTTCAATAAATAAATAAATAATTTTAAAAAAAAAAAAAAACCCACAATGCGGCCAAATTTGATGAGGCAATTAATGTGGATTGACCATCTCAGTGGAAGACAGGAACTATTTTCAAGATAATGGAGACATCAGGTTGGCGGTTCAAACAGAAGGTGGGACTTCTTGTTTAAAACAATAGAAGAATGAAATGCCCAGAGGCATTTCAGACTGGGCCTACCATCACAAATCCTGAGTTCAAGGGCCTGGGGGCAAATTGTTGTTGTTTAGTCCCTAGTGTTTCTGACTCTTCGATCCCAGGCTCCTCTGTCCAAGGGATTTTCCAGGTAAGAATACTGGAGTGGGTTGCCATTTCATTCTCCAGGGTATTTTTCTGACCCAGGGATTGAACCCAAGTCTCCTGCATTGCAGGTGGATTCTTCACCGCTGGACCACCAGCGAAGCCCCTGGGGAAGAATATCAGTTTTGAAAGAGGGGCTGCTGGCTGCCTAACAAAGCAGGCCTGTTCCCCAAATACCTGTGTTGTGCTCCTCAGCCTCCAGGTGCCATATACGACAGCCATGGTGACACCCCTGTGGAGGGCACAGGTGGCAAACCTTGGAGGAGTCCCTACTGAGTGCAGAGTATAACAGCCCTGGTAGCATTTACAGCTCCATCTAGATTTGGAAGAGGGAAACCTCCCAGAGCAGTAGGCTCAGGATAGGGACAGGCCACAGTAGAGAGGCCCCCATTAGGTAGGTCAGTGTCCAGTGGGGCTGTAAGGGCAGGGTTGCTCCTGAGACCACAGCCCCAGATGAGGCAGACATGAGACTCTAGCCTGTGAGAACTGTCCAATAGGCTGTGTCTAGCAAAGCTGTGGAGATAGGGCCACTCCTAGGCTTACTGCCCACCCCAGTGTGTCCAGAGATGGGCTGTAAGGTTTTGGACTTGCTTGGAAACTATTTACCCTTTATCCTTCCCTATTTCTCCCTTCAGAATGGAAATGTATATCCCATGTCTGTCCTTCCACTGTATTTTGGAAGCACCTAAGGAGACTGATTTCATAATTCATATCCAGAGGGCAGTTTGCCTAAGGATGAAAGTCTCACCCATATTTGACAGTTCCAGAAAAACATCTATTTCTGCTTTACTGACTATGCCAAAGCCTTTGACTGTGTGGATCACAATACACTGTGGAAAATTCTGAAAGAGATAGGAATACCAGACCATCTGACCTGCCTCTTGAGAAATCTGCATGCAGGTCAGGAAGCAACAGTTAGAACTGGACATGGAACAACAGACTGGTTCCAAATCGGGAAAGGAGTACATCAAGGCTGTATATTGTCACCCTGCTTGTTTAACTTATATGCAGAGTATATCATGAGAAACGCTGGGCTGGAGGAAGCACAAGCTGGAATCAAGATTGCCGGGAGAAATATCAATAACCTCAGAAACGCAGATGACATCACCCTTATGGCAGAAAGTGAAGAAGAACTAAAAGGCCTCTTAATGAAAGTGAAAGAGGAGAGTGAAAAAGTTGGCTGAAAGCTTAACATTCAGAAAACTAAGATCATGGCAAATAGATAGGGAAAGAATGGAAACAGTGGCTGACTTTATTTTTTGGGCTCCAAAATCACTGCAGATGGTGACTGCAGCCATGAAATTATAAGACGCTTACTCCTTGGAAGGAAAGCTATGACCAACCTAGACAGCATATTAAAAAGCAGAGACATTACTTTGCCAACAAAGATCTATCTAGTCAAGGCTATATTTCTCCCGTAGTCATGTATGGATGTGAGAGTTGGACTATAAAGAAAGCTAAGCGCCAAAGAATTGATGCTTTTGAACTGTGGTTTGGAGAAGACTCTTGAGAGTCCATTGGACTGCAAGGAGACCCAACCAGTCCATCCTAAAGGAGATCAGTCCTGGGTGTTCATTGGAAGGACTGATGTTGAAGCTGAAACTCCAATACTTTGGCCACCTGATGTGAACAACTGACTCATTTGAAAAGACCCTTATGCTGGGAAAGACTGAGGGCAGGTGAAGAAGGGGATGACAGAGGATGAAATGGTTGGATGGCATCACTGACTCAACGGACCTGAGTTTGGGTAAACTCCGGGAGTTGGCGATGGACAGGGAGGCCTGGTGTGCTGCAGTCCATGGGGTCGCAAAGAGTTGGACACGACTGAGCAACTTAGATGTTTTTCTGGAACAGTCAAAGGCTTTGGCACAGTTAATAAAGCAGAAATAGATGTTTTTCTGGAACTCTCTCTTTTTCGATGATCCAGCAGATGTTGGCAATTTGATCTCCAGTTCCTCTGCCTTTTCTAAAACCAGCTTGAACATCTAGAAGTTCACAGTTCATATATTGATGAAGCCTGGCTTGCAGAACTTTGAGCATTACTTTACTAGTGTGTGAGATGAGTGCAATTGTGCGGTAGTTTGAACATTCTTTGGCATTGTCTTTCTTTGGGATTGGAATGAAAACGGACCTTTTCCAGTCCCGTGGCCACTGCTGAGTTTTCCATATTTGCTGGCATATTGAGTGCAGCAATTTCACGGCATCATGTTTTACAATTTGAAACAGCTCAAATGGAATTCCATCACCTCTACTAGCTTTGTTTGTAGTGATCCTTCCTAAGGCCCACTTGACTTCACATTCCAGGATGTCTGGCTCTAGGTGAGTGATCACACCATCGTGATTGTCTGGGTTGTGAAGATCTTTTTTCTATAGTTCTTCTGTGTATTCTTGCCACCTCTTCTTAATATCTTCTGCTTCTGTTAGGTCCATACCATTTCTGTCCTTTATTGAGCCCATCTTTACATGAAATATTCCCTTGCTATCTCTGATTTTCTTGAAGAGATCTGTAGTCTTTCCCATTCTATTGTTTTCCCTATTTCTTTGCACTGATTACTGAGGAAGTCTTTCTTGTCTCTCGCTATTCTTTGGAACTCTGCATTCAGATGGCAATATCTTTCCTTTTTGCCTTTGCTTTTCACTTCTCTTCTTTTCACAGCTATTTGTAAGGCCTCCTCAGACAGCCATTTTGCTTTATTGCATTTCTTTTTCTTGGATATGGTCTTACTCCCTGTCTCCTGTACAATGTCATGAACCTCCGTCCATAGTTCATCAGGCACTCTGTCTATCAGATCTAGTCCCTTAAATCTATTTCTCACTTCCACTGTCTAATCATAAGGGATTTGATTTAGGTCATACCTGGATGGTCTAGTGGTTTTCCCTACTTTCTTCAATTTAAGTCTGAATTTGGCAATAAGCAGTTCATGATCTGAGCCAGTCAGCTCCTGGTCTTGTTTTTGCTGACTATATAGAGCTTCTTCATCTTTGGCTGCAAAGAATATAATCAGTCTGCTTTCGGTGTTGGCCATCTGGTGATGTCCATGTGTAGAGTCTTCTCTTGTGCTGTTGGAAGAGGGTGTTGGCTATGACCAGTGCGTTCTCTTGGCAAAACTCTATTAGCCTTTGCCCTGCTTCATTCTGTACTCCAAGGCCAAATTTTCCTGTTACTCCAGGTGTTTCTTGACTTCCAACTTTTGCATTCCAGTCCCCTATAATGAAAAGGACATCTTTTTGGGGTGTTACTTCTAAAAGGTCTTGTAGGTCTTCTTTCTGACATTAGAATGGTATTTTCTGCATATCTGAGGTTATTGATATTTCTCCCAGCAATCTTGATTCCAGCTTGTGTTCCAGGCAGCTGGGCATTTTACATGATATACTCTGCGTAGAAGTTAAATAGGCCAGGTGACAGTATAGAACCTTGAGTACTACTTCCCAATTTTGAACCAGTCCATTGTTCCATGTTTAGTTCTAACTGTTGCTTCTAGACCCGCATACAGGTTTCTCAAGAGACAAGTAGGTGGTTTTGTATTCCCATCTCTTTAAGAATTTTCCACAGTTTGTTGTGATCCACACGGTCAAAGGCTTTGGCATAGTCAATGAAGCAGAAGTAGATGTTTTTCTGGAATTCCTTTGGTTTTTCTGTGATCTAACAGATACAGGCAATTTGATCTCTGGTTCCTGTGCGTTTTCTAAATCCAACTTGTACATCTGGAATTTCCTGGTTCACATACTGCTGAAGCCTACCTTGAAGGATTTTGAGCATAAGCTTGCTAGCATGTGAAATGAGTGCAATTGTATGGTAGTTTGAATATTCCTTGGCATTGCCCCGCTTTGGGATTGAAATGAAAATTGACCTTTTCCAGTCCTGTGGCAATGCTGAGTGTTCCAAATTTCCTCACATATTGAGTGTAGCACTTTAACAATATCATCTTTTAGGCTTTTAAAAACAGCTAGCATTCCAGGGAAGTCCCTGGACTTAGACTTTTAGTTGATGCTGGGACAAGACTTCTTGGTTGTTGGAATGGAGTGAATGTAGTCTGCATGTGAGGAGGACATGAATTTTAGAGAGCCAGGTATGGAATGTGAAGTACTCTGAATGCTTGGGTCCTCCCCAAATTCATATGTAGAAATCCTCATCCCCCAAGATGACTGTTGGGCCTTTGGGAGGTGATTAGGTCACCACTGCAAAGCCCTCATTAACGCTATTCATCTTTTGAATTCCCTTTGCCCTTTACACCACATTAGGGCAGAGTGAGAAGGTGCCAGCTACAAACCAGGAAGTGGGCTCTCACCCAACCATGTCTGCACCTTGATCTTGGATGGTCCAGCTTTTAGAACTGTGAGAAATAAATTCCCATTGTTTATAAGCTACCTAGCATATGGTATTTTGTTATGGTAGTCTTATAAATTAAGACACATCTAAAAGAGTCTTAATAGTTATATTCAAGTTAAGAGTTAAATGACAGAGAGCAGACAAAAAATACTTGCTACATATGTAACAGATAACAGAACATAAAATAATCCTTCAAATTAATTAAAACAGCTACCTAAGAGAAAAATGGACAAAGAAAATGAACAGGCAATTTATAGAAGTAATATAAACGAATCTTATGAAAGGAGTTCAACCTCACTGGTAATCTAGGAAATATAAGTTACGTCAACAATGTAACATGATTTTCAAAATATAATTGACAAAAATTTAAAGGATGGATAAGATCCATTATTAGTAAGATTGTGAGCAGTCTTTTTCCTATACTCTTGGCAAGAGAGTCAACTAGCAAAATCTTTTTAAAAGAAGATAATGTGGTAGTATCCATCAGAATTTTAAATATGCATATCCTTCAGTCCCGTATTTCTTTGTCTAGGCTTCAGTTCTTGAGAAGCACTCACATATATGCCCAGAGACAAGTACAAAGGCATTTTCTATAGCATTGTTTCTAATAGCCAAATATCAGGATTGGTCAGATCAATTATGATAGACGTCTGTGCAGCATTTAAAGATATTTAAGTAGATCTTTATATTATTAACTTGGAAAATCTCCAAAATACATATTTAAAATAAAAACAATTACAAAATAATATGTGTAGAGATATCCTATTTATATAACAAAAATTATTTACATTGGTAAATACAGACATATATATTGAAAAATTAAGAAGGATACCCGACAACTCTCAGCAGAGTTGATTCACATGCATTAACATCAAGAGATGGGTGAAGCAGGACTCTTCTCACCCTGTGTGTGTGTTTGTGCTCGGGTGTTTCTGACGCTTTGCAACCCCATGTCTGTAGCCCACCAGGCTCCTCTGTTCATTAAATTTTCCAGGTAAGAATACTGAAGTGGGTTGTCATTTCCTACTCCAGGGGATCTTCCCAACCCAGGGATTGAACCCAAGATTCTTGCGTCTCTTGCATTGACAGGCAGATTCTTTACCACTGAACCACCTGGGAAGCTCCTTTTACCCTGAACTCCTAGAGAAAACCTCTATTAATATCTTTCAATTATTCAGGACCTTTCTTAAGCACATATTACCCAAATATCACCAGGCTTCACAGTACGATGGCTTTTGTTAGAGTGTTAGTTCCAAGTGAGAAAATGTAAGAACATGGAAAACACGTGTCTTTGTGCCATCCTTTGCCCAGGGCCACCTGCACTGCTGGGGTCACTAACCCTTACAAAGTTCTGCTTAAGCCCCAGCAGCTTACAACACAATCATGGCTTCACATTTGAAGCACAGCCCTATGCCTCACTCAGGCCACTGTTTCCTCTCCAGTGTCACCTCTTTGGCAACCTTGAGGACCCAAACTCATCCTTCCTCTGAAAGTGGGCAGGAATGTGACTCTTCTTCCTAGGTTGGACTCTCTTAGGGGTTCTAAAAGCAGAGTGGACTGGGCCCTAAGGTGTTATAGCCCTTTCTAGCTTTACACACACGCATCCTTTCTCCCACCAGAGTGTATCTTCATAGAGAGGATAGCTAGGTGGTCACTTTCAAATAACAAAAGCCACTAAAGACTCAGAATTCCTGGACTTCCCTGCCTGTGGCTAAGACTCCCTGCTCATAATGCAGGGGTCCCAAGTTCAATCCCTGTTTAGGAAACAAGATCCCTCATGCTGTAGTAACACCCAAGGCAGCCAAATTAATAAAAAAAATATAGACTCAGAATTACTTATGGAGGAATTACTCATGCAGATATTCATGCATAGGTGAGAAATGACTTTTGTGCAAAGTCATTCTTGGTAGCACAGCCAGAGGTTAGAAACAACTCATGTCTGTCCAAAACAAATGGTTAAATAGTGATACATCTACACCATAGAACATTAAGCAGCAGTTAAAAAAGAATGAGGAAACTTTCTTTATACCAACAGGGAAAGAAGCCCAAGATAAACAAACAAACAAAAAGAAAGGTGCAGAATGATATGTAAAATATGCTATCTTTGTAAATAAATGAAGAACAATAAGAATCTAGGTTTGGCTTTGCTTGTATTTGCTTGAAGAAACTATGGAAATTGACACAGGAAATGAAGGACAGTTACCAGTCTAGGAACTGGGTGAGATTTGATCAAATAGAGGGCCAAATATTAGGGTAGGAAAAAGACCCTTTATTGTATGTGTGTGTGCATGCGTGCTAAGGTGCCTCAGCTGTGTCCTATTCTTTGCAACCCTTGTAGCTCACTAGTCCCCTCTGTCCATGGGATTTTTCAGGCAAGAATACTGGAGTGGGTTGCCATGCCCTCCTCCAGGAGATCTTCCCAACCCAAGGATCAAACCTGTATCTCCTGTGACTCCTGCATTGGCAGGCGGATTCTTTACCTCTCTACCACTGTACCACATGGTATATCTTTTTATATTCTTTGATTTTTAAAGCATATTTATGTTTTACCTATACAGTCTTCAGATAGGTCAGGTCCTTCTCATGGAGCCATGCAAGTGAAATCCTTGCAAGTTAGCTTTCTGGCCCCAATCCTTATTGTTTTGTTCTCTCAGAGGAGGCTCTAGGAATTTGTACATTCAGTCAGTGTAAATGGGTGTGAGAGCAATAGGCTACAGACCTTCTCTCCTTGATCTCCCCTTGCTCAGGATATGGAACTTTGTTTTACACATCCACAAAGACAAATGTGTATATAATAACATGTATCATATTTACATCAATAAATTCTCTTTGAGTTACAAATATCAGAAATTCAACTCAAATAACGATAATAATTTTGAGATTGCCTATGAGAGTGCTGAAAAAGGTCCATCTAGTCAAAGCTATGGTTTTTCCAGTGGTCATGTATGGATGTGGGAGTTGGACTGTAAAGAAAGCTGAGCGCCAAAGAATTGATGCTTTTGAACTGTGGTGTTGGAGAAGACTCTTGAGCATCCCTTGGACTGCAAGGAGACCAAACCAGTCAATACTAAAATAAATCAGTCCTGAATAGTCATTGGAAGGACTGATGCAGAAGCTGAAGCTCCAATACTTTGGCCACCTGTTGCAAAGAACTGACTCCTTAGAAAAGACTCTGATGCTGGTGAAGACTGAAGGTGGGGAAAGGGGATGACAGAGGATGAGATGGTTGGATGGCATCACCAACTCAATGGAAACAAGTTTGAGCAAGCTCTGGGAGTTGGTGATGGACAGGGAAGACTGGCATGCTGCAGTCCATGGGGTCGCAAAGAGTTGGACACGACTGAACAACTGAACTGAACTGATGAGATTGCCTATGGACACCAATAGGTCTTCCTTGTAGCTCAAATGGTAAAGAATCTGCCTGCAATGCAGGAGACCCAGGTTCGATCCCTGGGTTGGGAAGATCCTCTAGAGAAGGGAATGGTAATCCACTCCAGTACTCTTGCCTGGAGAATTCCATAGACCGAGGAGCCTGGCAGGCTACAGTCTGTAGGACTGCAAAGAGTCGGACACGACTGAATGACTAACACTACTGCTACACTACTATGGACACCAAGGGTAAGAAAGCTCCTAATAAGATTCCTAGGGGATTCCCTGGCAGTCCAATGGTTAGGATTCTGCACTTCCACTGAAGGGGGTACAGGTTTGATTCCAGGTCAGAGAACCATGATTATGCATGCTGTGCAGCATGGCCAAAAAATAAAAGATCCCTAACTTCTAGGTTGAACTTTGCCACGCACCTACTTCATAGTAAATAGCAAATAAATATTAGTTGTTATCATTTGTGGAGATTTCAAAGCATAGTATTTGCTTTTCTGTGTCACATGTCTGAATATTGTTGATAAATGTGCATGATCTATTAAACAAGTCCTAGATTTTAAGATCTGTCCTTCATTTACACACAAAAATCTCCATCAGGCAAGACAAGAAGAGAAAGCCCACAGTGAATTTTGAACTCAAAAGTTTTAAATGATTAGACAAACCTAATTTAAACTTTCAAGTGAAATTGAGACCAGGACTCTAAAGAAATGCCAAACAAGAGAATCTAGAGGATTCCAACTGGTGCTCGATAAACACTCATTCAATATCTCAAATACTTTATAACAGGGGGAAAGATGAATGAGTTGATTGGGCAGCAGTTATTGTTAAGGGAAAATAAAGTGGAGGAAACTGAAATATTTAGGTACCTATCAAGAAGTGATGAAAGCCAGCCATGGAAAAAGATTCTGTAAGGGAGAGTTTCTGTATTAGAGAGGAAATAGCTGTACAATGTCAAGAAGGAAATCAGGGAGATGGAAAGCAAGGAAACCCACCAGAAGGAAAGCCACCAGAAGATGCCATCTTCACAAAAGCATTCTTCACATACAACCCCAATGTTTTCTTCTTACTGTGCCGTGGTTTAAACATTTTGCTTCATCATTCATATTAATTTACATCCAACTCTTATAGCTGTCTCATTCATTTTAATATTTGTCTTTAAAAATATCTCTTGGGATCCCAGGAATGTATTGTGGTATGTCTATTGTTCCACAGGCTGAATCTGTTAGTTGGGATGGGGATGGGGAGAAAGTGTATGGCAGTTTTCAGAAGATACCCTTTCAGTGTTAAAAGCCGAATGTGTGGATTCCTACACAGAAATAAATCAATGATTCTGAATTATTCTTAACATATATTTAAATACTGAACAACATTTATATCCTGGCAGACCTGTTGGCAGCACCTTTCCTATATAAATATAATAATGGTGATGGCAGCCATGGGCCATCATTACCTAAAATTTTTGTTTTAAAAAATATCTTGAGGTTGAGCTGTAAGTCGGCCACTGAAGTATGTTGCTGTAAGATGTGTGACAATTAGAATGTGAAGCTGACTATACACTCAGCCGCAGTTGAAGTTTGTGTTCCTTGAAACATCAAGCATTTTGATGTAGCCTTGTGGACTGGAAAGCCACTGATAAGCAAACTGAAAGTGGCTCATTTCAGATATTCATCAACAATACCATGATGGTTAATGGTCTGTGTCAACTTCACTGGGCCATGAGGTGCCTAGATATTTGGTCACATGTTATTTCTGAGGGTGTCTGTGAGGGTTTCTAGATGAGATTAATATTTGAATTGGGAGGTTGAGTAAAGCAGATGGCCCTCCCAATGTGACTGGGCCTCATCCAATCTGTTGAAGGCCTGAATGGAATAAAAGGCTGAAAAGGAAAGAATTCTCTCTCTCTGCCTGCCTGTCTTTACGTTGGGACATTGATCTTCCCCTGCCTTTGTATTCACACTCAGAAAGAAACTTATACCACTGGTGCTCCTGGTTCTTGCACTCAGACTGAAAGTATACCATAGGCTTTTCTGGGTCTGGGTTTCTCAGCCTCCAAGGTTGCAGGAGCCAATACCTTATCATAAATCTCTTTTAAATGTATATATATATATATACACACTCATGCACACACATTTGTATTTTTCCCCCTCCAATTGTTTCTGTTTCCCTAATACAAACCAGAACTACTTTGGGGTCTTAAAATCGGGCTAGACATCATGAAGGAGCAGACAGTCTTGCAAGATTTCCAGGACTTCCTGTGTTCAGTTAAGGCAGCAATGCCACGAGATGAGCCTTTCTTGTTTATTTTTATACTTCCACTTCCTGTCAAGTGCTGTTTACCATCGAATTCAGAGGTGCATGAACATTTAAATAAACTCAAAGTGTACAAAATTATGTGTTTAATACCACCCTCCCCCAACTAGTTCAATCTCTTTAGAGATTTCTGTGGTTTTCATTGTACTTGATTGGCTGGAAGAATGTTCTCTTTAATTCGAAGGTGATTACCATGGCCCCTCTCATTTCTCTAAGGAGATATGTAAAGACAGTGTTCTTTCTAGGAGAATAACTGTAATAACAAAAAATATAACACCACCTATCAGTCCTTTATGGCTTATACCAGCGTTTCTCAAATTCTGCTCCCTAGACCAACAACATCAGCATCTGAGAATTTATTAGAAATGTAAATTGCCAAGCTTCACTCCAGACCTTCTGAATCAGAACCTGTCTAAAGTTTGAGAACCACTGGCTTATACCATCACTTCATAAGCCTTACTTCATTACATCCTCAAAACATAACGTTGGTACTATTATCCCCATTTTACAGGAAAAAAAAAAGGCTCAGAGGTGCAAAGATGGCTTCAGTGAACACACAAGTAAAGGCAGAGCTGAGGCTCAAACCACGTTCCTGTGACCCAAACCCAGTGCTCCTTTCACATTGTAGTTTTCTTCTTAGAGAACTCAGGTGTGTTCCTAAAATGTTCCCCCACTGCCGTGTAAGACTTGGGATACCATTACGTAATGACTCCACAGGATGGAAACCTGCCAGTCTAATGGAGAAACCACAGAATGTGGCCCTCTCATGGAGTTCCTCTGTGTTTTCCCCCTAGTTTTGCATGGCAGTGAGGCACATAGAGAACCAGAACCTAAAGAGGTTTGGCTCACGTGAGAGCAACAGTTCATTCTGTCCCACCCTGTCTCCAGCCCTCCTGTCATGATGGTTTCATGTCAATCTTTCAGTTCAGTTATAATGCAGTACAGTTTTGTAAGAGCAAGAGAGAGCAGACAGCCTCAATGTCCATCAGAAGGGAATGGCTTATTAAATTCTGCCTCAGTCATAAAGCATAAGACAGCTCTATATGGACTTATACGGAAAGATCTTTAAGACACATTGATAAGTGGAGAAAGTAAGGTGCAGGCAGTATATAGAGTATGCTATCATTCATGAGGTGAAAAAAAAAAAACCTCACACACATACATGTTTGTAAATGCAGAGAATTTCTCTAAAAGGATAAATAACAACTAAGTAGCAGGGATTTTGTTCAGCAAGGGGATCTGGCAGGGGAGGTGGGCAGAGAAGATTGTGAGCAAGGAGGGGTACTCATTATTCATTGTACACCCCTTTGTATTGTCTGAATTTTTTAAAGCTCTAATTAAAATTTCCTGTTTAACTATATCTTTACCATACATATATTTTTATATGTGTTATATATTGAATATATAATCCCTTATATTTTCAGTCCCAGAAAGTGTCTTTTAATTTTAGCCTAAACTATCTTCTTATGTAAATTCCCAAATTTCATCTCTTTGGGTGAAACTGAATTTATTCTTTTTAAACTTGAAGCACTGCTTCCTAATTCTGGTAATCTGGGAGTTCTTTCTTCATCCTTCAAAAGCTGTTAAAAACTCCCAAGTCCACAGTTCTCTTGCAGGTCTGAGTCATCTCTCTGAGTTTGGGGCTGTCCATATCGATTGATTCTTTTCTAATGTGGACAAATCGCTTTCCACCCTGGTTCCTCCAACCTCCAATCCCAGCCTGCCTAACAGTTTTCAAATGAGCCAGTGCCTAACAGATAATAATGAGGTGTGAAGGTGCTCACAGCCAGGTACCTTTCTTCCTGTGGAAGAACTCCAGGCCCCCAGGCTTTGCGAAGAATAAAAAAGATGAGCAAGGAGAAAAGAAAGGGAAAAAATGGCCTTGATAATTACTTTTTCCCCTGGATCACCATAAGCTGCTACTGCTGCTAAGTTGCTTCAGTCGTGACCGACTCTGTGCGACCCCATGGATGGCAGCTCACCAGGCTCCGCCATCCCTAGGATTCTCCAGGCAAGAATACTGGAGTGGGTTGCCATTTCCTTCTCCAGTGCATGAAAGGGAAAAGTGAAAGTGAAGTCGCTCAGTCGTGTCCGACTCTTAGCGACCCCATGGTCTGTAGCCTACCAGGCTCCTCCGTCCATGGGATTTTCCAGGCAAGAGTACTGGAGTGGGGTGCCATTGCCTCACCATAAGAGCTAACTATAATTATATAAACTAGCATAAGCAATGGAGAGTTCATTTAGGAGAGATGTTAAAAATGTTTCAAATAAGGGAGGAAGAGTGGTTACTATATTCTGAAAAGTAAGTGTGTAATTTCTAGAATATGTAAAATTTTGAGTGATTCATAAATCTTAGAAGAGTGTAGGAAGCAGGATATGGGCTACGTGAAAATGGATGTACATGGGTTGATAATATTGGGAAATACCCATAACACCACCCAGCACAACATAACTCAAGGGGGGAAAAAAGAAAGAAAAAAATAAAAGAGAAAAATACAGTGATAGTAGCTGGCTGAAACAGCCCAACTTTGAGAGGACTCATCATGCTAAAAGAAAATCTGGGGTCATGTAATATAATTACTAATTTGTATTACTAATAATTTAAAGCACCTAAGCTCTACAGGTAATGAAGAGTTCACAAAATAACTCACAGTTGTTAGCCATAGAAAATAGGAACTCTGAAACCAGACTCCCTCAGATCAGTGTTTCAGTTTATAGCCCAGGGAGCTTTTTCCTGTTGACTGATTTTTATAAAGTCAATGTATATTATCTGTGCAAATCTACAAGGGGTGAGGAACCCAGGGAAGTGAGAAGTGCTGATTCTTCTGATCTTCACTTCCCCCATAACTTCCCCCCAATTTGCCCACCTCAACTGATTACACATACACTCATGCTCTCTTCTGTCCCACAATCTGGTGATTATGGGAAAAACACCAGTAGGAAGACACTTCATAGAAACACTACGGTTCTTCGGACTAAGGGGTTTTTCAGTGTAGTTTTCAATCTTGGTTTTTAGCATAAATTTGTTAAGTAACTTCAGTTACCTTCTTTTTTATTTTCCCTTAAAAAAAAAACACAACAGACTCCAGGGTGTGGGATGTTACATATTTACTGGCATTCCAATGCCTTGAGCAAGCACTGTATGCACCTTTATGTGTTCACTCCTTTCCTTTTAATTCAGCACTCTCTCAGGCTTAGTTTCCCACAAATCAGGATTGTTTTCTAGTCCCTTAACATGATCCTTCTCCAACAAATGAAAATTTTAAATTTTCTGTGCAGGTGATGATCACTGTTGGTGAAATGTTCATAGTAAATTAATAAGCACTTAATAAAATGTATCTTATATAGCCATTCAAAACAAAAGCACCATTTGAAATCTAAAAGTAACTCAGATACAAATAATAAAGGCTTAGGGGCTTGACAGTTTATTTGCCAAACATTTATTTGGTACCTACTGTGTTCTGGGCACTGTGTTAACCACTTGGGTGGCCACGACAATGAATGAGACGAGGTTCCCTGCTCCTGACATACTCTCAGTGTAGCAGGAAGAGACGGAAAAGTAAACATAGAGCATCAATATAATAAGTGCTGTAATAGAGAACTTGAATAGAAAATTGTAGGAGTGGTGACAGAGGACTACCAATGTTTCCTGAAGCAGGCGGCTAAGGCTTTTTATTTCATCTCAAAAATAAAATTGGAACTTGGGGAGAATCCTAGGCATAGGATAAAAATGAACATGGCTTTGGAGAAGCAGGTAGCCTGGCGGGGAAGACAGACTAACAGACAAAGGGTGGTAGGACAAGACAGGACTTTAAGGGGAAGCATGCTAGTAGCTCAATGGTAAAGAACCCACCTGCCAATGCAGGAGACATAAGAGACAAGGGTTCGATCCCTGGACTGGGAAGATCCCCTGGAGTAGGAAGTGGCAACCTACTCCAGTGTTCTTGCCTGGAGAATCCCATGGACAGAAGAGCCTGGAGGGCTGCAATCCATGGGGTCGCAAAGAGTTGGACACGACTAAAGTGACCTAGCATGACTTAGCATGCATAAAATGCTCTGGGAACACCAAAGGCAGAACAGTTAAATTTTTGAAAGTTGTGGGACTGGGGTAGGAGCTGTGGTCAGTGAAGACCAGTGCGCTAGAAGGGAGGTGACACTGGAGTCCATGTAGAAGGAGGAATTGAGATTTTCCAGGCAGAGAAGAGGACCAAAAAAAAAAAAAAAAGAGAGAGAGAGAGCATTTCAGGGAAAAGGATCACCCTGACCCTGGCAATGAAGGCACAGATGGGGAACATTCTGGAGTTCCCAGAATGTGTAAAGGCATATGGGGGTGGGTGACCAGAAAGGAATTAGAAAACTAGGCTTGGTCACAATCTGAAGGGGATCATATGCCACACTAAGGAGTTTGGACTCAAATAGATTTTGTAGGCAGCTGGAAATGGAAGGAAGTCTTTACTCCTGGCAGTGATAGGATCAGAGATAGTTGTAGAAATATAATGCGGGAAATGCCTAGGTGCAGCCTTCCACGTGTGAGGCAATGAGGTCCGATCTAGACTGAGGTAATGGAATGAAGAATGAAGAAGGTAGAACTGAGAGGAAGTGAGAAGACAAGATAAGAAGCCTCGGATCCCTCCAGGGCATCTGAGAGGATGATGAGGTCCTGATGGAGCAAGGGAGAATAGGAGAAGAAATTTGTGGGAGCAGTTCCCATGGGAGGGGTTTGCTGTGTCAGTTCTTTCCTGTGTGCTGAATTCTGAGGTGCCTCAAGGAGAATTCCTATGAGTAGTTGGTGATGCAAGTTTCTGGCTGGAAGAACGTCAGGAGGTTGCCTAGGGATGAGGAGGAAGAGGAGCGAGGCGGGGAGAGAAGGATGAGAAACCTTAGAAAACTCCAACTTCTAAGGGATGAACTGAGGGACAGAAAGCAAAGAGGAGAGGCAGAACATTTAGAAGGATATATGAGGGGGACCAAGAGAAGGAAATGAGACAGAACTCAGAAGATGCTTTCCTGTGGGAGAGACTAATCCTGAGTGGCAAATGGAAAAGAGAGGCGAGTGAGAGGAGAGCTGAACAGTGTTCCTTGATTGGCGAGAACAGCAGGGTGGGGGCAGAAATCAGAGGACAGGGGAGTAAAAAGAGAATCAGACCCAGTAACTAAAATAAGTCATGTTGTCTTTCTTAAGAATTTGATGATGAGGAAAAGGTGAAATGTAAGGCATCAGCCCAGAAAAAAAAGGAAGTTGAGCTAAAGAAAGGGTAGTTGTTTCTGTCACTGTTTTTTTTTTATTTCTCTATCGTCTGGTGGAGTCTTGAGCACATGTGTACCCAGAGGAGAAAGGAGGGGTCAAGACGTGAGAGGAGGTGAGATACTGAGGAGGCCAGAGGTTGGGGCACACATTGAAACCGAGACTTAGAAAGAGGTAGAACTTTCTCTTCTGGGATAATAAGGAAGAAGGAAAGAGTCCGTGTAAGCCTAGAGAAGTCTGAAGACAGTGAAGAAGGCAAACTCAGGGAGTTTCTACTTGATGACATCTTTTTTCTTGAAGAAGCAGCTGGCTAGGAATTCTCTGAAAGTGAAGCAAGAGCGAATACTCTGAGAGAGAATGTTGTTAATACATACCAGTGTCTTGTTTACGCCCTTAAAAACATGGCTGCACTTTCTTTGTGAGGGGATTCAAGTCTTATCTCCAGAAAAGTGGTTCAGTATGACTGTGGAACATTTGAACCATAAACTTCCAGATACAGAAGAGTGTCCATATAGCAGGACCCACACCAGCCTTACACAGCTTTTCCCGAGGCTCAGCAAAGGCTTTTGATAACACTTCCTTTAAGCAACTTTGGGGTAAATTCTGGGTAGAGGATTTAGAATTTATCTGGGGTTGAATATTTTGGTACTTCACATTGTACCAAAAAATATATTAAAAAAAGAAAGAAACGAAAACTCTGGACCTTCCCTTGGTGTGAGAAATACATGACGATTAGGAGAGAACTGATGTGCCTCACTAGCCTTTTAAGAAACTCAGATCACTGATTATGAGGTCTGGGGTGTGCTGCACAGTTGCCCTGAACAAATAAGCCACAGACACAATCATGAAAGAAAGATGTCAGACTATACAAACTACCATTTAGAAAGAATTAAGACAACCAAATCGTATGCTAACCATCAGCTCATCAGCTGCTGCTCTCGGTGTCACTAGTCTCCAGAGGCTACTTAATCTCATTGAGACAAGACAGCCAGCCTAATTGATACAGAAAATGAAAGCCCTTTGATCTCATATCAAACAGAGTAAGACTAAGAGAAGGATCCAGCAGGCAAGATGACCGTCTTCCAAAAAAGAGTGAACACCACAAGAAAGGACAAGTAGGAAAGTGGTAATATCTTACTTTGGAATGCCTTGGACTCGATTTACTTAAATAGATTGAAAAAGTAATACATTCATCCCGTTGAAGGAATAGGTTTTGTTTGCTCTAAGTGATAAAGCACAAACTGTAATGTTGCTGTGAAATCTTTTGAATTATCAACATTTTCAGATAAGTGTTAGGGTAGAGATGAAAAGCCCAACAGAAGCACAATAAATGTATGAACACCTGCTTTTTAGCGCACAACTATAAAAGACAGGTGTTAGTCAATGTCAACCACATACTGCCCCTACTAAATTTCCTTGGAAGGGGTTTTATTATAATTTAAATAGCATTCATGATGCTTTGTAAATAAAAAGGGAATCATCCATGCAAAAAACTGGCTTTGAAATAGTCAGAATATCCACAAAGATACTAGTGTGACTGTAAAGTTATCAGACCATTATTCATATGTCAGGAAACTTTGTGTTCTCTATTCCAAAGCAAAAGGTACACCTTGTGATAATCACATCAATTGTGTTTTACATACTTAATATAATGGTGGTTTCAAAACTAGTCCAAGGAATTCCCTGCCTGTCCAGTGGTTAGGACTCATCACTTTGAAACAAAAATACTTGTCCAGGACTATGATTACATAAGTAAGATTAATAGTGAAGAAAAAGGAACATTATAGTGTTTTCCTTTTATATACAGAGGATTATCTTGAAAAAAATGACATGCTCTTTAGTGGTTCTACCAACTGGATCTCATTCTTAATGTATGTAAAAAGCCTAGGGAACCTTACGGTTATACAATGGAAGTGAGAAATAGATTTAAGTGACTAGATCTGAAAGAGTGCCTGATGAACTATGGACAGAGGTTCATGACATTGTACAGGAGACAGATATCAAGACCATCCCCAAGAAAAAGAAATGCAAAAAAGCAAAATGGCTGTCTGAGGAGGACTTACAGATAGCTGGGAAGAGAAGAGAAGCGAAAAACAAAAGAGAAAAGGAAAGATATTCCCATTTGAATGCAGAGTTCCAAAGAAGAGCAGGGAGAGATAAGAAAGCCTTCCCCAGTGATCAGTGCAAAGAAATAGAGGAAAACAATAGAATGGGAAAGACTAGAGATCTCTTCAAGAAAATCAGAGATAGCAAGGGAACATTTCTTGCAAAGATGGGCTCAATAAAGAACAGAAATGGTATGGACCTAACAGAAGCAGAAGATATTCAGAAGAGGTGGCAAGAATACACAGAAGAACTACACAGAAAAGATCTTCACGACCCAGATAATCACAATGGTGTGATCACTCACCTAGAGCCAGACATCCTGGCATGTGAAGTCAAGTGGGCCTTAGGAAGCATCACTATGAACAAAGCTAGTGGAGGTGATGGAATTCCAGTTGAGCTATTTCATATTGTAAAACATGATGCTGTGAAATTGCTGCACTCAATATGCCAGCAAATATGGAGGACTCAGCAGTGGCCACAGGACTGGAAAAGGTCCATTTTCATTCCAATCCCAAAGAAAGGCAATGCCAAAGAATGCTCAAACTACCGCACAATTGCACTCATCTCACACGCTAGCAAAGTAATGCTCAAAATTCTCCAAGCAATACATGAATCATGAACTTCCAGATATACAATCTGGTTTTAGAAAAGGCAGGGGAGCCAGAAATCAAATTGCCAACATCTTCTGAATTATCGAAAAAGCAAGAGAGTTCCAGAAAAACATCTATTTCTGCTTTATTGACTATGCCAAAGCCTTTGACTGTGTGGATCACAATACACTGTGGAAAATTCTGAAAAAGATGGGAATACCAGACCACCTGACCTGCCTCTTGAGAAACCTGTATGCAGGTCAGGAAGCAACAGTTAGAACTGGACATGGAACAACAGACTGGTTCCAAATAGGGAAAGGAGTCCGTCAAGGCTGTATATTGTCACCCTGCTTATCTAACTTATATGCAGAGTACATCATGAGAAATTCTGGGCTGGATGTAGCACAAACTGGAATCAAGATTGCTGGGAGAAATATCAATAACCTCAGATATGCAGATGACACCAACCTTATGGCAGAAAGTGAAGAACTAAAGAGCCTCTGGATGAAAGTGAAAGAGGAGAGTGAAAAAGTTGGCTTAAAGCTCAACATTCAGAAAACTAAGATCATGGCATCTGGTCCCATCACTTCATGGCAAATAGATGGGGAAACAGTGGAAACAGTGGCTGACTTGATTTTTTGGCCTCCCAAATCACTGCTGATGGTGACTGCAGCCATGAAATTAAAAGACGCTTACTCCTTGGAAGGAAACTTATGACTAACCTAGACAGCATATTAAAAAGCAGAGACATTACTTTGCCAACAAAGGTCCGTCTAGTCAAAGCTATGGTTTTTCCAGTAGTCATGTATGGATGTGAGAGTTGGACTATAAAGAAAGCTGAGCGCCAAAGAATTGATGCTTTTGAACTGTGGTGTTGGAGAAGACCCTTGAGAGTCCCTTGGACAGCAAGGAGCTCCAACCAGTCCATCCTAAAGGAGATCAGTCCTGAGTGTTCATTGGAAGGACTGATGTTGAAGCTGAACTCCAGTTCTTTGGCCACCTGATGCGAAGAGCTGACTCATTTGAAAAGACCCTGATGCTGGGAAAGATTGAGGGCAGGTGAAGAAGGGGACGACAGAGGATGAGATGGTTGGATGGTATGACGAACTCAATGGACATGAGTTTGGGTGGACTCCGGGAGTTGGTGATAGACAGGGAGGCCTGGCATGCTGCAGTCCATGGGGGTCACAAAGAGTCGGACACGACTAAGCGACTGTACTGAACTGAACTTATCTGTTATTTGGAAAAGCATATCCTCCCACAATTTGACAATTTTAAGCTGGGGGATGCTAAAGAAATCCTACAAGAGCCATGTCAGAAAGCAATCAAGGAAGAATATAAATTAGCATCTTTTTGTTACCAGAGCAATATCTATAGTGATGAATAATCAAATCAACAACAAATTAACATTTATTTGAATTAATCTAGCAAAAATGCAGTTGTCTGATTATATATAGTGTATATAGTATTATAGATGCCTTCAAAACAAATTCTGGCCCCCTTGGAGTTTTTCCCCCGGTAATTTACAAACCAAGACTTTGAACTTTTGGACCACTCACTGTCTACTTCTTTTTCCTCTTTGTATGAAATTGACATCAGTTCTCTGTTCCACTCCTTAAAGGCACCACAGCTGTTGTTTACTGAACTCTCGTGAGACCCACTTCCACCTTTGTAGATGAACACAGCACCTGGCTAATTTTCATCCACATCCTCACACCTCGTCATCACTTCTGACATCTTTGAAACTCATGCTAGAGAGCCATCAGTCACTGTAACTGTAGAGTCCCATGATCTTGTTCGCTGCAGTCTTCCAATTCCACCCTACTTTGGCCATGTACCAGCAGAATCACTCTCTGAATTTAACCATTAGAGGTACCTGGACTGTTTGTTTTTTATAGACAGTCCCACATCTACCACTGCACCTCTGCCCCTTCCAATGTCCCTCCCTGCTTTCTGCTCACCGAGTTCAGTGAACACTAAATCCTTCAGTTTGACCTACCTAGGAACCCTCGACTCAGCCCGTTACTGCCGTCTCTAACAAGGCTCCCATCATGTTCTTGGAACCCACCCTGTCACTGGAAAACCCACACCAGGCACACTGTCCAGTTTTTCTATTTATGCCAAGGAACATTGCTGGAGAAAACCTGGGAATTCTCTGGCTCCCTATAACACATGCTAGCTACAACAGTGCCAGGAATGCCAACAAAAATCCCCTGATTCATTGCAGGGAATATTCCCCCAATAATTCTATGCACCTAATTTTTATCTATGTACCTCAAAATCTCATGTATCTTCCCTCTATCATTCATGGCAAAGACTTCCTATATATGTGTGTATGCTCAGTCATGTCTGACTCTTTGCAATCCTATGGACTGTAGCCCACCAGGCTCCTCTGTCCATGGGATTTCCTAGGCAAAAATACTGGAGTCAGTTGCCATTTCCTCCTCCAGGGGCTCTTCCTGACCCAGGGATTGAACCTGCGACTCCTGTGTCTCCTGCATTGGCAGGCGGATTCTTTACCACTTAGCCACCTGGGAAGCCCTAAAGAATCAAATATAATTCATACCTCCTTCACACCTCCTCAGCATAAACCTATCTCTCCACTTAACTTTCCTCAGTTTTCATCTGCTTCAAAGACATTTTTACTACCATTTATCTGACTTAATTCTAGATGTTTAACCTTAAAATCTCTCCAGAAGTTCGATGCCACATTAATAACTTCTTACATCCTTAGTACCAAGCTGGCACACGGTAGCCACTTAATAGATGTTTATTGATTGAATGAGTAAATAAATAAATCTACACCTAGATGTCCTACTTCCAATTCAACTGGAGAAGAAAGAAAAGGATAGTCAAAAAGGAAGACTACTTTCTGCTCCTTCCACTCCAGATGCTATAAACTCCAACTCTAAGTCTTTGAGGGTTCTGTTGGTTTTTCAACAGGGGCTTTTTTGGGAGATAATTGGCACATGGAATCAAACCCACATATAATTACTCTAAATGAAATAAAAACGATTGATTGCACACACAGTGTTTTAAAGGGCAGTAAAATCATATTACTTAAATACACAGTATACATAAAGTAACATACTTATAAAATCAAAGGAGCATAACATCACCCCTGAACCATCTTGATCCCTAGCATTCTTCTGCTGTACTCAGATTCTTATAGCTGGATGGCTACTGGTTTTTTGTGTTCTTCAAACATGTAGGAGCTTCATGATAGTATAAAAAAAATAGTCACCCACCACCCACCATTGTTCTATATGCCTTTCCACATGCTGTTTCTATTAGGTATACTATTTTAAATTTCTTATGATATTGTTTAAAGTATGTGTTTATAAATCATAAATTCTGTTTTTCTGGTTTCTTCATCTATGATTTTTTTTCCCCTCTCATGTGAATGGATTCCAGAAAACCCAGAAACAATATCTATCAAGATCCAAGCAGCAGAGGAAGGAGAGGACTAGCAAATAAACATTTTCTAGTGTCGGGTTAGGAAGATATTCGATCTTTCAATGTGTTCAACAAATGGGTTTAATAATGCACATTTCAGTATAAAACAGTTCACAACAGAAATATTTGCTACTCAGCCCATTTATCCTGGGAATTACACAACATGGACCATTTTCAATAACTCTTTTCATTATAATGATTTCCTCCTGCTCAACCAACAGAAATGTACAAACCATTTTGGTCTAGAAATGTAATATGATGAGATACAAATGTATTAAAGAAAATTAAAGTACAGTTATTTCTATCACTTTGGTTTATGGTTATGCTGTCTTTCTCGGGTAAATCAGCTTCTTTAAATCTTTCCAATCATAATATAAAATTGCTTTTTATTCAGAATCCATTCAATTAAACAACTTGAAAAAAGCAGGTTTATTTTAAAGTCTTGGTAAAATACTGGTAGACCAAAAATAGATTAAATTACATTTTGGGGTGCCTAATTGGTTTCTTTTACTTTTTTTTAGTGCCCACAGTATTTGTTCATCATTTATTTGTTGATAGACTATTCTTCAGCCCAGATATTCATAGTTTCATAGTTCAGGAACACAGGTAAGTGACAAACTTCCATGGAACTCAAGCAAAGAAATTCTTTATATTTCAAATCACTTTGCACTCAAAATCTTTCATGGAGTCATAATTTCTATAGAAATCTGCATATGCCTTCTTTCCTGGTTCAGCTACAGCAAAGTTACAAAAAATTGCAGTTCCCAGGGAGACAATGAATGTTCCAACAATATGAAATTGCAGACACTTGGCCAGAAAGCCATGCATCTGAGGTTTTGTCAAAGAACTGGATATGGTAGTTTTTCTTCTTGATGGCCCAACAATGACGTCCTTCCAGATTGATGGAGAAATGGACCTAATTTTATAACTTAAAGATTGTGAAGTGCTTTTGAATCAAAAGAGATAACGTATGTTTAACATAATTGTGACTTTTTAAATTTTATGTTCTAATATCAATCCATACAGATTATATAGTTAGTAATTTTTGCTTAATAAGACCATCCAATTTTGTGAAAACTTTTCAAATATTCTGAATGACCAGAAATTGGGCTTCCCAGGTGGCACTAGTGGTAAAGAACCTGCCCACCATTGCAGGAGACATAAGAGACTTGAGAGACACAGGTTCGATCCCTGGGTCAGGAAGATTCCCTGAAGGAGGGCGTGGCAACCCACTCCAGTATTCTTGCCTGGAGAATCCCATGGACAGAGGAACCTGGCAAGTGATGGTCCATAGGCTTGCAAAGAGTCGGACGTGACTGAAGCGATTTAGCACAATGAATAAATGATTAAATGGTGAAGTTACGACTTAGCACGCATGCATGTAACTTCACCATTTAATCATTTATTTAGCAAACAGGTACTGAAGCATATGATGTGTATGGTGAAACAGTAGGAACTAGTTCCCCAAGTAATAGAATAATAAATAATCAGTAATAGGAAGAATTGAGATATACTTCCATATCACTATAATTTTCAGTAGTAATTGCCACAAAAGAGATGGTATAAAAATTCATAGAACTGTAGAGAATTATGATAATGTTTTCAGTGATGTTTTCTAATTAGTACTTAGACTTTTATGTTTTACAAAGCTACCTGAATGATAGTCCCATAAAGCACCGTCCTTATTCATGGTTTTCTTCCTGTCATCTTTGTGTACTCAAAATTGTTGACCACGTTTGTCTAATTCTTGAGAAGTAAAAATTCAGGGCGTGTTTATTTACTGAACACATATTCTGAATAAGGTCTGAGCTAGATGCTAGTCGTATACCTCAGTACTATAGCAGGCATGATCCCTTCACTCACAGAGCTCCTAATCTAATAGGGAAAAAGGAAAAAAAAAAAAAAAAAAAAAACGTTTCCACTGAACATGTCTTTCATTCCTTTCTACATTCTCACCATCACTGGAATTGCACATTATTAAGTACCACAGTGACCACATTATTTCATTGATGTTCCTTAGAAGCAGCGAGCAATACAATTGGTTATGGTCGATTTCATGGTTTGCCTGTGATTGTTGAGAAGACACAACAGTGTTTTCTAAAGCATTTCTTGGATGCTGCTGGCATAACCCACATATGGGTTAAAAATGCTGAGATGGCATTTCTGATTAACCTGAGCAGCCAACAGTCTTTGATAAAAGGCCTCTGATTTCTAAAGCAGGGCCTGCTTGAAAGAGCAAAAATCTATTCAGGAAGTGAGAGTTCTAAGACATTTGCTTCTGGGGAATCTTCCTGGTGACATGACAGGTCCTTTCCCTCTAGAACTCTTCCTGCATGAATGCCTTAACCTGGATAAAGAAACTCAGAGCAGTTAAGTAACTTATCCAAGGAGACAAAGCTGACAAGTGGCAGAGCTTGAATTTGAACCAACATAGCTGGCCTTCAGTGCCTCTGCTCGGAAGCACCATGACGGGTGCGCATTAGACTTGCAAGAACCTGCCGTAATAAGATGGCAGAAAGGAAGTGTGGTGGATTGGGACATGAATCTGAATTGGGGCATTTCTGGTTTTCAAACTGCTCCCCCCTCTTTATGTGAGGAGAGACAAATATTTTAAACAAAACAAACACTTGTTACACACACATTTCAGTGTAAGAGATAATTGCAATTGAATACCCTGATTTTATAGTCTTAGTGATTTTAGATATAATTTAATCTACGGTGCATGAATCAAATTATCCTTAATTGACACCTTTGTGAACAATCCCCGCTGAAGCCCCCTAACAGAATGTTGGTTGGTTGTGAAATAACCTAAATTTAGGAGGATTGCACTAATGTATGTGGGTTTCCCAGGTGGCGCTATTGCTAAAGGATCTGCCTGCCAGTGCAGGAGCCGGAGTCATGGGTTCCATCCCTGGGTTGGGAAGATCCCCTGGAGGAGGGCATGACAACCCACTCCAGTCTTCTTGCCTAGAGAATCCCATGGACAGAGGAACCTGGCAGGTTACAGTCCATTAGGGTCACAAAGAGTCAGACACAACTGAAGCGACTTAGCACACACTAAGGTATGTATTATAGATAGTTATTCTTAATGAGTAAAGTTAATGAACCCAGCCCAGGACTGACTAGTTGTAAGCCTGGGTAATAGGAAGAGAGTTCATTTATTCATTCAACAAATATTTATTCAGTAACCACTCTGAGTGACTATTTTAGTTAATACAAGAGTATACAAAACAAAGCTCTTCTGTAGATTACATCCTGGGAGGTAGAGTAGAGACTCATACTAAACAAATAAACATTAAAATAATGTCAGATGACAGTAATGCCAAAAAAGAATGATAAGGTGAAATAAGATGGATAGAGAAACTGGAGTAACTGAAACTCAGGCAGGGTTGTCAGAGAAGGTCCCTCTAATGACTTTTGAATGAGATCTGAGGGCAGTGAGGCAGACAGCCAGGCCGATGTGTAGGTGAAGAGCATTACAGCCAGAGGGCACAGCCATGCAAAGGCTCAGAGGCATGAATGTGCTTGGTGGACTTGAGGAACAGCGAGGAGGCCAATGCAGCTGTGCAGAAAAAGCAGGAGGGGGAGCAGCAAGAAGAACCATCACAGAGATGGAGTAGGGCATGACTGGAAGGCTTGGAAACCCTGGAAAGGGCTCAGATTCTACTCCGAGAGAAACGGGATGACCCTGGAGAGTCTCTGACACTGAACAGAAATGATACGATCTCACTTCGGTTTTAGCAAGCATCATGTTGACTGCTGTGTGGAGAAGGCAAAGGGGCAAGAATAGAAGCAGGAAGACCAGTTAGGAGGCTATTGCAAGAGACCAGGTTATAGATGAGGATGACTGCTCTAGTGGTTTGGAGTGCGACTGTACGGCTGGCAGGATTTCACCAATGGAGTGTATACAAGGCTTGAAAAAGAGAGCAGAGTCAGGCTGAGTTGCTACATTTCGGACTAAGCTACCAGACCAATACAGATTTTATGTACTAAGGTGGAAAAAACTGTGGGAGAAGTAGGTTTGGGGAGGAAAATGAAGAGTTCAGTTTTGGATGGGTTAAATTTGAGATGCCTGTTGGACATTTGTGCTGCCTGCCAACGCAGGAGTCATAAGAGATGCGGGTTCGATCCCTGAGTCAGGAAGATCCCCTGGAGGAAGGCATGGCAACCCACTCCAGTATTCTTGCCTGGAGAATCCCATGGACAGAGGAGACTGGTGGGCTACAGTCCATAGGGTCACAGAGTCGGACATGACTGCAGCAACTAAGCATACATGCACACATGCATCAAATATCATGTAGGCAGTTGGATGTGTATATATATATATATATATATATATATATATATATATATATATATATATGGAATTCAAAAAGAGAATCCAGATGAAGGTATAAATCTTGGAGGATCAGTATGGAATGATATTTATTTAAAGTCATGGCACTAGATGAAGTTACTCAGAGAGTGAGATTGAAGAGTGGGGAAGGGAGGTATAAGGATTAACCCTTAAAACACATCATATGGTCTCCATGTTTGTGTCCTCCCCAAATTTATACATTGTAACCCTAATCCCCAATGTGGTGGTGTGTGGAGATGGGAGTTGCTGGGAAGTAATTAGATCATAAGGGTGGAGCCCTCATGAAGGGATTGGTGCCCTTATAAGAAGAGTCTCTGCTCTCTACCCTGTGAGGAGATGACTGTCCATAAGCCAGAAGGTCATCATGGTGGCACCCTGATCTTGTGCCTCCCAGCCTCTAGAACTATGAGAAAGAAATGTTTGTTGCTTACACTGCCCAACTTATGGTATTTTTGTTATAGCAGCCCAAACCGACTATACACCAATCTAGAGGCTTGGAAGAAGAAAAATGACCAACAAGTGAATAGGTGTGGCCATGAGAGAAGAAGAAGAGCAAGAGAGTGGGGTGCTGGAGACATCAAAGGAAGCAGTTTAAGAAGGGTAAGCATGCAAGTGGATGGAATTTCTCCCTTCATTTCTTCTATGTTCTCAGTGAAATCAAAAGTAGGGCATCATGAAATGATAATGGGAAGAAAGTGCTGGAGATCTGAGAAGACAGTAGATAGGAAATAATCTTTGGGAAACCAAGATCAAGAATGGACTAGGGACATACAGTAGCACTGCCTAGGGGGGTGGGCTCTCTTGAAAGCTGGTTATTTGGCAAACACATTTCACGGGCTGGAGCAGGTTGGCTGTGGTGGCTCTGTGGTGCAGAGTTCAGTGTCAGGCTGGTTCAGCTTCAGGGTTAAATGTGCAGAGGGAAGGGAGAGGACATTAACAGAGCTAAGACAGACTCAGCAGGAGCATCACTTTCTAGCACCTGGTCAAGATGAAAGGCCAGGGAACAGGGCCGGATTAAGCCAAGAATTTCCCAGGGTAGCCTAAAATACTTGGAATTGGGGAGCACCCTACGATGGACTGGTGGTTGAGTAGAGATATCATAAGTGAAGACCAACAGAGTAAGAAGAGATCGTAAATTTGAATAGTTTTGAAGTCAACAGGCAGAAATATTAAGAACAGGTAGAAAAAAAAGAGAGTGAATCAGGTTGGGTTTGTGGCCAGGGTCCAGACAGTGACTCAGTTCTGTTCAGTTCAGTCGCTCAGTCGTGTGCGACTCTTTGAGACCCCATGAATCACAGCACGCCAGGCCTCCCTGTCCATCACCAACTCCTGGAGTTTACCCAAACCCGTGTCCATCGAGTCGGTGATGCCATCCAACCATCTCATCCTCTGTCATCCCCTTCTCCTCCAGCCCTCAATCTTTCCCAGCATCAGGGTCTTTTCAGATGAGTCAGCTCTTCACATCAGGTGGCCACAATATTGGAGTTTCAGCTTCAGCATCAGTCCTTCCAATGAATATTCAGGACTGATTTCCTTTGGAATGGACTGGTTGGATCTCCTTGCAGTCCAAGGGACTCTCAAGAGTCTTCTCCAACACCACAATTCAAAAACATCAATTCTTCGGTGCTCAGCCTTCTTCACTGTCCAACTCTCACATCCATACATGACCACTGGAAAAACTATAGCCTTGACTAGACGGACCTTTGTTGGCAAAGTAATGTCTCTGCTTTTAAATATGCTATCTAGGTTGGTCATAACCTTCCTTCCAAGGAGTGTCTTTTAATGTCATGGCTGCAATCACCATCAGCAGTGATTTTGGAGCCCCCCAAAATAAAGTCTGACACTGTTTCCACTGTTTCCCCATCTATTTTCCATGAAGTGATGGGACCAGATGCCATGATCTTAGTTTTCTGAACGTTGAGCTTTAAGCCAACTTTTTCACTCTCCTCTTTCACTTTCATCAAGAGGCTCTTTAGTTCTTCTTCACTTTCTACTATCAAGATAAGGATGATGGAAATCCATTTTTATATGCATACCACAGGGGACATTCTGATAAATGGGAGTCAGTGAACTTGCAGAGGAACATGATTGTTGAGTCTTAGAAGATACCTCCAGATGTGGGGCAGGACCCAGAGGAAGAGTTGATGGTGCAAAGCATTGTTGTTTCTGTTCAGTCACTAAGTCATGTGTGACTGCAACCCCATTAACTGCAGCACACCAGGCTTCCCTGTCCTTCAGTGTCTCCCAGAGTTTGCTCAAATTCATGTCCATTGAGTCAGTGATGCTATCTAACCATCTCATCCTCTACTGCCCTCTTCTCCTTTGCCTTCAATCTTTCCCAGCATCAGGGTCTTTTCAAATGATCAGTTCTTTGTATCAGGTGGCCAAAGTATTGGAGCTTCAGCATCAATCCTTCCAATGAATATTTAGGATTGATTTCGTTTAGGATTGATTAGTTTGATCTTCTTGCTGTCCGAGGGACTCTCAAGAGTCTTCTCTAGCACCACAGTTCAAAAGCATTATTTGTTCAGTGCTCAGCTTTCTTTATGGTCCAACTCTTACATCGTACAAACAAAAGAACATCAAATCAAGAAGTGGCAGAAGTCATGGCTTGTGACAGCTAAGACAGGAGAGAATTTTTGGAAAAGATGAAAATGAGCATGTGATAAGTGCTGAGCCTAACAACTAAGAAAAAACTGGCACTGATTGTGTCAGTGATAATGTAGGAAAAGAACAGATTCACAGAAGCAGTGAGAGGAGCACACACCCCATGAAGGTGAAGGAGGCCTGAACAGTGGAGGGAATGCCCACACCCGAAACATCCATCCCAGATGTTCCAGCAGAAAGGCAGGCCCTCTACAAAATTCGCAGGCTCAGTCCAAATGGATATGTAGACACCTTGCTCAAAAATTACTACAGCGGAGCATTCTTCCCAGCACAGGGCTCTTCTATGTAACTCATGCAACTGGCCCCACAGATGGCAAAGGGGGAAAAATAGCAGAATCATTCGAAAACAGCAGTGGAAAACTGCAGGATGGTTGATCTGGGTGTATTTTAAGGTGGAACTAGCCAAAAGGGGCTTCCCAGGTGGCCCAAATGGTAAAGAATCCACCTGCTATTGCAAGACATGTAAGAGACTTGTGTTTGATCCCTGGGATGGGAAGCTCCCTTGGAGGAGGGCCTGGCAACCCACTCCAGCATTCTTGCCTGGAGAATCCCATGGACAGAAGAGCCTGGTGGGCTACAGTCCACAGGGTCACAGAGTCACACACGACTGAGCACACACGCAGGCAAAGGGGAAAGTCTCTATACTCCATGTGGCCACTGGATATTTTCATTTGTCTGTCATCTCAAATTCCAAAGTGGAAATCCTAAACCTTCACCAAGGGGATTTCCCTGGTGGTCCAGTGGCTAAGACTTCCCCTTCCAATGCAGGGGGTACAGGTTCAGTCCCTGGTCGGAAAGCCAAGATTCCACATGCCTCATGGACAAAAAACCCGAAACATAAAACAAAAGCAGTATTGTAACAAATTCAATAAAGACTTTAAAAACAGTCCACATCAGAAAAATCTTAAAAAAGAAAAAACTGGAAATACAACTGCCATTCGACCCAGCAATCCCACTGCTGGGCATACACACCAAGGAAACCAGAATTGAAAGAGACACGTGTACCCCAATGTTCATTGCAGCACTGTTTACAATAGCCAGGACATGGAAGTCACCTAGATGTCCATCGGGAGATGAATGGATAAGGAAGTTGTGGTACATATACACAATGGAATATTACTCAGCTATAAAAAAAAGAACGCATTTGAGTCAGCTCAAATGAGGTGGATGAAACTGGAGCCTATTATACAGAGTGAAGTAAGCCAGAAAGAGAAACACCAATACAATATATTAATGCATATATATGGAATTTAGAAAGACAGTAATGACAACCCTATATGCAAGACAGCAAAAGAGACACAGATGTAAAGAACAGACTTTTGGACTCTGTGGGAGAAGGCGAGGGTGGGACGATATGAGAGAATAGCATTGAAACATGTATATTACCATATGTGAAATAGATGACCAGTGCAAGTTCAATGCATGAAACAGGGTACTCCAAGCTGGTGTTCTGGGACAACCCAGAGGGATAGGGTGGGGAGGGAGACGGGAGGGGTTCCAGGATGGTAGGACACATGTACAGCAATGACTGATTCATGTCGATGTATGGCAAAAACCACAATATTGTAAAGTAATCAGCCTTCAATTAAAATAAATTAATTTTTAAACAAATAAATAAAAGCATCCCTTGAACAAAAAAGAAATAGTCCACATCAAAAAATCTTCAAAAAAAACTTCAGGCCATCTCCTTTTGCCATCTTTCTTTTTATCTATTATGGACTATATTATTATCACTATTATTATTATTAATTATTTTGATACTTTGGACCCAAAGCCTGGTTAGAAGTTTGGTCCTGTGCCTCCATTTCATTGTCAGCCAAATGGAGATAATGAGGAGCTTTAAATGGGTTAGTTTATATACAGTGCCTGAGCTTTCCTGGCAGGCTATATACATGTTAACTCTTCCCATAATTCTGCTCATCTTGTTATTAACCAAATCCTGTTAGATGTTTTCTCTGAATTCTCTTACAGCCATTCTCTCTCTCTCTCCATTCCTATCGTCTTGGTCTTTTCACCACTGGCAGGAGCTTGGCCTCCCTGACTTCAGCCTCTTGACCCTGCTAGTACCCAAGTACACAACTTTTATGCTATCACTGCTCCAAGAGCCACGTTCTCTGCTCAAAAAAATCTTAAATCAGTTTTCTGTTTTGCCTAGAAATCAAGCTTAAGCGTCCCTGCCTGGATCTCATGGCTCTTCCTGACCACCATGAACCCACAGGTCAGATCAGTGGCTTCATGAGCTTTGTATCAACCATTCTGTGTTTTCCTGTGTCAGGGGAGGTGGGGATGGTGCAACCCGAAGGAGGAGCCCTTTACCTACCCTGCTTCAGAGATCACTCTTAAAGAAGACAGTGCGGAAGGCAGAGCGGGGAGGAAGCAGGTGAGCCTGGTGCTCCACAGCACAGTCAGCACTCAGATGGAAGACCATTTGCCGGCACCTGTGTTTCCTGCGATCCCGTAGCTTTCCTGTAGCCAGCACCTGTGGCTCCCTCCTCTGGGCCAGGATTTAGAGATGAAGCAATAAAAGCTGCAGATCCCACACCGAAGGAGTCTTATCATCCCGGGGGACCTCAGTAGGAGACAGTGAGAACAGAACTCCAGGAACTGGGGGTGCATCTATCTGATGGTAAGGAGGTGAAAGCTATGAGGAAAATGGCTCACAAGGAAGCACTGGAGTATCAAAGGACAGGAAGCTGAGGAGATATCCCTGGGAAGTTCAAAAAATAAAAATTGAAAAGGGCAGAGGAGGACTTCCCTGGTGACACAGTGGATAAGAATCTGCCTGCTAATGGAGGGGACACATTCGATCCTTGGTCCTGGAAGATCTCACATATCACGGAGGAACTAAGCCCCTGCACCGCAAGCACTAAAGCCCATGTGCTCCAGAGCATGTGCTCGGAAACAAGAGAAGCCGCTGCAGTGAGCCCGAGCAAGCAATGGAGAGCAGCCCCAGCTCATGGCAACTAGAGAAAGTCCGTGCAGCAACAAAGACATAGCACAGTCAAAAATAAAAACTAATGAAAGAAAGAAAAGGGCAGGGGCGACAGAGTAGTTCCCCTCAAGAGTTTCTAAAGAGCGTATGGGGTGGGAAACGCAGTGTCATCTAAGGAAGCTTCTGCTAAGCCAAGAAGATCAGGTTGAAGTGGAGTGAGGAGGTGGAGAGGATGACAGGGTAACAACAGTCAGCACTGCGAACAAGAGAAGTAGGAGCCAGTGGCTGTGGAGGCGTGATCAACAGAGGCGCTCTTGAGGGGGGCAGCCAAGCGCAGGGCTCTTGCGACAAGTGTCAGCAAATTTGGGGTGCAGATTGAAGGGGCAGAACGAGGTGCCGCCACACCAAAGCAGTGGAGAAAGGAAGAACAGAGCCGCTTGTAGGGCAGAGAGTGAGGAGGACAGTGAGGAACAGACTGAGGAGACGGAGCAGCCCTGAGATAAGATCTGGACAAGACGGAGAGGTGTCAGGCGAGACACCCCACCTTCTCTTCTGTTCCCCACACGCCCAGAGATAGCCGTGGTTTCGTTCAAGTCCACTATCATTTTAGGTGTGCTCTGTTCAGGCTGCTCCTTCTGCAACAGGTAGATGTTTCAATCCAGTTAAAAAGAATGACCTGTCAGTCAAAGGGTTAGCTGTCCATAAAAACAGAAAGACTAGGAAACGTGCTTTCATGAAAGAGATACTGTGTCCTAATACTGGTTAAGGGTCTGCTAAATGCACTTACTCAGTTCTCACACCAACCTATTGTGGCGGAAGACAGCATCCCTACTTTATGAGTGAGGGAAACCAGAGATCTGAATGTTTAAGAACCTAGTCCAGGGTCACGTGGTCGAGCCAGGCTGCTAACCCAGGACTCTCTGGTTCCAACTGCCTAAACGTTTTTTACCCTGTGCCTCTAGGGAGGACCTTAAAACCACGCACATGGGCTGATGTGGTAGAAAACAAAAGCAGAGAGTCTGTTTTTCTCTACACGTTATCATAATGGCTTTGGATCAGCAGCTCTCAGAATTTCTGGTTTCCACTGGAGCCCCTCAGATTCACTGCGTACTGCTTTTAACCCTCAGGCCCCCCACTTTGCACTGCCTCACAGGGGGCCAGTGGCCCCTGATGTTTTCAGTAGTTTACAGATATGTCACATCTCCCAAAGTTAGGATTCATGATAGCTTTTTTTTTCATGATATCTTTGAAGAATTTCTGTTTTCATCCAAGATTTCTAATGTTGAGTATCCTAGTTCTATATGTACTATTATAATTTATTGACCAAATTTTATTAATGAGGGTTGATTCATTCACTCTTCATATTTAGTTTCAGCCAAAAAAATTAAAACCTGGCTCCTCCCTGCCCATTTCTAATGAAAACGCTAGTGAATTCCCCTAATGTTTTTCTGAAGTCCTTATTTCTAGTCAGTCTTGAAAATCCAGAGAATTAAGTTACAGAGATCCCAGTAATTCACCATTGAAGTAGAGACCCCTCTCTGGGGTGCTGATGTCAGAGTCCCATCTTCTGTCACTACTCTAATTTAGGGCATTTATAAAAAAAAAACTGATGTATCATGATGGTGCCAGGCTTGGCATGCTAGACTGGACTATAGCATTTTCAAGGTGCAGCCGCCATACAAACCATCCAGTCTCAACATCTTCTACGGACAAGGACCTTAAGGCCCAGGGCCTTCGGTGAGTTGCCCAAAGTCGCGCAGGTAGTTTGTAGGCAACTTCATCTTAAATTTCACATGGAACAGCAGCCTCCATGATACTCCCATATCTTCTCCTGTGAAGGTAAAACTCTTTACTGCTTTTCTCCAAACTATTTTCGTAACATCTCCCTGAATGATTAGCAAACCCATTTAATAGGCACAGACACTGAAGGTCAGAAAGGTTAAATATCTGTTCCCTGAGGGTACAGTGAACACTGCTGAGAGAGGAACAGCCAGGAAGAAAACACAAACTCCTGACTCGGAAATAAAGGGTTCTGCCCTTTGGGATATATAGACATTAAGGATATTGGCAAATAAAATAAGTAATCTTTCCAGGTTCTGGACTCTACAGTATCTAACTTACCTCGGAATTTTAGTATTTGTTCTTTTCAGAGAAAAATAATTTAATCGGGATTTTTAGGGTTAGAGAATAGAGACAATTACCTAAACACAGTTTCTTTCTGTTAAGATTTTAGAATTCATCTTTCAGACAAATTTAGAAGTTTATGTGAACATGTTTTCTTTCAGACAGAAATGTTGTAAATTACTAATCTCGGCAACACAAGAGAAAACACTAAGAAATCCACACAAAGTAGCAAGATGCCCTTGTTCTTTCCTGTTTAAGAAAAGTGGAACACCATCCTCCACTTTGAGATGTTATCCTAATTATGTCCCACGATCCCAGGCTGCTTTGTGCCTGTTTGCCTCAGTAACGCTCATGGAGAGAGACAAGCGCCATTGCCGCGTTCATTGACCACCTACTATGGCCAGAGGGCACTGCCAGGTGCTGGGACATTGTGGAAGGGCGCTAGGCACAGTGGATGCTCTCGGGGAGCTCAGGGTGGAGGAGAGCAGAGCACCAAGCTTTGAGGAAGGTAAGAAGCAGATGGGCTCTAGGAGTTAGAGCAAAGAGGGTGTCGTTCAGCTGAGGGACTCTCCCAGGTTTTAAGGAAGAGCTGGGCCTTAAAAGGACTGTAGAATTTAGTGAAGAGGGCTAAAAGGAAATGGAGCAGAAGACAGAAGAGACTCATTTCTAGGGTCCTGAAGTCAGCAAACTGATCCTTAAATTTTGGTTGGATTATATTTTTAAAATTATCCTGATACATCCCTCTGAAGGAAATCAATCGATTGTCCCCAAAGAAGAAGGAATAAAGGATACAAAGTCAACTTTCCCATTGACAAACATTTATTGGACCCCAAATACTTGCCAGTTACTGTGCTAGGTATCAGGGATACAAACCTTTGAGAAACCTTGAACAAAATTAAAGTGGGCATTAAAAATTGGATCCTCTCTTCAATTCATGGTAAAATGTTTGACCCACAGAGCTACTTTCTTCTAGACATTCAGAGAATTCTGCCAAGAATTCCATTCTATATTGTTTTCAGGGGAAATCCATCATGAGACAACATAAGAGAGTTACATGAATATGGACCCATACACTATGCAGTCTCATTCACTGCATAACAGGAGAGACATAGAAAGCTGTTCATTCAGAATCAGTTGTCTGGATATGCTATACTTAGAGTGCTGAGGAACATCTCTTGGTCCCGGGACCTTAGCATGTGCCTTCTTCACATATCCCTACTACCAAGCCATTCACGGGAGGTTCTCCCGGGTGACCTTCTGTCTCCTCCCTATCTCTCGGATCCCACTTTATCATCGTTCACCTCCATTGTGTTGGACCTACACTGCTTCATCTGAACAATCTATCTGAAACACGTATACACCTTTTAGCTCAACCACAGGCAACTATGACGACACAAGTGTTAGGCCACGTGTGCAGTTGAAATACAAGTATTCTCTTGGAAAAGAAATGCAGGAAGCCACTGAATAGTACAGGACGCTATAAATGGAAAGTAAATGGAGGTATTTCAGAGTGACTGTCACCATCTTTCTAAGTGTATTTCCATAGTTATTTTTCTGATTGCTCAGAATTCTAATGTAGTTGATGAAAGAATCTTAAGAACATGTTTCAAACGAGTCACAAGAATATGCCAGGAACATAAAGGTATTCACACTCGCACACAAAGGGAACAGAAGATAGGAGTGTCTATCAAAAGGGAAAACATTGAAAAGATGATGACAGTTATACAGATATGAACGTAGTGCTGACATGTTGCATGGGGATAATTGTAATTTCATTCCATGAAAATGGAATGTTTTCAATAGATAATATTGTTTGGTTTTTCTCCTTAAATTTTATAAGCTACTAATTCATTTTTTTTTCTCATGGCAGTATCAAAACCTTTTCAAGTCCCGCTGCTCAAATGCAGTACACTAGACCACATGCAACAGCAGGAAGAGAAAAATCCAGATCATTTCCAAATTGACGGGAAGCAATTTATTTAGAAGGTTGAACTTAAAAAATAAAGTCCAAAAATTTACAACTGAAAATTTGGTGCTACAGTTGACTTTTTCCAAGATATTTATCAGATTTTCAATATTATATTTTAAAGGCCAACCCTCCAAAAAAACCAGCTTAGAAATGCTTGAGGGAGGGGAGAAAATACATTCAAATGCACTGAATTATATATGCCTTTTCTGTTGAAATAACAGTTTTTTGTGGTAATTACTTAATAAAGGCAATGTTCATACACACATATAACTCAAGTTAAAATTGAGGGTAACTAATTTCAAAGTTATTAAACCAGAGAAGTTTTTTTTTTAATCAAGATGATAAACAGAACTTTGTAGACAAAAAGTATACATTTACATGACCTCTAATTAAACTTATTGTATAGTAGATTCTAATAAAACTTCATTTCTGAGTTTCTGGAAAATGTACTTTATAAACTCAAATGGCTAATATAAATCAGAGATCATTTAGAATCAGATGTACATTATACAATTACTAATTTGAAACACATTTCTCATTTCTTAAACAGTGCTATAAAAGTACAGACCAGAATTAAATTTTCATTTTTACTTTAGGAAAAACAAAAACTTACAGATATTGGGCATAAAATGTTCACACAGGGAATGCATCTCTTACATGACACTCAGAAAACTTTTAGGGTAAGCTACAATACCGTATCTGGAAATCCATGAATTCCAATTTTTTAAAAAACTAAGGTGATTTGCAACTTTAGAATATCTGAGATGTAGTGTGAAAATAACAAATAATTATTCTAGAATGATGTACTCATTCATGGAGGACTCCTAAACAAAGGAGTAGGAATTTTGTTCACAGTTTGTAAACTTGGCACAAATTTTGTTATGATAACCTGTTACCCACAAAGGAAGGTATCCATAAACAAAAACAATCTGGTATTTACTAATTTTATACAATCCATTGTAAAACTTCCTGATCTGAAGCTTTAACAACCTGGAGTTTGTGTGAACCATTACCAAGGAGAGTGAACATGACAAATTAACAGTATCAGAAAAAGCAGATGACATAAAGAGAGGTAACACTCAGTATTAACATATGTAATCAAATAAACTTTCATTGTTTTTGACATTGTCCAAGTGATCTAGTAAGCTAAATCATGGAGTTTCTAATTCATCTATGGTTGTTATCCAATTCAGTAATGAAAAATGCAACCCAGTGTAGAAAAGATATTTTTCTGTTAATTTAAAAGATATTTACAACTTAATATTTTTAAACAAATTATTTACTCAAATTCTTACAATCATTTGCTTGTTCCTACGACTATTTATTGACAATTATTTGAGTTACATAAATGTGTTAATTACCAACAAATAAATCTTGTTTTAAAAAGCATTGATAGTGTGAGTAATTATCAAAATGGAGGAGTCCCATTTGTGTCTCTGGTTTAAAGTCTAATTAGTGATTTGTAGTGATCCAATATTTTATAGAAATACAAATTCCAACACTTTAAGTTTGTAAGGTATATGAGATTATAGCTATCTTTACAAATATAAATTTTGTTCAGAAATTGGATTTCATTTTAGAAGATATGCTTCTAAACACAAAAAATGTATTTTATGAACTATCTTAAGCATAAAAAACACAATTATTCACTTTTTATTTTTTAAGAATAAATTATTATAATGCTTTGCAAAATATTTGCTAATGGAAATGCAGCAATTTTTATTTACCTAACCTGTTACTTCACATTATACTATAGAATCAATTTTATGAAGCAAAATTTTGATCTACTGTGAAATTAGCAACATAGTTTAATTCAAAATGTCAAAAGATTTATAGAGGTAGTATTTTCAATTCAAACAGAATTTTTCTGGGTTTTAATTTTTACACAGAGTCCTGAAATAAGTAACATTTTTTTAGGGCTTGCATTAAGGTATTTCAAAGGGTTTCAAGTATTTTACAGATAGAGATTTTGGATAATACTGAATTCTTTAAAAAAAAATAGTCATTTTAAGTTTTGTTTTACTTCATTGTACAAAGTCTAGAAGACTTTTCTTTTTCTCCAAAATCTCATTTTCACCTGAAATACTCAGGTTTTCTCAGCAGGTAAAGTATACATTCTTACAAAGTTTCAAATTTCAGAAGTCCAGTAATGCATTTAAACTAAGCACCCATCGAATCGTGTTCTCTCCTCTTTGTGTGTGTGCGCGTGTGTCTATTATCTTGCTGTTCTGTTATTTAAAGTCAATTTTAGGCTTTTTACCTCCACAGAAATACCTTAGTGAACCCTCAGCAGTTACTAATCACTTAATAACTGTGAACCCTGTGAACCGGCCAGCCCCTTCAAGTAGATCGTTAACCACAAGAGTGCCAGACAATTTCCAAATCATATCCTCTGTCCAAAAGGAAAAGATAGAGCTTTGTGAGGCCGAAAGGAAGCGAAGGAAAACAAAACAAATGTAGCTCATGCTGAAAGTGAAAAGTGCTTGGACAGATTAGTATTTTCTTTTCTGCAAGGCGTCCTGCCAAATTTTTTTTTAATAGTTATTTTTTTGGTCTAATTTTTCAGTTTCTTGGAAAGTGTTAGTATTTACCATCCCCACCGGCCCCTCATGATTATTGTTGGTCGTTTTGTGCTTTCCCCATCCGTCTACATCACTGACTCCTGAAACCCCCCGCCCGCCTCCCTCTGTCAAAAACCCCAACTTTGGGCGACTCTGGGTTTGGTAACTCAGCAGACTGCCGACCACACATCCCACTCTCCCTCTCACGCCTCATTTTAGTCGCCCCACTCCAGTTGCAGCGAAAGCCGGAAATTTTCATTTAGCTCCCCCCTCTTTCTCGCCCCCCACTCGGAGCGGAGAGCCGGGGAGCCGGAGGAGGCTCAGAGCACAGCCGGGGCTCGGCCGCCTCCCCTCTCTCCGGAAGGCTTTAATTTGCACACTCGCTTGCCACTGAGCGGCGAGCCCCCCACCCCGCCGCCGGGAGGGTGGCGGGCCGTCGGCCTCCAGGGACCCCCAACCCCGCCCCCGCCGCCGCCTCCCCGGCTCGGGCCCCGAGCCCCGGCCGGAGCCCCGCGGCCCCCCCGTCCGCCCCCAGCGCGCCGCGCGGGCGGCGCCCTCCGCCGTCCCTCCGCCCTCCGCCGCAGTGCCCACCCCCCTCGCCAGAGCGAGCGCTGCTAACTCCTTCCTCGAGCCGGGTTACCTGCTCCGCGCCGCGGCGGACACGTGCGAAGGTCGACCGATCCCCGCAGCCCCCCTCGCGAGGCCCGCCGCGGCCGGGCCCCTCAGGTGAAGCGCTGTGCGCTCCGGTGGGTGGGCGGCAGGGTGCGGGGGGGGGCGGGGTCCTCGGGGAAGACTTGGGGGCTTGGCCGGGGTCGGAGGCGAGGGTGGGTGGGGGTGACTGGGGCGGGGGGGACTTGGTATAGGTTCTCGGAATCGGCTTTGGTTAACCCCTTACGATCCGAGGCGGGGTAGTTACAGGGGCCAGTTTGGGGGGAGCTACAGGAGTTTCTCCTAATCTGACTAGAGGAGAACATCCCACACGAGGGACTCCCCCCAACGCCGAGCTCCTGTGCCTGCTCCCACATAGCCTTACGCACAAACACCCACACAAACACTTCTTATCCAGTTTTTCAAACGGAACTCGGGCTCCACTGGGAAACTCACCGAGCAGTGTACATTCAGGGTTTAAAAATGCACTGCTTCTGGGGACCTCACGCGGGAGAATGTGTTTCGGTGCCTTGTATTTATTTCCCCACGGAAGCTCCCCCTCTGTCTCGCCGAGGTGTGGGTATGAGTTCCACCTTCCCCACCGAGAGATAAATGTTAACACAGACTTTTTGCTGGCAGCCCCTGCGGCCGTGTTCTGCACTTAAGAGAGGAGTGCTGCCGGCGACCAGTGCCCGGGCTGGGAGTCCCCCGCAAGGATGGACGCTTGCTTTAGTTTCCCAGTTTACTTTTCTCATTTAAAATATCGACGTTAAAACGCACGCCCCCGGGGTGAACACCTCCGGGCCCGAGCCCCGCGCCCCGTCAGTGTGCACGTGGGCGCATCTGTGTGTGTGCGCACACGCGGGAGTCGCGGTCCCCGGGGCGGCCTCTGGTCGCCGCGCTGGTGGCGACCCTTGCGGTGCTTGGCAGGCTTCGGGAGAGGCACATGAAGGATTTCATTGAGTGTGAAGACAGAGAGCAGAGACAGAAAGCAGAAGGAGGCGGCTGCAGCCTTTGTAGTCTCGGAGGAATGCGGAAATGTTGAAGCACTCTGTCAAACTTTTTTGAAATGGGGTCAAGTCACATTCAGCCAGCGTGGGAAAGCAACAACAACAACAAAAAAAGTGGACGGGGCGGGGGGGAAGGCACGGCTGCTCCCGTTTCTCTCCGCCGCCGGAGCCGACAGTCCAGGGAGCGAGGGGGGGAGAGCCGGGGCGGGCGGCGCGGGGCCCGGCGGGGGCGGCGGGCGCAGCTCCCTGCGGGGGTGGGACGTCCTCGCCGCTTCCTTCGCCGCCGCCGGCGGCGGGCAGGACTGGGGCGGGGGAAGGGGCCCGCGGGAGGGGGCGGGCGGCGCCGCTCGCCGCGGCTCCTCCGCTACCTGTGTGGCCCTCGGCCTGGCTCCCACCGCTGGTTCTTCGGCTCGGGGGGCTGGTTCCTCGGCTCCCCCAGGACTGGCTTTCACCTTTTAAGGAGAATTTTGAATGGAGAGAGTGTGAGGGGCCCGGTGCTCTCTGCGGTCCCCTCCTCCCGCAGACCGTGGGGGTCGCGCAGTCTGTATCTTTAATTCCTGGCGGAAGGCGAGCGAGCCAGAGGTTGCGGGGCAGGTAATTCCGAGGAGCTCCGGGAATTTCGGACACGCAGTCGAGGCGGCGAATGTCCGGCGGAGGCCACAGCGTTGGTGGAGCGGAGGTCCCCTGGGTCCTGGATTGCAGCTTGAATGGGAAAGAAGAGTGCGACCCCCCCCTTCCCCGCTTTGTTGTGTGTGTGTGGGGGGTGCTCCGGGGACCACTGGCAGCTGTTCGGACCCGACCTTAAGCTGAAAGGGGAGTGGAGCAACCACCTCTGCTACCTACTTTGGGAACGACCCTGGGAGTGGGGAAAGGTTCGCGAGTCCTGGCCCCGAGGGCGCAACCCCTTTTCGCTTTCCCCTGGAGGCTCAGCCTTTACTCCCCCATACCCCTCACCATTTTTAAGGGGAGGCTGAGTTTTGCTCAGGTTGTAATCGGTTGAAAAATTTAAGGCGAGTCACGATTATGCCGCCTTGCTTCTGAAGTTGTTCTCCAAGGAGACGACAAGCTGAAGGGCGGCGAGCACCTCTTTATCCCATTTTTAGGGTTCGGTAGGCGAGTTCACCCGCCCCTCCCGCCCCGCCACACCGCCGGGGAAGGCATCGCTCACCCGCTCCCGAGTAGCGGGAGCTCCCGCCCTCTCAGATCTGATGGGTTTCCACCAGGGAGGTCTTCCCAAGTCAGAGGAAGGATTCCGTTTCCAACCCTCTTTTAGACTCTTTGTGTCGTTTTTTAAATGTCTCCTCGTAGAAAAACTGAAAGACCAATTTGTGTGACCACCCCTTCTCGCACACTTTTTAAATGGTCCTGGGAGCCCCCACCCACATTCTGCGGCCGCACTCGGGAGAAACAAGGCTGACGACCCCAGTAGAAAGAAAGGAAGCAGCGCAACACAATAATACAGGGAAATATTAAAGCCGCAATTTCGATGGGGGCTGCGTAAAGGAGGAGGAGGGGGTCCCTGTAGGAACCCCGGAGAAGGCGCCTGGGATGTCTGATTACACTTTCTTCTTGTCCTCCCGTCTCCTCTTCTAGGTGGAATGACCGTGGACTGAGACGCGCTCGGGCTGAGACTGAGACTATGTAATCGCCTCGGTGTCTGCAGAGGACTGCGCTTCGGGGAGGGAAGAGGAGGGATCGGCTCGCTCCTCGGCGACTCAGCAGGCGGAGTTTCGCAGCGGCGGCACCAGGGTTGCGCCCGCCCGCGGGGAGGTCGCTCCATCCAGCCCCGGCGGCCGCGAGAGTCCGAGCGCCAGAGCGCAGTAGTCGGCGGGGGGTGAGAGAGAGCAAGACCGAGCTCCGGTGCGCGAGGGAGCCGGCCGAGGAGTCCGGGAGGAGGCGAGCGGCGGCGGCTACCAACTAGCCGAGCGCGCCCCCCGCCCGCCCCAGCGGCACCGCGCCGGGCGGCGTCCGGGCGGCATGGAGAAGGACGGCCTGAGCCGTGCCGACCAGCAGTATGAGTGCGTGGCGGAGATCGGGGAGGGCGCCTACGGGAAGGTGTTCAAGGCCCGGGACCTGAAGAACGGAGGCCGTTTCGTGGCGCTGAAGCGCGTGCGAGTGCAGACTGGCGAGGAGGGCATGCCGCTCTCCACCATCCGCGAGGTGGCGGTGCTGAGGCACCTGGAGACCTTCGAGCACCCCAACGTGGTCAGGTGAGCGGTGGATCGGCGCCCGTGCCGTCGGGGGCCGTGCGCTGGGAGAGGGCCTGGGATCCTCGGCTCCACGAAGATGCTGGGCGTGAGGGACGGGGCGGGGGGAGGGGGGGTGGCAGGGGAGGCCTGGCGCCATCCGTCGACCCTACGGAGTGAGAGTGAGTTTTGTCGACAGAGCCACGAGCCAGAGCTGGTGACCTTGCCAGACAGCGAGCAAAAACACCAGTCAGAAAATATGACCTGCGCAGCCTTCCCCGCCGCTGTGCCAGTTCTAAGTGTTTTTCTCCTGCTTGGTCCTGAAAGGGGTCCGGAATGATGTGTGTCTTTTAGGGGACAGAACAAGGCAACCTGAGACGGGCGCCCAGCCCCCCAGCTCCCCGCGTAGTTTCCTTGGCCATTGGGGGAATTTTTGAGAGAATGAATGAGAGGTAACAGGGTATGGTGGTGATTAGTAGGAAGAAAAGTCTTTTGCCAGAGCCTAGTATAAATGAGGTTTTAAAGTGCAGAAACACTTGAGAATAATTTCGTCAATTACATCTACAGTTTCTTTTCGCTAACATTGCACAGTGATAAGGATTCCTGATGGTCTAAGGACTTCTGTGCCGACACCCAGTTTGTGTCATTTTAAAAATGTCTTCCAAATATGTTACCTGTTTGTATTATTTTGTGTGTCTAAGAGGGCATAGTCCTTAGGCTCCTTCTTCAAACAGTCAGTCCAGGTTATGGAATATTTAGATTCTAAACGTCCTGCCCAGGATTTTCCTGGGTGGCCTGTACTGGTGGGTGGGTAGGCAGCAGTTTTGACAGTGTCTCTTGTGTGGGAACCAGTATTAAACCAAAGTGTGTGTGACTTTGGATAATGGTGTTTTCTTAGTGATCCTGGAATTTCCCCATTGTGTGTTTGACATTGTGTGGTGTGTCATCCTTTTCTTTTTTAAACAGAGGTGCATAGTTTTAACCTGAAAAGGAATGCCCGGAAACTTCTACAAGTTAGGGTGTGATTTTACCTTTCTCAACTTATAATAAGTGGGAGAAAGGAGATCTTGAGGTTTTCTTCTTGTCTCCTCATCCGTCGAGGGGCTCTGTTCAACAGATACATATCTACTACTGTATGTGTGCTGTGGATGAGATTATGTAAATAAGCATAGCTAAATATTTTTGTGAAAAGTCAAACAATTTAACATTAGTCACCAAAGTGGAGAGACCCAAGCCTGACCTTTGAAATACCAAGCCCTCTATAGACTCATGGAGCCCATGTGTCTACAGAGTCTTCCTGGGAGGTTTCAACTTGTCTCCTCTTATCCCAGGCTGGATGACTTGTATGGTGCTTTGTTCCTGCCAGTCAGGACTCAGGCTAGAAGGCAGCAAAGAATCATAGTACATAAATGAGGTAGTGAATGGCCATAAAGCTAGCACCCCAATATACGTCTGTTTTAGCCAATAGAGAAGAGAGGGACTGAAAGAATCAGTGATTTAGGAAGATGATATTATATATAAAGGCAGTAGGTAACCTTCTGTGTATTTTTTTGTTGTTGAAAAACAACAGAAACCCTTTTGGGTCGTCTTTGTGATACTGGAGAGGAAAGCGAAGGGTAACATTTGTCCCCTGTAACTTAGTTATCTTCCTAGCGGAATCACCCAGTCACTTCCCAAAGGGTGAATTCCACTGCTAGAATTCTAAGTCCAAAACTCTTGTTTTATTTTGTCTGTTACCTATGGATAGTGTCCAGTTAAGGATGATTATCATGTATATAAATAAAATCATGTCCTTCCAATCATAGAGGTATTACAAAGGCACCCCTGTGTAACACCGTCCTTTCCCCAAAGCACAATTTACTCTCATAACAGAGGGAATTTGTTTTTGCCCTTGTGCCGGTAATCCGACTTATTCTCTTGATTTATCCTCTTGAGGTTGGTGTGTCTTTACATATTTCTAACCAAGCCATGTCTTGGATTCGGTACTGAGAAGTTTTAGGAGATTGCATTGTTAAGTCGAGATTGTACTGCTGTGTCGAAGACAAAGGCATCATTTTCTAAAACTGTTTCACATGTTAAGTGGTGAAGATGACATCTACCTCTTAAGAATCGTGAGGAGAAACTGGGATAGTGTATATGTGAACAGTTTGTAAATTTAAGAGTGGTTCAGATGTCCAAGCATTATTTGTGTTCAAGAAGATTGACGGTGGGGGTGGGGTGGGGGGGTGGGGAGGGGTGGACAAGGGGCTTGCCTTGGTAAAAGTTCGCAGTAAGGCGTTAGTTCACCTGTCCTTTCCTGTAGGACGAATCATACTCAAGCCCAGACATTACAAGCTCCGGAACCAAGAAGCTGCTCGAAATATAATGAGCCTGTAGTTTGTCAGAAAAGACCATCAGTCATATGCCATGAAGTTCAGTGACACTTGAGAAAATGATGCACAGGGATAATGACTTGAAATTCTTGCTTACCTGTGGCTTGATGTATTCCAGGCCCAGGCTTGATCAGCCAGTCAGTGTCTGGGATATAAATTTATTTGTATTTTACACTTAGTAATTCCAAATCCTGGAGCTTTTGCCAGAATCAGACTGAAGTATGAACCTATATTGGAGCTTCGGCACTCCACAAATGAATCCCGTTTTATGTTCTGAACTAAGTATACTTAGTGGATAAAATAACATGTTTTATCAGCAATCTGTCCATTCACCAAATATTTATCAAGGGCCCAGTATTTGCCAGACACTACTAGAAGCTGGGGATACATCAGTGAACAAGTTGAAAAAGTCTCTACATTTACAGAACTTAATCTTGTCATGGGATGAGCAATTCTTTGATCTTTTTAAAAATTCACTTCTCTTTATTTCCATTGACTTTTTGCTATATTTCACCTAACCTTTTTTTTTTAAGAGCAGCTAATATTTGTGATAATTTGGTTACCGTGAATTTGCTGACTGAATAGTTAGATAACTGAAACACTAATCAGAATCAAATGCTTTGGCGAGATTAAATTTCACCTTAGGGACATACACAGAGATCTGTTTAAGACAACATTGACATGCAATTGATAGATATGAACATCTGAGCTCCACTTACTCAACAAGGATTTAGGAAGGACCTACTATTTAAAAACCAAGGGGATTTTAAACAGTAATTCTCCCTGGTTTTGAAGGAATAATATGGTCACCATAACCCAGAGACATGAGTATCATGTCATTACAGAGATACTGGTTAGTGCTATCAGTGTTGTCTTCAGGGATGAAATTTGTTAGGGTAACAGGAGAAGTAATTCAAATTCAAGTACTAGTTCAGTAAGCTAAAACTCACAGTATTTCAGTGAATAAACTGGTGATGTCTGAATATGTTAAATTATTACTATTAGCAAATTTAATCACTGCTTTAAGAAAACCAGAAAAATGCATATAGCTCACTGATTATTATTCAAGGAGAGTTTTCCCATTTCCTCTTTTTAATGATCTCAGTAATATCATAAAAAAAAAAAAAAATGTGATTTCTCTAGGAAAACCTATTAACAGAGTAGAAAGATATATGATTTGTTGCTGCATAAACATGAATCCTCAGGTGGGTTAGTTTATGGGAATCTTTCTGAATAAAATGTTATTTTCTGAGTGAATAATATGTTTATTAGGGCCTGTTTCAGTGAAGGCAGGAGAAGCGGGAATTTAAAATGTCTTTTTATGTGAAAAGTAGGCTTTGTCTTTCATTCTCTGAGAGCTCCTAGTGAAGTTTCCAAGTTATTGAACTTATTTAGTAAATACACATTTTCATAGTGATGTTTTCCCATTCCTTGTTGCCACAAAAGAACTTGGTAGTGCTGAATTGTTGCCATGGATTGCGCTGTATCCTTTTCACACAACTGTTATCACTATGGAACTATTAGAATTTCTCTATCAATGAGAAAGTAGGTCCTAAGAGGAAGACTTGTTTAAACTTGAGTATCTTTTAGGGTATTTTCCTATGTTTAGAACAAAGGTAAATGGATATCTGTGAAAACAGACTCCTTATTAAAAGTAAATTACCTTTAGGAAGGAGAGAGTAGCATTGAAACATATATATTACCCTGTGTCAAACAGATAGCTAGTGGGAAGTTGCTGTATAATGCAGGGAGCACAGCCTGGCCTTCTGTGAGGACCAAGAGGGGAATGAGGGTTGGGAAGAAGGCTCAAGAGGAAGGGTACACACACACACACACGCACGCACGCACGCACGCACGCATGCACACACACACTTACTAGCTGATTCACATTGTTGTATGGCAGAAACCAACACAACATTGTAAAGCGATTATCCTCCAATTAAAAATCAAATTTTAAAACAGTAAATTACCTTAAAAAAAATCATGCCTCACTATTAATGATTTCCTAAGAATGTTTTTTAAGAATAAAACATCCAATACTCACACTGTGTCATTGTAAACTCATGAATAATAGGATTGGAAGACACTTTGGAGGTCTTTCAGCCCTTTGATACTATAGATAAACTAAAGTCCAAAGGTCAAGCAGCTTGCCTGTCATGCCATTTGAAAGTTGTTGACGTGCTCTAAAATCTCAGTAGCAATTTTAAAATAATTTTTTTTGTTTGATGGAAGAAGTTAACTCCAGTGAGTACATTTCTAGTTTGGAAAAAATGAACTATATGTAGACAAAGGTGATGGTTTGCCAGGAATAAATGACATATCAACTCGGGAAATTCCTAAATTCTGTAGTATGCCTTACTGAAGTAAATCTGTAAAAAGTGTGGTGATTATCCATTAAATTCTGCTTTTAAGGAAATTGGGTAATAACTATGATCATTTAAATAGCTATAGTTAAGTAAAAATATGGGTAAATAATGTAGTTAAATAATTAAGTAATAATACTAAATTCATTTGAGACAAAGAACAGTTTAAAAAAAATCTAAATGCTTGGTATTCATCTTATGAATGAACTATTTCACAATGTGGCCCTGGCATCTAATACCCAATTAGTGAAATAAACACTATAATACTTGAAAATTAGGTAGGATAACAACTTCTAGACACCTAAGCAAATATGTGTTGCCCATGCTTCTTGAACTAATCACAGCATTTATAGTTCTCATGAGGCTCAGATAAGCTTCTCAGTCTTTTTTTTTTTGAGATTTATTTATTTATTTTTGTCTGCGCTGATCTTGATCGCTGCGCTCAGGCTTTCTCTAGTTTGGGTGAGTGGGAACTCCTGTCTAGTTGTGGTGTGCAGGCTTCTCACTGCAGTGACTTCTCTCGTTGGGGCGCCCAGGCTCTAGGCATGTGGGCTCCCGGAGTTACAGCTCAGGGGCTCTAGAGCACCCACTCAGTAAGTTGCTCCGTGGCGTATGGAATCTTCCTGGACCAGGTATCGAACCTGTGTCCCCTGCATTGGCAGGCGAATTCTTAACCACTGGACCCCCAGAGAAGTCCTTCTCAGTCTTCTTAGGAAGGAAATTAATCATGAGCTTCCTGGTGTTCTAGAACACAGCAGAGATGAAATCTGGATACAAGAGGAGTGGGAGGACAAGAAGGTAGTGTTTGGAAAGTGGGGGCTTTTCCAAGGGCATGGAAAATGGACACAGGTGGTTGGTGACAAGCCTGACTACATAAAGGTTACCATTTGATTGATGATCTATAGATGCTAAGTCTACTGGGGCAGGCGGGTGAGCAGTCAGAGGGAGGAGTTTTGTAAGAGCTACTGGGCAGTTGTTCTGAATGTCACTCATGTGTTGCCATGCTTGATTTTGTTTTACCAGCTACTCATGCAATTGCTCCCCATTAAGATGAAATAAAGGCCTCTTTTTAAAAAAATATATTGATTTATTTATCAGCATGTGGGATCCAGTTCCCTGACAAGGGATCAAACCTGGGCCCCCTGTCTTGAGAGCTTGGAGTCTTAGGCACTGGACACAAGAAAAGTCCCAAGAACATTTTTTTTTTAATATTATTTTTAATCGGAGAATAATTGCTTTACAATGTTGTGTTAGTTTCTGCCACACAGCAACGTGAATCAGCCATAAGTATACATATATCCCCTTCCTCTTGAGCATTCTTCTCACCCCCCAGCCCACCCCTTCAGGTCATCACAGAGCACTGAGCTGAGCTCCTTGTGCCATATAGGTGCTTCCCACTAGCTATCTGTGTTACACATGGGAGTGTGTATATGCCAATGCTACTCTGTCAATGCATCGCCCCCTCTCCTTACCTCGCTGTGTCCACAAGTCCATTCTCTACGTCTGCATCTCTATTCCTGCCCTGCAAATAGGTTTACCAGTACCCTTTTTCTAGATTCCATATATATGCATTAATATATGATATTTGTTTTTCTCTTTCTGACTTAACTTCATTCTATATAACAGACTCTAGGCTCATCCACCTCAGTGCAACCAACTCAAATTCATTCCTTTTTATGGCAGAGTAATAATCCATTGTATATATGTATCACAAAATAAAGGCAGCTTAAAGTATGTGGCAGGAATCTGTTTGTGTGTGTGCACGTGTGTACACTTGTGCAGCAGTAGCCTAGAAGTCCATTTGGGATGGAATCATTATTAAACAGTAGTTTACCTATATTTGGACAACTATTTACTTTGTCATTGAAGTAGCCATTTTAATTACTGAGTCCTATTTAGCCTTCCTAAAGGATTTTAGTTCAGTAGAATTAGAATCATAGTACAGGAGTTTTTTTTATTGAAAAAGGTTTTAGATTTAACTTGATTCAACCCTCTTTGACCTGGGTAGGAATTGTGTAAATGCATTAAAAAATTGTCTGATTTTTAATCAGTTATTTTATTCCTCAGTTATATGAGTCATAGATAAAAACTGAGGATAACTAAGGTTCAAAAACAGGTTTATATCCAGTGTTAACAGAACAGCGTGGCTGATGGGCATTGCATATCAGAAAACATTCCCTTGAATTAGAAAAGTATTTTCAGTTTAATGATTTTATGTTTGCTGACTTGAAGACAAGGGTCGGCTGTATCTTTTATATCCATAAATAACAGGGTCCATACTGTTAGATACCCAATATGTTCCTGAATGAAGTAGAGTAAATTAAATTATAAGCCCGTCACATGAGAACTTTTAGAGTTGCATATAACATTAGTAGGGCTTCCTTGGTGGCTCAGCGGTAAAGAATCTGCCTGCAGTGCAGGAGACGCAAGAGACACTGGTTCAATCGCTGGGTTGGGAAGATCCCCTGGAGGAGGGCATGGCAACCCACTCCAGTACTCTTGCCTGGAAAATCGCATGGACAGAGGACCCTGGAGGGCCACAGTCCATGGGGTCACAAAGAAACAGATACCACTGAAGTGACTGAGCAAGCACGAAGGCGCACATAGTAAGTATCTAGAGCTAAATGCTGGCAGATTATTGGTTTTAACTGGATCTGTACACCAAGCTATTTAGTAAGAACATTCAAATACTTACTGATACTTAAAATTTTCCCTGTGACTGTCTGTTTTTTTAATCTTTAGTCCTAGCTTCAACTTTGATAGGATTTTCTTGTGTTCTTTGTGTGCATTCGCTGCTTGTATCCTACAGTAATACTGACTAGTCCATTTCCTATCCCTGGGCTCCTTGCCGCCACCTCTGTGTTTAATGGGAGCTGGTCTCAGAGTATGCTATCCTCCCTGTACCACCTGCCCACACCTGTTGAAATGCTGTGTAAGCATCCTTCAGAACCAAGCTCTGATGCCACCTTTTTTTTTTTTTTTTTGGCATACGGTCCTCTTTATTGTTTGTAGTATTGCTATTGGGTTGTGCCTTACAAACAGAGGAATTCTGATAAATTCAATTTCACACCTTTCTTATCCTAAAAGAAAAAATTAGTGCACAGTATTCATAATTGCATATGTTGAATTATCAAAGTTATATATGACAGGGGTGAATTTCCATTTTGAGGAAACACTGATGAATATCAGTTTCTTCACTTAAAAGTTTACACATCGGAGGGTTGGGAGAATTTTCCACAGTCCAGATTCTTTCTTCATGTGTTTCAGACCCTGTTTCTCCTCCATTTAGTCATGTGCTTCCTGACTTTTATGTGTCCTTAATACCTTCATTTGGATAAAATTTCTGCTTCCTTTGAACCTTAACAACTTCAGCCCTCCCTTATGGTACTTAGAATATGTCTGTCTGCCCTGTATATTATTATGCCTTTTATGTAAGCTGTAATATCAATCTCCCCTCCTCCCACTGTTTTCTGATCCTCTAACTTTCCACACCCCAGTGGTGAGCTCCTTGGGGCAGAAAGTGTGTATTGGGTCACATCCATTTACATTCTACGTCCAGTGGAGATACAATGAATAAATGAACGAATGAATGAAATAATGGAAAGGGGGCCTAGGTATTAAGTAAGGGATCATGTGGCTTATTTCCATCACATGGATGTTAATACAAAGGAGTGTCAAAGAAAGAGGGAAAATGGATCAGTATATTGGATTATCCTTATTTGGTTTCCCAGGAATAATAAATACTGAAAAGAGGAATTTTCATTTTTGTTTCACTCAAGCATATATAGTTTATAATCTAGTGAGTTTTAAAATTTAAGTAATTCCCATGGTTAACTGTACAGCCTTGGACTTAATTTACATACTATAGAGAAGACATTAACGTCAGGAAATGTGCACACATTCAGTAAAAGTTGAAAATGATTTGCACGTTTTTTAATATAAGAATGTAAGTTACTCTGAATACATTTTAATCAATTGCTTGAATTCTTTTTTCTTTTTACCACTAATGTGGCTTTCTGTGCTGAAAGAACTCTTCAGAGGAATGGAATTAAGTGAAATCTTTCTGTGTGCTTAGTCGTTCAGTTGTGTCTGCCTCTTTGCAACCCTGTGGTAGCCCTCCAGGCTCCTCTATCCATGGGATTCTCCAGGCAAAAATACTGGAGTGGGTTGCCATTTCCTCCTCCAGGGGATCTTCCCGACCCAGGGATCAAACCCTTGTCTCTTATGTCTCCTGCACTGGCAGGCAGTTTCTTTACCACTGAGCTACCGGGGAACCCCCTTTACCCAATATCCTGTCCATTAATGGGTTTATTGTGGACAGGTCTGAGGACACAGCACCCCCAAGAACACATTGTCAGAACTGTTGGAAGCGTGATGCTATCTGTTTTAGTTCACTGTTCAGTTTAAGTCAAGGAGGAATTGAATTCTTTGTTCTTTCTCTTTTTACCTCAAAATCTCAAACAGAATTATTCCTTTTTATGTCACACAGTGGAATTTCTGCTTGTTTACTTTCCGAGGCTCTTCTTATGGCCTGACCACCTTAGGACAGTTTAAATTTCATTCCATATACTCTGTGTTTAAGTCATTAAGATCTATCCACAGAAAAGCGGTAGTTCTCTTTCAGGGACACTAATCTCTAATGAAGTCTCTTTTTTATTTTGCTTCCTTTGATTGTTAAGTAATCTCATAAATTTCTGTGTTAGATATTCCTAACCATTAGTGTAAAACATGTAGTTTTCCTAATGTTTTATTTTTAGAAGGTAAGGTATGAATGTGTAAAGTTGGAAACATTAACGCTTAGCCCTATTCAGCAACAGAACAAGAAAAACAAAATATGTCTTTGCATTTTAAATGTTAGGCTATTGGCTCTGACCAATACATTTTAAAACTTTTCTGTGGAAACCAGGAAACTAGCTGAGTGGTTTCAAATTGGGAGTTTTAGATGATGTCGTCTACATTCCAACCATGTAGAATCACTTAAAGGAGCTATTAAATAGCCTTGGATAAAAATGGGATGTTTTCTTGTTGAGCCGTAAGAAACCAAGAGACAAGATTTAGAGATTGGGCTGGAAAGGACTCCTGTTGCTGATCAACTGCAGTGTATTTAAGTTATGGAAGTCCCCTTAAAGAACAGGAACAGCATCCCTTCTTTGAAATAACATACCTCTTACATATTAAGATGAAAATAAAAGTTGCGACATCCTGCTAGTTGTTACAAATTCCTTTAAGCTCATGAGATTTCAGTTCAGTTCAGTCGCTCAGTCGTGTCCGACTCTTAATCAGTGGTAATTTCTCTGACCAAGAGCTCATTAGGCTAGAACTTAGGGTTGATGATGCCTCTTGGTTCCTCTCTAAACCAGTTAGTTTTGCAAAAAGCAAAAGGTTGACTTAGAGGGGTGGGGTTGGTCTCCAGAACTATACAAAAGCATGGTTGATTTGGTGGTACCCATTCCTGATCCTAGAAAAATAGGACTTTTGAGATGAGTCAAGAGTAGCATCTTTGTTTATGAAAAATGATATAATTTTTTTCCCACTTTAGGTGACAAAGTTGAGAGGTGAAACCATCATTAGGCCAATAGAGAATGGCTAAGAGATATACCTTATGAACTGAAAGGACCACAGACTCATTAAAAGGAAGGAAGACTATGGCAGAAGATGAGCTAAGTTGAGGTAGAAGTGAGACATACTATATGGTGAAGATGTAAAATAGTGACAGAATCTGGCAATGCTTATATAAATCTGAATTTTCTTAGAGTTCAAGATTTGAAACCTAGTGAAGCCTAAAGTTCTGGCATGTTTAGAAAGACCACAACCAGTGTTTGTTGAATAAGTAAACTCAAGCTGTCATTCTTTATAATTCCATAATGATAAAGTGGCAGAGTTGTCTGATTCTTTTTTCTTGGGTACCTTATTTTAGCCATATTTGCATTGTCCATTGTGCCTAGCATGAAAATGTCTTGAAGTAATGCATGAATTAATGTAGAATGTATGCTTCGCATTAGAACATAAGCTCCATGAAGGCATGAATTTTTGTCCCTTTTGGTCACTGCTTTTGTCCCCAGTGTCTAGAACAGTGTCTGGCACATAAATACCTGTTGAGTGACTTAGCAAAGAGCTAAGCAGTGAGCAAAGAGTCCTTTTACAGGAGTTTTTATGATAGTAAAAATGTAAATTAACACCAAATATAGCAGCTGTGTTATTTTTCTATTCACTCATTAATATTGCATTTAAAACTCTGAAGATTATATAATCTAATAATTATATTAGTAAATTGGATTATGCCAGTAATTAGGAGTTATTGACTAATTTAATAATCAGCAAGTAGACTGGACACTAAGATATATTCCGTCTAGTTTTCCCACTGATATTTTCATTCAATTATGAACATAATTTTACATAAACAATATTAACTGATATTTTAAATGGTCATATGATTTGTGGCAGAATTGATTTAGATATTTCGGTGGGAATTTTAAGATACAGTTTCAGATTCTCTAGGTCATGAAATTTTATAGAAAGGATTGACATACAGTTTCCTGAAGAGTTTGACGTGAGCTGTCAAGTCGTGGTGTGAGCCCCTGGAGGTGTCCTTATCACAGGCCAGTCTCACCGTGAGCCTTGGCCCAGTGCTGCTGTTTGGTGCTGCTGCCATTCCAGGTGCCTTTCTTCTCTGCTCAGATCAGTTGGTTGTGATCACCCAAGGGATCTGACATTACTTAGTTATGACTAACAGTAATAATGAAAAGAAAAGGAGGAAAAAGTGAAAGAGGAAGGAAAAGGGGAAGAATGGAATGGTGTGGCATAGACTAGAATAGAGTGCAAATGTGTGGTGGTCCCAGTCTGTTGTCAGATACCTTGCAAGGAGTTGTAACTGAAGTAGAATACCAAGGGAGTTATTTGTAGTTTTTAACTTAAAGTAGTTATGTTTTCTGTTAAAGAAGTTGTTGTGATTAATACGGCTGTGCAGCAAATTACTCCAGAATTTAGGGGCTGAAGACAACCTTTTTCTTAGGCTCAAGGATTCAGTGGCTGGGAAACGGCAGTGAGTGTAGGATCTCTGCTCTTTGATGTCTGAGTCTTCACCTTGAGCTGACACAGCTACTAGGGATTTGATTCATTTTGAGATGATGTCTTCATTCACAAGTCTGGTGTTCACTCAGGCTGGTTGATGTATGCTAAGACCTGAGCAGGGGGCCTTGCTTCTCCGTGTATCCTGAGCTTCCTCTCAGCGTCAAGGCTGCAGAGTAAGTGGACTCATGTGGCACTGCGTGGTCCACAAGCCAGTCAGTGTCCTTAGGAACAGGCAGGGCTACTTCTGCCACATTCTGTTGGTTACAAGTGAGTTCAAAGCCCCACAGATTCAGAGGAGGGAACATCTACCATCTCTTACTAGAAAATATTAAAGAATTTGTGCCTCCCCCCTTGATAATCATGACATACATGCTTAGTGGTTAATATAGCAGAGTATATATAAAAAAGCAAGGCTCCTGTCCCAACTATCCCTGTGCCCAGTACTCAGATACAACTTCTTTTAATCCTGTTTTTGGTGCTTCTGGTTGTTCCTCTGTGAATCTAAATGATATACTGTGCTCTATTTCTTGATATCTAAACTTCAGATAATAACTATTGACTTCCTATTCTGAAAGATGAAGATCTAGCTCATCAGTACTGCTACTTGTTAATCACCTTCCTCTTTTGTTTGATAGGGACATTTTTATTTTTTATAATGATTTAAAATAGTATCTTGAAACATAATTCTTTTTGTTCTTTCTCTTTTGGCAGTGTCTCTTGATTCTACATTTAGTAAGAGAAGAATTCTTTACTTCCCTAACCTTTCCTCTACCTTTGTACTCCCTTTAATGTCACAACTTCCATCAGCTACTTTGCTAAAGTTGTTAAACATTTGCATTCTGTTTTGCAACCTCAGGTATAGGTCCAATGGTAAAACCCTGTGAGACTGAGAGAGTCCTTCTTTCTTAAATACAGACATCTGGATTCTCTTTTCTTATTCTGCATCACTTTTAAAAAATTACACCTATTTTCATGTACTGCTTTTTCACACTATGGCTTGTGCTGCTTTGTTTTTCCTGGAGTTTATGATTGCCTTTTTATTTTTCTTACACTATTTGCCTTTATCACAGCCAGAACATTTTCTTTTCAAACACTTCATCATATCATCTATTTCTATTGAATTGCCTGATTTCCTGAAGTTTCTCTGAAGTTTTGATTTACTTAGAATTGGTTATTTACTTGGATTGATGAACTGTTGTCTTCCTGGGACATTTTCACTGCTTCTCTGACTTGGAGCTACTCATTCCTGCATCCTGACTCTTCCTCTTTATTGGTTCACACCCTTCTTTTCCTAGTGTAGGTTTGTGAGAAACTCCCTAAGAAATTGTGTATGGGAGATAAACTTTTCTGAAACCTCACTTGTTTGAAAACATCTTTATTGTCTCTCACAGTTGCTTATGACTTGACTGTTTTTAGAAATCTAGGATGAAAAATTTTTGCCACAAAACATTGCTTTCTCTGTAATCAGTGTTACTAATAAAAAATCATCTACTGATATGATTTTCTAATTAGTTTTTAGTGACTTTTTTTGCTCTGAAAGCTGCTAGGATGTGTTCTTCAGAAATATGTGACTGGGTGTGGTGCTTTTTTAAGTTGAATTTGCTGGGCATTCCTTGAGATCTTTCTGTGCATATTTATTTATTTTTTTAAAGTTACTTTTTCCTATTTGTTCTGTTCTTTCTTTTTGAATTCCTCCTGTTCGTCAGATATTCAGTCTTTCAATTGGGACTTCTAAGTCTCTTAAAGTTCAGTTTTACAGATTGACCTCTATGTTTCCTACCTTCTTTTCCTCTAATTTCTAATTATTCTATTTCCTTTGGGCTTGTTTTGCTTTATTCTAAAGAAATCTGTGTTATTTTCTAAACATCTATTGAATCCACTCTCTTCGCAGTTATATTTTTAACCTCAAACCGTCTTTTTTGTAGTTCTTTGCTTGTTGTTTTTTTTTTTAATAAACATTCTATTCTAGTTTTATGGCTGTACTATGTCCATGAATTGCTCTAAATTTTGAAAAAGTTCTCCATATTATCTCTGTTTTAGTCAGTATTTTGTTCCTAACTCTTTTGTTTTTCCTGTTGCTGGATTCCTTAAATGCTGAGTAGTATTTGGATGGGCTTCCCTGGTGGTTCAGGCGGTAAAGAATTCACCTGCATTGCAGGAGTCATGGGTTCAATCTCTGGATCGGGAAGATCACCTGGAGGAGGGAATGGCAACCCACATCAGTATTCTTGCCTGGAGAATCCCATGGACAGAGGAGCTTGGGGTCGCAAAGAGTTGGACACACACGACTGAGTGACTTTCACGTCACTTCAATATTTGGATATTATTTTGCTTTTTAAAAAAAAAATCAACTTTATTGAGATATAATTTACCTACAGTAAAAGACATCCATTTTGAGTGTGTTTTCTAATGAAGTCTGACAAGTTTACATTCTCATATAAACTACCATCACAATCAAGATCTAAGACATTTCCGTCACTCCAGAAGTTCCCTTAGGCCCCTTTGCAGTCAGTCTCCTTCCTCTACCTGAACCCCTGGCAACCCTAATCTTTTTGTCATTATAGATTTTTTTGCCCTTTCTAGAGTTTCATACGTGGTATCAAACAGTCTTGTGTTTTTTTGTATCTGGCTTGCAGAGGTGTTTTTGAGGTTCATTTATGGTGACTGTATTAGTAGTACATTCTTTCTCGTATGCATTTGCTGTAATTTGCGGCATTTATTCATCCATGCACCTATGGGTGGTTATTTGTGTTGCTTCCAGTTTGAGGTTATTATGAACAATGCTGCTATGAACATCCATGTACAGGTCTTTGTGTTGATATGACACATGCTTTCATTTCATTTGAATAGATATCTAGAGGGCCTCCTTCGTAGCTTCGTCGTTAAAGAATCTGCTGCAATGCAGGAGACCCGGGTTCGATTCCTGGGTCTGGAAAATCCCCTGGAGAAGGAAATGGCAACCCACTCCAGTATTCTTGCCTGGAGAATCCCATGAACAGAGGAGCCTGGCAGGCTACATACAGTTCAGGAGGTTGTAAGAGTTGGACAAAACTTAGTGACTAAAACCAAATATCTAGAAGTGGTTTGCTGACTTGTATGGCAAATGTATTAATATGTTTAATTTTCAAAGAAACTACCAAACTTTTCCAAACTGGTTGTATCATTTTGCATTTCCAGCAGCAGTGTATAAAGGTTCCTTGATTTGCTTTCTACTCAGCATTTAGTATTGTCAATCCTTTTAATGTTAGCCATTCTATATTAAGTGTGAACTGATACCACATTGTGGTTTTAATTTGCATTTACCTAATGACTAATATTATTGAACATCTTTTCATTTGCTTATTGGTCATTCTCTTACCTTGTTTGGGAAGTATCTATTCAAATATTTTGACCATTAAAAAACTGGATTATCCAAATGTATTGTGAGAGTTATTTATGTATTGTGGAACACCCTTTTGTCAGGTGTATGTGTTGCAAATATTTTCTCCAGGTCTTTGGCTTGCCTTTTCATTTTCTTAATGGTGTCTGTCAAAGAGGGCATTTTAATTTTTCCAAAGTTTGTAATTTTTTTCTTTGATAGATTTTGGTTTTTTTGTGTCCTATCTTTGTTTACCCCAAAAGCACATAGATTTTTTCATGTTTTCTTCTAGAATTTTATAGTTACTGCTTTTATGTCAAGTCTGTGGTACATTCAGGTTAAACCTGTGTGTGGCTTGAGGGAAGAGTCAGGTTTCATTTTTTTCTTGTATGGATATCCATCTGTTCTAGCACCATTTGTTAAAAAAGACCATGCCTTCTTCATTTTGAATTACCTTGGCACTTCTGTCACAAATGAATTGACCATATAAGTTTAGGTCTATTTGTGGACTCTCTGCTCTGTTCCATTGATTTATATATTTATACTTTAGCCATTGCCATGATGTTTTGATTACTGTAATTTTACAGTAAGGCCTGAAATCAGGTAGTGTAAGTTTTCCAACTATTTTCTTCTTCTTTTTGAAAGTTGCTTTTGCAATTTTGTCTGCTGAAATTTTGTAAGAATTTTTGCATCTATGTTCATGAAGGACATTGTTATATAATTTTCTTTTTTAAATGATATCTCAGGTTTTGGTGTGGAGGTAACCCTGATATCATATAGTGAATTTTACAAGTGTTTCTAGCTCTTCTGAAAGATTTCATGTAACATTAGTATTATTTTCTTACATAGTTAACAGAATTTACCAATGAAGTCCTCTGAGCCTAGCATTTTCCTCGTGGGACGGTTTTTAACTTCAGGTTTTATTTCCTTAGTGGACATGGAGCTATATAGCTTGAATCACTTTGTAACTTGTTTTTCAAGGGATTGTATGTTTCATCTAGCCTTTGGGGTTTACTGGCATAGATTCTTTTATTTTCTTACCTTTTTAATGTCTAGAATCTGTAGTGATGTCTTCCCCTTTCACTTCTGATATTAGTAATTTGTATGTTCTCCCTGTTTTTCTTGATAATACAGACAGAGTTTTCTTAACTCTGTTGATGATAAAACAGTTTTTGGCTTCATTAATTTTCTTTATAATTTGTCTGTTGTCTATTTCACCGATATTTACTTTTAGTTTTACTTCCTTTTCCTACTTACTTTTGAGTTTAATTTGTTCTTATTTTTTAGCTTCTTGAAATAGTAGCTTTGGTCATTGTTTTTAGAATTTCCTTCTCTTCTAATATAAGCATTTATTTTGTTCTATTTGCTTCCCACAAATGTTGACATATTGTGATTCCATTTTCGTGCGATACAAATATCTTAGCCCTGTTTTGGTAATGAATTTTTGGCTTGTGGGTTATTTAGATTTGTGTTTTTAAGTTTCCAGACCTACACAGAATTTTTCAAATGCCTTGCTGTCTAATTCTGTTGTGATCAAAGAACAATGCTATATGATTTTATCCTTTTTAAATTTACTAAGACATGTGTTGGTCCACAAAGTGTATCTTGGTACTGGTTCCATTTGATTCTTTTAAAAATATTTCCCATTTTCCTCTCATATGTTCATGTTTCCCTTTAAGTCTTTAAGGAGTTTTATAATAGTTGCTCTTTGTCTTCTATTCCATAATCTGTGTTATTTCTGGGTCTATTCCTATTGACTGATTTTTCTCCTATATGTATGCATGTCTGGTACTTTTTTATTGGATGCCAAACATTGTGAATATTTCATTGTTGACTGCTTGATTTTGTTCCGTTCTTTTAAAGAATGCTGAACTTTTGTTCTGAGGGGCAGTAAGCTACTTGCAGTTGAGTTTGATCCTTCCAAGGCTTACTTTTGGTTTTCGTAAAATGTAGTCCATGGGGTTGCAAAGAGCCGGACACAACTTAGCGACTGAACAACAACAAAATGGGGAGGGGAGCTACTCTACTTTAGACTTGATTTCAGGGCTAGGGAAGGCCCGCTACTCAGGCAACCTTACCCTTTTGTGGTCTCTACTCTGGTTAGTGGGGACTAGAAAGATTTCTTGCCTTGTGTGAGCTCTAGGAATCATTCAGTTTACAACTTCCTGGTAATTGTTCTTCCTCAGAAGCAGTTTTTCACTTGGCCTCAGGCAGTTGCACATGTGCAGATTCAGGCAAGAACACAGTAGATCCCGTGTAGATTTCTGAAGCTCTTTTTTCTGGGTAGTTTTTTCTTCAGTTCTCTGTCTCACAAATTTTAGTCACCTTAACTGCCTTGTCTTCTCAGCTCTGATTTCTACCTGCTCACCTCAGATGATGGACCTCACGGGATGTTTCTCTTGCCTCTGCCCGTGGTCTGGAAATTGCCTCCAGGCATAAAGGCAGGGTGGTCCCGGGCACCTTATTTGTTTCCCTTGTCTCCGGGATCATAGTCCTGTGCTTCCTGTACTCCAGTATCTGAAAACAGTTGTTTCATATGTTTGTCCAATTCCTAGTTGTTTGTGTCAGGTGAATAAGTCAGCCCTCTTGCTTTCTTATAGCCCTAAATACCCATTCAGTTCAGTTCAGTTCAGTTCAGTCGCGTCCGACTCTTTGCGACCCCATGAATCGCAGCACACCAGGCCTCCCTGTCCATCACCAACTCCCAGAGTTTACCCAAACTCATGTCCATCGAGTCGGTGATGCCATCCAGCCATCTCATCCTCTGTCGTCCCCTTCTCCTCCTGCCCCCAATCTTTCCCAGAATCAGGGTCTTTTCCAGTGAGTCAACTCTTCGCATGAGGTGGCCAAAGTATTAGAGTTTCAGCTTCAACATCAGTCCTTCCAATGAACACCCAGGACTGATCTCCTTTAGGATGGGCTGGTTGGACCTCCTTGCAGTCCAAGGGACTCTCAAGAGTCTTCTCCAACACCACAGTTCAAAAGCATCAATTCTTTGGCGCTCAGCTTTCTTCACCGTCCGACTCTCACATCCATACATGACCACTGGAAAAACCATAGCCTTGACTAGACAGACCCTTGTTGGCAAAGTAATGTCTCTGCATTTAAATATGCTATCTATGTTGGTCATAACCTTCCTTCCAAGGAGTAAGCGTCTTTTAATTTCATGGCTGCAGTCACCATCAGCATTGATTTTGGAGCCCCAAAAAATAAAGTCTGCCACTGTTTCCACTGTTTTAGTAAAAACTGGGTAGCTAGTATGGCTGTTTATTGCTGCATTCCCTAATTTGGAGGACAGTGTAATTAATCATCTGGCAAGGAGTGGTAAATGTAGAAAGAACATAATCTTTTTCTTCCATTACCTGTCACATCTAGCTATCTAAATTCATCATCATTCTAGATTTTCACACTGTATTCCTCCCTAAAGCCAACAGCCAGTATAAAGCCCATATCATGCAATAACTAGTTTTGATGTCATATTGATTTTAACCAACTGGTTTTTCTTATGAGAAACAAACTGAGAAAAATAAAACTCAAGACGAATTAATTTCTTTGCAGGAATTTCCCATGTCTTGATGATTTAAAAGAATCTATTTTGCATTTAAATGAATCATTATAAGCTTGATTGAAGCTTGTTGGATACTCCAGATTACTCACTGTAGTGTGTTTTTTGATGGAGGCAGGAAGTGAAAAAGCAAGGTCTATGAGATTTTTGTGTCTGTGAAGTCGTTTAATGTTTCTCATTGAGGCTTTGGTCACTAGGGTAAATGACTCAAGGTATCTATTGCTGCTTAGCAGTTCTTAAGGGGGAATTTCCCCCACTGTGTTTCTCCCCTCCCCAAAATAACTAATTATATACTGGAAGTTTCAGTAAGTTGTTCACAGTTTGTGAAGTCAGCATATTTCTGGACGCTCACTGTGAATGTAATTCTTCGCTGTACTCATGCTTTTGTTTCTCCATCCTTGCAGCCAGCACTGTACTGTAAGGACACAATTCTATCGCTATTTTTTTTCCCCCTCTCTCATTTGATGTGGTAGTTTGCATACAGCTGCAGAGTAGACAGTTACCTTTGAAAGGAACATTTGGCCGCTCTAATTTGATTAAAGAAAACCACCTCAATCATTTCTAGACTGAGAACGTTTTCATTTTAACTTGGCAGTCGGAGTTGGGAATGTACTCAGTGCACTTAGATATGTGGGGGAGCCTAGTCAGGGAACAAAACCAACTGCTCAAATGAAGCAAGCTTTGGAGCAATTTTTTTCTCTCTCTCTCTTCTTAAGGCAAGCAGGGTTATATAGGATTGCTTCTCTTCTCTCCCAAATTTTCTACAACCATGGTTTTCACCTCCATCTCCTCTTCACGGTTATTTACTTAAGAATTCCAGTAAACTAAATTCTGGCAGGGATAAGTTACTACCCTAACACGATCCGAAGGACTTTTAAATCCTTAAAAATTGCCTCATTTTTATATAGAAATAAAACCCCAAATCATAAATGACTGTAAATGGCATATGGTTTTTTGGCCACTGTTGGGAATGGCCAAAGAAGTGTTTAGACCATGGATACAACTGAGAGTCTAAACAACAGCAAAAATGCAGACCAAGGTTTGGAATTTAGCTGTGGCTTACATGGAAGAAAATTACTCCCCATCAGAAGCCTGAAGCTTCAGCCCTAGGCAGTTATCTCACACGTGCGTCCTTTGATTCTGAGATAGAAGATCTGATCACCTGGCTAGTGTGACAGTTGAAAATATATTCTGCGGATTGTGTGTTGGCATCAACTTCATAGATGTTATTGAAAATGCTCGAGCAGGGGTTTAATGTCTATCAGGTAAACCATGAACAAATTCATGAGCCACAGGTCAGTAATGTATGGTCTTTGGGGAAAGATACTATGTGGGCATCTTAAATTTCAAAGTTAGAGTGTGAAATTTTAAATATAAGTTTCAGAGTACACGTGGGCCCTTGGAGACACAATTACATTATTGTTCATTAAACAGTTCACGTATTAAAGCTACTATTAATATCTGATACGACATCTGCGGGTTTGATCCCTGGGTTGGGAAGATCCCCTGGAGAAGGAAGTGGCAAACCCACTCCAGTATTCTTGCCTGGAGAATTCCATGGACTGAGAAGCCTGCTGAGATACAGTCCATAGGGTCATGAGTCGGACCCAACTGAGCAACTAAACGACCACCACAATATTTGCCTGGGGCTTGCTGTCTGCGTGAAAACTAGGCAGACCTGAGAGTTCCCTGCAAGACTTAATCATTCTGTCTAAGAGAACGAGAGATGCGCATAATAGTAGAATTTGAAGAGGACTTGATCGAGTTCAGTCTCCTATTTCGTGAACAAAGTCACTCTTCCTTAAAAAAAAACCAAAAGAGAACATTTCAAATGGTTGAGTGGCTGTATTAATATTAAGGACTGTCCAATAAATGTCTCACAAAGAGGCATGACTGAGCGACTGAAAAACAACAAATAAATGTTTGCTGTTTGATAGAGCTGTGTTGTCATCGTGCGTTCTTCTCCGTCTTCTGCCATTTTCAAGTGCTGGAGTCATTTCAACCTTTAATTTCAAGACTTGTAGTCACCCTAGTCTTGTTCTTCCTTTGAGAGTCAAGGGCCAAGAAGCAGTGCAGTCTTCCTGTTCTGTTTTTACACGCAGTTGGGAGAATGAAATGTAAACCTCTCTTTAATCACGTCTACATTATCAAAGCATATGAAGATGGTAAAGGGACTGAAAAGATGACTGCCCAGAGGCCACTGCTAAACGAGGGTTTGGGGGCTCAAGGATTTTGGTGGAAACAGCTTTGTAAATGTAGTTGAACCCCACCCTGGCTAGCTCACAAAGCTTATTTGTTCCAATATAGCCTAGCTTCTTCTATCCATGCAATTTTTCAGGCAAGAATACTAGAGTGGGTTGCCATTTCCTCCTCTAGGGGTTCTTCCTGACCCAAGGATCAAAGCCCAGTCTCCTCTGTCTCCTGCATTGCAGGCGGATTCTTTACCCACTGGGCCATCAGGGAAGCCTGAATAATATACTACAGTGCAATCAAATATTGCAAAAAGTAATGCTTGCTGTTTTTGTTTTGTTCATATTCTACAAGTATAACATTAAGTAGCATTTGAGAAATAAAATACTGATGATTGAGGAAAAGTTGGTTTAATATGAAGAAGATATTTGGAGACTTATGGAGATTCTGGAGGAAACTGCTTAATGCTGATTCTTTAATATCAACTTCAGACTTTCTCTCTCCTCAACAGAGTACTGTTGTAATATTTCTCATATATAATTGCCTTTTTAAAAGTATAGAGTATATTACCAGTACTACGCACAGAACATCGCCCAGGAACTACTATTGGAGGCCTCAGGTTTATCTTCTGTGAATTCTAACTTTGGGGTGGCAGTTGTTGAAATGCAATGAAATTATTAAATGTTTCTGATAAAATGTATAGAAACTAGCCTGAGACCAAGGTCTTATTTTGTTTTGATTTGTTTTTAAATAGGTAAAGAACGTGTCATTCCTTTTTGTGTGGCAGTTGTCTACTTCTTAAGTGCTGTTAGATTTATTCTTACAGTAACAGAGGGTGGGGGAGGATTGTTAGTCCCATTGTGCGGGTAAAGAAATAGACACAGAACTTCTGAATGATCTGTTCAAGGTCACCCCAACTCCAGGTGTTATTTCCCCTTAGGGTGTTTGTGTAGTACTACAAAGTGTTTTAGTCGCTCAGTCGTGTCCTGCTCTTCCTGACACCATGGAGTGTAGCCCACCAGGCCCCTCTGTCCACGGGTTTCTCTTGGCAAGAATACTGGAGTGGGTTGCCATGCCCTCCTCCAGGGGATCTTCCTGACCCAGGGATTGAACCTGCATCTCTTTCGTCTCCTGTATTGGCAGGCGGATTCTTTGCCACTGAGCCACCAAGTGTTTTAGTCATGCAAAAATCATTTGGACGTAGGACTCTTTTTGGCTAAGGCCTCTTTGGGAAATGAAGCAAACATATACTGCATGCTGACAGAGGCTGGACTGATTTTTTGGGAGAAAATCATCTTCTTATAACCAGAAAGTAGAGGTATAATTGCTTAATTATGACAAGTATTAAATGCTGTCTAGATAACATATCCAAGTTTTTAAATTAAAAACTTTTTTTCAACTAGCTGTTTTAATAACGTATGTAGAGACAAGTGGACATGGAATTGGGACTGTTCAATAGTGTTATTTGTTAGAGTTCACGCTGCTCCATTTGATGGCAGTCAGTTTTCCATTCCCAAGGCCGGTGAGCAAAGGAAGGAAGAGCCGGAGGTCAAAGGAAGTCGGCTCACCTCTGAATCTGGCACCAGAAGTGCTGACGAGGTGTCACTTAGGCTCAAGATGACTCAGCGCTTCCTGGTTGCTCTCTGCCTCCTCGCTGCGGCTAATAATATCGAATGACCTTGGTCCCAGCTGAGGGTTCCAGGGAACCTTTGGTTTCCTCACTGTCAAAACTTTGAAATCAAAAAATCATGCCTTCCTTTCTGTTTTTACTGAATTCAGGGTATTAGGTGTGAGCCCTTAATCTCTGCACTGGTTTACATGCTTTTTTATTCTGGATTGGAAGTAGCTTTGTCCCTGAGCTGTAAATAAATATATCCTTACTTCTCAAGTGAAGGCAGCCGTGTTATCATTCATTTGGTCTTTGTATTACTTCTGTTCGGTCCAGTAACTGGGGCAGGAATGGAAGGAAGTGAAGTTCAAACTACAGTTGCAGTGTATTTGTTAAGTTCGATCTTAAGGAAAGGTTTAGTGACCCGAGAGGCCAAGAGAGGGAGGGAAATCATAGATCTGTTCATTGGCACCTCATCAGTTTCTGAATAGTCCACAACAGGCCCACTATGTGAGCGAAAAGGAATTGTTTTTATTAATTAGTTTTATACTTAGAACTAAGCAAAATTGTTACACCCTAAAGTCATTCTTGGGCTTCCCAGGTGTCTCAGTGGTAAAGAATCTGCCCACCCATGCAGGAGACGTGGGTTAGATTCCTGGGTTGGGAAAATCCCTTGGAGAAGGGAATGGCAACCCACTCCACTATTCTTACCTGGGAAATCCCATGGACAGAGGAGCCTGGCAGGCTTCAGTCCATGGGGTCGCAGCGTCTGACACGACTGAGCACGCACGGACACACGCAAAGTTATTAATATCAAGACATCTGAAGATGAACTATTTCAGAAAACCTTAAAAATTTTAGAAGACCTTTTTTACCTGTTTTCCTGAGGTTTTACATTAGTTAATAGGACCTGGTTGAGAGTTTATCCTTGTTAACAACCAGCTGATTTAAAATTTTATGAAAAAGATTTTAAACTATTTTTATTATTTGTAATAGAGTTTATGATAAACAAAGTTCACTAAAACTTGTTATTGGACAATATTAAAGTGATTTTTAGCGAAGTAATACCTATATCACAGCAAGAATAATGTATTTAAAACACAAATATTTATTGTTAAATGTTTCTTTATGTGTTTCCATCTTTACAGAGGCTTCTAAATAGCAAGAATTTCTAGCCCTTTAACTGCTTTTAAATAAGGAAAAGTGAAAACTCCTAGCCCTGACCTTTTTGCACATGTAATCCAAACGAAAAGTTAGCTTTGAAGTGGCGTCTTGTTACATAATCATACTGAAAATATGCAGTAATATGTATCCCTTTGAATATCTTTCATCCAGAAACATATTTTTGTTTTTTTGACTATCCTACCAGCTGAAAATGGATTGTGTTCTGGTTGTTCATCTAACCGCCAGCCTCAAGGTACTTGAGAAATTACATGAAGAGCTTCGTTTTTGAAACGAAGATTTTCAGAAAGGTTCAGGCCACTGGAAAATTGAAAGTGAAATTTCACTCTGATGATGATTAAAATAAAAAGTAAATAATGGAAGAAGGCAAATAGAATTGACAAACCCAGTTTTTGCCAGTCAGAACATCTGTCCAGTCAATTGTAGATTTAACTTACACAACATTTACTTTCTAGAAGGTGCTTAATGTGAATCATTTGTTTGAAACATGTCTAAGCATTTCTACCAGACTATTTGGCCAACTCAACTTTAGGGTATACGGTGTTAGAAGGCATCACAAATCATTACAGAGAATATGAGAATAATGACAAGTACAGGCAGAAGCAAAGGAAACCCCTGTCTTTTCTTGTGCATTCTCTGAGATGGTGCTCCAGAACTCGGAGAAAGGTGGCATATACTTAAGACTCCACGTTTCTGGTCCTACCCACCACAGTACAGAAACTCACATTTTGATTTCTTCTGCATTTTCTCATCTTTTGCTGATTCAGTGACTGTTTTGAGTATTGAGCTATAGTAGGAGATTCTACATGATTATCACCAAAAATGAAAAATACCTTCTGAATTTCTAATTTTTTAGACTGTTTTTTTCAGCTTTCAGAAGGGAGTCTTTTTGTTAACTTGCATAATTAATTGAGGAATCAAGTGCTCCAGTTAATAAGAAAGCCTAGTGAATAGAAGGTTATCATCTCTTCTGAGCATTGTCTCATTTTCCAAGAATTAGAATATAACAAACTACACTGAACAATCAAACTAATAATTTATATTACTTTGTTGATATTTGAGGAAATATTTCAAGATTTATCCTTTATTGTAATCTTTATGAGCTACAGTTATGATGAACACTGACTGTGCCTACTGTTAGAGAATTATAGTTAATAAAATGTTTACTTGGTTATACAGTTTGGCTATTCATGACAGGCAAGAAAGGGCCTTGTATCATGTCTGTTGAAGAAACAGTTATTATGGTATTGTGCTTTGATTAGATAATAAAATCTTACTCTTTAAACTTGTAGATTACGGAGGGAAAAGTTGAGATGTTGAGGTAGTACTAGTGAGAGGCGTGCAGGAAGTTTAGATGGAGAATAAAATAATGAAAAATATAAGAAAGAAGAAAATTCTGAGAGTGTATGAATAAATAAAATAGAAAAAGAACCCCCAAATTTAAAAGAGATCAAATTAAGGAAATTCTATCCTTAAGTTTTGAAAGGTCACAATAACTCTGGCAAGAAACTGATCCTGAGTGGGTGTCTCTAGACTAGACAGAAGAGAAGAAGTTAAAGCGGGAAAATAAAGAACAAACACGCCTAGAAATACAAAGGAGTCATAGAGAATTTAAATGAGTTTGGCTCCAAAATGAATAAAAGCTACAGTTTCAGTATGCTTAATCTTACCTTGTTGACCTCTTGCCCAAAACCTAAACAAACATACATTTGTTTGTTCTATTCATTTTATGTCTCTTGTGGGAAACAGAAGGTGCATTCATCCTGTATTCATCCAGCTTTTGGTCTTACGGTAGAAAAATAGGAATAAAAGAGTTGTTATACTTGACATGCAAACAAGGTTTTGGTCTGTCCCATATGTTGTAAAGTTCCTGTTGGTTTTTCTCGTTGACATTATGATGCTCGGTATGCTATGCCCATTATCTGGTTCCAGAGAAACTCTTGCCTTGCGGTGTTAAAATATGAACTGACTTCTTTAAACATATATGTTAGATAAGTGGTAATCAATTTAGGACATTGGGTTCTTCTTTTCTCACTCACAGTCCCACCCCGCCCCTCCCTGTCTTCTTTTTCATATGGATAAATGTGCATACCATTTGCATTTCATTGCATATGTTTATAAAGATGCTAATAAAGTGGTAAGCAGTGACAAAAATAGAGGAATGGTGACGGGACAGAAATCATTAAAAAAAGTGGGGGGAAGTCACTTCATAGTCTTCAATTATTTACTTTTTGAAAAAGACATTTTAAACAGTCCTCAATACATTCTCAAATACATTGCTAAACTTGGGAGAATTTGGAACATACTTTTGTAAATATTCTATTGGGGGAAAATCCCCAACTATCGAGTCTTACTTAATATTGAGGATTAGAATCATCTATAGACAGAATGTTTCAGTCATACTTTTTTTGAGAAGATAGTTGTTTTGTTTTGTTTTGTTTTTACTTTTTCCCCCTCAGTGGTCAAATATACATAAAATTTACCATTTTAACCATTTTCAAGTCTATAATTCAGTGTCATTAACTACATCCACACTGTTGTGTAGTCATCACCACTGTCCATCTCCAAAACATTTTTGTCATCCTCTCCTGAAACTCTGTAGTAATTAAAATGCTAACTCCCCATTCCCCTCTCCCTCACAAGAAGATAGATTTTTAAATGACATTTTATGGCCAGGAGATGAGAACCAGGCAGTAGTTCATGACATAGCCAGGTAGTAGCTTAGTATTAGGATTGGAAGGAATAGAGACCCACTGAAGCTGGCTCAAGAAGGAGGGGTTTTATCTAAGGGAACAGGGCCGTCATGAATATCTTTACACACTTAGTCTCCTGAAATGGGTTCTGGACTCCAGGAGTCCCTAAGGAGAGCCCATAGTTCATCCTGTGCGCGGGGATCAGTCACTTCTGCCCTCACTGCGTCCTGTGTGTCTCCATGCTCAGGGCTCCCTCAGACTCCACTTCCATGAGCCCTCGTGGTCTTCACAGCACTGGTGCTGTATGAGGGTGATGCCCTGGATTCCAGAGAGTCTTAAGATCTGGTGTGGGGACTGAAAGCCCCAGCCTAGGAAAGACTGGATTTTGGTCTCAGTTTCATATGGTTGAGAAAATTGGTTGACATTTGATTCTTTGTTGTTCTAGCTAAGGTCTGAGTCTTTAAGAAGCAAAATCCCATGTTTGTCATGAAAACACAGCTTTAGGATAATTCTTAAATCATTTTGAAGTTTGACGAAGCATTTCCAAAACCATCTGTGTGTCACTAGACAGACTTAAAGTTGTATGCAAAGACTCAACAGTAAGTGTTTCGTCATAAAAACTTGGGAGACATTTCAGCTGTAGCAGGCCCTGAGAACCCTGAAGGAGTTCCTAGGTTGCGTGGATGAGCATGACCCATTCCGGGCCACAGTGGTGTCTCCCACTTACTCGTTTTGGTGGGAAAATCATGCTCGTCAGATGGAAAAGTTGGAACATCATTATAGATAATGGATTTTAAACCACTGAGCAGAAGTGCTGCTTGGCTTCATGGTTTTAAAAGACACCTTATGTATAACTAACTCACTAGCTTTTGCCTTTACCAACCAGCCTTCAGAGCAGCCTCATTTTGATCCCAAATGACTTAAGCCTGGGGGACTGGTGACCTGGTGGTGGTGCTGGTGGAGCAGGCTGCATTATTCAATTTTCAGCTCATCCTGCGTTGAGCTGTGCCACTCTGCATGTGTCTCCCTTGAGGGCACAGATTTACTCTCCCTTGAGGGCACAGATCCATTGGGACTTCCAGCATCTCTGTTCTTCATGTCTTAGTGCCAGTCACAGTGACCGCATGTCATGTTTTATGGGTTTTGTGCCAGTGCCTCCATTTATAAAATGTCGTTATTTCATATGAGGTGATTCAATAATCAGTGGAGAACCCTTAAGATTAATTAGGGTGGGTGATATTGAAGTCTGTGAATATGATAGACACATCGATAGGTTGAGACCTCATTGTTATCTGAGTCGTTCAGACTTGAACCTTGAAGATTAATGTCTTTTCTGCTTGACACAATCTGGTATCATCCAAGGCCCGTAGATTTTCACTTCAGAATGCCCCCAGTACTGATTTCCCCCTCTTCATTGTCATTGTTACTATTCCAGGGCTCCATCAATACAGAGCCATATAACTTTTTTCCCCTGCCTTTTGTGTTAACCATCTTCTAGTTTCCACCATGCCCTCTTCCAATGAAACTTCATGCCCAAAATGACCTTGAATGCCTACCGTGTCAAGTCCAGATTTTATCTTTCGGAGCCCACTATAGTCTGGACCTGTCTTATGTGTTCATGCTCCACTGTCCTCTAAATGAACTCTTGCTTACGTGGCTCTCAGGCAGAGCCTGCTGGCTTCTTCCAGCAAGTCTTGCTCATGTGGCTCCCTTGTCTGGTTTGCCTTCGCTTCTGATTTGTTTGATATGCACACATCTTCAAAGGTTGAGCTAGATCTCATCAACTCCATGAGGGCCTTTCTGGAGACTTGAGTGCTCCCATTGACCATGTCGGCCCTAAGCAGTTTCTTTCACTGCTTGGTTCTGTGTTCTGTCTGGTCCTGCAGTGCCCATGGCTGCTTCACACATGTATGTTCCTTTTCCTCAACTGTAATGAAAGCTCTTTCTGAAAAGTGTCCACAACTTTCATATTTTTTCGTTGTTCAGTTGCTCAGTCATGTCCGACTCTCTGTAACCCCATGGACTGCAGCACGCCAGGCTTCCCTGTCCATCACTATTTCCTAGAGTTTGCTCAAACTCATGTCCATCGAGTCGGTGATGTCATCCAACCATCTCATCCTCTGTCGTCCCCTTCTCCTGCCTTCAGTCTTTCCCTGCATCAGCGTCTTTTCCAGTGAGTGCACTCTTTGCATCAGGTGGCCAAAGTATTGGAGCTTTAGCTTCAGTATCAGTCCTTCCAATGAATATTCAGGGTTGATTTCCTTTAGGATTGACTGGTTGGACTCCTTGCAGTCCAAGGGACTCTCAAGGGTCTTTTCCAACACCACAGTTCAAAAGCATCAATTCTTGCGCTCAGCCTTCTTTATGAGTCCAACTTTCACACCCATACATGACTACTGGAAAAATCATGGCTTTGACTGGACAGACCTTTGTTGGCAAAGTGATGTCTCTGATTTTTAACACATTGTCTAGGTTTGTCATAGCTTTTCTTCCAAGGAGCAAGCATCTTTTAATTTTGTGGATGCAGTTACCATCCACAGTGATTTTGGAGCCCAAGGAAAGAAAATCTGTCACTGTATCTCTCTTTGGTGGTTAGCATAATGCTGGTCATACGGCAGGTACTTAATAAATGCTTGCTTGGTTGATTGTGTGAGATATTCTCTTTCTTTAAAAATTACATCGAAGTAAGGTGCACAAAACCAGTAACAATTTTTGTATGTAAGAACACTTGAAAAGATTAACTACCACCAGTCATCCTGGGATTACATGGGACGGGTTGTGTTTCAGAAATTTTTTTAGAACATAATGCAGTGTGGACTCTCCTCCCTCAATATTAGTAGTTCTCATCTGAGGGTGGCTTTACCCCCAGGGGAATTTGGCAGATGTTTTTGGGTTGATAAATGAAGGGATAGTGTTGCAGTCCTAGTGGGTAGGCAGTCTTACCTGGTGGCTCAGCAGTGAAGAATCCGCCTACTATACAGGAGACATGGGTTTGGTCCCTGGGTCAGAAAGATCCGCTAGAGAAGAAGTGGCAACCCACTCCAGTACTCTTGCCTGGAGAATCCCATTGACAGTGGAGCCTGGTGGGCTACAGTCCATGGGTTAGCAAAAATCGGACATAACTGAGCGACTAAACAACAAAACACCTAGTGGTTAGAGGCTAAGGATGTGATGAAACATCTTCCAATGCACAGGACAATCCCCCAGAGCAAAGGGTTAGGTGGCCTCAAATGTGAATAGTGGCAGGGACCAAAACCCCAACTGTAGCATGGTGTGGACACCACAACTGACATTTTTTTTTATCACCTAAAGGAATGAGAATGTTCAAACACTGATGCCATTTTATGTGGAGGGAATGATCATATGCTGTAAATTCCTAAACGGTGGGAACTGCAGCTATGTACATAGACCAGAATGACAGAGAGTTGATAGCTGCTTGTGTAATAAACGGGCACTTTTATGTCTTAGGCCGTGCCTTTGAGGGGAGAGGACAGTATGCAAAGGGAATTCTCTTAAAGCTGAGTCCACATGTCTCATGGTTTTAGAGAATGAGAAGGCATTTGCTATCCCAGAAGGATGTGTTAGAATATTTGGTCACGTTTTTAATAAGGTGAAATTCCTTTGAAACGATTGATAGTTACATTAGATTGAAGCTTACACCCTTTTACTTTTCCAAATATTTTGAAAGCTTCCTTGAAGAACACTTGATAATTTTTAATGGTCTTCCTCCCGAAAATAAGTTTGGGAGGTACGTTTTTATTGCATGCAGGGGCAGAATAGTGCAGTGGAAAGACCAGACAGTTCTCAGAGAGATCCTGGGTAGGACATCTTAGTCATTCTCCAGCTTGGTTTTCTCATCTCAAAAAGAAGGACTAAGACTAAGGACTAAAATTCTTATTTTCTAAAGGAAGGACTAGGATTGGATGACCTCTAGCTTTAAAATTCTGTGTTCCTGTAATTTCAGTTTCAAGTAGTAAAAAACAAAAGATTGTTTATACAAAGTAGTTTATGAAAGAAACTTTGAAGGCGTTAATTATTCTAGTTTGTTTCTTAGAACCTTCAGAAACATCCCTTTCTATAAAGGCTCAACTCCAATGTTTAAAGAAAGAAAGGAATTCCTGTTATAAGTAAAAGTTGTCCCCACCCCCAAGCAAAATAAAGAGTCAAATGAAATTTACAGCTGATTTTAAAATGTCATCGTTAGCTAATTTTGTCCATTTTTTCTGATATGTAAAGAAAAATTTTGTCCATTTTTTCTGATGTATAAATAAAATATTTTAGGTATAAAGAAAACATGTTAATAGTACTAATAATACTGAAATTTTCACGTGTCTCATGTTAAGCTCAATGCATCCAGATCTGAGAAATTTCCTGTTTGTAAAGGTAGAATGCATTTAAAAGCTCTATTAAGGTTTTTCAGCCTACCACTTAGTAAGTTATTGGGCTCTGAACCAAGTGATGAAGCTTTCCTGTTTGTTAGATGGACAATTAAACAGAACCTTAATAATTTTCTCCTTTATTCATTCTTAAAGTTGACAGTTCAAGATATTCACAAGGCTGAGGATATTGTAGGATCCCAAGAAATGAAATGGCTTCTGTACTCTCTATTCTGCAGAAACTGAGAGATTGGTTTTGGCATATTCTCATTTGCCCAGGACCTATTCTAGATCTTGGGTAGTGGGATTGCCTGAATAGAAGATCCTTTGAGCATAGATCCAGATGCTAAGGGCATCCAGCTACAGTTTGGATCTCGTTTCCAGAGTCAACGTTGCTTACAGGGAATAGCAGTATGTGACATGGGAGATGTTCGTAAAATAGTGCCAGAGATGATGCCGCACGGAGCAGAGGTTAGCTAGCACCTCCTGGATGCAAGGCACCTACTAGAGCAAGTGTGCACAGTGTGAAACCAAAATAGGGATCGCTCAGTCCCTGCTTTCAATGAGATCGTAACCCAGTGGGAGGAGAGAAAGCTTGGACTCTATGCAAACTGCTGTCATACAAAGATCGTAGGGGTAAGGACCATCCCCGGATATAGATACAAATCAAGGCTACTTCAGAAGAAGAAATTTAGTTTAATCTGTGGGAGCAAGAACATATGCCTCCATGGAAGAGGTGACCCATGTGAACAGAATCAGAGTGGTGGAGAGGAATGACTCCTGCATGACAGACAAGCCTGAGGGGCAGACGGAACAGGGGCGTGAGGGGGCGGGAAGAGGTAGAGATGTGCCCAGGTCGGGGGTCAGAGTACTTGCAGAGGGTTAACCAGGTTGAAATAGAATCTAGAGATGCGCGAACCCGTTAGGAGATGGGCCATTTCCTGGGACGTGAGGAAAAAATGGTGGCCTACATTGGGGCCGTTCCCTTAAACTGAGAGAGATAAGCTGAGTGCAGGGATTGGCCTGCACTCAGTCTGAGTAGTCTGAGTAGCTGGGTGGGTGTGTGGGGGGACAGGGCTCTAGGGTCAACCAGATAAATGGCGTTTTTTTTTTTTTTTTGGCTGCACCTCGAGGCATGTGGGATCTTAGTTCCCTAAGCAGGGATTGAACTGGTACCTCCTGCAGTGAAAGCGTAGCTTCTTACCACTGGCCCGCCAGGGAAGTCCTAAATCGCAGTTTCAAGCCAGATGCTGGTGCTGCAGCTAGAAACAAGATTCGAGGGAGAAGGAGTGGGTTTGCTGGGACACTGATGAGTTCCACGTCTTGAACGTGTTGAGTTGTATGGGCTCTCGGGAAATAACCAAGGCAGAGTTAGGGTTGAAATGCAGAAAATTGAGAGCTCCAGAGAGGAGTTCAGAAAACCTGGGGCGCTCTTAAAGGAGACGTAGGTCTTTTTGAGCTCCACACTTGGAGTCCCTCGAATGCATGTCATGTGGCCCACCTCAGGGAGCAGCCCACAGATGCCCCAGTGTGGAAGCTGAGCACGTGACTGGCCTGAGCTGAGTGACTTGTTCACAGCCGTCAGCCTTTACAGCACAGGGGGTTCAAATCGCGCCCAGACATAATTGCTGTCTATACAGTAGGTTATATAGTAGATCTATAGTATACGCATATGCTATAGAGTATAGTAGATATACAGGCTTCCCATGGGATTTTCCAAGCAAGAGTACTGGAGTGGGTTGCCATTTCCTTCTCCAGAGGATCTTCCCGACCCAGGGATCGAACTCGGGCCTCCCGCATTGCAGGCAGACGCTTTACCGTCTGAGCCACCCGAGAAGGGTAGAGTATAGTAGATACACAGGCTTCCCAGGCACTAGTGGTAAAGAACCGACATAAGAGACGTGGGTTCGATTCCTGGGCTGCAAGGATCCCCTCAGGAGGGCATGGCAACCCGCTGCAGTATTCTTGCCTGGAGAATTCTGCGGACAGAGGAGCCTCGTGGGCTATAGTCCATAGGGTTGCACAGAGTGGGACACTACTGAAGTGACTTAACACACATAGTAGATGCACAGTAAATCTTGAAGGTCGTGGTCAAATATGACCCTACATGTTACATAAGAGAATAAGAACTGCCATATTTTTATTTATTTATTTTTAATAAATTTATTTATTTTAGTTGGGGGCTAATTACTTTATAATATTGTAGTGGTTTTTGCCATACATTGACATGAATCAGCCATGGGTTTACATGTGTTCCCCATCCTGAACCCCCCTCCCACCTCCCTCCCCATCCCATCCCTCTGGGTCACCCCATTGCCCCAGCCCTGAGCATTTGTCTCATGCATCGAACCTGGAATGGTGTTCTGTTTCACATATGATAATATACATGTTTCAATGCTATTCTCTCAGAACGTCCCACCCTCACCTTCTTCCTCAGAGTCCACAAGACTGTTCTATGCATCTGTGTCTCTTATTCTGTCTTGCATATAGGGTTATCATTACCATCTTTCAAATTCCATATATATGCATTAGTATACTCTATTGGTGTTTTTCTTTCTGGCTTACTTCACTCTGTATAATGGGCTCCAGTTTCATTCATCTCAATAGAACTGATTCAAATGTATTCTTTTTAATGGCTGAGTAATATTCCATTGTGTATATGTACACAGCTTCCTTATCCATTTGTCTGCTGATGGGCATCTAGGTTGCTTCCATGTCCTGGCTATTGTAAACAGTGCTGCGATGAACATTGGGGTACACGTGTCTCCTTCAATTCTGGTTTCCTTGGTGTGTATGCCCAGCAGTGGGATTGCTGGGTCATAAGAACTGCCATATTTTGAGAGGAAAGATAAGACTAAGAATGGAACCTTGAGATTATGTACATTTAGGGTTTTTTTTTTTTGGAGTATAGTTGCTTTAGTTTGTTAGTTGCTATTGTTGTGTTAATTTCTACTGTATAGTAAAGTGAATCAGCTATATGTATACGTATATCCCCTCTTTTTTGGATTTCCTGTCCCATTTAGGTCACCACAGTACACTGAGTAGAGTTCCCTGTGCTCTACAGAAGTTTCTCTTTAGTTATCTGTTTTATACATTGTAGTGTATATATGTTGGAGAAGGCAGTGGCACCCCACTCCGGTACTCTCGCCTGGAAAATCGCATGGACGGAGGAGCCTGTTAGGCTGCAGTCCATGGGGTCGCTGAGAGTCGGACACGACTGAGCGACTTCACTTTCACTTTTCCCTTTCATGCACTGGAGAAGGAAATGGCAACCCACTCCAGTGTTCTTGCCTGGAGAATCCCAGGGACAGGGGAGCCTGGTGGGCTGCCGTCTATGGGGTCGCACAGAGTCGGACGCGACTGAAGTGACTTAGCAGCAGTATATATGTCAACTCCAATCTCTCAGTGCATCCCATGCCCCGATTTCCCCCTTGGTATCCATGCAGTTGTTCTGTACGTTGCATTTAGGATTGAAGGAGAAAAGGGGGGCAGAGAGAAAGTCAGAGACCAGAGAAGTAGAGGGAGAAAAACAGAAGAAAACCAGGGAAGCCACAGGAGGGGAGCATTTCAAGGAAAAGGGGGCATTTCACTCCATTATCTCAGGTGCTGCCAACTGGTTGAAGAGATGGAAGACTGCATTTAGTGGTGGGAAGCTGTCAGTTTCCATGTCTGAGATTTTACTGGAAGAAAGGAAGCCACTAAACAGATAACAGAGTGAAGCTGTAGCACAAAGTGTAGACAGACAGTGTTTGTCACGCAGTCACGTCTGAATCTCTGCGACCCCATGGACTGTATAGCCCGTCAGGCTGCTCGGTCCATGGAATGTTCCAGACAAGACTACTGAAATGGGTTGCCATTCCCTTCTCCAGGAGATCTTCCCGACCCAGGAATCGAACCCGGGTTTCCCACATTGCAGGCAGATTCTTGACTGAGCCACCAGGGAGTGGTACGTTGTTGGTAGAATGATACCCTAGTTGACGTAAAATTGATGTAATGTATTTCTGTTATTAGAGAAAGTAAATATGAGTGTTTGTAGGTGTGCAGAGGAGAGGTTAGGGAGGAATGGCAGGGAGTAAAAACTGATGGAATGAGGACATAGCAGAAGGTGGAGGGCACCGTTGGTGGGGGAACACTCCTCCTTAGAGAGGAGAACACTCTCCTGTGAACAAAGGAGGGACAGAAGATCTGTTGATGAGCTGAATGGCTTTGATTTTCTTCTTTTACAAGAAAAGGCCATTTGCAGAGAGAGGTGAGAAACCGGGAGCCTCCAGTCAAGGCTGAAGGTGTAATTCTTGAGAATTGGGTGGTGAGGGCGGGCCACAATTTGATGACCAGAAGTGGAGGAAGAGGCTGTCCTGAGAGGGACTTGAATGGGTAGAAGAGTCTAAAGTGGTCAGTATCCTGGGAGTCCCTCAGCCGCAGACACTGTCCCTTGTTACTCAGTCACTGGAGACTTTATAATGTGCTAAAGGCTTGCATCAGAAGCAGCCTTAAGCTTTTAAAAAATAGCTCTAATAAATGAAATGAAAAGCTAAAATTCTTAAGAATAAGTCGTTTTCATCCTCATCCTCCTCATCTCACACCTAACCTTTTAATTGAACACTTGGCATGTCCCAAGCCCTTTTCAGCCACCCTACGGTACTATTGCTCAGTTCAGTTCAGTCGCTCAGTCGTGTCTGACTCTTTGCGACCCCATGAATCACAGCATGCCAGGCCTCCATCACTAACTCCCGGAGTTTACCCAAACTCATGTCCATCGAGTCGGTCATGCCATCCAGCCATCTCATCCTCTGTTGTCCCCTTCTCCTCCTGCCCCCAGTCCTTCCAGCATCAAGGTCTTTTCCAATGAGTCGACTCTTCGCATGAGGTGGCCAAAGTATTGGAGTTTCAGCTTCAACATCAGTCCTTCCAATGAACACCCAGGACTGATCTCCTTTAGGATGAACTGGTTGGATATCCTTGCAGTCCAAAGGGACTCTCAAGAGTCTTCTCCAACACCACAGTTCAAAAGCATCAATTCTTTGGTGCTCAGCTTTCTTCACAGTCCAACTCTCACATCCATACATGACCACTGGAAAAACCATAGCCTTGACTAGACGGACCTTTGTTGGCAAAGTAATGTCTCTGCTTTTTAATATGCTATCTAGGTTGGTCACAACTTTCCTTCCAAGGAGCAAGCGTCTTTTAATTTCATGGCTGCAGTCACCATCTGCAGTGATTTTGGAGCCCAAAAAATAAGTCTGACACTGTTTCCACTGTTTCCCCATCTATTTGCCATGAAGTGATGGGACCGGATGCCATGATCTTAGTTTTCTGAACGTTGAGCTTTAAGCCAACTTTTTCACTCTCCTCTGTCCCTTTCATCAAGAGTCTCTTTAGTTCTTCACTTTCTGCCATAAGGTTGGTGTCATCTGCATATCTGAGGTTATTGATATTCTCCTGGCAATCTTGATTCCAGCTTGTGCTTCTTCCAGCCCAGCGTTTCTCATGATGTACTCTGCATATAAGTTAAATAAGCAGGGTGACAATTGTACCTTAAAGTAGGTAGTTTCATTGCTTTGCATTCTTTGTTTATTGTTTCAAAGATTTGATAGGTAGGTAACTTCTTGGTATATACTAAAGATGATTAATTAACTTATGTGTAGGTACTTAAAATTGTTAAGGTGACATGTTTATAAAAGGAAGACCTCTTTTACATGGCAGACAATCTATCAAAATGAATGCTTGGTAAAAGTTGGGTGAGTCTTCCATGAAACAGTTACTATTTGTTGAATTCCATTTTTACAGAAATGTTAACTCAGAGTTGAAATGCAAAAGATTTGATACAGTGTTTTGATGTTTGGCATTTTAAAGTAATTTCATTAGATCATCAAGCTTTGAATTATTGAAGATTGTTCTACTGTAAACAGTTTTTTCCATTATCTGCCTTTGAATTAGAAACAAGTTGCATACTGTTTGCCGGGAAGAAGTTAAATGTATTATGTGCTAAAATATACAAAGCTTTTGGCACTGTATTGTCTCTGCTTTTTCTTAATGAATGCTTTTGTTTAGTCTTCCATCAGATGAATAGAACAGATTTGTGTTTTGAATACCTCAAGGCAAAAACAGAATTCACTGTAACAGTGTTGACAAAATTCACTTGAAAAGACTCATTAAATCTCAATCAAGGTGAGTTCTTTTCAGCCTTATTTGTGCACCAGTGCACCTGAGACAGGATGTAGACTTATCAGTGTCAGTGGCTCCCTGGGACAGCAATGCCAGTGAGTTCCTGAGGGGACAGTTTTGTTAACTGCCATATTGCCCCCATTGGTACATGGAAAGTTCCAGAAACCCACTCTTGATTCATTGGCTGATGTTTAATGGACAGTAAGGAAGAAGTGTTTGACAAGGCCCAATAGGGCCTTTTTATATTATCAGCTTCTCTCTCACCCTCTAGCATTTCTCACCCAGGAGGCAATTCATAATAAAAACAACTCAGTATAAACGAAGTCTAAAAATGAGCCTTTTCAAAAGTGCTCATCTATACTGGTCTCCTCTATAGGAGTTCTTCTGGCAAACCTGGGTAAGTACATCGCGAGGCAGTGTCTTTATTCTTCCAGTTAAAAGTTTCGTGAATTAAAAGTCAAAATGCAGAAACAGTTCTGTTACAGTGTGAAGAAAAGGTATGTGTCAAGGTCAAGGTAACCACTGTTGCCTTTTCGGGAGACAGTCAGAATTATGGCTAGCTGCCCATACACAGGGAGCCAGTTCTCTGGTGAGGTTGCCATGTTCCATGATCTGCCTGGCATTGAGGGCTGGAAGCCTGATTTTATTAGTATACCTAGAGGGATTGAGAGTCCAGGGATGGTGGACTCATGCCAACCTCACAAGAAACCGAGGTTTGAACCAAAATGTTAAGTTACTGTTTTCCAGTAAAAGCTGTACTTTTTCAAGGGTACTCTGATCTGCCAACCAGGGCACTGCCTTTCTTGTGTGCTTATCTGTGGGAAAGCCAGTTTACAGAGGACAGTTGCGCAGAGTGTGGAGCCCGTGAAGGGAGTTGGAAGATAATCTTCATGTCTGTCGGCCTCAAACTCCATGTCCAGTGCATCATCTTAACTGTAAATGGAAGGAAGTTCTGCTTGTCACGAAAACTCCCCAGCCTGTGCAGAGTCGGCGCCCCACTGCCAGACTGTGTCTTTCCAGAGATGGGTTTTTTTTTTAAAATAATTTTCTTTCTTTCTCTCTCTATTTTTGGCTGTGCTGTGTCTTTGTTGCTCTGCGGGTTTTTCTCTAGTTATGGTGAGCGGAGGCTGCTCTGCGTTGTGGTGTACGGTTCTCATTGCAGTGGCGTCTGTTGTGGAGCACAGGCTCTAGGTACGCGGGCTTCAGTAGCTGGAGGACATGGGCTCAGTAGGTGTGGCTCCTGGGCTCTGGAGCACACGGTCAGCGGTTGTGGGACACAGGCTTAGTTGTATCACAGCGTGTGAAATCTTCCTGGAACAGGGATCACACCCATGTCCCCTGCATTGGCAGGTAGATTATTTACCACTGAGCCACCAGGGAAGCCCGCAGAGATTGCTTTTATAGAGATAAAATATGGAATTCTTGTAAAAGTAAGTTGGATTGATTACTTTGTGCTGTGTTAGTTGCATCACAGCCTGATCCCTTAGATTCGGGGTGGCTGGAGTCTCTTGACCCTTTTTACTGGTAGCTCAGCCTCTTCACTTACATTTTGATTTTCCCTCCTTCCATCTTAGAGTTTTCCCTTCAGTTTAGTTCAGACACTTAACATGTTTTCTGTCCCATGGTCCTACTTATGAATACTTTTGTGTCTGTTCATTGAAATAAGTTCCCTGACTAAAAATAACCTTCTAAAGATAACTTTTTCACATCATTTGATGGTGGTATTTGAAAAAAGTTAACTAGTGTAGAAGTGGAGTATTTTATAGTTCCCTGGTATTCTGTTTACATCTGTAGTTAACAAGTACTGAACATTTCATGCAAAAATGGGCACAATAAAGGACAGAAATGGTATGGACCTAACAGAAACAGAGGATATTGAAAAGAGGAGGCAAGAATACACAGAAGAACTATACAAAAGAGATCTTCACAGCCCAGATAATCATGATGGTGTGATCACTCACCTAGAGCAAGACATCGTGGAATGCAAAGTCAATTGGGCCTTAGGAAACATCACTACGAACAAAGCTAATGGAGGTGATGGAATTCCAGTTGAGCTATTTCAAATCCTGAAAGATGATGCTGTGAAAGTGCTGCACTCAATATGCCAGCAAATTTGTAAAACTCAGCAGTGGCTACAGGACCGGAAAAGGTCAGTTTTCATTTCAATCCCAAAGAAGAGCAATGCCAAAGAATGCTCAAACTACTACACTATTGCATTCATCTCAAATGCTAGCAAAGTAATACTCAAAATTCTCCAAGCCAGACTTCAACAATACATGAACCATGAACTTCCAGATGTTCAAGGTGGATTTAGAAAAGGCAGAGGAACCAGAGATCAAATTGCCAACATCCTCTGGATCATCGAAAAAGCAAGAGAGTCCCAGAAAAACATCTATTTCTGCTTTATTGACTATGCCAAAGCCTTTGACTGTGTGGATCACAATAAACTGTGGAAAATTCTGAAAGAGATGGGAATACCAGACCACCTGACCTGCCTCTTGAGAAATCTGTATGCAGGTCAGGAAGCAAAAGTTAGAACTGGACATGGAACAACGGATCGATTCCAAATAGGAAAAGGAGTACGTCAAGGCTGTATATTGTCACCCTGTTTATTTAACTTATATGCAGAGTACATCATGAGAAATGCTGGGCTGGATGAAGCACAAACTGGAATCAAGATCGCCGGGAGAAATGTAAATAACCTCAGATATGCAGATGACACCGCCCTTATGGCAGAAAGTGAAGAACTAAAGAGACTCTTGATGAAAGGGAAAGAGGAGAGTGAAAAAGTTGGCTTAAAGCTCAACATTCAGACAACTAAGATCATGGCATCTGGTCCCATCACTTCATGGCAAATAGATGGCGAAACAGTAGAAACAGTGACAGACTATTTTGGGGGGCTCCAAAATCACGACAGATGGTGATTGCAGCCATGAAATTAAAAGACGCTTACACCTTGGAAGAAAAGCTATGACAAACCTAGACAACATATTAAAAAGCAGAGACATTTCTTTGCCAACAAAGGTCTGTCTAATCAAAGCAATGGTTTTTCCAGTAGTCATGTGTGGATGTGAGAGTTGGACTCTAAAGAAAGCTGAGCACTGAAGAATTGATGCTTTTGAACTGTGGTGTTGGAGAAGACTCTTGAGAGTCCCTTGGACAGCAAGGAGATGCAACCAGTTCATCCTAAAGGAAATCAGTCCTGAATATTCATAGGAAGGACTGATGCTGAAGCTGAAGCTCTAATACTTTGGGCACCTGATTCGAAGAGCTGACTCATTTGAAAAGGCCCTGATGCTGGGAAAGATTGAGGGCAGGAGAAGAAGGGGACGACAGAGGATGAGATGGTTGGATGGCATCACCAACTCAATGGACATGAGTTTGAGTAGACTCCGGGAGTTGGCTATGGACAGGGAGGCCTGGCATGCTGTGATTCATGGGGTCGCCAAGAGTTGGACACGACTGAGTGACTGAACTGAACTGAACTATAAATTGCATACGTGAGGTTTTAGAATTTTTGTACATAGTTTTTTTAACATCTAAAAAATAATATGCATGTATTTAAGGAGGAAAATGCCCTACTCTTACTACTCAGTTTTTGAAAAAGAAACTGCTATTCTGATTCTGAAAGGGAAAGGTACTATATATCTGAAAAAGAAAAGAGAAACATCAAAGAAAAATGTCCAACAATATGTTATAGTAATTAACACTTTTACATTTAGCAACTTGTAAAATATAACCTCCTGTCAAAGTATTCTATGAGAATGATTAGAAAGACCAAAAACACTGTAAACTATCAGGTTTATTATCATTTTAGCATCTGAAAAAGGTCAGTAAAAACTGTGAGCTCATTGCTCTGTTAAAGAGGAATATATTGCTGATTTGACTTTTTGGTTTTACTTCTGACAAAGAAATACCAGCCAAAAGGGCAGCGATTAAATATACATATGTCTAAAACTTAAAAAAAAAATAGTTTCTTATTTTATTTTTATTCAGTTTTAAAATTTTTTGGTCGTGCTCTGCAGCATGTGGGATCTTAGTTCCTCAACCAGGGACGCGCAGTGCACCCCCTGCGTTGAAAGCACAGAGTCTTAACCACTGGGCTTCCAGGGAGGTCCTATAACTTTTAAAAAGCTATATAAATATGTTCATTCCTAAAGGTTATATTTTTCAAGATTCTTGTTTACTATCTAGCAAAACTGGAATATTCTAAGTGAAATTTTCCTCCACCCCCTTAGGATAGGATTTCTGTTTCCAGTTAATTTCTGCTGCCATGATGTTGCCTCTGTCTGAATTTGGTAACACTGCTGTATTTGCTATTTCTCATTGTAGTTCCAGTGGGTATTTTGCAGACAGCCGTCTTATTCAGTGCTTGTAGACTCCTGTATCCAAGATTATAAGAGGGTGGCTTTAGCAGAATGAAATCCTATCAGCAGCTTAGAAAGACTAGTAACTGACATTGACTCTCATACGCTGAGCTGTGCTTACTGGGCTGACACTTGGCTCTAACCTTTGTGTATACTAATTCCAAATACATAATGTAAAAATCTATAAAATTCTGGCCTGAGAAAAACTGGTTAGACTAAAATATATGAATGGTTGTATTTAGAGAAGTGGGCAAGATCTTTGCAGGGCAGTTACACATGGATGGGCTTGGTGGTGTGTCCAGATCTACTTGGAAGGAACAGTGAGGGTGGATGTGTGCTGTGGCACAGAGGAGCTCTCATCTTTGGTTTTGGTCGCACCCTAAATCCAGATGGGGCTTCTCTCGGATGTGATTTAGGGTATGAAGTTGTTCCTTTCTGGAAGCTTCCTTTTTGTAGTTCCTTGGATATTTCTCAAAATGTTGGACGAGTGAAACACTGTGGTGCTAAAACACTTTGTGATCTAGTTTTGGCCTCAGTATACTTTCATCCTGGCAAGATACACAGGGGGTTTAAGCTCTGCTCTAACAGCTAAGTGAACTCAAATGTATACTGCATGTAAATTGCTTTGAAGGCTGTGGATCACAAGTTAATAGATTCTGGACCTTATTTTTCCTTTCATGAGCCAGACATTCCTTGGATTTAAGGGTAGGTTTAAATTAAAGAGTAGCAAATTGCTTTCCTCTTTGGAAATAAGCGAAATCACCCTGTGATAATAAAGTATTTCTTTAACATGTCAGGACAGTTACTGAGGAAAGAAAGCACGCCGGGGAAAAAAAAAAAAATGGGGATAACTTATTTAGTGGCTTGCTCTTTAGGAAATAGAATATTTTTCATAAAAACAAAGTTGTCTTACATTATGTGACTTGAAAATAATGAGACCAAGAAAAAAAAAAAAACAGGTACTAGAACTTACATGACCAAATAAATCTTGTCCCATGGCAGGCAGTCCAATTTTTCTAGCTCAGTCCTAATTGAGCAAAACATTTTCAGACTCTTTTGGAATTGTCTTCAGAACTATTTTATGAGCCAAACCCCAAAATCAGCATCTTTACTTTATTATCACACCTCTTTTTGGAAACAAAAGACTGTTACTCAGCCTGATCCCCCACTAAATTTATCAGACTTGGCTCAGGCTATTTCCAAAAAATAGAGTGTATTCTTTTATAGGATAGTTGAATATTCTCATTCATTTATTTATTCATTTGCACATCATGACTGAGTGCCACCGGTGAGTCAGGTGTGTTGTGGTTACACGTAAGGGGCCTGGCTCTGAGCGTGGGAGCCCAGGAGTGGGAACAAAGACAGGTGAGGATCCCAGGGGCTCTTCATCACTGAGCAGTCTTTGCAAATGAGTAGGAGGTCCCCAGATGCACAGAGAAAAGGAGAACTTTCTAGACAGAGGTAACAGCTTGTGTCAAGGCACAGCACAAAAGCCATGCACATTTCATGCAAGAAATGCTATAATTTCAGGGTGGACAGAATCGAAGTTCAAAGATGAGAATGGAGTGGTTATTAGGGATGGGATCATGAGGGTCCTAGGAGCCATGGAATGGAGCACACAATGGTTAAGAGCGAGAGTTCTGCTGCCTGGTTGTGTTGTGCTCTGCTTAGCCTGGTTATCTGAGCTCAAATCCTGGTTCTTTCATTTACAAGCTTTGTGATGCTGGGCAGTCTACTAACCTTCTATACCTTTGTTCTTTTCATCTGTAAAAGAGATGATGATACCTGCATTAAAGCGTTGCTGCTGCTGCTGCTAAGTCGCTTCAGTCGTGTCCTACTCTGTGCGACCCCATAGACGGCAGCCCACCAGGCTCCCCTGTCCCTGGGATTCTCCAGGCAAGAACACTGGAGTGAGTTGCCATTGCCTTCTCTAATGCGTGAAAGTGAGGTCGCTCAGTTGTGTCTGACTCTTCGCGACCCCATGGACTGCAGCCTACCAGGCTCCTCCGTCCATGGGATTTTCCAGGCAAGAGTACTGGAGTGGGTTGCCATTGCCTTCTCCAATTAAAGGGTTAAGAGGTTTAAATACATAAACACAGAGAAAGTTCGGGCTTCCCAGGTGGCAATAGCGATAAAGAACCCGCCTGCCAGTGCAGGAGACAGAAGAGATGCGGATTCGATCCCTGTGTGGGGAAGATCCTCTGGAGGAGGTCATGGCAACCCATCCCACTCCAGTATTCTTGCCTGGAGGATCCCACGGACAGAGGAGCCTCTTGGGCTACAGCCATAAGGTCGCAAAGAGTCAGACATGACTGAAGCAGTTAACACAGACAGCACACAGAGAAAGTTCTTAGCACCGTGCCTGGCACATGGTTGTGCAACCCTCACCATAATCTAATTTTAGAACATTTTCATTCCCCTAAAAGAAATCCCGTGCCCATTAACAAGGACTTCACTTTTCCTCCCAACCCTCACTACTCTTCATCCTAGGCAACCACTAATCTACTTTGTTCTTCTATAGATTTGTCTATTCCAGCCATTTTGTGTGAGTGAAATAATACAGGATGTAGTTTTTAGTGACTGGTTTCTTTCACTTATCATAATATTTTTAAGAATCATCCATGTTGTTGCATGTGTCTGTGCTTCATTCTTTTTTTTGTAGCTGAATAATACTCTATTGTGTACATATATTTTCGTTTATCCATTCATCAGCTGGTGGACGTTTGGATTGATCATTATGAATAATGCAGCTCTGAACATTACTGTACAAGTTTTTTCATGGACATATGTTTTTATTTTTTTCAGGTGTATAGCAAGGAGTGGAATTGCTGGGTCATATAATAGCTATGTGCTTAACATTTTGAGCAACTGCCAAAGTGTTTTCCAAAGTATCTGTACCATATTGTAATCCCACTTGTGATATATGGGGTTCCATTTTCTCTACATCTTTGCCAGCATTTGTTATTAACCAACTTAGAGGTATGAAGTAGCACCTCATAGTTTTGATTTTAATTTTTCTGCTGGCTACTAATATGAACATCTTACCATATGCTTCTTGGTCCTTGCTGTATCATCTTTGGAGAACTATCTATTCAGATCCTTTGCTTATTTTATTTTCTTGTTTTCAGCTTGATTGAGTTATAATTGACAGCCTTTGTTTGTAAATTGAGTTGTCTTTTTATTATTCAATTGAAAGAATGTGTTACATATTCTAGTTATAAGTCTCTTATCAAATATATAATTTGCAAATAGTTTGTACCATTCTTTGGGTTGCCTTTTAATTTCTTTAATTGTGTCACTTGTAGCACAAATGGTTTTATTTTTGATGAATTTGGCTTATCCAGTCTTTGCTCTATGGCTTGTGCTTTTGGTGTCATAGCTTAGCATTGCCTAACCCAAGTTAATGAATATTTACTCCTACATTTTTTCTAAGAGTTTTATAGTTTTAGCTCCTATATGTAGGTTTGTGATCCATTTTTAATTTAATTTTTGTGTATGTTGTGAGTTAGGAGTCCACCTTAATTATTTTACGTGTGGATTTTCAGTAGTCCTCACATCATGTGTTGAAAAGTCAGTTCTTTCCCCATTGAATGGTCTGGGCACCCTTGTTGAAAAATCAGTTGAGCATAAAGCTGAGAGTTAATATCTGGGTCCTCAATTCTATTCCATTGACCTATATGTTTATCTTTATGGTAGTACCACACTGTCTTGAATACCAAAGCATACTATGGCAAGTTTTAAAATCAAGAAGTGTGAGTCCTCCAATTTTTTCAAGATTATTTGCCCTTGCATTTCCTTACAAATTTTAGGATCAGTTTGTCAGTTTCTCCTCAACAGTCTGGAATTTTAATGTGGGTTGCATTGAAGCTGCAGATCAGTTTTAGGGATATTAGCCTCATAAATTATCAAGTCCTTCTGATCTACAAATATGGGTATCTTTCTACTTACATAGATCTTTAATTTCTTTTAACATTGTTTTATAGTTTTCACTGTACATCTTTTGTTAAATTTATACCTATGTAGTTTGGTTTTGATGCTATTATAAATAGAATTATTTTCTTAATTGCCTTGTTTTTTTTGGTGACATAATTTTCTTCAGCTGTTTTCTTGCCAACATCTCTGGTTTATTCAGGGATGCTCTTCTTCCTGTTGCTTGTTATAGCCCTCAAAATTGTCTCACTTGTATCCTGATAACTCCCCAAACGGTTACTTGACTTGGGTACAAACTCCCAAGTCTGTGTTTACAGTTGCTCACTGGACATCACCACCTGAACGTCACAGACATCTCAAATTCATTTCTTCTGGAGTGAACTCATTGATTAATCTTCAAATCTTCTTTTCTTTTTTCTTCTGCTATTTGAAAATAGCACTACCAACCTTGTTGGCTAAACCAGAACTCTGAAACTCATTCTAACCTTCCTTCCTTACTTCTTGTTCTACATCCTAGTTGGTCACAAAACCCTATGTAGCCCACCTCCTTAGATACCATTATGGGAATATAAATTGATGTGATCTTCTGTAAGGCAATTTGGAGCAAGAACTTGTAAAAAGTGTGCATATTTTGATTCAGAAAAAGTGTATAACTTTTGATTTTTTCAGTACCACTTAAAGGAACTTACCTTAAGGTAATGAGCCAATGTTATGAGAATAGAGAAACAATTTAATAAATCACAAATTATAATTAATTTAGGGCAATTTAAACACGGTTCCATATATATATATACACATATATATGTGTGTATATATATATATAAAGAGACTTGTGAAAGTATTTGCTACGTTGTTAATTTTCTTAAATTGCATTAAAGTATGATTCTTGTTTTAACAACAATAGAAAATAAGCTCTGAAAGAGCAAGGATCTTGTCTCATTGACTTTGATACCCTTTGAAGAGAGGAGGTGCTCTATAAATATTTGTTGGTTGTATTGGTTTCTCTCTGCTACTCTTGTTTCTCTAATCTATCTGTATTTCTTACCTGGACTTTTGCAGGCACTTCCATTTTGCTCTCCTACAGCCCAACTTCTATTCTGCAGTCAGAGTGGTTATTTCCAAGTGGTAAATCTGGCCATAGCATTGCCCACTGTAAAGTCCTTTGGTTCTTTCCCAATGCCCATAAGATAATTTCCAGACTTCTTAGCCTGGATTACCGAACTCTTCGTAATTTTGCTTCTGTGTACTTTTCCAGCTCTTCTCTTGCCATCTTCCAAGATAATCACCAAGTCATGCCAAACTATCCACAATTCCCCAAATATGAATTTTCCTTCATACCTACATACCTTTGGACATGCTGTTCCTTCTGCCTGGACCATGCGAAACAGCCTTTGTTTATCTGGCAAATTCCAGATCATCTTGGGAGACTTGGCTCCCCAGCCACTTTCCCTCATTTGAGTTCCTCTTCTTCAGGGTTTCCATAACCTCTTGAACTCTTTTCCAACCCTTAATATATATGGGATAGAAGTCCCATAATACATACGCAATAGACGTCTCTATCAGACTAGAGAGTTAGCAAAGGCAGGGACTACATGTTCTTCCGCCTTCCACTCATCAGGTTACCACTGAGCGGACAACTTCTCCTATATCTCCATCTCGGGGCTTCTCAGCGTTGGTCTGAGGCCTGGGACCAATTTTCCAACGTCTGTGACAAAATTCGAAAAATAAGGGCCCTGTGGTGAATTTTTGGGAAAGCTAAATCTATTTACATTTTGGGTGTTAAAATGTGCTCTCTTAATGAGATGATGTTGATAGTAGATGGGAGGATGTATTTATGTCTTTAGTTGGCAGCCGGATGTCAAAGCCCTAAACTTGTTGGAAATGTTACAGGTCCCTGGAAACCAAAGGTCTGGGAACACTGTATCTCATGGGGTGGCACCAAGTCCCCAAAGTCAAAAGCCCATGAGTCATCCTTGGCTTCTCCTCCTTCCTCATCCCTCCACCCCCGCCACATTCAGACACTTAGCAAGTCCTGCCAATTCAACCTCCTAAATATTTCTGGAATCTGTACTCTCCTCTCCATCCTTGCTGCCAATTCCTTAGGACAGGCCCTCTTTATTTTCCTGTACAACTGTGGCAACAGGCTCCTTATACTGGTCTTCTTGCCACTGTTCCTCTTTTATTCCTGCTAATCAGAATGAGCTGTTTCAAAAATCGAAAGAAGATACCTGTTTTCCACAGGATACAAGTTTCTTGTGGCATACAAAACTTCTCTCCAGTGGGACTTCTTTTTGTTTTGTTTTGTTTTGTTTTTTAAGTCTTTTTGGCTATCCCCTGTCTTGGTTGCAGCACGCCAAGTGTTCAGTCTTCAATGTGGCATGCGGGATCTTTAGTTGCAGCATGCGAACTCCCCGTTGCAGCGCTTGGGATCTAGTTCCCCAATGAGGGATCAAATCAAACGCAGGCCCCCTGCATCGGCAGCCTGGAGTCTTAGCCGCTGGACCAGCAGGGAAGTCCCTCCAGTGGGACTTCTTGCTGTCTCTTTGCTCACACCTTCTCTTTTTCTTTTTTTTTTTTAACTTTATTTACTTATTTGTTTGTTTTTGACTGTGCTGGGACTTGGTTGCTGCACAGGAATTTTTTCCCTAGTTGCAGCAAATGGAAGCTATATTCTCTAGTTGCAGTGTTCGGGCTTCTCATTGCTGTGGCTTCTCTTGTTGTGAAACACAGGCTCTAGACACGTGGGCTTCAGTAGTTGCAGCACGTAGACGCAGCAGTTGCGCTCCCCGGCTCTAGAGCACAGGCTCAATAGTTGTGGCACACGGGCTTAGTTGCTCCTTAGCATGGGGGATCTTCCCGGACTAGGAATCGAACCTGTGCCCCCTGCATTGGCAGGCAGATTGTTTACCACTGAGCCACCGGAGAAGCCCTTCTCTTGGTTTTCAGTGCCTTTTCTTTGCCACTTGTTTAGGTAACACCTGATGGCCTAAGTTCACTTGTCCTTGCTACAAACCTTTTCCTACAGGTCTGAGTGAGTTGTGTCTCTCTGTGACTCTTAAAATACCTTGTGTTTATCTCTACCTCAGCATTTCCAGATGAGTTAATGTTCATCTACTTATGTCTGCCACCACGCTAGGCTCTGAACAACGTGAGAAAATCTGTTTTATCCTTTGATTTTTCTCCCTCCAGCACCCGTGCATGCGTGTGTGCTCAGTCTCTCAGTCCTGTCTGATGCTTTTCACCCCTATGGCCTGTAGCCCACCAGGCTCCTCTGCCTATGGGATTCTCCAGTAAGAATACTGAAGCGCATTGCCATGCCCTTCTCCAGAGGATCTTCCCGACCCAGGGATCGAACCCATGTCTCTTATGTCTCTTACTTTGGCAGGCAGGCTCTTTACCACGAGCACCACCTGGGAAGCCCAGTTCATATCTTAAACTTATAAAAATTTAGCTTGAAATAATACTCGCTTACATTCTATAGTATATAAAAACTTTTTTCCTATACAGCTGTATATCTCTTCCCCTTTATGTTATTGTCACAAATTACATCTTTATTCATGGTCTACCCGTTAACTATAGATTTGTAATTATTTTCATATGCATTTGCCCTTTTAATTGTATTAGGAAAAATGTTCAAACCAAAACACAGTAATATTGGCTTTTATATTTACCTAAGTGGTCATTTACCTTTGTCAGTGATCTTTATTTCTTCATGTGTCTTTCAGTTATTGCCTAGTGTCCTTTCATTTCAACCAGGACTCTCTTTAGCGTTTCTTTTAGGATGCATTTAATGGCAACAAACTCCCTCAGCTTTTGATTATCTGGGAATGTCTTAACTTCACCTTCTTTTTTAAAAAAAAATTTTTTTAATTTATTTATATTGGCTTGTTACGAGGTCTTCATTTGCTATGTACAGGCTTCTTCTAGTTGTGGCAAGCAGGTGCTACTCTTCCTTGTGGTGCCCAGGCTTGTCGGCAGGTGGAACCCTCCTGGACCAGGGATCGAACCTGTGTCCTATTCTTATCCACTGTACCACCAGCGAAGTCATTTTTATTTTTGAAGGATAGTTTTTCTGGATTTAACATTCTTGGTTAACAGTTGCACTTTAAATTTGTCCTCCCACTGCCTTCTGCCCTCCATGGTTTCTGATGAGAAATTGGCTGTTAATCTTACTGAGTTTCCCTTGCAAGTGAAGAGTTACTTACCTCTGGTGGTTTTCTTTGCTTTTTGACAGTTTGATTTATAATATGTCTCAATCTCCTTGCTTCATGTTCATGTGCATTCAGATAAAGGATCATAAAAATGATGCTGAATTAAATGATTATAATTTAATGTTAATAATAATGACCATGAGTCATTCATCAGTAGAACATAATCAGTACACTGTGCTTAAGAAGTCAAGAAAATGTTCAATGCTTATCTCAAAGAACTCCATTAAAAATTTTAATTAAAAATTTAGGTGCTTAAGATGAATAAAAATCAGTTATCCAAAATAATTACTTATGTGGAACACCCAGTTGGAGAAAAGTGAAAGTGAAGTCGCTCAGTGGTGTCCGACTCTTTGCGACCCCATGGACTGCAGCCTACCAGGCTCCTCAGTCCATGGGATTTTCTAGGCAACAGTACTGGAGTGGGTTGCCATTTCCTTCTCCAGGAGACCTTCCCCACCCAGGTATTGAACCTGGGTCTTCTGCATTGTAGGCAGACGCTTTACCATCTGAGCCACCAGGGAAGTCCCTAAGTTGGAGAAGGAAATGGCAGCCTACTCTAGTTTTCTTGCCTGGAACATCCCATGGACAGAGGAGCCTGGTGGGCTGCAGTCCATGGGATCGCAAAGAGCTGGACACGATTTAGTGACTGAACAGCAGCACCCAGTTGCCTAATTAATTCGCAGGGTGAGTTGTTCCTCTGGTTCTCTGCAAAAGAAAAAGTATACCTTGGAGGAAAGACAATTACAGTTTCATTTACAAAGTCTTAACCTATTTTAGTTTTTAATTACTCTTGACACTATGGAATATTCACCTTATTATCTGAAATAGTCCTAAAATAAACTCTAAAATAAATTTGAAGTAAAAACATATTAAATCATAACTTAATATTTACACATTTTTACATTTGAACACAACCTGATTTCAGATCCTTAAGGGTAGTAGTTGACAGAGATACCAGTTCTTTCAACTTTTCCAACTGTGTTCTGTTTTCTAAGCTTTTAATATAATTTCCTGATGGTGTTCTTAAAATATATATATAGAATTTTTCTCAATTCTTAAAAAAATCATTCCTGGAAATTTTGTTGGAATAGACCTAATTTCAAAATGTAAGATGTTAGGTGTTAATTTTTAATGACTTTTTTAAAGTCACGCTTTAGGTATTTTGGTTGCTTATACCAGATTATGTTAATATGAACACTAAATTCTGTCCTGAGACCCAAGAATCTTATTCCTTCATTAGTTTTGACGTTCTGCTCTCTCTTGGCCTGTGTTGCCTCATCTGTGAAATGACTGTATAGAACCAGATAATCTCCAGAGCTCACCGTACTTATAAAATTACAGAATTCTGCCATGCAGGATTTTTTTTCTTTTTTGGCCTGTATAGTAAGCATTAGAGTAATTTTAAGGTATTTTGTTGTTTCTCATTTATTTCATGGTAGCTCTTACTTTTGACCTGTTAGCCAGATATCAGAAAAGTAGTTTTATTTTTCCTAATTTCTTTTTTGTAGAGTTAATCCATCCATAATAGGGAAGATTGAAAATCACATACCTTTAGTGAGGCAGTAATGCATGCATATTGGGTTTTTTTCCCTAGAACAAAATTAAGAATTTAACATATTTAAGTTTTAAAACTACCTTTTCAGAATTGATGATCAGGATTGCCTTACTAATGTAGTGGAGCAGATGAAAAGAAAACTATAAGTGATGGAAGGAAAAAACCTTGACAAGAAACAAACTTATAATTCTTGTTTTTAAAATGGTGATTTTGTTTTCTTGTTAAAAATTGATAATTCTCATTGTATTGATAATAAAAATACAATGATATTCTCATTGTATGTAAAAACTGATAATTATCATTGTATCGACAAATAGAAAACACAATTCTGTAATTTCACCACGTAGAGAGCTAGCCATGTTATTAATAGCATCTTGATTTGTCTTTCTACTATTTTGTTTATACATGTAGAGCCATACTGTATGTATTCTTTTGAAGCCTGAATTTTTTCTTAATAACACCATTCTTGGTCCCTGGGTTGGAAAGATCCCCTGGAGAAGGGCATGGCAACCCACTCCGGTATTCTTGCCTGGAGAATCCCATAGAGAGAGGAGCCTGGTGAGCTACAGTCCATGGGATCACAAAGAGTTGGACACAACTGAGTGACTGACACCTTCCATGTTCAAAAACATGAATCTGTATCATCATTTTAAGGACCACATGATATCTGTGTGTGTCTGTGTATATCCAGATTACTCTTCTAAAAAGGTTATTTAAATCAATTTTTACTCTTGTAGTCATGTGGGTCCCTTTTCACAAACCCTCACAAATGCTGTGCCCTTTTATCATTTAAACATTTTTGTTACCCAGTTTGAGGGGCTTATAAATAGTGTATCACTGATGGTATCACTTATGTTTCTCTGTTAATAAAGTTTAACATTTTCTCCTGTGTTTCTGTTCCTTTATGTTTCCTTAAAAGAAACTGACTTCAGTGGTAGTGTTATGAGATAATAACCCAATCATCAGTGTTTGAGTGAATTAGTGCAGGGATAGATTTATTTACCTAGTAAGGAGGTGATTAAGAAAGATATTTGGCTTACGGTGTAGGTAAAATTTGGTTGTTGTTTCTTTTTTCCTAAGACCCAGCAGACAGTCTTCATCACAGACGGCTGCCTAGTTTTGGCTGATTCCTCGTTTTTCCTCAAGAGAGGCCCAGAGCTGAAGAACAGGGCTTTTACAGGTCAGAAACGGAGACAGAACTGAATGTTGAAAGCTGGCCAGAGTGTTCCTGCTCTCCTTGTGACTTGGGCCAGAGCTGTTCACTTTGCTTTCAAAATGATCACTGCACTCCTATATTTTTGAGATCGAAATATATTTTTCAGGCTCTGTTGGGTGAATTACAGTGTGTCGTTTTCTAACTAGACAAGGGAAGGACTCAAGAGATGAGAGCTAGGAGATGAACAGTCTTCAGCTTTATTTTAATTTTCCTGTGAATTTTCCGACACATTTTTGTTTTTTCAGCCCATATATACCGGTATAGCCAAGCTAAGCAAAGACCTTTGAGAGTTGGCATTACCACCGTATCTGTCAGCAGTGGGTCTCATTTACCATAAAGACGTCTCTGCCCCCAAGGGTGTGCTCCACACAGAGGTGGGCTTGCACAGTGGTCAGCAGATCAGACTTGGAAACCAGGCACCCCGATTTCAGATCCCATCTCCACCACTTACAGTGCCTGGGCCTTAGAGACAAGACACTAAACCTCTCTATGACTGTTTCTTGAGATATACTCTGTGTGCGTGCTCAGTTGTTCAGTCCTGTCCGACTGTCTGTGACCCCATGGACCGTAGCCCACCAGGCTCCTCTGTCCGTGGGATTCTCCAGGCAAGAATACTGGAGTGGGTTGCCTTGCCCTCCTCCTTCCCAACTCAGCTGTCAAACCTGCATCTCTTTCTTTGGCAGGCAGATGCTTTACCACGGAGCCACCTGGGAAGCCCTGAGATAGACTATGCATACCATCAAATTCACCCATATACATAAATACAGTTTGGTGGTTCTTTAGGATGTTTACTGAGTTCTGCAGCCATCACCATGTTGTAACTTTAGAACGTTTTATTACCCTGAAAAGAAACAGAAGTCATTCTTCATTCCTTCCATCCTTCCTCCTCCACCACCCCCAGCTCTGTGTGCTAAGTTGCTTCAGTCGTGTCCAACTCTTTGTGACTCTATGGACTATAGCCCTCCAGGCTCCTCTGTCCGTGGGCTTCTCCAGGCAAGAATACTGGCGTGGGTTGCCATGCCCTCCTCCAGGAGTTCTTCCCCATCCAGGGATCCAACTCACATCTCTTTTATCTCCTGCATTGGCAGAGGGGTTCTTTACCACTAGCGCCCCCTGGCAACCCCCAGCCCTAGGCAACCACTAATCTACTCTCTGTCTCTACGGATCTGCCTATTCTGGAGGTTTCACATAAAAGGAATTATGAAATACTTGGCCTTTTGTGATTGGTACCCTTCAGTGAGCATAATCTTGTTGATTCTTGTTGATTCATGTCCCAGCATGTATCTGTACTTCATTCCCTTTATTACCAAATAATATTCTACTCTATGGATGATACCATGTTATATTTATCCATTTAGCAATCGATAGACATTTGGGTTGTTTCTGTTTGGGGCTATTAGATGGTGCAATGAACATTTGTGTACATATGTCTGTCTCTTCACCTATAAAAATGAGTACCATTTCATAGAGTTGTTATGAGGACTAAAAAAGTCAAAATACGTAGACGTGACTAGTGAGGAGCAAACTAACAGCTATTTGGGCTATCTTAACAGATAAATGGGATACTGTGTACTGCTCTGTTCACATTCAAAATGAGTTCCTGAAATGAACATAAAATAATAGAATTCAGACTTCTTTCATAGTCCTCTAGCAAGCACAGTGTGTGTGTGCTGTTCTGTGCTTAGTCTCTCAGTTGTGTCTGACTCTTTGCAACCCCATGGACTGTCGCCCACTGGGCTCCTCTGTCCATGGGTTGGTAAATGGTGTTAATTTCTTTTTTTTTAATATGTATTTATTACTTTATTTGGCTGCACTGGATCTTAGTTGCTGCACTTAGGACTTCGATCACAGTTGCAGCATATGGGATCTTTAGTTGCAGCCAGTGGGATCTAGTTCCCTGCCCAGGGATCAAACCCATGCCCCTTGTGTTGGGAGCACAGAATCTTAGCCACTGGACCACCAGGGAATTTCCAATGGTGTTTATTCTATTAGTAATCAAGACGTAAGCTCCAGGAGTTGGTGATGGACAGGGAAGCCTGGTGTGCTGCAGTCCATGGGGTCGCAAAGAGTCGACACGACTGAGCGACTGAACTGAACTGAACTGAATAAAGACGTAATGGTCCCTAATTTTCTTAGTCAGCAGGCTTCTTCTTTTTATAGAGTTGACTTTATGCTGTTGTTGACCTTAGGAAACTCTTGTATTGGAGCTGGCCAAAGCAAAAGTGTGAAGTCATCATTATCTAGCTGCCTCTGTTTTTCTTTCTCTTGATTTTGGGGAAATGGTGATCCATGGGGTGACTCAGAATATTTTGCCTCTACTGCCATTCTCTTCCCTTTAAGAGATACAAAATAGGTTTCTATGATTTCTTCATGTGTCTTAGCTTGTTTCCCTTAATAGCATATAGTTAGCATAACAGAGTGATGTTACTCCCTCATTCTTCTCAGTGCCTTTCATTCACATAAAATGCATTAGGCATTTGAAGGATTGTGCTTGAAATATGAGTGCCTCTGGTGTTAGCTGCTATGGGCTTCCCAGGTGGTGCTAGTGGTAAAGAACCCACCTGCCAGTGCAGGAGACGTAAGAGACTCAAGTTCGATCCCTGGGCCAGGAAGATTCCCTGCAGGAGGGCATGGCAACCCACTCCAATATTCTTGCCTGGAGAATCCCATGGACAGAGGAGCCTGATGGGCGACAGTCTATGGGGTCACAGAGTCAGATACGACTGAAGTGACTAAGCACAGAACAGCACACAGAGTGCTTGCTAGAGGACTGTGAAAGAAATTTGAACTCTTATTTTATGTCCATTTCAGGAATTCATCTTGAAGGTGAGCAGAGCAGTATACAGTATCCCATATACTCATTAAGACAGCCCAAATAGCTTACTTGGGGCCCAGCTTGTAGTACACCAGTGTTGTACTACTGGATGATGGCAGTGTGTCTCCACATACTTGCTCTATTTTAAGTATTCACTGTAGTACAAGTCGCATCTTGTAAACTTGCTCAGTTTGGGGGATCCCCATTTTATTTGTAAAACACTTTTCGATTAGTGTATGCAAAAATATAAACTCATAGATCCACACTGCCAGTATATGTGGATAGAAGCAGAAACTAAAGATGAACTGGAAGAAAATAAACTGCAAGGCTTTCTTATGAACACACATTTTAAGGCTATAAAGAATAAAAATTGTTTAGTAAATAAAAAGTGTTGACTTTGCATTCCCTTAACAGACAGTGGTAGCCTTCAGTGTAACTGTATAATCACAAAGGGGTTTCCCTAAATGGGGTTACTACTGATATGGCATCCCTGTGCATTTCCACTTTTCAGCAAGAGCTAGTGGAAGGGCGGTTGCTTAACTAAGGGTTTTAGGAGTACGTATCTCTGAGCATTGGACCCAATCTTTAAATGAACTAAACTCAGTATCTTTGTATTATTACTTCTCTTCACTTCCTCTTACCAACTGAGGCCTTTCTGATTCTAGGTTCCACATTCCTGTTTGCTATGAGCTTATCTCTCTTTCTTCCTTTCTTTATTTTTTTCCTCCATAAAATGCCCCTGTGGTCAGATAAGGAACCACAAGGAGGAATCCTGGGAAGAAGCCGCATGGCTCCTTGGCAGACATCACTTAGTCGACTCTGCTGCTGTCAGTCACTCTTTCCTGGTGGGCACACTCACGGAGGACCCTCTTAAGGCAAACAGTCTCCTGGCAAATCAGGGACCTGGGGTAGTCACCCTGCTGCTGTGTTGTTCACTTAGTCGTGTCTGACTCTTTGACCCCATGGACTGCAGCACACTAGTCTCCTCTGTCCTTCAGTATCTCCTGGAGTTTGTTCAAACTCATGTCCATTGAGTTGATAATGCCATCCAACCATCTCATCCTCTGACGCCCCCTTCGCCTCCTGCCTTCATTCTTCCCCAGCATCTTGAGCTTAAATCATTTTGTCTAACATATAAGATGTATTTGAGGTCAGATATTGATGTTTAAAGTCATTTAATTGTTTCAGAATGTTTATAGATGTCTTAGGACTTTTTTGTTTAAAGTCATATAAAACCCAGCTCACACAGGATAAGCACCAAAGCAACATTACTAGCTCATGTAAGTAATGAATCCAGGGGTAGGCTAGGCACACATGGATCTAGGTGCTTCACTGATGTCATCCATAATCTCTTGCCTGTTATCTCCCCACTCAGGCTTGCTTCAGTGTTGGCTGCATTCCATGGTGGGTGCACTGAAGTGGTGGCAGAGACAGCCACCAGCAGCTGCAGGCTAATCACTTGCCAGTTTGGTAATCCCAGAATAAAGAGAGCTCCACTTTCCCAGAAGTTCTAGTAAAATTCCTTGGACCAATTCTCATGGTCCTGTCCATCCCTAAATCAGTCATTATCACTGTGTCCAGGGTATGGTACACGCCATCCTATGCAGGCGCCCCACAGCTCTGTTGCCTGAGTATGGGCTAGAAATGGTTCCTCAGCAAAAAGTGACGGTATGGTTTCCAGAAGAGATAATGGATGTTGGAAATGGAGACATCACAGACATCTCTCTGTAGTAGGATGTAGAATGAATTTACTCTGATGTTGATATTAAAGTTTCACATAGTATTTGTAGAATTAATACAAAGCTATATACCACTACTTGTAGTTTTACAAGTTTACATGTTAGTTGTCTTTCCTGCAACTGGGTATGACACTCTTAAAAACGGTACCCGTCTTAGATCTGTTGGAATCTCTAAAACCAAGTACAGTGCCTGCACATGGCAGGTACTGATAAATGTTTACAGATGCTGCTGAAATGGTGCTTTCCTTCTAGCAGTATGCTCATTATTGTTGGCAGCAAATACTTCTAGAATTACACCATTCAGTGCTGGTTGAGAATAAGCACACGTAGTCTATATTTAATGAGCAAAAGGAGAATACCCTGGCCAGTATCCCGTAGTGTAGCGCTAGTGGAATGTGTGAACATAAATTTGGTGCATGCAAGCTATAACCACAGAAGGTGCTCTGTGGACCACAGAGAAAGAGAGTAGAGATTTTTTTTAAATTTCTCAATTCTGAAGACTGCCAATAGTTCAAATAAAATTTTACTTAGCACTTTTAGGCAGCTGTGCCAGACATCTCACAGCTCTTGAACTGTTTGATGTCCAAATGTTCAAGAGTATGGAAAAAATGTGACAGGAAAAAAATCCTCATAGAACTTCCTGTTACAGGTCAGAGCTTAATCACAGCAAATAATGCAGATTTCCCTTTAATTATAACCACAATAGAAAAGCAGGGAATGTGTTTACAGAGTATGTTGTTTGGGAGACCTTTGTAAATTGTTAATCTTTGGAAATCCCAGACCTCTTGGACATAATCCCATCCATTAGACGAAGACAACTGGCCTATGCAATAGATCTAGACTAGCAAATTAAGTGGAGAACACGAACAGGAAGCAGTTGCTCCAAATTACAATGGGTAGGATGCAGAGTTAATTCATGGAGATATTTTGTTATGAGATGATTACATCACTAGGACAGCTGGAAAGCTGAGTGCGGCGCTGGACCGCAGTGCTTGCTCTCTGCCCTGCAGCTGGGGTGTCAGGACAACAGAGACAGGGAGAGGACTTGGTTTATGGGATAGTTAGGGGCTTGTCTGACTTAATTGTGAAATGATAATGACCTCTCTGACTTTTTTCGGATCATGTTTCTTGCAGCTAAATTGGATTCATAGACTCAGTAAGCGCTGAAGAACCACTTTCCATTTCTACTTTTTGAATATTCACTTGGATCGCATTAAGCTAAGCCCTAATGGATAAGTTTTGAATGGTAGTTCTCATTTCCTCTAAAAGTCATCTGAGATATTTTGTTCATCTTCGACACAGTGTGATTATATTTCTCTTACAGCCCTGTAGTTATGCAATCGCTGAAATGGTATTTTTGTCAGTTTACTGAATAGCAAAGAGATTTTTTTTTTTAAAGTTTTAGAAAGCTTTAAGATGTTGATCAACACAAGAAATCAAGCAGTTGAAGTTGTTTCCCAGGGTTTATATTCAAGTGTTCAGACCTGTCTGGCTCTTTTGTTTTGCAAGTGTAGGGGTTCTAGGCAGCCTGGCCACATTCCTTATTGATTTATATAAATATATTACAGATTGTTAACCTCCTGCCAAATACCAGGGATTTCAGTTCTTGTTTAGCTCAGTTGCTTTGTGTGAGTCTTATCTGTTATATTAAAGCATCTATCTTCTCTTTATTGCTCACCAAAGTGATTACTATTTGCTTTGGGCTGATTCCAGATAGAGTCATTGTAGATGAGAAAGCATCCAAAATATTATGTTCTAAAATTCCTAAGATTAGTATTTATAACTGTTGATTCAAAGTGCATTTTCTACCCATTATCACTAATGTCCTGAAGGAGGAAATGGCAACCTACTCCAGTATTCCTGCCTGGAGAATCCCATGGACAGAGGAGCCTGGCAAGCTGTAGTCCATAGGGTTGCAAAGAGTCAGACAAGACTGAAGTGACTTAACACATAACATCACTAATGTAACTTAATTTGACTATGATAATGTTTACTAAACAATTAAGTCAGGCTTCCCAGGTGGTGCCAGTGGTAAAGAACCTGCCTGACAAAAACAGGAGACATAAGAGATGTGGGTTCAATCCCTGGGTTGGGAAGATCACCTGCAGGAGGGCACAGCAACCCGCTCCAGTAACCTTGCCTGGAGAATCCCCTGGACAGAGGAGCCTGGCGGGCTACAGTCCACAGGGTCACAAAGAGTCCGACAGAACTAAAGTGGCTTGAGCACGCAAGCATGCAAACAATTAAGTCAGACTAAATTTCATGTTTAATACAGAGTAGTATTTCCCAAAATGTCTTCTGTGGATTATTGAGTCTGTAGGATGTTTATGGCCAGCGCTGGAGTCCAAAACCTACAGGTTCTTCTAGGACTTCTACTTCTCTTGATGCTACCTTTGAATTTCTAAGGAAACAGTAATAGGCTCCATTTCCCAAGTGAAATTAGTATTATTATTATTAATATTACTATTATTCATAGTATCAAGTGAAATTTATCTTAAAAAATAAAAATAATTGTTTCCTTGAACTAACATGAGCCAGTTCTACTGAGCACCCTGCTTTTCACAGCCTGGAAGAGTATATAACTATATACATTAAAAGTTATACAAGAATATTCTACTCTGTGTCTCTTTAAATATGTCTCTTTTAAAACTCCACTTTTAAAAATATTGCCAGTGAAGATTAGTGCCTTTTCTCCATGGCTCATCATTAGGGGCAGTTAGCAGTGACCCCAGGGAGCTCACACTTGGAAATCACAGGTGTGGAGTCCAGGTGCTACAGGCAGCAACAGTGAATCTTAAGAAATTACAGAGTGCTGTAACTTTGAGAAAAATAAGTTGGGTGGGTTAGATGTTATTCTTGCATTGTGACACACAGAGTGTTTAAAAACGGTTTCAGTGAGATGAAGCAACATAGCATACTGCCAGGGGTGTTAGGTAACTAACAACGGTTTGGGAGCAGGTGACCCTTTGGTTTAGCAGTGTTTCATGATCACTTCATTCTCTAGTTATGTCCCTGTCAATGTTTTTTTTTTTCTTTTGAAAATTACGAAAATGTCTGATGTATACAGACCATAAGTGCAGTAAAAACTGAAGCTACTAGATCTTTACTGACTGGAAGCAGTGATAAGCAATGTATTTTTATTAAGAAAATGCATTATGGATAATAGAAAATATTTTGAAAGTAATGTGTAAGAAGCATAGCTGTAATGATGCAGTTCTCGTGTTTGTATCTGATTTTAATACACGCCATTTTTGGTTCATTGCTGTTTTATTTTGTCACAAAAATAGAAGCAACTGATATAAAGAAGCTTGGTGATTGTGGAAGAAAAAAGTAAAACTGTCAAAGAATATGGGTTTAATGGAAAGAAGATGGTTCAAAAGAGCCTATGAATAAATGGTAGTTACCTCGAATTACCAAATTCAAAGAAGTGTTTTCATAAACTTCCCAGGTTTCAGATCCATTGTTGTTCAGTGTCTGACTCTTTGCGACCCAATGGATTGCAACACGCCAGGCTTCCCTGTCCTTCACTATCTCCCAGAGTTTGCTCAAACTGATGCCCATCGAATTGGTGATGCCATCCAACCATCTCATCCTCTGTCACCCATTTTTCCTCCTGCCGTCAATCTTTCCCATCCTCAGGGTCTTTTCCAGTGAGTCAACTCTTCGCATCAGGTGGCCAAAGTATTGGAGCTTCAGCTTTGGCATCTGTTCTTCCAGTGAATATTCAGGGCAAATTTCCTTTAGGATTGACTGGTTTGATCCATGAATGATAGCAATCATATTTTTCACAGTACGGTATGCATATGATTTATGGCACTGTTTGTAATACATTTTTTAATTAGGAGTTTTTACTTTATCAGAATTATTTTTTCAGAATAAGTCACATCAGTGATATTCAAAGACTTCAGAAATTTAGAAGTTAATTTTACAAGTAGATGATTAAAAAACTTAGAATGTTTGAAAGTAGACAAAGTAGGGAAGAAATTCGGTTGATCTGAATTGATTTGACTGGAGTTGGAGAACTCACTCCATGCTGCCCAGAATTGAAAAGGAGTCTGGATCTGGCTATGAAGTATGTGCGATTGTTGGTGGTGTTCACTCCATCTGATTTAACTTAATTATAGTGTTCTTTTAAAGTTTACTTTAGATTTACAGAGAAGTTCCAAAGGTTGTGGAGCCCATCGATTGCAGAAATGCAGTAGAGTGGCATGGTGAACCAGCTAGGCATTAAAAATTTAAGTGGTAATGTACAAAGTGGCTAATTGTGAGTCAACCCTGCATTTTAGTACTTGGGTTATAAGTACATTTATAGTTGCAGCAGCATAGTTAATTTCTTTGAAGAAAGTGTTGTTTCATTTTAAAACATGAAAGAGAATAATATGAATAGAACTTTTATAAGCCTTTTCTTAGTATTTATATTACATTCTTGTCCTGAGATTTATTTCCAGCTTGTTTATGGGTGGCGTGTTTAATTCTTTATATGTTTGGTGAGCATCTCATGTCCTCCCTGCCCCCCACCCCAGATGGTGTCCTTTGACTGTTGAAACTAAAGAAGGATCAGTCCTTTGGCTTGAAAATTCTTTAGATTACTGAAGGCTTTGTTTTTAAAACTTAAATTTTGAATTAGTTGTGGAATTTTATGGGATAAATTGAATTCTCCCATCCAAACATAATTATAAAGTTTGTCAATCTGCCTTTATCATCTTAGGGCAGAATAGTTTGCCAATGCAATGTCTGCAATCCCCCTCAAAAAAATTAAAAATTCACAATTTTTATTAACATGATATTTGGAGTTTTAAAACAAAGAATTCATGCCCTTTCCAGGGAGATGATTGGGTTGATCAGGATGAGAACACTTTCTTAGAAATAAACCAGATTTCTCCATATTCCATTTTAATTTCTTTCATTGGCATGACTTGAAGACCTTAAATTCTAGGAAAATCTAAATCGCAGAGTCGTGTCCTCAAAGAATGCTTAGTCTCTGTCTCTTCAATAATTCTTGACCTATGAGCTAAGAATAATATTTTTTATAGAGGCTGCAGTTTTTGAAACTATCTCCATCAGCAAGTTCTCCCTAAGATCTCAACTAAGGAACTCTCTAAGCAGACATTCTCATGTTGCTTTCTAATTGCCACTGTGAATTTTGCCACCACTTAACCAAGTGCTCCTCTCCTGAGCTTTCACATTAAAGTGTCAGACCCAGGTGGCACTAGTGGTAAAGAATCTGCCTACCAATGCAAGAGACACGAGACATGGGTTCAATCCCTGGGTTGGGGAGATTCCCTGGAATAGGGGATGGCTGCCTGCTCCACTATTCTTGCCTGGATAATCCCAAGGACAGAGGAGCCTGGCAGGTGACAGTCCATGGGGTCCCAAAGAGTAGGACACAACTGAGGGACTAAGCACTAATAGGTATCCTTACATGTTATCGCAAGGAATGATCAAATCCAGTCTTTCCCTCCCTTAATTTTGTGATCAAAGGCTATGTGTAAGACTTACAGATTACTCCTTTTCGTATTACCACCTACCTAATACTTCTTTCTTTTTCCTTTTAGGTTGTTTGACGTGTGTACAGTGTCACGAACAGACAGAGAAACCAAACTAACGTTAGTGTTTGAACACGTTGATCAAGACTTGACCACTTACTTGGATAAAGTGCCAGAACCTGGAGTGCCCACTGAAACGATAAAGGTACTAAGAGTCCTCTCTCTGCCTAGTCAAACAGTCACACTGTTATTTAAACAATGGCATTCTTTCCTTATGAAAATTGCCAGAAGTAGAGCCTTTGGAACTCAATATATAGTTAAATATATCTAGTATGACTAAGTGGGATGTTTAAAGAATGGGGTATATTCTAGTTCACTAATCTTAGAACTCAGTGGAAAAAACCCTTTAGTTCTAATATAGATTAAAATTATTAGGAAATACCTGTTTGTACATTATCTGGCCCTCAGCCTACAAAGTATAGTTCAATTTAATAGCTCAGCCATTTTCTGATGATTTTTGAACTCTGATTTTTTTCCTCACTCATAAAACATTTGTAGGAAGCCCCAAAGTGTCAGGTACCATCCCAAACTCTTGGGATTCAAAGATGACTTAAGACTCCTTGGAGGGCAGCAAGCTGAATGCAGTATATTGACTCCAAATCTTTTCTGCCTTTAAGTCTTTTCTTCCCTTTAAGCAGGGAAGAGCTGCTTATAAAGCTTTGTTGGTCTTACTTTGTTTTGCTTAATTGAACTTCCCAGTTGATCTCTTAGATCTCTGCACATATGTTCATGGAGGTGTTCATGGAGATCTGTTTGTTTTTGTGAATTAGGTGAAACAGACTCTTTACCTTATCATTCATTGTGTAGAAATGACTTCTGGAATTCAGCATCATTTTAGATAGGAGTGCATAGCTAAAAGTAGTTTATATTCTGAACAGAGTAAGAAAGATCTTTTAGTGACAGCTAGGTGGGTTCCCATGTTTTGCTACATTTAGAACTTGACATATTGAATGATTTATTTATTTGGTTTTAGACCAATATAGAATTTATTTTCTCCCATCTGCCTTTCATAAGAGAATGTGGTGCTCAGGAATGGTCTCATTGCTTCCTGAGCAGTTTCAAGGACAGTAAGGCCCTTTAACTGTAGGTATTCATAATTATGGTTTTCCCAGGTGGCACAGTGATAAAAGAATCTGCCTGCCATTGCAGAAGACACAAGAGATGTGGGTCTGGTTTGGGAAGATCCCCTGGAGGAAGAAATGGCAACCCACTCCAGTATTCTTGCCTGGAAAATTCCGTGGACAGAGGAGCCTGGTGGGCTACAGTCCATGGGCTTGCAAAGACTCGGACATGACTAAGCGACTAATGCACGCACAGTCCTCATTACATGTTCTTGGTCATTTTCTCTTCTATCTCTGCATCCTTCTTTCCTCCAGAATTCTTTTCCAGTCTTGTGACTTCAGTTCTTTCCTTTATGAGTGTGTCCAAAATGCTATGTTCAGCATGCGGGGCAGAACATAGCCCCATTCTGCGTACTCTGCTTTCTGGCCAAATTGAACTAATCCGCATCCTCGTAGTGTGGCTCACAGCTTCCTGCCTCCGAGGCCTTCCTCCTCATTGCCATTTCTTTGCTCCCCCCACTAGTAACTATCTGCTCACATTTTTCAGGGCTGACCCCAGATACCATTTGACTAACTTTTACGGCTGGATGTGATCTCATTTGTCTTTTGGCACTTGTTCTACACCTCTCTTCCTCTTTATCATATTTTGTTCATTCGTGATTATTTGTGTCCATATCTTACTTATCTGTTCATCTTTGTGTCCTGACAGTCCATACACACAGGTACTCAATCAGTAAGACACGTCGCCAGCCATTCTTCACATATAATTAATTGAAAATCATTATTTTTTTAAATGACTTCCAATAGCTTAAACAGACTGTCAACGCAAGCATTGGCTTCTTCTGATCTATTTCTATGTTCAAAAATTTCATTTGGGAGAGGTCAGTTTTTTAAACAGCGAGACAAGGTAATCATTTGTTTATAACCTGCATTTCCAGCTACACAGGTCTTTTGAACTTCACATTAAATTCTCGTAGGATGTTAGAGGCTGCCAAGTGGAATCATTTGCAAAAGTGAAAGTGAAAGTCCCTCAGTCGTGTTTGACTCTTTGTGACCCCATGGACTATAGCCCACCAGGCTCCTCTGCCCATGGGGTTTTCCAGGCAAGAATACTAGAGTGGGTTGGCGTTCTCTTCTTCAGGATATCTTCCTAACCCAGGGATCAAACCCAGGTCTCCCACATTGCAGGCATATTCTTTATCATCTGAGCCACCAGGGGAGCCTAAGAGCACTGGAGTGGGTATCCTAACCCTTCTCCAGGGGATCTTCCTGACCCAGGAATCAAACTGAGTTCTCCTGCATTTCAGGCAGATTCTTTACCAGCTGAGCTACTGGGGCTTCCCATTTGCAAAAGTATTAGTAGTTAAAACAGTTGATAAACTAATATGATGTGCTTAAACTAAGGCTTGATCAGGCAAGAGGAGAAAATAAAGTGGAGTGGGGGGAATTCCACTTCCCCTCAAGGGTGGGGGTAGAGAGGTAAGCTGGATTAAATGAGGCACGGGCAGAAAGGTGGTCACCGAGGTGAGGAGGAGAGAAGTAGGGTAGGGAAGTGACTGAGCCAGTTTTCAGGAGCAGAGGATTGGTGCTTATCAACAGAAGCTTTTCATAAGGCAGCTTGTTGAAAGTATTTCTGAGTTCTTCACCTATCCATGGAAAGGGAGTGTCCATTCGTTCTGTGTTGAACAGAAGATTCTCCTGGAGGCTGTTAAATGTCTTCAGCCGTCAGGGCCAACGCCACTCTCAGAGATGGAGGTGGGTGCAAGGACTATGGTTATTCAAGGTTTGTGGTTAATCGTGTATTGAAGTTTTCATAGTAAAACCAAACTATAGTCAGGCAGTATTTCAGGCAGTTAATTTGTATGTCAATGGCTAATTGAACATCTTTCGATAACTTAAAAGATAGTCACAAGACACTTTTTGTCTTCATCCTTAATTTTTTTTAATTGAAGTAAAGTTGATTTACGGTGTTGTGTTAGTTTCTGATATACAGTAAGGTGATTCAGTTACACACATACATATTCTTTTTCATATTTTTCCACTATGGTTTATTATAGAATATTGAATATCCTATAATATCCCTGTGCTATACAGTAGGACCTTGTTGTTTATTTTATATATAATAGTTTGTATCTGCTAACTCCAGACTCCTAATTTATCCCTACCCACCCCATTTCCCTTTGGTAACTGTTTTGTAAATAAGTCCACTTGTATCATTTTTTTTAGATTCCACCTATAAGTGGTATCATATGATATTTGTCTTTCTCTACCTGACTTGACTTACTATGATAATCTCTGGATCCCATCCATGTTGCTGCAAACAGCAGTATTTATTCTTTTTTATGACTGAGTAATATTCCACTGTGTACCCGTTTAGGTTGTTTCCAAGTCTTGGCTGTTGTAAATAGCGCTGGGATGGACACTGGGATACATGTATCTTTTCAAATTAGAGTTTTCTCCAGATAAATGCCCACTCATCCTTAATTTAAAAAAAAATGTTTTTGAACTGTGCATATCTACTTTTGTTTCTTATTAAATATAAGAATATAAGGGTTTGGGTTTGTTTTTTTTTTTTTTTAGAATTTGGGTATTTGAGATTCTTTAAGGTCATTATCGAAAACATGAATAATCATTTATAAGTGCTGTAATACCATCAAGTGGATAGTGGTTTTTTTGGAAATGGATAGTTTTAAGTTCAATATATGATTGATATAAATTTATTTTTAATGAATACTTGTATCTTTTGTAAGCTGTTATCTTTTTAAGCACTGGTATGCAGGATAAATAGCTGCTAAATAGAAAGTTCTGGCTAGTTGAATTTTTCAAACCTGCAGCCAGAGAACAAAAATATTTTGTTGTTGTATATAGTTGTGAGAAGTCTTAGTAACTATATCAAGAGAATACTGTTACTATGAGGGACCTATTGGGAACATGGATTGAACTATTTATACAGAATGCTTTCTCATAATAAGAGTTTTTCTGAGTATACTTGTACAAACATTAATTAAAATTTTACAGGGCGAGTTCTATGCTAGGCACTTTGAGGACACAAAACCGAATGAGTCATGAATCTTTGCTCAGGGACCTTAGAATATAAGAGCACACAGAAGCATGTGGGACACCTCTCTATGGCTATATAAGTACTTTAGTTGGTGTTTTCAAGCTTTAAAAAACCCACTTATTTATAAATAAACACAGTTTGTAGCTAATTCTTGCATTATGGTACCAAAATACTTTCTAAAGTGTTCTTCAAAATCATAAATATTATTGTCTTGCATATATCAGAACATGTGTTTCAGAATAGGTAAATAGGTTAAATATTTTAACATGAAATAGGCATAGAACAGAAAATCAAGGAAAGAGACCTCTTATTAAGATGGTGTGAGCTGTGAGAATCGTCCTCCACCACCTGTCCCCCACCATGTCTTCTTTGACACTGTTTACCTGTTGGTCCTCCTCAATTTAGCATCTCTTGAGTGCACGTTCAGGACATATATTGCATTAGGTGAGCTGTATTTGGTAAAACTAAGATGCTGCATGGTCTCTGACTAACTGTTCCAGAGGTAAAATCTTTCTGTTCAGGACCGTTGTCATCAGTCTGTCTGTTTAAAAAAAAAAGAACACATTGTTAAAACTAGAAGCTGGGCTTATCTTCCCAGTATACATATATCACACAGCAATTTTTAAATGCATTTAAATACCATTTGTTTTTAAAAGGCAAAAGACTACCCCTGAAGCCGTAAGTATTTGTGATGGTTGATAGTTGGTAAACTCATTAGGGGAAATCCTGTCATTATCGTAGGGCTTCCCTGGTGGCTCAGACGGTAAAGGATCTTCCTGCATTGCAGGAGACGCAGGTTCAATCCCTGGGTTGGGAAGATCCCCTGGAGGAGGAAGTGGCAACCTACTCCAGTGTTCTTGCCTGGAGAATTCCATGGACAGAGGAGCCTGGTGGGCTATCCATCGGCTCAAAAAGAGTCGGACATGACTGAGAGACTAACACTTTCACTTTTACTTTGTCATTATCATATGGTCTGGACTGAACACTGTCATTGAGAGACTGATGAGAATACAATAAAATTATAGGTGGTTCTTTCCAACATTTTAAAATGCTCTTCTCCTAAAAATGAATAAATAATCGCATCTCATCGTATTCATACTTGATCTTGAAATTTTCATCACATTCTTTAATCTCTTTTCTTGATGTCCTAAGATACAGTCATTCGTGCTGATGGTGATATTTGCATAAAGAAACCTCTTGACTGCTAAGCTGTGACATAAACAAATACTCAGACTTTGCCTTGTAGGCTTATTGCTGTATCTTGTTTTCCTCTTTGTAGTTCAGAATGTTATTTTTTGATCTACTTAACTGTGGAGGAATTCAGTGCATCTGTTTAATTTGATCATTTGAGATTTGATATTATCTTCTTAGACTTCCTTGCTTAAACTTATGAGGCAATAATTGACACCTTATGATTGTCTTATTCTTTTCTTTGGGGGTTCATAATATATTTTGAGTATATGTGTTTATGTAGCACCTTTCACTTGTAGGGGGCTGTGCTTTATAAGGAAAGAAAAAACAGTGGCTTCCAGATTGTTGGGTTTTCTCTTTCATGCCTTTATCTGCTACTCTGCGAAAAAGGATCAAAAAGAACGGTAAACAAATTCCCTCACTTTGCTCCTTTGTCATATGTAACTGCTACCCAGAAAAATAACTGTATGGCAGAATGTATATATGCTAAGTCGTTTCAGTCACGTCCAACTCTTAATGACCCCATGGACTGTAACCTGCCAGGCTCCTCAGTCTGTGGGATTCTCCAGGCAAGCACATTGGAATGGGTTGCCATGCCCTTCTTCAAGGTATCTTCCCAACCCAGGGATCGAACCCAGGTCTCCCGCATTGCAGGCAGATTCTTAACCACCTGGGCCACCAGGGAAGCCCATGAATACTGGAGTGGGTAGCCTATCCCTTCTCCAGGGGATTCTCTCGACCCAGGAATCAAACTGAGGTCTCCTTCGTTGCAGGTGGATTCTTGACCAGCTGAGCTACCAGGAAAGCCTATATATATATATATATATATATATATATATATATATATAAACTCCTGTGTAAAAATCTCACATTTTACATGCCTGCAAAATGTAATACCCTCTTTTATTAAACTGTCAGTTGGTCCTCAGACTTCCCTCTCTAGTACATTATCTCTCCTGGTGTCTGACCTGGCTACTCCACTATCTTTTAAACTCTCTGAAATCCCTGTATCATTCTTTGGACATTCTGTACATGTAACATGTCTTTCACAAGCAGAAATTCAAAGGCACTGAAAGCTCACACAGAACACCAGCTGACTCTCCAAAATAGAACACGGATCTTTCAGCTCAAGACCACATGGCCTCTTTGGATGACTCAGTCTTGGAATAAAAATTATATTTTGTGTATGTATCTCTGTAACAGACAAATTCTACAGGGCTCGAGAAGGCCGAAAGACCTCAAGGTTTATGAGTCTGTGCGGGTCATTTTCTCTGCGAATTAGATTTCATTTTATCTTCGATTGAATGTTTCTTGGAGATTTCTGTTGCTTGTAACATTTTCAGTAGGAGATAAAATGTACTATTAAGTTTATGTTACAAAACCCAGACTTCAGAGACTGACACACACTCTTAATAGCACCTGTTTTCTGCCTCTGGGAAAGATCTGTTTTCATGAATAATATCTGCTTGCAGTAAACAGTGGCCCTGGTGTCAGAATGGGATGGCCGGGACTGATTCATCTTTCTCCATCTGACATAATGCAAAGTGACTGCCTGTTCCCGTTACTCTGATGAGGAAAGCCCCCCAGAGCTGCCTCTCCTCTCACCCCTAAAGGAATCAAGCCATGGCCCCTCTCGGCTCCTGGTGGTCTCCACTTTGCTTGAATTATGAGCAGGTGATTTGTCTCATCTTTGCAGGACACAGAGCAAATTAACATGAAAATATCGCTTCCCAGAAAACAAGGCAGACTTGAATGCCCTGTCGCTGGCGGTCATTAGCCATCTGCCACCGACACTCATACTCTGTTTATCACATTTGAAATTCAGAGCAGATGTTGCATAATAAAGTGGTCCCAAAAACAAGACGAGAAATTCAGTGAACAAATACTCCACAATGACAATAAGGGTCCTGGAAGGACATTTTTTTCAATCTAATATCAAGGCTGGACTTCGCTGAATAGACCGTGGGTTTTTAAAACACACACAGGCATGTGCACACACATCTCTCCTGGTGTTTAAAGCAAACTGCTTTTCAGAGTCACATGAAATAATTTTTTGAAGAAAGTGCATCCGTGAAGGATGCCTGAGAGGACTGTTTAATAAGGTTAAACAGTGGAATGTTACAATAACACTAGTTCTGGTGCAGAGGACCTCACTGGGCAGTGTTGGTTTTTACTCTAAGATGGACCTCAACCTACAGCAATGTGACTTAAAATAGTTCACGCCTATGGTACAGTTGGATTTCTCAGGTCTTTGTGACTTGCCAGCATGGTAGCCCAGATAGCTTATTTGCTCCTTGGTACTCAGGATCCTATATTCTCTCTACCCTCTGCCTCCCCTGCCTCCTCCCCTGCTCCGCACTGTCCCCATGCCCCCACTCTGTTACCCCTCCTCACCAGTGCACACACAGACACACTCGGCTTTCCCAAGGTCTTCAGAGCTCTGCCGCACAGCTTCCTCCTCAGTCCTGGGCTTTGGGCTCTCTCCAGCCTGAGTCCTAAGAGCCTTTCCTTTACATTTCCCTGCCCTTCCACATTAAAGTAACACTTTAGAGGACTGCTTATTGTAATGTTTGATCCAAACAACTTGTGCACATTCTACATTGCGTTGGCAGGCGGGTTCTTTACCACTAGCACCACCTGGGAAGCCCCTTATGCCCATTCTAGACCCTTAGTATGCCTTTTAAAAAGCACATCACTCGTGCATTAATGATCATACTCAGAGGCATTCTGCGCTTAAAAAATCAGGCATCTGAACTTTCATCAGGAATGTAACCTATGTCATAGTTTTTCTTTGTGGGAAGTCAGCTTGGAATGTAGACTTCTGACTCAGAAAAAAAAAAAAATGCCTTCTCCGAACAAACCACACCCTGGCCCACACCCTTACCTGGGTAGGTGCCCACCTCACCCCCCTACACACACACACACACACACACAGAGAATTTGCGGGGATTTTTAAAAACAGGAACATCAGCCATAATGCTAAGCGAAAGTTAGGCAGCCAGCCTGGGAGTTGCTTGAGGGTTAAATCAAAGTGGCTCCAGCCGTTGGCCACCGTCAGGTCTAACAGAAGAGATGATCAGAAGGAAGGGAGTCAGCCCTGAGTTCACCTCAAATTTAGGGGGAAACGTAGGGTGAGTGAGCTACATCTGTAGTAACTTTCAGTAACTCTTCAGGGAGAACATTTTTAGATAGTCTAGATTTTGAGGACTCTCCCAGAAACAAATCCGTAAGCAATTTCCCAGGCCCTTGTAGTAGTTGAAAATATCAGAAAGAGGACAGAATTATGCAAATACATGATTATCTAAAAGTATAACAGATGATACTGTTACACTATATATATATATATATATATAAAACCTATATACTATATATAATATATATATTATTTAGATAATATGATTATCTAAAATTATAACAGTGTAGTAAATTATAATAGAGTTATTTAGAGGGTGGGTTTTTTTTTCCCTAACAGGAAATATATGGGTTAAAAAAAACTGGTGTCTTTCTAAAGGTACTGTAAGACTGACTCATTAAAATAAATACTGACTCACTAAAATAAACAAGTGACACTTTGATCAAGCTAATAATAGGTTAGCTGGAATCTCTTTAGAAAGTGCTTCCTCACCTTGGGCATTGAGTCTGTTTATAGAGCCCATGAAAAAGTTGCAGGCAGTGTATACCCAGTGTGTATCACTATGGTAACAGATGGTAGAGAGATGCTGCACATGGTAGAGGGATATTCCTCACCCAAGTCTAGAGTGTGCCTAAGCTGCCTGGTTACAGTTTCTTTCCTGGCTCTCTTCCTCTAAATGTTGGAACAGTGGAGGCTTCTTCATCCTCAGCTCTCTTCTCTTCCCTGTCTACACTTTCTGGCCAGGTGATATCATTCAGTCCTGAACCTTCAGGTATCATTATTTTCTAGCCTGACCTTTCCCTCTTGCTCTGAATGCATTATAATCAACCAGCTGTCTGGTACCTTGGGACCAAAACATTACCCAAGAATCCTCTCCCCAACTCAGGCCTTCCCCATCTGCCCAGTTGTTTGAGCCCCAAACCTAAGGATCCTTCTAGGTTTCTTTCTTTCCTTCACAATCTTCATCTGATCCCTTAGCAAGTACTTTTGGTTTTATCCCCAAAAGATAACCCCAGTCTGACTGCTTCCCAGCATCTTTGTTGCTAAAGCTCTAGTCTGACCCATCAAACCAGCTTTCTAATTCAATATGCTATTTTCACCCCTGTCCCTGTGTAGCTCATCCTTCCTATGACAACCAGAAGCACCTTATTGAAGCATAAATGGAAGTTATTACTCAGATTTCCCTGGTGGTCCAGTGGTTGGGAATCCACCTGCCAATACAGGGAGCATGGGTTTGATCTCTGTTCCAGGAGGAGTCCACATACTGCGGGGCAGCTAAGCCCGTGCACTACAACTGCTGAAGACCGCATGCCCTACATCCCATGCTCTGAAATAAGAGAGGCCACTGCAATGAGAAGCATGCACACTGCAACTAGAGAGTAGTCCCTGCTCCTTGCAGCTAGAGAAAGCCCATGTGCAGCATTGAAGGCCCAGCCCAGCAAAAAATAAATAAAAATTTAGAAAAAATTTTAAAAGGTATTACTCCTCTGCTGAAAACCACTCTTCTCCAGTGGTTTCCTATGACCTATAGAATAAAATCAAAAGTCCTGCACTATCTAGTGCTCTTTCTTCCTCCCCTCCCCTACCCCTCCAGACCCTGTTCTGCTTCTGTGGCTCACTGTCCTTCAGCCACACCTGCCTTCTTTCTGTTCTTCCAACATGCTTCCAGCTCAGTGTGGGTACGTATTGTTCATTCTGTTTGGAATGTTACATGCCTCTCCCTCCCAAGCCCCGCAGGAAGGGTGCCTATTTCTCATCGTTGTAATACCAACTCAGGTCACAGCCTAATGACTTCTTCTGTGACCACCTCACCTACCACTCCATGTCTACTCACAGTTTGCCATGTTACACATGGTGCCCCATTTTATCTTCTTCACTACACTTAGCCGAAATGATCTCATTAATTTTTTTATGTTTGTTGTTTATCTTTCCCAACTGGAAAGTAAGAGCTTTGAAGTTTGAACCTAGTTTATTGTGCTGTCTCTAGTACTGTCTGGAATGTACAGAGAACCTTCAGTAAACCTGTTAGTAACAATATATCAATGCCTGTATTTCAATATATCAATGCATCGTTGAAATACAGAGGGTTGATTACATCAGCACCTACTTGCCTATTGTACAAGTGAGGAAGTTGTACTTTTTCAGGGATAGATTTGTATATATTTATATATACTTACTTTCCTATTATATATGCATATTATTATCTATACATGTGCATATATAATAGAATACTTTATATGTATGCATGTACATGGGCTTCCCAAGTAGCCCTAGTGGTAAAGAGCTCACCTGCCAATGCAGGAGATATAAAAGACATGAGTTCGATCCCTGGGTAGGGACGATCCCCTGGAGGAGGGCATGGCAACCCACTCCAGTATTCTTGCCTGGAGAATCCCTTGGACAGAGGAGCCTGGCAGGCTATATAGTCCATGGATCACAAAAAAGTTGGACACGACTTAGCGACTAAACAATAAAACATACATACATATATATGCATATACATACATATATATATATATATACTAGAAAAGTAAGTGGAGAATATGCCATATTGTAACATATCTACTTGGTTCTTTCTTCATGCTGGGCAGAGACTGGAATTATCCATATCAACTAAGGATTTGCTTGGTTGGCTTGGCTTAGATACAGTCTAAGACCAGTAATTGATGTCCACTAGAACTATAATGCATTTTCTCCTTTAGTATTAATACTGACTTAACTAAATTCCAGAAGTTGTTCTCTTTCAATGTTTGCTAAGTGTGTTTTGTATTATGGATGGGAAACTGAGTCCAGTAAGGTGATTGATGCTATGAATCTCAGAGCCCATTCTCATTTCTCAGGGGTGTATATAATAGCTAAAAGATAATTTGGTACTGACACATTTTTTAAAATTTAAAGGTAAGTTTCCATATGTTAACTGTTGTGTGCAAAGTTCTTTGTCATTCCCACCATGAGCAATAGCAGCTTCAAAGAGTTAAGTTACTTTTAAAAAATCTAATTGGAAATACTCTCCTAATCATTTGGATTTTTATCATTCTTACCCAGAAATTTCAGATACCCATGTGATTGTGGAGTTTGGAAGTTAAGAAAGCACTTTCTACTAGAGCAGTTACTAATAATTTATGGTCACTAAATTTTACATTAGTGAAAGGCAGCTAGAGAAAATATCCACCAGTTGTCTAAGATTGTAACTTTTCCCTCATTTCTAAGGAAGGTGGAAAGGCTTATTAATCAATCATTTCACTGCAGTTAAAATCATTATTGGTTCTATTAAATATTTGTTGAGATGAATAAGGGCTTTAACAAACAGTTGTGCAATGAAGCCCATAATCCAAACCCATAATGGTAGTCATGAGAACCAGCTATCTCCAGCAAATAAAATACTGTTGCAAATACTCTCATTCTGCGCTTCTTCTTTCTTATCATCACTCTCAAAGAGCAAAATTGTCCACAAAGATTGATTCCAGTGGAAAAATAAAATGAGGAGAGTTTGACCTGAATTTGGATTCATATATCTAAATCAGGGCCTTGATGTAAGCATCTGGACACTGCAACTCTTTTTTTTTTTTTTAGTTCTTTATTAGGCTCTGTCAGCTCTTGGTTGCCGCACCTGAGATCTTTCATTGCAACGCATGGACTCTCTAGTTGCGGCACCCGGGTTCCCTAGTTGCAGCATGCAGGCTTAGTTGCTCCTCTGAATGTGGGATCTTAGTTCCCCAAGCAGGGTTTTGATCTTAGGAAATAAAAGAGAATTCTGTGGATATTAGAAATGACCAAGTATAAATCTAATCTTCAGAAACTCTAGCTGCTACCGTACAGTGGAAGCCTGATTTGGATGCTTGAAAAATAGACTAAATCAACAAAGATTGCAGAAATATGTCACCATCTGAAAGTGTAAGTCACTCAGTCGTGTCCAACTCTTTGCCACCCCATGGACTACACAGTTCATGGAATTCTCCAGGCCAGAATACTGGAGTGGGTAGCCTTTCCCTTCTCCAGGGGATCTTCCCAACCCAGGGATCGAACCCAGGTCTCCCAAGTTGCAGGCAGATTCTTCACCAGCTGAGCTATCAGGAAAGCCCCTAGATGGTGGTGTCGCCATCTACTAAGGGGTTAATGAAGTTAAATGTAATGCTCTTTCTCCAGGTGTGGCCAGTGAATCACCTGTATAATCACCACCTGGGGTGCTCATTTAAATCTACAGCCTTGCCCTAAACATAGTCTCAGAAGGGAGTTTCCAATAAGTACCCTCTGATGATGCCTAAAGACATTACTATTTAAGAAATACTCTCTTACAGTTTGACATATGACCCTACTTGGGAATGGAAAATGTCTTGACATGACTCAGACCTTTGGAATATCTGCTTGCTTGTACGTAGGTGGCCCCAGCCTTTCAGAGGACTCTAAGCCCAGGTGAATAAGGTGTAGCATTTTAACTAAAGTCATCCGTATATACTTATTTAAAAGCACTGATATTTTATTCCTTAAGGTGATCTATTGGAAAGTGCTAACTCATTAATATGAATTAGTGAGAAGATGCTTAGGAACATGAGAATTCTAATGAGCAATTCTTAAGCCACCCAGAAAGCTGCTCTTTAAAAAAAAAAGTTCATGAAAGCTACTCTTTAAAAAAGTTCATGACACATCATAATTTGACCTTTGAAAGATGTTTTTTGTTTCCTTTCGCTTAATGTTCTCACAGTTCTCTGTGGTCCTAAATTAGTAAACCATTACCAGATTTGCACGTGTAACTGATCAGAATTCCTAACCCTGTTCTATTGATGAGAAACCAAGACTGTGTGAAACCTAAGTGGATCATAGGTGGAGATATTTAGTGGTGACGCTAATGTGGCCAGTGTTCAGGTGCTTACTTTGAGGCTCATGTATTAGAAGATATGAGTGCTCAGAATTTCTTCCACTTGTGGTTCTAAGCCTTTAGCAAATATAAGCTAGTAGCTTTGTTGGTTTTTATATTTACTATTGCTCTCTGCTGTCCCTGACCATACTTGTTCATTTTTCCTTTCTTGGACAAAACCAAAGAAATATTTATCATTCTACTCTAGTATAGTCACAGCACTTTTAGATTGGAAAGCTAAAATAGAACATAGCAGAGAATTGGGGACCAGAGGGCATAGGAGGTTTCACTCTGAATTATGTTTAGAAACTGCAGTGTTAAAAGGTTTAAGTCTGGGGACTTCACAGGTGGTCCAGTGGTTAAGGCTCCACGCTGCCAATACAGGGGGCGTGGGTTTGATCCCTGGTTGGGAAACTAAGATCCCACATGCCATGTGGTGAGACTAAAAGATTAAAAATGATGAGTTCCAGATTTAAAAAAAATTTTTTTTAAGGTTTAGGGCTACCCTGAGTGATCAGATACTGACTGATCTGGAAACAGATATCCTTAATTGAAGTTGTTCTATCATTGTTTAGTTCTGTTGATATGTTGGAACAATTACTGAACACTTAATGAATATTTTAATCTCACTATCACATTTTATCATTTAAATCTGGAACTCACCATCACCCATAGCTGAAGACTTGAAGTGTTTACTGAGACAGAGGTGGTGTAAAAGCTGCAGGTGAGGGCTCTGCTTCCTTCCCTCTATAAAAATATATTCCAAATCAGGAGGATGGGGGTACAAGAAGAGGGAAGACGTAGGTTTGTGGCAACAAGAGCAGAATTGATTTAATGGGCTCCAGGGGAAAAACAGAAATATATGTATCCTCAGTAAATACCCTAAAGTTAGCTCTTTTAGAAGTATGTGATACCAAGTGTAAATACCTAAAACATTACATAACTGACTTTTGTTTTTCTCATTATGATTCTTACTCTAGTCGTGGCAATTTATCTTGTAGATTTGAAGTCCTTGAGTATTTCAACCAGATAAAGATAGCTTGATTCATGTCTTCAGTGCAAAACTCCATGAATCCAAATAAATGAAAATCAAAGACATAAATATTGGTTAAGTTTTGTCTTTGGCATCATCTGTTCTAAATGTTGCCACTGTATTAACGGCCCTTGATATGTGTCTCGTCATTGCTGTAAGATCTTGATAAAAAAGAGGAGTTGGGAAGAAAATGAAATATAAATTACATTAGAATGAATTAAGAAAAGAGTTGCATTTTGGTGTTCTACCAAGCAGGGAGATTTATGAGAGCATCACACACCAAGAGAAAGGACTTCTTTCCTTTTCTGTTTCAACTCCATCACTTTCACCACCACGGTTTCATAGGACTTCTTACTTTATTTATCACCAGGTTCCATAATTAACATATGGTTCATGTTATTGATTTCTCAGGTTTCAAAGTAAAATAAATTGAGCTTTCTTCCACATTTAGAATATACAGTTTTTTTAAGGAACTCTAAACAAAGACATGCATTATTTGTAAGTTAGAGAGCAGCTGCCAGAAAACAGAAAATTAGGAATGGAGTCATGGGTGAAATAATGGAGATACTGTTCAGAGGTAACCCTTTGTATGGCAGGAAATTTTCCTTAGAAAAGAGACAGCTGAGTTTGCTTGTAAATTTTGCTAGAAACAGTCCTGATTTAGTAACATTTAGTGCTGGTTAGGAGGCTGAAGACAGCATTTCAGCTTTGGACACTGAGCAAGCATTCTCTTTTGTGGTTTTGCATAAACTCTGAACACTTTATAGTTTTAAAAGGAATGTGTATATGGGGGGGTGACATGATTAATTTTTTAACGAATAGACTACTATATCAACTATCAAATCAGAGAGTATTCTAAGCGTAAAACAGTAGAAATGATCACACAGGAAACAATTCATAGATTAGATCCTAAAAATTTTTAACTTAAAGTATTACAAATAGAATTAAAAGGCAAATAAAATATTTGCCAAAAGTACAGCAGTGGTTTCATATCCTTAACATACAAAAAACCCTTAGAAACCAACAAGAAAAAGAAAATTATCTAATTTAGGTATAAGTAAAAAACAGTAACAGACAGATCCACAAAGAAATGGTACATAGACTCAGAATGGTAGGTGGAAGTGTATTCTACTGCACAAATAATCAGTGAAATGTACATTTAAGTCAGAAGGTACCATAATAAGAGATGACTAAATGAATTATGAAAATCCATTTAACAGAATGATGTTTCAAAAGCCTTATTTTTTAAGAATTGCCTAAAGAAAGATGATATTCATCTTTATTATCTGTATATATAATATGATCCCAACTTTGAGATGTATTTCAAATATATGTATAGAAAACTAGAAGGCATTATGCTAAAATACTAAAAGTGTCTTTGTTAAGGTATTATGGGTTGTTGTTTTTTTTTGGTCTAAAATGAGCATGTACATTAAGCCATATGAAGTTGTCAGTGGCTGACTGCTTTTGCCCAGTAAAAATGGCAGTTTCATATATTTCAACCTAGTATTTTTATCATCTGACAAAAGGGTGTTATAACTTGTGCTTTAGTGGGGAATGCCTTCTGTTACAAAAAAGTTGAAGTTCTTTTGTCTGAATCTTTTCTTGAGCCCAGCACAAGAATTAGCAACATAATATCACGTCATTTGTTGTGAGGAGACACATTAGAGCAGACTTGTAAAATAGTCAATGTGTGTATATTGAAAACATGTAGTACGTGATTATTGATGATAATAATATGGATAAGGGCACAGATGTTAAAAGACTGGGAAAAAAATGATGTGATTGATTTTCTAATAAGACTCCCTGACACTATTGTTACTATCCCCTTTAATCTTTTCGGCATTTTACCTTAGATAGTATAAATAGGCAATGGAGGAATTTCATTCAGTTGTAAATGGAAGCAATTGCTGGTGAGTAGTAAACTTTTAAATTAATATCTGCACTTAGAATACAGTAAAGTTACAAGCCTGTTTTTACTACAGTGGCAGGTACTGGTGTGGGTTTCTTTAATGATCTCTAGGTCATTAAATATTTTTCAGTATTTTTTACATGAAATCAACTTTCAGTCCTCTTGTTAAAATGAGCTCATAACACTTAGGGTGGAAGCCCAGTATATAGTTTAGCAAAGAATTTTTAAGACTATGCGTTATTCTGTGCCTGCTAAAAAAGGAATATTTCTTTTCAAACCGTGAATCGACATGTACCAGGAGATTGCTCACAAATAGATAAGATGCTGTGGATGCAGAATTAGTTTAATGAACAAGTGTCAGATGTTTTTCCAATTTTTCCCGAAGTAAATTATTTAATTTGAGACTCAAAATGCCAACAGTGGTCTTGGTAACATGCACTTGCCTTAAAATAACGTGAATAATTCCACCATCCACTCCAAGACAGCCCTACATTTTTTCAAAATTAAAGGGGGACAGTGATACCAAACAAAGGGAACTTGAATATATGTTTATTATTATTATTTTTGAACCATTCATTAAAGCATATTGTCTTTGCCCATTGTGGCCTTTTGAACATATGAGGATGAAAACAGACCAGGTTAGATGATAGAAATGAGAACTATTGAGGATAAGATGTTTATGGAAGGTTGAATACTGCAACTTTGGTGGTCCCTTTGTTGGGTTTAGAAAACAGCATCACCAGACACCTTCAGAATAGCTTGGCTCCCATACCTGAATCCTTGGTACAGTAGGTAAAATTTCTGTGTATCAGCTGAGCCCCGTGAGCCCCTACGCACATTCCCTGAAGGCAAAGACACAGCAATTCTTGATGATAACCTCAAATGTTGGGTAGGAGAGAGTCCTGTTTTACTTGGAGAGAAACCACTGAGCTTTCTTTCCTCCAGCAGAATAACAAAGTCCTAGACCCTGATGATTGATGAGCATGTTGCCAGGGGAAATGGACTGGAAAATCATCGCCTTGTCTTTTACTTGCCACAGGAAAGCCATAACAGAGATCTCTATTCTTCTCATTCTGATAAGATGCCTAACGAAGCATCAGGAAGGGTCATGAAGCCTAGAAGTGTGTCATATCCAGCTGCCTCTTAAAATCCAACTCACAGTTCCCTAACTCACAGATGGAACATGTGTGCAGTTCGATAGCCTTTGACATGCCATGCAGCTTTTTTGACCATTACACTGTGGCCTTTGAGCCAAGAGAGGCTGTTTTAATAAGTACAGGTATCCCCTGTTTAACCTAGAAATATGCATTTCAAAATATATCTGTGCAATCAAATTCCATATGTAGCTTTCTTTTACTCCATCTGGCATTATTAAATTGGCTATTTATAGGCTGGAAAAACTTGGGAGCTCAGAAATGAAAACTAGGGCTAAATTTGTTAATGCAAATAATATTTTAACTAATAAGAAACACTGTGAGAGGCACCCCCCTGCCCCCAAGCACACCTCCTGCCCACCTTCATGGAAGGCTGCAGAGAGCTGCGGGCATCACATTGCAAGCCCAAGATTTCATGTGCTTGTGTCTACAGGAAGCCTTCAGAGATTCAGACTCAGTGCAGGCGGTTGTCACCTGAGAGGGAATGGTCTGAATTTGTTTGGGATTCCTGTTTATTGAGGTTTCCACATTGATCTTGGCAAAAGGGGACCTGTTATTTAGGCTGTAGGTTCTCAGCACTGTTTGAATTTTCATTAAGATACTACTTTGTTATTAGAAAGCATGGGCAGTGAACACTAAAAACAGACGCAGGTAGCCTTATATAGTATATTTTGGAAATGTGTTTGTTTAAGAGATTAGGGTTTCTACTTCCATGACTTCTTCCTCTGTATTTTTTCCAGGCCTGCATTCCAGTTCTGAGTTGGAAACATTGTAAACCTTTCCTAAATTATACATATGGAAGCAACAGCCCATCCACTAAAGTTATTCCCATAGCCTTTATGTGCTAGAGGTGGGCTTGCAAGCTGTTTCATTCTTTGTCTCAGGTCTTGTACTTCCTGCCTGAGTGACTTGGAGACCTTTGTTGATTCCATTTATTTGTAGAAAGCGAGATGGCTAAAGAATGACGTTCCTGAGGCTGCCAATCTAATGCTGGCTTTGAAAAGTCCTCTCAGAAGTGAAAACAGTGTCTTTTCTCCCCCTGGGCCAACCTGGTAACCCTGCAGGTTATTTCAGTTTCTCCTCCCTTCTTCCCTCCCCCAAAACAAGAGGCCTGTTGAACTTAGATCAAAACTTCCACGTTGTTCACTTGCTGAATTTCCTGGTTGCTGCAGGTATTCCTTATGTTCTCAGAAACTGCCCACATCTTCACTTTGGTTACTACACTGTAAAACTGGGGATGAAAGAGAAAGTGAATTGAACAGATTCTAGGTTTTTTTTAAAATATTTATTATTTGGCCGTCCGAGGTCTTAGTTGCTGCACGCAGGATCTTCGATCTTCATTGCAGCATCTTTATTTGTGGCATGTTCTGGGTTGTACTTCCTCCGAACAGGGATAGAACCCAGGACTCCTGCATTGGGAGTGTGGAGTCAGCTCCTGGACCACCAGGGAAGTCCTCAGATTCTTGTTTTTATGAGAGTATCTGCTCCTTCAATGCACCCAAATGTCACTCCATCCTGTGCCCAAACACAAAATTGAGGCACCCCTTTGTGGTGCCTTTCTGACATGCCCTGAGGGCTTCCCAGTTTATTATAAAACACTTACCAGTACAGTTTTCCCATTACAGCTTTCCATCTCTCGCCTTCAACTTGACTTTGAGTCATACACAATGTCATGGTTAGGTGATGTTTCTGCTCGCCCTTCCCTCCCTTTAAAAAAAAAAAAAAAAAAAAGTATGTGCCTTGATTTGTTCTTCTGGGCTGAAATCAGCATGGCCAAGTCTATAACAGAGACACCATTTAAGTGCCCACCGACTGAGCTTGAATCCTGATTACAGAAAGAGGAGAAAGCGAATCTTGCCAAAATGGGGGCAGATTCCCCAACCTTGCAAAATGTTGCAGAGGATTAACGGGCTTGAACTGGAGATTCTTTTGTGCATGTACTTGTATATGTGAGAAAGAGGGGAAGAAATACCCCATGCATAGAATTTTTAAACTGGGCAGGCCCATGGTAGTTCGCTAGAGGCAAGAGATACCCCCCTGGCTCGTGGGCCTACTGGAAAAGCATCCTTGGAGACATCTCACGTGGCTTCCTTGTGCCTGAAGGATGTTCCTCCCCGAGCTTGTACCTGAGAAGGCTTTGGGAGAGGAATCCTTCTTCTACCCAAAGTACTGTGGAGACTGGGGTCCTGCAGTTTGCCACTCAGGAAAAGAAACCGGCATATGAACTCGCAGCAAACGTTACCTCCTTGGTTGGAAGTGGTTTGTAAAGCGTTTTCTTCCTGGTTTGTGCGCCCCACATTGTTTCGGCTCCTCTCATCACTGACCAGCTGGCTTGTTGGTGAATAGAGCTGTGGGCCCCTCGCCATGTTTCATGTGAGGTCTTGGCTGGGTGGCAAACAGGCAGCCTGTAGCCAGTGTCAGCAATTCAGGAGGAATTGGCACAGCAGTGTCCCCATTAATTTCTGCTTGTCACATACTGTCATGCAAGTTACACCAGAGAGGAAATGACCGTTAAAAAAAAAAAGGTACCCTTGTGGCACTGGGTCCCCTCCAGACGTTCCCCGAGGTTAAACAAGTGGATACAATTTGCTCTACACAGACAGCTGCGGGAAGGGAAAGCCTGGAAGTGGGCCCCCCAGCGATGTGTCTTTCCTGTTAGCAAGGAGTGTCGGCTATCAACATCTGCCATATTTTAACCCTTCAAAGGGACTGGTAAATTAAGGGGAGCTATTATCCCACGCTCTGCTGATCATCATCAATCATAATGCCTTGGGAAATTACCACAGTGCTGCTGCCTTGGTGGCAGGTTTTGTCCTTGCAGGCAGTGTTTTTTCTTTTTTTTTTTTTTTTGTTTTTGCCCGGAGCAGAGCAGAGTAGTAGGGGCAGAGAGGGTGAGGGGAAACTGGCTCTTTAATCGTTGGTAATTTACTGCCCACAGGGAAGGGGACTAGAGGGGCAATAAACTCTTCTTCGGTTCAAACCGAAGTCATTAAAATTGGTGGACTCCAGACGGCTTCCATTTCCAAAGAGATCCATCTTGCTGACTGACTTTTGTCAAGCCGTCTTCTCCGAGAGTGATGGCGGCTTTTAGAACACAAACAAGAGCTTTTGGGAAATGAGAACCAGTTTTTGAGGAGAAGGGCAGTCCAAGATGAGAAAAGAAACTCGAAAATAAATTAGAGGCTTCCAAAAACTGTTTTTTTTTTTTTTTTAAAGATTGAAATGATTAAGCTGCTGTGATGCAAATAGAGTCCTGACTAACCTTTGTAAGCACATTCTGTGCTTTGGGGTAGATTTGTCTGGTGAAAATCTGATTGCCAGCATGGAGGGAAGGGTGACTGAGACAGTTGCATGTGAAATTTTGTTTATTAAAACTTACTCACTTGGGCTCATCATTAAAACTGGCGGGTGGGGAGGAGAGAAGGGTTCGTTACTGTGTTTCAACCCCAACAGGTATTGGGTTCCTATTTGTGTACTTAGGACTTTTCTGAAAAGGATTCCATTTTGCTTGAGGACGTGAATATTTCTCTGTCAGACTCGAGTTCTGACAGTGGTCCACAGGGGTGACGATAGGAGATCTGAGGTGATGCTCACCTGTGTGATTGCACACAGACAAGGCAATGAAGGGAAAAATCATCCTTAGGTTGTCCTGAGTCCTTAACATTACTACAGAGAATTCTGGCACTATTGAAAAGAATTTTAAGTGAGGGCTAGAAGCTACCATCAGAGTAATAGTAGAAGTAACACTGTCATATTATCTAGACTTCATCTCGTCCTGCATAGAAGAAGAGGTGGCGTGATCACCAAGGAGAGCTTGGAAGTGTTGTCAGCCATGAATGTTAGAGCTATTCCAGTCCTAGGGCATCGTTAGTCTGAGACCTTCATTTTCTAGATTAGGTAACGGAATCACCGGGACTGGTCCAAGACCTCACAGTGAAGCAGAGGCAGAACTCCAGTCTCTCCTTCCCAGGTGAACTGTTCATATCGTTCGATGGGCTGACTCAGTAGCGCCAGTCTCAGCAGCAACAGATAGGTTCCCTGGCCTGGTTGACAGCAGGGAGTAGGAAGGAACCACCACCAATCTGGGGTGGAGATCACTTTCTTCAACAAGGGCCGCAGTCAGCTTTTGCCACGACGTCAGGTTGTGAATTTAATGTACCAGTTTTAGTTGGCCCTGTTACAGCAAGAAATTCCAGTGTTAAAAAATGGTCTTCTTGTCCAGTTTTAAGTATATGTAGAAATACTTTAAAGCATTTCTGAATTTTAATTTCAGGATAATTAGATTTGGAGAAATTAACTCCTTTAGGCATTTATAATTTTTTAAATATTAGATAACAAAGAAAAGTCAGTAAAGTATACTTAAAGGTACAATCGCCTAACTCAGAAATCTCTTTTTCTCTTGTAAATGTAGACTCCATTTAAGTTTTTCTATTACTCAGACTACTGAGCCCTGATTTAGGGGGTAATTTTGGAGCTTAGCTGAATATTGAAGTACATAATTTTATTAAGTTGTTAAAAGTCACAATTTGATGTTCAGGAGTGGATGTATTCACCATAAAGTAGATTCTTAGGTCAGCTAAAAACAAGAACATAGAGAAACTAAATTGCAGCTTTTGATTGCTCAGAACTGGTTTACTGTTTTTTAGGCCTGATTTCAAGATCCGACGTACAGTGTCGGGCTTCAGTTGGAGCATATACCTGAAGACAGTGCAGGCTCTGAAGGAATATCCGATGATTGGAGACAGAATAGCAGAGAAAATACCAATTTAGTGAACAACAATGAGCCAATTAGTCAAAAAACATTGGCTTGAATTTCATGGGAAGGCACCGAATCATTACTAACTCCTGTGGTATTCAGAATCATAACATCAATCATGATGAACCACTTTGGTAGTCATGTGTTCATAATATGTAATTCTGTAAAAATTCTCTTGGTTTGGCATTAATTAATAGTGGCCATATTTTATGAAATGGCATATTTCATTGAAAACACTTGTATTTAAACACATCAGCTAAGAACTTGAAAAAATTTTCCTAGCGCAGCATTCATTAGAATTTATAATTGCTGAGTTCTCATGGGAAAAAGTAGTTTCTCATTTTAAGTCCCAAAGTTTCGATAGGATTTGGTATAGCATTTCATTTCACTTCTAGTCCTAATGACTCACTGCATTCTTTTCCCCAGGACTTATCCGCTGTTTACCCTCAGCGTTCTCTCTCGTGTAGACACAAGCCTAGTGAATCAATAAGCATGACTATTTTCATGAACAGTTGAATAATTCAGCGCCTGCAATGCCATCGGAAGACATTATCTAGTGTGCAAGTTTCAGAAAAAAGAACATTTCTTATACCTTTATATCTTGGTTGAATTTGGTTTTTTTAAAAAGATTAAATTCTGGCGGAGACTTGTCAAAACTGAGCCTGGGACATTCTCTCAGAGTTGAGAAGTAGCACTGTCCTCATTTTACAGATAAAGGCAGCTGGCATCACCACCTAATTAATGACTTGCCCAAGTTCACACAAGTAAAAAGCCAGGAGCTAGATTTGGGACTCTTGCACAATCCATTAGACTGTTTTCATCTAAGTCATCATAATGGAATTAAATATAATTTATATATCTTTGTCAGTGCTATTTAATGAGTAAGTCCTATTTACATAAATGTTTTAGCATTTCCATGCCCTCCAGGCCATGAAGGCAATTCATTTTTATAATTTTAATTATTATAAGCCTCTGAGTGTATAAAATCAGAAGCAAAATGAGTACAGGTACATGTAATTTTATTATTGTTAAATCCTATGGTGTCAGTGATAGGATTCAGAAAGAAAAACTGTTCATTAGATATTGGCTGCTCATTACGTATATTGTGTTTTGTTTAACACCTCTAAAATTATATTCAGAGTTAAAGAGAATATATTCTTATTTCTGCAGGTTTATTTTTAAACCATTCAGGAATATAGCGCGTTTTCAAAGCTATAGCTTGATTCTCGAACATAATAGTCTGTAAAAAGTGAACAGAACTGCCCATGTGATCAGTGCTTTTGTGATTTTCCTCACATATCTGTAAATCATCGCTGGTCTGTGATTGTTGTTGCCATATTGTCACTGAGAAAGAATTCCACATTAGGATAGTCTCTAGTTAAATTTTCTTCTCTCCAATGAAAATATCCTGCCCCTTCTTCCTTTTTTTTTTTTTTTTAAATTTTGGGAGAATGATAGAGGAACTTCAAAGCAGTTGTGAATGAGAACCCAGCTTAGTTTATGACACAAATTTATCCCAAATACCCTTTTTCTTCCTAAAATATCATTAATAATCCAGCATCTAACATAGGAGATTCACTATCACTTTAGACTTCTTAGCAGTTTTTCTTGTGACTTAGTACCTTATGCCTTTATTTGAGGACAAATAATGATTGTTAGAGACCACTGAAAATAGAATTTTAGCATTTTGAAGGAATTATTGTATAATATTGTTCCTCCAAGCAATTTAGAAACTACTCCTGGAATTTCTTTTTGTTTATTTAGTGTTCTATAGCTTTTAGAACCTGTGTCTTCTTCCTTTGTAAAAAATAGGGTGACCTCCCAGGCTGTAATTTTTAATAACTTCTGTAAGAATCAAATATGACATCCATATAGAAGATATACCTTATAGTTGTTTAAGTGGTAATCCATACTCTACCTTAAAACCTAGGAATAGTTTTAATAAGCCATTATAAACTCTTATCATTAAATATCATTAAATCCTTTTTTTTAAACTTCATTTATGCCAGGTATTTTTATATTGTGAAAGTTGGATTAAACCAAAACAGAGCTTGCAGAAACCTATCAGAATACATTCGAAATTTACATTGCAAGAATAACAGGACAGATTTTTAAAACCAATATTCTAGTTGTTGCATTAGGTTTTGAAAGTTGACTAGGACGTTGAAAAGGCTCACTTTCCAGAGTGTGACAGAAATTCGTTACTTTGTTTTATTTCCCTTCAGAAATGGCTTATTGTAATAGGGTTTTGTCACCATGACTATAATAGATCATGTGCATCCATCCTGTTCCCATTTTGCCCTTTCTTGTTCAGTTGCCAAGTTGTGTCCAGCTCTTTGTGACACCATGGACTGCAGCATACCAGGCCCTTCTGTCCTTCACTATCTCCTGGAATTTGCTCAAATTCATATCTGTTGAGTCAATGATGCTGTCTAACCATCTCATCATCTGCCTCCCTTTTCTCCTTTTGCCTTCAGTCTTTCCCAGCATCGGGGTCTTTTCCAGCGAGTCATTGGCTCTTTGAATCAGGTGGCCAAAGTATTGGAGCTTCAGCTTCAGTGAGAGTCCCTCCAATGAATATTTGGGGTTGATTTCATTTAGAATTGACTGATTTCATCTCACAGTTCAGGGGACTCCATTTAGAGCCAGTTCAACTTGAAATCTTGAGAAGTTGACAAGGTTTACCTAGTAGAATCTATTAGTTTGAAGTGTCCCAAACCAGAAGAAACACTTTTAACCTACTTAGGCAGGCATTTATAATAGCTTGAAGGTATCACTTATACACAAATTAGGGAAATGGTAAAATTTTCAAAATTAGAAAATACCTTGGAATGTCGTCTAGACATCGGACGTTATGTTTAAGGATGTGAGTTAAAAAAAAGTTGAGTAATATGCTGACAGTCATGCAGTTTGGACTAGTCCTAGAACTGTATCCCAAGCCCTGGTATTCTAGTCCAGGGGGCTTTCCAAAAACCATATAACTGTGGTTTTGTTCTTATTTCTAATTATTCACTATTTTAAAGACCTATACTTACAACATTTTGTTGTTGCTCTGGAGAAGTTACTGTACTTTACTTGCACATTCCTCTAAAAGCAGTGTTAGTTTGAACTTTGCCCTTGTTTTTACTTACCTAACCCCAGAATCCTGGAATGCTTTCTTTGCTAGAACTTTCATTCTTAACATTTTATTCTCTTTAAATACAGCCTCATTCCACATGTATTTTTTTTTCCCTCCACGAAGAGTTGTAATTTGTCTACCTATTTCATTTCAGTCATGGTCATGCACTGTCAAAATTCCCGTCCCTGATTCTATTTTCCTGGTAGCTTCTTGCACAATTACTTACATATTTTTCAAGTAAGGATGTATGTCAACTAAGCTATTCAATCCAATGAACGTTTATTGCACACCTTCTATATGCAAAGCTCTGTGCCATCTCAGGACTGGAGAGGACTAAAAATAGGCGAAGCAGAATACCTTCAGAAACTTACAGGACACCCAGGTCATGTGCTGCAAAGCAATCATAATGTAGGAAAGTAAGGTGCAAGAGGACGGTCACGTCCAAGTCCCTAAGATGGCTGCCTCGTGTGGGTTCTTGTCTTCACTCAGGAAAGAATTCAAGAGTGAGCCCTAGTAAAGAGAAAGATTTATCCAGGAAGGAAGCACACTCCATGGAGAGAGTACAGGCCATCTTGGAAGGCAAAAGAGGCACAAGAGGCCCAAGGGTGTGGGTTTGTCGGGTTTTATAGGCTAGGCTGGGTAATTACATAGGCTAATGAGTAGGAGGAACTTTCCAGCTATTTGGGGGATGGGGTGGGGATTTCTAGGAACTGGGTCACTGCCCACTTTTTGACCTTTTGTGGTCATCCTTGGAACCATCATGGCCCTGGGGTGTGTTAACACTGAGCATATACTGAGGCTCAAGGTCAAGTGGAAGTTGAGTCTGCCATCTTGGACCCAGTTGGTTCTTATTAGTTTATGTCCTGTCCTTGGACTATGTCAATCTTTTAAAGGTTGTGCCCTGCCCTTTTCCTGTCCCAGTCAGACCTTCCCTGTGAGATATATAAAGGAGGTGAAGGAGGTGCAGGAGGGGCTCCAAGGATCACAAATGCACACGGGATTAAAGGAATGAGAACCTAGCAACCCCAGCCTGAAGAATTTGAGATTCAGCTTTGGTCCTTGGCTTATACTTTATGAGTTAATCTTACATTACCAAAATCACCTTGCAAACTTCATATTTTCATTCATTAATTACACAGGTGTGGCTGGGGACATGGAGGAGGGGAATGCACATAATTATGTATTTGCTTTGTATGGAGCCTTAGGAAGCAGCACCTCAGTGAATTTGGGGAAGTGCTAAAATACTGAAAGATCTTACAGTTCAGGAGATAACTGTCTGCTTATTTCATTTTATTTAATTGTTGTGGAGAGAGAGTCCATGGCAACAAGATTCCTGGTGACCTGAGCCATGTGACCTGAGCAAGACACTTAATTTCTCTGAGCCTCAGTTTCCTTATCTGTAAAAAACAAGGATTAAAATGTGCAAATAAAATGAGTTAAAAATGTATATTTTATAAACAGTCCACCATCCTAAAGACATAAAGGATGATAATTGTTCACCTGTGTACTTTCCAGTTACCCTCGTGTACTATTCTTTTTTAAAAAATGTTTTATTTTGTATTGGGGTATAGCCAGTTAACAATGTGATAGTTTTAGGTGGGCAGCTGGGAGACTCAGGCATACATACACATGGATCCATTCTCCCCCAAACTCCCCTCCCATCCAAGCTGCCACATAACAGTGAGCATTGGTATCGCTAAAGCCATTTTCTGCTTTGGGCTTTGTTGACCATAAAACTCCTTTTGCACTTCCTTCTGTCTCTTGCTGATGGTATTTATAAGTTACCTCCTTAATTACTATAAAAAAAAAAACTTCAAAGTCTCTGGAAAGTCAAAACTATCAACTTTTATCTCTGAAATTTTTAAGTATAGAACACACAATATGTCATCATAGTTTAAGGAGTTGATTTTAAGAGTTTTCCACTGTGTACTGGTGCAGCTGAGAAGTGAAAGCCCTGGAAATAATATAGCATATTTAACATCTGTGCATTTTCCCTCAATTTTTAGTCATGGTTTCCTGATGGCAGCTGACCAAAATGAAACGGTATTTTTTAAACTAGTCTAATATTTGATGTACTTCAAATGCATCAACTTTTATTGGCATGCTTTAAATGGGAACAGGAAGACCTTTCTACTAAAGAAATATAGTTTTGTATCTAATTTATTCTGTAAGTACTTGTGCAGCAGAATGTGGAAGCCACTGTGCTAAATAATGTGAATGTTATATAAACATAACTAATAGTTTAAAATCTAGAAAGAGGGAATAAAATATATGAGTAGTCACCACATAAGGCAATATATGACAATGTCCTGTGTCACAAAATGACAAAGGCTGCAGGAATTCAGAGTGAAGAACCAGGACTCACTTCCTGAAGAAAGTAGCAGTTGTATAGTACCTTAAAGATACTACTCTGAGACAACGAGTTACACACACCAGAAGCAGCAAAGAGATAACAAAAAGCTGGTTGATCAGGAGATAAATGGCCTTGGTCACATAGGCTCTGGGAAATATGGCAGGCTTTTGAGTGGTGGCTAACGTTATCACTGTAGGGGTTTAAGTTCTGCTGGCGATGTACAGACTGCAGGATGCCAGGCTTCCCTGTCCCCTACGCCGGGAGACGGTGAGGGACAGGGAGGCCTGGCAGCCGCAGTACATGGGGTCGCAAAGAGTCAGCCACGACTTGGCGTCAGTCAGAGGGGCTGCTGCTCCCGTGGTTTGGGAATGAGATAATCAGGGCCATAGTACAGAATGAGCATGGTGGTTAAACAGAAAGTAAGGAGAAACGGTGAAGAAAGAATGACAAGACTTGGTTACTCATCGAGAACAGAAAAGGAGAAGCCAAAATAAAAAAGTAGAGAGCAATTATCAGTTTGGAGAAGAAAGTAGTTATCTACTTTAGTCTTGTTGAATTTGTCCCGGAGTGAGAAATTATATCTGAGGGCAATGCAAGAACTTGTGGCTGCAACAGCTGAGCCTCAGGTAACCTTTGAGGATTCACGGAATTTAGGAGAGGTGCCAAAATATTGGGAATGGGAAATGGCCCATTTTTTGTATGTGTAGTTTTTTTTTAAGACAGGAAAAACATGGATTCTACCCAATACAGTGCAGTGAGATTGTTGCTGTTCTTTGGTTACTAAAATGATGAGTTGTGAACATGTAGAAAAATAACTGGTTAATCGATATGAAAAGCTGTCCGAACATCACTATGATCAGAAATAAAAAGCCACGGAACACTGAAATCCTTCTTCCATCAAATTTGGGGCTAGCAAAACAACCAAGAAAAGTTTGGTAATGCCAGGTGTAGTCGAGACCATTGAGAAATGGATAGTCTCAGATACGTCTAGAGGGAGTATCAGTTGGTACAGCATTTTGGAAGCAGTTTGGCTGTGTTTATTAAAACTGAAAACACATATATTCAGTGACCAGGCATTTTCACTTCTCAGAGAAACCCTGGTATTAGTTAGTGCAAAGTAGTTGTAACTAAGAAACTTTATACTAATAGTGGAAAAAATGGAAACAACAAAGTGTTCATCAGTAGAGGGATGACCAGACAGACCTTGATAGTGTGGAATAGTATGTGACAATTGCAGAGAATGACATACATCTATAAGAAATTACCTTTAAAGCATAGTGTTGAATGAGAAGGGCTTCACAGGTGGCTCAGTGGTAAAGAATCTGACTGGGAGTGCAGGAGTCAAAGGAGACACAGGTTCGATCCCTGGGTCGAGAAGATCCCCTGGAGGAGGAAATGGCAACCCACTGTAGTATTCTTGCTTGCAAAATCCCATCAATAGAGGAGCCTGGTGGGCTACAGTCCTTGGGGTTGCAAAGAGTCAGATATGACTGACCACGCATGCACACACGTTGAATGAGGAAAAAGAAAAAAGAGCTAATAATTTTAGAGCTGTAAGTATACCCTGGTTCCATGTGTCAGAAGTACACATGTATATCATATAATCCACAGGACCAAGTCCTGCAAAATAAACAAACAGACTGATAATGATGGCAGTCTCTTGGAAGAGATAGAGGTTAAAATAGGTGGTAAGTTTGCCAGATTTAGCAAATAAAAATACAAATATTCCGTTAAATTTTAACTTAAGATGAACAACAAAAATTTTTTAGTATGAGTAGGTTCCAACACATGTTGGGTGTGCTTACACTAAAAATTACTGTTTATCTGAAACTCACATTTAATTGAACTTCCTGCATTTTGTCTGGCAACCCTAGTAGGTTTATTTATAACATAAATATATTTAGATATTCTTTGTTTGTATGATAAAAAGTAAGATTTAAATGTATATAAAGAAAAATGTACTAATCACTAGGTGTTCGCTTAGTTTCGTTAAGAAATTGTCCTCGGATCTAGTCTCATCTCCATGTCAGATAGCATTGCTAAACTTATAGATTGAAAGAACTATATATATATATACAAGATTTTTATTGAAAAAGACTGCATCTGGACCCCCAGCATTCAGCAGAGTGCCTGCAATTTTCTTTTGCTCTGTATTCAGTTTTATGAGCATTTATTGGATGGCTGAAGGGATAAATAAATTGTAGTATGAAGCATATTTTTGACATAATTGTGAAAAAACAACATATTTATCAGCAGCATGGGTTCCTGAAAAGGATGGAGCCACATTTTAAATTTCTCATGGAAAATTGTTTTCAAACCAGAATATACTACCCCAACATTATCTAATTTAATCTTTCTAACAATCCTGTGAGGATAAATACTGTTTTATTAAAGAAGAAACTGAGATTCAAAAAGGTTAAATATTGTTATTTCATCAGTTCTAAGATGTCCTTTGGGGATACGTTTTTGGTCACTGTCAATGGGCTTCCATCATCATTGAGTTGTTACTGACTGCACCTGTGCTTAAGAATTTGCAGAATTAGTCAATGACCTGGATGAAAATCCGGAAGATAACAGGGAGCTTGACTGCTTACCCATCAATACTCTTGATTGTACAGAGGGTAAAATTGTGTGGGAAACACAGATATGGAGAATTTTGAGTGGAAGCATGGTATAAGGGTGCTGAACTATGAGTGTAGAGAAATTTTTGGAATACCTAAATCAAATTATTCCACTTTAATTTTCATTTTAATGTGTGTTAAAGAATGATGCGTGAGGGCTTCCCTGGTGGCTCAGTGGTAAAGAATCTACCTGCTGATGCGGGAGACACAGTTTCAATCCCTGGTCCAGGAAGATCCCACATGCCGCAGAGCAACCAAGCCCATGTGCCACGACTACTGAACCTGTGCTCCAGAGCCAGGAGCCACAACTGCTGAGCCCACGGGCTGCAGCTGCTGAAGCCGAAACGCCCTAGAGCCTGTGCTCCACAACAAGAGAAGGCAACACAGTAAGAAACCCACACACCACAACTAGACAGTAGCCCCTGCTCTCTGCAACTAGAGAAGAACCTGCACAGCAATGAAGACGCAGCATGGCCAAATCAGTAAATGAATAAATGAAACTTTTTTTTTCTTTAAAGAATGATACATGATGAAAACCCACATCTGAAGACAGCTACAGAGCCATTTTAACTTCTGATCGCCAAGGAATTGATGCTTTTGAACTGTGGTGTTGGAGAAGACTCTTGAGAGTCCCTTGGGTTGCAAGGAGATCCAATCAGTCCATCCTAAAAGAGATCAGTCCTGGGTGTTCATTGGAAGGACTGATGTTGAAGCTGAAACTCCAATACTCTGGCCACCTCATGCGAAGAACTGACTCTTTGCAAAAGACCCTGATGCTGGGAAAGATTGAGGGCAGGAGGAGAAGGGGACGACAAAGGATGAGATGGCTGGGTGGCATCATCGACTCAATGGCCATGGGTTTGGGTGGACTCTGGGAGTTGGTGATGGACAGGGAGGCCTGGTGTGCTGCAATTCATGGAGTCGCAAAGAGTTGGACACGACTGAGCGACTGAACTGAACTAAAGCTCCTATATGATAAAAAAGAGTCCTGTCATCATTTACTTGGCAATTGTTTTTCTTTCTTAGTATGCCTTGAAATAACAGTAAATCTTAAAATAGACGATGTCTTATTTAGATTTAATGCACAAAGATACTCAAGGTCTCCCAGTTGGAGAGGTCCAGAGTCAGAATTTCATAAGCCTGTAGCCTGAATCACTGTAGTCCACCATGAGGTGAAAGGGAGGGATTGAACACTTCTAATCTTGCTCATAATTAACTCTCGACATTTTGTGTCTCAAGAAATTGAGAATTATCTGGGAATTGGCAGTGATAAAAATGTGTGTGTTAGTCACTCAGTTGTGCCCGACTTTTTGCAACCCCATGGATTGTAGCCCACCAGGCTCCTCTGTCCATGGGATTTTCCAGGCAAGAATACTGGAATGGGTAGCCATTCCCTTCTCCAGGGAATCTTCCTGACCCAGAGATCAAACCCAGATCTCCTGCTTTGCAGGCAGATTCTTGGCTGTCTGAGCCACCAGGAAGATAAAAATATTGTGTTCTTAATATTATTTGGAGAAACATCGATTCTTCCAAATATTGAACACTTAGAATTTGTGAAGAGTGTCCCTATGGAAAACTTTATTCAAAGCACTTATACACCTGTCTATTACTTGATTATTATAATAGGATATGAAAAACACGTGTCATCCTCCCATATACTAATGAAGAAACTGATACAGGTAGAAAGTAGGTGAAGCTATTTTTCTACTGTGCTTCTCAGGTGGCACTTGTGGTAAGGAACCCACCTGCCAGTGAAGGAGACATAAAAGACGTGGGTTCAATCCCTGGGTCAGGAAGATCCCCTGGAGGAGAGCATGGCAACTCACTCCAGTATTCTTGTCTGGAGAATCCCATGGAGAGAGAAGTCTGGCCGGCTACAGTCCATGGGGTCGCAAAGAGTCAGACATGCCTGAAGCAACTTAGCACGCATTATACTACTCAGGCATAAGAAGAAATCGGTTCCAAAGGGAAACAGAGACCTCTCTCTAGTCCATAAGGCCTCTAATGATGGGTAAACTGGAGAGGTCCCTGCAAAGCATGCCTCAACTGGAAAAATTCCCAGATTTCGATGAATATTGGAAAGATAGGGATTTTTTTCTAATTGAGGTATAGGAGACGTAATAAAGTTGGTGCACTGATCTCAACTGTGCATACAACTTTTTTTTTTCCTTTTTTGCTAATATAATAACTATCCAGATCAAGAAAGAGAATATTTCCAAAGGCTTCTTCCTGACCACCCCCAGTCTACAAGACCTTCCCTGAAGATAATCACTCACTGGCTTATATCATATAAAAGTGTGTACTGTTTTGTGTGTAGCTTCTATTACTCAATATCCTATCTGTGAGATAAATTTTTGTTCTTCTGTGTACCAGTAGTCCTGCCAAACAGTTTCTCAAGTGGTTTAAACTATTTTGTTTTTGCATCAGTGCTATGGGAGAGTCATTTGCTACATATCTTTAACAACCCTTGGTGTTGTCAACTTAAACCATTGTAGTAGTATCTTGTTATGCTTTTAATATTCAGTGCTGTGAAGACTATTAAGGGTAAGCACCTTTTCATAAGCTGTAGACGTTTGAAGTTCCTCTTTTGTGAAATGAGTGTTCTTACTTTTCACCATTTTTAAACGTTTGGTCATGTGTCTTTTTCTAATTGATTTTTAGGAGTTCTTTATACATTGTGGGTAATGCTAAAATCTCCCAGTGAGTAGGAATTTGAATGGACTCTTCCCTCTCTCTTTACTCAGAGCATCAGGCATGATTTAATCATCTCCTGGACTTCTCTTATGTTGTCGTTTAGTCTCACTCTTTGTGATCCAACTCTTTGTGATCCTGTGCACTGCAGCCTGCCAGGCTTCCCTGTCCTGCACTATCTCCCGGCGTTTGCTCTAGGCGTTTGCTCTAACTAATGTCCGTTTGTCCGTTGAGTCAGTGATGCCATCCAACCATCTTATACTCTGTTGCCCTCTTCTCCTCTTGCCCTCAGTCTTTCCCAGCATCAAGGTCTTTTCTAGTGAGTCAGCTCTTTACATCAGGTTGCCAAAGTATTGGAGCTTCAGCTTCAGCAGCAATCCTTCCAATGAATATTCAGGGTTGATTTCCTTTAGGATTGACTAGTTTGATCTCCTTACTGTCCAAGGGATGCTCAAGAGTCTTCTCCAATACCACAGTTTAAAAGCATCAATTCTTCAGTGCTCAGTCTTCCTTATGGTCCAACTCTCCCATCCGTATCTGACTACCGGAAAAACCATAGCTTTGACTATACAGACCTTTGTAAGCCAAGTGATGTCTCTGCTTTTTAATATGCTGTCTAGGTTTTCATAGCTTTTCCAACAAGGAGCAAGCATCTTTTAATTTTGTGACTGCCGTCACTGTTCACAGTGATTTTGGAGCCAAGGAAAATAAAATCTGTCACTCTTTCCACTTTTTCCCCATCTGAACTCAACATTCAGAAGACTATGACTATGTTATCCTGTCCCATCACTTCATGGAAAATAGATGGGGGGAAAGTGGGCCCTCTCACTGCTGATTGCTTTAAAAATGCATAGAGACAAAATGTTTCCTTAATGCCTTTTTAGCCTATTTTGACAACTCATGATATGGCATTCAAATATTCTGTATTGGTACATTTTAACTTTCCAGTAAAGTGTTTTTAACTATGAACTAAATGTATGGGACAGGTAGTGAAGCCTCATAGCTAGGCTTTTAACTATTAAAAACTTTCACTTCCAGTCTGCATCTTGTCTAGAGAAAAATTACTGAAAGTACAGTGCCAGAAGAGAACAATTTTAGGAACTTTAAGGATGCAAAAGCAATTCTTTTTTAGCTTATCCATTTTAGTACAGTGCACGTGTGTGTGTGTGTGTGTGTGTGTGTGTGTGTTGGGGGTTGCAAATACCATATCCCTCTTAAAAGTACTATAAATAAAAGAAAACTATATTGACGTATAAGCTAGAAGAAAACACCAGTAAGCACTGTCAGACCTGGCACCTCTGGGCTAATAATAAGTGTCATGTCTGACGGAGTCTGTGGTGACCCTAAAATCTCTCTAAAAACTGGCTTACAGCGTTACTGGCCAGTTAAAACACTTCAGAAACCATTTTGAAAGATCATGTATGCTGATTCCAACAAAGAATAGGAAAGAAACAGAGACTGGCAATAGTCAAGGCAGATAAATCTGAAAGTTGTGTCCAAGTCTTTGTGACCCTATGGACTGTAGACCACCAGGCTCCTCTGTCCATGGAATTCCCCGGGCAAGAATAGGAAATACTGGAACACCCTCCTCCAGGGGAACTGGCAATAGTCTTCTGCACTGGCAGATGAACATCCCCCATGATGGGTTGTACTCGGGATATAGTTAGTCCTGCAAACTTTTAAGCTTTTGTTCTCAGTTTCGTCTTTCTAAGTTTTCAATGTGTTTAAGGATTGAACCTGTGTCTCTTATGTCTCCTGCATTGCAGGTGGGTTCTTTACCACTAGAGCCATGTGAATAGGTAACTGTTCCAATAGTTAGACTAAATAAGAGTCTAACAAACCATCTCAACAACTGTTTGTATCATTAGCTCTTCCCTTAAATGGATTACTTTGCTGTCTTTTCTGAACCACCTCTTTCTCTTACTTAATTAGTAAAACTGTTTTATTTATTGAGCACCAGTTCTTCTGTAGAATATGTGTCAGGAAATGGAGGTTAAAAAAAACACCTGAGTAAGCTGTACTCATAATTTTTGAGCAGCAGTAGTCTGTTGAAGACATAAAGCAACACTGTTAACTGTAAGTAGAAAAAGAGCTATCATTTCTTAGAAAATTCTGAAGCTTTCTGATTTTTGTTTCTGTGGTATATTTTATAAATGATCCTTGTAGGATTATTCTTGTTTCATAAACTTTATCAGAGACATTAAATTTTTTATTTTCAACAGTATAAAACTTCTAGCTGGTAACTTCAAAAACTGTCATTAGTAAAAGGGACATTTGGGATTTTTCTGGTAACGCAGTGGATAGGAATCCGCCCGCCAGTGCAGGGGACACGGGTTCTCTCTCTGGTCTGGGAAGATTCCACATGCTGCAGAGCAACTAAGCTCCTGCAACACAAGTACTGAAGCCCAGGCACCCTAGAGCCACACTCCGTAACTCCTGAGGCTGTATGCTGCAACTGCTGAAGCCCGAGCACCTGGAGCTCGTGCTGTCCAACAGGAGAAGTCCCCTCAATGGGAAGCTCGCACACCACAACAGAGACCCAGTGCAGCCTGAAAAGGGGTGGGGGGGGGACGGATTTAAATACATTTATGTATGTAATTTTAACTGGCAACTTTAGAAGAGAACAGAAAAGTAAAAAACACCTATAATTCTACCACTTTAAGAACTTGACATAAAAAAGCAGAAGTCTCCTCTGTTCCTCCTTTTTACACCTACGTCCAGAGGTTACAACCTTTAACTGTAGCTGTACCTCCTTCTGGGCTTCTGTACATTTTTATATGTGTTCACATGGGGTTGGTGGCTTCCCAGGTGGCACTAGTGATAAAGACCCTACCTGCCAGGAGACATAAGAGACACAGTTTGATCCCTGGGTCAGGAAGTTCCCCTGTAGGAGGACATGGCAACCCATTCCAGTATTCTTGCCTGGAGAATCTCATGGGCAGAGAAACCTGGTGAACTACAGTCCATAGGGTCACAAAGAGTCAGATGTGACTGAAGCAACTAAGCAGGCTGGGTTGGTAGATTTATGAGATAAAGACATTCAGTTAAATTTGAATTTCAGCAAACCACAAAAAATTTGTTCATGTAAATATGTCCTTTATATTGCAAGGGACATATTTAAACTAAAAATGTATCTGTTGGTTATCTAGAATTCCAACTTAACCCAGTGTCCAGTATTTTATCTGGCCACCATAACGCAGACATGTTCACACATACATAAATATGTACACTTTCCTTTTATCCAAATAGGATCAAACTGTATGTGTTACCCTAAGGCATGTTCTTTTACTTATTAATTTATCTAGTTAGCGTGTTAGAATTACCCAGGTTCTTTCTAACGGCTGCTGGTTATTACATTGTAGACTCATCACAATTTGTTAAACTATTCCCTTATTGGTAGACATTTTAAGTGGGTTTTTTTGTTGTTGTTTTTTTACTCTCTCAGACAAAATAGCATTGACCCTCTTGTATTGACTTATTCTGAACTGTGTTGTTGGTTCTGTTGGGTGAATTCCTAGAAGTGGAGTTGCTGGGTCATAGCACATTGTCAAAACACGGTTTGTTCATTACCTTTAAACTATTCACTGAACAGCTGAAGAGGCCACGTGCGTCTGGGGTACCTGGTCGGGTGGAGCCAGTCCTGGGTGGGAGGCGCCTTCTTGACCTCACAGAATCGGCCTCCTTTCTGCTCCACCAGGAGTGCCATGAGACCAGGCACTGTGGTTCTCCAGCTGAGCATAGCACCTGCCTCCAGAGCTGGCCTGGGACACAAACTTAGACTCGTTACTATGAGTTTACTCAAGGAGTGGCTGTGAAATTAAAGAAATAGTGTATGTAGAGTGCCTGGGTTAAAAAGCACATCTGTACAATGCTCCTTTGTTTTTCTCACCCCACTTGCATTTCTAGGTTCTTCCTTAGCATCATGGGGCTCTAGTCTGGGGAGAAGATATCCTGGTTACAGAAAAGTAGGGTATATTCCCTAACAGAACTACACCTGAGTGCTGTGGGACGATAGAAGGGGGCGCCAGGCTTAGCCTGTGGGTGTGAGAAGGTTTGCTCAGAACTTGGCCAAGATCTTCTTAAAGTAAGTCCTGGAAGACAGCTGGCAAAGAATCAGATGGACAAGATATGTGCGTTGCGGAGCAGGACGGTGGAGGGACTTCCCAGGCACAGGGAGTAGCATTGCAGAGGGACAAAGATACCACAGAGCTAATCATCTGCAGGGCATAGAAACAGCTGGAAATGCAACCAGAGGCAGTTCAGGATCAGGCATGAAAGTGTTTTAGGAAGCAGCCAAGTTCTCCTTTGTCTTATAGTGAACAGTAGGTGACTTCTGTATGAAGATTTCCATTTCAGAAATATCATTTAGTTAACATTATGGAGAAGAGAGAAGATTTAAAATACATGCTTAAATCTAAAGACAGGGGCTGTGTTGGGACACATTGCAGTCATACAGGCAAGAGATACTGGCAACTTGAGAAGGAATGTAGAGGTAGGATTTGAAAGGAAATTTAGGAACCACATTACTAGGACTGGTTGGGTGGAGAGAAGGGATCTAAAATGTCTATCAGATTTGTGGATCACTCATTTGGGTGGACAGTGGTGCCATTATTTAAGATAAGAAATGCAGGCTGCAAAGTTTGATCACAGTGAAGAAACTGTATTGCTATCTGAGGACATACTGAGATCAGTTGCTGTGGAATATTCTAGAAAAGATGAGCAGGAAGCATTGATGTTTGCATGTCTGACACTCAGGGGAGAGGTCCCATCTGCCAGTATGACTTTGGATACTCAGAATATAACTGTTGGAGCCAGGAATGAGTGAGGTGAGGAGGTGAAGGCAGAATTTAGAATTTAAGGTTCTTTTGAGACACATGACTGGAAGCACAAACAAATGCTGCATGTTTGTAGTAACTGTTGTGGACAGCAAAAGGGAGCTTGCCAGAGACCCAGAGAAGATGGAACTGACAGCCCGGGTGGAATTGGAGACTAGGACAGGTAACCATTCCCAGTCTTAATCGTAGAAGTTGGGATGGGTAGGTATTTATTAAGGTGGGGCCTTGGAGGATTTAGAATGGCAAAACACTGGTATTCTTGCCTGAAGAATTGCATGGACAGAGAAGCCTGGTGGGCTGCAGTACGTGGGGTCACGAGGGTTGGACACGACTGAGCGACTAAATCACCACCCTGTGCTGTACAGCCGAAACCAACACAACATTGTAAAACAATTATCCTCCAATTAAATTGTTTTTCTAAAAATAATAATAATAAAAAAATAAAAGACCATGATCCTGCATTTAAGGGAGAGGCATCCTTAAACCAGAACGACACTCACTGTATAAAATTTACCTGTGCTTAGTACCTGGGTGCAACTAGGACTAAGAGCTTCCTAGCCTTGGTGCCACCCATCTTTCCCTAGACAATTCCTGTTGCATTGGCTATTTTAACACTAACTTGCTGAATTCTTTGTACAGTAAGATAGTCATTAGATTCTGAACTAAACGTTGGGTGTTTTGTTTGCTTTCGCCTTGATGAATGCTCTTCCGTTCCCTTTAGCCTAAAGATCCCCTGTTTTCTCTTGGCCTCCCTGCTTTCCGTGTCTAGATATGACCACCCAGAGTCTCTTCTTCCTGTCCATGGAAGAACTTATTAGCCAGGAGCATTTGTTCCTCCTTCCCCTGGAGATGCATTTGCCGCCTCTCTCCTAACAGGCTGCCAGCTTAAAAACTCAGTCCTTGAAATAACACGAACTAGCAACTGCTGAAGCACTGCCTCTTCTGAGCCCCCTTAAACAGCTGTGCACGCGGCTTGACCCAGAACAGATAATACACACAGATGTGTTTATGGGAAGGAGGCACGAACACTCTCAGGGTGTTGTTTTCAGCTTCTCACCACTGCAGGGATTTCTTCTCTTTTTCAAGGAAGAGGTACATTGTGGTAAGCAGTGTTTTATGACCTATAATAAAAACCCTTGTAGAGACAATTTTTTTGACCCAAAGAAGCTAAGTGTTCTTTTCGCTCATCTCCATCTCTGTGTGGAAATGCACACAGTTCAGTGTTAATGCATAACATAAGGGAATAATATCACAAATTCTCATTCTTATTTAAGCTGGGAAAGCAACCAAAGTTAATTATGTAAGAAAATCCATTAGGAATGTGTTTCCCTACTTAGTAGTAGCTTCTGAACAAATATGTTGATTAAGTAAAAAACTATATTGCATTTTATAGCATATTGTTATTATCTCATGGAAACACCCATAGGACCATTTGAGGGAACCCCAATAGAAAAGTCAGTCCCCAGGAATAGATTAAAAAGCAGCTTGAAGCCACCTTAGAAAGTAGGGTGTTATAGAGAGACGTGAAATACATTCAGTGAATAATAACAGATGATTTCTAAGGACGCTTCAGGACCTAAAATGCTAGCAATCTTTAGTCTTCCAGAGTTAAGAACAGGCAGCATAACACTTGATTTAAATAAAGTCATAACTGCGTTAAAGATTTGTCCTCTAGTATGCACACGGTAGTGTTTGTTAACCTTGGTGGCTCAGTGGTAGGGAACCCGCCTGCCAATGCAGGAGACACAAGAGACATGGGTTTGATCCCTGGGTTGGGAGGATCCCCTGGAGAAGGAAATGACAACTCCCTCCAGTATTCTTGCCTGGGAAATTCCATAGACAGAGGAGCCAGGCGGGCTACAGGCTCTAGAGTCGAACACGACCGAGCACCACCACCACAATGACTGTTTGGGAAGTTAGAGATTGTTCATGTCCCAACTGGAGAAATGAGATGAGTCTAAACCTAGGGTGGTGCCGGACACCATTGCTAATGGCAAGTCCTCTTCTTGATGTCGTGGCACCAGTTCTGAAGCCAGTAGACAAGCCAGGAAATTCACACAGTGTTGTTCATTTTCACAGCCACCCTCAAGAGAGTGTTATCCCCATTTTACAGGTGAGGAAACCAAGGCTGGATGTGAGGGAAGGGAAGGTAGGGGGTAAGTAGCAGGCCCAAGTACACCCAGTGTCTAACTTGGAAATGTAACAGAGTCCTCAGAAGATGGCTCCCTAAAGTTGACCTCTGGAAACAAGCATTAATATAGTGCATTCGTCTCTTGGATTGCCTTTCCCCTCTTTTCTTTTTCTAGTGTTCTGGTTCAGATTCCTGTTACCTCACGTCTTACATCTTTTTTCCCTTGTGTTTTGATTTTTCTACATTTAACAGTGAATATGCGTTACATTTCTAATCAGACACTTAGAATATCTTTCCTTTTTGGAGAACAGGGAAGAGGAGGGAGGGATCCCATGTGAAATGCCGTAGCAGGATTCAGTTAGAAGTGGAACTTCTTATTGGTTGGGGCAAGTAAAGTGCTCATTGATGATCTTGCAAGAGCCATTGCGTTTCCATTCACTGTATGGATGTGGTGTGGGTGGGGAATGAGAAAATGTGCACCCTAAAGACCATTGGCTAAGGAAGGAAGGGGGTTGCTTGGGTTGTTTATGGTCAAGGGACAATAGAAAGGGAAGTCCCAGATACAGTAGGAAGGGCAATGGTTAGTAGAGCGAGGGGCAGGATTTGAGGAAGCTGGAAAGAAGGAGACTCAGAGCACAGGAGGAAGATGAACACTGCAGGGAAGGGAGGAAAGCTTTTCCACCAGGAGGTGAGGGAGAAGGGTAGATGCCAGGGCTCATCAACGTTCAGGTGGCGCCCAGGAAGTTGATAGCATCCTTTGGTGGTCTGTGTTTCTCTGTCAAGTGGAGTGCACACTAGTGTGCCCGGAGAAGGAAGAGAGATGATAAAGTAGAGGGACAGCAGTGAGAATTTCACCTGCAGGGACACCACAAGAGCTAACTGGGGACCTGTATGATTCCCGGGCAGCACTGTCATCGTCAGGGTTAGAGACTGACTTCGTATTAATGGTAGACATGTATGTGGTCATTTTTCCCACTTAACAGCTCTCTGAAGCACAGGTAGAACAGCTGAGAAAGACAGCATTTGGGCTAATTGAGAGTAATCTTTGCATAGAGGATGAGATAGAATGAGCACGGAACCAAAGAGGTAAGGAAATTGACAGATTTAACGAATGATGCTTGAAGAAGTTGCTTTCCAAGTGTAATTAATTATGCTAAGAGGTTTATGTGAATTTAAGTGGTATTTTGACATTCAAATAAATGTAATTAAAGTGACTGTTAAATTTTTAATTAAAAAAAATCAAAGTTAAGTAATAACATGTTCTTAATTTTAGCCATGGGAGTAGATGGCACAGAATGGAATGGAGTTGAGGAAGTCCAAGTTTCCTGAAGCTAAGGTGTTCTCAGGGTGCTGAGGCCATGCAGGAATATAGTGAGTGTGGGGCAGAAAGGATGAGCCATGGTCTCGAGAAATATGGTGGATTGACAGGAAGTGATAGCAGTGAGGAGGGAGATGCTGTGACCATGCATGGAGGAGGATGTAAGTCTCACAGTCAAAAGGATGGCTGCGTGAATTGACAAAAGAAGGTTGGTACAGGCCCCAAGGCTGGGGTTGGGGGGCGCGTTTCATTGGGGGGTGAGGGTTAAATGAAAGGTAGTGACCTTAACAGGTTTTAGTTAATAAAATTTGAGTTGTTAGGGTTGTTAGAATAATTTTCAGTTATTCTGAAAATTGTAAGAACAAGTTACGATTGTTCTTACAAGTTGTAAGAACAATTGATGGCAAAGTTGAATGTCTTGAAGTAAGAGCATTATTTTGGGGGGAATTCCCTGGCAGTCCAGTGGTTAGGATGCTGTGCTTCCACTTCAGGGGTCCCAGGTTCAACCCCTGGTCAGGGAACTAAGATCCCACAAGCCAATTTTTGGGCTTCCCTGGTAGCTCAGCTGGTAAAGAATCTGCCTGCAATGTGGGAGACCTGGATACAATCCTTGGGTTGGGAAGATCCCCTGGAGAAGGGAATGGCTACCCACTCCAGTATTCTGGCCTGGAGAATTCCATGAACTGTATAGTCCATGGGGTTGCAAAGAGTTGGACACGACTGAGCGACTTTCACTTTCAAGAGCGTTATTGGGCTTCCCAGGTAGCGCTAATGGTAAAGAACCCACCTGCCCATGTAGGAGACTTAAGAGACTCGGTTTCCCATCTCTGGGTTGGGATGATCCGCTGGAGGAGGAAGTGACAACCCACTCCAATATTCTCGCCTGGAGAATCCCATGGACAGAGGAGCCTGGCAGGCTCCAGTTCACAGAGTCGCAAAGAGTCGGACACAACAAGCGACTTAGCAAGCACGCACGCAAGAGCATTATTGCCCTAACTACGAGGCCAGTGGTGGGCAGCCCCAAAGTCGATCCTGCTATTCAGCGATGTCATCAGAGAACAGACTCTTTCCCTCATTACACTCTGACATTGCCTGTGTGCAGATGGAATCTCCCTTTCCATGTCAGGGTGGTTGCTACAGTCTCAGGTTCATGCCCTCAAGCAATAGCATAATTTAGTGTAAGGTGCACAGGTGGAGAGTGAGGCCTGGGGGATGAGGAGGCAGTACAGCAGAGAGTTTTCTGCAGTGGTCTTACTAGGGGAAAAATACTTTCTGAAATGTGCCTGTATGTCTCAGTAGCTAGGACTGGGTCTCATGTCCATCTCTGAACCCACTCCTAGCAAACAGGAATGTGACTGCCGTGGAGCAGTCCTTCATGACTGGCACCCAGCAACGTAGGCCCACAATCATATGCTCCACTCTTTGGAATAGCAAGGTCTCTAGTATAGTATCTCATTTGGAGAGGAGGGAAGTATGCAGTGAGAGACAAGCTTTCAGATAAGGGAAGTGAGAAGGAAAATGCAGGAAGACAAGGTATTTTGTCCAGATGCAGTCATTAAAAAGCACGCTGTTGGGGACTTCCCCGGTGGTTTGGTGGTTAAGAATCCACCTTGCAATGCAGGGTTCGATCCTTGGTCAGGGAACTAAGATCCTACGTGCTGCTGAGCAGGTAAGCCCACACACTCCTGAGCCCGTGGGCCACAACTAGAGAGTCCTTGTGCCACAACGAAAGATCCCACACACCACACAGCTAAGACCCGACACAGCAAAATGAATTAATTTAAAAAAACTTTAAGAAAAGCATACTGTTAAATTTTTTTATTATGAAGAATATGTTTTTAAATGGGGAAATAGCCACAGTATATTGTTCAATGATTTTAAAAGGATCACAAAACAATGTGATCTATGTTTTGTCTAGAACAAAAACCATTTTGAGTCATTAGCCAGCAACCTAAGCACTTATTCTTCGTATTTTCTTGTTTATGCAGTGTCAATTTTTGTATCCCGATCTGAGGAAGTTATAATTGACATTGCTATTTATAGTTTCAGTTCCCAGTGACTTTCCAGTGTGGGTTAGTAATAACCATCATGATGAGGTAATGACTCCTTCTTTTAGACGGTCCATTTAGCCATTGCATTGTCCCTCAAGCACCAACAATATGTCCAGGCTTGGTGAACATCAGTTGTGATTTTCTTATTTCCACTTAGTTGGGACTGATCCTTTACTTACTCAGCATTATCGTCAGTTCCAGGATTGAATAATATATATAGCTCCTTTTTATGCTCTCTTCAGAATACGTATTTTGTTAATAAAATTTATGTAGGAAATGACTTTTATTATGCTTTCATCCAGTTGCCTAGAAGCAGTGGAAGTAGAAGAGCCAGCACCTGCAATGAGGGGCTTTGCCTTTGTTTCTGCTGAAGAACCCCCAGGCCAGGCGTCCCTTTCCTCAGCCATCTCACCTTCTCCCTTTGGAAGCTAGTGGCCCATGACTTGTGGGTAATCTCCAGGGCCTCCCATTTATTCCTTACTTTCAATTTACTTTCCAGCTGATCTGAAGCTTTAAGGAGCCCACTTTAACCCTCCTCTTGCTTTTTTGGAATTTGTTTTGCCCTTTGTGATTTGAGGTGAAGCATTCTGTGGGTTCTCCTGAGGACCAGAGTGAGAAGTTTAGAGTGCCGTCTTTGCAGCCCATTGTTAACAGTGTGAATCGATCCGTGAAAGCGGGAGAAGCCACTGTCAAGTTTTGGAGTAGAGTACAGTGTAGACTGTACAAGCTTAATACAATGACTTCAGGCAGCTTCTCCTTAAGCACGGAAGTGGAAGGAGTAAATGAAATTGCCTATGAGTGAATGAACCCAGCTGATAGACTTCCCAGGACCAGGCTTTGTTATCTATTACTTCATTGCTTATGCAGTAATATTGTACCACATTTTACAGGAAAACTGTGATTTTTTAAAAGATCCTGGGACTAGATTCAGCAATCCACTTGTGGGCCTATATACCTGAAATTATTGAAAGCAGGGTCACAAAGAGATACTTATATACCTACATTTGTAGCATATTCTTACAGTAACCAAAATAATACAAGTTCATCCTTCAGCAGATGAATGGATAAGCAAAATGTCATCAATCCATATAGTGGAATATTATTCAGCTTTAAAAGGAGGGAAATTCTGACACATGCTACAACATGGATGAACTTTGAGGACGTTACACTAAATGAAATAAGCCAGTCACAAAAACAAATACATTATGATTCCACTTATATGAGGTATCTAGAGTAGCCAGATTCATAGAAACAGAGAGTAGAGGAGTGATTGCCAGGGTCTGGGAGGAAGGGAGAAATGAAGAGTTGTTTAGTGGGTATAGAGTAGTTTCAGTTTTGCAAGATAGAAAAGTTCTGGCGATTGGTTATACAGCAGTTTGAATATACTTACTACTAAACTATACACTTAAAATTGGTTAAGGTGGGAATTTTATACATATCTTACCACAAATAAAATTTTAAAATATATACTTGTAATCAACAAAAAGAGGAAAAAGAAAGAGATCCTGAGACTAGCCCTCCCTATTGTCAATAGTCCTCTGCTTCATAATTTTATCATCATGTGATCTTTACTTCTATTATAATTATAGTAGTGTGTAGTGTTAGTCGCTCAGTCGTGTCCGACTTTCTGTGACCCTCGGACTGTAGCCTCCCAGGTTCCTCTGTCCATGGAATTTCCTAGGCAAGAATACTGGAGTGGGTTGCCATGCCCTCCTTCAGGGAATCTTCCCGACCCACAAGTTGAACCTGACTCTCCTGCACTTCAGGCAAGTCAACATGTTATTAGTTTAGTGTTGTTAAAAAAACACAAAAACCTTTGTTGTGTTGATCTGTGAGATTCCTCTAACATCCTTCATAAGAAACCAACTGGATAGGAGATCTTTGTACAAAACAACAAATCATTTATAAAGACGCTTCTGTTAAAACTTGGATAACAAATTTGAAAAGACTGTGGTTTATACATTCTAAGGAGAAAAAATGATTAACTTTGTACAAGCTGTATATGTCTTAACTGTTTAAATCAATTAACTACTGACATATATTTTTGTTGCTGAAACCTGAGGATGTGAATACGTCGGTTAGATTTAGGTAGATGTATCCAAAAGTCCAGAATTGTCTATCGAGAGCTGTCATGTCTGTGATTTACTTTATGGTATATAAGTTGGTGTTTTGAGTATCTTTTGAAGCTACTTTTTTTGTCACTGGGAAAAAAAGATCCAATGATAAAACTTTTTCCCATTAGAAAAGCTTGAGGTAGATTTTCAGTTTGCTTGTTTGTTTTGTTTTCAAAGAAATAAGAGAATTAGAACTCCAGAACACCTAAGAGAAACTAATTGTTGTTACGAGGCTTTGAAGACTTCTGGTGTTCAGACTGAAGTCCGGAGTCTTTTTAAGGGAGTTGCCAAGGACGAAACCCCATCTGAAGTCACTAGGAGCCAGACTTCATTCCAGGATGGTGTCCTGTTGAAACAGGCTCCCACGTCACATGTTTCAGAAAGACAGAATGAGGACCCCCGGCGACTGTTTATCGTTAGTGGGACTAGACAGTCAAACCTTTTATACCAGAATTGGGCACTGTAACACTAAAAGGTTTTACACCTATGTTTAACTTAATTGGCAGTATCCGTAGTTTCATTGCATTGCATCACTGGGATTACTGTGAAATATTTGAGTCTTATATAAGACAGATTAATTTAGATTAAAATCTTGAGGAGCTAATTTAAAAGTATGTCTCACGATACTATAAATTGAGATGGAACAGATAATAAGCTTAAGTAGAGAATCCTTTGAGATGTCGTTGATCAAAGCACTTGCGATGCTGAAGGAAAGGTGTTTTTTTTTTCCTTTCTTTGTTTAGTGTTACAGTTTATTCATTCATATAATTCTCAGAAATTGGGACCGGAGTTCTTATTCTTATTTGTGACCAGAGTTACAAGTCCATCATGCTCCAATGCATCAATGCATTGGAATTAGTGAAGGAAACGAGATTTTTGGTAATTTTTAAAAAATCAACTCAAGGTTCACTAGTTTGAAACTCTAATTGTAGCTGGATGTTGTGGGTTTAAAAGAAAACCCAGTTTGCTAACCAAAAAAAATTAAGTAGCCTGATAAAATCTAAAGAGTGGTAATTCTTACATAGAACCAACTCTTTATACATAGGTGTCATTTACATGGAATCAAATGTTAGACCAGTATATGTGTTTTCACTGCCTAAACTGTGCTTTCATATGATGTTAACAAGTCATTTTTATCTACACTTGCCTTTAAATAGAGGGGAACTACACTGTTAGAATAAGTAGCAAAATAATACAACCTAAAACCAAATAATGATTATGGCATAGAAGGAAAACTATGCAGCCACTAAAAATCATATTGTAAAAAAAAGTTACATTTTAGAAGAATTTTGTTGAAGTAGCAAAATATTTACAATGAATTGTTAAATCTTTTTATAGCAACTGTAAAATGTGTACAGAATAATAACAATTTCTATTTTAAAATATGTGTGATATTTATATATTAATGTTATATATCTTGATATATAATATATGATATATTTTATATACAGTGCTTCAGTATTAAATAGAATTATAATATATTTACACCTGCAGATATACCAGTATCTGTTTAAAAGACGTGAAAGACAAAGTGATTTAACAATTTTCTCTGTTTTCTGAGTGGTGGGGTTTTGCTTGATTTTTTTTCTTCCTCTGGATTTTTAATGAATTTTTAAAGAAGATTTCTACATGCATTAAGCATGGACCAACTTTATAACTAAGAAAAATATAGTGTGTGCTATGAAGTGAAAGTCTCTTGGTCATGTCTGACTCTTTGTGACCTCATGGACTATACAGCCCATGGAATTCTCCAGGTCAGAATACTAGAGCGGGCGGCTGTTTCCTTCTCCAGGGGATCTTCACGACCCAGGAATCAAACCAGGGTCTCCTGCGCTGCAGGCGGATTCTTTACCCGCTGAGCTTCCAGGGCTGTGTAAACACACAAGCGAAAGCAGCATACATGTATTTAAATTCGCGTGGCTCGGGCAGTAAAGAATCTGCCTGCAATGCGGCAGACCTGGGTTCGATCCCTGGGCCAAGAAGATCTCCTTGGAGGAGGGTATGGCAGCCCACTCCGGTATTCTTGCCTGGAGAATCCCCAAGGACAGAGGAGCCTGGTGGGCTGCAGTCCATAGAGCTGCAGAGTCAGACATGACTGAGCGACTAAGTGCAGCACACAGTTCAGGCTTTTTATAAATTCAGATGGGCCTTGTTAGTAATTACTTGGTTCAGATTTTTACATATTTATTCTACTCATTGGCTGCTTACACTGTTTGAACACTGAAACATGAATCAAGCCCATTTATTCTTGGTACCGTTTGAAAGGGTTGGTGCTTAGTGTATAAGAAGCTAAAGATGGCAAGCCAGCATGACATTACTTTAGGTTAGCCATGCCGTTTAAAATCCACTGCTTACAGGTTGTGTACACGTGTTTCCCATAAAAGCTTGTGTGTCACAGAAGATTACTCTCATCAACGTTTTGTGCTTCACTTTCACACGCTCGTTTATTCGTTGCAAGTTGCTTTACCCTCAGTCATTCTTAAATCCTGCACAGCTGTCCCTCGACAGGGCAATCTGATCTTTTCATCTTTGGAAACTTAGAAGGTAACCCCTCCCAGTTCATCAGATCCATTTAGGTGGAGCTCAGAAAGAATTCCAGTTCACCTGTGTCATCCCCACTTAGCGCTGTGCTCGCTGACCTTGTGACAGTGGCCACGTTTTCCTCTAGTTATTTCTGACTCGGTCTCCCCTAGGGAACGGGACACTTCAACAATGATCATTTGTTTCCTGCAAACTACACAGTATGCTTTACTTCACGTGCAAACTTCACATGCATTACTTCGTTTAAATCTCATATTATGAAAAGTAAGCCCCATTTTCTCCTTTTTATAGGTGGAAAACTAGGCTTTGGTTTTGAATAAGCCAGGAGCTAAAGATAGAACTCCCTGAAGAAAATACCAATACTATAAGCCAATAACCAAATACAGCCCATCTGATGAACAAGTGTGTCCTCACAGCCCCTCCCAGCTCTGAAGCCCCTGATGCTGCCTAAGCATTTTTCTAACCCTTACAAGAGCCAAATTAATTCCATCCTCCCTTTATACTCCATTCTCACAGTATTATGTGGGGTGGAGGAGGTAGGTCAGTCTTATTAACCTTCACATTTCAAAGAATCATATCATGTTCACTATCTTAAATTCCTACCATCCGACACTGTTTCTGAGTTTAAAATATTGTATCTGCTTTTATAAGTTCTAAAATTAGAAGAAGGTGTGATGTTGGTCCAGATGCCTCCATGCTGGCTGATTCTGTCAGCAGTAAGTGCTAACTGCAGTCAGTGCTTTACAAACAGTGATCCTATGCAGTAGGTTTTGTCACTTTCCTGTTTTTACGGAAAGAAAAAGTGAGGCTTGGTGAGGTTAAACTGCTTACCTGGTTTTCCATACTCATATGATCATTGATCTAATAAAGGAGTGCCTTGGGAATTAGAATCCAGTTTTCCTGGACTCTGGTTCAAGTCAAGACTCTGTTTTTATTGCTAGTGGTGTTGCTGCTGCTGCTGCTGCTAAGTCGCTTCAGTCGTGTCTGACTCTGTGCGACCCCATAGACGGCAGCCCATCAGACTCCTCCGTCCCTGGGATTCTCCAGGCAAGAATACTGGAGTGGGTTGCCATTTCCTTCTCCAATGCACGAAAGTGAAAAGTGAAAGTGAAGTCGCTCAGTCGTGTCCGACTCTTTGCGACCCCATGGACTGCAGCCTACCAGGCTCCCCCGTCCATGGGATTTTCCAGGCAAGAGTACTGGAGTGAGGTGCCATTGCCTTCTCCGGCTAGTGGTGTTACTTTGGGCTAATTACATACACCTACTATGTATCAGCTTCTTGACCTGTGAAATGGGTTGATAATGTTTTTTACCTCAGTGTTGTGGTATGGATTAAGTGAATTACTAAAGCAGTACTTGATACATAGTGATAGGTGCTATAAAAATATTAAGAACTACCATTGCTGTTATCATTGTTTACTGGATTGTAATTGTTGAAATCATGTGTTAAATCATATAAAAGTATGTGAAGTAAAAAATGTCCCTCTCTCGCCAACTACTTTCTCTCCCCACCATTAACCCTGGACACCAGTTTGGTATATATCCTTCCAGAATATTTCCTATGTCATCTGAAACTTTTTTTTTGTAATATTTATTTGGCTTTGCCAGGCCTTAGTTGCAGCACATGGGATCTTTAGTTGAGGCATGTGAGCTTTTTAATTGTGGCATGTGGTATCTAGTTCCCTGACCAGCGATCAAACCTGAGCTCCTTGCATTGGGAGTGCAGAGTCTTAGCCACTGGACCACCAGGGAAGTCCCTGAAATTATTTTTAAATCATCCTTTCATTAATAAAATACAGGTGGAGAGTGACACTTTTTGTAGTAATGTTGAGCATGGTAGAGTGGAGCAGTAGAAAGGGGGACAGATTCATTCATTCAGCAGGTATTGATCAAATGCTTTGTATGTGCCAAACACTATTCTAAGTACTGAGAATTCAGCATGTCGAATTTCTCTTTTGGCAATTGATTGATTTTGTTTTTGGGTTTTATTTAGGATATGATGTTTCAGCTTCTCCGAGGCCTGGACTTTCTTCATTCTCACCGAGTGGTGCATCGTGATCTAAAACCACAGAACATTCTGGTGACCAGCAGTGGACAAATAAAACTGGCTGACTTCGGCCTTGCTCGCATCTACAGCTTTCAGATGGCTCTTACCTCAGTGGTGAGTGAGGAAGTACTGTTCTATCATTCAACTTCATTTTCCTCTTTGGAATGATAGACTGCCCCCATTCCAGGCCCCTAATGTTGTTACTGCCCGTGGTCAGTTTGTGGACAGAATGTCTTTGCACTTTTTATATGGCGGGTGGTAGGAAGAGAGTGTTCTGCTTACAACTGCAGACACATCCGGGCTGGGCTTGTGGACAGAACCCATTGCAGAAATAGACTGTTGCTTCTTAGCCACTAGAAAGGAATCAGTTACAAGTTTCCCAATGGTTTTGCCATATGGCTTTTTGCCATAACCACTGTTTTCAGAGCTGCATATGTAGTGTCTGGGGAGACACAGCTAAAGGTCAAGGAGGAGAGAACGCCAAGAACATCTTCCTATCCTAGTTTGAGAAACAGCCAAGTACCTGCACAGGTGTGTGAAAGCACTCCTGTGAGGCTGTGGTGTCTACTGTGAAGAAGAGATTGAATTTACAGTGAACTTGGATGATCCATGATCAGGCAGCGCCACCCTGCCGCGTGACGGCTTCCTCCAAGCCGAAACACAAAGCAGAGACCCACAGGCTCTATTTTGGTGAAGAATGACAATTGTAATATTCTGGTTTTTTTGTCTCATGGAGACATAAAACCATAATAGCCGCTGACTTTGGTTAGCTTCTGTTTCTCCTAATGTAGTTCATTGTTTCCGAGATGAATTTTGGTGAAAATGCACCCAAAATATACAACAGGAGCCTGGAAGTAAGCACTAATAAACCCTTGTCTTTGAAGGGCCTATTTTACATACAGTGAATTCAGGCATAGTTTTTTTTTTTTTAGGCCAGGGAATGTCCCTTTGCTGTGCTGCTTATTCGGGGCAGGACATGGACGTGTGGATGTGGACTCTGAGAATCCTTTTGATTCCATGAAGACTACAAATATTGCCCCCAAAGCTTTAGATTAAGCCTTAAGTAAAAGAATCTTCATGGGTCAATAGTTCATTGTCTACGTATTATCCATCTTTTTTTTAATTAATTAATTTATTTTAATTGGAGGCTAATAACTGTATAGTATTGTGGTGGTTTTTGCCATTCATTGGCATGAATCAGCCACAGGTGTACATGTGTCCCCATCCCAAACCCCCCTCCCACATCCCTCTCCATCACATCCCTCTGGGTTGTCCCAATGCACTGGCTTTGAGTGCCCTGTTTCCTGCATCAAACTTGGACTGGTGATCTATTTCACATATGGTAATATACATGGTTCAAGATGGTAATGACGACCCTATATGCGAGACAGCAAAAGAGACACAGATATAAAGTCTCTTTTGGACTCGGTGGGAGAAGGTGAAGGTGGGATGATTTGAGAGAATAGCACTGAAACATGTATATTACCGTATCGTCCATCTTTTAGCCTCAAAGTGGTTCTCAGTCAAGGGTGGCACTGGAGGGACGGGGAAGGGGAAACGTGGTTGAGAAATGTATGACGGCACTTTTGGTCATCATAACAACTTGGTGGGTAGAGGCGGCTGCAAGGTGGCTAATATTCTGCCTAACAAAGAATTGCCTCCGCAAATTCCAGTAATGCCCCAGCTGAGAAGTAGAAATTCAGGAGGGGAGTTGGAAATTCTCAGAGAGAACTTGCCTTAGAAAAACACTCAATTTGCGAAAGTATTCTGCTTCCTCATCCCCGAAATAAGATGCTGGAACCTGGTCCATGTCAGATCACATGGTTTCCCAGTGTTCTACACTGTACCTAGGGCAAGAGAGTTTTTTTTTACAGAAGATTCCTTTGAATGTGTCACCATTGTTGAAAGATAAGCATTCTTGTTTCCTGTTTGCCCATCACACACTGTCACTTTTGAGAAGAGTGGGCACAAAATGGTGTTTAAAGGACACATCCCTGATTTGGGTGGTGTCAGGTGAGCCCTTGTATGCTTATATAACTGCACCAGAAAGCTCTGAGTCTGTGTGTTTTCCCACTGGGAAGGGTGAGGTAGGCTGCGGCTTCCCTAGGAAGTAGTTTTGTATGTTGTTTCGGGGCCCTGGGGAGAAGCTTGAATAGGCTTTGCGATCTGGACAGATGATGGAAGGAACTGGTCTCCTTGGGTAGATTAATTGAAGGAAGGATGAGCCGTAACTGAGCCACTTTATTTTAATCCCCCCTCAACGGGGCACTGAAAACCATAAATAAAAACAGGAAACCCAGTTGGGTTTGTTTTGATTTATTTTTTTTCTTCTTAAATTTGAGGAATGATAGCCCAGCTTGTGCGTAACACCAATTAACATTCCATTCTCACTGAAAGTTGATATGTTCAGACAGGAAAATGGAGACAAATGATTTCATACAGAAAAGGGGAAAGGCAATCATAAATACCTGATTTTTCAGTATCTAGCTTGTACTACATACTCTATATACTTCCTATGTGACATAAAATAATTCTTATGTGACATAAAAAAGATTAGCAATCAGCAAAGACACTGAAACAAATTGAGATTTTACTTGAAACAGTAATAGCTGAAATTTAATGTTAAGAATAAGGAGTGTGATTCCTGTAGAATGCTGCATTAAAGTTTTTCCCACTGTTCGATGTTTTTCTTTTTAAGGAATTCATTTCTATAGTGATACATTGGTTTACATACACATGGTGAAACGTAGACTTGGAATTGTTTTTTTCAGACTGCACTGTGGGGTTTTGTTTTGTTATTTTTTTTTTCATTTCTCAAAGAGAAAAAGACTACACTCCACTTCCTGGAAATACGCATATTTTAGTGGGTTATGTCATACAGGAACTGGGAATCAACTTGATTTGTGGAATGTTAAAGAAATTACAAGTTAACTGATTCGAAACTGACATTTTACAACCATGAGAAATGCTAATGTATTACTTCTGTTCCAAAGCCTGACTCAGATTTCCCCTTTTGGTACCCCCTGCAGAAATTAATCCCGCCTTCCTCCCGCATTATTTCCAAAGACACATTTTATTAATGCCTTTTGTAAGACTGTTTTCTGTCTTGTTTGTAATTATTTAGGGATTTTGTTGATCAAGCTGTAAGTTCCTTAAAGGAGTTGGCCTTTTGGGTAGAAATTAATTTAGGACAGTCATAAGTCTGGACTCGAGCTGTGGCTGAAGTTGGTGTAACATAGGGCCGAATGATCTGGTTTGGCTTGTCTTCATCTGATAAAGGGGGCTTATGTGCCCTTGGGGCTTACCTGGTGGTTCAGTGGTAAAGAATCCGCCTGCCAATGCAGGAGACTCGAATTCGATCCCTGTGTCAGGAAGGTCCCCTGGAGATTGAAATGGCAACCCACTTCAGTATTCTTGCCTGGGAAATCCCATGGACAGAGGAGCCTGGTGGGCTACAGTCCAGGGGGTTGCAAAGAGTCAGACACGACTTGGTAACTCAACAACAATAAAGTGCCCTTAACTTGGTGCCTCCCCCATGACACAAAGTTGTCTTAGGAAGAATTGGGTTCTTGCTATTCAGTATACAGTCAGGTATGCACATGTAACCTCAAAGGGAAAAGTGGTTGATACTTGTTTCTTTAAATGGTACAGAATCAAGATGTGAATGGCTACAGTGAAGACCTTAGAACCAGGCAGAAGGGTCCCCTGTCCTGGGTTTCACAATTTGGAGGAGCCAGCACTGGCCCTGCTCTAGCCACGCCTCCCTTGATGGGGACAGAATCTAGGTACCTCTCAGAGTCTGAGACCCCCAAGCTCAGCCAGCCAAACGCAAGGCATTGGAGTTCCCTGACCAAATGGTAATCACACAAGCTCTTCTCTTCTTCCTAAGAGCACATTGGGCCACCCGTGTACTCACCGCACACCTAAGGGGCAGTAGCTTGCAGATGGGGCAGGATGGGGACACACAGATGTGGGTGGCCATAAGCACGTACGTGAGGCCTCTTGTTCTGCAGAGAGGAGCTGGGGAGGAGAAGAGAAGTGGGGCCCATTGTACTCAGAGCCTGGTGAAGAACTGTTTCTGAAACCCTGAAAATCAAATTCTGCGACCTGTATTGAAATAACTACATTTGTGGAAAACCAGAGAACAGGTCAGAGGGAGCTTCTTTCCATTGTACGTAAGTGACCTGTACAAATCATGCCCCACGCGGTTATATATAATCTTGTGGCAGGTGGATTTCAAGAATACAGGCATACCTCGTTTTATTGCACCTTGCTGTATTGCATTTAGCAGATGTTGCGTTTTTTACAAATGGGCGTTTTGTGGTGACCCTGCATCACGGCACCGTTTTCCAACAACGTTTGCTCACTTAGTGTCTCTGTGTCACTTTTTTGTAATTCTGGCAATATTTCAAACTTTCTCATTCTTAAATTGAATATTTGTTTTGGTGATCTGTGATCTTACTATTTCAAAAGCATTATGAGCTGCAGAAGGCAGCATTTCTTAGCAATAATTATTTTTTAATTAAAGCATGTACATTTTCAGGGCTTCCCAGGTGTCATAGTGATAAAGAATCTGCCTGCCAGTGCAGGAGACACAGGAGATGTGGGTTCGATCCCTGGGTTGGGAAGATCCCCTGGAGCAGGGCATGGCAACCCACTCTGGTATTCTTGCCTGGAGAATTCCATGGGCAGAGGAACCTGCCAGGCTATAGTTCATGGGGTCTCAAAGAGTCATACAACACTGAGCAAACATGCACACATGGACTTTTTTTTTATTATTAATTTATTTTAATTGGAGGATAATTACAGTATTTTGGTGGGTTTCGCCATACATCAACATTAATCGGCCACAGGTATACATGTGTTCTCCTCCCCTCCCCCTGCCATCCTGAACCCCCCTCCCACCTACATCCCCACCCTACGCCTCTGGGTTGTCCCAGAGCACCGGCTTTGGGTGCCCTACTTCAGGCACAAACTCAGATTGGTCATCTGTTTTACATATGGTAATATACGTTTCAATGCAGTTCTCTCAAATCATACTACCCTCGCCTTCTCTCACTGAGTCCAAAAGTCTGTTCTTTACATCTGTGTCTCCTTTGCTGCCCTGCATGTAGGAACGTCAGTACCATCTTTCTAAATTCCATATATATGTGTTAATATACACTATTTGTCTTTCTCTTTCTGACTTACTTCACTCTGTATAATAGGCTCCAGGTTCAAATACCTCATTAGAACTGACTCAAATGTGTTCCTTTTTATAGCTGAGTAATCCATTGTGTATATGTACCACAACTTCCTTATCCACTCGTCTGCCAGTGGACATCTAGGTTGCTTCCATGTCCTAGCTGTCGTAAGCAGTGCTGCAATGAACACTGGGGTACATGTTTGTCTTTCAATTCTGCTTTCCTTGGTGTGTATGCCCAGCAGTGGGATTGCTGGGTCATATGGCAGTTCTGTTCCCAGTTTTTTAAGGAATCTCCATAGTGGCTGTACCAGTTTGCGTTCCAACCAACAGTGTAAGAGGTTCCCTTTTCTCCACACCTTTTCCAGCATTTATTGTTTGTAGAATTTTTGATGATGGCCATTCCGACCCGTGTGAGATGGTACCTTATTGTGGTTTTAATTTGCATGTCTCTAATAATGAATGCTGTTAAGCATCTTTTCATGTGTTTATTAGCCATCTTTATGTCTTCTTTGGAGAAATGTCTGTTTAGTTCTTTTGCCCACTTTTTGATTGGGGTTTTTGGTATTGAGCTGCCTGAGCTGCTTTTATATTTTGCAGATAAAGTCTTTGTCAGTCGTTAGGTTTACTATTATTTTCTCCCATTCCGAGGGCTGTCTTTTCACCTTGCTTGTAGTTTCCTTCGTTGTGCAAAAGCTTTTAAGCTTAGTTAGGTCCCATTTGTTTATCTTTGCTTTTAGTTCCATTACTCTGGGAGGTGGTTCATAGAGGATCTTGCTGTGATTTATGTCAGAGAGTGTTCTGCCTAACACATACACATTTTTAAAGACATAATGCTGTTGCATTCTCAGTAGATTATGGTTGATTGGTTGGTTGCTAAGTCATGTCCGACTCTTTTGCATGTGTCTGCTCCCTTAAAATCATCCATGATTTTAGGCATGAAATCAGGCATAAAAAGTGCCTGATCATGACAGTGCACACGTCATGCTCCCTGTGTGGTGTGAGACTGCTTTGAGGGCCGTTCATAGCGGTGCCAGGGTTGATATTTTTATATCCAGATGTAATTGCCACATCTGTGCAGTTAGAGTGAGTCACTCCCCAGGGCAGCCACCATGATGCCACCTGTGGATAGAGAAAAGGCTACAGCTTCAAATGAGCTCGTTCCTTTTGGGGCATCAGTAACTTCTCATGCTGGGATGAAGTCCAGAATTGGCCTGCCATAAACCAATTTCTGTTCTTCAGTGAACAATAAGTATTACAGTGCCTTTTTAGTGTTTTGGGAGGGCCTTTATCCAGTCATTAGACAAATGGGAGAATTAGCATTTTTCCTCCAAATGCCTGTGCCTAACACACAGTTTGGAGGAAAAAAATCCAGTTTGTACCATATGGAAGAATGAGAATATTCTTCTGTCTTTTCAGTGACTTAATAAAAATTCTCACTAAGTGAATCACATTCTCCTTCTCAAAAGTTCCTTTTTTCTATATTATCTTTCCTATTGAAGGACATATGTATTCATATGAAAGCACCTTCCTCTCTGTAGAAATAAAAGATAACAACTGAATAGTAAACATGGGAAGACTTTTTTGATAGTTATACAGGTTACAAAAATTCACTTGGGGATTTTTTTAATATGAAACTGATAAGACTCCCAAAATTGCCTTATTTAAAATCAAAAGAATTATTTAATACAAGAATTAGGGGAAAAACCCAATTGCTTACATCCTCTCCTTATGCCTCTGGCAGTTTCCTCTTCCAGTGCCCGTGTGGGTAGCAATTGCATGCAAGTATGAGTGCTAAGTCACATCAGTCATATCCACCTCTTTGAGACCCCATGGGCTGTGTAGTCCACCAGGCTGCTCTGACCATGGGATTTTCCAGGCAAGAATACTAGAGTGTGTTGCCATGCTCTCCTCCTGGGGTCTTCCCGACCCAGGGATCAACTCTGAGTCTCTTAAATCTTCTCCTTTGGCAGGCAGATCCTTTGTGCCACCTCGGAAGCCCGTGGGTAGCATTTAGGAAACACTAAAGAAACTTGTGGATTCAGAAACTCTTTGATAATCCTAGGGTAGAAAGTAAATGGAGTTGTGACTTTCAGTCAACTGATCGCTTTCCACGTGCCAAGCACTGTCGGTGAATCCGAGGGACCGTGGGGAACAGAAGTGGACGAAGTCTTGGCTCTCATGGAGCTCGTCATCAAAATGGGGAGGCAAATCTTAATCAGTTAGTCATGCCAAGAAGTGTAGAGTTAGAAACAGAGATAAGTGCAATAAAGGAGAAGGGCAGAATGCTGCAAGGCCCTTGGGTCAGGGAAGCCCTCCCCATTCACGCCCTCCAAGATGGGAGATGCTCAGAGAGGTTGCCAGCATCCTCCCTGGATGCAGGCCCCATGGAGGTGCCCATCCTGCAGTCTGTGCTCATTTTGTCTGTTTCTGTTTGGGATAGCTCACTTGACAGCACCCAGTTGGCACCACCAAGCCGGCAAAGGGAAGCCGAACCCAAGATCAGAGAACAATGTCATCTTTTACAGGAGAAAATAAATTGTTTATGCTTGTTTCCTCTCCGTGCGTGTCGTATTTACTATGGAGACCTGGCAGGGTCTGTGCCTCCTTGGGCAGCCGAATTGCTCCCACAGAAGCCTGCACAGCCTGCCAGTGCATACTGAGTAAATCAGAGCAAAGGCGTGAACCGAGCATAATGGAAAAAACCCACAGCCCGTCGCCAGGGCACCTCGGCGAAAGTGCAGGACACACCTCGCACGGCTCCCGCCCCATTCGACCTCTGCTTGCCGTGACACAACCAGGTCTGTTCTGTGAAAGCTTCCAGTCGCCAGTGCATGTTTCACAGCCAACAATGGAGCATTTGTGCCGATTTCGCTTTCACTTTCACCAGCGAGGGAAGTGGAGCACAATGGGGCAGTGCCCACGGCTTGGGAACAGGACACGTTTTTCCCTAGGATTCCCAGGGCTGGGTACGTGGAAAATGCCAGAGCCAAGACAAACATGAAAAGCCAGCCAGATTGTCCATTACGCTTTCTCAGTGGCAATCAGACACATTTCAGCTTACCATCTGATGGGTAGTCTCTGCCTGTGGGGTAAAGGCAGATGCTGTTGACCACGGTGAGCACTGTCTCTGAAGAAAGAGCCTGTATTCCACACCGTGCAGGACGCTGCCGTGGGTGTGCCTGCCGTGTGCACATGGGTGCCTATCTCATCGCACCAAGTGTTCTTGCTGAGTTCATCAAATGACTGCTTTCCTGGTTTGTGAAAGATAGACATTCATTTGATTCACCTAATTCCAGCTCCTTCATAAGTGATCACTGTTGAGAATTAGTTCTGGACAAAAACAGTTTAACTGTAATGCTACTGCCTGGAAGATGTTTTGTTTCCTCCATACATCTGTTCAGCCAGCTCATCAAGGTATGATATAGACAGGGTCTGCTTGTCACCTGGTTATTTACATTCATCCTACCTGTGTCTACCCTGTGTGATGCCATTCAAGTCTCAGAAGTAAGTTGAATGATGGCTTAAAGGTTAGTCACTCAGTCGTGTCTGACTCTTTGTGACCCCATGGACTGTAGCCCGCCAGGCTCCTCTGTCCATGGAGTTCTCCAGACAGGAATACTGGAGTGTATTGCCATTCCCTTTTCTGGGGGATCTTCCCGACCCAGGGATCAAAGCCTGGTCTTCTGCATTGCAGGCAGATTTTTTACTGTCTGAGCCACAGGGGAAGCCCAAATCTCAGAAGCTTGAGGCCAGGTTTGAGTGTCAAGACCAGCCGTTGTCTTAACATTGAGGAGACCAAGTGCTTTAGAGAGGTTTTGCAAACAGAGGGTTTCTTAGGGATCCAGAAGCTGGAAAAATTTTGTTGCCTCTTCCATTTAATATTCTAATGGGAATGCACCTTCTGTGGTTGGTCAGGGGCTCATCTGGCAAACTGCGTTTAATGGGATGACTCCATCTCCCCTAAATTCCCTTAACTCAAGTGTCCTGTCATATGCCTTCAACAGAGTATGAGACACGGTCCTTAGAAGTGAGTAGAAAACAATGTCTCTATAACTTGGATTTTTACATCCTCTCTAATTCTTAGGGTATTTCACTTCTGATGTTTTACAGATACTGCTGCTTGCTTCCTTGCAAGGTGGGCAAAGATAGAAGTATCTTCAGTTTGCTTGGGCTTGGCTAGTCTTGTTGTACAAGTTCCTGAGTTGAGCTGTGTCACTGAAATTCTGTTACATTGCACACTGCCATTTTTATTCACTCACCTGCAGTGTTGTACTATTTTAGTATTTCCTACAGTGCCCTCCTGGCCCATGGTAGGCACTTGATAAACACATGATGAATGAATGAAACAAATCCTCATGATACTACATTGTCTAAAGAATGAATTCCAACTCTGTAGCATGGCACGCAGAGGGTTGTTTTTTGTTTTTTCTGTGTTCAGTTCAGTTCAATTCAGTCATTCCATTGTGTCCAACTCTTTGTGACCCCACGGACTGAAGCACATCAGGCCTCCCTGTCCATTACCAACCCCTCCATCCTCTTCCTCCCACCTACAAATCACCCCCATACTCATAAATACATATTCCTTATTGTCTAACACCATCATTTCTCACTACTCTTTAAATTTAAGTTCTTTCACAACTCCCTGTTTTCACAGATGAATTGGTGAATGAATTTCCAACTCTACTTTTTCTGTGTCGCTGGTGGGACCATTGCATCATCATTCAGTTCAGTTCAGTCACTCAGTCGTGTCTGACTCTTTGTGACTGCAGCACACCAGGCCTCCCTGTCCATCACCAACTCCTGGAGTCTACCCAAACCCATGTCCATTTAGTCAGTGATGCCATCCAACCATCTCATCCTCTGTCGTCCCCTTCTCCTCCCACATTCAATCCTTCCCAGCATCAGGGTCTTTTCCAATGAGTCAACTCTTTGCATGAGGTGGCCAAAGTATTGGAGTTTTAGCTTCAACATCAGTCTTTCCAATGAACGCCCAGTACTGATCTCCTTTAGGATGGACTGGTTGTTCTCCAACACCACGGTTCAAAAGCATCAATTCTTCGGCACTCAGTTTTCTTCACAGTCCAACTCTCACATTTATACATAACTACTGGAAAAACCAAAGCTTTAACTGGACGGACCCTTGTTGGCAAAGTCATGTCTCTGCTTTTTAATATGTTGTCTAGGTTGGTCATAACTTTTCTTCCAAGGAGCAAGCGTCTTAATTTCATGTGTCTTTTAATCACGCCTTCTGCAGTGATTTTGGAGTCCCAAAAAATAAAGTCTGTCACTGTTTCCACTGTTTGCCCATCTATGTGCCATGAAGATATGGGACCAGATGCCATGATCTTAGTTTTGTGACTATTGAGTTTTAAGCCAACTTTTTCACTCTCCTCTTTCACTTTCGTTGAGAGGCTCTTTAGTTCTTCTTCACTGATAAGCATCTAAAGATTTGTTGTTTATTTTAAACTCAACTTTCAGCTAATCTTCCCAGTTGCCCACTGCGTCACTCCCTGTTAGTCACTGGAGCTCTGAGGGAGTTGCAGTTACACTTTGAATATCTTTTGGGGCAGCCAGTCCTAACCTTCAAATAATTACCGTGCTTCATCCTCCTTGGGAGAAGGCAATGGCAACCCACTCCAGTACTCTTGCTGGAAAATCCCATGGATGGAGGAGCCTGGTGGGCTGCAGTCCATGGGGTCTCGAAGAGTTGGACATGACTGAGGGACTTCACTTTCACTTTTCACTTTCATGCATAGGAGAAGGACACGGCAACCCACTCCAGTGTTCTTTCCTGGAGAATCCCAGGGACGGCGGAGCCTGATGGGCTGCCGTCTGTGGGGTCGCACAGAGTCGGACACGACTGAAGCAACTTAGCAACAGCAGCAGCATCCTCCTTATTTGAGATCACAAGCCTTCCCACTCCTCCCCTACTTGTGCAGGTACATTTCTTGTATGGTGTGTTTAAATTAAGAATTAAGGTCTTTGGGGATCCTTAAAGGAAACGTCATGTTGTAGGAAAAGGTTGAAAATGTCTGCGTTATTGTTTCCTTTAGTCATTTTATTTAGTCCACTTGGGTTCTTGAGAAGTATAGGTACGTGTTTCTGTTAATCTGTATGTGGGTGCGTGCCTGCTCAAGTCGCTTCAGTCATGCCCAACTCTTTGTGAGCCTGTGGACTATAGCCCACCAGGCTCCTCTGTCCATGGGATTCTCCAGGCAAGACTACTGGAGTGGGGTGCCATGCCCTTCAGCAGGGGATCTTCTCGACCCAGGGACTGAACCCAGGTCTCCTGCATCTCCTGCATTGGGTGGCGGGTTCTTTACCATTGAATCACCTGGGAAGCCCTAATCTGTATAGCTGTCTCCAAAAGTTCAGCTCAGACTTGTGTGCAATCACTTTGTTGTGCTGGATTTTCTTTCCTATTGTATTGACTTTATTGCGAATATTTCAAATGTGTTTCTCCGTGATGCTCCCTGGGCTGCTGAATAATGCCTCTTGCTGCTCCCACTTTCTCTTTTCCTTTCCTCTGCAGATTGAAGCACAGGAAGAGTGACGTTGTGACACCCAACATCATAAGGACACTGATGATGTTTAAGTCCCTCATAAATTTGAATGCTAAACTTTACAGTTGGCCGTGGAGGAATAGTCTACCTTCAGGTCTCAGGGAAACATCCAACAGAAAGGAGGGGAACGCGTAGGAGAATTTACTTTAGCACTGCTCATATATTTATTTTGAAGGCTGGCAGAATCTAAAAGTGGGGGCCATAAATTTAACCACTCAACCGTAAAAAGCCCAAAATAAGGGACAAAAATCTCTCCTACTTCTAGGTTTGGATACTAATCTACAGTTACAAGATTTCTCTTCTGCTATTTAACCTTTTTTTTTTTTAATTTCTAAGCCATCCTTGCCTTTCTTCTTTCCCATTTTTATTTTGATGAATTCCTCTTTAAAGGTCAGCATGCTTCTAGATGTAGGGACGTGTTTTCTGAACGAGGTTGATAGATTCCTCGGTGACGCTGACAGCTCCCTGCACCTTATGTAACGCAGGGTGATTTCAGTGAGGTGGGGACCGCACATGGTATCTGTTCTTGTGGGAAAATATGCTTCAGTGGTTTACTGGCACTGGTCTTGGAATGTGGCATTTAAAAGTACCTTTTTACAGTGGGAAAGAATTCTGTCAAGAATAAACAGTCTGACCTTGTTAAATGGGCCAAAGTCGGTCTGTAACCTAGTTCCAGAAAACTAGCTTTTACTAGTTTAGAAAAAGCAGATGAGAAACATTACCACAAAAGCTATCTAAAGAACAGAAAAGATTCTTACAAAGAACATGAGATGAGCTCCTGAAATGAGGGTCTTCATCTATATTCATGAAAATGTCTTGACTGAACTATAAAATCCCACTTTTTCCAGAGAAGATAGAAAAACGAGGAGTCCAGTTCATCAGAAAACCAGATTTTCTTTTTCCTGGAAAGACAAGACTGGCTTATTGAAAGGAGCTGTGGGAGGGGCCACGCAGCATGGACCAACCGTGGGAAACTAGCCGGCTTGGGGAGATGGAGGAGGAGCACTGATTGCCAAGGGCTCCCCACTGCCCACAGGTTAAAAAGTCTGTACTCTGAGCTGTGGAGTGAAGCGGGCGGTCCCTCCCCTTTCTCTTGTTGTTGGTTTTGTTGTTTAGTCACTCAGTTTGTGCCTGACTCTTTGTGACCCATGGACTGTAGTCCACCGGGCTCCTCTGTCCATGGGGTTCTCCAGGCAAGAGTACTGGAGTGGGCAGCCTTTCCCTTCTCCAGGGGATCTTCCCGACCCAGGGATCGAACCCGGGTCTCCTGCACTGCAGGCGAGTTCTTTACCACTGAACCACCAAAGAAGCCCTCACCTTTTTCCCCATCCCCTTTTCCCACCCACCTCAAGCCCACCCCCGTGATCTTGCCACTCCAGACCTCTTTCCTCTTGTTTGCAAGGACAGGCCATTAGATTGTGTGCCTCCAGACATTAAATCTTCCCTCTGCTTAAACTGCTTTTCCCTTTTTCAGCCTAGCAAAATTCCACTCAGTCTTCGAGAAAGGCCACCCCCTTGCTGAAATCATAGGAAAGATTCTCTAGGACAAAGTTAGGCCCTTCTTCTTTTTTTTTTTTTTTTTTTAATTTTTCTTTTACTTTTTTTTTTTCCTAAGGCCCTTCTTTTGTATACTTTTGATTTTGAGAGAGTAGCCATCATATGATAATGCCCCCATTGGTTTGCCTTCCATTTTAAAAAGAATAACTCTGTAAAATATCCATTGAGGTAACAGGACACAGGCACCGAGGTATTGCTCTGTGAGTGTGTGTGTGTGTGTGTGTGTGTGTGTGTGTGTGTGTGTGTGTGTGAGAGAGATGAAATAATGAGTTGGCCAAAAAGTTCATTTGGGTTTTTCCATACCAGCTTATGGAAAATTCTGAGTGAATTTTTTGGCCATTCCAGTCAGAGGTTTCTGAGTAGCAGAGGTGTAGGGAGGCTGGCTTGAGTGGGGTTGCTGTGTGAGATTGAGATAGGGAAGCTGCCCCCCCAAACATCAGCTTTCCTGAAAGGTGTCACCAGAGTCTGTATCTGCATCCATTTTGAAATTTCAGCATCAGGAACGAAACTTGTTTTATTAATCAGTTTCACTGCTAAATCTTGTGTTTATATTTAAATGATATTCTGGAAAAACAGGATTTGACTGCTTTTACTCAGATGCATGCCCATCAAGTAGGTGGTTTGGTTATGTATTGTCATAGCGGCCCAGATCTAGTCACAACGACTTTTATTTTTTTTTAAACCTTTATTTTGTATTAGGGTGTAGCTGATTGACAGTGTTGGGATAGTTTCTGGTAAACAGCTAAGGGACTCAGCCATACATACGCATGAATCCATTTTCCCCCAAACTCCCCTCCCATCCAGGCTACCACATAACATTTAGCAGAGTTCCCTGTGCTATACATAGCCCCTTTTAATGTTAAATAGCTAATTTATCAGTAATGAATTAAATTGAGGAAAATTTTTCACAAGTTATAGTAGAAACTAGATCTTATGTTTTTAAGAAAATTGATACAGCTTTCAGAAGACTGTGTAAGTCAAAAAAAAAAAAACCTAATGTGTAAAATAGATAAATAATCAGGTACTTTGCAGATGAGTTTATGGCAAGGTTTTTCAAAAGTAGCCTCTGCAATCTAACATAGAATTAATAGATTAAAGTTCATTTTCTTAAGCCTTTCCAGAATTATATATATATCATGAAAAACTACTTACTCTATCTGACCACTCTAATTTTCAGTGGTTCTTACATACAAAAAATTTTTTTTAAAGTCCTTTGTGAATTTAAAAGTGTTAACCATCCAGGAAAAAAAAGAGACTCATATGTTCCTTTATACCTGGACACACATAGGCTACTATCATCATGACTATTACTTGCAAGTTGAAATTAAAAATGTAGCAAAACATTTAGGATTTTGACAAGATTGAGTAAACAATCCATTTGAAGTAAGAAAAGCATCTTCAAGTTTGAACTTTCTTTAATAATGGTGTAGTAAGTCAAAATACAACAAACTGTGGAAAATTCTTAAAGAGATGGGAATACCAGACCTCCTGGCCTGCCTCCTGAGAAATCTGTTTGCAGGACAAGAAGCAACAGTTAGAACTGGACATGGAACAACAGACTGATTCCAAATCAGGAAAGGAGTACGTCAAGACTGTATACTGCCATCCTGCTTATTTAACGTATATGCAGAGTACATCATGAGAAACGCTGGGCTGGAGGAAGCACAAGCTGGAATCAAGATTACCAGGAGAAATATCAATAACTTCCGATATGCAGATGACACCAAACTTAAGGCAGTAATCGAAGAACTAAAGAGCCTCTTGATGAAAGTGAAAGAGCAAAGTGAAAATGTGACTTCAAACTCAACAGTCAGAAAACTAAGATATGGCATCTGGTCCCATCTCTTCATGGCAAATAGGTGGGGAAACAGTGGAAACAGTGGCAGACTTTATTTGGGGGAGGCTCCAAAATCACTGCAGATGTTGACTGCAGACATGAAATTAAAAGACGCTTGCTCCTTGGTAGAAAACCTATGACCAACCTACACAACATATTAAAAAGCAGAGACATTACTTTGCCAACAAAGGTCCGTCTAGTCAAAGCTTTTGTTTTTCTGGTAGTCATGTATGGATGTGAGAGTTGGACTATAAAGAAAGCTGAGCACCAAAGAATTGATGCTTTTGAACTGTGGTTTGAGCATCCCTTGGACAGCAAGGAGATCAAACCAGTCAATCCTAAAGGAATCAGTCCGGAATATTCATTGGAAGGACTGATGTTGAAGCTGAAACTCCAGTACTTTGGCCACCTGATGCGAATAACTGACTCATCTGAAAAGACCCTGATGCTGGGAAAGATTGAATGTGAGAGGAGAAGGGGATGACAGAGGATGAGGTGGTTTGATGGCATCACCGACTCAATAGACATGAGTCTGAGTAAACTCTGGGAGTTGGTGATGGACAGGGAGGCCTGGCATGCTGCAGTCCATGGGGTCGCAAAGAGTTGGACACGACTGCGCAATTTAACTGAACTGAACTGAAAGTCAAAATATAATCTTTGTCTTTTCTTTATGCCTATTATTCGTATTTATTTGTAGAATAATTCCTTGATTTTTAGGATCAGGGACCTAAATACCACATTTAAATGCCATATTGCTGCCATCATACATATAGCATAATCCAAATTGTATTTTTCATCAGGTTTCTTTCTCGTTGGTGGTTATGGCTCCTATTTTTAAAGGAATCAAATTCTCTCTATATTTATTATAGTTCCCAAGTATTGTTAGTTCTATTATATTTAAGAAAAATGTGATGTTCATGGATTGCTTTAAATTTGCTCTGCAGTTTTTAGAAATTTGACACTAGTATGATACAGTTCACCAGGTTTTCTGCAGACATTTTCTCCAGTCTCTTCTGCATGTCCCTTTGTAGCATTTATATACATGATTCAGTCCCTTCTTTCAAACTCTAATCTTTCTATAATAAATTTTTTTAATCTGCATTCTTTTTTAAATTAATTTACTTTTTATTGAAGGATAGTTGCTTTACAGAATTTTGCTGTTTTCTGTCAAACCTCAGCGTGAATCAGCCGTAGGTATACATATATCCCCTCCCTTTAGAAACTCCCTCCCATCTCCCTCCCCATCCCGCCCCTCTAGGTTGATACAGAGCCCCTGTTTGAGTTTCCTGAGCCATACAGCAAATTCCCATTGGCTATCTATTTTACATATCGTAATGTAAGTTTCCATGTTACTCTTTCCATACATCTCACCCTCTTTTCCCCTCTACCCATGTCCATAAGTCTATTCTCTATGCCTGTTTCTCCATTGTTGCCCTGTAGATAAATTCTTCAGAACCATTTTTCTAGATTCTGTATATGTGCGTTAGAATACGATATTTATCTTTCTCTTTCTGACTCATTTCACTCTGTATAATAGGTTCTAGGTTCATCCACCTCATCAGAACTGACTCAAATGCATTCCTTTTTATGGCTGAGTAATATTCCATTGTGTATATGTACCGCAACTTCTTTATATCTGTCGATGGACATCTAGGTTGCTTCCATGTTCTAGCTATTGTAAATAGTGTTGCAATGAACAGTAAGATACATGTGTCTTTTTCAACCCTGGTTTCCTCAGGGTATATGCCTAGGAGTGGAATTGCTGGGTCACATAGTGGTTTTATTCCTAGTTTTTTAAGGAATCTCCATACCGTCTTCCATAGTGCCTATATCAATTTACATTCCCACCAACAGTGCAAGAGCCTTCCTTTTTCTCCACACCCTCTCCAGCATTTACTGTTTGTAGACTTCTTGATGATGGCATTCTGACTGGTGTGAGGTGATATCTCGTTGTGGTTTTGATATGCATTTGTCTCATAATGAGCAATGTTGAGCATCTTTTCACATGTTTGTTAGCCATCTGTATGTCTTCTTTGGAGAAATGTCTGTTTAGGTCTTTTTCCCACTTTTTGATTGGGTTATTTGTTTTCTTGGTATTGAATTGTATGAGCTGCTTATATATTTTGGAAATTAATCCTTTGTTGGTTGTTTCATTTGCTATTATTTTCTCCCATTCTGAGGGTTTTCTTTTCACCTTGCTTATAGTTTCCTTTGCTGTGCAAAAGCTTTTAAGTTTAATCAAGTTCCCCTTGTTTACTTTTGTTTTTATTTCCATTACTCTAGGAGGTGGGTCATAGAGGATCTTGCTTTGATTTATGTCATTGAGTGTTCTATGTTTTCCTCTAAGAGTTTTCTAGTTTCTGGTCTTACATTTAGGTCTTTAATCCATTTTGAGTTTATCTTTGTGTATGGTGTTAGGAAGTGTTCTAATTTCATCCTTTTACTTGTAGCGGTCCAGTTTTCCCAGCACCATCTCTTGAAGAGGCTGTCCTTGCCCCATTGTATATTCTTGCCTCCTTTGTCAAAAACAAGGTACCTATAAATAAGGTGCACAGGTTTATTTCTGGGCTTTCTATCTTGTTCCATTGGTCTGTATTTCTGTTTTTGTGCCAGTACCATACTGTTTTGCTGACTGTAGCTTTGTAGTATAATCTGAAGTCAGGAAGGTTGATTCCTCCAGCTCCATTCTTCTTTCTCAAGACTGCTTTGGCTATTCGGGGTCCTTTGTGTTTCCATATGAATTGTGAAATTTTTTGTTCTAGTTCTGTGAAAAATGCCATTGGTAATTTGATAGGGATCACATTGAATCTGTAGATTGCATTTGGTAGTAGAGTCATTTTCACAATATTGATTCTTCTTACCCAGGAACATGGAATATCTCTCCATCTGTTTATGTCATCTTTGATTTCTTTCATTCTGCTGCTGCTGCTGCTAAGTCGCTTCAGTCGTGTCCGACTCTGTGCGACCCCATAGACGGCAGCCCACCAGGCTCCGTCATCCCCGGGATTCTCCAGGCAAGAATACTGGAGTGGGTTGCCATTTCCTTCTCCAGTGCATGAAAGGGAAAAGTGAAAGTGAAGTCGCTCAGTCGTGTCCGACTCTTAGCGACCCCATGGACTGTAGCCACCCAGGCTTCTCCATCCATGGGATTTTCCAGGAAAGAGTACTGGAGTGGGGTGCCATTGCCTTCATTAGTGTCTTATAATTTTCTGTGTACAGTTCTTTCGTCTCCTTAGATAAGTTTACTCCTAGAAATTTAATTCTTTTTGTTGCAGTGGTGAACGGGATTGATTCCTTACTTTCTCTTTCTGATTTTTCATTGTTAGTATATAGAAATGCAAGTGATTTCTGTGTATTGATTTTGTATCCTGCAACTTTGCTAACTTCACTGATTAGCTCTAGTAATTTTCTTTTTTTTATTAAATTAGTTTTTTATTTATCTATTTTTTAACTTTACAATATTGTATTTGTTTTGCCATACATTGACATGAATCCACCATGGGTGTCTAGTAATTTTCTGATACTATCTTTAGGGTTTTCTATGTACGGTATCATGTCATCTGCAAACAGTGAGAACTTGACTTCTTTTCCAGCCTGGATTCCTTTTATTTCTTTTTCTTCTCTGATTGCTGTAGCTAGGACTTCCAGAACTATGTTGAATAATAGTGGTGAAAGTGAACACCCTTGTCTTGTTCCTGATCTTAGGGGGAATGCTTTCAGTTTTTCACCATTGAGAATAATGTTTGCTGTAGGCTTATCATACATGGCCTTTTCTTTGTTGAGGTAGGTTCCGTCTATGCCCATTTTTTTGAAGAGTTTTAATCATAAATAGGTGCTGAATTTTGTCAAAGCCTTTTTCTGCATCTATTGAGGTGATCATATTGCATTCTTTTTTAATTGCTAAAATTATTTAAAAATGCAAACTTTCCAGATAGGTTAAAAAAATGAAAAGAGAAATTTCTGTTATCTTTCCTCTCAGAATAAAACACTATTAACAGTTTGGTAAATGAACGTTCATATCTTTTTCTACTTATATGCAACCATGTGTCTGTGTACATGTGTAAACACATATTACATAGTATCCATACAGGTTATTTTTTTTTTTGGCAGGGGTGGGGGGGTTCATTTAGTTATGTCCATTCATCTTACACAGTTTTCGATATCTAACATATAGCTTGTTTATTCTTTTTCTTACCTTCACTGTGTGAATATATATAGTAGTTCATTTTACCCAGTCTCCTAAGATGGACCTTTGGATAGTCTTTTTGGAGGGCTACAGTGAACATCCTGGACTTCCATCTTTTCACCCAAATACAATACTTTTGTAGGATAGTTTTCAAGAAGTGACATTACCAAGACAAAAGATAATGTGTGCACAGTTTTCTTCTGTCTTTATGTTTAGTTTTATAAGAAACTCCCAAACTGTTTTCCAAAGTGGCTGTACTATCTTGCATCCCCACCCTCAGCAGTGAGAGAGTTCCTATTGCTCCACACCCTCAGCAGCACTTCGTGTTGTCAGTGTTGATCTTGGCCTGTCTAGTAAGAGTGTATTGGTGTTTCATTGTTGTTTTAATGAGTCCTGCTGTTGTTCAGTCACTCAGTCGTGTCCGACTCTTTGTGACCCTGTGGACTGCAGCACGCCAGGCTTCCTTGTCCTTCACCATCTCCCGGAGTTTGCTCAAACTCATGTCTATTGAGTCGGTGATGCCATCCAACCATCTCATCCTCTGTTGTCCCCTTCTCCTCCTGCCCTCAATCTTTCCCAGCGTCATAGTCTTTTCCAGTGAGTTGGCTCTTTGCATCAGATGGCCAAAGTATTGGAGTTTCAGCTTCAGTGTCAGTTCTTCTAATGAATACTCAAGGTTGATTTCCTTTAAGACTGACTGGTTTGATCTCCTTGCAGTCCAAGGGACTCGCAAGAATCTTCTCCAGCACCACAGTTTGAAGGCATCAGTTCTTCCGTGTTCAGCCTTCTTTATGGTCCAACTCGCACGTGTATGCACATTTCAAATTCTGATAATGCCAAATTGTTATCCCACAGGATTTCCATTTTCCTCCTCTCCACTTACCAGAATATGATTGCACTCTCTGCCTCCTCTTTCCTGAGTGTCTCTGATGATCACTTTTGTTGGCCCTTCTTGTTCCTCCTCCCCACTAAGAAAGCATCCTGAATGTTCCCACCTCAGCCTTTTCACAGATCTCACACAGGTCCACAGCTTTAACTTCCGTGTCTGTGCAGAGGCAGCCCAGCCATCAGCTCTGCCAGGGGTCCCCTCTGAGCATCAGACCCTCAACCCCACTTTTCCCTTCATGTCTCCACCTGGTGTCCCATGTGCAGCAGAAACACAACATGACTAAAACGTCACTCACCAGCTTCTCCTGTCCCGGGCACTTCTGCTTCATTTTCCTTTCTTTCATTTTATTACTAGTAATCACCAAGGGGCTTCCCAGGCAGTGGTAAAGAACCCACCTGCCAATGCAGGAGACGTAGGAGACACGGGTTCATTCCCTGGGTCAGGAAGATCCCCTGGAAAAGGGCATGGCAACCCACTTCAGTATTCTTGCCTGGAAAATCCCACGGCCAGAGGAGCCTGTCGAGCTATCCTCCATGAGGCCACAAAGTGTCGGACGTGACTGAAGCAACTTAGCACACATGCACAATCACCAAAACTGAAATCCTTAGAGGTTTTTTTTTCTGGATTCAGTTGTGTCAACATGCATTTGATTACAGGTTCAGAATACTCAACCAGTTTTATCTTGAATAATAGTAGTTTTTAAATCTGACCTAAGAAGTCTGGAGATCAATAATTCTGCAGCTAGTTCAACTGCTCGATGGTGTCTTATTGAGTCCTGTAACCAGTGATTAGGAACGTTCCATTCTCCTCTCCTCAGTGAATGATGGTTTCCCTTGTGGTCTCAAGGTGACTGCCGCATCTTCGGGCATCACAACCTCATATAGCAGTGCTCTAAGCAGGGAACGGGCTTCCCAGGTAGCTCAGTGGGTAAAGATTCCACTTGCAGTTGCAGGAGATGCAGGAGACACGGGTTCAATCCCTGGGTTGGGAAGATCCCCTGGAGGAGGGCACAGGAACCCAATCCTGTATCCTTGCCTGGAGAATCCTGTGGACAGAGGAGCCTGATGGGGTCGCAAAGAGCCGGACGTGACTAAAGTGCCTGAGCGCACACCACAAGCAGTGAGTAAGGAAGCAGGGGCCAGAAAAGGTTTTCACTGCCTTCTTGATCAGGGAAAACAGTCACTTCCAAAAGCTCTATTCAGACTTTCGCTTGCTTTTTATCTCCCCAAACTGGATCATATACCTGCCCACAGACCAATCACACTGCAAGTAAGCTTTTTTTTTTTTTTTTTGCTACCTAAGGAAAATCAGGTTGTGTTTGGGAAAAGGGGAATGTCTATTCCTTGGCAACCAACCATGACAGGCCTTTGCTGATCTAGGAAGCTCCCCACGGCAGTGGGACAGCTGTATAGGTAGAAACTTATGCTCCTGGCTCCTTATCAGAGGTCAGACGTATTCAGTGATCTCTAATAAAATAGTTTATCTAGAACAGTGCTTGTACCCCTTAGTTCTCCATATATGTTAAAAGCAGAAAGCTTTAGAATTTTATGAGAATGTTGATTAGGCTAAGAATGGATTCTTACCACTCTCACCAGGACTGTGATACTTTAGGTTCTTTAATAAAAGAATTGATAAACATTTGAGGGGGCACTAGCAATCTGGAAATAATCTACAAGTGACATCTCTGCATGCGAACTTGATTGGCTATGTCAGAAGCTAAGGATAGTTTTTAAAACAGTGAAGCAGCAAGAAATATTTAGTTAACCTCATCACTTTTAAAGGATATTTATTTCATTAATTTCATTAATATATTATTTAGACATATTATTGTTATATATCAATATTTATGTTATAAGCATCTCTCAGAGGTATTATGGGTTTGGTTCCAGACTACCGCCATAAGGCAAATATCACAATGTATTCATGTGAAAGCTAGTCACATGAATTTTTTGGTTTCCCAATATGTGTAAAAGTTATGTTTACACTATGGTGTAGTCTGTGAAGTGTGCAGTAGCATTATGTTTCAAATAATGTACGTACCTTGGACTTCCCTGGCAGCACAGTGGATAATAATCCACCTGCCAATTCAGGGGACACAGGTTCGATCCCTGGCCTGGGAAGATTCCACATGCTGCAGAGCGACTAAGCCCATGCTTTACAACTTCTGAGCCTCGAGCTGCAACTGCTGAGTCCACATCCTGCAGCTACTGAGGCCCGTGAGCCGAGAACCTGCGCTCTGCAGCAAGGGAAGCCACTGCAATGAGAAGCCCGTACACCGCAACGAGGAGCAGCCCCCGCTTGCCACAACCAGAGAGAGCTGAGTACAGTACCGAAGACCCAGTCCAGCCAAAAGTAAATAAACACATAAAAATGTGCATACCTTAATTGAAAAATACTTCGTTGCTAAATAATGCTGACCATCACCTAAAGGCTTCAGTGAGTCATAATCTTTTCAGTAGTGACATCGAAGATCACTGATCACCATAACAAATACTATGTAATAAAATTTTAAAGTTTGAAATATTTTGAGAATTACCAAAATATGACACAGAGACATGAATTCAGCAAATGCTGTTGGGAAAATGGTAGCAATAAGACTTGCTCTACTGAGGGTTGACACAAGCATTTAATTTGCAAAAAAAACCAGTATCTATGAAGCACAATAAAATGAAGTAATGCCTGTACCTAGTTAATGTGTTTATTGGTTATTAATATATATTTTTTAAATAATACTACTTACTTTTTAAAGCATATGTACACATGAATCTGAAGTTGCCTTCATTTCTCTATTCTAACCAAAGAAACCTAAGTGAATCAGGAAGCAGGTATTGTTAAATGTGAAGGGTTAGGGAATGCTGCACAGGGGAGGTGATTTTTGAGTCAAGTCTTGAAGAATGAGCAGGAGTTTGCCTGGCAGACAAAGGAGAAAGGTGTTGTCTAGGTACCATGCTAGGAACCAGAAGAGCATGTGCACAAAAAAGTGAAAAGTATGTGGGTTGGTGAGCAGGGTGTCTTGGGAGAACATGATCAAACTGTTTCTTTGTTTTTGGGTTTCGTTGTTTTGTTTTTCTCTCTAAAGATCACTCTAATGCAATGTGATGAATGAATTGATAAGAAGCTTTGGCATAAATTAAGAAATTGCTGGCAGAGAGACCAGTGTGGAGGCTGTTATAAGAGAGATATATGATGAGAGGCTGAGGGAAGGCAAGAAAAAGAGGAGATAGAAACTGTAAATGTAGATACAGAGAAAACCAGGGAAAACACATCACATGCCGAAGTCTGATATGAAACTTGCAGCAGGAGTGCAGTGCTCAGTCATGTCCAACTCTTTGCAAGCTCATAGACTGTAGCCCGTCAGGCTCCTCTGTCCATGGGATTTCCCGGGCAAGAATACTGGAGTGGGTTGCCATTTCTTGCTCCAGGGAATCTTCCCAACCCAGGGATCAAATCTGCGTCTCCTGCATTGGCAGGCGAGGCACTTGGAAAGCCCCTGGTATGAAATTTAACTTATGAGAAAAAAAAAAAAAAGGAATATTCCTTTAAATTGAAAACCATCTGTGGTCGTAATTCTCTTCATAGTATACTGTTGTCGATAATAATGTAGACACACACTTAAGATGTAGCAGCCAATATCAATGTAATCATTACCATTTTTATTGGGGCGGTATAAATATATATGATAATTTCTCTTGACGTGATGAGCATTTCCATTCAAAGTGGACTAGATCATGCCATGGAGGATCTGCATAAGACATCTCACTAGTAGTTGTGTGAATCAGAAATTTTCTAATAGTTTAATATACCTCCCAAGTGTCATTTAGATGAATCTATCATAAAATGACTTTTTTTTTTCATTTACAAACAGGCTTTTACTAAAACTTTATCTTTTCATCAGGACTTAAGTGATACACGCTTTAGCTTATTGGGCCTTAAAGACCCAATACATAGTTATATTGTATCTAATTAGTCACCTGTCTTTCTGTTTCACCTTTTCCATTCCCATAATCCAGTTTTTGCTGAAGTTGGCAAAGTACATACCTCACATGTGGTCATTATATGACTAAACCCTAATGACGGTTATGTTATGTAAACAGCCACAAAATGCCCATAATTTACTCTTTTCATTAGACAACAAGCACCTTGAGGGAAGAAACTGGGCATCATACATATTATGCTCACGGAATAATAATTGGTAATGATGATATGCTTTTAAGATGTTTACGTCCATTATAAAAGTAATACATCCTCATTATTGGCAAATTTGTGTGGTCTTGTTTTATCTCCCTCCCCATTCTCTTGGTGCAGCTCATTCATCCACTGAAAAAAAAAAAAAAATGGTACCATGGATTTATTTTGCAGTTTCCAATGTCAGAAAGTCAAGGAAAAGAGACACAGATGTATAGAACAGTATTTTGGACTCTGTGGGAGAGGGCGAGGGCAGGATGATATGGAAGAATGGCATTGAAGCATGTAAATTATCATATGTAAAACGAATGTCCAGGTTCGATGCATGATACAGGGTGCTCGGGGCTATATCGGTGCTCGGGGATGACCCGGAGGGATGGGATGGGGGGGGAGGTGGGAGTGGGGTCTGGAAGGGGAACACATGTACACCCATGGTGGATTCATGTCAATGTATGGCAAAACAAATACAATATGGTAAAGTAAACAAATAGATAAATAAATAAATTTTTTAAAAAAAGAAACTCGAAGAATGAGGCTAATAAATAAAGGGGTAAAATATTTTTTCTGCCTTTTGTTAGCTAGTTCTCTTCTTTGGACTGGTCAGCTTCACCTTTCTTCCTTCACTGCTCCTGTGGAATAGCAGGTTTAGAAGTTAGATATTGGATGTCATTCCACCAAGAGTCTGTCGAGTTTGAGAATTATTTTCGAACTTTAAATGAAAATTTCACCATCACCACCACATGCCCCCCTTCCTCCAAATATTATACACTTGAAAATGGCCGTTTCTCTTAGAAAGACCATTGTCACTTTCTTGAGGCTCGATGGTAAGTCAGAAGAATTTGAGAAGATAGCAGAATTTTGGAATTTAAGCATTGTATGCCTACAGTGTTCTTTTTTATATTGCATTGGTTTATCATGTGTGTGTTTTCTATATCTCACCAGGTATTGGTGAATAAATAGTTCACACCCTCCCAAGAGAATAAGGTCTTTCTTTTCCTTAAACAGTGACTCCATTGATCCTGTTTCAGAATTTCTTCCCTTGTTTCATTCTTCCTTCTTGGCAACCTTGTTTCTGAAGCCTTAAATTGATTCAAAGTGTTTCTGGAATATGCCTTTTTCTCTTCTACCATTTTCAACTATAGGCAGCAAGATTTTTTTTCCCCAAAAGTCTTGCTTCATTCAAGAAGCTGTACAGCACAGCTCTTTGACTAAAGGGACAGATTCTGGAGCCAGACCTTTTATGTGGGGCTTATCTTGCTACTTGACAAGCTGTGTGAACTTAACTTCTTTAGCCACCTCCTGGTGTCCTGTTTGTTAAAATGAAGAATATAAATGTACTCACTTTTTAAGATTGTTGTGGGAATTAAATCAGTCCATATGAGAAAAGAATAAGTACTCAATACAGTCCTATAATGGAAATACATAGTCGTAATAGTCATCTTTGCACCTAAACATGAAGACAGGTACAGAAGTGCGTATAACTAATTAAACCATTTTCTCACTACTAGCCAGTTATTACTAGGGACCACTCATATTACAGTTTACCTTACTGACATCTGAGAGAGACCCTTCTCTCCTTTTTCATTATGATTTGTTTCTCAAAAGGGAGAATGTTTCTAGGACTCCTGAAATGAGTATATTGAGGAAATCTTCTTTCCACTATCAGTATTCTTGGATCGGTGCTGAAGTTTGGGAAAAAATAAAATATATTCTTTCTAAGAGTATACACATACCTGGTCTTTGAATACAAGAAATTGAATGTGCAAATTCAACAGTTACAGGGTTTTCACTAAGAGACTGACTAAGAATGGGTACCCATGTCACTGTGAATTAACTGCAGAGACAGAGAAGACCGTCTAGCTCCCAGGCATTCTCTGTCTCTCGTTGTGAGGTCACAGAGTCCCAGAAATCCAGGGCTATTTTTTCAATTTTTATAAGCTGCTCACTTTCACCTGCCAGGCAGATAATTGAGGGTAGAGGAGAGAAACTGAGTTTTGACCCTAAAGCCCAAACCTGCTTGCTGCTTCTTTTCTTCTTTACCACCCCTAGGGCAGCCTGCAGAAAGATAAGAAACAAATTGCTCAGGAAGGGCATGTTCTATACTTAATCTCTATAGAAAGGAAGTGGATGACTTAAAACTAGCAATTCCTAAATTATGAAACTAAATTCCTAACTGTAGTCAAAATGGGCCTTCTCATCTTATTTCTACATCAGACCATTTTGTATTCTGGTTATCACTGTCTCTTGGGGGTAGGTGCTCAGTAGCTAATATTCAGAAAGTTTCATTTTCCAAATAGGTTAGATTCTTCCCCAGTCAATAAGTGACTCATTGTACCAACCACGGATTAGTAATTAATGTCACAAATAACATATGCTTCTTTCCCATAGTCTGCTTAAGATGTGTGTCACACAAGAACTCTGCCAGCTGTTAACCTTTCCAAAAAATCAGTTGAAAGAAATTCCTGAGGCTTTCGGCCCAGCCCTTGTATACCTGCACTGTCTTGTTTTGTTTTACAAAACCATGCAGGAATGCCCCACCATTCACAAAAGGAGCTGGTACCTAAGCGAGTAACTCAGTGGCACGTTCAGCCTGCCATTCATGGAATGTGTGTGTGGCATTTTATACAGTTGCTTTCTCTCTGACTTGGTTTTTTTTAAAAGAACATTTGTCTCAGTATTGCTCTTATCTGTCTCATGCCTGACTCAGGATTCAGATTAAGCCATGATACTATTTCTGAAGAAAATGTACTCTGGCTTTTTAGATTCAAAGGAAAGGTGTGGTTTGGCCACAGAAGCAGCGTTGTGTGGAAATGTGATTCAGGAGCTTCTGCAACCCGATCTTACTGGGATCTGCTCTCTTTAGACACTTCCTGCTCTGAACTCTGACCGCCCTTCGGAAGCCACCCGCTTCAGGCTTCACATGGAGCCTTTCACTCTCTATTTACGTTTCATGGGACTTACACCTTTTTTCCTGCTGCTCCGAGCTCCTTCAGATTAGTAACAATGACTTTTTGCCAAGCGTGCCTCGCATCGCTGGAGGGGCCCAGACACGGCGGAGATGGTGGATTGCTTGGTGAATGTACTGTCCTGTTCTTGGGGTTGATAGGACCTTGTCAATGCTGCTACTATTGCAGATTTTTTATTACTACTGATGGCTTCCCTGGTGGCTCAGTGATAAAAGAATCCGCTTGCCAATGTAAGAAAGAGGGGTTCAATAGCTGGGTTGGGAAGATCCCCTGAAGACAGAAATGGCAACCCACTCCAGTATTCTTGCCTAGAGAATTCCATGATCAGAGGAGCCTGGACTACAGTCCATGGGGGTCTCAAAGAGTCGAACTCAACTGAGCAGCTAAACAACACAATGAAATGTGTATATGTAAGTTCTAAGTACAGAATACCTTCACAAGATAAAGACATTTTCGGATACACAGAAACCCAGAGTTTCCCTCCACCTTTTCAGTAATGAAACTTCTAAGGGACATAACTTCTAAAGGACATAACTTCAAAAAGAATGAACCTATCTTAAAAGGAATGTCTGAGATGCAAGAAAGAATGAATACACAAATAGGTAAACATATCCAAATAAATTGTTAATCACAGTAAATGTACAAAACTCATCAGTTAAAAGATAGAGAATGTTAGGTTGGATTTTTTAAATATTTTATGTAATACCAACTAGTGCTTTCCCAAGAAACATCTCAAATTTTGATCCTCTGCTGTTGGGAACATAAAATGGTACACTGCTTTGAAAAATGACGTTAACTGTGTAGTTCAGCGTGTTCATACCATGAGATCTTGCAGTTCCACTCCTAGTTACATACTTTACAGAAATTCATGCATGTGTGCACCAATACTCAGGAATATTCATAGCAACATTGTATGTAATAGAAAAACCTGAGAAAACCAAAGTGTTCACAGAAAAAAGGATGGTTCAGTCTCTCAGGTATATTCACACAGTAAAATGATCCAGCAGTGAAAGTAAAAATGAATGAACGATCGCTGTAGACAATAACATGGATGAATCCTAGAAGCAGTACTGAGTGAAAAAACAATGATAACATATATGAAATTTTTAAATATTTAAAAATTATAAAGTATATGAAATGTTATAAACTTCAGAAATAAGTAATTACTAAATATATTATTTAGGCATATTTATGTGATAAAACCAATATTTCTTGACAGCACGGAAATGAGAAACACGGGGGACACAGAAGGATAAGGAGGCAAGAGACTAGAATTACGAGGAGTAAGGAATGTTAAAAACACCAGAAGAGAGGAGGGCTCTGAGCACCCAAATAGCTGTAAAATCTTTAGAGCCTTGCAATCACCTCTAAGGACTTTTTTAGACACATACTCTTATTTAACATAATTTCTTAAATTTTCGCTATCTGATTTCCACTGTTCAGGCACTGAATTGAGAGTGCAGAAATTGATGAGATAGATAAAATCTCAGTCTTGTGGGGAAGATGGATGGGATAAACAAGTAAACAGTTATACACAGTCATCCCTCAGTATTCTTGTAAGAATGGGTTTCAGGAAACCACTCCCCTCCCCCAACCCCGCCGCCACAGATACCAAAATCTGCAGAGTCTCTTGTATAAGACACTTAGTACACTCATCTTCGGTATGCAGGGCTGCAGAACCCGCAGAGATGGAAGGTGCTTAGTCGCTCAGTTGTGTCCGACTCTTTGCGACCCCATGGACTGTAGCCTGCCAGGCTCCTCTGTCCATGGAATTCTCCAGGCAAAAATACTGGGGTAGGTTGCCATTTCCTCCTCCAGGAGATCTTCCCGACCCAGGGATCGAACCCTCGTCTCCTGCACTGGCAGACAATTCCTTTTCCCATTGAGCCACCTGGGAAGATATGGAAGGCTGACTGTAATTTCAAGTTCTCCAAGGCACCGTGAGGTGGTCAAGTGTGACACACCAGGCATATATAGATATTTACAAGGAGGGTGGTCAGAGAAAGTCTCTTATTGAGGAAGGGGCAGAACCAGGCTGAGATCCTGGAGCATACCAGGTAGCAGAGGTGTTGAATTCACAGGCCCCCTGGCAGGAGGGAGTTTGGACTGTCCAAGAAAAGCAGACTGGTTAGTGCAGAGTGAGTGGCCAGTGAGGGGTCAGGGCTGAGATCAGGGAAGGAGTCCTGGGTCCCTTCTCGGAGGTCCATGTAAAGTGTTTGAATGCATTTTTTTTAAAGCTTAATAGGAAGCCAACTAAGGGCTTTGAATAAGGGGCCTAGTCCATATTAGAAGCAGAAATTCTGAAAGGAATTAGGCTGAAAGACACAGGCAGTGATGCCAATAGGAAAGAAAACAATTGATAAAGGGACACAAGCATGCAAAAGCTGAAATGATTGAAGTAATATACTTTTAGAGCATGAAGAGAAAAACTTAAGTAATCTGGGAAATTTTGTTATACTTAAGTCTTCATTTCTGTTCCCAGATAGTCAGATGCTAAAATATTAGTTACTTGTATACATACTCACACACTCAACACATACTTTTTCATAGCATATTCATGTCATAAAAATAGGACATTTTTATTCAGAGTATTGAGAATAACTTGTGCTTTAATAACTTAACCTTAGATGATATTGTAACAGTTAATGAGGTCATTTAAAATGTGTCTTTGCCCATCCTGGGATTTGCAGAATGTGTGTGAAATGAGTAGTAGTATCATTAAGTATTATGCAGTATAAAAAGAGACCTGTTAAAAAAAATGTTATTATTCGTTACTAAATGAAGTTCAGCTGATATTATTATGATCAGAAGTGAATTTACTGTACCTAATGGGCTTTCAGCTCCAGAGTCCCTCACTTGCATGCACGTATGTGCGCGTGCACACACATACACACACACACCAAGGCCAGGGGAAAGGCCCCAACAGTGTGTGCATATGGTCTTTTTTTTTTTTTTAATTGCACAAGTAAGCTGTTCTAAATGCAGTTAACTAACCTTTTGCTCCTCTGTCCCATCCTAGCTTACTTCACCTCAGGTAGCACTAGAGTACTTGGCTGTCGTTGGGAGTGCTGTTAACCCTACAGTTTTATACAGGCAGCCTTCTCCCCCCATGTTACTGCAGTATATATTTTAAAGCCCTCATCTCGCTTAGCATCGTCTGGTATGCCTCTACTTCCCTCTTCTTTGTTGTTGTTCAGTCGCTAAGTTGTGTCCGACTCTTTGCAACCCCATGGACTGCAGCATGCCAGGCCTCCCTGTCCCTCACCATCTTCCAGAGTTCACCCAAGTTCATGTCCATTGAATAGGTGCTACCATCCAACCATCTCATCCTCTTTCACCCCCTTCTTCTCCTGCCCTCAATCTTTCCCAGCATCAGGGTCTTTTCTAGTGAGTCGGCTGTTCACATCACAGATGGCCAAAGTATAGGAGGACTTCAGCTTCAGCATCAGTCCTTCCCATGAGTGTTAAGGGTTGATTTCCCTTAGGATTGACTGGTTTGCTCTGTTCACATCACAGATGGCCAAAGTATAGGAGGACTTCAGCTTCAGCATCAGTCCTTCCCGTGAGTGTTAAGGGTTGATTTCCCTTAGGATTGACTGGTTTGCTCTCCTTGCAGTCCAGGGGACTCTACACAGTCTTCTCTAACACCACAGTTCAAAAGCGTCAATTCTTCAGCGTTCAGCCTTCTTTATGGTTCAACTCTCACATCCATACATGACTACTGGAAAGACCATAGCTTTGACTGTATGGACTTTTGTCTCTTCTTTACTTCTTGTAAATATCCACCTTGGCTTCTGTGACACAGTTTCCTGCTTCCTACCCTACCTGTCTCACTCCTGTTTGCAGACTACCCTCCTCTGTCTTCCCCCAACTTTGGTGCTACATATGCTCTCTTGCTCAACAATCTCCTCTGCTTCCTGTAGGAAGAGAGGGCTCATCGTCTTTCCAACTTGGTCCACTCCCTTGATCCCCAGACCTGCATATGCAAGTGGATGGCTTCACCAGTAGCAAGCCTGCATGACATTTCCCTTCTGGGTCCCCATTATCGATGGTCCTACCATCTACCCTGTCACCCAGGCCAGAAACCTGGGACTTTACCCACATTTCTTTTTTCTCCCCTTCTGCTTCATTTGACTGGTTTAAAATTATTCCTCCTGCTTCTCTTCCCCTCACTGCTGTAGGTTGGTAGGTCCTTGTCCCAAGTCAGCCAGATCATGGCAGCCTTTTGATGGAGCTCTTTCTCAGCCTCAAGGATCTTCTCCAGTTTTATCCTAGGCAGTTACCAGAGTATTCAGTCAAAAATGCAGATCTGATGTGTATCCCCTGTATAAAACTCTTCCATGCCTCCTACTCCCCTGAGGATGAAGTCTAGGCTCCATCATATGATGCTTAAGGTCCTTTATGAGCTGCTGAGCAACCTTCTGCTCAAGCTGCTCTCCCTGCCAGGCATACGTTCACACCTCCTCTCTGAGCAGAGTAACACCGTACACCTCCACCTTGCACCTGCCCTGCCTTGTAGAGTTGGTGTATATATAACATATGCCAATAGCCAAAATTTAGTCATATAAAAACCAGCAGCTGCAAAGTAGTTTTCGACCTTGCCTCATGTGATTCTACAGTTGTCCTGTGAAATAGGTGCTATGGATTTCCCGTTTTGCAGGTGAGGAAACCTGCAAAACGAGGACCAGGATTTGAGCCCAGGCTCTTAAATCACGTACTTCTGCTGGCACAGGTGCTTATGCAGTTGATAGTTACACGTCTGCCTCCCCTGCTCAACTGGGAACTTTTGCGAGCAGATTCAGTGTCTTCAGTAATCTTCGCGTCATCTTTATAGCCAGGATCCAGTGCTTGTCACGTATTGGTATGTCAGTGTATATATGAATGAGTGAATCAATCAGTCATTGAAGTAATTTTGTAAATGTCTCATAAACTGCACGAGATGTGATACCAAGAGTATCTGGGAGTAATACACATAAATCCGTATTTCACCCCGTGTATTTTGTCCATGAGGATCTCACAGAAGTAGAAATGTTATTCCTGCCTTTAATTGAGAAACTTAAATAGGTGAAAGGACTTAAATATTGAGCATTAAGAGCCACTCTTATTCCTGTTACTGATGGACATTATCCATATTTATAGGAAGCACCCTATCTTTTTAAGGGTTCACGTGTGTTAACAGCATCAGTGGTTTCATTATTGACTTATTCTAAATCTAGAGCAGACAGACTTCCTAGTACTTTGAGAACTGCTGGCCACTTTAAATGTCAACCTTGCTTTGCAAGGGATCTTATACAAGTGTTAAGCTTCCCATCTGCTGATCATCAACTAGTTTATCAGTTAAAATGAAAGGGAGGCTTCCCAGCCTAGTTGAAATTGGCAAGATTATTCATCTTGCCTATATCCAACATATACATAAAAATGGTTTCAGTTCCTATTTTCAATGCAAAAATAGTATCCTTTAAAATATAGATATGAGTGCACTGCAGTTTCTGGAGCTGCCCTCATGGAGAGTCATAGAAACATGGTCTCTAGCGTGCTTTGTAATAGTAACATGCTTATGTCATGAACCAGGACCCATCTAGCAAAAAAGCTTTTTCTGCCCCCACCAGGCAAAGTCTGACAACTGAATGAGGGAAAAAAATGAATTAATTGCATGAATATTAAGAGGTTACTTATCTGTTATAACGTTGGGCTTCAAGTTGACTAATTAAAAGGAATGCAGTTTGGAAAGCTGCCACAGACCTGCTGCTTTCATTTAGAAGACCACAGGCTGAAGCCAGTGATTGTGCATGACGGACCCAGGGAGCAGTGGTGCAGTGCGCAGGCCGTCTACATGAAGCCTGCATGTCTGAGTTACACCGACGACAGGGTGGCCTACAGGCAAACAAAATGGTTAACAATACATAATCAAGTTTTTATTTGGTATTTCCTGCGAGGCTGTACCAGTTGCCAGGGAGTGTACTGTATTTTTTTCTTCGGCTATATTAATTGTTGACCATGGCTGGCAGAGCACCAAACAGGGACAGATAAGGAGGAAAATGGCATCTGGACATTAAAGCCCCAAGTGTACTGGGGGGTGGGGGGAGCACACACACAAAAATTACAGCATATATCAGGAATTTTCCAACTAACGATGTGCGGATGTGAAAAAGAGCCAAACTGAGCTTTCTTTGTTCGCTGCGAGAGGCCCCCCTGTAACATTCCTTTTAGCTGTGCATATTTTGGCTTCATTTGTACGGTTTTAACTTTATACTCTGTGTGGAGAAGCTCAGTTGTAACTGGTTGTTCCTAATAATTATATTGCAATAATTAAAGCTCATGGATAGCTGTTAGGTTCTTGGTCATTGAGAAACTGCTTCAAAAACCAAGTCAAAGCCCAAGACTTCTTTTAAGCGACCTTTCATTTCTGTCTAAAAGATGGCTATAATTATTTCTTTGATTTACCAACAGTTTTTTTAAAAGACAAGATTCATTGATGGAAACAAAACAGAAACAATGTCTTAAAAACTTGGGGTACAAGGGATGGGGACAGAGGATGAGTAATGAGATCATGTAGCCTGCAAATAAAATCTTCCCCAACTGGTTTATAAAACATGAAAATCTTTGATAGGGACAGACCCCTTTGCTACATTTTGAATCCATTTAAAAATGCAAAAGTAATACATAAATATTCATAAATCTATTGCAGAAACAAAGTATGGCAGCTTTGTGACCTCGATTAGAAATCATGTTACTGGTTTAATTGAGTAATAAAATGAAAACTCTCCAGCTGAACACAACTCACTTCTTGAAAAACTGGTCAGCCTTGGGGGTCCCCAGTAACCGTGAAAATGACAATGTATACTGAACCATTAGAGCTGTGACGTATGTTTGGCAGGGGCTTCTGTTGTGGTGTTACTGATCTGTGTGTGTGTATGGCCCTCAGGTCCAGTGGCCATACCTGCAGTCTCCGGGGTTATGCTGCATTTGAGTTCTAACTCCGACATGTAGCTCCCTATAGTTATTAGCATGTTCTGCCCATCAGTTTCCTCCCAAGAATATAGGCAGGACATGCAGAGCCTACATCACAAGTCAATACAGGATTTAAATGACCAAATTTGTACCGTTCTTAGTGAAGTACCAGACATAAGGAAAACTCACGGTAAACTTTGCCTGTTATTACATCTTTTCTATTGTGGAGCTCTGACGTTCCTTTTCGCTTCTTAGAATAATTGTTTCTAGTAGCGTCTGCATTAGACTTGAATATATTTACTTAATCACCATTGACTTCTACAATAGAACAGGTTGTTTTGTCTGTAATGAAAGCCGAGATAGTGGTTTTGTTTACTCTTAAACATTCTTGGAGAAGCTGAAATTTTAATACTTGTTTTCAGAAGCCCTTATTAAGACCAATTTGAGTTGAGAAAAACTGAAGAATAGTATTCTCAAATAGCGCCATTCTTCTAGAGATGGACTTCTAACCACAGGATACGCATACTTGATGATGTTATAGACAGCTGCCTGGTAACACAAAGGCCGTGACTTCATCTCCAAATGCTGAGAGCAAATCCTCTCTTATTACTGTCTCATATTTGATTGAATGGTTTTCATAAGACTTATTTTAATAACTTTTGTGCATTTCAATTACATTTTCTAGTGTTTGTTGTTTTTCACTTTCATCTCCAGAAGTCTTGACCCTTAACCTTAAACACATGTTAGGGATTCATAGACTCTCGATATTAGAATTGCACAATTCATTTCAACACCCCAGGAATTCTGTGTGCTGTCCATTCAAATAAAGGGACGACATTATTCATGATGATCAATATACAGGTACCAAACATTTTTAAATCCACAAAACTTCTTGTAGAGCAAAGCATCTGTTAAAATAGACACAAGTCCTTGACATCAGAACAGTTTTTCTCAAAGCTAAATCTTGTGTCCTGAAAACATTTTGAGGTCTTAAGTAATATTACTGTTGAATAACATCTTTTGAGTCATTTAGGAAAGACATACACATATGTGGGAAGTGTTTTTTAGTGGGATCTTTACATCTTAACAGTAGGAATAAAAGCTTTATTAATTCTCTTCCACTGAAACAGTAACAACTGTAATAATAAGTGGAATGCGGTCAGCTTTAACTTAAAACTGGAAAACTCGCTTTTCATTTCTACAATTGGCTTTTTCTCTTCAGCTGCTTTTTAAGTCGGGCTGTTAGCAATTTAGCATGTCTTTAATTTTAAGCACCATTCTTCCAGTCCGGAGATCCCTATAGGAAGCCCCACTCTCCTAGCCGCGCCCTCTCATTGGCTTGCTGGGAAAAGAGCATTTCTGCATAAATTGGATGCTTCCTTCTCCCCGGGAGACCAAATATGCTCATGTTTCACAATCCCCCGGTTTGTAAGCTTGAGTCCGTCGCCCGAAGCTGGAAACTTTCACTTTGTAGAACACAGCCCACGTCGAAACCCAGACCCCATAGCCCCAACGTACTGTGGGTCCGATAGCAGACCGAATGCATGCTTGTCAACCCAGTGTTTCTGAGCTGCTTCAGCCGAAATCAGAAACTGATGTGCCTGAGAGCGGAATCCTCCAAAGAAAGGTATTTCCTTTGTGCGGCCCCAGCGCACACAGTATCCAAGGGGTTAACCTGAGAGCTGCTTTGAGAACAGAGGCGAAGGTCACCGGCGGCAACAGCAAAGACTTTTAAAGCCTGCCGTCCTGAGCCTTTCACCCTGCCTTTCCCACCCAGGGGATTGTAAACATTGGCTCCCGGCCACCACGTCCCACAGCACAAAACTTCTCTGTGCTTTCAGCATATACATTTATGCTTTTTTTTTTTTTTTAATGGAAGCTGAAGCAAAGGCGCGTTCTTGCTGGGAGCACAGAGAACATGTTTCTGTTCAGGGAAAGGAAAGAGATCCCATCCTGCTGGAATGTGGAAGCATGCAGATATGCTTATTTAGCGGTGCTTCACATGGAACTTAGCCGCTGCTCTTAGCCTGACTTTCTCAAGTCAAAAGAATGTGTAGAATGCTGTCACTTAATCAGAACCCAGAAGAGCTCTTTTATCTGCCATTTGTTAGTAACTAGCAATATTGCCCTTATCTCTTTGTCCTTTAGCTCCGGCCAGTGCCCTGGGATATGAGTACTGGTAACATGAAAGCACTTACTACCTTGAGCATTTGCTTCTTGTTTTTCTTTTTAAAACTTCAGAGTTCTTTAATCACCATCTAAGAAGTTGAAGGGATTTTTTTTTTAATTTAAATAAAGTTGTCTTAGTCCTAGGACCATGGTTGTTCGGTGATGTGGAAAAGAAACTGAGATGATTAGTATACTTATGCTGCCGTTGATACCTGCTTCTACAAAAGTCTGTTATCCACACAACTTGTAAATAACCTTTATGGATTCAGTCACATGAAAAAGTGGGATTTCCAGAAATATTATATGTAGCTTAAATTTCTCCCTCCTCAGTGTTTTAATGTTTCTTAGGGGGGTTAATATCCTCTCACCTATTTTAAGTAATTTCACGTCATTTCAGTCGTTTGATATAATAGTTTTTTTCTCTTCAGTGATTTTGAAAGATACAACTGAAAATTTCATTGTGATCAATCCGTATGTTATAATAATAGCTCAGGGCAGGAAAAAATCATACCCCACGACATTCTTTTAAAAGTGTATTTCAGAGGCAGGCATATAAAATCGTACCCGTTTCTTCTGAAATGGCTACTATGAGCCCATTTTGGAATAAATTTGGATGCTTGCCTACAGAAAGGTCAGTCACTAAACATTCCTGTTTGAGTAACGATGCTTGATTCTGAAAAGCCCGACGTCAGCCCCAGCCACATCGCACAGACATGCAGACAGGCTCTGCTCTAGCCTCTAGCTGCAGTTGATAACAGATGTGTGACTTTGCCTTTTGCCTCTCAGCTGAAATGACTCTTAAAGGTTCTTCACCGACTCTTCTGGAATTCCAGTTTTGCTGTATGGAATCACAAACTCCGTTGTGTACTTATAAAGGTCCTTTACATTTTCCTCTTGATCAGAGTTCCATTGCTCAAAGTGTGACGGTTCTGTGATCAGCATCACTGACCTGGATGTATGTATGGGTTGACAGCACCACGGTCCAGGTAGTGTCACTGAGCATGTAGAATGTATTTATTCTTGATTATTGGGTTGTAGGCTCTTGATTATTGGGTTGTAGGCTTGGAAGGGGAGAAGGCAATGGCACCCCACTCCAGTACTCTTGCCTGGAAAATCCCATGGACGGAGGAGACTGGTAGGCTACAGTCCATGGGGTCGCTAAGAGTCGGACACGACTGAGCGACTTCACTTTCACTTTTCCCATTCATGCACTGGAGAAGGAAATGGCAACCCACTCCAGTGTTCTTGCCTGGAGAATCCCAGGGACGGTGGAGTCTGGTGGGCTGCCGTCTATGGGGTCACACAGAGTCGGACACGACTGAAGCGACGCAGCAGCAGCAGGCTTGGAAGGACTTTAGAAATAATCTGATGTGACCTCTGGATTTTATAATTGAGGATGCTTAGTCATGTCCAACTCTTTGCATCCCCATGGACTGTAGCCCTCCAGGCTCCTCTGTCCATGGGATTCTCCAGGCAAGACTGCTAGTGTGGGTTGCTATTCCCTTCTCCAAGGGATCTTCTCGACCCAGGGATCAAACCTGGGTCTTCTTCAGTGCAGGCAGATTCTTTATTGTCTGAGCCACCAGGGAAACCCCTATAGTAGAGGAACCTGGAGCCCATTGATACCAAATTATTTTTTTGAGACAAAACACAGATATTATTTAATGATATATCTGGAACTAAAACCAGGTCTCCAGATTTCAGTCCAGGACTGTTTCTCTTACTCCATCTAGCCTTATAGCCCCTGTACTGTGATGAGTTCCCTGACAACCAAAGGTGGGCATGAGGTACACTGATGTTGCTATTCGCTCCATGGCTATACCTCCACAGGTTGAAGTCAGAAGAAGTGATTATGAGCAGATGTTTTGTACCCAGAGCAGGAAGTAACATGAAGTCTTGTCACTACTTATTCCCAAGGTGTATAGTGACTAGCATTTCAACTCTTTAGCTCATCAGCTTGTCATGCCTCAGTTTTACTGTGGTAAGTTTCTCTAAATTCCTACAGCATTCTCTTTTTCTCTTGCCTGTTTAACATGTCTCATATTAAAGACTGACTCTACATGACTACAGTGACCTCTCCATCAAAGCTGACTAAATGACCAAAGCTGTACACGGGGGCTAGCTGAGAGCACTAAATGCTTTATGACTAGATAAGAAAGACTGACTCTAACTGTAAAAGCATCAATCCAAGGGCCATAAAAGAAAGGGGATTCTTTTCAACAGGCATCTACTGAATTCACCGTTTTCTAAAGACAAATGTACCCATCGTGAAAAACAGAAACATTGTTGAAGTGCATGATTAATTAATTAGAAAAATGTCTATATAAATCAGGAGGCAGGAGTAAATAATGTTTGAAATACCAATGAATGAATTAGGGGGAAAAAAGTGTAAAATGGAAAAATAAACCAGAGTTGGTCCTTCCTAAAAACTAATAGCAAAGACAGTCTTCTGGCAAAGAAAAGTGTGTGTTAGTCACTCAGTCGTGTCCAACTCTTTGTGACCCCATGGACTGTAGCCCTCCAGGCTCCTCTGTCCATGGGATTCTTCAGGCCAGAATACTGGAGTGGGTTGCCATGGCCTTCTCCAGGGGGTTGAACCTGACCAAGGGGTTAAACCTGGGTCTCTTGAACTGCAGGCATATTCTTTACCATCTGAGCCACCAGAGAAGTTATTCTGGCAAAGCTGCTCGAGAAAAAAGAGAGTCCTGTTACAAACACATCAGTGACCTTTGCTACTGACTAGTAGACCTTTTGAGGCATATGGGACCGGACAGATAGAATTCTTAGGGTGGAATGCTGATCGGGAAACCTGGATCATCCTCCTTCTCTGAGCACCTGCCTTCCCAGGTCTTAAACCTGGGCTCCCCATATCTCTCTCTGTGTGTATCTGTTCAGTAACCTAGGTAAGAAAAACAAATATCACCTATCTCTATATGTTTTAGGTTCTCGTGCAAGCAACAGAACAGAGAAAATATATCCTGTAACAACAACAAAAAGAGTTTGGGACTGAGCAAAACAGATTGCTATTATTATTTTTAAAACTCCTATAAGTCATTCTCAGCAGACCTTGTTTGTTCATGACCTCTGTGTGAGAAATTAAGTGCTGAGTGGTAGGGGTATGCAGTATTAGGAGAAAGATTATGCTTGAGAGGTTTATAGTCTGGTATAATATGGTAAATGTGATAAAAGTTCCAGTCAATGAGGTACCCTGTAAAGAGCAATGACAAAAAAATATCATGGAGGTATCAGCACATAAAAATGCCTGGTTTTCATTAATAAACACTTTTTCTCACAATACTCCCCATGGGAAAAATCATGGGATGCCTTGTAGCTCTATGAAAAAATGAATTTATTGTAATAGTCACCAAGGATTTGTGTATCTCAAGGTTGAAGCTTCCATTCTCTTCACAAGTAGCAACTTCTCCATCTTGGAAATTGAGGCAGAATGGTACTACCTTTGTTGGTTGGTTTATGTAGACTTATCTTGGGAGTGAGACTCAGCACACATTTACCTCTGACTCATTAGCAGATGCACTACTGAAGGTCCTTCCTGTTAATGTCAGTGAGTTCGATTTTGCTGCAAAATGTGTTTCCTATCACCAAGGCTTTCAGATGGGATGGTTCAGACTGTCAGTCCCGTAAGTCTCATGGGAGCAAGAGTTTGACATCCTTCAATTTTTTCAGTGACTGCTTATTGTTCTCTTGTATTACATTTCAGAAATTTTAAAAATGTCAAAGTCTTTCTTTACATCTCAGATCTTCTATTTCTTTGTATATACTTGAGGTTTTCCTTTGAAGAGGTTTACTCCCTCTGCTGGTTCTAACTATGAAATGAATGATCACATGTAATAAGTATATTTCTGATGACAGATCCCAGGGGTTGCTTGCCTATGGTGTTCTTTGCCTTAGACTTTCTCCAAAGTGTAAAATTCTGTTTCTGTTTGACTCCCTCAAATTCCGGATATAAAATTGCCCAAGAATCTGAGAGGTTTTTTTATATTTCTTTTGAGAACAATATGAAATTCTATGAGACTTGTAGTAATTTGACACTTAAGTGAGTCTGGCATGCAGATTTATAGTATATAATATAATAGATGCTTAATAAATATTTATCAGTTTCTTGAATGCAGCTGTATTTTTACTGTATGCAGACAGATTGTGCATACTTTAATGCAGGAGTAATAAATCACTGATTCTTTTTGATGAAGTCATTGGTATTTCCATAGAGCTTTCTCCATGTAGTTCTTACTGTAGTTCCAGCCACACTGTATTACAGTATTTCTTTTTATATTTGCCTTGCTAGACTGTGAACCCCTCCAGAACAGGCATTGTCTGTTATTTGTCTTTAGAGTCTCAGACCCTGTTGGTGAACTTCAACATATTATGCAACTAAAAACTTCTTCCCAAATGGTGTCCAAGAGGCAGAAAGTTTAAGTAACCAGAACTTTTTCTCCATTCTACTTTTACCATAAAAAGGTAATTGAAGGTAAATAACTTATTTGAAATACCCACTTTCTAAATATGAGCACATGTGTATTACAGAATATAGTTAGTATAGTTAATACAGACATAGCAAGACATCCCCACCATCTCCACTTGTATATTATATAGTAGCAGTCAGTGCTATGATGGTTATACCAAAGCCCTAAACGATCTTTTTGCAACTTCTGTTTTCTTTTTATACCTTCATTTTCAATGCAAAACCAGCTTTCCATTTACATTGCTTGCTTAAAGCAAGCTACACCAGCTCTTATTTTTCAGGATGGCGTTAGTTAAGACGCAAGCATACGTTCCAAACTTATTTGGGGTTGTTTGTGCTCCTAACACCAGACATTGTCTTAGACCATTGCTTTTCAAACCATTTTCCAAGGACCTCTAATTCTATAGGATAGTGATAGGTGTTATATGGGTGGGTGGGGAGGGGGGAGGCACATTTCATTAACACTTAGTAAATGTTGAATTAAATAGATTTCTTTTTTAAATGTAGAACTTCTCAGATCTTCTAATATTCCGGGGTTAAAATGTGAATTTCAGGAGAGTAGATTAGCATATTTCCAAATTTGTTTCATTTAGAACTGTTTTTTTAAATATTTTTATGTATGTATGTATTTATTTGTCTATGTCAGGTCTTAGTCATGGCACGGGATCTTTACTCTTTGTTGTAGCATGCAGGATCTTTTTGATGCAACATATCTTGGCATTATTGTCTTCTAAATTCCCTTTGGGAGACAGGAGTATAGACAATCAGGACTTAACAGTATAACCAAATGGGTTCTCTCCTCATTTTCTCCAAGATACTATCAATATTCATCTCTTACTGGAAATGTTTTTGTTAATAGGAAATATTGATGGAATGGTTTGAGTCTGTTTTTGAAGTCAAATGTAAAATCTCACAGATGCTGTGTGTGTCTTTCTGGCCTGAGTCACCGTATTCCTTCCCATGTTTCTCACTACACTTTTGAAATTAGTCAGACGCTAAAGCCCTGTAAGTGCAGGAACAGGTTCATTCACTATCACGGAGTGCCTGCCATCAAGTAGCACTCTGCAAATGTTTATCTAGCAAATGAAGAAAATAATTTTTCCAGTTGTTCGGGTTTCTAAACAAAGGAAAATGGTACCACATGTATACTGATTATTGTCCTGCAGTGCACCCCTCACCCCCAGAATAGTTGTCATGGTTCCCTGTGTTTAAATTTCATACCAGAGTGAATGTGAACGCAGGCTCACTGCAGAAGGAAAAGTGGCTACATGACCTCTTCAGAGGGAAATGTGGCAGCAGGGGCCAATAGCTTAGAGTTGGCTTCTTAACTAGGCTACAGGACTGTGTGCTGACAGGTACGACTCTGTACTTTATAATGATGTTTCAGCATTTTGTTCATAGAGGAAATCTAGTAAAAACCACCACCACCATCTTCTAAAGCTTTTACATTATTAATATTTTAACTCAGAATCTTGGCAGAGACATTTCAAACTACTTTTCTGTGTAGTTTCCCTACTCAGTACCCACATTATCTAAGAACTTTGTATAAATAGTTATACACCTCCAGAGAAGGACAAACAGATGCTTAAAGAGTTGGGAATTTGCTGAAAGTCAGTTAGCAAGAGCAAAAGTGAAAAATTGTCTTTAATCTATTGAGCCACACAAATGATAGATATCATTATTGATTCTGCCATTTCAAAGACTCAAGTTAGGGCTTTAGTAAATACAGACTATATTATAATGTTTTGGAAATTTATATTCTTATAAATTTATTGATCAAAGTGTAAGAGGCTCCACTACATACTAACTTGACTGATTGGGAACATCAAATGGTGGCAAAGAAGTGGAGACACTGGGACTCTGATGCATTCCTAGTGGGAGTATAAGATGGTTCAGCTACTATACTTGGAAAAACAGTTTTGTAATATTTACTGACCATATGCTTTCCCTCTCTATCTAGATAGACGAGTAGATAGATATATGTATTCAAGAGAAATCAGTGCCTATGTCCAATAAGAGACATGCACAAAAATGCTCATAACAGGATGTTCATTCACCATGTGTGTTAATCACTGTAACCAAAAACTAAAACAGCCATCAAAATAAAAAAAAAAATGGCTAAATAAATTCTGGCATGTTGACACAATGGAATACTACACAGTAATGACAGGGAACAAACTACTGATATGAATGACAAGCTACTGATATTAACAGCAAGTTGTTAATAAAACAACTTACATATTAAGTTGAGTAAAAAAAAAAAAAGTCAGACACAAAAACTGCATGATTCCTTTTATATGAAGTGCAAGAAGACCCAGCAGTATTAATCCATGTTGATAGAATGGTATTGACTAAGAAAGGGACAGAGAGCACTTTCTATGGTGATGTAAACGTTCTGTATCTCGGTCGGAGTGGTGCTTACCTACGTGTGTACATATGTAAGGGTTAGGGGGACGGAGAGAAAGAGGGAGATGGCAATAGGTAGCTAAAACTTAGTTGCTCTTTACGAGAAATTTCCTCTAAGGTTTGATGTATAAATGTGATTCTGCTTCCTTATTTATGAATGTGAAACACCTTTTGTATCTTCAGAATAATCTAAAACAGATGTATTTCCCCCCCCTCCTTGTCTTGTCTTGTTTTTGTAGTTTGGGAAAAAATTTGCAAGAACCTCTCTCTTGGTCTTACATGTAATATAGTCATTGAATGCCTGGTGTATGCCACACACTGGGCCAGGCTTTGGAGATCCAAAGGTAATTAAGCTCCAGTGCTGCCATTGAGTCTTGTCGGGGTGATAGAGATGGAAACAGTTTCTTGTGGTCATATCACACTTCAGCCGAGGCTATAAGAGAGGTGTGGAATGTAGAGCCAATAGCCTCTCAGAATGTTCTGGAAGGCTTCACAGAAGGCATCTTTTTTTTTTTTTTAATAAAATTAACTTTATTATAGAAATTATTCTGAGGCTTTCTAGGGAAGACATACATTTTGACATAAATTGAATTGTATCAAAGACACACTCTACCTTTTAGCTATCAACTTTGTTTCTTCCTTGAGTTTATATCTTACCCTCTCTTTTGCACAGAAACTTCACCCATTAACAACCTTTGGAAAACCAACATATATTTCTTTTTTTAATTCATTTATTTTTATTTGGAGGATAATTGCTTTACAGTATTGCATTAGTTTCTGCCGTACATCAACATGAATCAGCCATAGGTATACATCTGTCCCCTCCCTCTTGAACCTCCCTCCCATCTCCCACCCCATCCCACCCATTTAGGTTGTCACAGAGCACCTGATTTGAGTTCCCTGAGTCATACAGCAGATTCCCACTGACTATCTATTTTACATGTGATCAAGTGTGTATTTCCATGCTACTCTCTCAATTCGTCCCACCCTCTCCTTCCTCCACTGTGTCCACAAGTCTTCTCTATATCTGTGTCTCCATTGCTGCCCCGCCAATAGGTTCATCAGTACCATCTTTCTAGATTCCACATATACAGCATATACATCTTACATAAATCTAGTATATATTGTTCCAGGTTTAATTAGATGCCAAGGGATGACACAAACTTGGAACATCAGCCCCTAAACTGTAAACCGAAAGGTAGAAGTAATTGATATCCATTGCTGCCCCGCCAATAGGTTCATCAGTACCATCTTTCTAGATTCCACATATACAGCATATACATCTTACATAAATCTAGTATATATTGTTCCAGGTTTAATTAGATGCCAAGGGATGACACAAACTTGGAACATCAGCCCCTAAACTATAAACCGAAAGGTAGAAGTAATTGATATATCTCAATAAAACTCTGAAATTTATGGCCCCGCTTTTCTTTTTGCCATATATCAGGGTCCTCAATATATTAAGCAGCTAAAATCGTGATTTAAGATTACTTTTCAATGGCTAAAGAATAATTAAAATTTTTATGTAATCTGCATGTTTCCTTAGATATCACTGTTATCACTTCTTAGGCCATTTATCAAAGCCCTAACAGTTTCAAGGATAAAAGAAGCTTACCTGCCACAGATTTCTAGAAAGCAGCAACATTCTTTGAAATGTTTGTAAATGGAAAAGTCATCTTTCTTTGAATTAGCTCTGAGGTAAAAGCCAAGTTATACCCAGACTGGAGAGTTACTTTTCCTTTCAAGTAGTCTTTGCATGCAGCAACCACACTGCCCCGAACACATGTGCAGCGTGAGCTCCTGAGCATAGGTGAGAAGCCTTCCGCTGGTTTTTATGTTCGCACATGTCTCTCTCTCCTGATAACGGATGTACCTAGAAATACTGGTGAGTCCTTGGTATTAGTGTGGTTCTTCCTAGAAACTGAGACAGTTTTAAGAGAAGCCTTGCAGCTCATCAAGAGCAAATAAATTCTGTATTTTATAAGTATTTAAAGAACGAAACTATCCCCCCTTTTGATGATCCTTTTCTTCCCCTCCTCGCAGAGAAGATACAAAGATACTAAAAATTCTTTAAGCATAGGAAAGGAAAATAAGGAAAGAAAGGGAAAATAAAGGGCACATGTTACCTATCCATCTTTGCTCTTTTTTAGTAATTTGGAAATCAGACCGTAAAATCCAGAACAATGTTATATCCTTACAGTTACAATGAACCTTCAAATCTGAAAATATGGTATGCCCAGTGATGTGAATGAAGCCGTGGGTGGTAGTATCCAGGCTGTCCAAACTGTATTTTCCATTCTCTGGTTCCCACAGCCTAGCGCTCTGTGCATTTCGCTGTTTTATCAAGTTAAGAAGGCACCCTGTTCAGCTGTGTTGGCATAAATGGATGAGGGTGACTCTGCCACAGAGTCTAGCTTGGGGAACTGGTTAGATGGGGATTTCATTTGCAGAGACAGGGAATGCAGAAGGAGAACAAGTTTCAGGGGAAGGTCTTTGCTGTGGTCCCCAGAGAAGGAATGTTCTGGGAGGACATAGCGAACTTGCCTTTGGTGATCACACCACACCAGAGCATTGTGGGTAGGGACACTTTCCCGACCCTCCATCCACGATCCTGAACCCTCAACTGGTGACCGTCTTGGTGAAATCCTTTGGGATATCATTACCCTGGGTGGGGGGAGGGTCAGGAGGGTAGGAAACATTTCTTTTGTTCTTGGAATATCATTACCCTGGGGAGGGGGTACATGGTAGGGGGGACATGTCTTTTGTTCTAGTCAGCTTTCCTGTTAACTCACATTGTTATGGAGATGATTGTTTTTTGGCCGGGGTGGGGTGGGGGGGGGGGGGTGGGGGTGGTATTTTGTTTTGCTTTTGTGTTTGTTGCTTTTGCTTCTGTCTGTGCAGTGTGGCTTACGGGATCTCAGTTCCCTGACCAGGGATGGAATCAGGGCCCATGGCGGTAGAAAGTACCAAGTCCTAATGATTGGACCACCCGGGAATTCCCAGAAATGATTGTTTTACAAATACAGACGTTTAAAATCATAATTCAGCATAAGACCAAAAAGCCAACAAAGAAAAGACCCAAGGTTATTCAGTCTCTACACTGAGGAGAGTCAACCTGAATCAGATAAACCTTGTTTCAAATCTTGCTTGTACCATTTACTAGTTGATTGGGTCTTGGACAAGTTGATTAATTTGTGGAGTCTCAGCTTCCTTATCTTTAAAAATAGAGGCACTGATACTGACTTCATACCACTAACCTGCAGATAGTCCAAGCAGACAGATGAAGTCCATCTGGCACAAAACTACATCTTCTGTGCTCCTGGAATGTTTTCTTTCCCTCCTTCCCTAAGCTGCTTCTTTACCCCCCAGATGGGATAAATGTGAAAGCTTTTAAGAGAAGAGATCACAAAATAACACAAAATCCTACAGTAATCCATCTGCCGTTTAACAGTTCTTCTTGTCAGAGAATACTTCCTTCTTTCTAACCAGAATTCCTAATGGTGCCATCTAAGTCCTCTGCATTGTGGCCTTCTCCTTTTTTGTTTGCAGTTTTAATCTTGCTAAACAAACGGCATGAAACATCCTAATCTTTGGGAGCATATTTTCTTTAGTTCTTGCCTTTAATAGCGAAAGCACAAAATATAGTGGGAACTCTGGAGTCCTCTGGAGACCTTACATTTATTGCCGGTTGCCCAGACTAGGTAGTTAGCATGCATCTCTGTGAACCTTCTAGATGAAGGTGTGTCAGTACAAACTTTGGGGAGAGTGGTTTTTTCAGAATGAGCTATACCTTGGTAGTTCCTTCCAGCTCAGAAACTCCACACCCTTCCCATTTAAGGAAAGTAGAGCCCACAGATTTTAAGATGGTGAAGAGTGTTTGAGCCTAAACTTAGGTCCTAAAACTGTGCATCCATTTCCCTCATCACTTGCACTGACCAAATAACCTGCAAGTGTTCATGTGATAGTTTTACATGCAGCCTGTATTAAGAATGAACATAGTCACCAAGGAGGAAGAAGGCATGAACTTAAAGAGGCATGCAGCTGTTTTCGCATAAAAAGTCAATTTGTTAATTTACTTCCAAGTCTGAGTGGTGATGAGGCTTCCCAAAGCATATAGATTTTCTTAAGTGTTAAAACAGCCTTTAAAAGGAAACGATGAGCTCTACAGCCTGCCATAGCCTGTGTGCAGAATAATTTTCATTTCTACTTATCTGTGAAGGTTGAAGGAATGTCTACAAATATTTGCTTGGTTTCTATGGTGAAGGCAGAGAGAGATCAAGTGTGTGATTGTTCAGTGTCAAAATCAAAACTACACTATACTGTACTTCTAAAAAGAGAGTACATTTGTTGCTTGAAACATAATAAGACATTTAGCGAGTAGTAACTATTTTAAGTTTCACAAGTTCAGGATGAAATTTAAACAATACGGCCTGAAGGAAAACATGGGCCCTTCAGGCATGTTAAAACTTAGTTTTCCAAAAATAAAATGGTCCTCACACTTTATTAAAAAGTCATCTGTTGATGAGAGATAATGTTGGTGAACTCTAAGGATGCCTTGTGTGGGCATGGGGACATGACCACGGTCTGTAAATTTCTTTTTTTTTTTTTTAATAATTTTATTTATTTATTTTTGGGTGTGCTGGGTCTTCTTTGCTTTATGCAGGCTCTCTCTGGTTGCGCAAGCAGGGGCCACTCTCTGGTTGTGGTGCTTGGGCTTCTCGTATTGCAGAGCTCGGGCTCTGGGGTTCTCGGGCTTCAGTAGCTGCAGTGTGTAGACTCAGTAGTTGCAGTTTGTGGGCTCTGGAACACAGGCTCAATAGTTGCTTCTCAGCAAGTGGGATCTTACCGGATCAGGGATCAAACCTGTGTCTCCTGCATTGGCAGAAGGAGTGTTTGCCAGTGAGCCACCAGGGAAGCCCTATAAATTTCTACTATATTAGAAACCCCTTCGTCTGCCCTAGGTATCCGTCCTAACCCTGGAACCCTCCATTCACTCTGCTGTCTTCTGGCTACCCTTGCATTTTTGAAACATACTTTTTTTTTTTGTAGTTCCTTAGGTTTTTAGTTTATTATTCTTTATACTTTAAATATACAGTACATACTATTTTTCATATTTGAAAAGTCAAATAGTAAAAAACAGTTTCCAAAAAAAAATGAGTGAACGAAAGAAAGAGAGTTAGTTATCTTAGCATTCCTGTTGGTGTGGGGGTAGGTTGAAGGGGGTAATACCTTTTAATCAGAAGCACCAGGCAAGTGGAACATACTTTTTTTTTTTAAACCTCATATGCACAATGCTTTGTCAGATGCTGAGGATGAAAAGTCCACTTAGGAACAGCCTGTACCCTCAGACGGTAAAGAATTTGCCTGCAGTATGGGAGACCTGGGTTCGATGCCTGGGTTGGGAAGATCCCCTGGAGGAGGGCATGGCAACCCACTCCTGTGTTCTTGCCTGGAGAATCCGCACTGACAGAGAAGCCTGGTTGGCTACAGTCCATGGAGTCGCAAAGAGTCTGACATGACTGAGCAACTAAACACAGCACAGGCAGTAAGTACACGGTGAATGGGATACAGTGTGATAAGCACTGCGTCTCCATGTAATTGGGCAGGATCAGGCAGGGCAAGATTCACAGGAATTAAGAATGGAGTCATGAAAGAGAGAACTTTCCAGAGAAAGAATTTCAATCTATGAGAAGGCCACGAGGCATGCATGACATAGCACGCATGTTTGTACAACCATAAAGCCTCTGAACGGGTGGAGGAAGCTTTCCCCTGAAGGAGGAACAGGCGATAAAGCCAGAGAGAGGGTGGGAGCCAGATCATGAGTTGAACTTGAACTTGACCCTGAAAGCTCTCAAGAATGGTGAAAGGATTTTAAGGAGGAATGGAGTGAGCACAGCTGTAGATACAGAAGAGAGGCCAGAGTGGGAGACAGTCTGGTGGGAGAAGACCCCTTAGGAAGCTGCTATGACCTGTAGCAGTTCATGGTGGAACTGTCAGGGTCTGGTGGCTTGATTAAGAGTGGGGCCGTGTGGGAAGGAACCTGGGTGGCTGGTGACTTTACTTGCAGAGAGAGGGAATCTAAGAGGAAAGAGAGTGTGTGCATTTTGGAATTGAATTACCTATGGGAGTACCAAGGGCTTCCCAGGTGGCGCTAGTGGTAAAGAACCCACCTGCCAGTGCAGGAGATGTAAGAGAGGCGGGTTTGATCCCTGGGTTGGGAAGATCCCCTGGAGCAGGGCACAGCAACCCACTCCAGTATTCTTCCCTGGAGAATCCCATGGACAGAGGAGCTTGGCGAGCTACAGTCCATGGGCTCGCAAAGAGTTGGACATGACTGAAGTGACTTAACAGGGGAGCACCAAGTGGTGACGTTCAGGAGACAGCTGGATGTGTGTGTCAGAATTCTGGATATCATGTGGGCTTGAGGGTCATCCATTATGATGCTCCCCACGTGTTGTGCATCACAGAGATGGTCAGTGCCACAGATATCATGAAAGGTCAGAGCCTGGATCCTTGAACTCACCTTCCTTCATCCTTCAGTGGGTCACTGTCATACCTGCCTCGGACACAGGACACAGGTCTCTATCTACAGAGTGCCTCTTCTCCAAAGATTCCCTTCACCTTGGGCTCAGCTTTTTCCCCTGTGCCATTGCCCTTTGAGTTTTCTTACACATTCTCAGAATCAAATGAGGTTCAGCCCACCTCCCTCCACAGATACAGTTCCTTTTTTTAAAAATACATGGTTAGTGGGACTTCCCAGTGGTTAAGACTACATGTATGTGATGCAGGGGGGCGGGGGGATGCAGGTTTGATCCCTGATCAGGTAACTAAGATCCCACATGTTGCATGATGCAGCCAAAAAAATTTTTTTAATTTAATAAATAAATAAAAATGTAGAATTACTCAGGAGTCCTCCATTATTTTAGACATTGTTGTCCCTATATTCTCCAGGGTAGAGGACTGCCTCTATCTACCATCAGCATTGACCCCAGGAGTTAGTTCCCTGTGGTTCTTTCATGTGTCCAGTCATCAGATAAGTGAGCACCTTCCATACACTCTATATACACTGTGGCTGATGAATTGAATGACTCTGATAGAAGATAGGAGCTATAACGGTGCAGTGCAAACTCAGGGGAGAGCAATCATCCCCAGCTAAGAGATCAGGAAAGGCTTCCTGGAGGAAGTGATCTGTGAAAATTCAGACCAGCAGAGACTCAAGGGAAGAATATGCCACAGAGAGAACCACAGAAGCAGTGACCAGGTAGTTGGGAGCCAGAGGTGGTCCCCCCCGGCGGGTGATCAGTGAGTCTGGACGGCTGGGGTTCTGGAAGGACAGGCAGCCTTCCTGCTGGTAGCAGATGCACAGCAGAGGCCATGGCTGTTGCTGGCTCAGTGCTCAACTCCAAGAATCTGAAAACATTTTTGTGTAGACTTCGGCCATTTTTTGTCATGCACCAGAACATCTTTTTTCCGGCCCTTAGGTTATAAATGTGTCTAGTTGAGATGATTCTGTTATTATTATTTGTTGAAAGTACTTTGTGTGTTAACTTTTATTGGCATTTTACTCTTTTAATGCTTTCCATTTAATTGGCCTTACAATGACAAGACTGGGCCAGAATTAAAATTCTGATGGTTTATAGTCTCTTAATTTAAACGTATGATTTTAAAGACCTGAATTTTGAGACCTTTTAGGAAAAGTCAGTGAAATTACCAGTAATTTTGATGTTCACTTTGCAAAAGCATGGATGTCTTTTGGAGGGAAAAAACAGACATACTAGAGAGATTTATGGGCTTCTCTGGAGACTCAGTGGTAAAGAACCCATCTGCCAGTACAGGAGACATGGGTTCGATCCCTTTGTTGGGAAAATTCCCTGGAGAAGGGCATGGCAACCCACTCCAGTATTCTTGCCTGGAGAATTCCATAGAGGAGCCTGGTGGGCTACAGTCCATGGGATCACAAAGAGTTGGACATGACTTAGGAAGTAAACAGTTTCACAACAGAAAGCTTTATACTGGTGTGAAGAAGATAAGTGGCTTAGAGAACAACTTAGAAAGCCTTCACTTGGACAGTATAAAAATCCTGAGTTATTCTAAGGATTTTATCCTTATTTCTCAGAAATCGCTACAGAAGTTTACCTTTGAGACTTACTGAAATTGGCCCCAGAAGAATCACCACACTGTTCCCCCCAATAAGTACTTACTAAACCAAAGAGTAGGCAAAGATGTCTTGGTTCTATACAGTATATGGATTTTTTAAGTCATTACATTTAAGACCTCTTAGAATGCTAACAGAGGTCCCTGTACAAGTCATCCAGTCTAAATGTCCTCTCTGACACATAAGAAAGCTGAGAAAAAGTTGCCACCCACACTAGTTTCTTCATCAGCAAACTGGATGTATTAGTCAGGTCCCAACAGGAAATAGATGGCAGACTCAAAATAAGACAATTCAAGGAAGGTTTGTTTACAGAGACAAGATTTACAAAGAAGTGGGTTTAGGGGAAGCCCAGTGGATGGTACAAACTTGAGTCTTACTTGCATCAAGCTGTTATCATTCATTCCCAGGCTTGAAGGGTGATAGGGAGCAGTTAACTGGAGTTGGGTGGAGTGGGCTGCCTGGGAAGGACATTGACTTTGTGATGACAGCCCTGCCAGCTCTGGACTACCTTGCTGGGAGGAAATCAGGGGGTTAAAGGCTCAGCCTCACTGTTCTCCTTCTCTCTGAAACTCCTGCCTTGGCTTCCCATTGGCCAAACCCTATAAGAAGCTAAAGGCAAATGGTTGACACAGGTCCACCTCCCAAGAATGGGGCCCCCATGCAGAGAGACAAAGGGAAGATGGCCCAGTACAATGTACTTACCATGCTTTGCTGCTCTTTAAGCACGTAGCCATAGATTAAGGATGACTCAGAGAACATCTGCTTGTTTTCAGGACCTTGGTGAAAGGGTACATGAATTAAAGACTGTAAAATCTAATATTAAGTAAGAATGCTTTACTCTGACATGTATTTTGAGTCAGAGTTGGCCTTGGCTCTACTTTTTCTTATACTGTACTGAACTGTTTCACAAAATTGTGAGTAGAGATCAAAGCAGTTTAAACAGATACATCCACTTGTGTAAATATCCTTGAACTCCCCTCATCTTCCGCTCCCCCTCCTGTTGCCAAATGCATCCAGCACCTCTAGAGGCTGTTAATACATGTAATGATTGTAATAAACATCATATTTGCTTGGGTTCCAGCTGGCTGCAACCACCAAACTCTGTCCATAGTTCCTATTGTTATCTTTGCTTAGTAGACAACTTCATTGTTACCGTTAGAAGCCACCTTTGTCTTAGATTTCTAAATGTTGATCTTTATACATTGTACTCATTGTTTACCACAGCATGTCTTTTAATTGACCGTTCTATTTTGTTTTTAAGGGTATGTAGAATTATTAAACTTAGAAAATATGTGGGTAGAAATTAATTGATTACATTGTCGAAAGTATTCAATGTTACTTCATGCACTAAAACCTTGAAACATTTCTTTATCAGTTTTGTCAATTCCTTGTAAAACTTTCCATTAAAAATTAGTAAACCTGCTTTCCTGCAACTTAAACTGGTTTGAAGTGAAGCAGTCTTCCATCAGAAGTTTTTAGAGGTACAGAACTGTAATAGCTCCTTAAGAAACAGGATTTATACTTTAATGTCAGGGAAATTTGTTACAATTTGTTCTCAGAAGCTTGGAAGTTATGTGTTTGAAATCCCATGAAATTACAGAAATTGTCATCATTTCAGATATTTTAAAATTACAGTGACTTAAAGTGAGGATTGAAGGACTCTGGGTCAGAAAATGAAACGGCCACATGTATTAGCAAATTAAAGCTAGGGAAGCTTACTTGATACATGAGATAATGTTACATAAATAGGGAATAATTGTTAGATTTATGTCTGTTGCAAAAGGCAGTCATTTATTATTTTAAATGTAGGCTCTGGACAGCATTGGGGTTATTTTCTTGGCGAATCAACTAGAAATGTGTAGTTCATACTTTCTGGCATTCATGCATTTGAATTCTATAAGGATTAACCAAAAAGATATCTCTTTAGATAAATGCTGATGGTTCAAAAAGAGTATAAACATAAACCCAATGAATGAATCTAATTCCTATCACTTTTACAATGATTTACACATAGCCCAGTTAAAAATCTCTAAGAGATAATAAAGAGATTTTTAAATCTTAACTTTCATTGAAGTTATCAAATGGGAATCTGATGAATACATTTGTACCATGCAGAGCACTGTTGTGGTTTCAAAGTGAATTTTGAAGTTAAAAGTGAAGCCTTTTTCTTTAACCTTTTTTTAGAGGAAATCACTTAACCCCAAAGGATAGAAGCATTTTTCGAGATTTTTTTTTTTAAGTTCATGTTAAAATATTTCAAAGACAATTTAAAATGTTTTTCTTTCAGTTCTTTAATTGCAACCTATATGTTTGCCTGCTGATGTGTGGATGTTTGGAATGCTGAAAGAAGGGGGCAGTGTTGGATGCTGAGGAAGGAGGATGGGGTTGAAATCAGTGCCCAGGAGAGTCCCACGTGGCAGCTCCATGACTCTGGCTAAATTACCCAACCTCTCTGAAATTGTTTTCTCAGCTATAAAATGTGCTTACCAACAGCAACTGACTGACCTTGTGCCTCTGAGATTGTCATCCGGCCCCTCCTTTCTCTTCCACTTTCCACCTCCCGCACTGACACGTTTCCATGACAACTGTCCTCTTAAAGCTAGATGTCTATGTATAGAACCCTGGCAGACATTTTTGTATGAATAAATGACTATTTACACACACACATAATCTTTAAGAAAAATTGAAAAATATTTTGCACTGCTTCAAAACTTACCTATTCGCTTATCAGTGTATCATGAATATCTTTTTATGTGAACAGGAATGAGCAGGATGACAACTAACTCATCTTGTTTGATGACTGAATAATATCCTCCTATTGGGAATTACTGTGGAGTAAACATCCTTGCAAATACCTCTTTGTATACTAGTCTGAGTATTTCTATAGGATAAATTCCCACAGATGGAACTCTGGTTCAGAGACATAGGCACTATTAATTTTATAGATACTGTCAGATTTTCCTTTAAAAAGGTTGTGCCAGTTTACAATTTAAAACATACAGGGTTCCTTCCTTCCTTCCTTCCATACCATGGCCAACTCTGAATAGTGGTATTCTGTCCTTTCTGCCCATCAGGCAGAAACGATTCTCTCCGATTGTACTATTTGTATTATTGTAGTATTGTATATTGTTGTGTTATCTTATTGTGTTAGCCTTCCTTCCTCTCTCTCCTTTCTTCCTTTTCTTTCGTTCTTTTTCCTTTCTTTGCTTTTTTTCAATGAGATTGAGTATCTTTACTAGTTTTTTCTTTTGAATTTTTTCATGTTTTTTATCCATTTTTCTTTTGTATTGTTTTATGGTTATAATTTGTTTCAGATGTTTTCTCCCAGGTTGTCAGTCACCCTTTGCCTTTATTTACTGACAGTGTTTGCTGAAGAGGATTTCAGTTTTAAATAGCTGGACCTGTAAATCTTTTCATTTCAAGCTTCTAGATTACCCATCGTGCTGAGAAAGGCCTCCACATCCCAAGGTCCTCTTTGGTTTTCTTCTAATACATTTTTCTAGTTCTGCTTCTTACATTTAGATCTATCACCAATATAGTTTCTTTCTTCTTATACATGGTATAAAGTAGGGAACAAACTTATTTTTCTTCCAAATGGACAGCCAATTGCCTTGCTTTCACCTATTGAAGTGCATTTTCTCGCTTTCTCTCTAAGATGAAATTCAGTCTACCTATCAGAATTATCTTATAAATATCTTGTAAATATCACCTTATAAATATCTCATTCTTTTTCTGGACTTTATTCATTTTTTAATCTGTTAGCACCTACTGTTTTATTTGCTGTACCTGCTTCCCTAGTGGCTCAGATGGTAAAGAATCCACCTGTAATGCGGGAGACCTGGGTTCGATCCCTGGGTTGGGATGATCCCCTGGAGAAGGGAATGGCAACCCACTCCAGTATTCTGGCCTGGAGAATTCCATGGACTGTATAGTCCATGGGGTTGCAAAGAGTCAGACCCAGCTGAGCAACTTTCACTTCACTTCAGAGTATATTTTGGTGCCAAAGAACAAATCCCCCTCATCTTAATTTCTCAAACTATTTTTGGCTCTTCTTAAGTGTTACTCCACCAGAGGCACCTATCAAAGTTAAGTTGCTCCCCCACATCATTGGATTATCTTAACATTTTTGTGTTAAACACAGGAATGATAATTATCTTTATGATGTGACTTTTTTCCGTCTTAGTCATAGTCTGTCTCACCGTTTATTTAGCTTTTATTTTATATTCTTTAATAGTGTATTGTTTTATTCATACAGATCTTGCTTTTTTAAATTCCTCAGTGTTTCACATTTTTTTGTTACTATGTGAATGCGATCCTTTTTCCATTATATTTTGTAACTGACTTAGAAGCACTTGTGTGTTTGTTTTGTATTTTATGTCTGCTGTCACCCAAATTTTTATTATCTGAATAATATTTTGCTAGAATTAATTTCATATATTAAAACATAAAGCCAGTGTGTATAAGGCAGAAACCCTTAGAAGTACAAGGAGATTCTGGGGAAAGGAAAACACAGACTCAATTATCTTTCAGTTTGACACAGTATAGAAAAATAGTAATAAGGATCTGTGTGCGACAAACTAATTAATAAAGAACTTTACACTTAAAAGAGAATACTCTTCTTATATCCTGTGAAACAAAAGCCACTTATATGCATAGTCATAAAGGATAGAAATTCTACAGGTTGCATTCTCTGGCTGTGATGTAATAGGACTAGCAATTAAATAATCCAGCAAGTAAAAGTTAACCATAAATATCCGATCATATGGAAATTTTAAAACTCTTTTCTAAATAATTCTTCATATTAGTTTATTCTTAAAGAGAAAATTAAAGATAAATTATGTATTATTTAAAGCTGAACAAAAATGAGGAAGGTTTATTTAGTAATATATAGCTAAATGTTCTATCATTAATCGAAAGTGAAAATAAATTATCAAAGTTTCAACTCAGAAATAAATTTTAGAAAACAAAAAAATTATGGAGGATTTAAAAGATAAAAGTAGAAGTCAATGAATTATAAAACAGTACACCTCCCAAAATGAAAAGACATTTTGAAGTCAGTTTTTTCATAAATAATGTAGCTAAACTCTTAACAACCCTGACTGATATAAAGAGAAAAAAATTAGATTTCCTTTTTCAGAAAACCAAAAAAATAAATGAGATGAAAATAATTACAAGAAATACTGTATAAATTTAAGCCAATATATTTTAAAATCTAGATTAAGAATTTTCATGGGGAAATTCCTTATCATTACGAAAATTGACTCAAAACAACATTGAAACCTGAACAGACTAATTACCGAGAAGAAAGTCATGAGACTGTTAGAAACATACTGCTTGGAAAGATCCAGATCCAGGTGGTTTTACAAGTGTGTCCTTTCAAGGAACTGATTATTCATATGCTGTTTATAATATCCCAGAATATAGAAAAGGATGGACAGTTTGTATATATCCCTAACACCAAGCATGAAAAATTACACACAAAAAGAAAACTGTAGATTAGTCTCATTCATTAGTGTAAGTTAGTGTCCTAGATAAATATTAGCAAATAGAATCTGAGTCAAATAAAAGAATAATAAACCATGATTAGGAATGATTTATTCCAAGAAGAGAAGGGTGGTACAATATTGGGAAATCTATTAATGTAATTAATCTAGCATTAATAGAATAAAAGAGAATGGTCAAATGGTTATTATTAATAGACATTTTTAAAAGCTTTTGATAAAAATGCATTACCCATTTTGAGTGGTAACTAAATTTTAAAAGGAAATGAAAGGAACCTCTTAAATGTATCAATATTTTTCTTATTATTTTAGCTGTCTAAACATTTATTTGATGATCATAATAAGTTTCACTGGTTAAAGTACTAAAAATGAAGATAGTTCTACTAAAGTGTTTTAGAATGGGTGATCAGTCAGAAATCACAGCCTCTTTAAACACCTGTATTCAGATACTGAATAATACTGTATTCAGATTAAACTTTTCATCTCATATGTTTGATTTTCTTTCAAACTGAAGTGAGAAGATAAATATGTAATCTCACAATATCTGTGTATATCTGTAAACCACTGGACTGGAACTTTATGGTCCATTTGCCACTGCACCTTGATTTACAGTGTATTAGAGAAATAGGGAAGTGTTCCTCCAGCTAGAAATATTAGTAATACAGAAATAAATTATGTAACTAGACACTGGAGCCCAGAATCAGACACTTTTCTTAACAAAAGGAGTGAGTACCTTCTCTTTGGGGATGGAATTTTGCCCACTTATCTTCTAGAAATGATTGCCTTAAATGATTGCCTCATCAGTTTGGTACTTGTTGAAACACAGTTGTTACATGCTCAATACTATGATGGGCATTTATAGACATAATGATGGGTGAAACCAGGTCCATGGCCCCAGGAATGACCCATATTATGAACTACATTATATGCTAGGTCGCTTCAGTTGTGTCCGACTCTGCGAGAACTACATTACCAGGTATGATTTTTCGGTGGCAGTGGATCCAGAGAGGTGATGATATCAAAGCTGAGCTTTGTAGGAGAAGCAGAATTTCAACCTGTGGAGGAGAAAGTAGAGTTTGCCAGACTACAACAGTGTCATCAAAAAACATGGAGGCAGGAGCTGGAAGATATGTTTGTATAATTGAGTGCCAAGGGTTAGGGTTACCTAATGAAGTTTAACCAAAAGGAAAAAAAAGGAGGAGGAGGAGAAAGAAAAAGAAGAACTCCAGGGGCCCCAGCCATGGATATCTAATTAAGTTAGGGGCAGGATAAAGCCCAGACACATGTGTTTTTCTAGAAGCCCCATGGATGATCCTGGTACACAGTCAGGGTTGAAAGCCAGTGATGTGGTCTTGTGTGTGACTAAGCCATGTATTTCATTATCAGTCAGAATCCTGCGAGTTGGTGGGACTCAACTGGGCAGTTTTCTGCTCCATGTCATGTTGGCAGGAGCCACAGTCATCTGTTGGGGTGACTGGTCAGGCTGCAGTGTCCAAGATGGCTCACTCACATGGTCTTTCAGCTGAGAGCTCAGATGAGGCTGTTGGCTGGAACATTTCTGTGGGCTTCTCATTGCATAGCAGCTGGTTTCCAAAAGGAAGCATCTTAAGAGCAAACGTTCAAAAAGGCCCAGGTAATCAGTCTTCCTATAACCTAGCTTTTGTAGTCTCAGATGTCACTTCCATCACATTCTGTTGGTCAAGCAAATCACTAAGCCCACCTCAGATAGAAGGGAAGGTGAATTAAACTCCAGTCTTTAATGAGAGGAGTGTGTGTATAAGGAAAGAAGGAAATTGGTGGCAACCATTTTTTTTCCAAAAATTTCTACTGCAGTCTTGATGCATTTAAGTTCTGTAGCGTCAACGTAGATAAACAGAATTTCAGGAAATTTAGATAGACATCAATGAAAGTACAATTAAGTAAAACCGAGTAATGATAAAAGGAATCTGAATAATGTAAAATGCTTATGTAATAGATGTGGTATTGCATTCCTTACCTGACAAGAAAGAATATATCTTCGATTCAGACATCCATAGAATTTCTGCTAAAAAGAAGCACTCAAACCCCTATATGCTCTTATAAATCTGGAGCCTTAATGATATGATTTCCTCACCTTTCAGTGTTGTAGAAATAGTTTGTTGTGCTTGCTTTATCTGTTTTTACACTGCTCGGTATAAAATAGGGCTCTTCCCATATAGGATTCCCTTCCTTTGGATGACATTTCCCACATGGTGTAAGCAGTTGGGTTATACATTCTCTCTCCAGTTCTTCATGTTTTGTTTTCTGAGAAAAGTGGCATTGAAGGGGGCTCTGTTTTGATTCCCCACAGTCTCGTGATAAGAGTAGTTTTGACTTGTCCTGAAGGCCTTGTAGGCTTCAGGGTCACCACCCAACAGCCACTGGAATCATCTTCTAATTTCCCCAAATGGCTGAACACATCGCCATCACCTGTTTTCCATGTATTGTTTTTTTAAAGCCCCTTAAGAAAGAAACCATAGTTTTAAGGTAAGGGTTGTTTGTTTGCTTGTTTTTTAAAGTCTTTGCTTTTGCTTTCTGAAATTCAGTTATTTTACCATCCTAGTAAGACACCCAGAGTCTGAGGTGGGAACCTAGGTTGTGGGGATGATGTAATTTCCTGACCTGTCAGCCATGAGCCCACGTTACTTATTGCTCCAATCTCAGTGTCCCCCATAAGATTTCAGGAGTTCTCTCCAAACTGAGTCTTGGCGTGAAACCATCAGAATGAGGAGCGAAGCAACCCGCCGTCGCCCTCAGTAACGCTCCGATCCCCTTGCCGTTGCAGGTTGTCACCCTGTGGTACCGAGCTCCGGAAGTCCTGCTTCAGTCCAGCTACGCCACCCCTGTGGATCTCTGGAGTGTTGGCTGCATATTTGCAGAGATGTTTCGTAGAAAGTAAGATATACTTTATGTTTCTCTCTGTCTTCCTTGGAAAGAAACGTTTGGGGTCTTGGATAATTGAAGTGGCAGCCTCGTATCTCTCTTTCAAGTAGGATCATGGTATCCACATCCACATGCCCCCGGCTCTCACTTCCAAGTCTGTCCAGAAACAGCCGAGAAGGACTCAGTCCTTTCAGTGTCACTGTATGTGGGTGTCATTTCTGGCTCTTGGAAGCTCTGTTTGGAAAAGAAAACTGTTCTTACAATTTATTGTTTCTGTTGGTGATAATAAGACATGGTAAACATGAAGCATGTTATGGAATTTTTTTTACTGAGAAATATCCTCAAGGTGGACTTTTCCACAGGAGGAGGACCAGGGATGTTGTGTATATGGAAATTTTGATGATGGGTCGACAAAATAAAATGTTTGGACAGGAAAGGAATAGACAAGAAAGACATCTGAGCCATTTCAGAATACTTGAAATGCTGTCCATTGGAGGAGAGATTAGACAGACTCAGTTACTATAGAGGGTGGACCTAGAACCAGAGATATTAAAATTACAGAAATAAAGATTTTTGCTTAGAAGGCGAAAAAAATCTAATGATTAGATTTATATGAAGAGCAGGCCAGGGCTCGTGGAAATAGTGCGTTCTCACTGGCTATCCAAGAAGAGAACAGGCCACTGCACACTGGAGATGTTTACAATGGTATTCCTAGAGTGGGTGGGTGGCCTCGATGACCTCCAGGGCACCTCTGACTCTGAAAGTCTGTGGTTCATGTGTTTGCTTTTCAGATCATAAGAAATAGCCAAAACAATATAATAAAGATCTGCCAGGAAAAGAACCCACACCTTGGTACTAAACTCAGCCTGGTTAAAATTAAACAGAGAGGCTAATCAGAATCTAATCTCTCTTTGTCTTCTGTTTTTATTTCCATGGGAAAATGTGAGTTTGGAAGCTGAATGTTCTCCCGTTGGACATGTTATATTCAAAATGTAACTACATGATAGCTCACAAGAAAGAGATGCAGTCAGCCATTGTTTGCTTGCTCGTTTGTTTTAACCAAATGAAATTTTGTGCGTGTAACTAATCTGGGGACCTACTTCTAGACCTCAGCAGATTCATCCGTAGCTCACAGAGGAGGATCGAAGTACACAGATGTTTAAGGCAGGCCTATTGGGTGCCAGTCACAGGACCAAACCTCTTTCCCTGTGTTACCTTTTTATTTCTCACAATAAGAGATAGCAGAGATGCAGTGGTAAATGTATTTGTCTGACATCAAACAGAAAGTACAAGGAATATTACTCCAAAGGAAGTCTTGTGAGTCTGGTGTTGTTTTTCTACCAAGGAGGGAAGAAAAAAAAAGACCGCATTCAGCTGCAATGTTTGCTAAATAGGCTAAATAAGTGGCTTTGGAAGTGTGGTGCTTGGACCAGCAGCATCAGCATCACTTGGGGGACCTTTTGGAAGTGCAAATTCTTGGGCTTACCCCAGACCCACTGGATCAGAAGCTCTTGGGCTGGGGTTCAACAGTCTGTGTTTTCACAAGCCCTCCAGGTGATCCTAACTCACCGTCCAGGGTAAGAGCACTGGAGTGGATGAGAGAATCACCAGCGGTGGTATGGTTTAGTCACTAAGTCACACCTGACTCTTTTGCAACTCCATTGACTGTAGCCCACCATGGTTCCTGTATCCATGGGATTCTTCTCCACCCAGGGATCAAACCCACATCTCCTGCTTTGGCAGGCGGATTTTTTACCACTGAGCCACCAGGGAAGCCTCACCAGGGATAGCAGTCTTTAACTGTACGACTCCCAGACCTCTCTCTTGAAATTCTGACTTATTATTGGGCTAGGGCCTGGCATTCTTATCTTTAATTAAAAGTGCATCATGTAGTTCTTTTCTTCAAACAAATGTGGAAAATACTGGGTTAAACACTTATGGTCAGAACCAGAAATAACTTACTGGCAATATTGCAGTGTGGGAGTCAAGACAGTCATTTCAGTTCATCCCATGAACAGCTTGGTGCAGATGAGAGATGATTAGAGAATATATTTTGGAATTACTTTGATGTGTCTAGTGCTGTGCTCAGTCCCTCAGTTGTGTCCGACTCCCTGGCAACCCTATGAACTGTAGCCCGCCAGGCTCCTCTGTCCATGCAATTTTCTAGGCAAAAATACTGGAGTGGGTAGCCATTTCCTACTCCAGGGGATCTTCTTGACCCAGAAATCAAACCCACGTCTCCTGTACTGTCAGGCAGATTTTTTACCACTAGCGCCAGCCACCTGGGAAGCCCTGATGTGTCTAGCTAGAATTATCCTCAAATATAAGATTGGGTCCTTCTTTTGTTATGAGAGGAGGGGGATCAGTTATTTTTCAATAGTATAAAACTTAAATACCAGCCATAATTGATGGTAAAGACAATCTTTTTTCTGGAAGATGTTAAAAGAAAGATGAAATTTAAGATATGTAGTGTTACATGTTCTCTAGTAAGGAATGTGCTGTATTTTTAAGTATAGGTAGCCTCCACTTACGGGATAATTGCAACCCATATTTTCATTTTACAGCCACTTTTTATTTCTACAGCCATATTTTCATTTGCCACTGATGTGGTGGTGTAGTTGGTAGTCTGGTTCCCAGACTAGCTTGCAGAGAACCGTATAACAACCTGGAACATATACAAAACATTATTTATCAAAATTTTCTACTTAACAACAGTTTTTTCTATGAGAAAATCCATTCTGTGTTTCTGTCCAGGAGACAGGAGTACCCATCTCTTCACCCAGCCCTGGATCTGAGAAGGAACTCTGATGGAGGCATAGAGAGAGCCTCCTTTGACGTCAGCAGTAACAGTCTGCTTCACTGTTCTGGGAAAGCAGGCTGCTGGGTAGAGACCCACTGGCTCTTCAGATGTGCACAGGAGAAAGTACCCGCTCTCCAGGAGCGTTTTCCTGGGAGAGCAAACGGAGAAATAATTGCAGGCAGCAGGAAGCCATATCAGAATCCAGACCCATGTGCCTTTAAGGCTGAAGGACAATGAATCCATCTGGGCCTGCCATACACGCCCTTCCTGGGGTGGGTGCTCTGTCTCTTGGGTAGTTCCTGCCGGTTTGGATGCGACCTTGAAAACAGCCATGGCATCTGACCCCTCTTCCTGCTCAGTTCACGTTTTGGTATTTCCTGCGATAACACCCAGATATCTGAATGTGCAGGCTTCTCAGTCATGCCAGCTGGATTCTGGGGTCCAGCCACCGGCTTGACCTGCTTCCAGCTTGACTCCTGATTCAGTGCTCACCCACCTGTTGTGGTGTCCAGCTGAGAGCACACAAAGCCATGCCTTCTGGAAGCAGACTCTCATTGCCTTAGCTGACCCTACCTCAGGGGATCCTGGCATGGGTCCCCTCCCTCTGGCTTCCTCCTTGTTGCTATGGCAGCAGTTCCCAAATTGTGTCATCTCTTTTAATACCTTCATCATTTTTGCCATACTCTTATGATAACTATACTTAGTTTTTTTTACTATCTTAAATTAATTAGTGTATTATCTCGGTAAACCCACATTCTGAGGACTGTTAATTCAGTTTGTAGATGATGAACCCCAGCCTTCTACAAAGAGTACGAATAACTTGTCCATGGACTTACAGCTCTTCTATAGCAGAACCTAATTTGAACCCTAGTCTGTCTGACTCTCTAATCTTTGATTTTTCCACTCTGCCATGTTTCTGCCTTGGCTGTGGTTTTACCTGTGAGGGCATATTTTTTTCTGCATTAATTTATGCATTATTATAGTGTAGCAGCAATAATATTTTAAGGAGGTGAAGAAGCAAACCATGCATCTAATAGCTTTGACTTCTAGTCTCTCCTATAGTGGAAAGGCTGACCAGTTTTCTGTGACCTTGTTAAGAGGTGCCTTCCTTTTTTTATAAAATGGGATACCTAAGAAATATGAAACTCAGTAAAAAGAATCTTAGGGCAGATGGTTGACAAAGAGCAAGAGAGTTTGAATACCACCTGTCATTATTATATGAATTTAATAATTGCTACACTGACCTTCCGTGTGTGTGCATGCACTCAATCATGTCCGATTCTTTGGGACCCCATGGACTGTAACCCACCAAGCTTTTCTGTCCATGGAATTCTCTGGGGAAGAATACTGGAGCCAGTTGCCATTTCTTTCTCCAGGGGATCTTCCCGACCCAGGGATTGATCTTGTGTCTCTTGCGTCTCCTGCATTGGCAGGTGGGTTCTTTACCAGCTGAGCCATCAGGGAAGCCCCTGGATCTTTTATCTTCCTCCTTTAACTCTTCATCAATGGGTGATCCATCTTTACTCCACACTGAGTCATATTTTAATGCTAAAAAACATTGCTGTGAATTGGGTCAGTAAACAACTATCCAGCTTGAAGATTGGGATGAGATGGATGGAGGGATGGACAGATGAATGATAGAGATCAATTTTTAACTTCATAGCAAGATAGATTCACAATTGTTAACTCTCCAGATATCTGTCTACTGCCTTGTGATCACGGTCTGAACTGTTTTCTGTGGTTTGAAAGTTATGGGGTTTTCCAAGTGATGGCAAAGTCATAAAAAGAAAACGCACATTTAAAAAATAAAACATGCTACTAATTCTTTGAATATGGAGATTGTGGTAAACAGATAGTAATTCTTAGAAGTCCCAAGTTGCCAGCTCTGTTGATCCCTAGCTAAAAAATGCCAGATGCCACCAAGAAGAACATAACAAATACAGTCCCTGTTAGAAACAAACAAGGCTTCATGATCTTACTCCGCCTCAGATGGTGGCCTCTCTCAGCTTGCCATAATTGATTTGTATGAATTGAACACCCAGTAGCTGAGAAACTGACAGTGAAACTGTCCTTTGTGGCTGAGTGGTCTGGGAGCAAACATCTTTAAAATGTCACTGAGTGCCCTCCCAACTGTCCTACTGGGCACTGTGTTGGCTTTCCCCATACTTGAGCGTTTTCCTCAGTGACATCAGGGAAATGAGGTCCTTGACCAGAGGCTCTGGACACCACGGCACCCAGGCAGGCTCCAGCCGCTGAGAGGAGACCCATCACCCCAGGTTAGGTCAAAACACGCAAGTGGAGACCAGGGCACTCCCCGGACCTTGAGATTTCTTGCCTCTTCTTGGATGTTTTCTTGGATCTCTTTTTTTTCTTCTTCAGAGAACCCACCAGATGGGAAAAACTCCAAAGAAGCATTTACTTGAGTGAGGAAATACCCAAGGTGGTAGCACCCAGGAAAAGAACTGATCTTGTTAAACAATGCACACAGGGGAGTTCTAAGTAAGAACCAAGGAGTACTACTTTTTAATCGTAATCAGTGTTTTTTTTTCTTATTCTTGATATCCCTGATGCGGGGAAAGATTGAGGACAGGAGAAGAAGGGGGTGACAGAGGATGAGATGGTTGGATGGCATCACCGACTCAATGCACACAAGTGAGAGAAAGCTCCGGGAAATGGTGAAGGGCAAGGAAGCCTGGTGTGCTGCAGTATGTGGGATCGCAAACAGTTGGACATGGCTTATCGACTGAGCAACAACAATATCACTTTAACAGGAATGTATTTGTTTTCACGGCGTGTGCTGAGAAGCCCCCATCAGGCCAGCCTTTCCCTCCTTTCCCTGTCAGGGCACCCCAGCAGCTGCCCAGCTTCCCACCCCTTGGGTCTGACTCCCTGGGTCTGCCTGCCAACCTGTTTTCCTGTTTCTTGCCTATTTCCTGCCTCCTTCCAATAAATTAATCTTCCCAATGTCACCCTTTTTCCAAAACTTGTTAAAACTGGTGTAAGATCCTTGACCCTTGACACCTTCTAAAAAACCCCAACTGCATTCTGACCATGTCACATGTTATTCTGCAAGATGTAAATGTATGTTCATGAAGGGGGCCTACCTCTTGGCCCCAAAATGTGTCTTGAAGTTTTCCTCCTTAGAATCCTTTCAATTCTTCTATCCTGGGTGGCCCCCTGCCCTCTCTCATCTTCCAGAGCTAAACCTGGAAGATGACTCTTCAGGGAGGAGAACTGCCCCCTCCCCAGAGACACACCCCCCCACTCCAACCTCCCGCCCCCACATTCTGTGTGTATGGTTCCTGCAAACCTTCAGCGGTTTCCTCAGCTGTGTTCCACCCATGCACACACGTTGTCCACACAGCCACGGTCCTGATGCGGATACCCAGCACATTCTCTGTGAGGACCCAGACATCTGAGTCTATGTTCCAGCCCTGTTTCTGCCTGCTCTGTGGCTCTACCCATGCCCTCGACCTCTGGAGCTTAGTGTCTTTTTTTTTTTTTTTTTAGCTGCAACTCATGTATCTGACAAAGGACCTGTATATAAAGTACCTGAAGAACTCTTTAAGAAAAAAAAACAAACCCTCAATAATGAGACAAACAACCCAGTTCAAAATGGGCAAAAGATTTAAACATTCACATCACCAAAGAAGATACAAGGATATCAAATAGGCATATAAAAAGATGTTCAGTATCAATTGTCAGTGCATGCATGCTCAGTCACCCAGTTGGCTCTGTGTGACCCCCATGGACTGTAGCCCACCATGGAGCTGAGTATCTTTATCTGTAAAATGGAGAGACTGGGATAAGATACTACATCCATGGTGTTCTGACCTTCACAGAGGTATTTGTGTCCTTCTACAGTCTAGGAGTGCCCAGCCCTTTTCGTTCCCCTACTCAGCTTTGTTCAGAGCAGTTTGCTTTCATCTTTTTTATTTACTGGGCTTCTGGAATCTAAAAGGGTTTTACAACACTGGAGTAGATTTTGCCCAAGATTCACTCTAACTCTGATATTCTTTGCTTTGGGGTGAAATTGTGGCTTTGTCATTTCTAGGATTCTTAACATGTCATGCAGAGCTCACCCTTGCTGACAGAGGTTGTTATTACACATTACTGTCATGGTTCTGAGAACTTGACATACATTATACAATTTAATCCTCCCAGGCAGCTTGCCCCAGGATCCCAGATCTGGTTGTTGGCAGAGCTCGAACTCAGAGCTGTATGGCCTGTGACAGGTACACTGAAGTGTAATGAGCTACACTAGAAAGCTGGGTGGGCATATACACAGGGCAGCAGCGTAACAGCTGCGGGGTGGGGGTGTGTAGTGGTGTGTGCCTGTGTGTACATGCCTCCCTCTCTACTGTTCCTTTTTTTACACATTTAAATATATAGATAATTCATGTGGAATGTCTATGAGTCTAAACCAGTTCTGTCCAATGGAAAAGAGAATGTGAACCATGTCATGTTAAGTTCTCTAGCAGTCACATTAAAAGCAGAAAGAAACAAGTAAAATTGATTTTTTAACGCAATTATATCCAAAATGTAAACATGGAATAGGGCTTCCCTGGCTCAGATGTAAAGACTCTGCCTGCAATGCAGGAGACCCGGGTTCAATCCCTGGGTTGGGAAGATCCCCTGGAGAAGGGCATGACAACCCACTCCAGTATTCTTGCCTAGAGAATTCCATGGACAGAGGAGCCTGGTGGGATCCTGTCCATGGGGTGACAAAGAGTCAGACATGACTGAGCAACTAACACACACACACATCCAAAATGTTATTATTTAAATATGGAACAACTATAAGAATATGGATCATACATTCTATTTCAATACAAAATTGTTAAACTCCAGTGTATGTTTTATGCTGACAGCACATCTCAGTTCAGACTAGCCATATTTCAAGGGCTCATAGACACAAGTACTATATTTTATGTTGTTTAGTTGCTGGAGTGGGTAGCCATTTCCTCCGCTAGGGGATCTTTCCGACCCAGGCATGAAACCCACGTCTCCTGCATTGGCAGATGGATTCTTTACCTGAACTACAGGTTTAAACCATCAAATGAAAAGATAAAGAAGAAACAGACAACTCACTGTTTATTGGGAAGGGGAGAGAGAATGAGTCAGTGCCCTCCTACCCTAGGCTCATTGATTTCTCAGTCTTCTATCTCCTACACTGTCCTCTTCTCTAGTTTGGGGGGAGGCCATAGAAGTTGGGGTCTTTGATGTAAAACCAATAGAGCTGATGTTAATGCAGCTGCCTGGCCTTTGTCCCTGAATCAATGACACTTAGGTGCCAGCCTGTGAATACAGTGTTATCAGCCCTGGCTGATAAATCTTCCCCACTGTGTCTTCTTCAAAAGCCCATGCACCTGGAGCCTCAGTCTCCACACTCTCTCACTCTGCAGGCCATTTTCAGGAACAGGAACTGTGTGGGAAGGAACAGCTTAGGAGATGCAGATGCCAGTTAGCTTTATTAAAAAAAAAGAAAAAAGTTTGAGAAATGAAATTGTCTTTCCTATTCTCCTATCCAAAATCCATTCCCAAAGACAATCCCTGGATATATTTCCAGATCTTTATTGCACATTCAAAAGTGTGTGTTTGCAAATATCTACATATGTGTATGTATAGATGTAAATATATAGATAAACACATGCATACCTCTGTCAGTTTATCTCACAGAAATGGGCTTATGCTATACATATGTTGCCTTATTCATTTTATTTTATCACAATATATTAGGTCAGTTCATAAAAATCAAACTCATTTTTAAACTGCTGAATCATTGTCAGCTCATTTGTTTCATAATTTAATTTCCCATTGATGAGCATTTATGGATTGTTTGGCTGGTTGCATTTGGTCTTATTACAGACAGTATTGCAGTCAAATCCTGTGCTTATTTTGTGAAACATTTGCCCAAGTATTTCTGTATGGGTAAATTCCAGAAGCGAAATTATAGGGTCAGATAACATGCCTATTTAAAATTCTGCTAGCTAAACCAAATTGCTCTCCAGCAAGTAAACTCTGTTTTTACCTTAAGGTGGGAAATGGGATTGAGAGTCTCAAAAATGAAGAAAGATTGTCAAAAATAAAACCAGACAAGGACTCTTACGTAAGCCCTGGCTTCCTCCTGCTGCTTCTACGCCTTTTTAAAAATAATGTCAAGAGGAAAACCTGAGTAAATATGGTCCCTATAAAAACTGCTGTTAAGTTGGTTTGAAGCCTGAGGGACCTCTTTCAACTGTAAAATTGACTGTGGGTTTCCTTTGTATCAGTTGTGTAGTGATAGGGAAGAAATCAACCTCATTTTGTCAGTTAAAAAAATTATCTTAAGATAAAGATCCAAGCAGTTTTTCAGACTAGTGTTTTCCAGTACACAGACAGCATATGAAGATCATTCTGTAGAGTTCCGTAGTGTGAAAGCTTGGAGAGTAATGTATATTGAGTTTTGATCTTCCTTCCAGCCTGGATGTAGACATGGGTACTCTTTTCTTCCTTAGTTGTCTTAGTCACCAGACCTCATGCATCTTTCCTTCAGATTTTGCCTTCTGGGGGGCTTCCGTGGTAGCTCAATTAGTAAAGAATCCGCCTGCAATGCAGGAGACCTGGGTTCTATCCCTGGGTTGGGAAGAACCCCTACTGAAGGGAACAGCTACCCTCTCCAGTATTCTGGCCTGGAGAATTCCATGGACTGTAAAGTCCATGAGGTCTCAAAGAGTCAGACATGACCGAGCGACTTTCACTTTCTTTTCACTTTCTTTGCCTTCTGAGTCTATTTGTGGGAATAACTCTGGAAGCCCCTGCATCAGCCCTGACCTTGAAAGAGAAAATGAATCTGACTAATAGTCTCCCCTACATTAGTCATAAAGTGTTAAGTCTTGCTGGTCACATCTCTCAACCATTGATTTGGATAAAAAAATATTTGACTTGAGGTAAGAAGCAGCCCATTTTTAAAATATAAAACACTGGCAGAGAAAGTAGCTATATTGTACATTGATAGCCAGCTGTTACTAGTCTGATCTTTACTCAGTCAAAGGCAGACTTCTCATCACTGTTCCTGGCTCTTATGAATATGAGTTGCTTCCCAGCAGTACAAAATAAAAAGTACCAGGCCTACACAAAGTTATTTTAGCTGGAGCTTGGATCTCTGATCTGAGTTGAATCCGGCCTTGGTAAAGCCTATAAAGCATGATGTTACATTACGTTTGTTGCTTTATAGCAATTATGCGAATATATTGGACAAGACAATAAATATAGTGAATAGTACAATAAGTCCTCTAGATGGGAACCTTCAAGTTGCACACTTCCAGAGTTGCAGACATGCTTTCACATGTCCCATCACATAAGTTAGTTCACATGTCTGGCATACACTGTCGTGTGCATGCATCCTCCACAAGTGCTTTCGTTTTTGTGTACTTTACAGTGCCACATAGAGTACAGTATTGCAGTGCTAGTACAAAATGCTGCTGCTGCCACTACTGCTAAGTCGCTTCAGTTGTGTCCGACTCTGTGCGACCCCATAGACGGCAGCCCACTAGGCTCTGCCGTCCCTGGGATTCTCCAGGCAAGAACACTGGAGTGGGTTGCCATTTCCTTCTCCAATGCATGAAAGTGAAAAGTGAAAGTGAAGTCGCTCAGTCGTGTCCAACTCTTTGCGACCCCATGGGCTGCAGCCTACCAGGCTCCGCCGTCCATGGGATTTTCCAGGCAAGAGTACTGGAGTGGGGGTGCCATTGCTAGAAGTGTTCATTTATTTGGTACTAGTGCACGAACTTCGTAGAATATGCAACCTTAGATTAAAATACTTCTTTAAAAATTATATTTCAAGTCTACAAAATAACTTCACTCTGGAGAATTTTGAATGGGAATGTACATTAGATATTACAGATATTGGATTAATAGGTTAAAAATCAGATATCTTTTTAATCCAATGACTTCACTATGACCACATTTGTTAAAACTGAGTTCAATTTTATGTGTGGTCTTTAGGATTTCATCGGATCCTTAGTGCCTGTATTTATTTCAGCAGATATGACATTCTTGTTGGAAAAGTATTATAAACTTATTACAGTAGAGTACTATATAGCCGATGTGTTTGTTAGTTGGGTACCTAGGCTAACTTTGTTGGACTTAGGAACAAACTGGTCCTACAAACAGATTCTCAGGGCAGAATTCATTTGTGTACAGGAAACTTACTGTACAGGTATTTCAGGTAAATGTAAATTTTATGGGATTTCATTGTATGCCTAAATAATTTCCCACAGAATGGTGCCAAAGAGCTAAATTTCACCAAATGGTAAGGTGTGACAAAAAGTTATACTTGTTCTTGTCCTGTAGTGATAGGATATAATGACAGTCTGTTGTAGCTCCGTGTGGCCGCCGCTGTGCATCTGGGTCTGCCTGATACCCATGCTCCACTGTTGCATGCTGCGCTTCTGCCTCCCATCTGGCCTTCCCATAGTGGCTGGAGGAGCTGATGTCTGATAAGACTCAGTATTTGGCTTAGCTGAGAAGCACTGGGCATTTTCTCATAATAATAGAAGGTATTACCTGGTTCTTTCTTTTCCTCCTTTCATCTCCTTTTCTCCTCAACCCTCGCTGCAGACTCTCTCTCCCTCTTCTGTTCCTCCTCCCTATCTCTCCTCCACTCCCACTCTATTTATCTTTCCCTTCCTCCCCCCAATCTAACTGGGAAATACAGAGCATTCAACATGGCCTTCCCTAATAATACATGGTAGTATTGAGTTTCTGATTTACTGCTTCAATTTTGCTGGATAAATTAAATTTGCAGGGATCCGAATTTACTCAGCGAAAGGCTTAAGAGTGGTTGGCTGCTTAGGGGGTGTGTGTGCACGCGCATGTGCACATTTATAAAACCAATAAAATCTGGCAAATGTATTTCTAAATCCTCTAGTTTTCTTATAAACATTTTAAAGTTTTAATATGAGGGGAAAAAAAAGTGTGGCAGAGACAGCTACAGACATGTGAGCTGTATTTACTCACAAATTGAAATATTGCAAAGGACAATTCAGAATGGCAGGTTTCCGGTGGTAATTAGATTTTACTACGAGCTAAACTGGATATTACTAGCTCTTGTCTTATCACTGGCACAATTAGAGTTTGCTGGACACTCTCAGTCCAGATCTGGGAGAACATCCAAAACTTTGGAAGTTAGGGATCAAGAGCCTACCAAATATGTTTGTGCTATGTTGTCCAACTGTTTAACTGGTAATAACTTTACTAATATAACTAATAACTTTACTAATATTTCAATAGGAAGAAGTAGTTTGGAAGCCAAATGCTGTGTCCATTTGGCTGGTCAGAGTCTTATTGAATTCTCCGGATATCAGGATAAAATAAAGTTAATTTTAGAGGCCCTCAGGTAAATGGGATACAGCCCCAATTAAAAGTGGCACTCAACTGAAATACATAGACATTTCTCATTTTTATCTAAACTGATACTTTTTTTATACGTTGAGTAAAAAATGTTTCTTGTTGTATTACATCTGTGAACCCTCAATCAGAACACATTAAAAATATTAGAAGCTTTTAGTTTAAAATGATACCTACTCCCCTTCTCTGTTTCTCACTAAAAAGGTGAAACCTCCAACACTCATAACTGGCAATGAAATAATTATCAAAATTATTTGAAAGAATTCCCATTTAGCCAGAATGAGATTTAAAATCCTATTTGGTGACTCAGGTATGTCACGTACACCTGGAAATAAATAGACCTTTCTTTCCCTCCCTCATTCCCTTTTTTAGAAACACAGAGTTGGTTGTAGTTCAAAAAATGGTTAGCTATTTCCACCACAGATCCTAGTGAGATCTCCACAGTGGTACTGACTCCCCTCTGCCATCAGTGATCTCTTTCTCTCTTGGGTATGAGTACAAATACCAGGAAAACATATGTGCCAAAAGAGATCAGGGGAGGTGAGGAGAACAGGATATTTAGTAGGTGGAGACAGAGACGTGACAGCAGTGTGTGGTGAAACATGCGAGATGCTAAGATTGGTCTAAGAGCCGGTCAGAGACTGTTAAAGTTTACAGCAGGGGCCAAAGTGATGTCTACATTTTGCTAACTACACATTGTCTGTCTGCAGAGACTATCCTTCTTAGAAGAATGAGACAAACTAAAAGAATAAAATTCTTGTTACTTTTGGAAAAATACTACCAAACAAGCAACAGTCTCTAGAAGCCTAAAAAATGATATAAAACTCTGAAAATGATTAACTAGCAAAACCAGAAGAAATTTCTAAAAATTCAGTAGACTAACTCAAGACAGTGCTAGAAGACATACTCTCTAAAAGAGAAAAAATGGAAGCAGCATAAGTGTCCATTGACAGATGAATGGTTAAAGAGGATGTGTGTGTGTGTGATGTGCACAACAGAATATTCCTCAGCCATAAAAAAGAATGAAATAATACCATTTGCAGCAACATGGATGGGTCTAGAGATTATCATACCAAGTGAAGTTAATCGCACAGAGAAATACAAATATCATGTGATATCATTTATATGTGGAACCTAAAAAAAATTATACAAAAGAACTTATTTACAAAACAGAAATAGACTCACAGGCATAGAAAACAAACTTATGGTTACCATAGGGGAAAGGGACGGAGGCATAAACTAGAGCTTGGGATTAACAGATACACACTACTATATATAAAATAGATTTTTTAAAAAAGGAAAGCAATGCCCTACTGTATAGCACAGGGAACTATATTCAATACCTTATAATAACCTGTAATAGAAAAGAATATGAAAAACAATATATATATATATATTACTGAATCACTTTGCTGTATACCTGAAACTAGCACAACATTGTAAATCGACTATGCTTCAATAAAAAATAAAAGAGAAACAAAAGGCAACAAGAACTGAACATTCTGAAATGTAGAAACAGTAAACTGAAATGGAAAGGGCGACACATAAGATGTGAAGTTATAAAGAAATCAAGTACAGTAGCACAATTGAAATCTGAGAATAGGGAGTAAAAAAGAATTAGTAATATAGGAAATGGACTCTTTGATGTAAAGGACAGTATTGAGAAGTTCTCACAGAACACTGATGAACGAAAGGTTTTAAATGGTAAGAAAAGGACAAATATGGAGACTAGAGAATGGGAATCTGGCATAAGAAATCAATGGTCTTGAAATACAGTAATCAAAAACATAGACTAAGATATGACTTGAGTATATGGATTGAAAGATCTCACAATATTTTGAAGAAAATCATTACAGAAGAGAAAACCAGTAGTTTGGGATGCTCAGGGCTGTGGGAACAGAACTCAAATCAAGTTCAGTTCACTTCAGTCGCTCAGTCGTTTCCAACTCTTTGTGACCCCATGAATTGCAGCATGCCAGGCCTCCCTGTCCATCACCAACTCCCAGAGTTTACCCAAACTCATGTCCATCGAGTCGCTGATGCCATCCAGCCATCTCATCTTCTGTTGTCCCCTTCTCCTGCCGCCAATCCTTCCCAGCATCAGGGTCTTTTCCAGTGAGTCAACTCTTTGCATGAGGTGGCCAAAGTATTGGAGTTTCAGCTTCAACATCAGTCCTTCCAATGAACACCCAGGACTGACCTCCTTTAGGATGGACTGGTTGGATCTCCTTGCAGTCCAAGGGACTCTCAAGAGTCTTCTCCAACACCACAGTTCAAAAGCATCAATTCTTCGGTGCTCAGCTTTCTTTATAGTCCAACACTCATATCTATACATGACTACTGGAAAAACCATAGCCTTGACTAGACGGACCTTTGTTGGCAAAGTAATGTCTCTGCTTTCTAATATACTATGTAGGTTGTCATAACTTTCCTTCCAAGGAATAAGCATCATTTAATTTCATGGCTGCAGTCACCATCTGCAGTGATTTTGGAGCCCAAAAAATAAAGTCTGACACTGTTTCTCCATCTATTCCCCATGAAGTGATGGGACCAGATGCCATGATCTTAGTTTTCTGAATGTTGAGCTTTAAGCCAACTTCTTCACTCTCCTTTTTCCCTTTCTTCAAGAGGCTCTTTAGTTCTTCTTCGCTTTCTGCCCTAAGGGTGGTGTCATCTGCATATCTGAGGTTACTGATATTTCTCCTTGCAATCTTGATTCCAGCTTGTGCTTCTTCCAGCCCAGTGTTTCTCATGATGTACTCTGCATATAAGTTAAATAAGCAGGGTGACAATATACAGCCTTGATGTACTCCTTTTCCTATTTGGAACCAGTCTGTTGTTCCATGTCCAGTTCTAACTGGTGCTTCCTGACCTGCATACAGGTTTCTCAAGAGACAGGTCAGATGGTCTGGTATTCCCATCTCTTTCAGAATTTTCCACAAATCAACTTAGATGAGCTAAACACTATGGAATTTGTTAGCTCATATAAACGATGATTCCAGAGATAGATGAGCTTCATAGTTGACTTGATCTACAAGCTGCAGCTCCATTTCGCTGAGACTCTTCTCATTGTGGTGGCATCTTTGGAGACTGTCTGCCCTCAAGGCCAAGTGGTTCTGGTAGATGCAGGTTTTGGACAAAGAACACATTCTTTTGTCCCGGTGTTCCAAATAGATGCGCTGAAATTCATCCTCAGAACTGTTATGACACATGCCTACAGTTAAACCAAGGAATGAGACCAGAGAAGCGGGAGTTGCTGATCAGATGGTGGTCTGAAGAACTTTGGACTGACATAAAGCACACGGTGGGACATGTTAGAATTGCAGAGAGACAAAAAAGCCTGTGAAGACAAATGAAAGTTATTTGAAAGCCATACAAGAAGAAAGGAAAATAAGGCTGACCTCAGACTTCTCGTCTATTCTAAAAGTTGGAAGAGAATACAGAAATGGCTAGATTTGTGAGGGAAAGCCTGTGACCCCAGAACGCAGAGGTTCCAATATGTAAGGATTCCATGACTGTCTTGTTTGTTTGCTTATTAAATACCAGTTGGGCATACTTGATTTGACTGAGAGGGATATCAAAATTAGCACATCAAGAATAGGTGACCAGAGAATGTAATTTGGTGCAGTCACTGTGGAAAACAGTGTGGAGGTTCCTCAAAAAACTAAAAATAAAGTTTCCGTATGATCCACCAATCCCACGCCTGGGCATATACCCAGACAAAACGATTTCAAGAAGATACATACACCCCTGTGTTCATAGGAGGACTATTTACAATAGCCAAGACATCGAAACAACCTCAGTGTCCATTGACAGATGAGTGGATAAAGAAGATGTATGTGATGTATACAGTGGAATAGTAGCCATTGAAAAGAACAATGCCATTTGCAGCAACAAATGGATGGGCCTGGAGATTATCATACTAAGCAAATTAAGTCATAAAGAGAAAGACAAATACATTATGATAGCCCTTATATGGAATCTAAAATACGACGCAAATGAACATATATACAAAACAGAAAGAGACTCAGAGACATAGAGGACACACTTGTGGTTGCCAAAGGTGGGGGTGGGGACGGAAGTACTGGGAGATTGGGATTAGCAGATGCAAACTGTTACATATAGGATGGGTCAACAGCAAGGTCCTGCTGTATAGCACGGGGAACTGTACTCAATATCATGTGATAAACCGTAATGGAAAAGGATAGGAAAAACTGTATGTATGTATTAACTGAGGCACTTTGCTGTACAGCAGAAATTAACACAGCCTTGTAACTCAACTATACCTCAATAAAATTTTTTTAAAAAAGAAAAGGATGGGTGACCACAGTATGAAAGGACTGGTGAGATTCCCTGTGGGACACACTGTCTATAGACACCCAGCTCTTCATAGAAGTTCTGAGAACCATGGCTTCAGCAGCCCTCACCTGTTGGTACTGGCCATCTAATGACCCCGTAGGAATGTGGTTGAACTAGTGTATTTTTCACAACAGCATCTGGATGAAGCTTGAAAGCAAATAATTTCATTATAAATTAATGGTCCTTATTATGAGAATAGCCCTATAATTGGACTTCAGAAATTCCCCTGGAGAAGCTTCAGGCAGAGTGTACCATCAGATTTAAAAGTCTAATTAAATGGGTCTAAAATTATGTTTCATTTTAGGCCACCTATGACTAGAAAGAAATGGGTTCTAAAGGCCTTTAGAAAAAGAAGAGGAGTCGGTCAAAGGAAAGATGAACTGGAAAGGGAGATGAATGGGATAAGGAACAACTATAAAGATGTAAAATGGAGTTGCCAAATTACAGCCCCCTTAGGAGGCACAAAGGGAGAACTGACACTTAGGAGAACTGAGGGAATGATACAAAAAGCAAAGTTGGTTAAACCTTCAAGTGTGATACATTGTGATACATACCTTTCTATGTAATTCCTAACATTTTCCTATTTTTCCTTTAACCCTGAAATTTTCTATTTAAAGATTATCTATATTAACACACAAAAAAATTGGAATCAGTCAACATGTTCACCATCAGTGGAATTGCTTTGTAAATAACCGCGTATCAGTACAATTTATGGAGAAGCTCGAAAGAGGAAAGTGCATGCTATGCAGTTCTTAGAAGTGAGAGTGCCCACTGGCACGTTATTCATGTTGCTGGATGTCACTCTGTTGTTAATATCACTGCCTCCATTACTCATTGTTAAGATATTGACATATATCCAATTTTCCCGGCGCTAAAAGATCCACTGCCCTGAGAACCCGCAGTTTCCTACGTGCCCCTGCCTCTCTCTCCCCAGATCACCAGAGCTTCCCTAGGATCCAGCTGAAGGGTTGTTGTCACTCAGTCCTGTCTGACTCTTTGTGACCCCATGTACTGCAGCACTCCAGGCTTTCCTGTCCATCACCAACTCCCGGAGTTTACCAAACTCATGTCCATTGAGTCGGTGATGCCATCCAGCCATCTCATCCTCTGTCATCCCCTTCTCCTCCTGCCTTCAGTCTTTCCCAGCATCAGGGTCTTTTCTAATGAGTTAGCTCTTTGCCTCAGGTGGCCTGAGAATTGGAGCTTCAGCATCAGCCCTTCCAGTTTATATTCAGGGTTGATTTCCTTTAGGACTGATTGCTTTGATCTCATTGTTGTCCAAGGGACTCGCAAGAGTCTTCTCCAACACTACAGATACTGAAGGGTTACTGGTTAGCATATCACAGTTATCCAGAATCATGCTCCAGCCCTTTCATGTTTAAAACAAAATTTTTTTTAAATATTATCTCAGGCTATGGAGATGCTTTCCTAAGACTATCCATTTGTATCAACTCCTATATTCTCTTCAGTCCCCGGAAGTCATCCTCAGCTCTGGCAATGGATTCTTCCAGCAACCCTTTGCTGGTGTCAGGAAGACCATTTTTCTCTTTATATCAGAGGCCTTCTACCAGTTCCCAACTGGCTGCTGATTTTTATCCTATTTCCCAGGCCTTGCAGGCTCCCGGAAATGAGTTAAAACTAGGAATTTAGCATCTTTGTTATGAAACTCTTCCTTTGCTTTGGTTTTTTCAGGCAAGTGGTTAGCATATTATTCACCTATTAGCCATCTTGGCACAGAAACGTCCACCAAGAGTGATACCCAGAATGGCCCCTAAACATGTTTAAATATGCCCCTAATTTGTTTTGTTATAATGGGTAAAGGGGTTTTGCACTGTAATTAAGATAATGAACCTTGAACTTCCGGTGGTACAGTGGATAAGAGTCCACCTGCCAGTGCAGGGGACATGAGTTCAATCCTTGTTTTGGGAAGATCTCACACGCCACAGAGCACTAAGCCCATGTGCCACAACTGTTGAGCCTGTGCTCTAGAGCCCGTGCTCCACTATAAGAGAAGCCACCACAATGAGAAGCCTGTGCATCACAACTAGAGCGTAGCCCCCGCTCACCGCAATTAGAGAAAGCCTGCGCACAGTAGTGAAGACTTGGCAGAACCAAAAATAAATTTAAAAAACTATTTTTAAAATAAAATGAACCTTAAAATAAGTTATTCTGGATTATCTGGATAGGCCCAGTCTAATGATATGAACTTTTTTTCCTTCATTTTTTAAAAATTTTATTTTAGTTTGGAGAATAGTTGATTTACAGTGTTGTGTTAGTTTCAGGTGTACAGCAAAGTGATTTAGTTATACATATGCTCAGACGATAATCTGCCTGCAATGCAGGAGACCCAGGTTCAATCTCTGGGTCAGAAAGATCCCCTGGAAAAGGGAATGGCAACTCACTCTAGTATTCTTGCCCAGAGAATCCCATGGACAGAGGAGCCTGGTGGGCTATAGTCCATGCGGTTGCAAAGAGTCGGACATGACTGAGTGAGTAACACTTTCGCTTTCATACATAAATCTGTTCTTTTCTAGATTTTTTTTCCCATACAGGTTATAACAGTATTAAGTAGAGGTCCCTGTGCTATACAGTAGGTCCTTGTTGGTTATCTATTTTATATATTGAAGAAGGAAATGGCAACCCACTCCGGTATTCTTGCCTGGGAAATCCCATGGACAAAGGATCCTGGCGGGCTATAGTCTGTGGAGTCGCAACAGAGTCAGATACGACTGAGTGACCAAAAACAAGTTTGTTTTCTAAGTCTGAGAGTCTGTTTCTGTGCATAAGCTCTTTAAAAGAACTTTCTCAGGCTGGAGGCAAAAGAGATGGGACAGAAGAGGAAGTCAGATTCCAAGCGTGAGAAGGATTTGACCCACTGTCACAGCCTCTGAGATCAGAACCAGAGAGAGGCCTCTGGAGGGGGTGGAGGGTCACTGACAGCCAGCAAGAAATCAGGAACCTCCATAAAACAGCCACATGGAGCTGGATTCAGCCAACAGCCCAAGTGAGACGAGAAGCAGATCCAAACCTCCGGAGTGGAATGCAGCCCTTTGTGAGACTCTAAGCAGAGAACCAGTTAAGCCAAGCCGTACCTGGACGTTTGATCTGCAGAACTTTGAAATGAATCATGACTGTTGCTTTAAGCCACAAAATTGGTGGTAATCTGATACAGCAGCAGCAAAGGCCAACATACCAATATATAAAAAATAACAACACAACAACAACAAATACACCCGGCAGGATGGGATGGAAGAAATGGTAAATGCTGCAGAACACACTGTTCATCACGGATAGGGAAGTGTTTTCAGGCTGGGATTCTCTGCACAGTGAGCACCACTAGTTCTGAAGGCCAGGAGGACCTAGAGCAAGTCTGTGCTCAGCACTTGGCTAAGAGTATACATAGGATTGGGTGTCTAGGGAAAAAACACATGTATCATTCTTTGTAAGAAAAGTGTTTTAGAGATAAGCTGTTTTAACAAAGGGGCGTCTCTGGTGGCTCAGTGGTAAGAATCCTCCTGCCAGTGCAGGAGACTCCGGTTCGATCCCTGGGTTGGGAAGATCCCCTGGAGAAAGAAATGACAACCCACTCCAGTATTCTTGCCTGGAGAATCCTATAGACAGAGAAGCCTGGTGGGCTACAGTCCTTGGGGGTCTTAAAAGAGTCGGACACAACTTAGCAACTAAAACAGTAAAAAAAAAAAAAAAAGTCTTAACAAAGTGGCCTTGTACAGTGCTGTGATTCAAAGAGAGTGAGCGTATTTGTAGATTCTTGTTTGTTTTCCTAAGGTTACTGTTGTGTATAGTAAGAAATTGGTGAGAAGAAGAAATTATACAAAGGGGAGATTGTTTTGACAGTAGGTCCATGCTGTCCCATTTGTGTGTAATTTCTTCTGGTACAACTTTGACAAGCTTTTCAAGATGTATTAGCAGAGTTCTGGGTTTTATTTATGAAAGCTGCTTAGATCAGGCTTCAACTCAACTTAAAGGTCCAGTGAGTTGCTTTGTGCTATGAATTACACTGGTGACATGGAAGTTTGCTAATATATGCTGGAATTCTGTAAAGGTTGGCACTCTGCAGCCAGACTGCCTGGGTTTAAATCCCAGCTCTTTCACTGACTAGCTGTGTAGTCTTGGGCCAGTTACTGAACTTCCCTATACCTCAGTTTCCTTTTCTGTGAAAGTGGATGATAAGAGGACCTCTCCCATAGTATATTTAAAGTGCTCAAACAACCACCTAGCCCCTTGATCGGCAGTAACAAATGTTAGCTATAATTATGTTTGTTATGCTTTCCCAAAACACGCAAGCATTCCTGAAACTGGGTCTTTCTGACTTCTTGGACCCGAAAAACAGTTGAGCCCAAGGATCCCCTAACTGCAAATGACCTACCCGTTGTGTACCAGCAGGCCAAACCAGGAAATCTAGTTACCTAGCATCCCTTTCTGTCCCTTCTTACTGTTATTTTCCACTTCACGTTGGTAGAGCTTTACAGATAATGTGGCCTTATATTCCTTACCAGATAAATCTTCATTTTTTAACACCTTAAAAGAACATTGTCTATCGGCTCTTTTGAGAAATGATGTTTCATAAGATAATAGGCATGCTGTGGTATAGCAGAATAATATTAAAATAACTTTGGAAATGCTAGGTTTAGTTTCCTTACTCAGGGTTTATCAGAGCCTTTATTATTAATGTGAATTTTCAATGTCCAAGGATATATAGTGCATTGCTCTGCAAACATATTTGACCATGGAACATATTTTTCAAGATACACCTCTTCGAATTTCCTAGAAGTGTTCTGCACATCCAGTTTAGGAAACAGCTGCCCTGAAATATGAGCATATTTTACAAAGATTATTTAATATTTAAAAATTAAGATTTTTATGAATTGTAGCTTGTTCTAAAAGAGATTTTGTAGTTCCAAATATATATATCTATGTATGTTTACAAGCTTCCCTGGTGGCTCAGTGGTAAAGAATCTGCCTGCCAATACAGGAGATGGGGTTCACGCCCTGGGTTGGAAAGATCCCCTGGAGAAGGAAATGGAAACCCACTCCAGTCTTCTTGTAGACTAAACAACAGCAATTATTTTTTAGATTAAAAACGGCCCTTGTTAGGTCAGATTAACGACTTTTCCCAGTAGTCCTTCTCTGAGATAGATAATGAAGATCTCGTTGTACAAGGACCTGATCCTCTACTTGGCAAAGACTCAGTCATCAAATACATATTGAATTGGGCAGTCCCCATCTGTCATCCATAAAGTTAGTGAGGCCTTTTTAACAAACAGCTTGTAGGGGCCTTCCCAGGCGGTCCAGTGGCTAAGACTTCGTCATCCAGTGCAGAGGGCGCAGGTTTGATCCCTGGTGGGGAGTAAAGATCCCAGATACCTCATGACCAAAAAACGAAAACATAAAACAGAAGGAATATTGTAACAAGTTCAATAAAGATTTTTAAAAGCAGGGGAAGGAGAGTGTGGGCAAATTGGGAGAGTAGCATAGAAACATATACACTACCATATGTAAAATAGACAGCTAGTGGGAAGTTGTTGTGTTACACAGGGAGCTCAGCATGGTGCTCTCTGTGACAGCGCAGGGGGCGGAATGTGTGTGGGGTGGAAGAGAGGTTCAAGAGGGAGGGGACACATGTATACTTATGGCTGATTCATGTTGTTGTATGACAGAAACCAGCACAACATTGTAAAGCAATTTTCCTCCGATTAAAAATAAATTTTAGAATAATTTTTAGAAGACTTAAAAAAAATACTTAAAAAATAAAACAGCTTGTATTTTCAGCCAGCACTGCTTATTGAGGTGGTAACTTCTATAAGGTTACCCTCTCTGTGAAGAAATTCCTTCCTTTTGTTCTAAACTTACCTCTCCCAAATGTTAGGGCCTGCTTCTTTGATTTGATATTCAAGATAAGTGAACACAACCAAGTTTCTTCCTACTGATTTTGTAGACTTCAGCCTTCTCCCCTTCTTGGTGTTTTCCTTTCTAAAGTAAAAAGTGTTTCAGTTGACTGTGAAGATACTACACTATTGCAAGCTAACAAATTAGCCTGCCACAATTTCATGGATGCTGGCAGAAGACAGAAGACTCCTGGGTTAGAGACAAAGGCTACTTTATTACTCACTGCAATGGTAGTAGCTAATTACATATTTATTAGAGTTCCTGGTTTAAAACCTGTCTGTCCCATCACTCATGAAACTCTGGACCATCTCTGTTATGCTCACCACTGTATCCCTAATAGCTCACATAGCATGGTGTAGAGTGGGCACCAAGTAAATAAATAATGAATGAATGAACACACTACGGTCTATCTAGCTCAGAGCTTATCTATCATTCTGAGTAGCAAAATGGGCCAAATGCATTATTTGGTCCGTGCCTTCCTCTAAACAGTTTTGTATTTCTCCCTGTTCACACAATCTCAAAATTTGTCTTTAGTGAAGTTTAATCATTTTTTTATTTTATATTCCCATGCATGCGTGCTGTCACTTCAGTCGTATCTAACTCTGCCACCCTATGGACCATAGCCCACTAGGCTCCTCTGTCCATGGACTGTCCCAGGCAAGCATACTGGACTGGGTTGCCATTTCCTTCTCCAGAGGATCTTCTCAACCCAGGGATCGAACCTGTGTCTCTTACATATCATGCATTGGCAGGCAAGTTCTTTCTACTAGCACCCCTGGGAAGCCTATTGGCAGGAAGCACTTAAATTTTAATTTAGAGATGGTACATCGTTTTACTAATTGAAATAATGTAGACATATTACATGTTACCAGTCCTAGATAGTACTGCTAGCATTGTCCATTTGGGTAATTCTAATGTTTCCATTTAACTGACTTGCATCATAAGGAAATGAAAGGTACTGAAAGCTGGGACCCCTATGGTGTTTCAGTTATCTTTTGCAAACCTAGGTGGTTAAGATTATTATGGGCACTGTGGAAGATGGCAGAGTGAAACATCACTTCTCACTTACACCTACATACCGAGGTCTGTGACCAGGACCTCAAAGAGGTTAGAGTCTATATGAGCGAATAAGAAAAACAGACTTGGTGTATTTGCACACAATCACAGTGAGCAAGCTGCATTAGAATCTCAGAATGTGTAAGTGCTAAGCTACGTGGTCCAGATGTAAATACCGCAGGAGAGTTTGATATTACTCTGAACTGGACTGCAATACTAGAGATTTCATGAAGTTCGCTCTGGGCTGGATTTTGAAGCTCTTAGATTGAATCTTTAACAGGAACTTCATTAGGCAGGCCACAGAAATTGCAGTGTGCTCTTGGAAATGCGAGAGCTGGCTGGAGTGGTAGGCATCAAATGGGAAACCGTGTGTTCCGTGCACAGTCGCCACGGGGCTCTGAGAACTGCACACAGCCTTTATGTCTCCTCTTCCATGCAGTTTAACAGTGCGTAGTGAGGAAGCCACACCTTTGGGCTGGGATTGGGGGGGTGGGGCAGGCAAAAGACGGGGCCCTTCTAAGGAGGATCTGTGAAGTAAATAAACTCTGAAGGAAAAGCTTGGAACGTCAGCCCGTGTACTCATAAATTCCAGCTATTACCAGAGATGAAAGGGAAGTGAGAGGACCGGGAACAATAGGCAGGGGTGTTCCCTGGGACCTTCTAACCGCCTGTTTACAGTAGAGGAGGAGCAGCGGGGCTCCCAGATGGCAGGGCCAAAGCGAGAATGAAGCTTCCTCGCCCTGAGACCTCCTTAGGAAATCCTGTTTGTGACGGTGACTTCACTGCAAAGTGATCAGGAGTGCTCCCCTGGGTCGTACAAGCTCACTTCTAAAACCGTGAACAACCACGGTTTCTAATGAGTTTGAAATCTTATTATGTGTATTCAGCAAGATAGAAACTGGGTATCAGGTGAGGCTTGGGTCAGACCTTATTTTGCAAGCCTTTGCCTATCTTTCGTGTGCCGTTGACATGCTGGTCACACAATAGCTGAACTGTGAGATAAGCCTCATCTTTTTTTCCTGTGTCGGTATGTTAGGGAATGATGGTTTTGATGGCCTTTAAAAAGCAGGAAAAGGCAAAGCCTCGTGATACCATGTCTTTGGCACTGCTTTGCTTCAGTAAGAGAACTATCTTGAAAGCCTGCGAAATGCAGCTTAAGATTGTTGCGAGCTGGGTCAAAACACCGTCAAATCCAAAGCCGATTGACCAGAGGGCCCTCTCTGAAAAGATCCACTTTTTACATCTACCCTTGGAGTCTGCCCTTCTCTCCTCTTTTCCTTCCGCCACTCAAGTGCTTTTGGACCTGGGGATGGGGGACAGTCTGCTTTCCACGCCAAGCCTCATGAAATGGGATTTGTCTTCCATCGCAGACAGGTGGCCAAGCTGTTACAGAGAGAGAGCTTTGCCCGGCTTTGGCCCCCTCTGGACACATGGCTCTGTGACGGCACAGCGCCAGGCCACATAACTGACCCCGTAGCCTCACGGGCTGGAGGCCCCCGTGGGCAGCCTCAGATGGTGACAGCTTCGGTCAGTTGGTGCGGAGTTCCCCTGGCCAACAACAGAGAGCAGGAGTGCAGCTGCCCTCCAGCATTTCTGCGTGATAGGAAGAGATCTCTGAAACAGCACGGCTGTCCCAGTGATGAGAGTATTGCCCTTCCTCCCTCTGTCCCAGGGTGGACCAGGCATTGGGAAAGGAATTTGGGCCTTCTCAGACCATACTTATTGTTATTATTTTGGCTTGTGGGATTTTAGTTCCCTGACCAGGGACTGAACCCAGGCCCTTGGCCATGAGAGCACAGAGTCCTAACACTGGAGCACGGGAGAATTCCCCCATTACCTAATACAGCCTTCTGCACTTATGATATGCATCAGGAACAGATTTCACAAGCCCTTTTCCTAGGAGACTAGATTAGTCATTAGGGTTAATTATTCAGTAGTTAGAGGAAACATTGTGATGGAGAAAAAAAATAAACTTCTGGAAGCCAGGAAGCAGAGGGCCTTATAACTTCAGATTGCTCCGTGAAGAGAGTACTACAGTGCAGTCTTTGTACCCAAAAATCTAATCATGATTTGAACTCTGCAGACATCAAAAACATTCCCTTCTTAGCTTTAAATGGCCTCTGGTTCCAACCCCACATATTCTTAGGAAGCATCCTTCTCCCAGAGGAAATACAGTTGGATTGTAGTGAGAAAAGAACCCTGGGTCTTCTGTGCTGTTGCCTTCAGCAGACTCTGCCGAATCTCTACTTGTGAGATAATAAAATTACCATTTCCAGAAATGTGAAGGAAAGAAGCCTTTTGGTTTCTAGTTCCTCATCTAACCACTACACAGCATTGAGAGAAAAAATCTGGACCTAGCTCACTGCTTTTGCCTTCCACTCTCCCCCTAAGGGCCCACGTGAAAAGCAAATTTGGCCTTGTTTCCTTAGTATCCTCTGGGCCCAATTCTTGTCTTTCATCATCTTTCCTAAAGCTGATATGACAATTCCGCAGGGAAGAAGCAAATAGTACACTTGGATGAACTCTACAAAACCCAAAGAGTTTTCCTCTTGTCCCTGATTCTGAAGTGATTTTCTGTATTTAAGAAAAAAGAAATGAGGATAGTTCTAGACTGAACAGTTAAATATTGTTTATATCATATTGGTGATATTTTAAACTGGGTAAAGAAAGCATTAGTGATCAAGCATATAGATTGTTGGGCTTCCTAGGTAAAGAATCTGTCGGCCAATGCAAGAGGTGCAGGAAACTCAGGTTCGATCCCTGGGTCAGGAAGACGCCCTGAAAAAGGAAATGGCAACCCACTGCAGTATTCTTGCCTGGAAAATCCCATGGACAGAGGTGCCTGGTAGGCTACAGTCCATGGGGCTGCAAAGAGATGAACATAGCTGAGCACACAGGCACATACAGATTGGAAGATAGTGGTTGGCCTGCTTTAAGGAACCTAAGTTGTAAATACCCTTGAAAAGTACTCAAAAATTCCAGTTACTACCAAAGATGAAGGGGAAGTGAACAGATCTCATCAACTGCTTCTTCTGTGTCATCCTCTGGGTTAAATGTCAGCACCTTAAGAGAGGCCTTTTCTGACCACTTTATTCTTCATCAGAGCATCTTATTTTCTCTTTTGCACTCATTTATTTAATGGCCATTTCTCTTTCTTCCTCCCTGAACTCTAAGGGCCCACATCATTCATGCCTTCTTGAATTCCCTTCATCTGGCACAGTGAAGCACACATCCCAGACCCCCAGGAGTGCTGAAGGAATGAAAACTATGGAAGTATGGCGAGCTGGCTTCATGTTCTTGGTGAACTCCCAGGTCTTTGGGATCTCCTCTTTTCTTTTCTCAGATTCAACTAAAGAATGCTTCTTGATCTCAGCATCCAGCTTATCAGGGTTGGTTCCATTCATTATTTCTTTAAAAAAAAAAAAAAACTAGAATTTTTGTTCAGTCAGTCTCAGGTCCACTAATACTTCGATGTCTGAAGAATGCAATGTAGTGAAGGGGTTGCAGGAAGCAGTTTTGGAGCATTTAATTTTGTCTCCATCACTTCTTAGCTGGGTAATGGTGACTCATTATTAACCATCTCTCCCACCTCAGTTTCCTCAACTGTAAAATAAGGATATTAATATAGAGTTCTCACCTAGTGTTGACCTGAGGTTAAATTAAATAGCACATGTAAAGTAGTGAGCTTTGTGTTTCACATTGCATATGCTTAGTAAAATTTAACCCCTATCATTTTGTTCATATTGTTAAAGTACCTGGGTGTATCATGTTTTTCTAGAACAGGATAAGGGGTGGCTTCTTGTCAGAGGTAACCCTGGGACGTTAGGAGTATTCCAAGTCAGAAAGCCTAGGACCTGGAGTACTGGATCCCAGCAGAGCCTCATGCCTGAGGGCACAAAGCATGAACTTAGGTCACAGCTGCCTGGGCAGTATGGCCAAATGACTCAATATTGAAGTAATGACTAATCGTCGCAGGGCTCCTCGTGTCTCTTCCCCTCCACCCCACCACAGTCACCACAGGCTCGAACTGGTCCTGGAGTCTGGCGAGAGCCTGAGCGTACAGTGAGTTTCAGCAGACCCCTCCAGTGAGACTAGAGGAGCCAGGTGCGGCACTCCGAGGTGAGGGATCAACCACCTCCGGGACGGAGAGAAACTGGGGGTCCCTGTTCTGTTTTCCTGTGTGCATCACAGAATCCAGAGTGCAGTCTCCAGTGTGTACTGGCCATCAGAGAGTCTTGTTCTGAGGCACAGGAAGAAGTGCCTCATACCAGCTCATAGGGAAACTCCAAACAGTCAGCAGGAAGAGACTCAATCACAGATGAAAATGATTTTGTCTCACCGTGTGTCTGTGCAGTAATCTGAGGGGGGAAACGAGACATTAATTGAACAGAATGTACTCTGTCCCTTTTCATATCTGTGGTTGTGTGCCTGGCTCACTGGTCTCCATCAAGAAAAGAGCAATGACTTATGCATTTAACTTTGTGACCCCATGGAGCAGTGTAGCCCGGCAGGCTCCTCTGTCCATGGAATTCTCCAGGCAAGAATACTGGAGTGGGTAGCCACTCCCTTCTTCAGGGGTTCTCCCCAACCTAGGGATCGAACCCGGGTCTCCTGCATGGCAGGCAGATTCTTTACCATCTGAGCCATCAGGGAAGCCTCATTTAATGATCCTACTGGACAGAATTGCCTTTCACACTGATTTGTAAGGCAGATACTTCCCTCTCCTTTCTCACTTGGAACTCAAAAGAGGAGCCCATTGGCTTTAATATTTTGGAGACATGTAGGGTCAGCAATCTGGACATTAAAATAAATCTGTCATTATTGGTTGTGTTCTTTCATTTAGCAAAAATAATACATGGCTACATGGCATCTGGTCCCATCACTTCATGGGAAATAGATGGGGAAACAGTGGAAACAGTGTCAGACTTTATTTTGGGGGGCTCCAAAATCACTGCAGATGGTATTTGCAGCCATGAAATTAAAAGACGCTTACTCCTTGGAAGGAAAGTTATGACCAACCTAGATAGCATATTAAAAAGCAGAGACATTACTTTGCCAACAAAGGTCCGTCTAGTCAAGGCTATAGTTTTTCCAGTAGTAATGTAGGGTTGTGAGAGTTGGACTATAAAGAAAGCTGAGCGCCAAAGAACTGATGCTTTTGAACTGTGGTGTTAGAGAAGTCTCTTGAGAGTCCCTTGGACTGCAAGGAGATCCAGCCAGTCCATCCTAAAGGAGATCAGTCCTGCGTGTTCATTGGAAGGACTGATGTTGAAGCTGAAACTCCAATACTTTCGCCACCTCATGCGAAAAGTTGACTCATTGGAAAAGACCCTAATACTGGGAAGGATTGTGGGCAGGAGGAGAAGGGGACGACAGAGGATGAGATGGTTGGATGGCATCACCCACTCAATGGACATGAGTTTGAGCAAACTCCGGGAGTTGGTGATGCACAGGGAGGCCTGGCGTGCTACAGTCCATGAGGTCGCAAAGAGTCGGACACGACTGAGCAACTGAACTGAACTGAATCAGAGCATCTTGCTGTATCAGAAAATAAGAAAATGCTAATAAAAAAAGGACTGGCAATATGTTAAAAGGGCACAGAATCTAGCGTAAAGAGACCACTAGACATTTCTAAAACAGTTTGAGGCATTCAAATATATAAATACAGTAATGGATTCAATCCATTGAATCAAACAAAGATCCATGAGTCCATACTTTAAGACAGGAGAGAAGAGAAAGCTATTTCTTACATTGTGCTCAGTTGCTCAGTCGTGTCTGACTCTCTGCAGCTCGTGGACTGTAGCCTACAAGGCTTCTCTGTCCATAGAATTTTCCAGACAAGAATACTAGAGCAGGTTGCCATTTCATACTCCAGGGGATCTTCCCAACCCAGGGATCAAACCCATAACATCTGGGTCTTCTGCATTGGCAGGCAGATTCTTTACCACTAGTGCCACCTGGGAAGCCCTTCTTACAATAAATGCCAACTAATATAAATAGAATGATAGAGTTAGAAAAGCATCAATGGATGCTAAAGCTCTGAGTGAATGTATTTGATAAAGATCAAGAAATTTATATGATCTCAAAATAGCTCTCTATAAAACACTATTTTTTTAAGACGAGTCGAAAGAAGAAAGAAAAATAAACCATAAAGCAGTAACCAAGAGTTGAACATTATTAGTAACTTAACAAGTGTCTTTCAATTTTTTCTAATGTTATAATGTTTTTAATTTCTTATAAAAATGAGCTCATGCTTTTTTTAACCTTTTTTCTCATATAAAAATATATCATGATCTTATTTACTTGTATTTAAATATTACTAGGCACATACTGAATATTTATTGAGTGAATGAAATTCACAAGCCTTTAAAAGCAAAGTTGTGCGATGCACTTGTAACTCTCCTGCACTCCCACGATTTTTTTCCTTAGTACTAATTCCTGGAAGTGGAATAGTGAGGTAAAGAATATTTAGAACCCCATGGCCTTTGATATATGGAGCCAAATCATCCTCCAGAAAGATTTTTCTACCTTATTTTCCCACGACTGATGTATTAAACACATGCCTTTCAATACATTTTAAAGAAGAAGACTGGGAATAATGTGTATGAAACACCCAGAGTAGGACCCAAGTCATTGAATCAGAAAATAATAGTCATTCACATCCTCGTCTCTCTGTAGGTTAGGTTCTGTGAGAACTAAAAGCTGGGGATCACTGTTTTGCAAAACCTTCACTCTTATCAGATGGGCTTTTTGTTAATACAGAAAGCTTCAAGTTGGGATAGAACCTGATTTTAGTTGAGCCACTCACAGACCAGACCATCATGTTCTAGTCTTTATCAGAAAACCCTGAACTTCCATGGTGGTACAGTGTAAGAATCCTGCTGCCAACACAGGAGACACGAGTTTGATCCCTGGTCCGGGAAGATTCCACATGCCGCAGAGCAACTAAGCCTGTGTGCCGCAACTACTGAAGCCCGTGCGCCTAGAGCCTGTGCTCCACGGCAGGAGAAGCCTGCGAGCCGCAGCTGGAGACTAGCCCCCGACTCCCCTAGCAACCAGAGAAAGCCTGCCTCAAGGAAGACCCAGCACAACCAAAAATAAATAAACATGAGTAGATATAGGTGTGGATATAACTGAACAAGATTCTGTACACCCATAGCAAACACAATATTGTAAGTCCAATTTATTCCAATAAAACATTTTTTATTAAAAATAAAAATAAAAAAAAACCTACCACCTGTGTTAGACCTGGAGTCTACTATGTCAAGGTTGAGGATGAAGAGAAAAACCTCATTTCTCATGATGATAGGCTGGCGTCAGGCACCACTGTTATCAACACAGAACCTCTAAAAGGGCCTCTTCATTTGAACTTGGATGCTGGCTCCTTAAGACCCTTGAATACCAGCAACCAGTGCAGTTTCCAGAGGTGACAGGGCAAAGCACGGGTGGCACCTGCCCTCCACTGCAGCTGAGCAGGCTGCCCTCATAAGCTCGATGGTCCCCATGGCAACTCTCACCAGCTGACGTAAGCCCCCAGCTAGTTGGAGCAGAGGTCTGTCTGCTTATTCTCCGGATCCATATGCGGCACTGATGATTAAGGAGAACCAAGAAGAGGATATTCAGAGAAGCATCTTTGGATTCCAAAGATGAGAAATCAGTAAAGCTGTAACCATGATATGGCTTTGCTTATATTTTCCTTTTTTGACTTCCACCGGCTCACATGTTCTCAAGTGATGACAGTTGGGCTGATTGAGAGCCGTTAGTCAAATCCAGTAATAGTATTAATCTGTGGTTGGAAATGACTGTTAAAGAAAGTGCCAGGCTATTCAGTTGTGGTTTTTCTTCCAGCTTCCAGTCGTGCCAACCTTCCAGTGGGAGGAATAGAGGCTGTGGTAAAGGAAACCGTTGATAAACGCAAGAAACCAGAAACTGTCACTACCCATAACAACGAAACAACAACAAAAAAATTACAGAAGGGGGGGGGACAAAGGAAATGGTAGAAAGCAGTTTCAGCCTGCAGTCATGTGATCATGAGGCAGGAGGCTAGCGTGGTGATGCCTCAGGCACCGACTCCAATTTTCCAGTGAGAACAGGAAGACTCTAAGTACCAAGTAACAGTGCTGAGCAGGAAGGCTTTTCTTGAGGGAAGAGAAAGCCTGGAGTTTAACTGAAGCTATTTTTATCAGCTTCCTAACATGCTTCTCAGACCACGGATACACAAAGGAAGCTAGGAGTCCAGTCACCAAATTATGTCAAAAGAGCTTACCCCGTGATCCTCTTGACTGAATTTTCTAGAACAAATGGTTCATAATGTTTCACCATTGTTGAGCTTTCAAGAAACGCTTGTTGTAGCTGAGAAGGGCTTTAGCAGTCAATGTCTTCTATTTGCTGTTTTCATTTCGAGAACTTTAGGCTGGCAGCTCGCCATGTGTGTTCACCAAAGCTCAGAGATGCATTTTTTTGTTTGTTTGTTTTAACTTTAAAAAGGAAAAAACACTGTCAGTAAATATGTATTCAGTGAACTGAAAAGTTAAATGGTTCTATAAAGGAACAGAAGGTATAAGTTCCAGAGTAACATCGAGAAGCATCTGAACACTGTACGCCTGAAGCATTTTGCTGTCTCCTAACAAGAAAATAGCAGTTTTACCAGCTGTTCTACCATATTTCACATATTGTACCTTTTTTCCATTTTTTTATTATTTTTAGAATCAGGATGTACATTGGAATCAGTTGGTAGCACCTTAGATTTAATGAAGGGTGGTGCTAAGTCGCTTCATTTGTGTCTGACTCTTTGCGACCCCGAGACTGTAACCCACCGGGCTCCTATGTCCATGGGATTCTCCAGGCAAAAATACTGGAGTGGGTTTCCATGTCCTCCTCCAGGGGATCTTCCTGACCCAGGGATTTAACCCACGTCTCTTACTTCTCCTGCATTGTCAGGTGGGTCCTTTACCACTAGCGCCACCTGGGAAGCCCTCATATATAATGTACAGCAATGATAATTATATTTATCATGTTGTACATTACATAACTAGTACTTATGTGTATTATAACTGGAAGTTTGTACCTTTTGACCACCTTCAGTCTATTTCCCCCTCCACCTCAGCCCCACCCCTGCCTCTGGTAACCACAAATCTGATCTCTTTTTCTATGAATTTGTTTTATTTTTAAGTATAATTGACCTACAACACTATATTAGTACCTGGTACACAGCACCATGACTTGTATGTCTCTACATTTCAAAATGGTCACCATGATAAGTCTAGGTGCCATTTGTCACCATACAAAGATATTATGTAATTATTGACTATATTCCCCACATTTTACATTTCATACCCGTGACTCAATGACTGAAAGTTTGTATCTTTTCATTTCTTTCACTTAATTTCTCTCTGTACCTATTTCTCTGCTCCCCCAACCCCTATTCCTCTGGCAACTACCTGCTTGTCCTCTGTATCTATGATTCCGTTTCATTTGTCCTGTTTTTTAGATTCCACGTATAAGGGAAATCAAATGTTATTTGTCTTACTCTTTCTGACTTATTTCACTTGGTGTAATACCCTTTGGGTCCATTTATGTTGTAGCAAATGGCAGGATTTCATTCTTTTTTTATGGCTGAGTGATATTGCACTGTGTGTGTGTGTGTGTGTGTGTGTGTGTGTGTGTGTGTGTGTGTGTGTGTGTACTGTAGCTATACTATGGATGTAGACAACTTCTTTTTTTATAGTGTCACTGTGGTTGTTGTGGACAGCTTCTTTATCCATTTTTCTATCAGTGGGCACTTAGGTTTGCCTCAGTGTCTACTTGTTCAGTCGCTAAGTTGTGTCCAACTCTTTGCAACCCCATGGACTGCAGCACGCCAGGCTTCTCTGTCCTTCACCATCTCCTGGAGTTTGCTCAAACTCATGTCTGTCGAGTCGGTGATGCCATCCAACCATCTCATCCTCTGTCGGCCCCTTCTCCTCGTCCCTTCAATCTTTTCCACCGTGAGGTTCTTTTCTAGTGCACTGGCTCTTCGCATCAGGTGGCCAGGGTATTGGAGCTTCAGCACCAGTCCTTCCGATTGTAAATAATGCTACAATGAACATAGGCATACATATATTTTTCCAAATTGGTGTTCTCATTTTCTTCAGATGAATACCCAGAAGTGGGATAGTGGGATCATATGCATATTTTTAATTTACTAAGTAAGTGATGTTCCATAGAGCATTCAAGGTATAGCCCAAAGAGCCTAAGGCTGAGAGTTACTGTTGCCCTCGGGGGTCACTACCGGCCAGTGGCAGAGTGGGACTGGGGCGTGTCCAGCCTAGACGGTCCACACAGGGTGCGTTGTCCTGCCGCCCACCAGAGCCTGTGCCTTCCACAGCAGGCCTCTGAGGCAAACCCCACATTTGCTCTGAAGCGTCCTTCTATCTGGGCATTGGCAGAACTCCCAAACAAGTGGGGAAAGGTACCAGGAAAGTTCATCCTCAGATGAGCAGATCAGTTAAACATCAGACAGAAGGACGTTGTTCCATGAGGGATGGTGGGGCTGGTGTGGCCGAGTTCCCCAGCCACGCCAGGCTCACCCTGCAGACACTTCCCTTGTGTCAAGGTCTTCCTGCTTTCAGGAACCCCATTTGTCTTTTAAAATAAGTTGTTTATTTTGAAAATAGTGCTGATGCTAATAAAATAATACAATAAGATAAAAACACCAAAGATATACTAAATATACAGTATAACTTGGTAAATTAATAAAGCAGGGCAGGGCCTTCCTGGTGGTGTAGTGCTGAAGACCCTGGGCTTCCAGTGCAGGAGACGTGGGTTCGATCCCTGGTCGGGGAACTGAGATCCCACATGCCATGCAGCGCAACCTGGCACGACCCAAATAAATAGATAAAGTGCTTCTCTTATTAAAAAAAATAAAGAATAGCAGTTCAGTTACCTTATAAAATTTAAATGTAAATGTCTTTAAGACTTTGTAGCATGCAAAACCAAAGGAATCTAAAGTGCATATTAGTTTTGTGCTAAAGGTACACAATTTGAAAGTACATTTAATGAGCAAGTCATACAGTGTGCACTACCAGGCTATACCAATATTTTATTTTAACTATATTAGATACTTCCACCTATAATGCTTTAAAAGCCGTGTGTGTGTGTGCGCACACGCGCACGTGCATGTTCAATCATGTCTGACTCTCTGCGATCCCATTGACTGTAGCCTGCCAGGCTCCTCTGTCCATGGAATTTTACAGGCAAGAATACTGGAGTGGGTTGCCATTTCCTTCTCCAGGGGATCTACCTGATCCAGGGATCAAACCCAGGTCTCCTGCATCTCCCGCATTGCAGGCAGATTGTTTACCACTGAGCCACTAGGCAAGCTGTTATAAGCTTTAAATGGCTCTAATCAATTAGCTGAGATGAACACAGTACAAGTTTTCAAGTTTTAAAATTTATTTTGAGCCTCACTTTTTTGAGTACTTTCTCAAAATGTGATAATCACCCTGTGTTTGCACCACTGGGTGTGCTGTGTACTGTTTACTACCTATTAGTACTGTTTACTAATAGTAGATGTTAGACTTGATATTTTATCTAAGCCTCAGTTCCTCCTTTTAAAATGAGGATAATATTATGTATTTAGCAGAATGTTCTTAGAATTAAATGAGATAATACATGTAGAATAGAGTAAAGCTGCCCCTGTCCTACTATATGTGCTTGGTAAGTTGCATCTGTTATTAATAGCTATCAGTGGTGAAGAAAAATTACCTACTCAACGTCTTTTAGGTGGCACGGGTTTTTATCTACATAATTTCTCTAACATAATGGTCTTAAGGCTATTGTTTCTTACATACTTTCTTAAAGTTCCTCTCAGAGTTTTAATTTGCCCAATGTCGTCAGAAGCTGGTTGGTAGGTTGAAAGAATCTAAATTTCACTTTCCAGGAAAATGCATCCCTCAGTTACAGTGCCAAGCCTACCAGTGATGATCAAGAAATCCCGAAGGTCAATACATAATTATACTTTATAATCAGAAGTAGACATTTAGTTGCTAAAACCTAAAACTGGACCAGACTATTTTCATTTGTGTGACCAGTTTTTGAATAAATGTTCAGCCACAATTTAAATCTTGAATCTAGTTGAGAAGTGTGTAAAACCTAATGTAACCTGATAGCCCCTTTGACCACGTAGTCTTAAGTACATAAAAAAAAAAAAAAAATGCCTCCCAAAGTTTTTTTTTTTTGATATCTATATATTCATCTTTTCCTAAGACCATCAATTTAGAGATAGCAAAACATGACTGGACTTTTTTTTCACAACTTTTATTGTATTTTTCTTCTTAGGAAGTAATACATTAGCAAAATTTTAGAAAGTCTGATTTTGGAAAATGCAGAGAAGCAAAAAAGGGAGGGTGAAAATCGCCTGAAACCCATAGATAGATAACATATATCTTAAGATTTTCATTATAGCCTTCTTTGTAGTCTTATATATATATATATATATAATACACTATGAATATATTTTATGTATACATTTGACCTATATTTCCAGTTTTTTAATAGGTAATTTCAATATATAAACTTACAGTAATTATTACTGTACATATTTTTTACCAGTTGTTTCATTTGTATGGCTGACAAAACTTTATGCCTATAATGTCCTTCTCTTATAATTGTAAAGTCAAGTGCATGGTGGATTGAGTCGTACGTCTCTAGAGAATGTGTAATCCAGTCAGATTCTGAATATGTTCATTTGTTTCATAAATAAGTACTGTGCACTGGGGCCAAAGATTTCCCTAAATAACTTGTTTGTAACATATTTTTAATGTGCTGTTAGTTGCTTAGTAGTGTCCAACTCTTTGCAACCCCGTGGACTGTAGATCTCCAGGCACCTCTGTCCTTGTAATTCTCCAGGTAAGAATACTGAAGTGGGTAACCATTCCTTTCTCCAGGGAATCTTCCCAACCCAGGAATCACACGCTGGTCTCCTGCATTGCAGGCAGATTCTTGACTGTCCAAGCCATCAGGGAAGCCCTTTAATGTTCTATGGTAGATTGCATTTAAATATGATATGATAGCATCAATAAGAAATCATGATTAACAGTACTGATTCCAGCATTTGCACTTACCACATATCTGACTGTCTGTTTCAGTTACAAAACCCTCCTCTAAGTCCCAGCTTCCTCATCTGTAAAAATGAGGAGAGTATTGCCTGTGCTTCAGGGTTGTTTGTAAGGATTAGAAAAATAGGTCTTACCTATTGTTCCTATCCCATTTCATTAGCCAAAATTATCTGGCTTTGTTGGAAACTGAGAAGTAGAAATTCATAGAATTATTACCAGTGGTAAATATGCATAAGTATGAAAGTGTTCAAGCTCACCACTAATCAGGGGAATACATATTCTATTAACAGTTTATGAATGTACTCAGGGAGAAGAGGGTTTTTCATTTACTACTATATTGTTAGCATCCAGAACATCATCTGACACTCATTCTCTGAAGTATTCTCTGAAGGAAGGAAGGAATGAAGGAGTGAATGAACAAAATATCAAATGTTAAGCAAGTCATTGAATTTTGCAGGACCTCAGTTTCTTCATTAATATAAGGGAAAGACCATATTCAAGCTTTGTTGATGGAAGTAGAGAGAGGAATACTCTAAAAATTAGTCCTACTGCCATGGATACTGAATAAGAAAACACATTTTCTCTCCTATTTGTCATTATCCTAACTATATCATCTTTAAAGTTTTCTGAGCCAGTGATATTCATAAGTAGCACAGCAGAATATCATAGGTAGATTAAATTCAAAGATGGGACCAAAACAAGAGCATTGAATTTTCTTTGCATACTTAGCCAGGATGAAACCAGGCAAAGAAATTGCCAGCAGGGAAAGGGACGGGGCAGAGGCTAGGATAGAAGGTAATACAGTATGAAGCAAAAATAAGTAACTTTGCAGTACGTGAGTGTTTATTATATTTGCTACATTTTTATTTTGAGGTATAGTTGACTTACAGTGTTGTGTTAGTTCCTGATGTATAGCTGCATGACTCAGTTATACATATGTATATTTTTTCATCTTCTTTTCCATATGGTTTATTATAGGATGTTGAATGTAGTTCCCTGTGCTGTACAATAGGATCTTGTTGTTTATCCATCCAGTGTGTAATAGTTTGCATCTGCTAGTCCCAAATTCCCAATGTATTTGCTGCTTGATTAATAGTAGGACTTTTACCAAGCAGCTAATCTTACTTGCCAGCAGTTCTGATTCGTCCACATAGTTTGTTATTTTTGCAGCCCATCTGTAGCATAGAGTGGGACAGGAGTTGTGATATGGATTCTTGAGCAGATGAGCAGAGGTTAAGTGGCCACCTGCCTACACTCGGTGATTTGTTAATCAGTTACAGAGCCTGTTAGGAGCTGGGTCTCTGTCTCCGGGGTTGTATTCCTTTTCCATTACACGTGGCTCAGTGCTTCTGTCTTGTTCTACAGAAGACGCTGTAGGGGACACAGCCCTGTCCTGCTCCTGAAGCAGCATTGTTACCTGACAGGCTGGTCTGCCAGGAGGACCACTGTTATCTTTTTTAGAAGGCTGGGGTTTAATCTTTTTTTTTTCCCAAGGGGAAGTAGCCATAACGGTGCACCAAAATAACGCCTTAACTGCTAAATTCTACTTAGTAGGTGGTTTCCCAGAGATGATCCAATGCAATGAGTCATCACTCTGAACATATTAGCACGTTATTTCTCTTTTTCACTAACCCCTGATGCTTTTGGTTACATATTTTTTAACCTTTAGAGCCTTTCTGGAAGGTTCACAGTCTTCACGCTATGAATATAAACCATCCCCACATGACCTCTTTTTCTTCTGCTTCCACTTTTGAAATCGAAGGTAACCCCTGACTCAAGAGAACAGTCAGGATCATGACCTCAGATAAAAGAGCGACAGTTTTCTCCGGCTAGAAGTAGCTCTATCTCATGCCCAGTGATAATTAAGAATGTAAATTACTATAAATAAATATGTGGGACCCAGGTCAAGAAAACTATAGAGCTTGATCAAGAGAAACAAAAGATGTACCTCGATGTAGAGATTTGAATATTGGAAAGATACTACATTTTCCTAAATGAGAAGGTTGAATGTTCAAAGGATACCAGAACTTTCCAAATTAATTTGTAGGTTTATGCAGCTTCAAGTCAGAATTCCAGTGGGATTTTCTAAAATATATTTGGAAGAGCTACATTGATGAAAGTAGCCAAGAATTGTTTATCAAAAAAAAAAAAAAATTAAAAAGGAAACTTCTACCACCAATCAGTAAAATGTATGCATTATGCAGCCAGAATAATAAAAACAGTTTGGTTCCAGCAGGAGAAATGACAGACATTAATAGAACAGAATAGACAGCCCCCCCCAAAAAACTCCAATCCAGGAAGTGTTATAATTTATCATAAATCACAAATCCTGGAAGACAGAATAGCTTGTTCAACAAATGAGGTACAGTAACTGACCAACTCACTGGGGTGGGGGGAATGGTAATCTGATTAGATTCTCTCTTCTTTACCACAGAGCAAGTAACAGATGGCTTAAAGATTTATATATTAAAAATGAAACTGTAAAAGTATAAAGAAGCTATAGAAAATATTGATGCCTCTAAATGGAGCTAGACTTTCCAAGCATTAAAAACAAAGGAAAATGTTAATATATTTGACTATATAAAAATTGAAAGCTTCTCTTCATCAAAAAATAGAGATGCTGCAAAGTTTCAGAGCATATGGTAAACTTGGAGAAAATGTTTTCAATGAATATGACACAGGCATAACCTCCTTAATGAATAAAGGGCTCTAAAAATTAATTGGGAAGCCATAGCACACCCCACTGTCACCGCACCACTTTCCTATCACATATATTAATATATGTCAGAGTGCAACATAGCTTTTGTAAACAAAATACCGTTCAGATGACATGAGTGAAAGAAATTCAGATCTTATTTTCCATTCACATATTCTTTGTTCAAAGGCAGTTGAAGGAAACGACACATTATGCTATAAATACTTCAGGACAGTTTGTCCACATTGACACTTCCATTTCCTAAAACGAAACCCTCACTGGCCCACAGGGAGAAAAAAGGCGAGCTTTGTTAACCAGCTTTATTTCAACAAGCACATCCATATGGTAAGAACTTCCTCTGATGAGTCATCCACAGTTGTCAAACACCAACTTGCCTTTGTTTGACCCGTGCAGAAATAAAAGTCTGTGGAAGCATAATGCAAGAGTATGAATCATTTAATTGTGTTTTATTCCTATCTGAATTTGCATCCGTTACAAACCCACTGTGTCCACCATGAAAAATTGCATTCTTCAAATATCACTGAAAAAAAATCCTGTTCAAATGGTTCTGTTCCGTCTAGATAGTCTGTGAAATTTCTAAGGAATGTTGTGGGCTTTGCTTCCTGTGCTAAATTGTTAAATTATCACACATTATTGGATTCCAACCAAAATGTTCTGGATAGGAATATTATATTCATACAGGATACTAGTTGTCTTGACCATTTAGAAAGGAATAAAGGGAAAGGATTTGAACTGTTCCTTGTAAAATAGCAACTCTAAAAGGGTAGGTAGAAATGTGTGTACAAATAATATTTTTTTTAATATGTCCTTGATTCTTGTCTTCATAGAGGCCTGAATCATATTCAGTCTCAGCTTTGTTTTGATGCCAACCACTGTCTTGTCTTTTTAATCTTATTCAAACCAAAGACTGTACATCCAGGATTCCGATCCTGGTCTGGAGTATGATGCCATCTAAGTTTGTTTGAAAGAGACCTTTAGAGATCCCATCTTAACTGCTTGCATATAAAAACAGAAAGGAAGTGATAGTTTGATTTCTTCTAATTAGTTTGCTGTATTTTCCAATTTTTCTACAATACATGTATATTTCATAATCAGAAAAAAAAATTATTTTTAAAGTGGCTGCCCATCATTAAAAATATAAACACAATAAGTAAGCCTTTTATAAAAATTCAACTGGCTCTGAGGTCAGTAGAAATTTATCCTGAGAAAAGAAATGTTAACTTTTGTTGATTGATCACATTAATCTCTCAGTACTAGAGACATATAGACAAACCTCACTGACATTCCGTGGCCGGTGCCCATATTTGTGTGCTGAGCAGATTTTTTTTGTTTTTTTTAAGGAAAAAATGAGAAAATCGGTTTTCCACCATTTGGAGAGTATTTTTAACCAATGATTGAATCCAATTTGAGGATATTTTTGGATCATTTATAATACTGTATGAGTGATACTTTTGGTTCCCTTTTGAGAAAAACTGCTTTTTCTTTTTTTCAATAAGCCACTTCAACCAATAGACACACGTCTGTTACAGAAAATTTCTAGTGATTATGTTACCCCAAAATCAACATTAAAACTTGCAGCCTTGGATTATGCATCATTTTGCTGACAGCTGGCTGATGTCAGTATTCGAGTGTTTGCAAGAGAGAGCATGTGCATATGAGCACAGAGGTAATCATAATTATCTGCTGAGACACACCCACATGAGAGCCCATAAAACTCTCTTTGGCAGAAATTGTTGTGTCAAAGACAAGACCAGCGGATTCAAAGACTAAAAGGAAGAGTGGTTTTGAAGGCTACATTTTTCTTACCGTAACTTAAGTAATATTTGCTATTGGACTGTGTCACTATTCAATGGGCTTAATTTAACATTTTCTACCTCAAGCTCATTGTGTATTGCTTTGATGTCTGCCTATCAGACAGAGAAAACTTGACTCACGTGGGTCTCCTTGGTTCACACGGCTAGTTTGTTTTCCATGGTCTATGTTGCTGATGAATCACAGTATTCTCTCCTACTGCACCTAGGTTGTTGCTGTTTAGTCACTAAGTGTTAGTCGCTCAGTTGTATCTGACTCTTTGCGACACCATGCACTGTAGCCCTCCAGGCTCCTCTGACCATGGAGTTCTCCAGGCAGGAATACTGGAGTGGGTTGCTATTTCCTTCTCCAGGGGACCAAACCTGCATCTCCTGGATTGAAGGCAGATTCTTTCCTGCTGAGCCACCAAGAAAGCCCACTGCACCTAGGTAGCATTTCAGAGTCATTCTTAACCTGGCTCACAGCCTGTTACTGTCATCAGTCACACTGGACAAGATGCATTCTCTTTGTCCTCCTAGATGTGGAGTAGCTCCATCCCAGTCTCTGTTGATGGTCTCCTCTTTAGATTAGGCGGGGCTCCCCTGGTGGCTCAGATGGTAAAGAATCTGCCTGCAATTCAAGAGACTCAGCCTCAACCCCAGGGTTGGGAAGATCCCCTGGAGAAGGGAACGGCAACCCACTCAGTATTGTTGGCCTGGAGAATCCCATGGAAAAGGAGCCTGGAGGGCTACAGTCCATGGGGTCTCAAAGAGCCGGACTCGGCTGAGAAACGAACACTTAGATATGCACTTCCCTCAGACAGTTAAGTTGACCACGCAGATTAAACCACAAGCAATGCTCTTTCCCTGGGCAAGATGTATACAGTTTTACAAGGTCTTTTGCTAAAACGATGTAATAACAAATTCAATTTTGGTGTGAGGAGGGAGCTACTGAGGGTCTAGTCCCTCATCATTATAGAAACAGTGAGTTACTAGGAAAAACAAGAATGAACTTGTCTCTTTGGGCCACCTTCATTCTTATTGTTTTGAGAGATCTCGTTTGATTGTTTACAAAAGACCTCTGAAATAGCAAAGATACTTTTTAAAAAACTAGTCTTTTTTTTTTTTTTTTTCTTTTACTATAACTTCTTGTACTGGGTCTCCTGGGTAGGGTCACCAGCCATCCTGGTTTGCCTGAGACAAAGAGGTTTCCCTGGATACGGGATCTTTAGTGCTAAAAGTGGAACCATCCTGGGCATACTGGGTCACTTGGTCACCCTGTTCATGGATGCCCCACCACATGGCCAGTATTGAAGAACAGAGGTTCCAATATTCCCACCCAGCCAGCTCCCTCATATAGGTTTTCTTTCTCTCCCAGGAAGGCACAGTATAAAAAAAGGCTAGGAATTGTGGGACAGAATGATTTTATTATGTGATATGATGAGGTTCTAGTTTGGGTAAGTGATGGTTCTAGTTCACGTTTCTGCAGAGTGAAGATAATTGATAAGCCCTGAGCCCAGTTAGTAATTAAAGCCTGGTAGACTACAGTCTATGGGGTCACAAGAGTCAGACATGACTTAGCAACTAAACCACCACCAATCAATCTCTGGCACTGCTTTTGCCAAGTGTTCCTGGTAATCTCTGATAATCATTTCTATGTCTCCACATGCCACTGATCACCCTTGCCCCAAATGATCTTCCAGCATGTCGTCATTAAAGTTTTTCAATACCAAGCCCAACTTAAAATACAGTGCATATTACAGCTCGAATTTCCATAAGGGAGGAAGAGAGTTATACAGGCTCTAGTTATATGAAGAGACAGAAGATCGCCTTCCCCAGGGCATTGAACCTGCGATGTCTGACTGTAAAAGAAGCTTATCGTTCATGGTGAGAGAGGTGATTCCATGGAAAGTCCCATATCCTGGACTTGCCTCCAGGTTCCTAGTAATTAGTAATACTAATACCAACGCTTTACCCATGCAATTTAGCACATCTCAGCTTTGACTGAGACCTCTTCTCCTGGTTCTCAAGCTTTGTTTCAAATGCAAAGTTATACTAGTACTTGCTAGTATATAGGGAGTAACCTAGCCTTTAGAAATGCTCAGTTACCTGGTCATTTCTTTCCTGCCTTAAGAACTCCCCTGATGGACTTCCCAGGTGGTCCAGTGGTTAAGATTCCACCTGCCACAAGGCAACTAAGCTCACGCACTGCCGCTACTGAAGCCCACATGCCCTAGAGCCCATGTTCTGCAACAAGAGAGGCCACCACAGTGAGAAACCCATGCACCGCAACTCGAGAGTAGCCCCTGCTCTCCACAACTAGAGAAAGCCCATGAGCAGCATCAAAGACCCAGTGCCACCAAAAATAAATAAATAATAAATTAATTTTTAAAAAAAACCTCCCCTCATGAGCAGAGTGATTAGACAGCAAGAGATAAGGGAGGCACTGGGAGAGTAATGAACATGTTATTTGGCAAGAAAAATTCTTGGCAATTACATGAAATAAATACTTGAATCCCAGACACAGAATGAGACAGATCTTGTTTATTGCTCCTATTGGACCAAAACATGCCAACCCAGCCTTCTAATTTTAAAGGTAGGAGATGTGTCGTGTTATTACTTGAGGAAGGAAGTCTTATGGACTGAGTGTTTGTGTCCCCTTCAAAATTCAGATGTTGAAGCTCTAACCTCTGATTTGATGTGATTTGGAGATGGGGCATTTGGGAGTTAATTAGAGTTAGATGAGGTCATGGGAGTGAAGCACCCATGAGGAGATTAGTGCCCCTCTAAAAAGAGACACCAGAGAACTTGCTCTCTCTCTCCATCATATGAGTAATGCAATGAGAAGGTGGTCTGCAAACCAGGAAGAGGGTCCTCATCAGAAATCGATCATGTTGGCACTTTCTTCTAGGACTTCTCAGTCTCCAGAGCTGCAGGTTATCAACTTCAGTCATTTAAGCCACCCAGCCTATGATTTTGTTACATCAGCCCAAGTACCCTAAGACTAGGAGAAGAGAAAGGCAATTCTTTCATTAAATAAGTGTATACGAGAAATAATAGTTTCTGGCAAATGATAGATACTCAACATTTGTTCAGATGATTAGAAGTGACTTTTTTACATCTTAATGACTGCTTAGGCTTTCTTAGTCATGTATAAAATTGACTAAGTCAGTAAATATATTAATTCATAAGTTTTGCAATGTTTCAGAAATCTCAAGTGGTTGGGTGAGCTCTAGTTTAATTTTAATTGGCCATTTTGAGTCGAAAACCATTGGAGTTTTCCTCTCTCTCCCCCTTTTTCTCTCAAGGAAGTTACTCACAGTCCACTAAATATGAGCCCTCTGTGGAGAAATAAATTATTCACAGCTGGTAACAAGTGAAAATGAATTCAGCTATTTACTTTTAAGGAAATGACCAGACTGAGTGTCCCCTGCTGTGCACAGAAATGGCAGCACCCTGTAACTTGTGTTCATCTGTTTTTTGCTGTCAGGAGCACCTCCCTTACGGACAGAACTTCATCTCAGATTCTTTTTGCCCCAGTCCTTCCTTTTTTTTTTTTTAACTTGGACTTTTCTTTTTTTTTTCCCTTCAGCCCTTCTTCCTCTCTGGGCTGGCTTTCTTCAAGCTCCTTTTCCCCCTCCACACCCTCTTTAATCCCTCACTCTCTGTTTCGCCTTTGCTACACTTTCAGCACTTTCCTCTTTCTTTGTCTTCCAAGGAGCCCATCCCTGTCCTGCATACCTTGATGAAGTAAGCCCTCGAGGGCAAAAGTTCTACCCCCACAGGTCTCTTGCTGCTTCTCTGCTGGTTTTGGCAAGATTTCAGACTTAGGGGACTAATCATCAGGATGCGTGGTTTTTAAATACCCACTGTTTTTGGTTTTTTTTTAATAAATTTATTTGTTTTAGTTGGGGGCTAATTACTTCACAGTATTGTAGTAGTTTTGGGGAGGAGGGTTCGGGATGGGGAACACATGTAAACCCATGGCTGATTCATGTCAATGTATGGCTAAAACTACTAAATACCCACTGTTTGCAGATATTGCCTAGCACCACAGAGCAGGTAAAGCATAAATGGATACAGCAATAGAAATCAAATCCAGTTTCAGCTCTGACTGTGTATACATCATACGTATCTGTGCAAACACACATGCTCACACTTGAATTACCCAGAGATGAACCAAGGAAGTGAATTTGGAGACATGCGAGAATGAACCTTATGGAAAGACTAGAGAGGAAAGCCTTCTTGGTAGAAGGAACGGTAACCATTCAGTATGTATTTAATGAGTGCCAATTATGGACAGACGGAGAAGGCAATGGCACCCCACTGCAGTACTCTTGCCTGGAAAATGCCATGGATGGAGGAGCCTGGTAGGCTGCAGCCCATGGGGTCGCTAGGAGTCGGACACGACTGAAGCAACTTAGCAGCAGCAGCAATTATGGACAGAAAGTTATGTGCCCTAGATATAGAAGCAAGTAGAGGTTGATCCTGTCCTCAGGGAGCTTCTGGTTTGGCCCTAGAGACCAACAAGTAAATGAGGTAGAAGTGATTAGTCCAGGAGTGGGGAATGAAGAAGTGAGATGAACAGATCAAGTACATGCGGTATATGGCAAGTATATGGCAAGCCATGTTGGGGACTTTTCCTTCGGATTTTAAAAAATAACTGATGCTCGGGACTTTCCTGGTGGTCCAGTGGCTAAGACTCAACATTCCAATATAGGGAGCCCCAGGTTCGATGTCTGGTCAGAGAACTAACTCCCACAGGCCAAAATAAGACCCAGCACAGCCAAATAAAAATAAATGTAAAAATTTTTAAGTAGCTGATGCTCATATAATAAGGCTTACCATATGGCTCAGTGGTAAAGAATCCACCTACCAAGCAGGAGACGTGGGTACAATCCCTGGGTTGGGATGATCCCCTGGAGAAGGAAATGGCAGCCCACTCCAGTATTTTGCCTGAAAAATCCCATGGACTGGACAAAGGAGCCTGGTGGACTGTAGTCCACGGGGTTGCAAAGAGTCAGACATGACTGAGTGACTGAGCCACATACACATGCTCATAAATGCTTAGTACAAAATAATAGAAAAGTGCAGAGGGAAAAAAATCACCCATAATATCACCATCCATAGGAAAGCATTAGATAGTTTTCTGAGTGTCTTTTTTAATCCATAGACATTTGGGGGGTTTATTATATAACCCTAATCTGATAAATCAGGTATTTGGGGAGATTCAGATACTAGTAGATTATTCAGAACTTCCAAAGCACTTCTCTCCAAATGAGTACATGATTGAATATATGGTAGAAGAAATGTCTGTCACTGTACTTTGATACCATGTACTTTTCGTATATTTAGCCCAAGCAGTTTTATTAGCTGTTTTTTTTTTTCCTATCCTGAATCTGTAATGTTTGCTTGGAAATATAATTTAACTACTTTTTAAAAACCGCTTTTTTGACATATAACACACATACTATACAATTCACCAATAACAATTTTATAGTTCAGTGGTTTTTAGTGTAGTGTATCCAGAGAGTTGTGCAACTGTCACCACAGTGAATGTTAGGAGTATCTTCATCACTCTAAAAAGAAACCCCATACTCATTAGCAGTCACTCCTCATTTCCCCACAAGGCCCTGTACTAGGCAACCACTGGTCTACTTTCTGACTCTCTAGATGTGTCTCTTCTATATAAATGGAATCATACAATACGTGGTGTTTTGTGACTCACTTCTTTTATTCGGCATAATGTTTTCAAGGGTCAGCCACGTTATAGCAGCATTTCATTCCTTTTTATGACTGAATGATACTCCAGTGTATGGCAATATCACATTCTGTTTGGCCCTTTATCAGTTGATGGGCATCTGGGTACTTTCTTCCTTTTGGTTATTATGAATATGAATATGCTTCGTACATTCATGGACAATTTTTTGTAAGGACATCTGCCTTCAATACTCTTGGGTATATGTCTAGGTGTCATTTTTAACTTCATTGATAACAGCTTTAGAACTGAACATGAGTTACAAGTATAAAATAGCAGACATTCCTCTGGGCAATATTTTCCGGAAGGTCATTTTATGAACGTGGAAAATTCCTCTACTAGTCAAGAAAGATAGCAGTTAAAGCGTAACTGCAGGTCAAATGCAGGTTACAGAGATGTTCTATAGGGTGATCCATGACACTGTCATCTTTTTAGTACAATGAAAGTATTGTAACTAAACGAAATCTTTCATCTTCCATTATGCATGAATCATTTCCTTCCTATAACAGACATATCACCCACCATACACGTCTTGTCTGCTAGAAAATATATCCTACTTCTAAACATTGTTTTGCACCATCCATTGAGATTATGAATAATATTTATATGTTCTTTTAGTTGTTTGTTTTAAAAAGCATGTAGTCTGAAACTCGGTCCCCTTTTGTAATTTGACCCAAGAAAATTCACTTCACTGATAATGGTGAGCAAGTTTCTTGCTAAACTTACATTCAGAAGAGGAAAGGATATTGCCAATTCAAAATGAGTTAATCTTCACTAGGAAAATTTGACATTCACTTTTTATTTTCTTGATGATAAAAGTGTTCAGCATTATAACAGATGTGCCTGCTAAGTCTCTTCAGTCGTGTCCGATTCTGTGACCCCATGGACTGTAGCCTGCCAGGCTCCTCTGTCCATGGGATTCTCCAGGCAAGAATACTGGAGTGGGTTGCCATTTCCTTCTCCAGGGGATCTTCCTGACCCAGAGATTGAACCTGTGTCTCTTACATCTCCTGCACTGGGAGGCAGGTTCTTTACCACTAGTGCCACCTAGAAGCCCCATTACATATGTAGAGAATATATAGTGACTCCAGAGGAAGGACTATTAGGTTTGACTTGGGCAACCACCACACTGATAGATGCCCTCTTCCTTTCTTACACATCATGTTAAATATTTCACCTTATCACCTGTAAGTAATAGTGGCCAGAACAAGGAACATCTACCATATGTAAGTGTGAGAAAGCCCATGTATTTAGCCGCTACTTATTATGGGTCTACTATAAGCTGGACGTTTTTACAGATGAAGCAATCAAAGTTTAAAGAGGCTCAATGTAAGGTCTTACAGGGAGAAGTGGCTGAGTAGGGGTTCACACCCAGAACAGTCTTATCACCAAAGTCTATGCCCTTTCCCCAGTCAACATATATCCTGAGAAATCAACATGGTAAAGGGTTGGGGGGAGTATTAAGGCTTGCATGTGTGCATGCTAAGTCGCTCAGTCATGTCCAACTTTGCAACCCCATGGGCTATAGCCCACCAGGTTCCTCTGTCCATGGGGATTCTCCAGGCAAGAACCTGGAGTGGATTACCATGCCCTCCTCAAGGGGATCTTCCTGACTCAGGGATCAAACTCTCATCTCTTAGGTCTCCTGCACTGGCAGGCAGGTTCTTTACCACTAGCACCACCTAGAAGCCCATGTTAAGGCTTAACCTCTCACAAATTTAAGAAAGCCTTAGAGAAGTCCTTGGTTTTAAAAAAAACCCAAGGTCTACATTTATTTTGGCACAATGGTGATATGAAAAGAAAAATGACTGCTATAGTTTGAAATGAACGCAATTTGCCATTGTATTTTGTAGTAATCTCCCTTTAGATAGGAAAAAGAGAAAAAGGTTTACATGTGTAGATGAAAATGTATGTCTTTCATAGAATTTATTTTATCAGCATTAACTGTTATCAAGTATAATGATGAAGAAAGATATTCGAATACTCGGAGATCTTCTAAAATCCTCTTTTATAAAAACATAGCCATGTTCAGTTTCAGATGTTTTCCTCCAAATGTTACGTATCTTGTCAAATAAGTTGGCTTCAAAGGGTAGCATGGGCAAAGTCCTTCCAGTAGGCAAAGCTGGAAGTTTATCTGGGAATTGAAAATAGAAGGAAGCTCAGGGGCATGAGAAACAGAAGGAGAGTTTATGCAATAGACTGTAAAAGTTCCAGAGACTGTGGAGAAAATCTTGTGGAGAAAAAGGAGGCTCATAAACGAGAGGAAGAGAAAAGGGATGTAGGCATAAAATTGGAAATGGATTCATGAAACTTATATTGAACAAAGGTCCTTAAATAACGTTTGTGCACTGTTCCCCAACCACTTGGTTAAACTACTGAAAAGCATTATGACTAGCAATCCCACTACTGGTCAGATACCCAGAGAAAACCCTAATTCAAAAAGATACGTGTACCCCAGTGTTCACAGTAGCACTCTTTACATTAGCCAAGACATAGAAGCAACCTAAATGTCCATCAACATAGAAATGGATAAAGAAGATGTGGTACATATATACAATGGAATATTACTCAGCTCTTGAAAGGAATTGTAGGTTTTTATACAGTAAAATGAATAAAAGTTACCTTAAGTAATGTTCTGTATAATAAAAGAATTTTTTAACATGTTAATCCAGTAAAGCAATTGCGCTCTTTATTTTCGGACGTTTTTGGTAATAGTAATCTTTCTATTTCATTATTTAACCCCCACCCAAAAATATGTATATAGGAATTCTTTTTAAAAATATAAAGACAGGCTTCAGATTTCCTACCTTCAACAGAATATCTCTGTTGATAACTATGTTTTTAAGTAATTAGTCCAAAAGAATTCGTATGTCACCTGGGAGTCTTACGTCCAAAACCAGACAAAATAGGATAGCTTTATGGGTCTCTTCCCCCTCCCACAGTGATTTTTTTTTTTTAATGTATGACTATCTTTTAAAAAACTATTTGTCTAATTTATTTATTTAGCTGTGCTGGGTCTTGGTTGTAACATTCGAACTCTTAGTTGTGACATATGGGATCTAGTTCCCTAAGCAGGGATCAGACCCAGTCCCCCTGCATTGGGAGAGTCGAGTCTCAGCCACTGGGCCATCAGGGAAGTCCCTGTATGATTTTATCTTTGATGAGGCTCTGTGTCATGAATATAAGAGAGCATTCCTTTTCCATTTTCATTCTTTAAGGGAAGCCTCTATAAGTACACCCTAGGATTTCCAGGAGAGGTTGATTCTTAGGCAGTGGGAAGAAATAGAGTTTAAAATTCTTGTGGACCTCCTCAGGTTGTCTCTATCTGCCCATCTCTATCTTAGTTTCAGTCTTTCGGTCTTTCTGTGTCTTTTATCCTCCCCCGTCTTGCTCCTTCAACCCTTTACTTCCTGCCAGCTTAGCTCTAGTTTATGGTAATAAAGAACCAAGCAAGTCCAACTCATACGTGTGTGTGTTAGCAATTGTTCAAGGCAGTAATCACTAAACCAAAGATTATGATCAAAGATTATGTTCCTATTTGTCCACCTAAAATATGCCATAAATTATATGACTTGAAGCCTATTTATTTCAGCTAATTTGAAGGAAGAAGAAATATTCAAAATAATCTCAATGAAAATATCAGTCCTGTATGTTTCGTCAGTCCATGGTGCACGCATACCTGATGCAGCTGAAACTTCTTACCAAAGAGCCTTATTTAAAGATAGGATAAGGTCCTTGTTAGTTGCACAGTCATGTCTGACTCCTTGAGAACCCATGGACTGAAGCCCACCAGGCTTCTCTGTTCATGGGCTTATCCAGGCAGGAATACTGGAGTGGGTTGCCATTCCCTTGTCCAGGGGATCTTCTCGACCCAGGGATTGAACCTGGGTCTCCTGCATTGCAGGCAGATTCTTTACCATCTGAGCCACCAGGGAAGCACCAGGGAAATTCCTTAGGGTGATCTTATTCTCACATCTCCAGGCTCCACCATAGCACAGCCAGGAGTTCATCATGATGAAAAGCTTCATCTCTCCTCTAAATCCATTGTCCTTCTCCATGATCCTGATGTACATAGCATCCTTTATCATAAAACCAGCTCATACAGACTATTCCGAATTTTCAGCTGAAAACCAAATAGGTGATTTTAAGAATTTGATCTCATGACCAACCTCTTGGTCAGTTGAGAGTACCAGTTCCAGTTAGGCCTAATGCCCCTTCTCTTGTCTTGTGACTGTTTATTTGCATCTAAATATCCACAGATCCAATTTATAGAAGCTAAATTGCCAGCAGTCAGCGTCAGTCGCTCCGTATAACTCAAGCCAACCCACATCTGCTACAAAGACAAGTTAATAGACCTCAGAATCGCACACCAAGTCTTCCTAAGGTGGCAAAGGCAGTTTGAGCTCTACACCGTATTGTAGCCCTTGAGTTTCTAGTATGCCCTGGCATGTTTTGCTGAGTACTCACAGAAGGATGGTTATGATCCAGACCTTCTGCTTGCTGCCCTCATTAAAGGAAGCCAAAGTGATGAGCCAGTCCTAACGCAAGAATGCAGGGCACTTTTCATTTCATGGGCCAAGTCCAACCAATAGAGATAAGACTACAGGTTCTTACAACATGGTAGATGACCTGACTTGAAAGTCCTCTGTTAAAACACGTAGCAAATGTAAGATAAGATAGAGCAAGCTCAAATGCATAGTGGAACCAGCAAAAGAAAAAGTTAGAATATCGCCAAGGGACAAAAACAAGAGGAGAGCTGAAAACCAAAACAGTAAGGACAAGAGCCACTACTGTTATAGCTGAACTTCAGGCTGAGGTCTCGGTACCCACCCCTAAGTAAGAGATGTTCTTACGCCTTTGCCTGGAAACACCCATTCAAGTTAATCTGCTTTGTTTGTCTCCCAATAGTTATGCCAACATACTTATTTTAAACTGCTCCATAATCCTCACAAGTAATTTCACTCATGCTTGTGGATACGTCTTTTTCATGAAGGGTGAGGGGCTTGGCATGTTGACATAGCAACTTAACCAGCTCAGCAGATTAGACTGATGCTCCCTGTTCCTCTGTGCTTACTGACCTGGCACCCTCACCACTCCAGCCATCTCACATACTTGCTTAACAAGAAGGGGACTTTTGTTTATGTTCCCAAACCTAATGCCAGCTATACTTAGCTTTATATATGTATACTTTTAATATTAAGGAAATAGGTGAGTGTGAAAAGAAAGAGAACTGTTGATTCTGTGCGACTTGAGTTCTGTGCTTTCCAAAGAATTAAAAGATGATGTATCCACGAAGATGTGTGAGCTAAACAGCTATAAAAGATTGGGCTGTAGGAAGAATTTAAAGATCTGGAAGGGCCATCAGTCAGTAAGTTTTTATGAAGAGGATAGAAAGCCTTCATCTGGTAAATTGCTTTGTTCCTTATTCAGGTAGAGCAAGAATTTAAAGATAGTTGGACGCTTGCAAAGCAATGTAAGAATCCCATAGACAGACTCCCTTGGTGGTCTAGTGGTTAAGAATCCACCTGCCAATGCAGAGGACATGGGTTCGATCCCTGGTCCAGGAAGATTCCACATGCCAAGGGGCAACTAAACCCTCATGCCACAAGTACTGCATGAGTCCACATGCCCTAGAGCCTGAGCTCTGCAACAAGAGAAGCCCGCACAGTGAGAAGCCCCCAACTACTGCATGAATTTCCGCGTGCCCTAGAGCCCGAGCTCCACGAGAGAAGCCCGCACAGTGAGAAGCCCTTGCACTGCAAGTAGAGAAAGCCAGTGTGCAGCAGCGAAGGCCCAGCACAGCCATTAATAAACAAACAAATAATTTTTTATAAAATCCCATAGGCACCCACTTACAAGACATCAGTTTCTCTACAAAGTGCTCGTCAAGGGTCCCTGTGCTGCTTCACCCCAGAGCCTCAGCTAAAGTGACTGTGATTGCAGAGAACATTAGTAACCAAAATCAAAGTATTGCAACATAGTAATGAAGCATCCAGCAGCCCTGGTTTGAATTTTAAGTCTGCAATTTGTTATGAGTGCTTAGGTAAGTCATGAAACTTCTCCAGTCCTCAGTTTCCTCATCAGAAAAAAATGGATGATAGTAATGCTGTCTTGCTCCTGAAGTTTTTGTGAGAATTAAATGAGATGATGTTAGGGCAGCCCATGGCACTATGTCAGATACAACACCAGTGCTGTATAAATAATGGCTGTTAAGATTCCATTATTGAGCTTCTCAGAAACTTTCACTTCTCACTTTGCTATCTTTTAAGACCTCTCTGGACGTCTTTTAGAACCCAACCCCGTAACTTCTTTAATGTTTGTTTATTTGGCAGCGCCAGGTCTTAGTTGCAGTACGTGGGATCTTTAGTTGCGGGAAGCAAATTCTTAGTTGCGGCATGTGGGATCTAATTCCCTGACTAGGCATCGAACCCAGGCCCACTGCCTTGGGAGCATGGCATCTCAGTCAGTGGGCTACCAGGGAATCCCACCAACTCCAAGATTCTTTACTAATTTGGCTGCATTAGTGATGTCCGTGTTAGTTCGCTAGGGTTGCTACAACAAAATACTGAAGACTTGAGTGGCTTAAACAACAGAAGTTTGTTCTCTCAGAGATCTGGGGGCTGAAAGCCCAGGGTCAGGGTGACAGACAGCCTGGTTTCTCTGAGAATGCGCTTCTTGGCTCACCTGCCTGCTGTGTCCTCATGAGATCATTTCTCTGTGGGCACACGCACCTCTGCTCTCCTCGCAGAAGGACACCACTCAGGCTAGATTAGAGCCCATCCTATGACCTCATTTGAACTTACCTATCACTTTAAATTGGGCTTCTCTGGTGGCTCAGATGGTAAAGAATCTGCCTGCAGTACAGGAGACCCGGGTTCAATCCCTGGGTCAGGAAGATCCCCTGGAGAAGGAAATGACAACCCACTCCAGTATTCTTGCCTGGAAAACTCCATGGACAGAGGAGGCTGGCGGGCTACTGTCCATGGGGTCGCAGAGAGTCAGACACAACTGAGTGACACTTTAAAGACTATATCTAAATACAGTCTCATTCTGAGGCACTGGGGTTGGGGGGAAGCGAACACTGTCTAACCCACGACACCACAAATAAATTATTTTCCACTACATTTGAAAATAACCATTTTTGAGAATTCCCTGGTGTCCAGTGGTTAGGACTCCACACTTCCACAGAAGGGGCCACAGGTTTGATCCCTGGTCTGGGAACTAAGATCCCACAAGCTGTGGTGTGGCTAAAAATAAAAAGAAACAAAAAGAAGAGAATGATTTTCAAGAACAATAGCCTGAATGGAAAGTATGGTTGAGGAATTATGAGGTGTCTTCTAGCCACTAAACTGCAGTGACTTTGCAGGGGTCTCCATATATAGCTTATCTAGCAAGTTAATTTATTGTGTGTAAAAATATTTAAGGGGTCCAGTTTAAGGCCTTATAACTGATATGTAATAGTTTTAAAATATCTCTGATAATAGGCAGCACATATTTTTAAAAACACATGGCTGTTGTAAAATACCTTTTGGTGTCATTCATTGAACCAGGAGTTAGGGAACTTTTACGTGTGTACCATAGGATATGTAAAATAAAATAAAATATGTATTAACTGGACACCGGTTCAGGTAAAGCACTAGGTCAAATGTTAGGGGACAAACCTAGAAAACTTCCTGCTCTCTGCTTAAGAAGGTGCCAGAAATGTCCCCAAGTGAGTTCACTTGTCCCCAAGTGAGTTGTCAGTTAAATGCTCGGTGTAGATAATGAGCCTTGCATGTTCACGATTGCCTCTGAAGCCCAGAGTTAGAATTTTGAACTTGTGATAGTTAGCTGTCATAAAACTGGGAGAAACGGAAATGGTATAATTAGAAAAAAACAGCCCTATAGGTAACTCACTGCAGCATTCCAGACAAGTGGAAGGAGAGAGACCCATGAGGAAGTACTGTGATAGCAGAGTGATATAAAGAAAGGCGCTCTGCCAGAAAACAAACTTGTAGTTACCAAAGGGAAAAGTGAGGAGGAAGGGATAAATCAGGAGTATGAGGTTAAAAGATACAAACTACTATACATAAAATAGATGTGGACCTACTGTATACCACAGGAAACTATATTCAATATCTTATAATAACCTATAATGGAAAATAATTTAAATATATGTTGATATACATACGGGCTTCCCCAGTTGCTCAATGATAAAGAATACACCTGCACGCTGTTTACAATAGCCAGGACATGGAAGCAACCTAGATGTCCATCAGCAGACAAATGGATAAGGATGTTGTGGTACATATACACAATGGAACATCACTCAGCTATAAAAAAGGACATATTTGAGTTAGTTCTAATGAGGTGGATGAAACTGGAGCCTATTATACTGAGTGAAGTAAGTCAGAAAAAGAAACACCAATACAGTACATTAACGCATATATATGGAATTCAGGAAGACAGTAACAACAACACTATATGCGAGACAGCAAAAGAGACACAGACATAAAGAACAGACTTTTGGACTATGTGGGAGAAGGCAAGGGTGGGATGATTTGAGAGAATAGCGCTAAAACATGTATATTACCATATGTGAAATAGATGACCAGTGCAAGTTCGATGCATGAAGCAGGGCACTCAAAGCCAGTGCTCTGAGACAACCCAGAGGGATGGAGTAGGGAAGGGAAGTGAGAGAGGGGTTCAGGATTGGGGGACACATGTGCATCCATGTGTGATTCGTGTCAGTGTATGGCAAAAACCACCACAATATTGTAAAGAAATTATCCTCCAATTTAAATAAATAAATGAAATTTTTAAAAAAAGAATCTGCCTGCAATGCAGGAGACCCGGGTTCGATCCCTGGGATGGGAAGATCCCCTAGAGAAGGAAATGGTAACCCATTCCAGTATTTTTACCTGGAGAATCCTATGGACAGAGGAGCCTGAAGGGCTACAATCCTTGGGGTCACAGAAGGTCAGGCATGACTGAAGCGACTGAGCATGCACACCTGCACACACACGTACGTTCATACATATACATATATATAGAGAGAGAGTTGGAAAACTTTGCTGTATGCTTGAAACTAATATTATAAATCAACTATATTCCAATTACAGAAAAAGGAAGGGTGCTCTGAGAAGGATCTAACCAAGAGTAATTTCAAAGAATTCCACATACCTCTGGTTTGAGACTAAGATAGTGATGTGTTCCATCCGATCCCAAAGTTAAACAGAACTTTGAAGCCAGGGCCTATATATGATGGGGGCAGTGTTGTTACAGTGACTAAGACTAGGATACTCAGGATGGGGTTCCCTGGTGGTCCAGTGGTTAAGAATCCACCTGCCAAGCCAGGGGGTATGGGTTCAATCCCTGGTCCGGGAAGATCCCACATGTCACGAAGCAACTAAGCCTGTGCACTGCAACTGCTGAAGCCCTTTCACCCTAGAGCCTGTGCTCCACAAGAGAAGCCTGAGCACCACAGCTAGAGAAAGCCAGCACGCATTAACAAAGACCCAGCACAACCAAAAATAAAAACAAACAAGTAAAAAATTTTTAAAAAATAGGATACCCAGCATGGGAGTGAGGTACCCGCAGATATTCATGAGCAATCCTTACCATAAGGAGGATGCAAGGAAAACCTTCATTTACAAAAGGTTACTTAATCTCCACCCAAAGAATAATTTGATATCTGTTGAATAATCATCAGGACAAATAGGATTGAAATGTAACCGGAGAAAATTCCTTGTTTAATGTGTGTCTTTCTTTCAGGCCTCTTTTTCGTGGAAGTTCAGATGTCGACCAACTAGGAAAAATCTTGGAGTAAGTAGTACCTGTAGTTTTACATCTGTGTCTGTAGCATTAGAACATGTACGGTGACCTTCTTCTGACGTTCATATAATACGTTTATCTCTTGTCTCTCCTACCCCAAGCTGCTGCTGCAGACAGTGTTACTATTTGTGTGGTGAGTGGGGACGTGGTAGACGTGCCGTTTCGTGCAGAGCCCGTCATGACGTGTGGCCTGACTGCTCTGCCCTGGAAGCCTGTGCGTTGCTCGTGTGGCTCTTTTGGCAGCTCCCCTTTGCTTGGCTGAGCTCCCGTTCTTTAGTTCTGTTGTGTTGTCTGCTTGGGGTCTTTTCCGATGCTTCCACCATCAGAGGGTGGGGCGCTCAGTGGCCTGGTAACCCATCCTTATTCACTGGGCTTCGTGTCCCCATTGAACATCCTGTAATCAGCCAGGTTGGCTTTGCATTGTTTTGTTTTGTCTTCCTGGGCAAAGGATGGTCTGCTACTCAATTGATTTTTCTTTGGAACACTGAAAAAGGAAATGAGAATCCTAGGTTCCATTCCTCTGTCTGTGGCTAAAGAGCCATGCAGTCTTGAGAGGGTCACTTCGAACACTGTGTAGAGGACTTACATGGTGCCTAGTGTTACATAATAAATGCTTGTAAGAATGCTCGCTCTTATTGTAATTCATCATTAATTGTTTAATCTTTTTGTTCTTCTTCACCTGAGAAGTGACACTTAAAAGATCCTTCCTTGTGCTCGAATTCTTTGGTTCCAGTTGTCTGTGACGTAGCTCCTCGATGATTCTCAGAGTTCCGTTAAGTGCGTGTTTGTGCATGTGAGGCTGTGGATGCTTCTGTGTGTCCAGAATGTGAAGAAGAGGCTTTTCTTCTCACAGAGCATGCAATAGGGCATCCTGTGGGGATTCTGTGTGTTTGCCAAGCTCCATCAGGATTGGAGTGGCAAGAAAAGAAATGGGAGTTCTAGAACCAAAAATAGCTCCAATCATTGGTCTGTACCATTTGATAGGAATCCCAGTGATTATTATGATATTCAGGCTGCAAAACTGATGAAAAGCCCCCCTAAAGAAAAGCATTATATTTTAACACTGTCTTCTCATGCATAGCTGCTGAAGACAGTTGGGATAAAACGGGAACCTGCGTTTGTTCTTTTGGCGCCTAGAAGCAGCTCCAGCAGGCTTCTGTGAGTGCCACCATCACTGCTGAGGGTCTGACCCAGTGGCTTTCAGGCCTGAAAAAAACATGTGCTCCTTTTACTGTCTGGGGGCTCCCCAGGTCTAGGACAGGTGCCACAGTGACCGCTCCTGCCGCGGCTACTGTCCACTCTGTAGGATGGACAAACTCAGGACCGAACTTGCACGTGACTCTGCTTCTGGGTGTCAGGTTCTCTGGTCATTTGGGGATGAGCTCCCATCTGTTCTTGCCTGTCCCTGTTGAGTATGTTATGTGTGCATGTGGTCGTGAAGAGGGAACCATGAGAGTCAGGCCTACCTTGGACCCTCTTGTTAAAAGTAAGAACACTCTGGACTGAAGCCAGCTTGTCAGACACCGAAGTCCTTCACCTGCTCTTTCTAGCTGACCCCATTTGGGTGTTCTGTCTGCCTCCAGTGCCCTTCTTAACACCACTGGTGCCCCAAATGCATGAAGCCCATGAGATGGACCAGAACCTTTGACAAACACATGTGACTTGCTTCCAAGGGAAGCCAGTTCCTCTTCTGGCAAAGGCCTGAGAATCCTAGGTTGCCAGTAGAAAAGAAGCCATGAAGCTCGATACATTTTGTGCCTTTAGATTTTACTTCTTGATTTCTGGCCTTGTGTCACTGTAATTCTGTTCAGTTTCCTCCGAACGCTTTCATTACTTTGGCGTAGAGAAAAGGGACAATGCTGCACCCTAGTGTCTCTTTGAAGTACTTGAAAAATAATGTCTGTCCCAGCCATTCATGCCATTTATAGGTTTTGTGGGCTTCCTTTGGAGCTCAGCTGGTAAAGAATCCACCTGCAATGCGGGAGACCTGGGTTTGATCCCTGGGTTGGGAAGATCGCCTGGAGAAGGGAATGGCTACCCACTCCAGTATTCTGGCCTGGAGAATTCCATGGACTCAGTCCATGGGGTCGCAAAGAGTTGGACACAACTGAGTGACTTGCACTTTTATAGGTTTTGTACTTTTTCAGTCTTTCCAATACAAATGTCAACTTTTAAGGCTTATATTCAGCTTGATCCAAATACTGAAATTCGATGCAAGAAGCCCTTTTGAATGGACCTATTAGAATTTCACAACACTCATGTAAGGACCATAAAAGTTCGTAATAGATATTAAACTGAATATATTTTAAAGGGAAGCCGTATTCACATTTTCTTAAGGGGAAAATTCTTTCTGTGTTTAGGAAGATTTATACTTTCAAAGGACAGCAAGTACTTTGAAAGTGAAACTGAGTGCTTTTAGTCCGTGACATTTTAGAGCATTTTTAAGAGCAGAGTCATAGTAAAATGGAAATAAAATACTGGATTTGGAGTAAGCTCTCTCCAGCCTCTGGGCTGAACTCTTTATGTGGCTTTAATAGTTCATTTTATTCCTCATCTTGAGTTTCCCCACCTATATAATGAAAATAATAATATCTAAGCTATATGTCTCAGGAGGTGGTAGATTTTAAGACATTTTTAAAAGTTATTGATATACATACAAGGCACTGTTTTCCTGAGAACTTTTGGCATTCAGCCACCAACATTGCCAGATTTAACTCAAATATACTCAAAACTGTGAATAAAAAAAGATTTTCAATTTGTACTAAGAGTTGTTATAATTGATTTCTAGGTAACTGGTAACAGTGCACAAAAATATTGATATAAAAATGGCCAAAAAGCCAAAAATGAAAGAAAGACAATGTTTTACAGTTATTTAGTAAACATTCTTCTGTTCTTCCTCTGCCTGTCCCATCCTATCCAAACACACACAAGTTTTTTTTAATAATTAATGGTAATGTTTTTGCTTTCTTCTTTTTATTCTTATTCTAGATCTTGCTGTTAAACAAATTTGTTTGTTGCTCAAGTTGTCATTTCCCTTCATTTGTTTCAGTAACTATGTCTGTGAGTCTGTCTTTATCTACCTCAGTAACCTGGCTCTCCCTGCATGTCTGACACAGGTAGGATAACAGTGTCTTTCACCAGACACCCTGTGGCAGGTGTCTGCTCTTCCCAGGTGAGATCTGTGGCCTGGGCTCTGTCAAGGTAAGAGAAGGGGAACAAAGTCCTGCAGAAATCTTGTGAAATTTACCACTACCTGTTCCTACACCCTGGAGACCCATTCAGGAGAACACCCCAACCACACCACCACCCAGGCCTCTCAGTCCCAGCAAGTGCTGGCCAAGAAGACTATAATGCAGGGCAGCACCATTTCTAACTGTAGTCAAAAGAGTTTGCTCAGTATATGAATAGCCATATATTCTGTCTGCTAAACTCTAATTTTTCTTGTGGTTGTTGTTTAGTCGCTAAGTTGTATCCGACTCTTTGCAACCCCATAGACTATAGCCCACCAGGCTCCTCTGTCCATGAGATTTCCCAGGGAAGAATACTGGAGTGGGTTGCCATTTCTTTCTCTAGGGCATCTTCCCGACCCAGAGATTGAACTGCATCTCTTGCGTCTCCTGCCATTGGCAGGCAGATTCTTTACCACTTCACCAACCGGGGTTCAGAATTAATCAGAGTCTATATGAGATACAAGTTTTTGCTTCCCCTGAAGTTCCTTGTTCAAACCTACGTATTACCTGTATATAAGTTGTAAGGAACATCTACATAATGTGTAAGTTGTGTAAGGCCACAGACCTACTAATAGTTCTAAAGAACCTTAAGTCACACACCCATAGAACTCATCAGTTGATATTTTCAGTGTGTTGGTGACGCATTGCCTGCACATTTTAGGTTAATACGTTATTTCCCTCTTATGATACTAATGGGTAATGCACTGATATAGCTATGCATTGATATGCAGTACATTGATATTGATATTGACAGATCCTGTGTGCCAGGCACTGTGCTGTGCATTTTATAGAAATCATTGCTGATCCTTAACACCACAAATTAGTATCTTTGTCATATAAATAAAGACTCACTGAGACTCACAGAAGTTAAATAATTTGTTCTTACCTAACAATAAGGCAAGTTCAGGATTTGAACCCAGTTCTGCCTATTGCCAAAGCTTGTGCTGTTTTTATATCACTCAGTTCTTTCTCTGCATTTCTGATCCTAGGATGAGTCTCAGAGGAAACAAAAGATAGCGGGTTTTTTTATGAATTGTTTGCTCACTTTGCAATACCAAAAATAATTATATAAAATATGTAAATAAGTTAAATTTGTAATATGTAATAAACAAGTTAAATTTGATATTAAGTGATAAAATCGTGTTTGTGTTACACCGAACTAACATACCTTTTAGCCTCATTTGGGGGGTCTGACTCTAATCTATATAATTTCTGTTTGGGGACGCATTCTTTAACCCAAAATGCAACCCAGTTTACATGTCAACAGATCATGTTAGATGAGCATCCTAAAAGCGTGTCAATACAGGGGTGTTTGATCAGGACACAAAAAGCCATCTGGGACATAAAGGAAAACATGATGTGTCCATGCACGTCTCCTTTAAGTATATGGATCCCGGTCTGACAGTGTTTCAGGGCTTACTGGTAATAGTTCCCATTTCTGCGTGATCTCTTACATTTCACAGCTGCTGCCAGAGTGATTGCGCTTCTCTCTTCCCAGTGGCTTTTTATAATTCTCCTGTGAGAGAGCCCTCCACCCCAGGATCACCATATTGCAGTAGCACAGAGAAGAGTCCTGCCAGTCATACAAGTGGTGGGCTCCTGGGGCTCTATGTTCCCCAGGCCCCTCGCTTAGACTTCACCTTCTTCTGGAATTGGTAGAAATATCGCTTCAGCACAATAGCTCATGCTTACGTTCACCTGTGGTTTTTTTATAGCGTCATTGGACTCCCAGGAGAAGAGGACTGGCCGAGAGATGTTGCCCTACCCAGGCAGGCTTTTCACTCAAAATCTCCTCAACCGATTGAGAAGTTTGTAACAGACATTGATGAACAAGGCAAAGACCTACTTCTTGTAAGTTCACACGATGCAGAGTTGGTCTTCTCTGTGCTCGTGAATAGAACTCATCAGCTAATATTTTTAGTGTGCTAGTGATGCATTGCCTACACATTTTAGATTAATGACGTTATTTCCCCCTTATGATGATAATGGGTAATGCACTGATATTGACACGCATTGATATTGCATTGATATGCAATGAATTGTTATTGCTATTGACAAGTCCTATGTCCACACTGGGTGCTGGGCACAGCATCAGTTCAGCATCACATGCCACAACCTCACAGGACAGAGCCAAAATCTCTCTGCAGCTTTCATTTTCACCCCTATAGCAGCTAGTGACTTTTGATCTCCAGTGTCTTCAAGTCCTGTAAGAAAGGGAAAGAGTCTGATTCACACCCTTTCATTCTGCCATTTTTTAATGTTCTTTTGAATGCAGCCTTTAGAATCCTCTGGATTCGTCTAAACATATGCTTCAGTAGAAGTAAATATTATGTTTCCTTGTTTACACTTTCCTGCTACTTTAAGCAGTTTGTTTGGCATTTTAAATGTGTCTTTTCTTAAACAGGCACATCTTTAGAAAGATGTTTTTCCAAAGGAACCAAATAGCAAGACTCCTTCCAGTTATTGATTTACTTAAGAAGTATTGAATGTGCCCTGACATATAAAATACCTCACCAAAAACAAAGATCTGTGCCCTGTTTGAGACTCAAACTCATATACTTGGCTTTGTACATAATTCCCTGTACTTGGAGACCAGGGCAGAGTAGAAAAATGTACCTACTGGACTACTCCTGGTGTCTGGAGCCCAGTGAGTAGTAATGAGTGTGTTCTTTACCAGCCAAATGAACAACCTTTGATATCTAGCCAAGAAAGTGCTCCTAGACTCAGAGGAGCCAGTGCTCCCATTCTGTCAGTGTATTACAAATTTTAGATACAGACCTAAGAGTCTATAAGTCCGAGTAGAAATGTTATGCTTCAGCTCTGTATGGACACAGCCCATTGATTGGCGTGTTTGCAGAACCATGGATTTTTCCCAGTGAAAGCCCAAACTCCATCTTCACCTGATGGTGGCTCATTTCCTGATGGTTAGGCAAAAGTTCCTCCACTGCCAAATTACAGATGAGGACAGCCCTATTCCCTCCTTGCTGTTTCTTTGTAAGACACTCACTAAGGACCTGGGCCCGCATCCTTTGAGATAGATTAATTAGAAAGGAGAACATTCACCTAGACAAAGGCTCACCGTATACTGTATACATACCCAATGGTTTACCTACTATCTAGGAAATTTCTTCCTTGATTTGTCTTACATTTCACAGCTCATTTCGGGGGGGTCTGATTCTAGTCTTATGTAATTATTTTTTGGGGAATCATTCTTTAACCCAAAATGCAACCAAACATGTGTTTGCATCACCTTAAGAAAAGGAGATGAGATGGATCGCGTCTGGTGGCCTGCAGATGGAGAGCCATCCAGAATGTCGCTGTGGTGTGCATCGCCTTCTCTTACCACTTCTGCTTTTCCCTCCCTTTACTCCACCTCATTGCTTTTTTTCAGTCCTACTGTCTGTTTCCCTTAACATCAGCTGGTCCCTTGACTACCAGAGCTTCAACTAATTCACGGATCCTTTCAGCTCCAATCCCTCTGCTAGCATTTGCTCTGTCTCTATTTCCTTCATCAGATTCTTACAAAGAGGAATCTGGCTGGCACACCTCACCCTTTTGCTGCCAAACCATGGTATGGGTTGATACCTAAGGCCAAGCTGCACTCCTGGCCCAATCAGCTATGCTGGGTGAGGACTACCTGATATAAAATATAGCCACCATAAGGCTTTCCTTTTCAGCAGGAACTTTGAATGAAGTGTTTCTCTTAGTAGAGGGTTCTGGGTAGAGAGTCACAATGATGAACAACTTTAAGTAAAGTAACCCACTCTTCAGCTACTGGAACATCCAAAGACAGCCCCAAAGATTTCCTGGCCCCAGCATCAGTAGGAATCACCGAGAAGAACTCAAAATTTAAAGATAACAGACAATCCCATGTGTTCATTCAAGGTGCCCTGATAGCGGTGGTGGCTTTCAAAGTCAGACTACACATGAATGCTAATCTGAAGAAGTAGCAGGAGACAAAAGAAGAAAAAGGAGCAAAGAAACCTACCAAAGAGAGGAGAAAGTCGCTAGATAAGGAGTGGCAGTAGAGAGAGGAATCAAAAGCAGAGCTCGGACTTCCCTGGTGGTCCAGTGGTTAAGAATCTGCCCGTCAATTCAGGGGGACACGGGTTCGATCCCCAGTCTGGGAAGATCCCTCGAGCCACAGAGCAACTAAGCCCGTCTGCCACAACTATAAAGCCTGCATGCCCTAGTGCCCATGCTCCACAACAGGAGAGGCCACCACAATGAAAAGCCTGTGCACTATAACTGGAGGAAGCCCGCACACAGCAGCAAGGACCCAGCACAGCCAACAATCAATTTAAAAAATGTAAAAAGCAGAGCCAGTGACATCATGACCAGCTAAGGGTTAAGCGTGAAGCATGATATGCACAGACATTCAGGGAAAGAACAGTCCAAGACCTTAAACCTCAGAACTATCTAAAAGCTCTCACTGTTTCATCTTAGAGGGACACAAGCTAGAACTGTAAAGCTGAGAAAGCAGGCCATTCAGTACGAGAGAGGCCCCTGCGACCCTCAAAGTACTGTTCCTCTATTGAAAATGTTTTACTAAGGGGTGCAAGGGAAAGGAAAATTGTTGACGATTAACATTTAAAAGTTTAACACTTTAAGAGTAGTCCTTCATTTCTATCTGAAAAAAAAGTCGACTTTACATAATGCTTCAGTCATACATGTATGGATATATACATCAACATTTATAAACACTCTTATATAAGTCTATAAGGAAAGTAGTGTGCAGTAACAAAACAGTTCAGGGGAAGAATTATTTTTAGCAACCCAGACCTACATATCTTTACAAGTTTTGCCCCATTCATCGTGATTAACTTTGGAGGCTGGGTACGTCCTCCAGACATAATGCTCTTGTAGAAAAGAAGTTTTAGAGTTCTTGCTATCTAACTGCTTTCAGAGCCTGAGGTAGTACTTTTTCTTTGATACTTGTATTTGTCTGCTTCTGCTGCATAACAGACAACCAAAAGAAATATCTCACTAGCCTTCAGCAGTAAACCTTTGTCTCTTGCTCATGGGTCTGCACGTTGGCAGAGACAGCTCTGTGAGTCATCTAAAACAACTCTTCTTCAGCCAGCGGGTCAAGTACTGGTCTTCTCCATGTGTCACATTCTGGGACCCAGGCCAAAGGGACTCTGGCTCCCTGGACATGTTTTTCTCATCATAGAAGGAAGGTGGGTCCTCCCAGAAGGGCAAGCAGAAACATACAATGCCCCTAACGGCCTAGGTAGGCTTGGAAAAGGTAGCCTGCTATTTCTGTCTGTGTTCCATTGGCCGATGAAAATTACATGGCCAAGACCAACTTTAATAGAATAAATACTCCCCCAACGGAGGGAGAGAAGGAAAGAAAGGAAATTTGTGTTGGAAAATGATCCAAATCCACTGTAGTAGTCAAGTAGCAGTTCCAAAAGCTCATTTTAAGTAAGTTATTTGGCAAGCAAATTATATTGTTTTGCAGAAACAACATTATTACACAAGAGTTTGAAATTAATTCTCAAAATAGCCAGTTGCTCTGTTGAAGTAGAGCGATAATAAGACTCAACCACTTTTTCTAACAATATTTCTGTAGGACAAAATGTGTTACAACCTCCAGCTTGAGATTCTCACACACACACCCCTCTGTAGGCTAAGGATTTCTCCTTCTCTCTACCATGCTCCCAGCTCTAAGCCATCAGTGTCATGTGGGAACAGGGCTTCCTCCCAGATAACCCTCTAGGGATGTCTCTATCTTGGACATATTTCCACAACTATTTTTTTTCTTCTTTCCTATGTCCTGGGAATTAAACTAGCAGCTTCCTTTTCTAATGCCACTACGTAATTTTCTCCTTCTTGGACTCTGGGAAGAGAGAATTCAGGCTCAAGAATTTTGCCCCTGCTTTCCTGTCCTTTGAGATTCAGCCCTTCTAAAGCTTTTCTCAAGATGTTTATTGCTATTAGAGACAGTAGCACAAGCTCCTTCCTCTGCTCGTTGTTTGGATCTAATTTTCAGAAGACAGGTTGGCATCCATGGACTGGTAGGGAGCTCAGGATAAATAAGATTTGGGGGGACCCAAAAATTCACTTGAAGTTAAATGTAGAATTTGCTGTTTGTACTTTTCTAGGTCAGTTGTATTCAGCAAAGTTTTAGGAGTCCCTAATCCAATCAGGACTGTGAAAGACTCAAGGGCTCAGATTAAGTGGAAGAGGTCTACATAATTGTGATAATGTTAAGGCTAGATTACATACAGCAGGGGTCCCCAGCCTCTGGGCCACAAACCAGTACCTCCTGTCAGATCAGTCATAGCATTAGATTAAAAATAAAGTGCACCATAAATGTAATGCCCTTGAATTGTCCCCAAACCATCCCACCCCCACCCCCGTCCGTGGAAAAACTGTCTTCCACGAAACCAGTCTCTGGTGCCAAAAAGGTTGAGGACCACTGACGTAGAAGACTGAAATTCAGAGACATTTCAGATCCCCAGTCCACTTCAGCGGGCACTGTGTCACAAGGATGGAGGAGCTGGCATAGCTTCTCTGCTTCTGGGAGCTTCTGAGGCAATGGTGTGGACAGATGGGATGTTATTCATCACTAGTTAGTGCTGACCACCTGCTAGGCATGCTGGAGGAGTTGCTAGAAGGAGAGGAGGAGGATTTGAAGAACAGGATTGCCTGGGGTTGGAGTGGAAATGGAACTAAATTAGAGGAATGTTAATAACTAATTGATTTGTGTATTGGCAGCTTAGGAAGGCAGATGGCTGCTTTCCTCCTTTCACCTTCTACCTGCACTTGGTCAGCAGCCTGAAAGAGAGTTTAGTGACTTGACTTGAATCTTACTGTCTCCCTGTAGGGCTACTGCTAGCCCATATGGCACCTTGACATGAATTAGAAGGAAGGCATCTCTTCCTCTGCGAAGCACAGCCCTAGGGTGGGGTACATGACTTGCTAGTGGATCGGGATAATCAGGGTCTAGGTTTAGCCCTTACTTGTTGCCCCCTCCACTGGCCCTGTGTTCAGTAATTAGCCTTACACCTGAACAAGGCAACTCCTTTCCATTCTCCGCTGATGGATAAAACTTGGGCAGAGGGAAAAATCAGGGTGAAGACCGACTATGGCACCAAGTTTGCTAGCATCAGAAAAATCACTTCCCTAAGTAAAGTTATATGCATGCTGTAATAAGAGCTTCCTAGGTGGCTCAGTGGTAAAGAATCTGGCTGCTGAGCAGGAGACCTGGGTTCAATCCCTGGTTCAGGAAGATCCCCATCCCTGGGTTGAGAAGATCCCCTGGAGAAGGGAATGGCAACCCACTCCAGTATCCTTTCCAGGAAATCCCATGGACTGAGGAGCTTGGCAGGCTACAGTCACAAAGAGTCAGAAACAACTTAGTGACTAAACCACCACCACCACATGCTGTAATAATAATATGATTGAGTTGGAAAGAAATCTGGGTAGGTAACAGTCCGCAGGCAACCCAAAAGGTGTTGCCTTTTCCTGAGGGGCAGTTTATACATTGCTAAGTCACTTCAGTCGTGTCCGTGTCCGACTCTGTGTGACCCCATAGACGGCAGACCACCAGGCTCCCCCGTCCCTGGGATTCTCCAGGCAAGAACACTGGAGTGGGTTGCCATTGCCTTCTCCAATGTTTATACATTAGGGACATGTAAAAGATGGAGAAGGAGAAGAGGGCAGCAGAGGATAAAATGGTTGGATAGCATCACCGACTCAACGGACATGAATCTGAGCAAACTCCAGGAGATAGGGAAGGACAGGGAAGCCTGGTGTGCTGCAGTCCATGGGTCAGAGAGTTGGACACAACTTATCGACTCAACAACAACACAACAACAACAACGTAAGATGAGTACTCTCTACGTTGTATTTAGTGTCCCTGGAAGTGGATATCCATTCTCATTATGCATGCTAAGTTGCTTCAGTTGTCCCCGACCCTCTGGGACCCTGTGGCCTGTCCTGCCAGACCCCTCTGTCCATGGGATTCTCCAGTCAAGAATACTGGAGTGGGTTGCCAAGCCCTCCTCATAATACATGACAGTGAATAGATACGTAACTATGTAAGCACATGGACGTGTTTTATGTCACTCTGTTATTCTTTCTCCATCACAGAAGTGCTTGACATTTAATCCAGCCAAAAGAATATCAGCATACAGTGCCCTGTCTCACCCATACTTCCACGATCTGGAGAGGTGCAAGGAAAACCTGGATTCCCACCTGCCACCCAGCCAGAACAGCTCGGAAATGAATACCGCCTAACCTGCCTTGAGCTGATCATCTGGAGAACCTCCTTGGTGGCTGAGGGATCCCCCGAGGAAGCCTTGCAGAGCTGTTGAGGATCGCTGGCTGGAGACCTTCTAGCTGCTGTCTTCCGGATGGGCTCTGCTTCTCCAAGGAAACCACCTCGTTTACTGTTTTGAAATCAATGCAAGAGTGATTGCAGCTTTATGTCCATTCATTTGTTTGTTTGTCGTTTGTTTCAAGAACCTGGAAGAATTCCAGAAGATAAGCTGCTGACCCATTGTGCTGCCATTTCATTTTTTCCTGATCTTGAATGCTGCCAGTGTGAAATGAGCAATCTGGGCACAGCTGAGTGAGATTGTACATGTAATCTCTCTGTAGCTGCTGGGGCCTGATTTGGTACTTCTGAGTGAGTGTGTGTGCATGCATGTGTGTGTGTAATTCTTGATCTCTTAAAAAGTGTTACTTTCTGTAAACAAGAAGAATTGAATTTTAAAGACTCAAAGTGACCGTAAATAACAGATGTCTGTTGACTAACAGGTGTCTGTTGTCTGTTGGTGGAGATCCACCAAAATGGGCTTCTCAAATTAGAAAATTGAGCCTGTGTCCTTAGCTTTTCTTTTCTGGTCGAAAGCAGTCAATTCACTAGTAGTAAAGGGTTCACCATCTAGGTGAAGTTTTATACACACAGCAAAAAGAAAAAATTATTCTGGTATCTTTTAAGAAACCTGTTTCTGAAAGCACATGTTCTATTTACTCTTCAAAAAGCTGCATTTACTCCTTGTCATTTTAACCTGTATAGTATGCTTGATTGTTTCTTTTAAAGAATACCCTTATAAGCTTGCTATAGATTTAGGGAGTGTACCTCAGCAAGGTAAAATCAAAAAAAAAAAAAAATAGAGAAAGCCTTTATTTCCTGGTTTGGAATTTATTTCATTTTTGGTTTTTGTTGTTACTCTGTTTTGGTTTTGATTTTAGGAATTTTCAGGAACTGTTTCCTTTTTTGAGTTGGGAGGATAGTTCTCTCTTGACTAGAGGCAGGAATGCCATGTAAGTTTTCCTCCACCTTTTACACTGTACTTCTTCTGCAGTGCACTGCCTAATTTGCAAAGTGTACATCTTTATCTGTCCCCCAGCGTGTCTCATGTATTTCACTAGCCTTACAAAATTAATGACAGATTGCTTGGGCTGTTCTCATGCATCTCCTTCTTTCTTTCCTTCAATGAACCTTTCATAAATAGTTTGATTCAGATGATGGCTTATGGCTCCACTTCCACAATCCTAACAAAATCTCGTGTGTTCTCCCTCTACTGCAATCTTCCTGGCATTTACTGTTGTTACCTAGGCAGTGAGTAGAAGACTGGTTCTTCTCCATCACTGAGATGTAGATTGCTTTAAAGTGTTACTTAGTGTTTTGCATTTTTATAGACTATCTTGTCAGTGTAGTATCTGAGGCAACGTCCTAAACTATTTTTTAGGAATGTATATTTACTCTGTAAAATTACCTATTCTCCATCCACCAGGCTGTGCTCATTTCTAGTGCCTTACGCACATTCCCTGCTCCCTGCAGAGCCAGCCTGACCTGGGCATTGTGAACAGCTTTACCTTTCCTCTTGCCATTCTTCTCTACAGTACTTTATATTCCATGCCATCTCTGCCGTCTATGTAGTTAGTGCTCAGTCGGCTCTAGTAACCAGAAGACACAGAGATGAAGCATCCTTTGGTAAGTTTTAGCTCCCTTGGCTTTCCAATTCATGTTTCGCGTGTGTGCAACAGTTAGACTGTGTTTAGCATTAGGGTCTTCAAAGAATGGATGTTGCTTCCCTCAGAAGAAAATGTTCTATATGATGTTTATGCATAATCAGGCTTTTCTGAGTTCTCCAGAACTTAATATTGTATATGACTATCTTGAACAAGAGAAAAATTAGGAGACTTTTCTCTTTGAGAGCTTTCTGGGTCGGGACCCATTCTTTTCTAATATATATATATTGTTTAATATTGTTCTAATTCAATAACTTTAAGAGCAGGAAAATTTTTGCTAAAGCAAGCTATGAATGAGAAGATGGGCCATAAGAATGTTTTTTACAGTCCTCCTTGTGACAGCATCGATTATGTTTTGTCATCATTGTAAATGCTTGAGATATAATGGACCCAGAACATTGGAGGCAAATGTACCTGTGGGCCGCCCAGATAAGTGGTGAGGGGGGACCACAGATAAATGAGTTCTGCCTTTCCTTTGCTTGGGAGTCAAAATAATAAAGACCAGGGGCCTGGAAATTGAATTTTAGAACACTGCACTGATCCATCAGGAGCTTTTCAGTGAGTATCCATGGTTAGAGTGAACATAACTTGGGTTTTGGCTTTTGCAAAAATTTTTCATAAGTTCACTCAAGAAAAATGCAGCTGTTCTAAACTGGAATTTTTCAGCATTCTTTAGCATTTTAAACACATAGAAAGTTCAACTTTCATTTCCAACATATGCTCCTGATTCATTTATTGGTGGTATTTATAAAGAAAACTTAAAGCACGAACATTTAGATACTTGCCAAATTACCCTGTGAGAGGCAGAATGAGAGGGCTTTTCGGCCTCTGTGCACTCGTTAAAGAGTCTGTCCCCAGCTCCTCCATCCCGGTGGCTGTTGCACTTGAGTGATTACTTTTTTGTTTTATGTCTTTCACATCCGGCTCACCACTCCTGAGACCCAGATCCCACACATGCACCTTTGCCATTAACTTTGAATCATAGAGCAGAACACAAGCTTACTGAATGCGGCTTATTCTTCTGTGGCATATGGTTTCAGACATCTTTGCCAAAAGCTAGGCAGTGATTAGCTGAAAAGGTCATATTGCCCCAGGGTTACACTGAAGCAGCTTATAGCACTAAGAAACAGGATGACAGACTTGAAATCACATTTGAATTTCTTACTAGGATTGAGACAAGAATATTTGCCCAGTCGTTTCTATGTATTTTGATCTAGCAGCCCAAGCCTTGGGAACTGCTGTGCCAGGGTGGACTTGTAACAACCTACATGTAAAGAGTCCATTTGGGCATCATAAGCTCTCACCTGGCAAAGGTAATAAGGCTGTAACTGTATCATCTTAAAAACACAATCCGCAAGAGCTTGTCAGAACTCAGTGTACTGGAGCCTCCCACTTGGTCTCCCCCTTTGAAGTGGATGGAACTGAAGGAGCGGAGAGCCTGTCTGGGAAGAAAGCTCCAGGCCATTTTAGCCCCCTGTGCTCTCATGCTTTTCTCTCAGGAAACACACATTTGAATGACAGACTTTTCACTTAGCCTCAGGTGACATATACTAAAAATAGTTCAAAATATTCACCTGAATCTCAGCTTTTTTGTCTTGGGTAAAAATGAAAATTTCAGAATGCATGGGATGTTACTATCTTAAATAAAACATGGACCTTTTCATAGAGAAATTTATGATATGATTCCAGAATGTGATATATCCATCCTGGTGAGAAAAAACTTAAATATGACCAAACTTTTGAGTCTTAAATAATGGATTTAAATTGAGTTTTTAACTAACTATGGCTACTTCTCTTAAACAGGGGTACCTATGAAAGTCAGTAATGACAATTCTTATTCCTTAATAGAAATTAAATCATGTATGCTTCCTAATATCATAAACATACTAAAATTCTTCTCTAAAGAATTGCTTCTCTTTTTAAGTGACTTTACTGTAATTTTTATGATAAGCTCATGAGAGTGTCTCACTTTCCAAAAATAGGCCAATGTTGCATAGGTTGGTCTAGGAAAGAGTAAGGTTGAAAGTTAATAAGCCACTGTAGTTACTTAATTGTGTTAGTACAATTTCTTGGAACAGAAATAATTGAATATAATATATTCCAGATATTGATAGAATTCAAAAGAATGCTTAAAGACATAAAATAATGTCTTTATAAAAATAAAGATGTTATTATTTCTAAATTTTCTAAAAACCAGAAGATACTAGGCAGTGGCTAGAGGAAATTCTGGAGAAAATGAAGGTATTCAAAGAAGGATAATTTCAAAGTTATGTATGTTTTATTTAAAGTCACCTGGCAACTATGAACGTGACATGGTCAAAAACAAGTTTTATGGAAAAGCCATTCCAAACAGTTATCATTTCAAAGGTTGAGCTAAGCAAACTAAACCACCCCTATTCCTTCCACATTTCATGGGAAGAAGCAGCCATGTGAAGCTACTCTTGTTGTGCAAGCCTTAAAATGTTCATTGTTAAAAACGAAATAAATTTTTTAAAAGTATGTGTTTCCTATGCCACCAAGATTTTTGAAAACTTGTGAAACCTAAACCATTTATCATGTGCATTCAGTACATACAGACACATGATTAGGAAGATAATTACATGTTCCTTCTCCACAGTGGAAAAACTTCAGGCTACCATAAACCTGCCAAGCAATGTAAGTCCCCAGATAACTAGCAGTGGTGTTTTTCTCAAAGGCATAAGCAGATAGTATTTTCACTTTTTTCTCAATGCAGTTTTCAACCTGGTTTTATTACACACGTATATCTCAAGCATTTCTAGTTTGTCCTTTTTCAGAAAATAAACCAAAAATATTCCTTTGGCCTTACCCATCTTCTGACCTTTGTTAACAACAAAAAATGGAGAAAGAGGAGGGGTCTGATTTTTAAATGTTTTCCTCAGTTAGTTGTTTTTGTTTTTTAAATGAAGTGCAAGCCAGCTTTTCAAATGTTTTCTATTTCTTAGCATTCCCTGAGAGTTAATTTAGATAAAAGAATGGACTTCCATCAACATATTTATGTTTTCTTAATAACTGGTGCTCTGGCCTTCGGGAAGATAACAAGACTTTCCTGAAAATAAACACAGTTTTTTTCCAACCATCTAGTTAAATACTAGTACAGCAATTTGAAGTCAATATGTTAGGAAAGGGAAGTAGTCTTTCTTTCACGTCTGTTTTAAAATTCACATTGTCCTAAGGGATGGCCTTTCTTGTTTTATTCTAGTATATTCCACAAGGTGGCACTTTGAAGGGGGGCATGGAATCTGAGCGACGCCTCTAACTTTATATTTCTGCATAGATTTAACTTTTGCCTAGCACTTGATTTTCAGGATGATTCATAATAGTCCTCACAATGTTCTGTAACTTAGATATTTTAGCTGTTAGCTGAGTTCTGAACAGTTGTCTGCAAGTAAATTGTTTTGAGGATGCATAATGCACCCATTTTGATGATTTAAGTGCGTGAAGAGAGCCTAGTCTTTCATTTGTTCACGAAACATTTTTTGAGGTAACTAATTACCTCACTTTTCCAGGTCCAGAAGTTAGAAAGTTGGGCAGGCTTATTACTCAATAGGCAACACTCTTCTGTGAACAGGATAGTGTTAGGAGTGTAAGACTCCTCCAGAGGCCTCAGGCACAATATGTATATCCCATGTCAGCTGCTTTCCCGTTGCCTACCGTGGTGGCTGTTACACAATCCAATTTAAAAGTCCTAACTAAACAAATCAGATGAAGACAGTAAGTGACACATCAGCTACTAAATAGACCAAACTATTTTTTCAAAGATGTACTATGCTGAAACAGCCCTAAAATACTAAAAGACCTGCAAGTTTGTATAGTCACAAGTGTAAATTCACAAGATACTCTAATTTTTAAAAATTTTCTTTAAGCCTATGAGCTAATAACTTAGGAGTATATCTACATTAAGTGATGTCTCCATTTGTGAAGTTCCTTGGCAACTTCATGTTGTAAAAAATATATATGTTTTCATAGACTTTTGTTTTAATTCACAGATCTGCTCAGACACCATTATCCACCTGATCATTTTCGTCAATTTGAGAAGTCATTTTCTTCCGTAGTGTCACTGAAATTTAGAAGGAAGGAAATTATATTATTTTTCCAGCCTTCTCTTAGCACAGCCCAGCGGAAGGCCGTTTTTTCCTTTGGAGCTGCAGAAACTCCATAGTCCCTGCTTCACTTTTCTCCGGAGTAGCCAGCTGGCTAGTCTCAGTAATTTATACTCAATCAAAACCGCATACATTAGGGGCTGTCAAATCTTCGGCCTGTCCCTCTTCTTAAAATCCCATGAAGAAGATTCCAGTTTAAGCCCCTCAGAGGAAGGCCGAATTCAAACCTCCAGTCTGTTATCATTTGGGCCAGTCTGAACCCTATTTATTCCTGTTCAAAACCTCCCTCCCACCGAAAAAGCCTTCCCTTACGCTGCACCGTCGCCCTGCCCCTTTGGCCGTTGAGTATCAGTGGGCGGGGCTGACTGAGACCCGCCCACCGCTCACCTATTCGTGCCTGATATTGATGTACCGACCCGGCGGTATACTGTCCGAGGTCCGTGTGCCCTGCTGCTGTCTCAGAAGCATCTGTTCTTCAGTCTAAGGAAGTAAAATGTCCCTAGAGGCAAACGATGTCTTCTGTGCATGAATAAGTACAACACAATTCTCCGAAAGTTCGGGTATAAAGAGATGCTACTCTACTATCAAGCTATCTACCAGGCATCTCTCAAGCTCTAAGCTCTGCTTTTTTTTTTTTTTTTTTTTCCCCTAAGAGAAGATGTATAATTACAGGAAAGATTTTTTATTTTTTTATTTTCTATCATTCTACATATATGATGGCAAAAGATATGCCTGGAAGAGTTTTGTTTGGAAAATTTATTTTCTGCTTCATCCTCAGTTGGCAAAAGCTCCTAACTCTTTAGTTTCAAACTTTTTCTTTCTCCTTTTCCTTTGTCAGGTAAATAAAGGTATGTGAGCAAATTATGTTATGTAGGAGGGAGACTCTCCTGTTTAGAGGAACCTTTGATGTGAATTATTTTGTCAAACAACCCCTTCCCTATTTAAGGAGTTTGGATTGTCAAATGTAGTTTTTCTTAAAGGGGACACACAACTGCATCATGCTGTAACGAACTATGATTGTAGCACTAATCAGCAAGCTTAAAGCCACAAGGTATATCATTTCTAACTCTGTGGTTTCTAGCCAAACCCAATGAAGTGCTTAGGTTACAGTCCTGAAGAGACCCTTCATACCCTTACTTGAAAGTTTCGAATCTTATGTTTTATTAAATGCAATAGTATGTATTAACTAGCAATATTTGTGTGATCACCAGCAATTCTGAATTGGACCTTGAAGTCTCTGGATAAGGAAAATAGATTCCAGCAGTGATACACATCTTGAACCCCCCGCCCCCACCAAGTATATTGTATATCTTGCCATTTTGGTCCTGTGTTTGCAAGAAATGTATACGGGAATATTTTAATTCCTTAACTTACTTTGTATTCATTTTATTTTTCTATGACCAGTAATAAGTCTGTTAGTTAGCACATGGAATGAATAGCATCAGCTACTCCTAGGATCAGCACTTAATGTGGTGGGAAATTTCTATTCCAAGTTGTTCTACATTTGCATAAATTATTTCTATTATTTTTCATGTATATTATTTATTTCTCAGTCACACTAGTTCTGTGAAAATGCAACAGAAGGCAGACCGCATTAGGATTTGCATTTAATGCTCATTATCATGGTCCTGATGAAACTAAGAAAATTAAAATTAAGACTAAGCCCCCAAGTAAGCTGCATGCGTTTTAACATGATTAGTAGAATTTAAGTCTATAGAGATAGTATTTTTTGTGTCTAGGTGTTTTATAAGTATGTAAAGGAATTAAAGGACTTTGTAGTTGTTCTCTTGCCAAGTATGCATATATTATGGTGTGAAATACAGCAAAAATTAAAACTGCAGGTAGCAAAGCATCAAATAAGGCCTTCAGTTAGGAACTCTGCCAGGCGGTCATCATAATAGATGGCAGATAGAGACAGATGCCTGGTTGGTGCTTTCTCTTAGCTGGCCAAGAGAAGAAGCTCTCCCCGCCACTCGATCTGTGCCCTCGTAGGTGTTGGGTACAGTAGGGGGAACAGGTAGCCCTGTTGAAAGGAGACCAACGTATGAGTTTTCCATAGAAGCAGAACTGCCAGCCTGTGCCATGAGGCTTCCAGAACGTGCCAGATGGGAGAAGTCCAAAGTTCCGTGCTTCAAGCAAGGTGGTTTTGTAGAGAAGCACTGCAGTCTGGTCATTAAAGCAAAGAAGGGCTGCTGGTACGTTGTCAACAATGAGGTTTTAACCACCAACAGCCCCTAACACCTCCAAAGCTTGTTGCATGTCTGCTATTTTAAGTTTTGACCTGAAGGTTACAAGGCAAGTGTTTTGTATAGAAGAGCAGTATGTGTTAAGAAAAGCACAATATCGGTTCCCGTAGAGTGCAGAGTAGGACTAGGGGATTTTATAGGCTTATCGTTTCTGAGATGTGTAAAAAAAAAAAAACATGTTTTCACCTTAAACTGTACGGGTGTTTCTGCACTCCTATAGGGCCTAGTTAAAACTTTCTTCTAGATTTCAGCAAGGCTGTCACAGCCAGGAAGTTATTGTTTGCTTTTTTTTTTTTTACTTATTTTTATAATAGAAGATGTTTTTAAAGTAGAAGAAAATCTTAATTAGGGCTTCTGACTTGTTGGTTTCTGTGTTTGAAATCACGGTTCTGGAGATGTAGGGATTGCGCATGTGCATGTCAGATACTAATTGAGGATAACAGATACTCCACCAGCCTCTGCATCCTTCCCTCCCTCCCTCAGAAGTGCTCCCTGCCCCCTTTCTGGCCTATCCATCTGCTGCTCTTCATCCTCCTCTGCTGTACTTTGGGGTCAGGGACATGATGAGAGATGCTTTAAGCATCCCAGGTTTGCCTGTCTAGGCTTGGCCACCATCCCTATGGCCATAGTTCTCAAGAGAAGGTTCCCGGTGCTGAACACAGAGAACAGTCAGGACACCAATCACAAATGCCTTCTAGCCTCTTCATATGGATCTTGATTTTTAAACCCAGTCATTCTACAGAGCATTCCGTTTCGGCTGTGGTGCAAATAGAAAAACTAACCCAAGAATATAAAGCACATTCCAGGCTGCTGCTTTCCATCCATCTACAAGCTATCCTTTCACTGTATTTCTTCATACTTGAAACTCATTCTGCTATTTTAATATCAGGGTACAGACTTCTAAGGGTGCATGTTCCTTAAAGGTGCAAAACGACTCTCATTCCGTTTGCTCACATTGCTACAGAATGCTCTGTTTCGGTGCTTTGGGTTCAGCAGATCAGAGAAGCAGTGCAGAAACTCACTGCCAGGGACACGGTTTTACACGAATGCTGGCAGATGGCTTGGTGGTAGACATGGCTTCCCCTCTTTTCTCTACCCACAGGATGGAGAGTTCCCACACTGGTCTGTCAGGCTTACCTGGGTGGCCTTCTTCACAGGGTCGACAAGCCCCGTGCTCTCCCCGAGTGTGGGTGCGGTGCACCTCTCCAAAAGCAGGGGCCTTCCTACATACCCTGGTCATTTAACCCTCAAAGAGAAATGACCTCGAGTGTAGACAGGAGGAGAATGGAAAGAGCCCTCTCACTCGAGTGGCCAACCTCGTAGAAAGCCCTCCTGAGGCAAAAAAAAAAAAAAAAAAAAAAACAGAAAAGAAAGAAAAAAAAAAAAAAAAAGCCAATCTGTAAAATTACCCTCCTCCTACCCTGAGCTGAGTGATTTTGCTTCCTTCCTTTTAGCTAGATGAAAATATAGGTCAGTTTACCTAGACTCTTCCCGCTGGAAGAGGAAAATAGAAAAGTAGGTATTTGTGTCATGTGAGATATGTAATCCAAGGACTACCAAAACTTACATTAAATACCCCCATTGCTAGCAATCTGCTCCGAATTAGCTCAAGTAAGTGGTGCATGGTGACCCGGGTTGCTGAGGGCAAAGGTAGGTCTCCTAGCTCTCACTCTTAAGATTTGTTTGGAGAGGAGCTACCGGTGGTGACTGAAGCGATGAAACGAAATCGTGTCCGAAAATTCAGAGGGTTACCGATCAAGAAGCCTTTGGAAACTGGATGTCTTACTGGGTGCTAGAATGCAAATTTAGGTATTTATTGTCAGGTAGTGGAATTCATTGTTTTTTAAGAATCGGTGTTGAAATGTCATTGTCCAGTTCATTGTTTTCACTCACGCACAAGCTGAATCGAGGCAAAAGGCGACAATGGTTTGTATGTTTGTCATATCTTTTGTATTTCTGACAATAAACTCTTGTAGCAAATGAAAATAATAAAAACAGCAATTTTGACCTTTCTTGGAGGTGAATTACTAGTCTAGCTATTTTTCTTTTTGTTTTAATGTAAAAGAAATTATCCTTGTGAGTAAAGTAACATATAATTGGAAGTTTTAGCAGAATATGTTTCAAAGTTTTAAGAGGCTCCTTTTCCGGCTTCAGATGTTTAAAAGTAGCTACTCATTGAACTTAAAATTTCCATAACACATGCTTAGTAAGCTCTTATTAGTCAACTGTGGTAATCACTGAAGACCCAAAAATAAGTAAAACACGAGCACTCCTTTCTGAAAGTTCCAGACTGAGACTATGAAAAGGGTTTGTGTAACCAATTGCTGATAACCTGGGAAGGAACGAAGATTTCACATTGGAAATGTTGCTTGCGCCTGCGTGCGTGGGTGCTGAGACGTGTCCCAACTCTGCAGCCCCACAGACTGTAGCCCACCAGGCTCCTCTGTCCGTGGAATTTTCCAGGCAAGAATACTGAAGTGGGTTGCCATTTCCTCCTCCAGAGAATCCTCCCAGACCAGGAATCAAACCTACATTTCCTGCATTGGCAGGCAGATTCTTGACCACCAAGTCACCTGGGAAGCAGAAATGGAGCTTGAGTGGACTAAAAAATAAAAGTTAATGCTGGTCAGTCACGCAAGGAGAAATATTTTGTGTCTACAGTGGCCTGCAGTTATGAAATAGTAGACAGGAAAAGGCAGGAGATTGGTGAGGCCACACCTGGAGCAGTGGCTTTTAAGCTTTTGGATCATAACCTATAGAAAGAAATACAATCTAAGAGTATGGCTGGTGCACACATACACACAGGACACACATAGACATGTATTGGAAACTTACATTCCACAAAATGATACTGCATGTCCCACACAGGTTTTCTTATCTGTTATCCTCCATACTTTGAAAACACTGGTGGAAATCCACTAAATTCACTTCATATAACTCCACCAATAGGCCATGACTCAATGATTTAAAACTGTAAGGGGGAGGGGAGTGAGGTCCAGAAGAGCTTAATATGCCATATAAAGGAGTTTGGAACCACTGAAGGATTTTAAAGAGGGAGACAATTTCTGCTAATGTGTGCCCATTTTTGTTTGACTTACATACTAGATCAGAGTGATAGATGTAGCAGCTCCTGAGATGCTACGGGCAAACCAAAAGTGGGACTGCGGTCGCTGTCTGATATTTATATTCCCGTCTTTGTGTCCAATATCGGGTATTTTAACATTAGTACTGCAGAATTCCTTGGGAGCTCTCATTAAGACTTGTCTTAACTTTTTAACAGGCTCTAAATTGCATCTACATTTTTAGGATCTACACAGAATATTCAGAAGGGATGATACAGAGAGTCAGGAATTTGATCTTTATTAAGAAATGGAAAGTTTGCTGTTTACTAAGAGATCAGTCATAATTACCCGTTTCCACAAACCATAGGCATCCACAACCAGGTTTAGCTGGACCATTTTACTCAAAGTGGTTTACAAAAGACTTTCAGCTAGTTATCTCTGTGTCTGTTTAGCTCACTTAGAACCTCACTCCATTAAAAGCGCAATAGGCCTCTGCCACTGATTTTTCTCTCTGGACTGTGAGCCCAGGTTACAATTCCCAGTTCTTTAGGAAAGAACTCCTTGTGGACAGTGATGGGCCCCAGGAAGTCATATTTGTAACAGCCCTAGCAAACAAACTAATATGTTAATTGAATGAAGAAAGGGTAATCTTTCCATAAAATGGTTCCGGGGAAACTGGATATCCATATGGGTAAAAAAATGAAGCTTGACCCTGACTTTACACCATGAAAAACAATTCAAAATGGATCATGGACCTAACGTGGAGCTGAAACTGTAAAACTTGCTGAAGAAAACATAAGGAAAAGATCCTTGTGACAGGGTTAATATCTGTAAAGTTCCTGGGATATGAAAAACACTATTGATAAACCATGAAAACAAACTTTGTCTTGTTCAGACAGACAGAGAAGCCTGTCTTTGTATCCCCAGCTTAAGTCAGGGGTGAGGGAGAAGAAGAAGGAGAAATGAAATCTTGGAGACCCAATTTACAGTAAGAAGTAAAGCGGTGTTACTAAGGAGAATGAACTTTCAGTATGGAATAGAACCCCCAATGGCTGCATTTGCTAGTCTGGGAAAGTTCTGAGAGAATGGGAGTTGGCATCACTTGTTGTGTGATACAGCATGAGAAAGGGAAGGAGGGGGAGACAAACTGGGAAGATGGTTTTAAGGAATTTTCTTATATTTGAGTATAAGTCCATTTTGACGTTTTCCAAGAGTCTACAAAAGATCCAAATTGGTTTTCAATTTCTAATGATGTTGTGCTGAGATGGATCCAGGTTTATCCAGATCTATTAATTCTAAGTGAATATAATGGCACCTTCTCTGAAGCCCCGGAACACCTCCCTTGAAGTTTTAGTATTTTACTGACATTATTATGGCATGCCATGTAGTAAAGTTGACACTGTGTTTATCTATCTCCCTAACTAGCTTATAAACAGGCCCTTTGAAGGTAGCACTTGTGTCTTAATCTTATCTTTGTGTCTTGCTGGTATCCAGCTTCCAGTCACTCCGAGAATTACACCAAGCAGGTGTTCAAAGGGCTTTCCCGGTGGCTCAAACAATAAAAGAAAATCTTCCTGCAATGCAGGAGACCTGGGTTCGATTTTGGGGTTGGGAAGATCCCCTGGAGGAGGACACGGCAGCCCACTCCAGTATTCTTGCCTGGAGAATCCCATGGCCAGAGGAGCCAGGCTGCAGTCTATGGGGTCTCAAAGAGTTAGACACAACTGAGCTACTAAGCACAAGCACAGGTGTTAAAAAATTACTGTGAAATGGATACATGAGCGGTAGATGAATGGAATTGAACTCAAAAGGCAATTTCTTTAGCAATATCTATGGACATGACTTCTCCGCCACCACTTGATGGATTCTGAGGGACTATCTCTGTCCTAGTCCTCACTTTATCTATCCCCAGCATTTACACTATGCCAAGCACACAGGCATAGTGGAATAATAGTGGAACACAACAGGCGTTGGAATAATCACTGTATCCTCTGGAATGAGGATTTCAGTACATCAGGAATGGCAGAAAGCAAAACAATCCAAGGCCAAACAGAAAGCAGCTGCCTGGGCCATGCTGCTGTACTGGGTGAGTGGCAAAGGACAGGAATCCCCAGGCGACCCCTGGGAACCGCAAGTGATCGCGGGCGCCTGCCTCTCCTCCGAGGCGGTAGGCGGCGCTGTGGGCTCCTGCGGCCGCCGGGTCCGCGAGGCGCCGCTCTCTCAACGGGGTGGGGAGTTGGCCGAAGGACCTGCTTCGGGCCCTCTTCGGTAGCCGCTCTGGCCTGGTCTCCCCGCTGAGGGCTGGCTGCGCTCTCAGTCCGGCACCATGGGGAAGCGGGACAATAGAGTGGTGAGTACCCTGAGGGGAAGACAGTGGGGACACGCGGGGCCCGGCGGCGGGAGACGGGACCCCTAGCCCTTCCCGGCTGGGCCTGAGAGTCAGCAGCGGCGCTTGGACCTTGAGACTGGAGACCCGGCTCCCCCAACAGCGGGGCCGGCCCCGGACGCGCGCACGCAGTTGGCGCCTGTGGGCCCCCCACTCCTTTCCCTTTTCTCTGTGGCCCCCCTTTTCTTTACATCCGGTCAGCCCTGCCGCACCCTCTGGCAGTGCTCTCTGGCATCCTTCTCTCCCGCGTTCGGGCCAGCAGTGCCCACTTTGTGGAGCCGCCAAGGGTCCTCTGATCCCTCCTGTAAATAAGTCCGAAGTCTGAGGCCCGTGAAGGCGCCGGAACTCGCCCCCGCCACCCCGACCGGTATCGCCCGCCCCATCTCTGCGCCCCTCTCGCGCACTCGGGTGGGACGGAGGCCCCGAGGTCTTGGACGCTGTCCCTACACCCGGGGGCCTGCAGGGCGCCCAGTTCTAGAGGCAAGCGGTCTCCCTGGTTTGAGCACCAGGATCAAAGCCAAATGCTTTGGTCCGGCCCCAGAGCCCAGCACTACGTGTGTGTGTCGCTCTGTCGTGTCCGACTCTTTTGTGTGTTTGTGTGTGTGTCGCTCTGTCGTGTCCGACTCTTTTGTGTGTTTGTGTGTGTGTCGCTCTGTCGTGTCCGACTCTTTTGTGACCCCATGGACTGTAGCCCGCCAGGCTCCTCTGTCCATGGGATTTTCCAGGCAAGAATACTGGAGTGGGTTGCCATTCCCTCCTCCAGGGGATCTTCCCAACACAGGGATCGAACCCAGGTCTGCATTGCAGGCAGATTCTTTACCGTTTTAGCCATCGGGGAAGCCCACCTGGCACTTAGTAGGCCCCGAGAAGGAATAAATGGCTTGATGATTGACTCTGGACTCAGACCCAGGCTGGAATGTCAGTTTTGGCCTCTCCGGAGTTGGATGACCTACGTACGATACGTCGCTGTTTTCATCTGTAAAGTGGGATCAGTGCAGCCCATAACTTTGCAGACTAGTTGAGACCGCACAAGGCAAGATGGGCGGGCGAACGTTTGGCCTGCAAGTTGTTACTCTGTAAATGAGATGAAAGAGATACAGAAGTAACTAATAGCAGAAAGTAAGAAATGGCTGATGAAAATTGGAGGTTCTGAGGTTCTCCGTTTTCACAGGCCGAGATGGGAGGAAGGCATTCTAGGTGTCCACTAGCTTGGTTTGGAAAGCCCCGATTGTGGATCAGATTGGATGGGCCATAAACATAAGGAATTGGGGATAAGCTTAGGTTACAGTTGCTAGACTTGGCCATGACATTTTTAAACCAATGTGCAGCAAAAAAAAAAAAAAAAACGCTGTTGAAGTTAATGTACTAAATTTAATGAACTAGCTTTTTAAAAATGAAGCGATTAATTTCCTTTGCTGTTTGGGGGAGGGAGAGGTGCTCAAAGAGCTTTACTTCTCTGAAATCCTTCATATGTTCAAAACTCTTATCTTAGTTTTATATAGTCTTCATAATCAAAGATGTCTAGGAACCACAGTGGTTAAGTTTGGTTACAAGGTTGAGAAATGTTCTTTTCTCCTGCCTGCCTTTCCCTAGGTCAGACCTTATGGTGTTGATTCTCATAGAGTTGAAATGGTGTTCTCATGGAGCTTCCTTAGGCTTAGGGTATTGAGTGTTTTGGCTGTTTAATGACCTTGGGCCTTAAATGTTTAGAAATCACTGGACCTTGGGTACAGTTTTCATGCAAAGGCTTAAGGTGTTTTGTTTTACTGGCAAAAGGTGTTAGTTTAGACATTCTTTTAAAGCATTTGAAAAACTTTTCAAGTTAGTTTCATTTACTAGAGCATTTTGACGACTCTGAGCTCTGCTGATTTCCTTGGTATGTTGTCTCAGCATAGGTAGTTCTGGTAACATTTTGTATGCGCTTGAAAGGTTATAGAAAGGAAAACAAGAAATTAAGAGATAGAAGACACGGGTTACCCAGTTCAGCCTCCTCACTGCAGTGGAGGATGTGGAACTATTAAAGTGTTAGTCACTCAGTTGTGTCCGACTTCTTTGCAACCCCATGGACTATAGCCCACCAGGCTCCTCCTCTGTCCATGGAATTCTCCAGGCAAGAATACTGGAGTAGATAGTCTTTCCCTTTTCCAGGGGATCTTCCAACCCAGGGATGGAACCCAGGTCTTCAGCATTGCAGGCGGATTCTTTACAGTCTGAGCCATCAGGGAAGCCCCCGGAACTATTAAAACTGGGACTCCCCAAACAAACACTGTGGGTCAACTGGTAACTTAGTTCAGTACATCGTAACTCTTGGCTTTAAATAAAATGAACATTTGCATCTGAAAATAATGGCGTTTTTTCCTTTTTACATTGATGATAAAAATCATGGTTTTAGAGATGACAAAATTGCTTTTTTTTTAAATTGGCTTTACTTTTTGGAGCTGTTTTTGTCTCAAGGCAAAATTGGGCAGAAAGTACAGAGAGTTCCCTTATGCTCCTTGCCGATAGACATGCTCTGCCTCCCGTATCTTCAGCTCCCACACCTGAGCGGTATGTTTGTTAACAGGTAATGAGCATACATTGGCACATCATCTTCATCTGAAGTCCTTAGTTTAGGTTCAGTCCCTGGGTTGGAAGATTAGAGTTCCCTCTTGATATTCTACATTCTTTTTTATTTATTTATTTATTTTGATATTGTACATTGTTAAGCAACTGTTTTTTTCCCCCACTAAATATTTTAATCCTTGAGATTTATAAAGCATGAAAGTGTTAGTCGCTCAGTCGTGTCCGACTCTTTGCAACCCCGTGTAGGCCGCCAGGCTCCTTCGTCCCTGGAATTCTCCAGGCAGCAACACTGGAGTGGGTAGTCATTCCCTTCTCCAGAGGATCTTCCTGACCCAAGGATCGAACCTGGGTCTCCCACATTGCAGAAGATTCTTTATACTGTCTGAGCCACTGGCCACCCTTTGTGCCCATTATTTTCCAGAAGTTTCGTTCATGTTCTTTTCTGTTTTTACTAAAACAGATGTATCCTCTAGATAAAAATAGGTAATCAAAGTAACAAATGAAGTTCTGCACATTTTGTCCTCAACAACTTCACTGCAGTTGCTGTTTTCCTAGCTGCCCATTTACATATTCCTTTGAGCCCATTTTGCCATCCTGGCTTCCAAAAAACAAACCCGTTTTCTGTTACCCAAGCTCATGGAGCAGTTTGGAGCCACAGACAATTCTAGTTACATATAAGTATGGGTGTTTGATTTAAAAGGTCACAGTATTTAAAATGATTAACTCATAGACATTTTAAGAAATTGCACAATTTCTTTATTTTGACTTATGCTCAGCCATTATGTATACTATGTATAATGCGCTAGTGTTAGAAGCATTATTTTTCACACTTATGCATAGTAAGTGAAAGAGCTTTACCTTTGTGAAATGGTTACCTTTTTGGTTTTTAAAACCTTTTTGTTGTGCATCATAAAGAGGAGCACTGTTGCTTAATGATTATGAGCACAGACTCATGATCAAGTGTTTTGCAAGGAGTTTTTAAGATGCACTTCATAAGTATTACCATTGTAATTGAAATAAATAATGGAGCTATTTAGAGTGTACTTAAGCACTGGGCATAGTGTTTATCAAAAGCTTGAAAGTTAAGCCTTATTACATACTCAGTAATAGCTCATGTAATTGTGCCATAACTTGTCCATGATTAACATGGACTCTTATGAATGTACTATTTTATATTCTTCTGAAAAGTAAGCAGTAAGATAGTATGATACGTATTTTGAGGATGCAGTTTCACAGTAGACATTAAAACTCACTAATATTTTAATATGCTAGAAAATTTAAAGGCTGTAAAACATAGTAAATGTTGTGTTCAGATTATTTAAAACTAGAATGAAAAATTGCTGCTATACTAAGTCCTCTGCATACGAACCTTCAAGTTGCAAACTTTCAAAGATGCAAACATGCTTTCGCATGTATAGTCATGTAAGTTAGTTCACCTGTCTGACGTATATTGTCATGGACGTGCATCCTTCTCACGTAGCTGTGCTTTTGTGTACTGTACAGTAGGATACAGTAGTATAGTATGTTTATGTCAAGTCCTGAATGTCCAGAAGCAAGCATAAAAGCAGTGGTGATAAAGCTGTTACTACTGTACTCTTCGAGGTAACATACTATAATATTAAAAAATGTTTTCTTGGGACTTCTCTGGTGATTTAGTGGTTGGGAATCTGCCTTCTAGTGCAGGGGATGTGGGTTTGATCCCTGGTCAGGGAACTAGGATCCCCCACACCACGGGGCAACAGCCTGCGCACCGAAACTAGAGAGCCCATAACTGAGACCCACTTTTCGTGGCACAGCGCAGTCTGACTCAGAGATGACTCGTTGTTGCATAGAACAAGAGAAGGCGACACTTCGGAATGACAGTTGTTCTGATTTGTGGGCAGCTCGTGAGGTGCTGACTTACCGAGCTTTTTCATCTTTCCAATTCACTTCAAGTGCCAAACAACTATAGAATGGTTGCTGTTCTTAGGCAACTTCTCATATAATTGTAAGAGGATCAACTTCGATGATTGTTCTCAAATGGTCATTGTAAACATCTGATGACTGGCCACTGTGCTCCTCATCTTCAAGGCTCTTCTTGTTTCCTTTGCAAAACTTCTTGAACTACCACTGCTCTGTACATTTCAATAGCAGTTCTTGGGCCAAATGCATTGTTGATATTGGGAGTTGTCTCCACTGCTTTACGGCCCATTTTGAACTCTAATAGGAAAATTCGGTCAAATTTGCCTTTTGTCTAACATCATTTCCATAGTCCAAAGTAAATATAAAATAAACAAGTAATAAGTCATTAGCAAAAAACTATAAAGTGAGAAATGTGCATTAAAATGATGTATAACATGTCCACATTTATTATGAATGTATTCCAGTGTCAAATGGCAGATTTCAATAGTGCAAAAACCACAGTTACATTTGCACCAACCTAGTATTTCATTTGGGGAATATAGTGTATTTGATGAATCTCAGGTTGATGACTGTTTGGGTATTTTCAATTTTTCCTCTTTTGGTGATATAGTTTTAACATCTGTGTATATATTTATAACTTTGAAAATCAAGTTTTTACAGTTTCAAACTTAAAACGGTTTACCATTAAGTACTGCTAAAATTATGACATGATACCTAAGAAATGAAGAACTAAAGAGCCTCTTGATGAAAGTGAAAGAGGAGAGTGAAAAAGTTGGCTTAAAGCTCAACATTCAGAAAACTAAGATCATGGCATCTGGTCTCATCACTTCATGGCAAATAGATGGGAAAACAGTGGTAACAGTGGCTGCCTTTATTTTTCTGGGGCTCCAAAATCACTGTAGATGGTGATTACAGCCATGAAATTAAAAGACACTTACTCCTTGGAAGGAAAGTTATGACCAAACTAGACAGCATATTGAAAAGCAGAGACATTACTTTGCCAACAAAGTCTGTCTAGTCAAGGCTATGGTTTTTCCAGTGGTCATGTGTGGATGTGAGAGTTGGACTATAAAGAAAGCTGAGCACCGAAGAATTGATGCTTTTGAACTGTGGTGTTGGAGAAGACTCTTGAGAGTCCCTTGGACAGCAAGGAGATCCAACCAGTCCATCCTAAAGGAAATCAGTCCTGGATATTCATTGGTAGGACTGATGTTAAAGCTGAAACTCCAATACTTTGGCTACCTGATGCAAAGAGCTGACTCATTTGAAAAGACCCTGACACTGGGAAAGATTGAGGGCAGGAGGAGGAGAAGGGGACGACAGAGGATGAGATGGTTGGATGGCATCACTGACTTAATGGACATGGGTTTGGGTGGACTCCGGGAGTTGATGTTGGACAGGGAGGCCTGGTGTGCTGCTGTTCATGGGGTCGCAAAGAGTAGGACACAACTGAGCAACTGAACTGAACTGAACCTAGGCAGTAAGAAGGTGATGGATATTATACTCCTGGTTTAAAAGTGATGATCTTAGTTTGTACATTATATTTTTGATTGTTAAGATGGTCAGTGTCATTGGTTGGGCCAACAACTGCTCTTTTGTGGCCTTTCTTGGTTGTCATTTCCACATAAAACTGATTAAAAATCTCAGTAGAGACAGTTGAATGAAATATTTGAGGACATAACATTTGCTATTAAAAATATGACTTTTATGCCTCGGTCTTCAACATTGCATTGACAGCCACATGTAGCCCCCATCCTGTAAATGTCTCTGACCTTAGGAACTCTAGCTGTAGGAAAATTATATTAAAGGTTTAACTGTTTTCATCTCAAGTAATTAGGCAGTATCCAATTGAATGGAAATAATTCCCGGTATGTGTTGTTTATAGTGGCTGTGTATTGTTTACTCTGCCAGAGAAATCTAAACGTGTATAACTTAACATTTGTTATGAAGGTGGGAAATTTTGTCATTTTGAAGATTTTAAGTAAAATGCAATAGACTAAAGTACCTTTTCCCTTTTTATTTTGGAATCTTAAGTACTAAGTTTCAGGCCTTAAAATCGATCTTTGTGATAGTCATTTTCAACCAAAGTTCTTTTTATTTAAAGAGTAGAAGATGGAGAAGGAAATGGCAACCCACTCCAGCATTCTTGCCTGGGAAATCCCATGGACAGAAGAGCCTGGCGGGCTACAGTCCACGGGATTGTAAACGAGTCAGACATGACTTAGCAATTAAAAAACAACATGGATTTGTCAGTTTCTGTTATGAGTACTGTAAGAAGCTAAATAATTAAAAGCATTATTTGTGATAAAATAAAAAGTGAAAGAGTTTTTAATAAATGTTTGTTGACTTGAATTAAATTGGAAAACTTAATCATTGGATCAAGAAGTTGAGACTGAATTAAAGACTAGATTTTGTATCTGTTCTAAAGTGAATTCTAGTAAAACAGTGTCTGCTAGACACTGTCATTGACAAATATTCTGTTTTATTTTGTCTCAGTATGTTTTGGGGCAAAGTGTATAAAAATATGTATTTCTGCTCTAGTAAATGTAGTTTACAGAGCATAATATTATAATTTTGTGGGTTTTTATTGTACAGAAATATGTATAACATAAAGTTCACCATTTTAACCATTTTTAAGTGTATAGTGCATTAAGTACATTGACGGTGTTATACAGCTATCACCACTATCCATTTCCAGAAGTTTTTCATTGTCTCAAACAAGAAACTTTATACCCATTACACCACTCTCAGCCCCTGGTAAACTCTCTTTTTTGTCTCTGAGTTCACTTATACTAGGTACCCCAAATAAGTTGAATCATACAGTATTTGTCCTTTGGTGTCTGCTTTATTTCACTTAGTATGCTTCCAAGGTTCATCTGTGTTGTAGCATGTATCAGAATTTCACTCTTTTCTGAGGCTGAATGATATTCCTTGTATGTACTGAATTGGCCAAAATGCTCATCTGGATTTTCCCGTAAGATGGTATGGAAAAACCCAAACAAACTTTTTGACCAACCCAATATATAGTACATGTTGTTTATCCATTCATCCATAGGTGGATGTGTGGATAGGTTCCACCTTTTGGCTGTTGTGAATAATGCTGCTGTGAACATGGGTATACATGTATCTGTTTGAGCCCCTCCTTTCAGTCCTTCGATCTTGAATCATATGGCAATACTATGTTTAACTTTTTGAGGAATCATCAAAATTTCCAAAACAGCCGCACCATTTTTTATTCTCACCTGCAGTGCTTAACGGTTCCAATTTCTTCACATCCTTAACAACACTTTTTATTTTCTGTTTTTGACAGTAGCCGTTCAACTGGTCAAAACAAATCATTGTTTTGATTTGCATTTCCCTCATGACTAGAAACTCTAGGAAATAAGGGAAGACAGAATAGCTTGGCATGCTGCAGTCCTTGGGGTTTCAGAGAGTCAACAACAATGACAAGTAACACCGAGCATCTTTTCATGTGCATATTGGACATTTGTATATCTTCTTTGAAGAAATGTCTTACTTAAGTCCTTTGCACATTTTTCAGTGGGGTTTTGGGGTTTTTTGTTGTTGAGTTGTAGGATTTATTCATTCTGGATATTAACCCTTGTCAGATACATGATTTGCAAATATTTTCTTCCATTCTGTGGATTGTCTTTTCAGTCTTTTGATAGTATTCTTTGATGCACAAATGTTTTTAATTTTGCTGAACTCTTGTTTATTTTTTCTTTTGCTGCCTTGCATAATTTAATATTTGATAGTTAACAATCTGTGTATAAAATTGCTGTCAGGATGACACAGTATTTCTGAGATAAAAGATAAAGTAGAATAAACAATGAATTTAGTGTTAGGTCTTCCATCTTTGAAACCGAGTTTCTTCATTTACCATTGAGCATAGTATTACTACCCTTAGAGCTTTGTTGGGCTTTTGGAGAAAGTACTACAGAGCCACCTCAGTAAGAGAAGAGGTATCAATATTATTTTCATCAAATTTCTGGTAAAGATACATTTTCTGTGAAATAGTGGTTTTACTTATCTCCCAAACTTCTGAGGCTTAATGTTGTTGTTCAGTTGCTAAGTTGTGTCCAATTCTTTGCAACCCCATGAACTGCAGTGCGCCAGGCTTTCCTGTCCTTTACTATTTCCCTAGTTTGCTCAAACTCATGTCCATTGAGTCAGTGATGTCATCCAGCCATCTCATCTTCTGTCATCCCCTTCTCCTCTTGCCCTCAGTCTTTCCCAGAATCAGGGTCTTTTCTAATGAGTCAGCTCTTCACATCAGGTGGCCAAAATATTGGAGCTTCAGTTTCAGCACCAGTCCTTCCAATGAATATTCAGGGTTGATTTCCTTTAGGATGGACTGGTTGGATCTCCATGCAGTCTAAGGTACCCTCAAGAGTCTACTCCAACACCACAGTTCAAAAGCATCAATTCTTTGGTGCTCAGCTTTCTTTATAGTCCAGCTCTCACATCCATACATGACTACTGGAAAAACCATAGCCTTGACTAGACGGACCTTTGTTGGCAAAGTGATATCTCTGGTTTCTAATACACTGTCTAGGCTTGTCATAGCTGTTTTTCAAAGGAGAAAGTGTCTTTTTATTTCATGGCTGCAGTCACCATCCACATTGATTTTGAAGCCCAAGAAAATGAAATCTGACAGTTTCCATATTTTCCCCATTTATTTGCCATGAAGTGATGGGACTAGATGCCATGATCTTCGTTTTTTGAATGTTTTAAGACAGCTTTTTCTCTCTTTCACCTTCATCAAGAGGCTCTTTAGTTCCTCTTTGCTTTCTGCCATAAAGGTGGTGTCATCTGCATATCTGAGGCTATTGATATTTCTCCCAGCAATCTTGATTCCAGCTTGTGATTCATCCAGCCCAGCACTTCGTACTCTGCATATGATGTACTCTGCATATAAGTTAAATAATCAGGGTGACAATATGCAGCCTTGATGTACTCCTTTCCCAGTTTTGAACCAGTGGTTGTTCATGTCCAGTTCTAACCGTTGCTTCTTGACCTGCATACAGGTTTCGCAGGAGGCAGGTAAGATGGTCTGGTATTCCCATCTCTTTTAAGAATTTTCCACTGTTTGTAGAACCTACACTTGGACTGTGATCTACACAGTCAAAGGCTTTAGCATAGTCAGTGAAGCAGAAGTAGATGTTTTTCTGGAATCTAGTTTTTTCTGTGATCCAGCAAATGTTGGCAATTTGATGTCCCATTCCTGTGCTTTTTTTAAATTCAGCTTGTACGTCTGGAAGTTCTCGATTCTACTGTTGACGCCTAGCTTGATGGATTTTGAGCATTATTTTGCTAGCATGGGAAATGAGTGCAACTGTGTGGGAGCTTGAACTCAGTTATTTGGCATAGTTTGACCTAGTATGCGTTTATAGTAATGATTGCTTTATGAGTAAGAAAATGATTATTTTAATGGAGTTAATTTTTGTTTTTTTTCCTCAAGGCCTATATGAACCCAATAGCAATGGCCAGATCAAGGGGTCCAATCCAGTCTTCAGGTCCAACAATCCAAGATTATTTGAATCGACCAAGGCCTACCTGGTATTTATGAAACAGTTTACCTATATAAATATATATAAGGTTTTAAAGGTCATTTTACAACTTCTACTGATTGCCAAGCAGTTGCTAGATACATCATTGTTTGAAGTAGTATTTAATATGTGCTTACTTTTGAACGTATAAAACACATGCATGAATGTAAAGCAAGCATTTAGGAACCCACCACCTAGTATAGCTAAAGCTAAAGCACTTGCCAGAGAATCTTTCATACCAAACACATCTCTGTCTCCCAAGAGACCTTAACCTTGCAGTATTCCAAGCTATTTAAAATGGTAGGTTTCAATAATTTAGCCTTTCTTTGAGGTGTAACTAAGTGTTGAGAAAGAAAATGTTAGGCCTTGTTTCTGGTTTTATCTGCTGGCTTTACAATGTGTTAGGATTTCCCATTGTCTAAGTTGTGTGTTAAAGTTTGTTTTGTTTTGCCCTCATTGAGTGGCTCCGATCTTTTGTAAACAAAGCATCATAGCTCTAACATTATTATTTTTCAGTATGTCTTATTATTAAATACCCATACTCCTGAAGTGACAAGATTCAGAGCTGTTAGCTTTTTATTCCTTCTAAGGGCCCCCAAGAGCTGGGCAGCTATAGTTGAAACTTGTGCTTACACACAACAAGGAATCCTTCCTTTGAGTTAAATACGAAGTAAGCTGTGTCTGCCTCTTCATCAGTGCCTCTGTTTATTGTTGCAGCATACAGGAAAATAAATGATCACAAAACAAAGTGTATTTTATCTTTAAGATTGGGGAGAAGGGATGAATACTTTTTTTTTTTTTTTTTTTTTTTTTGAGAAGGGAAAGCGAAGTGCCTAAGCTAGTGAATTACACATGTGATCAGACATCCCCAAGACAACCCTCAGGTTGGATAATTGCTAGAAGGATTCACAGATAGTTGTACTCATGGGCAAGATTTATTATAGTGGAAGGATACCAGCCACAGTCAGCAGAGGACAGAGGCACGTGGGGAGAAGTCCAGGGGAGATTGGGGGTCAACTTCCAAGATTGCTTCTGCAGAGTCATACAGGATGCTGCATTTAATTCCCTCAGCCGTGAGTTGTGATAACATGTGTGAGATGTTGCCAACTAGTGTGACTCAGTATGTCCAGCTTTTTTATTGGCAATTGATCAGCCTCTGCCTATCAGCTGCCAAAAGTTCAGACTTCCAGAAGGAATGCAGATGTTCATATAAACTATTGTATGTGTACAGATAGGCATAGTGAGCACTCTTATCAGGGGACGGTGCCAAAATCTAAGTTCCCAGACGCTAGCCAGGGCCACTCTTTCTTGTAAGCAGGTACATTATAAAGTGGGTGATTTAGTAGTAGACTATAGTAGTTCAGTCATACAGGCCTTAACTCACCCTAACACTGCAACTACTAGCTTTTGACCTTCCCTAAGCTACAGCCTCTTTCTCTCCTATATAATGGGAGTAATAATGCTACCTTTTTTCACAGGATTGTTGTGAGGCTTAAAGGAAGATGTATTTAAAACAGTGCCTGTTGTGTGCATGTGTGCTCACTTGCTAAGTCATTTCCAACTCTTTGTGACCCCATGGACTGTAGCCCACCAGGCTCCTCTGTCCATGGGATTCTCCATGTAAGAATACTGGAATGGGTTACCATTTCCTGCAGTGGATCTTCCCAACCCAGGGATTGAACCTGTGACTCCTGTATTGACAGGCAGATTCTTTACCACTGAGCCACCTAGGAAGCCCTTACCTATTGTGTGGAAGTACTCAAATGTTTGGTGTTTATTATTAGTTCTTATAAACATTAGTGTATATTTATATAAACTTATAGACATATAATTAAATATATATAAATATAAATTTATATGAAATATTAGTTCTTATAAACCCTTGTTCTGGAGAGGAATGATTATATTATCTGATAGGATTTATTATGATAATTAATTTACAAGGACATGAGCAAAGAATTTTAAATGTAGCAACACTTGAACTGAAATGGAGGCTTATTAGGATATTAAAAAAATATGAAATTTTTATTGTCAGCATCCATCTCTGATTTGAATTGCTTGAAAATTTATTGTACATTCTATTTTTTAAGGGAAGAACTGAAAGAACAACTAGAAAAGAAAAAGAAAGGCTCCAAGGCATTGGCTGAATTTGAAGAAAAAATGAATGAGGTTTGTAAATTGTGCCTTTAGAAAAAGCAACTAATCTTTTTCCTTACAATAAAAAAAAATGAGATAATTTTTAATAAGCCAAGAGTTAGGGCCTAGCTCTTTAAGGAGGCTCTGTATTTTAAAAGTGTTTCTGTTACATTGAATATGGTTTGTATTTAAATATTTGATTTCTTTAAAAAAGAAATAGAGAAAAACCATCTTACAGTAATTTAAATCATCTTAAGTTTTCTAAATGTTAGTTTCTTCCCTTCTCTCCCCTAGTCCCCAGGCCCCCATCTTACCCTGGGATTTCCATGATGATGTTTGCTTGTTTTGATTACAAATCTACATGTAGTATTTCAACCACATTATAGATTAATTGAACTTTTATTGTCTGGAAAGAGAATTTAACCACCTTCCTTAAAAAGAAAAAAGTTCTCAATCTTAGTAATAACACCTACTCCTGCTTTCAGTATACAGTGTGGAATTTCCACCTCATAATATCTTCTTTGAAAGGAGCTTGTTAGAGTCTCCTTTGGTGACAGGGAAAAGGATTCTTAAACCTGCAGCATCTTTTGACTGTAATTAGAGGCTGAGATGGGAGCAAGATAGTAGAGGATAGGAAGGAAGGAAGTAGTTGTCTGTACATTTCGGTATAAAAGGAGAAGGGGGTGACAGGGGATGAGATGGTTGGATGGCATCACTGACTCAGTGGACATGAGTTTGAGCAAACTCAGGGAGATAATAAAGGACAGGGAAGCCTGGCGTGCTGCAATTCATGGGGTTGCAAAAAGTCGGACACAACTTAGCACCTGAACAACAATGGACAACAACATTTAGATGTATTAGGAGGGGAGAGATGACCTCTGATGTGTTTATAATTTTTCTGCAGAACTGGAAGAAAGAACTAGAAAAACACAGGGAGAAATTGTTAAGTGGAAGTGAGAGCTCATCCAAAAAAAGACAGGTATTTTTTAATATTTTATTTTTTATTTTTATTTATTTTTTATTTTGCCAGTTTTATTTTATTGCTATTCTTAGTCTCACAGTTGGGTTTACATAATAATGCTGTGTACTGCTGTTAATAGGTCCATTGGAAAACACTACCTTATTTAGATTTGTACTTGTATTTGTTTGCTTTTAGAGAAAGAAAAAAGAAAAGAAGAAATCTGGTAGGGTGAGCAAAAGTTTTCCATTTTTCTAAATGTTATAATCAAGAGCCTACAAAACAAAAAGTAAGAGTAACTGATACAACCTGTGTGCTAACTCTAGATAAGTCAAAGAGTCTGGAGGTCCTTTGGTAGTTATGGGTGGTTTTGTCCTGTTAGTGATAATAAAAGGAAGGTGCTGACCTCCTTATAACCTAGTGACTCCTTCATTACAATTAAAGAGGGAAAATTGACTACTGTTGCCACATCTTTTGTTACTTGGGGGGTGGTGTGAAACTTGACATTTAATATTTAAGTCATATGGCATCCGTTTGTCAGAAACTAGATTGATTTCCTTAAGTATTTGAGAGACTTAGTAAAAGAAAAGTTCCTGCATCTCACAAGCTTTAATTGTTTTGTGCTTGGTCAAGTATTCATCTTCTTCTTCATCAAGCTCTGATTCTTCCAGCAGTTCTTCAGATTCTGAAGATGAGGTAATGTTTGCTGTTGTGATGAAATATGAAATACATGAAATAGCATCTCTGATATCTTTCATAACAAGGGGAAACCTATTATGAAGTATCTGTTGGAAATGTTTACTTCCAAGTTTTGATTGATTATCTCTGAGAGCACTGACATGAATAAATAACTAGATACTTAAATATTGGTAAATGTATTTTTTAGATTCCTAAATTTGTCTTGTTCATTTAAGAATATTAGTAGAAAAAATGGATTTAAAAATCAGAAAGTCCATTTTAGCTAAGAATTACATGTGACTTAAATCACTTAACGTTTTTTAATTTTAAAAAAAGTGATGTATGTTATATTTTAAATATTAATTTTTAAGTAAAACATATTTACAAGCTGATATTGTTTTCTTCATTGATAAAGTTTTGATGTCAGTTAAATGCAATGAATATATGCAACGAAACAAAGCAAATTATTTACGTTTCATGTAGGATAAGAGACAAGGAAAAAGGAAAAAGAAAAAGAAGAGTCGTTCACATAAATCTTCTGAAAGTTCCATGTCAGAAACTGAATCAGACAATAAGGTAAAATTGTTTAAATGAGCAATGTTTTGTATAGCAGACATTTAATTAGATTTTTCTTTGAGTTCTTACTATCTTAAATAGCTCTCAGTGTTGAAATGTGATACTGTTTTTTTACTTTGATACTCTGTGCCACTTAATTGATGCATATTAATACAATATTAATATTACAATACAATATTAATAATAATATTGTACATAAGGCATTTAATTGTTCCCTAAATGCTCTGACATATAGGTCTCCGTGTCTCAAAATTTTCATGGTAACTTTATGATAAACATGGCAGACATTATTTTTCCCATCTTCATAAAGAATTTGTAGTGCAGATAAAAAGCATCTTGCTTAAATTCATACAGATAGTATTAGAATTGGAAATTGAATCTGTCTTCTGATATCTGATCCAGTGTCCTTTTTATGGTACTACACCTCATCTGTTCTGTACAATCCAGAATTATCAGGTACAGTTAAACTCTTAAACATTAGTGGTCATAAGAATTACATGCAGGTTATAATAAAAATGTAGATTCCTGGCGCTCATCTTCACAGTCTGATTTAGTGAGGCTGATTAGGATCAGAAGTCTACATTTTTAACAAATAGTCTCTATGATTCTGACGTGGTGTTTCACAATTTGACTAGCACTGTCCTGGATGTCAAGGAGAACAAAACCACTATATGGTTTTATGGAAGATATCTACTTGACCTACTGAGATTTCTTCTGATAAAATACCTGGCGTCTAGAAAGTACTCAGTAGATGGTAGTTTTGTTTTTAAAGCAGAAGAGCCACTTTAATGATACTGATAGCTAACATTTATTGAATGCCTGCTATGTATTAGGCCTAGTTCTAAGCACTTAACTTTTAACTCAGTCCTCTCAGCAACTCTGAGGTAGATATTTGTTTACCCCATTTTTCGGAGAAGGCAATGGCACCCCACTCCAGTACTCTTGCCTGGAAAATCCCATGGACAGAGGAGCCTGGTAGGCTGCAGTCCATGGGGTCGCTACGAGTCGGACACGACTGAGTGACTTCACTTTCACTTTTCACTTTCCTGCATTGGAGAAGGAAATGGCAACCCGCTCCAGTGTTCTTGCCTGGAGAATCCCAGGGACGGGGGAGCCTGGTGGGCTGCCGTCTATGGGGTTGCACAGAGTCAGACACGACTGAAGTGACTTAGCAGCAGCATGGATAAGGAAGGCTGAGAGAGGTTAATAGCTAGCTCAGAGGGATCAAAAGTAGAAATTCTAGCCTAGAAGTAATTTTCTTTCAATCATAATCACCTTTTTGATATTTTTGTTCATTATGGTATAATGCTGTATCTCTCACATTCAGAATTAATATATATATATGTTTGTTTAGGATAGTTTAAAAAAGAAAAAGAAGTCAAAAGATGCAACTGAGAAAGAAAAGGTAATTTATATTTTATGTTGCCTTTTTTATATACATATATATTTAATATTATTTATTTATTTTTGACTGCGCTGGGCTTCATTGCTTTTTGTGGACTTTCTCTAGTTGCAGCAAGTGGTAGCTCCTCTTTGTTGCCGTGCATGGACTTCTCACTTGTTACAGGCTTGGAGGCGTGCGGGCTTCAGTAGTTGTGGCACACAGGCTCAGTAGTTATAGTACATGGGCTTAGTTGCTCTGTGGCATGTGGAATCTTCCCAGACCAGGGATTGAACCCATGTCCCTTGCACTGACAGGTGTATTCTTCCCACTGAGCCACCAGGGAAATCCCTACATTTTTTTAATTTAAGATACTTCATTTCCTTTAAGAGTTGCTTCAAGAAATTAACAATAAAGCATTCCCTTTTTAACTTAAGAGATTTCTTCTGCTTATTGGGTTCGTTATTGAAGGTAAAAGATCAGAAGTGTATTCCTGCAGAGAATTTGTATACATGTAATGTATTATCTCAAAATTGAAATAATGATGATTTTAAACATTGCATTTGTTTCCTCACTTCATTTTAAAGAAGGTCCTTTTAATGAAAGAACATAGATTTCTGTTTCAAATTGAGTATACCATAGATAATTTGAAAAATCTTTTTTCTACTATAAGTAGATGTTTTATCTTCATTTATAGCTTATCTATGCTTAATGCTAAATTTATGCCTATCTAAGTATCTAATTTATAATTTTTAGTCTTTCTGATTCCTCGGAGAAGGAAGTGGCAACCCACTCCAGTGTTCTTGCCTGGCAAATCCCATGGACAGAGGAGCCTGGCGGGCTGCAGTCCATGGGGTCACAAAGAGTCGAACGCAACTTAGCAACTGAGCACACGTGCAATCTTTCTAAAGCCTAAAGAAAGCATTACTAACAAAAGAAAACTAAATACCAGTGTCACCAAAGTTTATTCAGTCTTTTTATATCATTCCAATGGACATGAAGTTGGGCAAATTCTGGGAGATGGTGAGGGACAGGGGGGCCTGGTGTGCTGCAGTTCATGGGGTCGCAAAGAGTCGGACACAACTTGGTGACTGAACAACAACAAAAATTGAGGTGAAATTCACATAATATGCTATGAACCATCTTTAAATTATAATTTGGTGATACTTAGTTTATGTACAATGTTGGGCATTGGTCTGTTCTTTAGTTTCAAGACTTTTTGATAATTCCATTAAAAATACCCATACTCATTAAGTACTCAATTTCTTTCTCTCTTCTCCTCATCCTGTGTTAGCCTCCAGTCTGCTTTATGTCTCTGTGGATTTATATGTTCTGGCTGTATCATATAAAAGCAGTTATACTGTATATGACCTTTTGTGACTGGCTTTTTTCCCTTAGTCTATAACGTTTTCTCTTGGGTATCTATGAAGAAGAGGTTTCTTTTTTTTTTTTTTTTTTTTTTTCAGTTTGCAAATAAATACACCAAAAAAGAAGCTGGTTTCATTGATTCCAAGGATTCAAGGATATAAAATTTATTAATTTAACTTGCCATATTAACTGGTCAAAGGAAGGAAACTGTAATTATTTTCATAATTCCAATAGGGTGTGATATAATTTCAACAGAAATTCCTGATTTTCAAAATCATTATAAAATAATAAGCGGTTACTTTCTGTGTTTAAAAAAAATGTACAACTGAAAACTGGCAGTTTACAAACATGAAATAACTAATAAAACATCTGCACTATGATTTTGAAGTGCTTCAAAATATACAAAATACAGAGTAATGTATGCGTATTTAATAAATAACACATATATGCAGTAGAATAGCAAAGGTCTACACTTTGTCATGTCTTGTTTTATTGGCAGAAGTCTCTGTCACACTCTCCTTCACTATAGGCAGCTGTTTTTGAAGTTACTGTGTATCCTTCCCATTCACCTTTATATAAGTGTGTGTTCACACATATTTTCAAAATGGTATCGTGTTTTCTTCTGAAACTTGGCTGTTTTTTCACGCAGCAGTACTGTTGACATTTATCCTTCTTGATACTCTCAAGTCTGTTTCTTCTGCTTCTAATAGTCCATTATTTTAATGCACCACAGTTTGTATTTCCATTCTTTCGCTTGTAGACATCTAGGTTACTTTCTCTCTTCAGTAGTGCAAACAGTACTGCAGTGGCTATTTGTGATCTATTTCTCCTTTTCCTTAGCTTTTCATTGATTTTCTAAGGTATACCTGGGACTGTAATTTCTGGGTCCAGGGAACATATTGATACATTTAACTTGTCTGCATTTTACTCACCAAAGTGCTTATTTTCTAATTTACATTCCTACTAGTAATATATGATAGTACCCTTGTTCCTCGTACATACTTACCACACTGTTAAGACCTCCTTTTTTGCTAGTTAAGTGTGTTGAGATGTCTGAGCCCCTTCATTTATTACCCATGCAGATTTCATTCTCTGTGGATTGCCTCTTCATGGTCTTGGCCCATTTTTCTTTCCAATCGATAAGAGTTAAATACCTTGATTGCTAATCTTTCAGACACATAGTTAACATCTCTTAAGAGAAGTCTACGGTTTCTCTTAATCTTATTTAGAATGTCTATTATAATCTTATAATGTTTTAATTTTCAGTCATATATATCAGTCATTGTTTTTAGCTCCATTTTTATTTTAAATTGTTCCAAAAGTGCTTGGCAATGCAATACCTAATTAGAAAATATAATAGAAAAATATATTTCATTTATAGTATTTACAAAAAATATATAGGAAAATCTTAAAGAAATGAGCAGGAATAATTTAAAGAAAACTATACACATCTATTCAGAAACACATGAAAATTTAATAAAATTTTTGGGTGTGACTTGCCCTGCTAGAAGTTGAAACATTTTTCATATATTTTGATTAAAGCAATGTGGTATGGTACAGGAATAGAAAAAACAATGGAACATTGTAGAGTCCAGGAAAAATTGGTAAGTATTTGTGGAATTTAATATATGCCAGAGGTGGCATTTCTTGGGCCAAAGTGATTAACCATTTGAAAAATTTAAAGTTTAACACTCCTTAAGGCCAAATAAATTCCCAGATAAGTCAGAAATGTTAGAAAATGTAGCTAGAGAAAGACATGGGTGAATATAACATCAGAGTGAGAAAGGCCTTTGCCTCAAAACCCAGGAACTTTTGACCATATAATTCAAATTCTGAATGTCAAAAAGACATTTAAACTATGAACAAAGTTTAAATATATATGAATAGACTAAGAAAAACTACTAGGAATATGTAAGACAGAAAACTTGATCCTCAATAATTAAGGGAAAGAGAATACCTCACATGCATAAAAATAGGCAAAACACATGTGTATGTGTATGTGCTTAGTTGTGTCTGATTCTGCAACCCCATGGACTGCAGCCTTGCTGGCTCCTCTGTCCAGGGCATTTTCCAGGCAAGAATACTGGAGTGGGTTGCCATTTCCTACTCCAGGGGATCTTCCCAACCTAAGTATTGAAACTGTGTCTCTTGCGTCTCCTGCATTGGCTAGGTAGATTGTTTACCACTGTGCCACCTGGGAAACCCAAAAAACATGTTTAGGCAATTCTTAAAGAAAATGTGAACTATATTCTAATAATCTGAGATTGCTATGACTGATGAAAGAATCTGATGAAGAGGCTTTTTGGTGAGGTGTGATTGATGAATGAATGAAATAAACAATTTTGAGGGTTGTGGGAGAGGGAGACAATCATTTGGATGAAGGCTACTTTGGTTTTTGATTTAATCTTTATAAAGATTTTGCCCTCACATACCCTTTACTCTGTTTCAACTTTAATAGCAAAAACCTATATGCCTGCCCTCCAGAAGGAGATGGGTTAAGTAAATTGTGGGATATACTTTCAGTGATACATATTTTCAATGTATATCAAAAGTGGCCAAAAATAATGGTGTAATTGGCATGGAAAGATACTGTTGGGTGAGAAGAGTGGGTTACATAAACAGGTATTTATGTAAAGGCATGCATACACATATAGATGTTTCCCAAAATCCCTGTAGTGGGATTTGGGTGCATTTTCTTATAATGAATTATTTCTACCAAAATAATAAAGTTATTTACAGGAACAAATCACCTGTAATCTAACGTGTATCATCACTTTTAGTTTATTTTCTTGTTTATATCTTCAAAATTGGGTCCCTGCTATATAAAAAAGGGTCATTGTTTTCTGTGTAAGATGAGGTGGTGAGCGTTTTTTCCTTTATGTGGTTTTGGTTTTGTTATGAACTACTTCATGCATGCAGATAAAGTATATAGAAAACATACAGTGACAACTGGCATATCCAGAATGCAGCTTGAATAAATCTTTGTGCTTTGTCGTTTGTGCTTTAGATGTTTTCAGAGTACTTCTCCCTTTTCCCAGTCTTACTCTCCTTTTCTTTCCCCGAGTTATACATTTTCTCATCATTAAATGCTTAGGGATTAAGTCTGGGGTTTTTGTTTGTTTTTTAATGTGAATGTAACACTTTAAATGCATTAAAGTGCAGTGATCTTTTTAGATTCTTTTCTATAGCACTAGGCCTGTCTTATCCAACCCTGGATAGAGAAAAAAAGAGTTAGAATGCAAAGGACCCAAATCTTATACTATGTTTTCATTAACTCTTTAAGATTCTATCATGTTTAATTAAAGAAAATAAAGAGGATATTACATCTAAGTGGATGTATAGTTATTTCTTTTCTAGTTACTTAATAAAAGTAACTTTTATTGAAATTAGAAACTGATTCCTGATAATTGTCACCAATTTTAGACAGTTCTAAAATGAAAATGGGTAGTTTTTGTGATAATAGGAAAAATTTTTAAGTAGAACTTAGAAAGGTAAAATTATTCTGGCATACTGTTGTATCTAAGTCAACATACATGTATTTATTTTTCATAGGACATTAAAGGGCTCAGCAAAAAAAGAAAGATGTATCCAGAAGATAAACCATTATCATCTGAGTCAGAGTCAGAATCAGAGTATACTGAGGTAAGTATATAATTAAATCCATTTTCTTTACTTTAAAATATCTAGTTATTTGACTTAATAAATGAATTATTAAAAATAATTTTTTGTAAGTATTTGACTCGTTTTTCTAACATGTTAAAGAAATGCCATTTAAGAATAAAGTCTGTATTTTTACAGAAGATAGTAATACAGTTTTTATTTTTGATAATTATATTCCCACATACCTTTCCAATCTGAGAACTTTTATTTTTACTCTCCTAATATTTTCTTTAAATTTTACTACCATTTTGATAGCATGAAAAATACTGTATAGTACGTAGCACATTAAAACCCAGCATTCTGTTGTTTTGGTTTTGAGCTGCTCTTTAGGAAGCAGAAAGGTTATAAGGTAAAGCAGAAATGTTGACAGGGCCTCAGTTTTCCTACCCATAAAATGAGGGACCACGATTAGGTAATCTAGACAGTGCTTTTTAGCTATAATATCCATGTCTTAGATTTTGTACTCTATTGAAATGAGAGTCCATTCTTAGTTCATTTTAGGTTTCTAAGTTATCTTTGATGTAGTCCTCTGCTTAGACTTGAATTCCTCATTTGAAAAATAAAACCTGTAGCAATTTTATAGCAATATTTATGTAGCAATATTTCACACTATTCCTTTAATGAATTTGTAGGTAATATAGCTTACCTGTACACATTTTTATATTATTGATAGTATCCCCTAAAGAAATAAAAATGAATAGAAGAAAATAATATATAATTTTATAAAATTATATTTTGGTATATAAGTATTTGAGCATAATAACACTAGAAGACATAAAATATTGAGCTGCAGCAAAATTCAGGCTATAGCAGGCAAATTGACCTCTGCCCTTAAAAAGCCATACAACAGCATTGTCATTGGTGACATTTTCAGAAATGATAGACAATTCCCAGTAAAGCTCCGAATGAAACAAAATACAGTCTTCCTTCTATTTACATGATGTTGCTCTTGTAGGATATTTACTATCCTGTCATTCTTGCATGTCTGCAGGGAGTTGGTTCCAGGACCCCTGTGGATATCAAAATCTGCAGGTGTTGTCTCTTACATAAAATGGCATAGTAAATAGTTGTGTATAACCTATGCATATCCTCCCATATACTTTTAAGTTATCTATAGAGTACATATAATACCTAATACAATGTAAATGCTATGTAAATAGTTGCTGGCATGTGGCCAATTCAAGTTTTGCTTTTTGAAACTTTTTGCCATTTTTTCCCCAAAATTAAAAAAAAAGAATTTGTTTACTTCTGGCTGTGCTGACTCTCCATTGCTGGGTGGGCTTTTCTCTAGTTGCGGTGAGCAGGGGCTATTCTGTAGTTGCTACATGCAAGCTGCTCACTGCAGCGGCTTCTGCTGTGGAGCACGGGCCCTAGAGTGTGAGGGCTTCAGTAGTTGTGGCTCCTGGGCCCTATAGCATAGGCTCAATAGTTGTGGCACATGGGCACAGCTGATCCGTGGCATGTGGGATCTTCCCACATGCATCCCTGGTATTGCAGGTGGATTCTTTACCACTGAGCCACCAGGGAATCCCCTTCCCAAATATTTTTGATCTGTGGTTGATTGAATCTATGGGTGCTGAACCCTCTTATCCATTGAGTCAATGATGCCATCCAACCATTTCATCCTCTGTCATTCCCTTCTCTTCCTGCCCTCAATCTTCCCCAGCATCAGGATCTTTTCCAGTGAGTCGGCTATTCATATCAGGTAGCCAAATTCAGCTTCAGCATCAGTCCTTCAATGAATAGTCAGGGTTGATTTCCTTGCGGATTGACTAGTTTGATCTCCTTGCTGTCCAAGGAACTCTCAAAAGTCTTCTCCAGCACCACAGTTTGAAAGCATCAATTCTTTGGCGCTCAGCCTGTCATATCCATGGAATGATTACTGGAAAAAACTATAGCTTGGCTATATGGACCTTGTTGGCAAAGTAATGTCTTAGTTTTTTGAATGGTGAGTTTTAAGCCAGCTTTTTCACTCTCCTCTTTCACCATCATCAAGAGGCTTTTTAGTTCCTCTTCGCTTTCTGCCATTGCTGCTGCTGCTGCTAAGTCGCTTCAGTCGTGTCCAACTCTGTGCGACCCCATAGATGGCAGCCCACCAGGCTTCCCCATCCATGGGATTTTCCAGGCAAGAGTGTTGGAGTGGGTTGCCATTGCCTTCTCCAAGGCATGAGAGTGAAAAGTGAAAGTGAAGTCGCTCAGTCGTGTCCGACTCTTAGCGACCCCATGGACTGCAGCCTACCAGGCTCCTCCATCCATGGGATTTTGCCATTAGGGTGATGTTATCTGCATATGAGGTTATTGATACTTCTCTCATCAATATTGATTTCAGCTTGTGATTCATCCAGCCTGGCATTTCAAGCATTATGTACTCTGCATATAAGTTAAATAAATAGGGTGACAGTATACACCCTTAATGTACTCCTTTCCCAATTTTGAACCAGTTCGTTGTTCGGTTCTAACTGTTGCTTCTTGACCTGCGTACAGGTTTCTCAGGAGGCAGGTCAGGTGGTCTGGTATTGCTGTCTCTTAGAATTTTGCACAGTTTGCTGTGATCCATACAGTCAGAGACTTTAGTGTAGTCAATGAAGCAGAAGCAGATTTTTTCCTGGAATTCCCTTTCTTTTCTGTGATCCGGTGGATGTTGGCAATTTGATATGTGGTTCCTCTGCCTTTTCTAAATCCAGCTTGTCTATCTGGAAGTTCTCAGTTCACATACTATTGAAGCCTAGCTTGAAGGATTTTGAGGATAACCCTGCTAGCATGTGAAATGAGCACAATTTTGCGGTAGTTTGAGCATTCTTTGGCATTGCTCTCTTTGGGATTGGAATGAAAACTGACCTTTTCCAGTCCCTCCCGCTGCTGAGTTTTCCAAATTTGCTGGCATATTGAGTGCAGCACTTCAACAGCAACCTCTTTTAGGATTTTTTACTTTTTATAATTGGGTCCATTATATGAATGTCAAGCAGGCTGTTATAAATTTATGTCAGGGCTATCCTAGACATTGCATGACAGCCCTCCCCTGTATTAACCTGGCCCTCCCCACTCAGTCATTGTGATGACAAAAATACCACCAGAAACAATATTTTTGTTTTCTAACAAACAAAAGAGAGAACTACCACCCCTGTTGAAAGCTGATAGTCTCTAATGTTTATTAGTTCTGTTCCTTTAGTCTGTTTTAGTTTGTTCTGTCGTTAGTTACTTTTCGTATATTTAACATACAGTAACCTAGCAGATAAACCAAACAATTGAATATTTTGGCAATTTCTGCCCTTTAGTATTATAATATGTTGTATTATGTATTTCTTAATATAAAATGTTATACTTGGATTTAACATTAATACACATCAGCTTAGGCAATGTAATGTAAATCCAGTGTATCACACTTTAAAATGCTTAAATAAAATATTAATGGAGTAATAATTGTTACTTAAAAAGATTTTAATCAGTTCATTGATACATACATATACATTTTTATATATATGTATATACACATATAAAGCTACTATTTATTACCAACACCATAGGTAAGAAAACCACCTACCGTATTCCAGCCCGCTACCTTGAGGGTGGGTTTTACCTACATTTTACCGAGAGGCTACAACTGAGAGTAATACATAGCAGAGGTAGGATTCAGAGCTTGGTCTGTTTTCTTTCACAGCTCAAATTTTTTATCTACCGTACCTCTACTGCTGTTTTTAGGTGCTGAAAGAGTGGCTCAGTGGTAAAGAACCTGCCTGCAATGCAGGAGACCCAGGTTTGATTCCTGGGTCAGGAAGATCCCCTGGAGAAGGGAATGGCAACCCACTCCAGTATTCTTGCTTGGAGAATCCCATGGACATAGGTGCCTGGTGAGCTACAGTCCATGGGGTCACAAAGAATCAAACACAACTGAGCGACTAACCTTTTCGCTTTCCTTGAAAAGTTTTTCATTGAATCCTTCCTGTGATTTCACATAGGTTTAAGGAACAACAAAGCAACTTAAAATGTTATTTCATTGTCAAAGTTTTTTACATAAAAATTTTAAAGATGCAAGTTATATTAGTGAATGAAAAAAAAATGCCTTGGGTATAAGTTACATATTTAACTTTTCTCCACAAAAATTTTTATTCTGTAGGTGCGAGTAAAAAAGAAGAAAAGCAGTGAAGAACGAGAAAAAGCAACAGCAAGTATCACTTAATGTTTTTACGTGATAACAGTATAGCTGTTTTGTTTATTATAAACGTCACGATAAAGCATGATTGCATTTCCTAGAACTAAATATTTATTGAGAAAGATGTAGTGTTCAGCAGCTTCACTTAATGAGTTGGAGAAAGTTAAACTGGCTCAGAATAAAAGGAAGCATATCCTGGTAGCATTTCAGTATTTCACTGTTAAAACTGTAAGCTTATACTTTTGTTTGACTTCCTTAAACGATACTAGGAAACATGAAACTAAAGTATGGTGATTCCCTCCATCTTTGAGAGTAGTTATTCCCAGATCTACCAAACCTGATACTAACAGAAAAAAGCTCCTGAAGCACAAGCTTCAGTGAAAAATAAGCAGGAGTGTGACAGCATAAATGATTCAGTAATAAAGATGAGTCTTGTCATCTCTAAAGCCAGCTCTACCGCTGTGCAGGTTGAGAAGTTGGAAGAAGAGAATAAGGAAAATGGACCTGGTATCCAGTGAGAAGCAGACCAGCCTAGAGAAAGTATATAGCAAATTACCAAAGAGAAATGGAGGTCATATCACCAGAGTAATTTAGGAGCACTCACATAAGTGTGGGCTGTGGCGTTTGAAGGCATTTTCTTAGGGAAAAGTAAAAGAAAAATGAACAGCAGCATTTGTAGGTTTGAAAGTAACTACCCCCTCCTCAAAATGTCTTTATCTGTTAAAATGAGAGTCCTCTGAAAAGAAGGTTCACCTGATAATGTATGATTCATAACATTTTATATGCTCCAAGATCAAGGAAACATTTAAGAGACTTTTTTCCTGAGTGGGAAAATAATTTGGGTGAAGACTGCTTTCATCTTTGGTTAGATTATTAAGACATAAAGTTAATTAATTTGGGATAATTGTAATTTGTATTTGCGTACTTCACTGTCATGCATTCAGTTCCATGTATTTATTAAGCTTCTCTAAGCACGGTTCTGTCTTGGTAGAGCTGTTATAATGGAATTCAAGATTGATAAGGGTGTGATAAATGAGAGGCTGACTGAGGGAGGGAAGGCCTGTTTGAGGAAGTAAAATTCAGCTGAAATCTGATTCACAAAAAAGAGCCAACCAGTAGATGAAAGGAAGACTATCCGAGACAAAGAGAAGAGCTCAGGACCTGTGATGGAAGTGAGCTTGGTACATTTGAAGAAATGAAAACAAGTAGGCTTGGCTCATCCATAGAAGACAAAGAAGAAGAGCGTACAGTGAGGTTGGAAAGTAAGCAGAGGCCCTATCACAGAGCACACCGGGTTTTTATCGAAGCAAACAGGTGGCCTACATCAGCTTTACCTTTTAAAATATTTGACAGAGGTGATGAGTAGACATTAATGAGAAACGCTATTATTTATATTGCAGTGATAGTGGTGGAGATGGACTGGCCTGATAGATTCGCGATATGATTTGGACTTAGGTGGTAGGACTTGCTTGGTGCTTCAGGGGTGGAAAATGGAGTTAAAAGAGTAGAGTCAAAGAAGCTTAGATTGTTTGGCTTAACTAAAATGATGAATTAATAATTAGTGGTGCCATTTACTAAAATGGTTGAGAAAGGATCTTGAGAGAAAAATTAGGCATTTTTAATAGTAGTTTTAAATATGCGTGGTGGAGCTATTAATGAGGCACTTGCAGTCTTCGGAGCCTAGGCTGGACATCAAGATTGGTTTGTAAGTGGTATTTAAAGCCTGTGATTGGGAAAGCAGGTGGAAAAGTAGGAAGCCCACAAAGGTTGAGCAGAGGAAGAACCAGCAAAGGAACTGAGGTCTTTGTGATAGAAGAAAAGCAGCAATGAGGTGTCATGGAAGCCAAGAAGAAAAGTGTTTTTAAGAACAGAGTGGCCAACAGTCCTTTTATGAAAAAGTAACCTGTACCCAAAACTTACCTTTAGAAGTCCAAATATAAGATTTGGACTCTGTAACAGTCCTTGTATACTTGGACTTGTAATGAGAAGAACAATGGAAGTTATTTTAAGAGCCACAAAGTAGCAAAGACCTTAGTGGGGGCAGGGGGTGGAAAGTTCTTCTAGATTAGGAAATGGACAGGAAGCTTTGCTTTTGCCACCTCTGTGTGCCTCTTCCCTTTTTACTTTCTTCTCCTGAGTATCAACACTAGTATACTACTTGATACCCCATTCCCACATATCTGTTTCTAAAAGGTCTGCCTTTCTCTTTTACATCAGAAAGTCAGGGTATAGCAAAATTTTAGCGTCCTTTGTCTAGTCACAATATGACTACTTTTACAATGGCCTTTCCCTCTAAAAATCAAGTGCTAAGTAGACTTTTCAACTTTGCATCAGTATTTTGTACCAGTTAGTTGTTAAGTTAATGAAGTAGTCCTACCAGCCTAGGCAGTACATAATATCTGTTCCTGTTTACTTAAAAATAGGAGGTTTAGTGTATTTTTCCTTTGAATGCTACCATTTTACAGTTGTTTTACTGTGATGTGACGTTTCCTTTGCAGTAACTATAGTTATTGCAGCTTTAAAAATTAGATAACATAAAGTATAGCAGTTGATACCATAATTCAATTGAATTTATTTCCTATAGGAAATGTTGTTAGAAGCTACATTAATGTGCTACTGACATAGAGTTTTTCTTTATCTTTTGCAAATTGACAAGTACTTTCTTAGTCCTCATACAGTATTATTGAGACTTTTTGAGAAATGTTTTGGGTAACTTACTTGTTTGTGTGGATTGTTTGAAATGACTAAATAGTAACTTAGAAGTACCATAGTGAAGTTGTTTTTAATTTGCAGATTTTCATGTAGCTATATCTAACACGGAACTATCTTTTCAGGAAAAAACAAAAAAGAAAAAGAAGCATAAGAAACACAGTAAGAAGAAGAAAAAGAAGACTGCTAGTTCAAGTCCTGACTCACCGTAACATTAAGAAGAATCAGGATTCACTTACAAAGAAAGTGCAATGTCTAAGGAAATTTCAACTGTGAAAATTATGACATATTTACTAAAATGCATGAATTTTCTTGTTTTTAAATTATTCCTGGACTATCAGTAGCCACTCAGATGCCACTGTGTGAAAGGGCCATAATTGTTGCCTGCTGCTTGAACATCTATTTTTTTCCCTCTTCCAGTAACTCTGGAAGGTAATACACTTGCAGTCATACTAGTGGTTTAAGATATTTGGGAATAAAGTTAATATTTTGACTAGAAGTATCTAATGATAAAATCAACAAAAACTGAATCTGTATACATCATTAAGATGTAATCAGAGATGACCAGATGACTCTAGTTAACCTTTTTTGAAGTAGGGATTACGTTGATATTTCAAAATCCTTACTCTTGTAGATAAGTGTATTTTAATTTTTCCCCTTTTTATTTACCTGGGGAAGGAGCTTTTAGGGGTGGGGGGTGGTTTGCTATCACTTTAGCTAGCAGAATAGCGTGCCTTTATCCTCACATCTTATTTTTGTGGACACAGGAGCCATGCTTCATGGGGAGGTCAGAGCCAGGTATGGCAGTCTTGCCCTTTACTGAGCTTAGTCACATCCTCGGACTCTGTCCCATGCTACTTTGAGTGAACCAGAGAAATAGCCTTTTACAGCATGAGAATGCCCCAAAAGCTCTGGGATTTACCTCCACTTCGATAATACTGAATGTTTTTTAGCATTAGAATGTGTTATAACATTTGAACTAATTTTGACTACATTTTGGCTTTGACAAGGAATCATTTCAGATAGACACTGGTACTTTTTGAACTTGATAGCTAAAGATTCTAAAATGCATGTTTTATACTGTTAAGTTTTAACCAGTCAGGAAAATTTTATGTAACCAGTGATAGTTCTTTTATTTTGTGTATGAGTTTTGTTTAGGCTGTAATGTTTAGCTTTTTATTAACTTCTTATTCTTGCTGTCTTAAATTCCTTACTGTGTTTAACAGCATACTTGCCAAGCTATTTAGCATGTAAAAAGCAGGTTTTTGATTTTTTTTTTTTTTTTTTTTAACAGCTTCATATTGAAGCTGAGACTTACCATAAATAAGTTGAGTGGCAGGCCTGGTATGCTGTGTCTTGTTACATAAAACTATTGCCAGAATCCTAGTAAATATAACATTTTAAAAGTTTGTATATTCACAACAGATTATGACAAGTTAAATTTACATGAGGATTACATTATTGCTTTTCCTGTGTCATATTTTACTAAGATTTTGTGCCTCATATCTCCTGCTGAACTGTTTACTAGTAATGTTAAAGAGAATTGATAAATCATTTTCACTTTACATTTTTATATAATCAGGTAACATAAAATATAATTTGATGTACAATTTTGCCTGTTACAGAGGGTGTGCTAATTATAGTGGCATATGCACAAAACATTTTGGCATGACAAGAAGCTGAATAAATAGCTATTTTACTTAAAAATAGCTGTGTTTTTATCAGCTCCCTTTGAGTCACAAGTTATAAACATTAAGAAGCACTATTAAGTATGAAATGGTAGATGGATAAGACATGTCCCCAAAGTTTTAGCAAATTTCCCTAAATTTTATGCTTGAATTTTCATAATCTTTCCTCTTTAAAGAAATCTACAAGGTTTTGAGTACACAGCAAGTTGGGGAGACATTTTTTATCCTAAAAGAAGTTTCTGAGAATTGTTCGTGAAATGCTAAAGGATAGGACAAACTTTATCGGGTTACTTGTTGATCAGATTTGCTTTGAACATAAAAGTATACCTTTACAGACTGGTCCAGTATAGGATGATTATGTCCCACTAAAAGCAGCAGTTCATTTTATTAGACTGGAGAAGAAGGTGATTTGGCAAAAACTGTATTCTTTCCAGGTTGTGCTGACTGTCTAGGAAACTGCTTTTTCATTGGTCTTCTTGTAGTAGCCTTAACAGTCTTCTAAAAGGTATACAAGAAAATTTGAGCAGGTGATATTATGTGCAAGTTAATAATATTTCTTTCTCCCTCCACCAAACTCGTTTTCTTAAATAATTATGTACTAATTTTATAAACATAAAACGTGTTATTTGGATAATGATGCCAAGGTAACTGCAGCAAAATTGATGAGTGTCTGGGTTGAGAAATTGAATTTATACCTGGTGCTACCTTTTTCTGATTGTTTTGAATTCCTTTGGTTGCCCTTAGTATATTTAGATGTTTAAAATACCCTAAGATTATTCTGAATTTATTTTATCCAGAGTATGGATTCATATTCCTCCAGTCAAGATGTGCTAAGAGCCTAATTTTCTTTTAATTTCATAGAGAACAATTGAGTAGCCACTAAGAACAGTTATTAAAACTTGCCAGTTTTCAACTTAAAATCAATGGACATTTGGCATTTCCTTAAGAAAAGTTTTGGGAGTTTTGTTTTTTCCCAGTTGTATTTGCCTAATTTGTTTTTATATGTTATTTAAAATTTAAGAATACATTGTTCTAGATTCTGAAAGTCCTTTTAGTACTTTTTTCCTTGCCTTCCCACAGTGAAGACCAGCAGACATACACAAGAAGATGTTTGTTCTTTATACCAGGATTCGACAGTAGACATGAGAACAGTTACCATCTTGGCCAGCTTTGACATAATCATACTATGTTTTCCTACCAGTCAGTCAGACAAGTTGGAGGGGTAAATGTGAGGATTTTACGTTTCTCTAAAGTTCCCAGATTGAGGCCTCTGTTTGCTTATCATGAGAAGGTATTTGGTTAGAGTTTTCAGAAGAGGTTATATATAACCTTTGAAGGAGCTCTTTATAGCCTAGGAAGGTATTTTATTTCTACTTAAAGATAAGGTCTTTATTGTTATTATGTGTTCATCGATAAACATTTTCAACTGTAGAATTTGTTCTCAGGAAATATAAGTGGCAATACTCTTAGATACCACTTTAAGTGGTGTTGAACCACAAAAATCAAAATTGAATTAGCTGTAATATTTCAGATCACAATAACATTAATGAAGTCACTGAATTTTTACAGAGTGGTAACAGCTATTATTGCATATTTTTCCAATTACTTGAGAACCTTCTATGTTTGGGAGCTGGGATGTTGCCATGGTCACATTCTGTGTTGGTGTGGAGTGGTGAGTTGTAGAATCAGTGGCAACCCAGGACGCCCAGGCTTGGAAGTAGGCTGTCTGAGAAGTCTTCATTGTTTTGAAGCCACACTTGACATGGACCAGAAGGTTCTGAAGAGACTGGTGGGATCCATCAGTAAGAGTGTCAACAGCTGTAAGTACTGACCAGATACCCAGCACTGCCTGAACATCTTTCATCAAATAAAAACATTGGGTAGTTAGCCATGAACAAGTGCTTTATAACCCCAAAGTAGAGTTCTCCTGTTTTCTATCTAATATTTTGGTCATTTTAAAAATATAGGTGGTAAGTGAATGGTAATCCCTGCACTTACACAGAAAATATTTCAGTCATCAGGGGTCCTAAAATACATTACATATGTGGGAAGACTAGCCTGAGAATTTATGTGACAGTGTAAATGCTAAAGGATTATGTGCCTACAGAGTTCTGATTTTATTATAGTCTGAAATTTAATAAAGAGATTTCAAAGTATAAAGGTTTACTTTGACAACTTCCCTGAGTTCTCTGGCACAAAAGCCATAGCAGCAGATGACTGCTGTACTTCACAAGATTGATAGAGATACATAAGGTATTTTAGATGTTAAAGAAATATCTTGTTGCTTTTGTACATGGCAAGTGTTTATTAAAACTAACATCTTTTTTAGGATCCCTTGCCCTGCCAGATATAAAGTAATCTTGTGAATTTTTGTTTCTGAAGCCTGACCACAAGCAATCCTGACTGATTTCTAAGAATTTGTTTCTAGACTTTTAGGAAGTACCTTTATTTCAGTCAGCTTTACAGCCTCATTATTGGGCACTTCCATTTTTCCTTGTGTGACGTTGGCAGGATAGTCACTACCTTGTTTAAGCATCTCATTGTGGATATAATTCAGTTTTCTCTTTTCTTAGTTGGATTTTAAATGATCTAAGCTCCTCAAGCACTCCTGGGCCCTGTTTCACTCCTGTTGTCCTACTACCCTTAAAATCCATTCAGCAGATTTACCTAGTATTGAATGTAGTAAGAAATGCCTGCTGTTAACAGCCTGAGTTTTAGAACACTCAAAAGGAGATTATGCTTACTTTGAAAATCTGACTCCTCTTCCCTTCCTGATGAAATTGTTTTTAGTGGTGTCTGCTACCCATATGTATGTTTAAAATCATTACTTGTTACTAATATTTGAAAGCAATTCTCTGAAATAGTCAGTAGATACGAGTATGTAAAACTTACTGAGGAAAAAAAAAATTAATGAGACCCATATCCCATATAGTCTTCTACAAAGAAGGACCAGCTGTTTGGAAAAAGTTTCATTCCTTCCTTATTCCAAAGTTTTTGACACTTAATAATTCTTAAGTTACTGTTAACAGTTCAGACCCTAAATACTTGAATAACTAGTGACCAAGATAACCAGATTACTAACAGCTGATGTTTGTTGAGCTCTTCATTGGCAAGATACTGCAAAATCGTTTATGTCCATCATCTTTTCTTGAAACCCATTGAGGTAGGTGATGTTATCCATGTTCTTAGGTGAGGAAACTGCATCTTAGATTAAGTTGTTTCTGTAAAGATACAGAGTTAGTGGACTTTTTGTGGGGGCTGAGCTAGTCTGATGTAGAGTACACTCAAATAATCTTTATTTTTCAAATTAGCATTATAGTCCCCTGATGGTCATTCTGTACCCTTTTGTACCATAGTAAGGGCACAATGAAAAGTTGTTGAAATCAGTTCTCGTTCTTCAGTCCTTCCAGTTGAGACCAGGATAGATAATATGCTGTCATGACTAGAATTTGGTTGATGATGGGTGGGGGTGGAAAGGACTAATAAGCTATTGCTGCTTTGGCCATCCCAAGAAGGGAGTGTCTTTATTTCTCTTGGTGTTCTAATTGTGTGACAGAAAGTTGAAGCGATTTTTCCTGGGCTTTGCTTTAGAGCTTCTTAGGAGGAAGCCTTCATAATTTGCTAGGCCCCTCAAGTGCCACATGGCCATCCAGTCCAAGCCACTACCATTGTGTGATTCTGCTCAGATCGTCAGCCGGTCACCTCCAGTGACCTCACAAAGGAAATTCACTACCTTGCTAAACAGCTGTTTCCCTTTTTTTTCCCAACAGATCTAGAATGTTTTGTGTTCTAGAGTTAATATGACTTCTGTCTTCATTTATATTGCTCTCTAGAGCTACATTGTTCATTACAGTAACCACTAGCTTCATTTGGCTATTTAAGTAAAATATGTAGAACTTAAAATCCAGTTTTGGTCACACGAGCCACTTTTCAGGGTTTAATAACAACTATTGGGTTGTGGCTACCAAATTGAACAGCACAGATATAGAATATTTCCATCATCTCAGAAAGTTCTATTAGACATTGCTGCTCTAGAGTCATGCAACGAAATTATTCCCTTTTCCAAATAATGGCCCTTTAATCTGATGGGGGAGGCAGATAATTATCTCATGGTATATAGTAAATGGCTTCATGGGTGTGTAACCTGTGTGCTCTCATAGGGCCCCATGCTAACTTTAAGGCTCTGCTAACACTGACTTAAATAATTTTTATTTTTTTATTCTTACTTGTATTTATTTATTTATTTGGCTGTGCCAGGTCTTAGTTGGGCATGCTGGGTCTTCGATCTTTCTTGCAGCATGCAGGATCTAGTTCCCTGACCAGGGATCTAACAAGGGCCCCGTGCATTGGGTGCACAGAGTCTTAACCATTGGACCACCAGATCCAGTCCCAAAATTTATTTTAAATTAGAGATCTGCATTTTCATTTTGCATTGGGCCCACAAATTCTGTAGTTGACAGTGGCTATAACCTCTTATTTGTAGTATGGTAGGAATAGCTCCCCCATCAGAATCACCTAAAGGTTATATTGAAAATGTAGATCCCTGAGTACCACCCTTAGTGTATTTTCCAGATTGTTCACTTCATGTATTCTTTTTTTTTTTTAATAAATTTATTTATTTTAGTTGGGGGCTAATTACTTTACAATATTGTAGTAGTTTTTGCCATACATTAACATGAATCAGCCATGGGTTCACATGTGCTCCCCCTCCCGAACCCTCCTCCCACCTCCTTCCCCATCCCATCCCTCTGGGTCACTGAAGTTTGAGGATCCTGATCTGAGTTGTCTTTTCCACTTCAGACTTCAATTCTGTAGCCTACTGTCAATCCCAGTTTGACAGTGAGTTGGGAATTGACCCAATCTTTCACACAGGTTGTCATTTTTATGCTTATGTGTATCAGCAAACTTTTTTAAAGATAAGTGAAGAATTTTAAAATTATTCTTAGTAGTGTCATGTGGTTTCATTCCACTGATCATTTTGGCATCTCAAACCTACTCTGGCTCTTGACACATCCAGCATATTCCTTAACTCACCCATTTACAAGTGATTGATTATCATTTATTTAGCAAACATGTATTGAGAGATTACCATTGTCCTAGGCTCTACTAGTTACTGAATAGATATTAACATAAAAATAAGAGTTTTTGCTAAAATCCCAAGTATTTAGTGAACTAAATTTCCCTGATCCACTCCTACCAGATGGAGGAAATAGTTAAATGTAGTATGATTTGACTTTGTAAACCCATGAGCCTGTCTTTCCTGAGCACTCACGAGTTTTTAATACAATTGATCATCTTTTTTAGGACTTAGACCAGGACCACCTAAGGACCCAATAGTCCAATATGTGGCTTTTTCCATATTTGTGATACATAACATGAGCCAATATGTGTGCATACATAGGTTTGTGTACATACATATTTCCTAGCTGTGTTTGCTGAACAGGCTTAGAAATCCACAAAGAACCAGATTTCCTTAAAGCAATAGCTGAACAGAGCATAAAGGAAAAACCTACACTACTCCTCTTTTTTACTCTAGCACTACTACCATACTCATACTTCTGGTCTCCAACTGTATGGATGTTTTTCCCAACAAACAGTTCTCTGTGACATTAGCTAAGTGTCCCTATAATTTAACTAACTACCTGGAGAGCATCAGATTCTACAGGTTAAGAGTTCAGTCCTACAAGACTGTACCCCACCAGATGCCAATCACAAGTCCAGGTTATTAGCTGTGCATCTCACCAACTGGCTATAAATCATGACCCCCTCCTTTTGTTCAATTAATTTGCTAGAGCACCTCACAGAACTCAGGGTGCAGCTTACTCTCCAGATTACCAATCTATTATGAAAGGATATAATTGAGTAGCTGGATGGGAGAGATACATAGAGCAAGGCATGTGGTAAGTGGTATGGAGTTTCTAGGCTCGCTCTGGACACCTTTGTGTGTTCACCAACCCAGAAGCCCCCCCAAACCCCACTTTTGGGTGATTTTATGGAGGTTTTATGACACGGCCATAATAGATCATTAACTCAATTTCCAGCCCCCCTCTGGAGAAGGGATGGAGGTGGAACTAAAATTTCCATGGTTTTAAACATGACCTGGTTTTTCTGGTGACAAGCTTCCACCTAGGAACAACCAACATTAGAACATCCATCATCACCTCATTAGAACAAAAGACATTCCTGTCAACAAGGAAAGGCTGAGGGATTTAGGAGCTCTGTGCCAGAAACCAAGGGGAGAGACCAATTTTTTTCTTCCTGCCTGTTACTTCACACAGATACTACAAGATGGGACTGGAGAGTAGTGCCAGAAAGCCAGGAAGTGTTGCAAAAGGGTGAGGGCGTGTGACAGACAGAAGGGCCGAGTGGAAAGCTCCCAGAGGCCAAAGCTGAGACAGCTTGGGCAGCAAAATGACTGATAAGCGACATAGTACTGGCCTAAAATAAACCTATGTGACTTCATACTGATGTAAATGATTAAGTAAATGGAAAAGAGACAAATCTTCCTTTGAAGAATTTAATAGTATAAATACCCCTTCCCTATGAAATAGAGTTTAATTAAACCTTTATCATGAGAGACTGGCTTCTAAAGAACAGAGAAAGGGGAAGTAGATTCAGTGGGGAAACTAGACTGACTGAACCGTGTGATCCTGCTTAGCAGCAGTGATACATTATGTTAGTGTCATGTATCTGATACGTGACAAGAAGAGCACTTTATCCCTCTAGTATTCTTCCCCAAAACACGACCACAGTTTAATTATGAGGAAAGCATTAGGCAAACCTAAGTTGAGGAACATTCTGCAAAATAAAAACTGTCAAGGTCATGAAAAGGACTAAGACTGAAAACTTGCAGGATTGGAGGAGACATGACTGCCAAATGGATCCCGCATGGGATCCTGGAATTAAAAAAAGGAAACTGGTGGAAAAATTGGGTGAAATCTATAATTTCATTAATAATAATATGCCAATGTCAGTGTATTAGTTTTGACAAATGCCCCATGGTTATGTAAGATGTCAGCAGGAAGAAACAGTGAAGAGTTTATGGGAATCTTACTGCATCTCTTACATAAAATTATTCCAAACTAAAAAGTTTAAAAAAGTTCAATCTTTGGTTTATGAACACCATTCTCATTACCCACAATTTCTCAAGTATCATTTACAGGGGTTCTTTGACCACATGTGTAAGGTCTTTAGATATAATGAAATGAGCTACATAGATAAAACTCAGAAGTTACTACCTGCTGCAGATTGTGTCTAAAATCCTTGATTATTTTGCTGGATAACTTGTTGGTATTTGATTCAGAGCAGTTCCTGACTCCTGACTCACTTTCTTCAGATATCTGCTTCACATTGCTGTAACACTCAAACATTAATTCTCCATCAGAGTTGAGCAGGGCTAGTTTCAGGCAAACATTAATATATATGCCATATAGTGTGTCCACACACCTGAACTGTGTTTCTCCTCATATTCCATGAAAGAAGAAAAAAAAAAAAAGACGGTTTTTGTCCTCAGAACACCTGCACCCCCTTCTGTGACCAAGTCTTGAAAAGTCACGTTGCTTTACCCATTGTACTCCTGGTTGAAATGATGGTCAAAAAATCCCCCTAGTTTTAAGTGAAGGAGACACAAACCCCATCTTTCTAAGGGAAAAGTATCAGAAGTCTCATTGTAAGAAGAGCATATGAGTGGGACAGAATTTAAAATTATCTGGGAAAATATAACCTGTCACATCTAGATTGACCATTCATAAGGCAGTTTCAAGAATCCACTGCCAAAGTGATCCTCCTTAAATGCAAATCTGATCCTGTTAACTTGCCAGCCAAAATTTTTCAATAAGCCCCTCTGCAAAGTCAAACGGTTCTGCCACTTGGCTGCACCAAACCATCTGTGGCTCTCAGAATATGCCACCCTGCCTTCAAACTGCCTCCTCCAGTAAATGCTTACTCCTGTGACTGGCTTTAGCTCAAGTGACACCTCTTTCTGGAGCCCCTTCTTATTCACTTACTGCCTTTCCCCACTTGATTCCTTGCTTTGGGTCACTACCAAACACTTTAATCATAGTGTTTGTAACACTTCTATTTCACTTCTTTGTCTCGACCAAAGTGTAATAAATTAAGGGCAGAAACGGTGGTGTATTCATTGCCAAGGTTCATGGGAGGCCCTTAATAAATGCTTATCAGATGGATAAAAATGACGTGTATGTCAAATTTGGGGGCTATTTATGAAGCCTGAGAATCTAATTCAGTTCATAAATAATATTAGGTATCTTTGTAGTTGTTTATTCTGTAGATTTATCAACCTTTACCCTAAGAGTCAAGTCATTCTGACCATGTTAGAAACCCTAATGTAAACTGCATATTTGCTGTCAGTTCTCATTGGTTTTTATTGGGTAACTTGAAATCATCTCAAAGACAAAATCTAAAAAAATATTTCTCCCTCCACCCTCCCCAAAAGAGCGAGGGAGGAGAAGGAAGAGAGAAATAGAACTAGTAACCAGCTTCCCTCCTAACTCTTAGTTCTCTCAAATTATCTTTTAATTCATAGAATCAGACTTTTAGAAACTGAGGGAATCTCAGAGATCAGATATCTAAAATAATACTCAAATTTTATAGGTGAGGACTCTGAAGCATAAAGAAGTTGAATTGTGTTAAGTCAGCTATGTAGGATAAGAAATGGAAGTGGAACCCAGATACTTAAGTCTAGTACCCCCAACCCACAAAGCCTAATCACTTAGTTCTCAGTTCAGACAGTGCATTAGAATCACCTATGTGCTTCTTAAACAGCATCTCAGGCTACCTACCTGCTTTCTGACCTCATTTCTGTGGTCCTAACCAAAGCTTATTGCTCCAAGCCAGGCTTCTAGGCTTCCAGTTTTCCCCTTCAATACAACTTTGCCAGATGGGTTTTCTTAAACCACTGCTCAACCCTTACAGCATAGAAGAATTAGCTGAGCTTTTGTTTCAAAGGTTACCACTGGACCCACTGTTAGCAACTGTGACTTAGTAGGTCTGGGGCAAGTCCTTCGACAAGCAATGAGAGGTGGATGATTTTCATACAGAGGGTCCAAAGATGATACCACAAGAAACCCTGCTCCAGTGAAACCCACGTTAATCTTCTGACCAGGCATCCAAGGCTCTCTTTCAACAGCCTATCCTCTTCAGTCTTGCTTTTCACTTCTTTCCAACTATTCAACCTCAATCTCAATTCTTCTTTCCTTTACTCATGTTACTCCCTCTTCCTGGAATTCACTTCTTTACCACCCTGAATACATTCCTTTCTGGATAAATGCTCTGCATCCTTCAAGGCCCAGTTCAAAGTCTACTCTCATGAAAATAGCACAACTCTTTCTCATACAGTTTTCACATGTCTATAGTGGTGAGTGTTATGCGACATAATTTAACATTTATATACTGTCTTAATGAGACATCTGAGTGGCATCTATCTTGATTGTGTGAGCTCTTAAGTAACAAGTCCATGTCACAGTTTTTAAACCACTAATGCATCATAGAAACAAAATAGCTAATTAGTAAAATATATTTAATTGGGTTGGAGAACTCAAAGGTTAAATCTAAGTTGTCTTTATTTGTATTTTCATTTTACAGTCAAAAAGAGTGAAATAGAGTGTCTCATAAGGATTTTTCACAACTTGGTGGGAAGAGGTGATATAAAACTTGCTAATGTTGGACTAGATCGTAACACATTTCTAGTGATCCTGCACAGCATATTTGGAATGACTGATGATGTGCTAATGAACAGGGGTAAGGAGTCATGGAGACTGAAATGGGCCAAGCTGAGATGGCAGATGTGTGTGTGTGTGTGTGTGTGTGTGTGTGTGTGTGTGTGTGTGTGTACACACATACATATATATATACACATATATTCAGTTTTCACCAAAGACTGAAATTTTTTAATGCCAAAACTGTAAATATAATTCTGGTAGTTCTACTGATTTATAATAGTAAATTTGATTTGATTGTGAGGATGGATTTTATTATAAAATCACTCAAGTTCTTTTCTCATAGCTGTAGTACTTTGAGAAAGAACCAGTAATAAAGTAAATAAGCTAGCAGTATTTTTTTTAAAAGATAAGTTTGTGGTTTCCATTGTTTTTGGATTCATATGCTGTAGACATGTAAAACATATAAAGACATGTTGACTTCTTCAACACACACACAAAAGAAAATTACTCATTATATTGAAAAAAATTAAATAATTTTGTATTTAAAATAGGAAATTATATAACGTACTTTTAGTGTTCAATTTGATGTCTTGATGTGTGTATACATCGTGAAAACCATATCATGTCATGTGGTGGTGCTCAGTTGTAGCCGATTCTGTGTGACCCCATGGACTGTAGCCTGCCAGGCTCCTCCATCCATGAAATTTTCCAGGCAAGAATACTGGAGTGGGTGGCCATTTCCTTCTCCAGGGGATCTTCCCAACCCAGGAATTGAACCATCATCTCTTGCATCTATTGCTTGGCAGGTGGGTTCTTTACCACTGAGCCACCTGGGAAGTCCATAGTCAAAATAATTAATGTTTCCATTACCCTCAAAAGAGTCAATAATATTTTATTTTCTATAGGATAATACCAAGATATCACTGGTAATTTTAAAAATAATGTGTTATTTTACTAATTGATCTTTAGGTATAATACAAATTCTTTAGAACAGGATTTTACCACTCTTTTTAGAGTGGTAAAAATTATCACATGGATTGTCTACATTGTTGGTCTTTTTTGCTCAAAATTGCCATACAAACGTAACAAGTGACGCTCATCATTAACCATGGGGAGGAGAATGGCTTCTTTCTGTAAAAATCTGTTGGAAATACACTTCCAATACTTTTGATTCTTTCAAGAAAGACTGTGCCCAAACCTTCTGTCCCCCTCTTTTTGGGAGGAAATACTTTTTTTTTTCTCTATTCATACTACTCTTGAATAATAGCTATAAATTACAATACACTAACAAGTTCTTTTTCTTTCAGTATTTTTTGCATTTGACAAAGACAGTGATAACTATATAAATGTGAAAGAGTGGCTTAAAGGATTATCAGTGTTTCTTCGAGGGACTTTTGAAGAAAAGCTGAAGTGTAAGTTGTCTACATAAATATTAACGTACATTGTCAATTTTATATTAATCCTTGAATTATTTTTTAAAAAAACATAAACAGCATTATTCTCTATAGCACTCTTGCAAAAGTAGTTCATGAGAGTTTAAAAACAAGGCAGATGAAATGGGTGACCGATTTCATAGGAGAGTCCCTAGACCCAGGACACTTCACTAGCTCTGTAACATACAAATACCACCAGGATGGCTCTTTGGCGCAAGGCCTGGGCAAAGCACAGCAGCTACAGGTCAGGACAGGTGCCAACTATGATCACAGGCAAGGCTGAGATCTCTGGGGCTGTGTCTGGGCTCAGCAGGAAATAGGCCTTGAATATGGGCAGCCACGCAGTTCACAGTGGGACTATTGCTTGTCTTTTCATCAGAGAAAATATGAGGGATTAACACAAAACAAGGTAAAGCACACAACTGTCAGACATCAACACTCTACTGTTAGAATAAGTGTAGGTGAATAAAGAGAGGGAATAAGACCGAGGCAATGAAATCCCAAAGGAAGAAGTATTATAAAGGGAGCTTCCTACAGAAAAGCATCATTAGGAATTCCAAAGACGAAAATCTCCCAATTCACAATTTTGTAGAGATAGCCCTGGCTCACCTCACCCGTACCATTGATGTGATGCATGTTTTCTATGTTTTACACCTCCTGTGCCAGGATTTGGAGTGTGAAACCTAGAAAGAGACTAGGAACAATTTTAAACAACAGGGTTCAAGGGAACAAATGTCAAATTACTTAGGAAAAACTGCAGAGTTCTGAGTATGTAAGCAGATTTTTATCCCTTCTACCACCTGATTCTGGATGTGGGATGTTCAAAAGAAAATCTCTAAGTGAAATACATGTTTTAAAAATGATAGTAACATTTTAAAGACTCATCAACTGTATTTGACATTTATGACTCTTGTTTCTCTGTTTTATTTGGGGGAGGCATCTTTCCCTTTTTTAATACTTAAAAAATTGAAGTATAATTGACATACAACATTGCATAATTCCTTTTTTTTCTTACATGTTTTCCCCCCCACTTTTCTCCAATCTGATTTTCACAGGATACCATTTAAGTATAGTAGCCACTTGTTCCTTATAATTGCGGTGTTCTTATACGGAAGTCTCACTGAGAAATGAAAAGTGAAGTTTCATGAATGTAAATTCTTGTGAAAGGGTTCATGACACAGTGCAGCTGGACATGATGAATTGCTGTTGTTTAGCCTTTAAGTCGTGTCCGACTCATTTGCCACCCCATGGAGTGTTGCCTGTTAGGCTCTCTGTCCATGGGATTTCCCAGGCAAGAATACTGGAGTGGGTTGCCATTTTCTTCTCCAGGGATCTTTCCCACCCAGGGATCAAACCCATGTGCCCTACATTGGCAGGTAGATTCTTTACCACTGAGCCAGCAGGGAAGCCAGGACATAATGAATAGCATCACACTATCAAAATTTTTTTCCTTTTCTAATCCCACTGCCTAAAAATACTTCATGTATTATACATTTCCAGACATGCTAATTTGGGGAAAATACTATTTCTAGTAGGGTTGTGTCACAAGTTCATATATGCTATATATTAGAAAAATGCAACAAAAGAGCTAATCTGATACTCTGGAATTTAATACCTGGTTCTTTTTGTTCCTCCCTACCTCCCTTCTTTTCTTCCTATCTTGCTCTTCTTTCTTTCCTTGTCTCTCTCTCTCTCCCCCTTCCCCCTTCCTTTCTTTCCAAAAACATTTAACTAGATTACTAACTCAAGAACTACTTCACTGCTATGTTCCCTGGACCTGAATAAGGTCATCTGTAGTGCTTACATGGTGCAGTGGAAATCATTCTCCAGGGAGAGATAGATCATTTTGGATAGTGAAATGGGCAGTCTCCAAGGAGATGACAGACTCACAACCCACTACCCAAATATATTGAAAAATGTTTTTTGTCAGTGATATAGTGATGTCTATACACTAGCTTACTCTGTGTAAGAAGGAAATTATAGCAGTAAGATACACATACGTATTTATGTGTATATATGAAAAGACTTTACACACAATATGTGTGTATATATATATATATATATCACAAAGGATATTTAGTCTTGTGGAAAGATTTATAAAATTTTCTACTGTGTAGAATGTTGTTGTTCAGTCGCTAAGTCATGTCTGGCTCTTTGTGACCCCATGGACTGCAGCACACCAGGCTCCTCTGTCCTCCACTGTCTCCCAGGATTTGCTCAAATTCATGTCCATTGAGTCCATTGAGTATAGGCTGTAGATTGTATAGACTGTTTTTATCCTTCTTTATTTACATACTGAAATAACTAAGACTAATGACATTTTAACTATTTTTATCCATGTCTATAAACTTCTTATGCTTTGACAAGTTTGTTTTGAAGTTTATTATTTCAATGGTGATGGTTACATTTCTCGAGAGAGAATATATGACATGTTGAAGAACAGTCTACACCAACAGTCACCTGGAGAAGAGACTGATGAGGCAATAAGGGAGTTGGTAGATATAGCGCTGAAGAAAATGGTAAGAATAAAAAAGCTGTAATCCATTATATCCGGTCAAGTGGATGTGAGAAAGCTAAAGAAATTATTTATTTCCCTACATAGTGAATGTAACCTTTGTGAGGGCAGAAGTTCTTGTTTGTTCTCTGCTCTATCCATTGCCTAAAACAGTGCCTGGCTGATAGTGGTTACTTCATAAATATTTATGGGATGGCTGGGTGATTAAATGAATCACTACATTAAATGAATGTTAATTTTATTTATTATTGTATTATCAGTAAATCCTCATTATCTGGGAAGGAGGGTGATAGATTTAGTTCTTTTAAAATTGAATGCCATTGTAGTCTGTCTTCATGACCTTTGCTTTCTTATCCATCTCAACACTCATTATAATGAAATAACCCTTATAAAGTGCTTACTACATGCTGGGCCCTTCACAGAAGTTTAATATTTAAACATGTTTTATCTTCAAAACAATGGTATGAAGTAGAAAATATTATCTCTATTTTTCAGATGAGAAAACTGAAGTGCAGATAGGTTTATACAAGGTCATGATGGAAAATGAGGTGCAAAATTTATCTTTCAGTGAAACCAGTAACACCTCTTTATTATGGCCATAGTGATTTTTTTTTCTTCCCGTGACCCTAAACTGGATACCAATGGTTTAAGAATCCGAGGTGCCAGGGTCCAGCCCACTACCCCTTTGGAGTTCAGGAAGTAACAGATGAGGGGGTCTGCCCAGTCTCAGATTCAGCTAACAGACCACAGGGGGTCCTCTTCCATTAACATGCTCAATAGCCCCTGTGAGGGGGAGGGCAGACTTCTTGAGAGACAGTATCCTTTCCAGTACCACACCCACACCCACTCCCCCTTCTTAAAATACTTTTTTTTTTTTTAAATTTACTTACTTGGCTGCACTGGGTCTCAGTTGCAGCACATGGGATCTTTAGTTGCAGAGTGCAGGATCTGGTTCCCTGAAGAGCGACTGAACCTGTCTGGGCTCCCTGCATTGGGAGCATGGAGTGTTAACCACTGGACCACAAGGGAAGTCCCCCACCCCCTTCTTTTGCAAAGAAAATTTTATGGAGTGAATCTTTTCCTGAAAATTATTCAAACCTTTTTTAGACACCCCCCCCCCAAGCAACCTTGATTTAGTTATGCCCAGAAATGAAAAAATAAGGACCCATCAAATCAAATCCGAATTGAATTAAGCAGTTAAAACTATTCATAATCTACACACACGATTTAGTTAATTTCCCATAGTCCCTGTCATGAACACTGCATTCCAGCCTGGTCTGTCTTTTTCCTGACTTGCAGTCCGGCTTACTGTCATAATCCATGTTGAGCCATTCTCCCGCTTTTCCTCCTGACACCTCTCCACCTATCTACACCCCAACCATCCTGAAGGGACTAGCAGGAGTCTGCTAGCTCTTCTCATGATCCTAGTCCTTCTTGCTCTCTCAGTGCCTGCTCCTTATTAAGCAACTTATTAAGCAACTTCACTTTTATACATTTTACGTTATATCCTTGTCTCAAGTTTAAGAGATGCTTTGTGAAACAAGACTAAGCTTAAGAATGTTTGGCACTATTTTTATCACAAAAGTAGCAGTATTATAATGGGCTTCCTCTAATTTTATTTCCCCAGTTCGGGTAGAAGTCCTTTAAGGATTCTAATTATTTGATTATTTACTTATTTGGCTGCACCAGGTCTTCGATGCGGTGTGCAGGATGTTAGCTGCCAGCCCACCAGGGAAGCCCCCCTAGGGACAGGGTTTTATATGTTTAAGGGAACTCAAGTATCTCAGCCTGCTTGGGCTGCTATGACAAAGTGTCATACTCTGGGTAGATTAAACAACTGGAATTTATTTCTCACAATTCGGGGAATCAGAAGTCGAAGATGAAAGTGTCAGCAGGTTCACTTCCTGGCTGAGAGCTCTCTTCTTGCCTTGCTGACAGCCACCTCCTCAGTGAGTCCTCACATGGCAGAGAGAGGGAGCTTTGGCCTTTATTTTACTCACAGGGACACTAATAGCACGTTGGGGCCCTACCTTCATGACCTCATCTGAACCTAATTTTCCTCCCAAAGACCCCCACCTTCAAATATGATCCCATTGCAGTGGTTAGAGCTTTCATTTTGGAGGTGTGGAGAGACATTCTATTCATAATATCAGGTATTAGATTAAAAGGAACAAAGTAAGTTGCCTCCATAAATAAGCATCTTTTGATGTGTGCAAGTAGTGCCTACAAAAGTGTGACTTGGTAAAATCTTTTATTCTAGTTATTTTCCATGCAGAATTAAAATTAACTACTCTGTCATTTACCAAGAAATCATCTTACTCTCTAGGATTATGACAACGATGGCAAGATATCTTTTGCAGATTTTGAAACAGCAGTGAAAGAAGACAGACTTTTGTTGGAAGTGTTTGGACCATGTTTACCAGATGCAAAGGTACAGTGGCAGCAGTGAACTGATTTGGGGGAAATTTTCAAAGGATCTGAAAAGAAATACTTGCTAGACACTGACCTCTATAGGGTTTCAACCCACTGCTGAAGTTCAGGCAATCAAGGTCTCTGCCCCATCTTAGCATTTGGGACCCAAGACAGTAGTGACCAAGGAATTATACTCAAGACTCTTTTTCAGCTTTTAACCACCTTAACCATACACAATTCCTAATATTCTGGATGTTAATATTTTCTCCCTCCAAACCCAAGGTATACTGGCTTGCTTGAGATAGAACAGCAAATACAGAATGGATTCAGCAAGAACCTACCATAAACTGCTAGGAGAAAACTTGATCTCTTTCTCATTTGCTGTCAATGAGAATACACTTTCAAAAATTTTGGACACATGCATAGTACTTTATAGTATTTTATTTGTGCTCAAAAGTATTGAATTTGACAAAGGTTTTCTGAGCCAGAAGAGCCAGCCTGTTAATTAACTTCACTATTTTTTTTTTTCCAGCAGCAGTAACTTTATTTAACTCAAAGCTAGCCAAACTTATTTAAGCAGTTATTTTGAGCAACTGTGCTTTGCAAACATGTGATATAGGAAGAAACTTTTTATTCTCTGCAGTAATTTAGGCAGATGATTTTGTGGATGAATTTGCATAATGTTAAGCTATCCTTCATAGCTCAGTTGGTAAAGAATCCGCCTGCAATGCAGGAGACCCCGGTTTGATCCCTGGGTTGGGAAGATCCCCTGGAGAAGGGACAGGCTACCTACTCCAGTATTCTGGCCTGGAGAATTCCATGGACTGTATAGTCCATGGGGTCACAGAGTCAGACCCAACTAAGTGACCTTCACTTTCACTTTTTCACTTCAAGCTCTCTTTATTCAGATTCGTCCACCAAAATGGTAAGCTATCCTTGGGCTTCCCTGTTGGCTCAGACGGTAAACAATCTGCCTGCAATGCAGGAGACCCGGGTTTGATCCCTGGGTTGCGATGATCCCCTGGAGAAGGGAATGGCAACCCACTCCAGCATTCTTGCCTGGAGAATTCCTGGACAGAGCAGCTTGGCAGGCTACAATCCATGGCGTCCCAAAGTCAGATACGGCTGAGCAACTAACACTTTCACTTTCAAGCTATGCTTAAGTCACCTCAGCTTGTCCTGCTGTAGTTTATCCCCACATTTTAACTGTCTGGCAACCTGTATTAAAAATCTATGTGTAAAAGGCAAACTTCTCTTTTTAAGAGGACTGATGGGTTAAACAGTATAGAACAACAGACTGGAGGAAGTACTTAGGTTCAGATGGAACCACCAGGGTTCTTCAGCTGCTCCCCTCGAGTCCATCCATAGCCCAGTTATCTAGAGTCTTACTACTCCAAGTATCATCTCTGCACCCTGGTATCACCTAGAAACTTGTGAGAACTGCACTCTCAGACCCCTCCTCAAACCAGCTGAATCAGAATCTTTTCTTTTTTTAGTGTGTGACACAATTAAGGTTTATTTTCTCTCTCATCTCATGGTCCATATTGTGTATGTGGCCAGGGATGGGGGGGGAGTGCTGGCTTCCAGGGTCACAGAAACGGTCAGGGACACAGAAACCACACAGCAGCTGCTCCCTTCAGGACTATCAGAGAAAGGTTTTAACTGACATAAAATACACCTGTCATGAAATTTATCTTAACCAATTTTAAGCATCCAGTTCAATAGTGGTAAGTACATTGATGATATTTTGCAACCAATCTCCAGAACTCGGCTCATCTTGCCAAACTGAAACTCTATACCCATTAAACAATTTCCCATTCCCATCACCCACCAGCCCCTGCCACCACCATCCGAATCTGCATTTTAATAAGACCCCAAGGTAGAGACTCAAAACACCTGAAGTCTGAAAAGCCTGATCTAGACAGCAACTTGCTCTAATTCTATGCTGAAGTCTCTTAACGTATTTTTTGACTAAGAGTGCTGCAGAAAGTACAGCTGACCTCTGAACAATACAGGTTTGAACTGGGAGGGTCCACTTATATGTGGAATTTTTTTCTATTAATAAATAGATACTATATGATCCATGATGGGTTGAATCTGAGGATACACAACAGCAAATATGGAAGGCAGACTGTAAAGTTACATGTGGATTTTTGTGTGGAGGGTCAGCAACCCTAACCCCACGTTGTTCAAGGGTCAACTGTATATCTAATTATCTCACAAGGAAGAAGGGCCAGTCCCCTTGCCTGCAGCTTCTTTTAATATCATCCACAACTCAGTGCCATCCTAGCAAGCTCGCATAACGTCATAAATGAAGGTGAAACTTTCTAACCTATGTTCAAATTCAATCCATTAGGCAAGAGATCCTTAGGATAGGGAGAAAAGAAAAAGAGACACCATCTGGTATGGGCCTCCTCAGGTTACCGTTATCAGCAAAAAAAGAAAAAAGGGAAACAGCCTGGACATACTTGAACTTCCAATTATGTGGCCCACTGACAGTATTCTTGCCTGGAGAATCCCAGGGACGGCGGAGCCTGGTGGGCTGCCATCTATGGGGTCGCACAGAGTCGGACATGACTGAAGCAACTTAGCAGCAGCAGACAGGAAAAAATTGTGGGAAGTAGTGGTAAAAGTCCACCATTTACAAATACTGATTTGTTTCTGCCACAGATGAAGTAAATTATCTTTGAAGTTAACTAAAGCATATACGCTTCTCATTTCAGCTTTGGTTCTAATAGTTTATTAACTTTTTTGCTTTACAGAGTTGTCTTGATTTTGAAGCCCTGGCATTCCAACACATCCTGACTTCTAGTTTTTGAATGTTATTCACACAAAATTATTAAAATCAGAAACAGATCCTGGTCACCTGTCTTTATATTGTAAAGTACCTATATTTGCTTCAATTGGTTTACATACAGTGATTGCAACATGAGAAATAATGTTGTAATGAATGGTTTCTATAATATTAAGTATGGATCAAAATAACATCAATTGATATAATAAGTAATGATAAATTAATTTGTTAAGTTAAGCCAACAACCTTAGATCTTGGGGCAAATGTTGTGAATCAGCCATTCACAATTCTCTTTTCTCTTGCTTCCTCAAAAAGAGAAACAGAAAACCTAAACATCTGACATTCTAGACTCTTCCGTTTAGGAATGGCAATGGGCCCAATTCCAGCCAATAAGATGTAACCAAAGTCACTGAGTGGAGGTTCTGGAAGAGTTTTATTTTTTTTAAAGGGACATAATTGGCTGTTATGTTCTTTGTTCATGATAAACTAACTTTAAAAGATGATACTAAGTTAGACAAGTAGCTTGAATGAAACTACAAAGAAGAGAGTGCATTAAAAAAAAAAAAAATACCAGCAGTAAAATCTCTTCAAGAATTCAAATGACAGCCTAAAAATAAAAAATAGTCCTTTAAAAATATTAATTTACTGCAGGCAATTTATATCCTTCTTCTTTGTTTTAAAGGACGATTTCTATGCACATCTTCCACTTTGTCCTCTGGAGGCTTTGGCACAGATGAAATTACCTAGTTTTAAAAAAAGAACCACCAACAGTTTAATTTTTATAATAGAAGAGTAATAAACTATTAGAAGAGGTAACATGTACACCCAGTAGTTTAATCCTTGCCATCAGCACATTTAAGGCAGTCAGCCCAGGTTCAAGGTGCAGCCTACAATCTAGACACAGAGCAAAGTTTTCTGTCCAAGTACTGATGGGAGTAAAATTTTTAAAGCCAAGAAAAAATTTTGAGGGGAGAAAAGCAAATGTATGCTCTACTTTAACATTCCTTTGTAGATCTGTTATTTTATGAAGTCACTTGTAATTTTATAAATACAGAGAGATACCCTGGTTTTGTGTAACTTGAAATTAGATAATGTTTGACAAGGAGGCTCCAGCCAGGATGGTGGAAGAAAAATGTAGAGAAATAAGCAAAAATGCTAGAATCCTCAATTTCTTAGGGAAAAATGAAACCAAATATATCAGAAACAAAGTAGACAATATAAGTTAAAGCACATACAACAGTCTTCACTTAAAATGGAAAATTACTAGAATCTAACATAACTGGATTTAGTATTTCTTCTTCTACAAATTCTACAATTTCTAAATCTAGGATTTGGACTTTTTCTTGAAAATACAGTCAGCTCTGGCTAAGATAACTATGTATGTGTATCTGCGTCTCAGTCTATCTGCACCTGAAGGCTGGGTGCCAGCACAAGCAAAAATATTGTTATAGAAGTTTAAGCATAAACACTGTGTCCCTCAATTTTTATTATTATAAAATAATTCCTCGTCCTAAACTGGATATAACTGTGATGTTAAGAAAAGATACATAAAATAATCTACCTTAGCCTTTCTTAATCACATTTGTGAAATATATGGACCACTATGTGAAAAGCACTTTTTGAACCTGAGTTCAATACAAGAGAATGGTCTTTCTCCCTCAGATTATGATTTCTAAAGACTTGCCCCATAGTAAGGTATCTTTCAAAAGCTATCTCAAATGTTAACTTTTATTTGTGCTTAGAAAATGAAAAATGATAATATAAATAACATTAAAAAACTACTACCTAAGGAGGACAATCTATCAATAGGCCTAGTCTACTTAAGAAATTTAAAATTAAAATCCAGACCTTCAGGCTTAATCTTTAGAAATCTTACCTTCTTTTTTCTATGATTATCAAAGAAGCAAAATAAGCATTTGAATTTTTTTTATTTCTAATTGTGAACTTGAGAAATAAATTATAGTAATTTCCCCTCAATGAAGTAGTTCTCCACATTGGCTCAATATTAGAACTATCTGGAGAGGGATAGTTTTGTTTAAAAAGGGAGGGCCTGGGCTTCATTCTCATAGACTGATCTGACTGAAACTACTGCTTTTATATTTTCTACCTAGAGTAACATAAAATAAATTTAAAGAAAGGATTAAAGGTATCAAAACAAATACATATCTGTAAGTCAAATTCAGTTACTTCAACATAGAATTGTAGGAAAACATATCTAAAAATTAAAAATGGAAAAAAAAGAATGACAATACTGAAGTTCCTACAAATAATTCTCCACTTAGCTGTTAGTCCTTATAACCAAACTGTCTCTTAAAAGTTTCTTTTTTAAACGACCTTACCTCTTTAAGTTTATTCCGAATTAAATTCGCTGTTGTATTCAAGGAGTCATCATGCATGTCCACTTTAGGAATGTCTGGTAACCGAGGGCCAATCATAACCTCATTACTACTTGTGCATGCTTCAAGAAGAGTTTCACGTTTACAGTCACCTTCTCTTCTTCGTTTCCGCTCCTGCAGTTGTGTTGTCCTAGGCATAAATCTGTCAACTGCCTCTGAAGGAGTAAGAGCCTTCGGTGCGCCACGGCGGGCCAATGAATTTTGTAAAGTTTTCATCTGCATTTTCTGCAGAGAGTCACAGTGGTCACAATGCCCCAGTGTTTCATCAGAGTTTCTACCATCCTGAGAGGAGTTTGATGGTCTGTCTACATGTTCTCCTGATGAACATTTACACTTGGGGGAGAAATAACACAAAGGCAACTCAGAACAATAAGGAAGACAAAGATCTGAGTTTCCAGTAGAAGTGTTCAGAGAGGCTGCAGGAAATCCAGATGTCTTTGAATGGAAGTCCCCTCTAAAGTCTTTTGCATCTTTATGCTTCTTTGTCATGTAATGATCTGTATGTTACAATTTAAAAGGCAGAGAAAGGGAAACAAAAATGGTTCATTTACTGTTTTCATCATGTAGAAACATATAATTTTAAAAAGAAACATTACTTTAAGATGTTAATGAATGCTACCCTAAAAAATTTATTCTTGAACAAGTACTGTATTTACATGGTTTAAAAGCTAAAAAGGTTATCTGTCCAGTCTTCTTCTCCCTCCCACTTAGCCCTCCTGTTTTCCTATAATACCCACTTCTCTGCATCTCTCTGCTTTCCAGTTAACTCTCAATCTTGGGGAATTTTTCCATGTCATTACACAGAAAACTTTTTATATCTTCAAAGTATTTTTACTGTTTGAACGTATCGTGCTTAGTTTGTGTTTGTAGTTTTTAAAGGAAACAACATGCTGGGTCCGTATTTTATCATTTCTTTCGCCACACATACAGGTTTTCCTGGAGCCAGTTATTTACACCTTTACACAGATTCTAGTTCAGTGCCTACGAATGACCAAAGACTCCGAACAGCTCTTGCCAAAACTTCAGGTAAGTTTTCCACTTCTCTCTTCCCACTGCCACATGTCCCTTATCCAATCAGTCAGAAACTCATCATATTCAATAGCTTTTTAGACACTGTCTTTGCCTTTTAACCAAAGGGTGAAAATTTGCTAATTTGAGCCTCTAGAATTATTCAGATTTCAGACCACACACACTATCATAGTCCAGTACTGACTCCTCTAGTTCTACAATCCATGAACTAGATCCTGACTCCATTCTGTGCACTGGGAGTTTGTGTCCAGGGCAACTTGATTAGAAACATGCGGCATCTGGCCAGCTGGTGTTGATCAAAAGTGGAACTTTTCCACTGTTTTCAGTTTTATATTAGCAGTTCAAACTGGTCTGCACATCAGAAGTTGTTTCTCACTGCCTTTCGGTCAAAGCCTTAATTCCTCAGCGTGGACACAGGCCTTTCACGTTCACCTACTGTCTCCTTTTCTAATCTCAGATTTACACGTAAACTGCCGTGTTGTGGTTATCATGTATTACTCACAGTTCCTTAAAATGCATGACGCTCATTTATTCCTCTGGCCCATCTTTCCATCTGTTCCTCTCCCTTTCTGGGTAATGTCTACTTACCCTTTAGAACTCAGCCACCTTTCTCATTCTGTAGGAATCTTCCATGAAATAACACCTATCCCTTCCCAGCCCAGATTACATAGCATTCTGTAAAGAAAAAACTTCGTAGCTTATAGTCACCAGACTGGGAAAACTCCAGGAAGATAAACTCAGCAAAATGCCTGACACATAGGTATTGTTTAGTAGTAGGCTTTACATACCTTTATTTTTAGTCATCCTTGCTATATAAGCATTCCTCTCTTGTAATTTTTTTCTGGTTTCCTCAACTGTTTCAAATTCTGGAGCATAGCACACATGAAGCAACCCACCAAAGAAACTCTGTTCATCCATTTTTCTCTTGGCTATCCTAAACAGAAATACACGATATCATGGTTTACTAATCTAGATTTACTTAGGGTGAAAGCTTAACTAGTGTACAATGCATTGATCTAAAAAGCAAAGTCCAGATTTTGTTGTGTCTATAAATCCTATAGCTTGGGAGTTAAGATGCTCTGCACGTGAATGGTATTGACTCTACTGATCCACTGCATATTCTCTCAGAGCCTTTCTTCCCCTCTCCAGAGAGTCTTCACAGGTTTTAAGCTAAGTTTTCCAAACATATCCAGACTCCCTTTAACCAACACAGAATTCAGCTGGTTGGCCTGAGGTACACAATCTGTGGTCATGAAATAGATTCTGTGTTAAAAGGCCCTCGAGAATTAGCTCATGCCTAGCTTAGCCTTTTTAGCACAATGTGTTCCTATAATGGGGTTCAAAGATAATAAATTAATAAAAAATTACAATTATAAACCTTTAATAATGGAGGAAACACAAACATGTAACAGTAAATGAGAAAAGGAGAGGATAGTATTCATTTAATGTATACCTACTAAACATCTATGAATGGCCAGGAATTACTACAAAATTAAGTACTTCTGTGTTCAGGGAAAATGGTAAGAAATATTCACTGAGATTTTACCATGTGCCAGGCAGTGGCCTAAATGTTTAAATGCTTCACTTGAAATCACACTTCTCAACATCCCTATGATGACTCTGAGGCATCATTTGTCCATGTTCACCTTGGTTTGTGGAGCCAGGATTCAAATCCACATGTCACACTGTCTGGCCTATAGTAAAAGGGGTATGACAGATGCAAAAGCTTCATGGAATGAATGGACAATGAGAAATTATGCTTCCCTAACAATGAGGAGCTGGCAAGTTGGTTAGGGTAGTGAGATTATACATAAGAGCAACTGGAGAACAATATATGACCCATATTCCCCAGTACTATTTATAGCACAGAAAATGTGAATTGTAATAGCCAGAGAAGGATGGGTCTTAAAGTATATTAGTGACAAGAATATGAGATAAGGCATTTCATATTTCCCTTACTAGAGCAGAGGATTCATGCTATACAGAAGAAAAAAAAGATGGGGTCAATTCATACAGGTGCACAACAAGAAACGTAACAGCTAACGTTTCTGCGTTCTGAACAGAAGGCATTTGCTAAGCCCTTTACATGGATTATCTCAGTTCATCCTCATACAACTTCAATAAGTAGATCCTTTTTTACCATACACATTTTATAGAACAGGAAAACAGGTTTAATGGGATTAAATAACTTGTCCAAAGTCATGATGTTAGTAAGCAGTGGAACCTGAAAACTTAAGTCCAAACCCAGTTTTTAATCGACCACACTACAAGACAGAAAATGGTTAAGCATGGGGATGACCTGATGGACAGACTTTTGACAAAGCTAACACTTACATTAAGAATATTAGAGAAAAATAAAAAGCCATGTTAGATTACTGGGTAACTCATCAAAGAGTGAGGGAGGCCAAAATGATAGCAATGGGAACAGAGGAAATGAGACACTGCTTAACTTGCATATTACCTTGCGCTTTGTAAACTGAGAAATTTAATAAGATAAACTTCTGTAAAGTCTTCTGCTGGGTATTCGTCTAGAGCATTATACTGTTCAATTGCACCATATAGAGCAAATCGCTCAACTAATTCCTTCATTGCTCCCACTGCAGGAACTCCTTGTATTAATAAGTACCAAGACTCCAAATTGATTGTATATACCTAAAAGAAATGTAGACACATTAAATGTATTTCACAAACAAGCCTAAGACAAACCTGTTATTAGTTTTTAAAAAAAGCTGAAAACAAGAACTACTCTGTTCAGGTCTGCAGAACAGTTTTTTAGAAATCTGCCCCTCTCTTTGCATAAACAATAATTCACCCTACGTGTGACGGGTTCGAGCTAAAGCACATAATAGACTATCTCCTCCAATCGACATGTCTTCCGAAGTTGCCTCGGTAAATGTTACAGGAAAGAGTTAAACATTCACTACTGTAAACACGTAAGATACGACTAAAACCGTTTTCACGGAGCTCCAACAGTTGACTAAAGAGGCCGCGAGAGTACCTGGTACCTGAGTACAAGCGTTCCTCACACTCATCTCCAGCATAATGGACGTGACCGCAGCCTTTCAAGACTTTATTTACATTAACTAGGCGTGTGAAGCTACAGCTCACATAAAGCTGCTGACGACAACGAATGAAACCAAAATCACTTTACCTTCACAGCGCGAAGCCGTCGGCCCTCCCGATACTTGGCTCTCGAGTCGCACACAGCCCTTTGGACGTGGTGGTCGAATACGCCGCCAATTTGCCCTCCGCCCGACGCCATCTTGCCGGCTTTGGCCCTCGCCGAGAGGACAACATCCGCCTTGTTGCCCTCCTGATTATCCAATAAGAGAGAGGGGTGGGTCAAGGCGCGCCGCGATTGGCTGAAGGATCGACAGGGTTGGCCATCGTTTCCTGTGATCAAGTAGTCGGCGAGCGAGCTGCCGCCCTCCAGCGGCGTGGCGGAGCGGCCCGGCGAGCCGGAGTGGGCTTGCTTGCCGTTCCCGCTACCGAGGCGCGGCGGGCGCGGCGCGGCGCGAGGGGCGGGGCCTAGGGGGCGGGGCCGAGCGGGCTCATCTGGCCCAGACGCCCTCGGCCCGCAGTTAGCTCGGGTCCGCCAGGGTGGGCTTCCGTGGGCGTCCTCGCTTGCAGAGGATGTGGGGCAGCGGTCGCCTGGCGGGTTCTGGTGGCGGGACGGCCGTGACCGTGGCCTTCACCAACGCGCGCGACTGCTTCCTTCACTTGCCGCGGCGCCTAGTGGCCCAGCTGCGCTTGCTCCAGGTAACCCGCCCGCCCCACGGACTCCCCAGCCCGGACTCGGGACTCCTGGGGGTGGCCGTCTGCGGGCGCCCGCGACCCGGGCCTTTTCGGGACGCAGCGGCCGCTCGGGCGTCTCTCCCCGCGCCGCCGACCTGTTCAGAAGCCAGACCGTGGGCCGCTCTGGAGCAGGGCCGGTGCGGGCGATCTTTGCAGCCCTACCACGTCGGGTGCAGCCCCAGGCCTTTGCGTTAACTTGCCGTACGTATTCCAGGTCTTTACTCGGTGAAACTGGGCTTTCCAACATCCTGATAATTCTTCCTCTGAGTTCTGCTGTTCCTCACTCCAGGATGGAAAAGCTTTGGAGGAGTCGGGTTTGTTTTTGCGGGTTTTGTTTCGTTTCGATCGTAAAAGACGTTTTTCCTGCCAGTGATTTCCAGGTGCTCCTGCCTGGCTGTGGCCTAGGAGTCCCTGTAAATTAATAGAGACTGAGCCTCGAGCGAGATAGGTTAACAAGATGAGGGTTCTCGCTGCGTCTCCGCTGCTCAAGAATACCTCCGAGATGTGCCCGGAACGTGCAGTGGGATTATGCGTACTTGGACCTCTGCAGTTAGTTGCCCTCTGGACATTCTGATTCTGGTAGTTCATAGTTCTAACCATATCCCTAGTTTCGTAATTATAAAATAGAGGCACCTGGTCTACGAGTTTGAGTGTGCTATGAGGACAAAAAGAATACTTGAAATCTTTGAAAATCCTGGATGCATAGTACTCACTACGGGCTAATCCTTGCAGGAAATATTTAGGAGTTTGCAATAATTTTAAATATCCCACCTCTCCATTTTAGCTACTTACCTTTAACTACTTTTCTAGATTGTTTTCCCCCAGTCTTTCAAAGCATGTTAATTTCAGTATATCCTGCCATTGTTGCTTTTATTATAGAGAGTCTCTTGGGGCTTCCCAGGTGACAGCTAGTGGTAAAGAATCTTCTGGCCAATGTAGGGGACGTAAGAGACGCCGGTTGGATTCCTGGGTGGGGAAGATCCCCTGGAGGAGAAAATGGCAACCCAGTCCAGTATTCATGCCTGGAGAATTCCAGGGACAGAGGAACCTGGAGGGCTACAGTCCATGGCATGGCAAAGAGTCACTGAGCATCTGAGCAGCAGACAGTCTCTAGGCTCTCATGAGCTATCCTTCATGGCAGAAGATGAGTTAGTTTTGTCACCAAGTCCTAGGTAGATCCTGCCGCCCCTTGCGCTCAGTCAGCTCTGATGGAAATTTAAATCATCACCTCAGGAGTTTATCGGAAACACTCCTCACCTGATGAGCTTATAGGAGTGCTTCCTTACAGTAACTAATTTGCTCCTAGAATGTGGGTGCTGTATTAGGTTTAATGGTCTTCAACTTTGTTTTAAATTTTGAGCTTTTGATAAGTATTTGTAAGAATTAATTCATGGATATCTTTTTGAAACTTAAACCCCTTTAGCCTTGGAACAAACTGTTGTTTCCATCTAGCCTGTGTCAGAAGACTAGGCCAACTCTTCTCCCTAATTATAAAAGTAATACATGTTATGTAGAAAATTTGGAAAGCATGGAAAACTGTAAACAAGAGAATAAAAGCTACCCATAACTCCGAAACGAAGAGATAACAAATGTTAACAGTTTGGATCAAATCTTCCAGTTTTGTTTCAAATCTTCGTTTTATTTCAAATCTCTATTTTTAACAGAAATCGAGGCCTGCACGCACTGGTAGTTTTGTATACTGATATTTTCTTGCGGTCTTGTGAGTGTTTTATTTTATTAAAAGGTAATTGTCATTTTTTTTTTTTTTGAAAGTTGCTCAGTTGTGTCCAACTCTTTGCCATCCCATGGATTATGGAGTCCATGGAATTCTCCAAGCCAGAATACTGGAGTGGGTAGCCTTTCCCTTCTCCAGGGGATCTTCCCAACCCAGGGATCAAACCCAGGTCTCTTGCATTGCAGGCGGATTCTTTACCAGCTGAACCACCAGGCAAGCCTGGTAATTGTCATTTTTTAGAGGTTGATTAGCGTTCTGTCATAAGTTTGACATAATTTAATTGTTCACTGGTTGAACATTTATATTGTATTCAATTTTTAAGACATTAAAAAAAAGTTAAAAGTAACATATCTTTGTGTAATATATAATAAAACGTTTTATTTTCTGGTTAAAATAGGCTTTCAGAAATTATTGAGTTAGAAGGCATAAACAATTTTTAAATATTTATTTTTGGCTGTGCTGGGTCTTCACTGCTGCACGTGGGCTTTCTCTAGTTGTGGCGAGCAAGGGCTGCTCTTTGTTGTGGTTCGAGGACTTCGCGTCTAGGCGGCTTCTCTCCTCTCCTTCTGGAGCACAGGCTCTCGGGCACGTGGGCTTTGGTGGTTGTGGCACATGGGCTTAGACTGCCCCATAGCACCGGGCGTCTCCCCGGAGCAGGGATGGAACCCGTGTCCCCTGCATTGGCAGGTGGATTCTTAACTACTGGACCACCAGGGCAGCCCCCATAAATAATTATTAAGGCAAAAAGTCATGAATTGGGAGTTAATAGGTTGGATTATTTTTACATCAGCTGAAGCATTGAATACATAATACAGATAATGCTGTAATGGGAAAACATTTAGAATGATTTTCTGAACTGTATCAGACTTACCTTTTTTTTTTCCCTTTCAGTTTTATTGAGATATAATTGACATACAGCTCTGTATAAGTTTCTTTTCTAATATTTATTTATTTATTTGGCCGTGCTGGGTCTTTAGTTGCCACTCTCATGACCTTTGATCTTTGTTGCAACTTTCAGGGATCGGACCCGGGCCCCTGAATTGGTGTGCAGGGTCTCAGCCACTGGACCACCAGGGAAGTCTCCCTGTGTCCATTTAAAGTGTACAGCATAATGGTTTGACTTGCATCGTGAAATGATTATCAAAATGTTTTTTGTGAACATCTATCATCTCCTATAGCTACAAAATTATAGAAAAGGAAAAAAAATGTTTTCCTTGTGATGAGAATTCAGCGTTTACTTTCAACCACTTTCGTGTATTAATGCAGCAGTGTTCATTGTATTTACTATGTTCCTAAACGCTCTAAAAATAGATATTTTGATTCTTGGATGGCCCTGCTGAATCAGACTCTTGGGGAGTGGGCTTCAGGCATCTGTAGCTTTGTTAATAAGAGTATCTTAAGGCTTCTTGGTTGCACCGAGTCAAGACCCACTATCCAGAATCATAACAGTGTTTATAGTGAGAGAGACCATCGGTATCCAGGTCATTCCTGTACTTTAATGTGTAAGGAAGTCAGCCAGTACATTTCCATTCAGTTAATTTGCCCTCATCTATAACTCACCTGTCCTCCCAGGTGGCTACGTGGTAAAGAATCTGCCTGCCAATTCGGGAGACCTGGGTTCAATCCCTGAGTCGGGAAGATCCCCAGGAGAAGGAAATGACAACCCACTCCAGTATTCCTGCCTGGAAAATCCCGTGGACAGAGCACCCTGGCAGACTGCAGTCCATGGGGTCTCAAAAGAGCTGGACATGACTGAGTGACTGAACAACAATAACTCACCTACCTCCCCCACGCTCAGCTTCTCACTACTTCTTCCATAACCCAGCTCCTTCCCACCTCTATACTCTTACTCAAGCTATTCCCTAAAACATTTTCTGCATCCGATGCTACTAAAAACGGCATAATTCTACCTCCCCCACGTAGTTTCAGATTCTCTCTTGCCCATATTTGTCTCCTTTTCAGAACTTCACTGTGTTTATGTGATAATAGCTCACTTGTTATACTCTGTGTTTCAAATATTATCTTATTATCCAAGTCCGTGTTTCAAGACTGGGTACCCAGAGTATGCTTTAACTCAGGATTTCTTAACCTTGGCACTATTGACCTTTTAGGCTGGAAAATTTCCTGTTGTGGGGCTCTGTCCTGGGTAATGTAGGATATTATTTAACAGCAACTTGGCCTCTGCCCAACTAGAGCCAGCAACACCCCTCCTCCCCGTTGTGACCCGGAGTATCTCAAGACATAGCCAAATGTCTCCTGGGGGACAAAGTTACCCTCAGTTGAGAACCACTACTGTACCTCAGTTACTTTGTCTGCATTGCTGAAGCAGGGGAGTGGATTCAAATCCACACTGAGTGCAACCACATGAACCTGAGCAGCTCCCCAAAAATAACCAGGTACAGTTTTGCATCTCCTTTGTGTTAGCCAGAGATGAGCCAGGCCTGGGACCTGGCTGAACTAAGGCATTGCAGCCTGTGGTTTTACCCAACAGTTCCCTTCAGTTGATACTGATACCCATGGATTTGGGCAAAACTAGATGTTCAGTCGTTTGTTGATTTGATTGAACTCCTGGAAAAGGGGCTCCTTTCTCTACAGTCTGTCCTTTTCTTCCCTCTGCCTGAGTGCCCAGGGGCTCTGTGGTCCAAGTGAATGATTTTTGACATAAAAATGGACTCAGAACATGAGTCTGCAAAGTTTACTAAATGCAGCTGAACATATGGGTCTGCTTACCACTTTTTAAAAATATATATATTTATTTATCTGGTGGCATCGAGTCTTAGTGGTGGCACGTGGGTCTTGGTCGGGTCACGCAGGACCTTCACTGCAGTGCACTGACTCTAGTTGTGGCCTGCGGCCTCCAGAGCACAAGGGCTCAGTAGTTGGAGCTGCGGGCTTAGTTGGCGTCTTAGTTCCCTGACCAGGGATCAAACCCATGTCTCCTGCATTGCAAGGCAGATTCTTAACCACTGGACTACCAGGTAAGTCCCTGGTGACTACCTTTTGACCAGATGAATAAGTAAAGTGTTTTTCATATTTAACAACGTTGATTTTTCCCTTTTCCAGGGAGTTGGTGCGTTTTTTGTCTTTTTTTTTTTTTAATTTCAGGGAATATTTCCTTATTTAACATCTGTGATTTAAAAAGTTTCTTTGTATGAAGTAGGAAAATTGATCTGGATTAAAAGTCGCTGACTGTGATATCCCAGACTCTTATCATCTCAGCTCATGTAGTAACAGCTGACCCAGTAACTAAAGACTTTTGACTCCAGATCTGGGGCTCTTTCTGCCATATCACACTGTTCTCAATGTAAAGATTTTGTCAGCCAAACAGATTGGACTCTCCTGTGAAGAACTGCGAGAAAAATTACACAACTAAGTGATAAACGATGATTTCTTATAAACAAAGTTTTAATAAAGTACATTATATTGCCTTGGAAGTGGCTCCAACTTTCTTTGAAATTTGTCCTATTAAAAGAAATAACAATAAACAGTCCATAGCTAGTTTTGAGATAGTAAAATTTGATGTAAATACAAGAATTTAATAATTTAAACTTAATACATTTATTTTGATTTAAGTGAATTTAATAGGTGGCAGTAGTGGTAAAGAACCCACCTGCCAGTGTAGGAGATGTAAGAGACAAAGGTTCGATCCCTGGGTCAGGAAGATCCCCTGGAGGAGGGCATGGCAACCCACTCCAGTATTCTTGCCTAGAAAATTCCATGGACAGAAGAGCCTGGCAGGCTACAGTTGGTGGGGTTGCAAAGAGTTGGACACGACTGAAGCAGCTTAGCGCAGCACAAAGTACTAAAACTTCCTGAGATGTTAAGTGTTAATGGCTATTAGTGAAACCTTTACTTTTTGTTGAAAATGATATGTATGTGAAAATACTTACAATAACAAGGATAAGTGGGGGAAAAGGATACTAAATCATAACCGTAATACAACAGTTAACCTGTGCATAGAAAAAAGGATTAGCCAGAAAAGACCACATTATATCACATGGTTGATATTCACATGGGAATATCAATAATTTCTTTTATATATTTTCCAAGGTTTATGTACTTTCTAAGATTTCTGTAATTTTGTAATTTTTTAATCATAGAAAATGGCTTTTAATCCTTAGACATAAACTGACATATTTTATATAATTGCTATTAATAATTTATATAAGTGCTATTAATGAGAATAAATTGTATACTTTGCTTTTTTTACTTATAAATATGTTTCCATAGTTCAAGACTTAAAATCACTTAAGCTGAATAATATAAAATTTCTAGAATGCATAAAAGAAGCTATTAACAGTAATTATCTCAGGAACAGGAACCAGTCCTCACATTTTATGTCTTTATACTTTTTGTGCTTTTACCATGTGCATTTATTACTCATCTAATAAATGCTAATGCTTTTTATTGATTATGTGTTTCTACTTATTTACCTATTCTTTACTAAAATAGTAAATTTATAGCTTATTTCCATACTACTAGACATATAAAGGTAGCCCTAAATTTTCATAATTATAGAAAATACTGCAGAGATATGTTCTGGTGTAGTTTTTTTCTTTGAATTGTTAATCCTAAATAAATAAATAAGGTCAAAGGCTATCTAAGTTTACTGGCTACCTGTTGCCATTGTGAACTCTGGAGTGGTTGAATCAATTTATACTGCCATCATAAGGATATAAGGGTGTTGGTTTCACCCATAGTATCATCACCATTGGGTACTGGAGATGATTACAACTTCTTAAATGCTGTGATGAAGGTGGATCACAGAGAGCTATCAACTGTCTATAGAACTCTTTTTGTACATGTGGATTGCAGTTGTAGTTTATCTTTTCCGTGAATCCAGAGAAGCATATAAAAACTTTCAAAACTTTTCTCCTCCATTTCTTATTTCTTGAATAAATAGAATCAAGCTATAGAAGTAACCTGGGGTCACCAGCCTGCATTCTTGAGCTGGGTGGAAGGCAGACATTTTAGTGATGAAGGTGAAAATGTGGCTGAAATTAACAGACAAGTTGGTCAGAAACTTGGACTCTCAAATGGGGAACAGGTAAGCAAAAATGTGATGGCAATGACTTTTTTTAATGTTATATAGCAAAAGAAATAAAAGTTCAGATGTATGTTTTAGGGAGGTAAGATGACACCTAACTTGTGTGCTACTGTAACCAGTCTAAGATATTCAAGTTGTATGCTGTCTCTCACATACTCTGTTAAGTCATTGTCTGTTAGTCTCCCATACTCCCTAGTTGATTTTCTGTTCTACCTTTTATTGTACTTAGTTTCCAGGTTCCTTAATTTGTTCAATTATTCTTTATGAATTATTCAGTTTTACTTACTATGCTTAGATTGTAAACTCCAAAGCCTAAGGACTCACATCTGTCTCCACTTTATCACATTCACCAGTTTATGATTTTAAGTATTTTAAACTGCAGAAGTAATACATATTCAGTACAAATATTTTACAGTTGAAAGTAAAAAACGTTTTTCCCTTTCTCTAGCCCCAGCCTCGGAATGAGTGTGTACTGTGGGGTCTCACTAGACCGTTAGGATTTAAAGAAGGAGATCATACATATTTTCTGCAATTTTTTCCCCGCAAACTGTATCAGAGATCCTTTCCACATGTTAAGACAATATGCATTGAACATCTCTGTATGTATGAAATGAAAAACTTTTTTGGGGTGGGGGGCCACAGTGCAGCATGTGGGATCCTAGTTCCTCTACCAGGGATCAGATAAGTAGCACCTACAGTGGAACACAGAGCCCTAACCACTGGACTGCCAGGGAATTCCCAGAAATGAAATAGGTTTTAAAAACCGAATCACCAAGTCTAGGGTGCCACACATTTAAACATTTGATAGATGGGGCTAAATTGCTTTCTATTACCAGTTTCTCATGGGGCTTCTCAGGTGGCGCTAGTGGTAAAGAACCCACCTGCCAGCGCAGGAGACTCTGGGAAGATCCCCTGGAGGAGGGCATGGCACCCCACTCCAGTATTCTTGCCTGGAAAATCTCATGGACAGAGGAGCTGGACAGGACTGAAGCGACCTAGCCCACACACACCAGTTTCTCAAAATAAGTTTTAACTTATTTTGAACACAGGCTAGTTTTGTTCATGCATGTTTCTGATAATGAGAATAAGCCACTGATGAGAAATCCATTGGCTTAGCGCTAGTCTTTTGTTTACCTTAAATTTTTGCTGGAATCTTAAAACTTGAGCACCAGAGTAGCCTTACAAATCACTGACTTTGCTGCCTTGTTCTACAAACCTAGGGAAATGGACTATTTTGCCCAGGCTTGCATAGCAAGTTATAATTCTGCTCTCTGAGTATATGGCACTTCTCTTTGGGAAATATCATCATCTTATTCTTGATCTTGATGTCTTTATCAGAACCCTGAACAGCCCTGCTTGTTTTTAATTCCCATTTGCTTCAAAGTGAATTTTCTGTTTAATTTGCTGCACATTCCCTGTGTGTATTGCAGCAGCTACACTAAGGCACTGTGTCCCAGTCACCAAGAGGAACAGGAAGTGGACTGGCTTGACCGGACACTAGCTTCTTGCTTTGTGCCTCCTCAGAGTCACACCTTTCAAGTAGTTTATATGGGAGGTGCTGAGGGAAATAACTGAGGAGCGGGCAGGACGCTTGGGGAAATTCTACTCCAACCCACAAAAGCAAGAAGGAGCATCTCCTCCTCGGTGGCTTTGGATTTTACTCCTCTAATCCCCAGAAGTGCCCATAGAAGTGGAAAGAAAGAGTGGATTCCAGATTCTTGAGAGACACTAACATCCCTGTGCATCTGTAGCCTGGAATGACAGAGGATTCGCTTCACTAAATTTTTAGCTGTGAATGCTTACACTGCTGAATAATTCTAAATGATTGATTCTGATCTCTATTTCAGTGCGTTACTAACTTTTCCAGAAGCACCATGGCTTGAAGTTTAGTTATAAAACTCAGTTGCGGAACATCTAGAAACAATAGTATTTATACTAGATCAAGCCATGACTTGATGACATCATTGTTTTTCTTCTATTTTTTAACTTACATTTCTTTTCTTTAAGTGGTTATGTTTATTTTTAAAAACTATTGTGCTAGGATGTATTTTCCTTCATTTTATAGTTGTGAAATTTTTTTTCTAAAATGCTGAGTATATCAGCACCTACCTAAGAATAAGAGCTTAATAGATATTTGTCAAACAAAGGACTATGCACACAGTTAACTACAGAGCTGAAAGAGAGAAGTTCTTCTTTTCCAGGGATATAAAAAAAAGTCTTTTGATGGTAGTTTTATCCTGTAATTTTTTTTCCAGGTGTTTCTCAAGCCTTGTTCCCATGTGGTGTCTTGTCAGCAAGTTGAGGTGGAACCCCTGTCAGCAGATGACTGGGAGATACTGGTAAAGAAAGCAAAATGAGAACTATCCAAGTTTAAGGTTAAACTACTTCAGAACATCAGTGTCTTTTATGTGGTTTTGAGTATAGTTATTTACAGCGCTGTGCTGATTTCTGCTGTGCAGCAAAGCAACCCAGTTACACACATACATACATTTTTTTTTGTCCCCTTCCGTTATGATTTATCCTAGGAGATTGGGTGCAGTCCCCTGTGCCATACAGTAGGACCTTGTTATTTATCCATTCTCTATGTTTCTGTTAGTCCCAGATTCCCAGTCCTTCCCTTTCCCTTCCCTGCCCCTTGAGCAACCACAGGTCTTTTCTCTCTGTGAGTCTGTTTTTGTTTTGTGCGTATGTTCATTTTGTGCCATATTTTAGATTCCACGTGTAAATGATACCGTGGGGCGTTTGTCTTTCTCTTTCTGATTTACTTCACTTAGTATCACAATAGCTAGTGTCACCCATGTTGCTGCAGATGACATTGTTTTGTTCTTTGTTACAAAAGAACAAAAGCAGTATTTCACTGCATATGGATGCCACATCTTTATCTGTTCAGCACTGATGCACATTTAGGTTGTGTCCACATCTTGGCCATTGTGAATTGTGCTGCTCTGAACACAGGGGTGCATGTATGGTTTTGAATTGTAGTTTTGTCTGGATATATACCCAGGAGTGGGATTGCTAGATCATATGATCGTTCTGTTTTTAGTTTTGGGGGGAACCTCCATACTGTGTTTCATAGTGGCTGCTCCAACTTACATTCCTACCAACAGTGTAGGAGGGTTTCCTTTTCTCCACACCCTCTCCAGCATTTGTTTTTTCTAGACTTTTTAATGATGGCCATTCTGACTGGGGTGAAGTGATACCTCAGTGTAGTTTTGTTTTTGGTTTCTCTAACAATTAAGTGATGTTGAACATCTTTTCATGTACCTACTGGCCATCTGTATGTCTTTTTTGGAGAAATGTCTACTTAGGTCTTCTGCCTTTTTTTTTTTTTTTTTTTTTGATTGGCTGTTTGCTTTCTTGAATTGTATGAGCAGTTTATATATTTTTGAGATTAAGCCCTTGTCAGTTATATCATTCTGCAAATATTTTTCTCCCATTCCTTGGGTTGTCTTTTCATCTTTGCTTTCTTTTTTTTTCTTCCTGTGCAAAACTTTGTAAGTTTGATTAGGTCCCATTTGTTTATTTTGTTTTTATTTCTGTTGCCTTGGGAGACTGATCTAATAAAACATTGGTACAATTTATGTTAGAGAATGCTCTGCCGATATTCTCTTCTAGGAGTTTCAGGATGTCATATTTTGTGTTTAGGTCTTTAAGCCATTTTGAGTTTATTTCTGTGCATGATGTGAGGATGTGTTCTAACTTCATTGATTTACATGCAGCTGTCTAACTTTCCTAGCACCACTTGCTGAAGAGACTTTCTCCCATTTGATTTTCTTATATTCTTGTTGAAGATTAATTGACCATAGGTGTGTGGATTTACATCTTGGCTCCCTATTCTGTTCCATTGGTCCGCATGTCGGTTTTTGTACCAATACACATTGTTTTGTTTATGGTTGTATTGTCTGAAATCTGGGAGACTTATGCCTTCTGCTTTGTTTTTTTCCCTCAGGATTGCTTTGGCACTTCTGGGTCTTTATGGTTCTATATAAATTTTTGGATTATTTGTTCCAGTTCTGTAAAAAATGTCAGGAGTAATTTGGTACGGATTGCAATAAGTTTTAGATTGTTTGGGGTGGTATTGCCATTTAACAATATTAATTCTTGCAGTCCAAGAGCATGGGATATCTTTCCATGTCTTTGAATTCTCTTTAATTTCCTACATTAATATTTTATAGTTCTCAGGGTCTAAGTCTTTCACCTCCTTGGTCAGGTTTATTCCTAGGTATTTTTATTTTGGTCCAAGTTTAAAAGTATTGTTTTCTTACATTTCCTTTCTGATACTTCACTGTTAATATAGAACAAATGCAACTGATTTTTGAGTGTTAATCTTGTATGCTGCTACTTTGCTGAGTTCATTTATTAGATCTAGTAGTTTTTGTATGGAGACCTTAGGATGTTCTATATATAGTATCATGTCATCTGCACATGGGCTTCCCTGGTGATAAAGCATCTGCCTGCAATACAGGAGATGCAGGAGACTAGGGTTCGATACCAGGGTCAGGAAGATCCCTTGGAGGAGGAAATGGCAACCCATTCCAGTATTCTTGCCTGGAGAAGCCCATGACCAGAGGTGCCTGGAGGTCTACAGTCCATAAGGTCACAAAGAGCTGGACACAACTGAAGTGACTGACTAGGGTTGCATTTACATATAATGACAATTCGACCTCTTCCCTTCCAGTCTGAATACCTTTTATTTCTTTTTCTGTCTGATTGCTGTGGCTAGGACTTCCAGTATTATGGTGAAGAAAAGTGGTGAGTGGGCATCCTTGTTTTGTTCCAGATTTTAGCAGGAATGCTTTTGGCTTTTCACCGTTCAGTGTTACATTGGCTGTCGGTTTGTCATAAAAGGCTTTTATTATATTGAGATATGTTCTCTCAGTACCCACTTTTGAAAGAGTTTTTGTCATGTTGTTGTTGCTGTTCAGCCGCCAAGTCATGTCCAACTCTTTGCAACCCCATGGACTATAGCACAGCAGACTTCCCTGTCCTTCACTATCTCCTGGCATTTGCTCAAATTCTTGTCCGAGTCAGTGATGCTGTCTAACCATCTCATTCTCTGCTGCCCGCTTCTCCTTTTGGCTTTAATCTTTCCTAGCATCAGGGTTTTTTCCAGTGAGTCAGCTCTTCACATCAGGTGGCCAAAGTATTGGAGGTTTAGCATTGGTCTTTCCAATGAATATTCACGGTTAATTTCCTTTAGGATTGACTGGTTTGATCTCTTGCAGTCTTAAGGGACTCTCAAGAGCCTTCTCTAGCACCACAATTCAAAAGCATAAATCCTTTAGTGCCCAGCCTTCTTTATGGTCCAACTCTCACATCCATACATGACTACTGGAAAAACCACAGTTTTGACTATACTGACCTTTGCAGCAAAGTGATGTCACTGCTTTTTACTATGCTGTCTAGTTTTGTCATAGCTTTCCTTCCAAAGAACAAGCATCTTTTAATTTCATGGCTGCAGTCACTATCTGCAGTGATTTTGGAGCCCAAGAAAATAAAATCTGTCACTGCTTCCACTTTTTCCCCTTCTACTTGCCATGAACTGATGGGACTGGATGTCATGACCTTAAGTTTTTGTAATGTTGAGTTTTAAGCCGGCTTTTTCACCCTAACTTTCTGCAATTAAAGCAATATCATCTACATACTCTGAGGTTGTTGATATTTCTTCCGGCAGTCTTGATTCCAGCTTGTGATTCATCCAGTCCAACATTTTGCATGATGTACTCTGCATATAGGGCTTCCCTGGTAGCTGAGCTTATAGCTCAGCTGCAATGTAGGAAACCCTGGTTTGATTCCTGGGTCGGGAAGATCCCCTGGAAAGGGGATAGGCTACCCACTTCAGTATTCTTGGGCTTCCTTGGTGACTCAGTCGGTAAAGAATCCGCCTGCAATGTGGGAGACCTGGGTTGAATTCCTGGGTTGGGAAGATCACTTGAGGAGGGCATGGCAACCCACACCAGTGTGCTTGCCTGGAGAATCCCCAAGACAGAGGAGCCTGGTGGGCTGCAGTCCATGGGGTCGGAAACAACTGAGTGACTAAGCACAGCACAGCAGCACTCTGTATATAAGTTAAATAGGCAGGGTGACAATATACAGCCTTGTCATACTCCTTTCCAAATTTTTAACCACTCCATTGTTCCACATCCAATTCTAACAGTTGCTTTTTGACCTACATTACAGTTTTCTCAGGAGGCGGGTGAGGTGGTCTGGTATTCCCATCTCTAAGAATTTTCCAGTTTGTTGTGATCTACACAGTCAAAGGCTTTAACATAGTTAATGAAAGTGAAAAAAGTGAAAGTTGCTCAGCTGTGTCCGACTCTTTGTGACTCCAAGGAATTCTCCAGACCAAAATACTGGAGTGGGTAGCCGTTCTCTTCTCTAGGGGATCTTCCCAACCCAGGGATCAAACCCAGGTCTTCTGCATTGTGGATTCTTTACCATCTGAGCCACCAGGGAAGCCCTAGTTAATGAAGCAGAAGTAGATGTTTTTCTGGAATTCCCTTGCTCTCTCTGTGGTTCAATGAATGTTGGCAATTTGATCTCTGGTTCCTCTGCCTTTTCTAAACCCGTCTTGTACATCTGGAAGGTCTCAGTTCGCATACCATTGAAGCCTAAGCTTGAAGTATTGTGACCATAACCTTACTAGCATGTGAAATGAGTGCGATTGTACAGTGATTTGAACATTCTTCAGCATTGCCTTTCTTTGGGATTGGAATGAAAACTGACCTTTTCCAGTCCTGTGGGTGCTACTGAGTTTTCCAAATTTGCTGGCATATTGAGTGCAGCACTTTAACAATATCATCTTTTAGGATTTGAAATAGCTCAGCTGGAATTCTATCATCTCCCCTAGCTTTGTTGATAGTAATGCTTCCTAAGGCCCACTTGACTTCACACTCCAGGATATCAGACTCTAGGTGAGTGATCACACCATCGTGGTTATCTGGGTCATTAAAAACTTTTTTGTGTTGTTCTTCTGTGTATTCTTGCCACCTTGTCTTAATCTCTTAATCTCTTCTGCTTTTGTTAGGTCCTTACCATTTCTGTTCTTTATTGTGCCCATCCTTGCAGGAAATGGTCGCTTGATATCTCCAGTTTTCTTGAAGAGATCTCTAGTCTTGCCCATTCTGTTGTTTTCCTCTATTTCTTTGCACTGTTTGTTTAAGAAGGCCTGCTTATCTCTCTTGGCTATTTTCTGGAACTCTGCATTCAGTTGGGGCTGACTTTCCCTTTCTCCTTTACTTTTTGCTTCTCTTCTTTCCTCAACTCATAAAGCCTCCTCAGACAACATCCTTGCATTCTTGAATTTCTTTTTCTTCGGGATGATTTTGGTCATGCATCCTGTACAATGTCACAGAGCTCCATTCATAGTTCTTCAGGCACTCTGTCCACCAGATCTAATTACTTGAATCTATTTGAGACCTCCATTGTATAACCATAAGGGATTTGAATTAGGTCATAGCTGAATGGCCTAGTCGTTTTCCCTACTTTCTTCAATTTAAGCCTGAATTTTTATGCAATAAGAAATTGATGATCCAAGCCACAGTCAGCTCCAGGTCTTGCTTTTGCTGACTGTATAGAGCTTCTCCATCTTTAGTTGCAAAGAATATAATCAATCTGATTTCAGTATTGACCATCTGGTGATGTCCATGTGTAGAGTCGTCTTTTTGTGTTGTTGAAAGAGGGGCTTTGAGGAAACCAGAATTGAAAGAGACACGTGTACCCCAATGTTATTGCAGCACTGTTTATAATAGCCAGGACATGGAAGCAACCTAGATGTCCATCAGCAGACGAATGGATAAGGAAGCTGTGGTACATATACACAATGGAATATTACTCAGCCATTAAAAAAAATATTTTGAATCAGTTCTATTGAGATGGATGAAACTGGAGCCCATTATACAGAGTGAAGTAAGCCGGAAAGAAAAACACCAATACAGTATATACTAATGCATATATATGGAATTTGAAAGATGGTAACGATAACCCTATATGCGAGATAGCAAAAGAGACACAGATGCATAGAACAGTCTTTTGGACTCTGTGGGAGAAGGTGAGGGTGGGACGATCTGAGAGAATAGCACTGAAACATGTCTGTTATCATATGTGAAACAGTATGCCAGTCCAGGTTCGATGCATGAGACAAGTGCTCAAGGCTGGTGCAATGGGATGACCCAGAGGGATGGGATGGGGAGGGAGGGGGGAGGGGGGAGGGGGGTTCAGGATGGGGAACACATGTAAACCCATGGCTGATTCATGTTGATGTATGCCAAAAACCACTACAATATTGTAAAGTAATTAGCCTCCAACTAAAATAAATTAATAAAAAAGAAAGAAAGAGGGGCTTTGCTATGACCAGTGTGTTCTCTGGATGAAATTTTGTTAGCCTATGCCCTGTTTCATTTTGTACTCCAAGGCCAAACTTGCGGACTATTCCAGGTATCTCTTGGCTTACTACTTTTGCATTCCAATCCCCTATGATGAAAGGAACTTTTTTTTTTTTTTTAATGTTAATTCTAGATGTTATAGGTCTTCATAGAACTGGTCAGCTTCAGCTTCTTTGGCATCAGTGTTTGGGGCATAGACGTGGGTTACTGTGATGTTGATTGGTTTGCCTTGAAAATGAACTGAGATCGTTCTGTCATTTCTAAGAGTACACCCAAGTACTACGTTTCAGACTCTTGTTGACTATGACAGTTCCTTCATTTATTCTAAGGGATTCTTGCTCACAGTAGTAGATGTAGTAGTCATCTGAATTAAATTCTCCCATTCCCATCCATTTTAATTCACTGATTCCTAAGATGTCGATGTTCACTCTTACCATCTCCCGCTTGACCATATGCAATTTACCTTGTTTCATGGACCTAACATTCCAGGATCCTGTGCAATATTGTTCCTTACAGCATTGGACTTTACTTTCACCACAAGACACATCTACAACTGGAGTGTTGTTTCCACTTTGGCCCAGCTGCATCATTCTTTCTGGAGCTATTAGTAATTGCCCTCTGCTCTCTCCCTAGTAGCATACTGGACACCTTCCAAACTGTGTCATGTCTTTTTGCCTTTTCATACTGTTCATAGGGTTCTCATGGCAAGAATACTTCAGTGGTTTACCATTCCCTTCTCCAGTGGACCACTTTTTGTCAGAACTCTCCACTGTGACCCATCTGTCCTGGGTGGCCCTGCATGGCAGGACTCATAGCTTCATTGAGTTATGCAAACCCCTTCACCATAACAAGGCTATGATCTGTGAAGGAGTGTTAAATTTTGTCAGATACTTTTTCTGCATCTATTGAGATGATCATGTGTTCTTTTGACTTTTCTTTTGTTTCTGTGGTGTATTACATTGATTGATTTCCATATGTTAAACCATCCTTGTGAATTTGGAATGAATCTGTTAGAAGTGGTGTATGATCTCTTATGTGCTGTTGGATTCAGTTTGCTAATAATATTCTGTTGAGAAGTTTTGCATCTGTAGTCAACAGAGATACTGGCCTGTGGCTTTCTTTTTTGATGTACCTTTGTCTGGTTTTGGTATCAGGATGATGGTCGTGGCTGTATAGATTATCTTTTGGAGTGTACCCTCCTTTTCAGTCTTTTAGAAGAGTTTGAAAAGGCTCAGTATAAATTATTCTTTGTATCTTTGGTAGAATTCACCTGTGAAGCCAACTGGTCTTGGATTTTGTTTGCTCTTTCTTGTTCAGTCGCTTAAGTCATGTCCGACTCTTTGTGACCCCATGGACTGCAGCACACCAGGCTTCTCTGTCCCTCACCATCTCCCAGAGTTTGCCCAAGTTCATGTCCCCTGAATCGGTGATGGCATCCAACCATCTCATCCTCTGTCACCTCCTTGTCCTCCTGTCTTCAATCGTTCTCAGTATCAGAGTCTTTTCCAGTGAGTCGGCTCTTCACATCAGGTGGCCAGAGTGTTGGAGCTTCAACTTCAGCATCAGTGCTTCCAATGAATATTCAGGGGTGATTTCCTTTAGGATGGACTGATTTGATCTTGCTGTCCAAGAGACTCTCAAGAGTCTTCTCCAGCACCACAGTTCAAAAGCCTCAATTCTTCAGTCCTCAGCCTTCTTTATGGTCCAACTCTCATATCCGTAGGTCTTCCCTGATAGCTCAGTTGGTAAAGAATCTGCCTGCAATGCAGGAGACCCTGGTTCGATTCCTGGGTCAGGAAGATCCACTGGAGAAGGGATAGGGTACCCACTCCAGTATTCTAGCCTGAGAATTCCATGGACTGTACATGGTCCATGGAGTCGCAAAGAGTTGGACACGACTGAGCAACTTTCACTTTCACTTTTCTCATATCCGTACATGACTATTGGAAAAACCGTAGCTTTGATTACATGGACCTTTGTTGGCAAAGTGCTATCTCTGCTTTTTAATATGCCATCTAGGTATGTCATAGCTTTTGCTTGTAGGGAGGTTTATTATTACAGATTCTATTTCACTTTCAGTGATTGGTCTGTTCAACTGATCTATTTATTGATTCAATTTCAGTGGGCTGTATGTTTCTAGAAAGTTGTCCATTTCTTCCAGGTTGTCACATTTGTTGGCATATAATTTGTTTTTGTATTTTGGATATGTTGTGCAGCTTTCAGGATCTCAGTTCCCCAGCCAAGGATTGAACCTGGGCCATGGCAGTGAGGAGCTGCAAGTCCTAACCACGAGATCATCAGGGAGTTCCCAGCATTTAATTGTTCATAGTATTCTCTTATGGGTTTTTGTATTTCTGCAGGATTTGTTGATTTCTCCTTTTTCATTTCTTATTTTCTTTGCTTAGGTTCTTTCTCTTTTCTTAATGAGCCTGGTCAGAGGTTTGTCAATGTTGTTTACCCCTTCAAAGACCAAGCTCTTGGTTTTAATAATTTTTTTCTGGTTTTTTTTTTTTTATCTTTATTTATGTCCTCCCTGCTGTTTATTAGTTCCTTCCTTCTACTAACTTTAGGTTTTGTTTGTTCTTTTTCTAATTCTTTTATGTGGTAGATTAGGTTGTTTGTTTGAGATTCTTCTTGTTTTTTGAGGAAGATCTTTATTTTTATGAACTTCCCTCTAAGAACTGCCTTTGCTGCATGCCATAGATTGTGTATTGTTGTGTTCTGATTCTTACTTGTCTCAAAGTATTTTTTAATTTCCTTTTGATATCCTCATTGTTTTTTTAGTAGCATGTTGTTTAATCTCTATGTAATCTTCTTTTCCTCATTCCTTTTCCTGTGGTTGATTGGTAATTTTGTGCCATTGTGGTTGGAGAAGATGCTTGAAATACTTTCTATACTCTTGAATTTCTTGAGGTTAGTTTATGCCCTACTGTGTGGTCAGACCTAGAAAATGTTCCATGTGCACTTGAAAAGAAGGTATATTCTTCTCTGGGGGGATGTAATGTCCTGAAAATATGAATTAAGTGTCACTGTTCTATTGGGTTCTTTAGGATTTCTGTTGCCTTATTGATTTTCTCTCTAGAAGATCTATTCTTTGATGTGAGTGGGCTGTTAAAGTCTCCTACTATTCTTGTCTTCCTGTCAGTTTCTCCCTTTATGTCTGTTGTTGTTTAGTCACTAAGTTGTGTCCAACTCTTTCTGACCCCATGGACTACAGTCATCCAGGCTCCTCCTGCCCATGGGATTTCCCAGGCAAGAATACTGGAGTGGGTTGCCATTTTCTTCTACAGGGGATCTTCCCAACCTAGGGATTGAACCCACATCTCCTGAGTTAGAGGCAGATTCTTTACACTAAGCCATCAAGGAAGCCCTTATGTCTGTTAGTATGTGTTTTATATATTTGGGTGCTCCTGTATTAGGTGCACATATGTGGACAAGTATAGTATATCTTCTCATATTGATCCTTCTACCATTATATAGTGTCCTTTATCTTTCTTTATGGCCTTTGTTTTAAAGGTGTTTTGTCTGATGTTAAGTATTGCAATTTCTGCTTTCCTTTTATTTCCAATACCTGAAATATCTTTTTTCTGTGCCCTCACTTCTGACCTATGTGTCCTCTGCCATAGGGTGGGTCTCATATAGGCTGCATGTTGCAGGCTCTTTTTTTTTTTAATCCAGTCTGCCACTCTGTCTTTTGATTGGAGCATTCAGTCCATTGACATTTAAGGTAATTATTGACACATATGTATTTATTGCCACATTAAACCTTGTTTTCCAGTTGATTCTTTGTTTTTCCTTCTCTTTCTTCTTGTGGTTTGATGATTTACTTCATGCATGTGTTTTTTTGGGGTTTTGTGCATTTATTTTATGTTTTTGATTTGTGACTGCCCTGGGTTTTTTTTGTCCTGTTTTGTAAGTATTTTAACCCTTTCGTATATCTGCTTGCTTTAAACTGATAGTCATATCTGCTCAAACATATTCTAAAAAAAAAAAAAGAATGTACATTTTCTTACTGTCCTTCCCCACATTTTATGATTTTGATGTCGTTTTTTTACATTTTCATGTTTATCCTTTTGCTGTTGCTTGTATTTATCATCACTTTCACAAATAGATTTCTTTCTTTTTTTTTTGGATATTCATGCTAGCCAGTTTAAATGATTTACTTACCGTCATGATTTCTCCCTTTCTGTATCTCCTTGCTTCTTTTCTATTTAAAGATCTTTTAATATTTCCACAGTTTTACTATTGGTGTATTCATTTAGTTTTTGCTTGCCTCAGAAATTCTTTATTTTTCTTCTTATTCTAAACAATGATCTCACTGGGTAGAATATTCTAGATTGCAGAATTGTCCCTTTCAAGATTTGAATATATTTTGCCACTCCCTTTTTGCTTGCAGTGTTTCTGTAGAGAAATCAGCTGATAGGTTTATGGGGGTTCCCTTGTAATTAACTTTGTTTTTGTCTTGCTGCCTTTAGAATCCTCTTGAACTCTTTCCATTTTTATTATAGTATGTCTTGGTGTAGGTCTGTTTGGATTCATATTGTTTAGGATCCTCTGTGCTTCCTATATCTGGATATCTGTTTGGTTCTTTAGGTTTTGGAAGTTTTTAGTCATAATTTCTTCAAATACACTTTCAATCCCCTTTTCTCTTCTTCTTCTGGAAAACATATGCACATAAATCGACGTACTTTATATTATCCAATGCGTCTTATATTGCTTTAATTTTTTTCATTTGGTTTTCTGTCTGCTGTTTTGTGTAATTTCCTTTGTTCTGTCTTCCAGATCACTTATTCCTTCTTCTGCATTATTTATTCTGGTATTCATTACCTTTAGCTCAACTTTCATCTTGGCAAATGAGTTTTCTAACTTTTCTTGGCTCCTCCTTATAGTTCCTAGTTCCTTTTTATAGTAATTTGCATTTCTGTTGATTCTTAATTCCCTTAGCATTTTCATTACCTCTTTTTGAAGTTGGTGTCTGTTAGACTGATGAGGTCTGTTTCACTGTTTATTCCTTTAGGGGAATTCTCTTGGTCTTTTAATTGGGAGTAGTTCCTCTGCTGCTTCATTTTACTTATATTTCTCTTAGTCTATGAGTTTAGGAGAAACAGTCATCTACTGTAGTCTTGGAGGACGGTTTATATGTGAGGGCGTCCCTGCAGAGCTTGTGTGGATTTAACACTTTTTTGAGGGTTGTTTTCGGTTTGAATGCTTGCTGTCTCTTTTCTCTGCATGTGCTGTCCATTATCCACTTGATAAGGGGCGTGCAGGTGCTTGGCCCATGCACAATCCCAAAAAGGCAAGGGCAGCGGTCGGTGCTCAGTCACGGGACCCTTGGTGGCGGCAGTGGTCTGCAGCTACCTCTGGCGTCTAAGACGGTAGCAGCAGTTTGTGCCTGCCCCGGAGCCCGTGTAGGTGGTGCCCTGTCACCTGAGACCACACAGAGGGAAAGGAATTCCTATGGCAATCCTGCGCCTCACCTTCCATGCCCCCTAACAATATCACCTTACCTCTCTGGTGGGCCCAGGCTTATTCCCATATTCCCTTGGTTGGGGCACGTGACATCCTAGTCTCCTTGGGCTGTCCATACTGCCAACCCCAGTCCTCTCCCCAGTTCTACCTCTGAAACCTGAGCCTCAGCCCCCACCTGCCTCTGTGGATGAGCATCTCAGACTGGGGGGTGCCTGGTGGCAGTGCTGACCATCTGTGCAGGTCTGTCTCTCTGTTGCCCTCTGTAAACTAGTTGCTATGCTCTCTGAGACCCTAAAGCCCCTCCTCTGTCCCCACTGATCTCTCCGCCTGTGACAGGGCTTCCAAGTGAGCAGAAACCTTTCCCCTCTCATAGCTTTCTCTCTCTCTCTTTTTTTTGTTTTGTCCTTCACAGTTAAATGGAGATTTTTTGCTCTTTGGAAATCTTGAAAATGTTCTACCAATGTTCACTAGATGTTCTGTGAGAACAATTCCACATGTAGGTGTATTTTTGATTTATTTGTGGGAGAAGGGGAGCTCCCCATCCTACTCTTCCTCCATCTTGATCTGATCCCCCAAAATATCAGTGTCTTTAGATTTCTCTTCTCTGCTGCTGCTAAGTCACGTCAGTCATGTCTGACCCTGTGCTACCCCATAGACGGCAGCCCACCAGGCCCCCATCCCTGGGATTCTCCAGGCAAGAATACTGGAGTGGGTTGCCGTTTCCTTCTCTGAGTGGTATTATAAACCAAGTAGGTTTGATTTATAAGAAAGAGTTGAGATTTCCTTTCTAAACACGAAATAGACAAAATGTAAAGGAAACTGACTTTTTGTTTGTTTTATTTCTAGGAGCTGCATGCTGCTTCCCTTGAACAGCACCTTCTAGATCAGATTCGAATAGTTTTTCCAAAAGCCATTTTTCCTGTCTGGGTTGATCAGCAGACTTACATATTTATCCAGATTGGTAGGTGCTACTGTAACGGTTTCTGTCATACTCTTCACTATAGCATTGAATCCAAAGCAGAGGTAAACGCACACTAATGACCCTTGTTTTCTCTACAGTTGCACTAATACCAGATGCTCCTTATGGAAGACTGGAAACAGACAGCAAACTCCTTATTCAGCCAAAGACCCGCCAAGCCAAAGAGAATACATTTTCAGAAGCAGATAATATACCTGGAAAATTCCATAATTATGGAAGAGACCAAAAAGGGTTGACGAAAGAACTTCAAACCAAGCAACTTCAATCAAATACTGTAGGAGTCGCTGGGTCTAAAGAAAGAGATTCAGAGGATAGAATTGACTCATCATTTATATCAAGCTTATGGACTGTGATAGGAAGCATTTTTTCTTCTGGGTCTGAGAAGAAACAAGACACATCCTGGGGGTTAACTGAAATCAATGCTTTCAAAAATATGCAGTCAACAGTTGTTCCTCTGGACAATATTTTCAGAGTATGCAAATCCCAGCCTCCCAGCATATGTAAGGCTTCAGCAACTTCTGTGTTTCACAAACATTATGCCATTCATGTATTTCCATGGGACCAGGAATATTTTGATGTGGAGCCCAGCTTCACTGTGACCTATGGAAAGCTAGTGAAACTGCTTTCTCCAAAGCAACAGCAAAGTAGAACAAAGCAAAATGTCCTGTCACCTGAAAAAGAGAGGCAGATGTCAGAGCCTCTAGATCAAAAACAGGTTAGCCCAGACCATAGTCACAAAGCTGGCAAGGCCTGTGTGCTAAAGGTAGTCTGGAATGGACTTGAGGAACTGAAGAATGCCATTAAATACACCAAAGACTTAGACGCTCTTCATCTTGGGAAAGTCTGGGTTAGTATAAGTCTTTCTTTAAAAATTATACTATATTGTGTCAGTTGCTCAGTTGTGTCCGACTCTTTGCAACCCCATGGACTATAGCTCGCCAGGCTCCTCTATCCATGGAATTCTCCAGGCAAGAATACTGGAGTGGGTAGTCATTCCTTCTCCACGGGATCTTCTCAACCCAGGTATTGAATCTGGGTCTCCCACATTGCAGGCAGATTCTCTACTGTCTGAACCACCAGGGAAGCTCCAAACTGTACTATAGTTGATTTACAGATGTTGTTTGTTTCTGGTGTATAGCAAATGGGTTAGTATAAATCTTAGAAAATAATTTTATGTTGCTTGAACTTGCCCAAATTTTGAACTAAAATATTATAATATTTTATGCACAAGTTGAAAACCAGTGTAATAAATACTATTTAAAGTCCCCTCTCCTCTAGTCTTCCCTGGTGGCTCAGATGGTAAATAATCTGCCTGTAATGCAGGAGATCAGGGTTCGATCCCTAGTTCGGGAAGATCTGGAGAGGGAAATGGCAACCCACTCCAGTATTCTTGCCTGGAGAATCCCATGGATAGAGGAGCCTGATAGGCTACAGTCCATGGGGTCACAAAGAGTTGGACACAACTGAGTGACTAACAACAACCAAACAACAAAAGTTCCCTTGGGGACACATTTCTGATTGCAGGGTAAAGTCTTTGTTGGGGTAAGGTTTGTGTGTGTTTCTGGCTGATAAACTTGGGCAGGTAAAAGCTAAGATAGGTACAGGCCCAGAGAGGTCAAAATTAACCTGCCTGAGGTAATGAGTCAGTAAATAGAATGAGGATTCAAACCCTGGCAGGCTGACTCTTGAGTTCATGCTTCAAATGGAGTGCCCTACACAGCCTCACATCTTTAATGACTGAAGATTTGCTTCCACCTTCTTGAAAGCAAAGGAATGTCTTGGTGTGTACTGGGGGAAATGCCCAGTGTAGGGAGAGACCCACGGCGTGAGATGCCCTGGATTCAGAGGTACCCAGAAAGCTCCTTACCCTGCTGGTATTGTTTCTTTACTGTGATGGAGAGTGAAAGTAGCACAACTAGCATTTCACCTCCTCATCCTAACTTCAGATGTTAATGTTAATTTTATATGAAATGAGTCACCAGCCTCCTTATTTTAACCTAATTTTGAACCATCGTGAAATGTAATTTCAGGGTGAGAAGGAAGGAGATTATTAGAACAGGGAAGAACAATGGAAAGGAAAAGGAGTCTCCTTAGTAGATTTCTTTTACTCTCACAGTTTAGACAGTGACTCCGTGTCATCTCTTCAGTCTACATCGTTCTCTAAAGCTCCAGCCGTGCCTCACGTTTCTGTTATCTCTAACATCTTACTCAAGAAGATCCCACTGCATCTTGAAAATCATACTGTCTGAACTTGTTAATGGACCTGTTTCTAATAATGGTTATGCCATTAGGCAGGAAACACTGTTATTTCCTTGATATTATATGGTGAGGATGGGGTGAAAAAGTGATGATCAAGTCCTGGAGACCAGGTGAGATGGCAGTGAGGAGCCTGCACTTTCCACTCTGCGGTCAGGTGGGGAGGATGGCCAGTAAGAGGTGGCAGTTGCCATCAGGTCCTCAAGCTGGCTTCACCGGATAGATCAAAACTGATCAACTTCTGAAGAGGATGTTAAACAACTGTAGGAAAAAATCGAAATGTTAGTATTATAACAGTACCTGAATGCCCACCTATACTATGAATCATGGCAGTATTTTATCATTCACCTGAGTTGATAGAAATTAATATCAGTGTTTATGCTGTGGAATATTTCTTAATCAAGATTTTAACATTTATATTTAAAATTTATTTTTATATATTTCAGATTCCAGGTGACCTGAGAAAGAGACTAAATATAGAAATGCATGCAGTCGTCAGAATAACTCCAGTGGAAATTACCCCTAACATTCCAAGATCTCTAAAACTACAACCTACAGAAAACTTAGTGAGTTCACATTTATATGTTATATCACAATTGTTTTACATGCATTGTAAAATTTCTAGTTGCTTTAGCTAAGTATGAAGAATGTACTCCTTTATTCTAGAAGGGCAAAGAAGTCTTATTGTCTTTTGGTTTTATTGTGGTAAACTACATATAAGATAAAATGCTGTTTCAACTCTCTAAGTTTGCAATTTAGTGCCATTAAGTACATTTATAACATGAAACCATCACTATTTCTGAAACTTTTCCATCGCCTGAATAGGAACTTTGTGCCCATTAAGCAATCACTCCCCATCCTTTCCTCCCCCAATTCTCAACTGTGATCAGTCTCTGTGAATTTGCTTATTCTAGATCTTATATGTAAGTGGAATCATACGATATCTGCCCTTTGTGTCTTGGTTATTTCATATAATGTGTTGTCAGGGTTTATCCACACTATAGCATATATCAAACTTGATTCCTGTTTATGACTGCATAGGACACGACTGAGCAACTTCACTTTCACTTTTCACTTTCATGCATTGGAGAAGGAAATGGCAACCCACTCCAGTGTTCTTGCCTGGAGAATCCCAGGGACGGGGGAGCCTGGTGGGCTGCCATCTGTGGGGTTGCACAGAGTCAGACACGACTGAAGCGACTTAGCAGCAGCAGCAGCAGTATTCCATTGTATGTATATATACATGTTGTTTAATCATCTGTTGATGGACACTTGGGTTATTTCTGCTTTTGTTTTTTTTCAACTGTTGTGATTAATGTTGCTGTGAATATTGATATACAAATATTTGAGTCCCTACTTTCAATTCTTTAGGGTACATACCTAGGAGTTGAATTGCTAGATCATATGTTATTGTTTACCTATTTGAGAAACCAAAAAGTTTTTTTTTTTCTTCTGCTCTGGAACTTTGTTGCTGCAGACAGACTTTCTCTAGTGCAGTGCACAAACTTCTCACTGCAGTGGCTTCTCTTGCTGCAGAGTATGGTCTCAGTAGTTGTGGCGCTTGAGCTTAGTTGCCCCGTGGCATGTGGGATCTTCCTGGCCCAGGGATCAAACCTGTGTTCCCTCCATTGGCAGGCAGATTCTTAACCACTGGACCACCAGGGAAGTCTGCAAGAAGTCTTTAATAAATGAAATACATATAACACATATTGTGCCAATGCAAATGTGGGTAATTGACATTTAAAGGATTGATATTTTTGCTACATCTGGGCAGTTTTTTAAGAAAATTCTCACATGTTTCAATATTAACACCGCAGTGTAAAAGAGAGCTAGACTGTTTTACTTCTCAACACTTAATTTTGATAGAAACTGATATGGTCATGAATTGAGGTATGGAACTTAATTTTAAAATCTCTTTATTAGAGTATTATCAGGCTTCCCTGATAGCTCAGTTGGTAAAGAATCTGGCTGCAATGCAGGAGACCCCAGTTCGGTTCCTGGGTTGGGAAGACTCGCTGGAGAAGGGATAGGCTACCCACTCCAGTATTCTTGGGCTTCCTTTGTGGCTCAGCTGGTAAAGAATCCGCCTGCAATGTGGGAGACCTGGGTTCGATCCCTGTGTTAGGAAGATCCCCTGGAGAAAGGAAAGGCTACCCACTCCAGTACTTTATCCTGGAGAATTCCAGGGACTGTATAGTCCATGGGGTCGCAAAGAGTCAGATGCAACTGAGTGACTTTCCATTTCTTTTCTTTTAGAGTGTTATCATCTGTACCAACTTAGATTACCAGTTCTCAGAGAATTGTAATGCAGGAAAATTATTATATGTTTAGAAAATGCCAAACATGATTTAATCCTTCTCTGATAATTTGCACTATACTTCTGGATCCTCTGGATAATGATGGTCATTATGGCAAGGTCATTATGTAACCATTTTAACAGATCTTTCTGCTTGATGGGACCTCAGATAAAACAGTTTATATTTTGTGACTAGGGAAGAAGAAAACAAATAGAATACATGCCATTTCCATAATAGTATGCAACTGAGCATTTAACATATTCACTGAACAATATATAGTGATTTGTAGTTTTAACTTTTTGATTCTTTGATCTTCGGTTGTTCTCTGATTTGTACTTTATATTATAGTTGATTTTCTTTAGAGTGTAGTTGATTTACACTGTTGTGTTAGTTTCAGATGTATAGCAGATTGATTCAGTTCTACATAATTCTTCTCCCATGTAGATTATTACAGAATATTGACTGGAGTTCTCTGTGCTATACAGTAGTTCCTTGTTGATTATTTTATATACAGTAGTGTGTATATGTTGATCTCAAACTCCTAATTTATCTTCCCTCCACCTTTGCACTTTGATAACCATAAGTTGTTTTTGGAATCTATGAGTCTTTTTTTCTGTTTTGTAAATAAATTAATGTGTATCATTTTTTTAGATTCCACATATAAGTGAAATCTTTTTCTGCCTGAAATAGAAGTAATTAAATTAGTATGATAATCTAAGGGTCCATCCATGTTGCTGTAATGGCATTATTTCATTCTTTTTCATGATTGAGTTATATTCCATGGTTAATGTGTACCACTTGTTTATTCGTAACTGTCAATGGACATTTAGGTTGCTTCCACGTCTTGGCTTTGTAAATAGTGCTTCAGTGAACATTGGGGTGCATGAAGCCTTTTGAATTAGGGTTCTCTCTGGATAAAAGTCCAGGAATGGGTGGGATTGCTACATCATACAGTAGCTCTATCTTTAGTTTTTTAAGGAACCTCCATACTCTTCTCCATAATGGTTGCACAAGTTTATATTCACACCATCAATAAAGAAGGCTTCCCTTTTCTCCATACCCTCTCCAGTATTCATTGTTTGCAGGCTTTTTTTGACGATGCCTATTCTGACCACTGTGAGGTAACAACTCATTGTAGTTTTGGTTTGCATTACTTTAATAGTGATGTTGACCATCTGTTCATATGCTTTTTAGCATCTGTATTTCTTCTTCGGAGAAAAGTGTATTTAGATCTTCTACTCATTTTTTTGATTTTTTTTTGGAGAGATTTTTTTTTTTTTTTGTATAAAGATTTTTTATACAAACTGCATGGGCTATTTGTATATATTGGAGATTAATCCCTTGTCAGTCATATCAGTTGCAAATATTTTCTCCGATTCTGTGGATTGCTTTTTTATGTATAGTTTCCTTTGCTGTGCAAAAGCTTTTAAGTTTGATTAGGTCCCCCCTTTGTTTTTATTTTCATTACTCTAGGAGGTGGATCAAAAAAGATTCTGCTGTGATTTATGTCAGAGTGTTCTGGCTATGTTTTCCTCTAAGAATTTTTTTTAATTATGCTTACTTTACAATGTTTTACAACAAACTGAATTAGCTATTTGTTCAGTTGCGAAGTCATGTCTGACTCTGTGCGTGTGACCCCATGGACTGCAGCAACCAGGCCTCCCTGTCCTTCACTATCTTCCGGAGACTGTTCAGACTCATATCCATTGAGTTGGTGATGCCATCTAACCATCTCATCCTCTGCTGACCTCTTCTCCTTTTGCCTTAAATCTTCCCTAGCATCAGGATCTTTCCAGTGAGTCAGTTCTTCGCATCAGGTGGCCAAAGTTTTGGAGTTTCAGCATCAGTCCTTCCAATGAATATTCAGGACTGATTTCCTTTAGGATTGACTAGTTTAATCTCCTGCAGTTCAAGGGACTCTCAAGCATCTTCTCCAGCACCACAGTTTGAAAGCATCAATTCTTTCGCACTCAGCCTCCTTTATGGTCCAATTCTCTCATCGATACATGACTAGTGCAAAGACCCTAGCTTTGACTATACAGACATTTGTCAGTGAAGTGATGTCTTTGCTTTTTAACACAACTGTCTAGGTTTGTCATAGCTTGCTGTCCAAGAAGCAAGCTTCTAATCTCATGGCTGCAGTCACTGTCCCCAGTGATTTTGGAACATAAGAAGAGAAACTCGGTCACTGCTTCTACTTTTTCCCCATCTATTTGCCATGAAGTGATGGGGCTGAATGTCATGATGTTAGTTTAAGTGCTGAGTTGTAAGCCATCCTTTTCACTCTCCTCTTTCACCTTCATCAAGAGGCTCTTTAGTTCCTCTTCACTTTGTGCCATTAGGGTGGTGTCATCTGCATATCTGAGGTTGTTGATATTTCTCCCAGCAGTCTTGATTCCAGCTTGTAACTCATCCAGCCCAGTATTTCGCATAATGTACTCTCCGTATAAGTTAAATATGCAGGGTGACAATATACAGCTTTGACATACTCTTTTCTCAATTTTGAACCAGTCTGTTGTTCCATGTAAGGTTCTAACTGTTGCCTCTTGACCAGCATACGGGTTTCTCAGCAGACAGGTAAGATGGTCTGGTATTCCCATCTCTAAGAATTTTCTACAGTTTGTTGTGATCAGCTTTCCCATAGTCAATGAAGCAGAAGTAGTTTTTTTTTTCTGGAATTCCCTTGCTTTGTTTATGATCCAGTGAATGTTGGCAGTTTGATCTCGGTTCCTCTGCTTTCTCTAAGTCCAGCTTGTACACCTGGAAGTTCTTGGTTTTTAAGTATTGCTGAAGCCTAGCTTGAAGGATTTTTGAGCATAACCTTACTAGCATGAGAAATGAGTGCAATAGTATGGTAGTTTTTACATTCTTTGGCACTGCCTTCTTTGGGATTGGAATGCAAGTGGACCTTTTCCAGTCCTGTGGCCACTGCTGGGTTTTCCAAATTTGCTGACATATTGAGTGGAACACTCAATCTTTTAGAATTTGGAATAGCTCAGCTGGAATCCCGTCACCTCCACTAGCTTTGCTGATAGTAATGCTTCCTAAGACCCACTTAACTTCACACTCCAGGATGTCTGGCTCTTGCTGAGTGACAACACTGTCTTGGTTATCCAGGTCATTAAGAGCTTTTTTGTACAGTTCTTCTGTGTATTCTTGCCACCTCTCCTAAATGTCTGTTTGTTTTTTCAAGCTTCTGGTTCTTTGTTAAACATTTCTTGTATCCTCTCAGTCTGGGCCACCATTCTTTTTTTGAGATCTTGAGTCATCTTTACTCTAATTACTCTGAGTTCTTTTCCAGGCAGATTGCCTGTCTCTACTTCCCTTAGTTGTTCTTCTGGGGTGTTGTCTTGTCTCTTTGTCTGGAACATATCTCTCAGCTGGGTCACACTTTCTGACTTCCTGTGTTTACGGTCTCTGTTCCTCAGGCTGAAGGATGGTGGTTCTTCTTGCTTCTGGTGTCTTACCCCCTAGTTGGTGAGGTTGATACAGGGGCTTGTGCAGGCTTCCTGTTGGGAGAGACTGCTGCCTGCCCCCTGGTGAGTGGATCTGGGTCTTGTCTCTCTGTCGGCAGGGCTGTGTCAAAGGGTGTGTTTAGAGGCAGCTGAGACATTTAGGCAGCCTGTCTGTCCATGAGTTGGGCTGTTCCCACCCTGTTGGTTGGCTGTCCTGAGGTGTCCCAGCACTGGAGCCTGCAGGCTGTTGGGTGGGGCCAGGTCTCAGTGCCAAAAGATGACCTCCGGGAGAGCTCGTGCGATGAATAGTCCCTGGAGCCTCTGTCACCAGTGTCCTTGTCTTCCACAGTGAGCCACAGCCAGTCCTCACCTCCCCAGGAAGCCTTCTAAGGCCTGCAGGTAGTTTTGGCCCAGGTTCCCATGGAGTCGCTGTTTTGCCCTGGATCCTAGTGCACGGGAAACCTTGTTGAGCGCCTGCATTTAAGCTGCACTGGCCTTCACAGACCAAATACTCTTGACGGCTCCTCCTCCCGATGCCAGACCCCCCCAGACTGGGCACCCTGACATGGGGTTCGGAACTCGCTCACTCCTGTGGGAGAACTTCTGTGATACTATTATTTTCCAGTGTGTGGTCTCCCACCCAGCGGGTGTAGGATTTGATTATATCACAAAAGCACCCCTCCTACTGTCTTACTGTAGCTTTTCTTTGTCCTTGGATGTAGAATATCTTTTATGGTAGGTTCAGGGTTTTTTTTGTAGATGTTTATATAGCAGTTAGTTGTGATTTAGCTATTTTCTTGAGAAGAGGTGAGCTGAAGTCCTTTTACTTGCCCTCTTATCTCTGTCTTGTCTCTCAGTATCTTTTTAAAAACCATATGAAGGAAATTTAACATTGTCTTGATAACTCCAGGGTTTTCAAAGTCAGATATTTTGCTGTCTATATTGCATTGATATTCTTAAGTAATCTTTAAACATATAGACCATAGTATAAATGTTTTTGTAATGTGGAACTTTTATGACTCTTGACTTATAAAGTTTTGAGTTCTTTTTTTTTTTTTTTTTTTTTAAGTTTATAGATGCTCTGCTTTTAACGTGGTTATTGATCTTGGTATTTTTTCAAAAATTAGGTCTTATGTACAAAAATAATTAGCCACTGCTCATTAGTTTTTTGTTTTTTCCTCTGGTATCGGCAGTGGGATATTTCCTTTCCTGTCCCTAGCTGTGTGCTTTTGTGGAAGCAGTGTGACCTTGGCAGGTCTCTCTAGGCTGATTATACCACTTAGGACATAAGGATGTTTGATTCTAGAGGAACTATGAGTTGCTTTCTGATTCTAAAAGTCTTGATTTTAAATAGTCTTCATTTTCCTTTTATGACTTTCTCTAGGTCTTTAATCCCATTTTCCAATAATATACAAAGAAGTAACTGACTTATTTCTGTGATTTTTAAGAGTGGGAAAGTGATGCCTTTTCTTAGTTTAGCTTGCTTTTTTAGTGGTGAGCATATTCTAAACTGAGCTTAATCAGTGGACCTAATGGATGAAGAGAGATAACAGATATGAGTTGTTATATATGCATTGTTAGATAATAGATATGGGAGTTGTGAAATGGTAGAAGTTTATTTTCCTAGGGAGATAGTGTCTTTCACATATGAATTTTGGTTCTGTTTTGTATTTCAAGAAGATTATTTAAACTTAATAATATTAATCTAAAAGTTTCAGAAATTAGCAGTGTTTTTCTCAGAATTTCTTCATGTCTTTTGAACAGTTTATTAACACTCTACTTGTTGAACGTATCAGCCATCATAGAAAAAAAAGAAAGTGACACTAACATATAAAGAGTTTTTCTCATGTGCAAAGAAGTTTGGAGGAACTCACAGGTGGTTAAACCACGTAACCAAGGACCCAGTCTCCTTTGATCTTTCTCTTCTGTCATCTTTAGCCTTTGTCTCTCCTCCTCTTAGATGCAAGGTATCTGCAATGGTAATAGACATTCCATCTGCATCCTTGGCAGCAGAAGGAAAGGCACAAAGCAAAACTCTTCTCCTTGCAGGGTTTCTCTACCTTTTAGTTAGGGAGAGAAGGCCTTCTCTTGGATTGCTGATGGTAATGCGTTGGCCGGAGTGCAGCCACACACATGCACACACAGCTCCAAGCTGGGAACAGAGGAGCCTGCTCCCTGACCACAGAGTTTGCTTCACAGGAAGCAAGAGAGAATAGGGCTGGAATGGTTATCAAGTGAGCTGAATTTTGCTCTGTGTATCACTGGGCATAGAAAAAAGGAGCATTTAAAACTTTGCCACTTGTGTGGCTTTTTCTTCAGGCTGCACCATACTCATTGTACTATAATGTCAAGTTCCAAATCTGTGCCTGTGACCATCATTTTACTGGCAAGATAAGGTATTAAAATAAGAATGCTAAGGTTAAGTTCGGGTAATAGAATATCGTTACTGTTTTTTTCCTTTCGTCTGGCAGTCTAAAGATGTAAGTGAAGAAGACATAAAAACTGTGTTCTATTCATGGCTACAGCAGTCTACCACTACCACAATTCCTCTGATAGTATCAGAGGAAGAATACATTAAACTGGAAATGAAAGATGGTGAGTATGTTTTATTTGTTATTTTGATATTTTTCCTATTAAAGAAGTTGGAAACTTTTTTATTGTTTTTCCATCTTGTGATAGGTATGAACAGGAAACCTGATAATGATAATTAAACAGTAGATTTTATGTATCAAAGAATCCTTTTATTCAAATGTAAATAAATTTAAATTTTAAGTTATTTCATCTCAGCTTCAGTACTAACTACATTTATTACTTTCTTTTTAATAGGGTTGAAGGAGTTTTCTCTGAATATAGTTCATTCTTGGGAAAAAGAAAAAGAAAAAAATATTTTTCTATTGAGTACCAATCTGCTGCAGAAGATGACAATACAAGTAATTACACACTACTGAATATTTAGTGATAATATTTTCACATGTGATTGTTTCTAAAGTATGAATTTACTTGTTAACACCTTGCATGCTAAACGTTTTTAGAAACTCAAATGATAAGAGTAAGGAATAACTTGATTTAAAATATTTTATTCTGTAATCTCTCTAACTTACCTAAGCAGATGATTGATTTATCCTAAATTTAAAATGGATGCTTCAGCAAAATTGTTCTAGGAATAGAATTGATCGTGTTAACTGGCCAATGGATCATAATTTTAAACTCTTCTAGTGTTGGAACAAATGATAACTTAGCTGAGGGGGGTAACTTTTTTTAATTCATATTTTTATTTGCAGTTTTGCTGCACAGCCCATATTATTTTGTCAGTTCTTAAATTCTCAACTCTTCACAACTATTATCAGATTACTATTCTTCCAGATATATTTTTAAAGCACTCTTTTTAGAACATTATGTTTTGATTAGGATATTTACTCTTGTCATTGTGGAACTGAAGATGAATTAAAGTCATTTAGAACTTCAGAGGTTTGAAACTAGATATTATTTCTGTACTTTTGAAATACAATTTAAGGAATACCATTCAGACATGATACAGATAGAAGATTGTGAAAAGAATGTGACATAAATCAAAATTGCAAATAAAGATATATCTCTAAACTGCATGAAGAAGACATTCTTTACTGCTTGTTAACTGTAAATATTTATATTCCTTAGACGAGTAAATTATTATTGTCCGGGCTATTTTAAGTAATAATCTTGCATGCACAGTATATCTTTTCTCTCTGGTGTAACAGAATCAGCAATTCAGTTTCCTGGAACCCAAGAAAAGCAGGCAAAAGGTATTACTTTGACATGTAAAATTGATTTTTCCTTGCTACTATAGGTCCTTCTAGATCCTATGGTAAAAGAAGAAAACAGTGAGGAAATTGACTTTATTCTTCCCTTTTTAAAGCTGAACTGCTTGGGGTAAGAAGTTACAGCCAAACTGGCATGTTTAGAGACGTTTAACATTACCTGTCTTAGGGCTTTTATGTGTAAATATTAAATTAGATGTCAGTGTCATTGACCAGTCTTACTAATGTAATGGTAGATAGTTTTTTCAAGGATTGTTTCTGTTTTCACACCTGGCTTCGTAATTTGAAAGTCTGAAACATATTAGAAATTTTACTTTGAGATTTGATCTGTGAGAAGAGAGACAACTAGAAATGACCTGGATCATACATGCTTGAATAAAACAATAATCTTTTGAAATTAATAAATTAGCTTTGAAAGTTAAATCCAAAGACATTAGTTGAGTGTTTAAAAATATTTCAAATTAAGTTATTCCTTCACTGTCTTATAGATGTACTGATTGATGGGAATTATATGTGTTTCCTTAACTTTTAAGACAAATTTGAAAAGAAACTCTTCAATTTCTTTAGCTCCTAATACAGTAGAAGAATCTCACCTAAACTGTTACTTCTTAGATTTCGTCACAGAGGCCTTTAATGGATGTAGTAGTAGTGATTTGATTTTCTGTAATAGTATAATCTAGAAAGGTTTTAGTTAAAGGATTAAACTACAAAGCAACAATAATCTGCTTTTTAAAGTAAATAATCTACTTTATAAAATAAAAACTCTGCAGTTCAGACTAATTTTAAGACTTTATGGTATTTATTATCAGACATAAACTGGCAGAATCAGGAAGTAGGTTAAAGTTCATGTTTGTATAATCTTCAGATTGAAACTGGATTTCAAAGATGATGTTTAAGAGGAAATAAGTCTTCAGTTATCCTAATACTTTAAAAGCACTCATGTATGATAATGTTGAATAATAAGCCACAAATCATTTTGAGGGGGATATATGTGTGTATTAAGACAAATCCCCTTAAGGATTCCTATTTGGACAGAACTTCTAGTTACTGCACATGTTTGAAAGTAGTAAAATTAGTTTTAAAATGTGTGACTCAGATTTGGCATTAAATCATTTTAGTTTCAAGTAAGGGAAAATGTCCAAGATTTTACTCTTTTTATAAATCATTAACTAGCCTGCAAAGGAGAAGGTAATGGCAACCCACTCCAGTACTCTTGCCTGGAAAATCCCATGGACGGAGGAGCCTGGTAGGCTGCAGTCCATGGGGTTTCGAAGAGTCGGACACGACTGAGCGACTTCACTTTCACTTTTCACTTTCATGCATTGGAGAAGGAAATGGCAACCCATTCCAATGTTCTTGCCTGGAGAATCCCAGGGACGGTGGAGCCTGGTGGGCTGCCGTCTATGGGGTCGCATAGAGTCGGACACGACTGAAGCGCCTTAGCAGCAGCCTTCGAAGGAAAATTTCCGAATTGTTTATAGCTAGATTTTATCCTGCTTTAGCATTTGATCACGCAGTTTACATGTTTTGCAGAGGAGTGAACTCCTTAGGCATCTCCTCCTTGGAGCACATCATTCACAGCCTCCTGGGGCGCCCTTTGTCTCGGCAACTTGCGTCCCTTGTGGCAGGACTTAGAAATGGAGCCCTTTTACTCACGGGAGGAAAGGTATGTGGTTAAAATATGCTCATTTTCATTAATTAGCAATTTGTTTTAACTTTTTAAAAATTTTTAAAAAATATTTATATGGCTGCACCTGGTCTTAGTTGCAGCAAGTAGGGTCTTTTAGTTGTGCCATACAACCTCTTAGTTGCAGCCTGTGGGATCTAGTTCCCTGACCAGGGATCAAACCTGGGCCCCCTACATTGGGAATACAGAGTCTTAGCCACTGGACCATCAGGGAAGTACCTGATTAGCCATTTTTAATTCCTCTCTCTTTGATTTTTAATCATCCGTTATATAGGGTTGTTGATACGATAGAAGGAAAGAATCTATTCACTCACTAATATTTTTGAGTGCCTACTGTGAGATATTGAGAAAACAGTGTTGAATTAGGTGATGCTCTCCCTGCTCTTTTTCTATTTCAGTTGATATGATTGTATGAATTTTCTTTTTTTATGATATTGGTAGGGTGTTAAATAGGGATTCCCTGGTGACTCAGTAGTGAAAAATCCACCTGTCAATGCAGGAGGCAGAGGTTTGATCCCTAAGTTTGGAAGATCCCCTGGAGAAGGAAATGGCAACCTACTACAGTATTCTTGCCTGGAAAATCTCCTGGACAGAGGCGCCTGGCAGGCTACAGTCCATGGGGTCACAAAGGGTCAGACATGGCTCAGTGACTAAACAACAACAAAGGGTGTTAACGGGGCTGATTAAGTTTGGAATGTTGAATCAGCCATGCAAATCTGTAATAAATCCCACCCGGTAGTGGTCTGGTGTTCTTGTTATACTTTGCTGAGTTCTGTTTGCTGATATTCTGTTGAGGATTTTTGCATGTAAATTCACTATCAATATTAGCCTGTAGTTCTGCCTTTGGTTTTGCTCTCAGAGTAATAGTGGCCTCACAGAATGAGTTGAAAAATGTTCCCTTCTCTTCTATTTTTTGGAAGAGATTGTATAAAATTGATGTAAATTCTTTAAAATGTTTGGTAAAATCCCCACCGAAACCATCTGTGCCTAGAGATTTCTTTATGTATTTTTTATAAATTTAGAGTCTTTAGTCATCTGTTTCATTTTGGCAGGTGTTGGGTAGTCTGTAGCTTTTGAAGAATGCGTTTGTTTCTTCTAAGTTGTCAAATTTTGTAAGCATGAAGTTGCTTGTAGTATTCTCTAACTGTGCTCTTTTAAAAAAATTTTTATAGAAGTATAGTTGCTTTACTGAGAAGGGAATGGCAACCCACTCCAGTATTCTTGCTTGGAGACTCCCATGGACAGAGGAGCCTGGTGGGCTACAGTCCATGGGGTTGCAAAGAGTTGGACACAACTGAATGACTGACACTATAGTTGCTTGACAATGTTAGTTTCTACTGTACAGCAGAGTGAATCAGCTATAGGTGTACGTATATCCCCTGTTTTTTAGATTCCTTTCCCATTTATGTATGTGCCATTTAGGTCACCATGGAGTATTGAGTAGAGTTCCCTGAGCTATACAGTAGTGTTCTTATTAGTTATCCACTTTATACATAGTATCAATAGTATATGTATGTCAACCCCAATCTCCTGATTCATCCCACCACCCCTCCTTTCCTCACTCAATGTCCATAGGTTTGTTCTCTATGTCTGTGTTTCTCTTTCTGCTTTGCAGATAAGATCATCTATACCATTTGTCTAGATTCCACATATATGCATTAATATGATATTTATTCTTCTGACTTATTTCACTCTGTGACAGTCTCTAAGTCCATTCACATCTCTACAAATGACCCAGTTTCATTCCTTTTTGTGGCTGAGTAATATTCCTCTGTGTGTGTGTGTGTGTGTGTGTGTGTGTGTGTGTGCCGCACGCGCGCACATGTGCCACATCTTTTTTTTAACACCAAAAACATTTTGTATTGGGGTATAGCCAATTAAAAATATTGTGATAGTTTCAGGTGAACAGTGTAGGGACTCAGCCATACGTATACATGTATCCATTCTCCCCCAAACTCCCTTCCCATCTAGGCTGCCACATAACATTGAGCAGAGTTCCTTGTGCTATACAGTAGTGTTTTGTTGATTATCCATTTTAAATATAGCGGTATGTACATGACCTTCCCAAAGTCCTTAACTGTCCCCTCCCCCTGGCAACCATGAGTTCATTTACTATGTCCATGAGTTTCTTTCCATTTTGTAAGTAAGTTCATCTGTATCATTTCTTTTTAGATTCCATATATTAAGGATGTCATGTGATATTTTTCCTTCTCTGACTTACTTCACTCTGTATGACAGTCTCTAGGTCCATTCACATCTCTACAAATGACCCAATTTTGTTTATTTTTATGGCTGAGTAATATTCCATTGTATGTATATGAGGGTGTGTGTGTGTATGCCACATCTTTATCCATTCCTCTGATGGACATGTAGCTTGCTTCCATGTCCTGGCTATTGTAAATGGTGCTGCAGTGAATATTGGGTTGCAAGTGTCCTTTTGAATTATGTTTTTCTCTGGGTGTATGCCCAGTAATGGGATTACTGGGTCATATGTTAGTTCTGTTTTTAGTTTTTTAAGGAACCTCCATACTGTTCTCCACAGTGGCTCTACCAGTTTATATTCTCAACAGCAGCACATCTTACTGTGCTGGGAACTCTTTACTGTGATGGGAACTCTGTTGTGTCCTGTTCCCTGATGTTGGTAATTTGTGTCATCTCTTGCTTTGATCTTTGTCAGTCTCACTAGAGGTTCCCTGCTCTTTGAAGGGGCTTACAGTTTTCTCCTCTACCAACGCAGTATTTTTTCCAGGGCTGCAGTGTGATTTTTGTGAGTCTTTGTATTTTTTTTTTAATTCAAAATCATAAGGCTCTTTTATTTCTAGTCACTTTTAACTCCAGCATAATAACATTTTTCCCCTTAACTAGTTTCCCAGTTGCTTTCTTTTGATTTCTTACTTAAAATAGAGCAACTACTCCAGTAATCCAAGTTTCTACTTTAGTAAACTAGAAACAGAAGAGCAAATTAAATCCAATGTAAGCAGAAGAAATAATGAATTAGAGCGGAAACCATTGAAGTGAAAACAGGAAATCGGTAGAGAAAATCAGTGAAACCAAAGGCTTTTTTTTTTAAAGATCAGTAAAAATTGATAAACCGTTAGGCAGGCTAAGGAAAAAAAAAAGAGGATACAAATTACTAGCATAAGAAATGAAAAAGAGGGCATCACTACAGATCCCACAGACATTAAAAGGATGATAAAGCTCTATGTGGGAGAAGGCAATGGCACCCCACTCCAGTACTCTTGCCTGGTAAATCCCACGGACAGAGGAGCCTGGTAGGCTACAATCCATGGGGTCGCTGAGTCGGACACGACTTGAGTGACTTCACTTTCACTTTTCACTTTCGTGCCTTGGAGAAGGAAATGGCAACCCACTCCAGTGTTCTTGCCTGGAGAATCCCAGGGACGGTGGAGCCTGGTGGGCTGCCATCTATGGGATCGCACAGAGTCGGACACAACTGAAGTGACTTAGCAGCAGCAGCAAAGCTCTGTGTTCTAGTTTATTCTGTGAGGCCAGCATTGCTGCTGCTGCTGCTGCTGCTGTGTCACTTCAGTCGTGTCCAACTCTGTGCGACCCCACAGACGGCAGCCCACCAGGCTCCACTGTCCCTGGGATTCTCCAGGCAAGAATACTGGAGTGGGTTGCCATTTCTGTCTCCAATGCATGAAAGGGAAAAGTGAAAGTGAAGTCGCTCAGTCGTGTCTGACTCTTAGCGACCCCATGGACATAAGCCTGTCAGGCCCCTCCGTCCATGGGATTTCCCAGGCAAAAAAGTACTGGAGTGGGGTGCCATTGCCTTTGTGAGGCCAGCATTACCTAACACCAAAATGACAGGCATCACAAGAAAACTACCAACTAAGATCTATCGTGAACACAGATGCAGAAATCCTTAACAAAATATTAGCAAATGTAATCAACTAATGTATAAAAAGAATTATATACCACAATCAAGTAGGGTTTATTCCATATATGCAAGGCTGCTACAATATAGCAGTTACTCTAAATGTTCTCTAAATTACCTATGTCAAATTTCAAAATAGATCATCATGGTAGAATGTTATTTTTAAAAAACACTGTCCTCTTGACTCAGTAATCAGACCTCCACCATCTGACTTAGGGGTAGCATGGTTAATGGAACTAGTGGAAGAGCTGAATTTGAGTCCCTCTTCTCTTAGGTACTTACTGGCTGTGACTTAAGGCAGTTTTTCAGTTTCTTACCTTGCTTTTTAGGATTGATCTCACTTAAGATAAATAATATATATGAAAGGGTTTTGTAAACTGAAAAGTGCTAAAATGTGAATTACTTTCAGTGAGAGAAAAGGCCTTCTGACTAAACCAAAAGTATAACAGGTGGGACATACAGTCCAGTACCCCTAACTTCTTTATTCTTTAGGGTCCATTGACTTTAAAAATAAATGCAATTCTGTAAACTATAATGATGGTGGTATTGTTGAATGCCTGCTAAATTTCAGCCTTTACACAATAAGCTTGACTGTTTTTCCTGTTCACAGTAATGAAAAGCAAAATATTAGAACTGGTGCAGGACTATTAAAAGCTAGGCAGGGACTTCCCTGGTTGTCCAGTGGATAAGACTCTGCACTCTTAATGCAGGGGGGTCCAGATTCGATCCCTGATCAGGGGACTAGATCCCCCATGCCACAGCTAAGACCTGGCTCAGCCTAAATAAATAAATAAACAAAATATATGTTAAAAAAAAAAATAGTCAAAGCAACAATAGTAAGAAATAGTAGTAGACTGAGGGGGGAAGCCTGTATTATAAGAATTGTAGAAACCTAAGTGTTCAGTCTTCTAGGGGGCACTTACGGCAATGTTTAGCAAAATTCAAATGTGTATACCATTTGATATGATATTAACTTGTAGAAATTTATTCTGAAGGTATAATCTGACAAATAAATAAACATATCTGCATGGATATTTATTTTAGCTTTACTTATCATGGTTGGTTAAAAGTTGGGAGTAACATAAATATACATCAGGAAGGGTTTTGATAAGCACATTATGGTCCAGTACATCCTCTGAGTGGCATTGTGCTAGGGAGCTGATGTACCTCTTTGTTGATAAAGAGGACAGTTATTTATTGTAAACCCTCAGGAATACTGTAATCCCAGCTTAATAAATTTGCATAAAATGTGTTCGGAGTGTCTGGAAGGAAGATATGGCAAAACAGTGGACAGTAATTTTGTGAGGTGGGGTGATTACAAATTTTTTTAAACCTTTCTGTCTACTAAGTATTTATAGTTATCTTGTATTTTTTTTAATGTTATTTTTAAATTAGGGATGTGGATTTTCTTCTTTTTCCCCAGCTTTATTGAGATGTAGTTGTTATATAGCATTGTGTAGTATATACTTGATTGCTGGGGCTGAATCTTGGAGGTTACTGCAGTGACGGGCTATTTCTGGGACTGAATACATTGAGTTCTTACGATGCAATTATTTTCTAGGGAAGTGGAAAATCAACTTTAGCGAAGGCAATCTGTAAAGAAGCATTTGACATATTGGATGCCCATGTGGAAATAATTGACTGTAAAGCTTTACGAGGTATGAATATGGTAATATTCTACATAAAAGTCTTTTTTGGTAGAAAGAAATGTTACTATTTAATGCTGCTAATTAATAAATACAAATAGCTAATCTTTATTTAATTTTTCTGTTTCTCATTTGGTCATTGAAATTACTTAGAAATTTTAGATCGTTGGCATTCTAATGTTTTTAATAAAAATTTTAAAACTCCCCATATTTGCTGGAGGCTTTTTTTCTCCCCCTAGCCAAAACTCTTTGTAGACAATACTCCTAAAAAATGCCAGTTTGCACAACTCTGAGAAAATTAGTATTTAGAATCTACTCTAATTGGGTATAGATTACTTCTGAATTGCTTTCAGGAACTCGTCGGGTGACTGCTTCAGGGGAGGGAAAGTGGGTGGCTGTAGACAGCAGAGAGGAAATTTACAATCTACCATACACAGCTGACTCTTGAACAGCACGTGTGTTAGGGGTACCAACCCTCCATGAAGCCAAAAATCTTCATATAACTTACAGTCAGCCCTCTGAACACATGGTTCCACTGTATCCACGAATTCAACCAACCTTGGATGATATAGTATTGTAGTATTTCCTATTGGAAAAAATCCACATATATGTAAGTACACTTGCACAGTTCAAACCTATGTTGTTCAAGGGTCAACTGTACACTTTTACTTATGAAAGTCAGTAACATATTATTATCTGATTGTTTAAGAATTGGAAAAATTTTACTGAGTAGTTAATTTTTTCTCCCCTTGCTACCACTCCTACTCCCAACTAGTCATTATATTCTGTTTATTAATCTAGTACATAGTAAGAAACTAAGAAATAGCCTTTAAAAACCCATTACTTCATATTCTATAAAGGTGGATTTTGGAGACCTTGTCCTTCTCTTAGAGTCTTGCTTGCAGCCTCACGTGAAAATTTTAAGATTGAAGTAACAGGAACTCTTGACCTTGCTTATGAATTAGTATGTTCTCTATTCTTTGAAAATGAAAAGTTTGTAATTCACCATGAAGATGGAAGTCAAATTAGTAATTCAAATATAGCAATTCTGGGATCTTGAGGCAGCTACATTTGTGTTTGCTTTTATCTGATTCTTGACCCCTTATTTTCATGTATATTTTCCCACATCCTGTTTTTATTTTACTGTTTTGTTATAAATAGGGATCTGAAATTCTCCATGGAATGAACAAACACATGTGTATAGAAATCAGTATCGTAGTCTTTCAGTTTTATAAAATTCAGTACTTTACTGAGTCCTTTGAAGCTGTATTAATTAAACTGTGTTAATGACTAACAAGTTTTAGTGATTGGTATATTAACAAAATACTGTATGGGTTAAATTTGCATAGTCAAATCAATATTGAGCTTTTCTAATGCTTTCAAGGGCAGCCTGAACTTTCCCAGCCTTCAAATAACATTAAAACCATTTTATATCTTCTGTATTAAGGAAAAAGGCTTGAAAACATACAAAAGACGCTAGTGGCAGCTTTCTCGGAGGCTCTGTGGCGGCAGCCTTCTGTTGTTCTGTTGGATGACCTGGACCTTGTCATTGGCCGCTCTGCTCTCCCGGAACACGAGCACAGTCCGGAGGCCGTCCAGAGCCAGCGGCTCGCCCACGGTAATGCACACGTCCACTCGCTGGCTGCAGGCCTTTTCCTTTATCAGTCAGCGTTTTTAGTGTTAGTAGTAAATCTGTGCTCTTTGGAGAACAGAATATGTGCTACGTAATGTGTTGCTTTTGAGGCCTCTGGGAGCATTGTATAATTGTGTCATTATCCTGTATTAGCAAGATCCATAGGGCAGTGTGAACATTCTCCAACCTCATCATTAGTCTTTGGGGCCATATTCTCCTCTGGAGTGGGTTGCCATTCCCTTCTCCAGGGGATCTTCCCGACCCAGGGATTGAACCCAGGTGTCCCACATTGCAGGAACATTCTTTACCATCTAAGCCACCAGGGAAGTTCTCCCTTCTTCACTTATTAGAAATTGCTGAACTGTACAGCTTTACTCTTGTTTTGCTCACTTGACAAATACTTCTCTATTGCTCAGGCACAGTCTGTAGTCTCAGAGTCTTGGAGAGGAAATAAAAGTAAACAGATAGTGTTGGTACAGAAGACTCATAGTTATAATGATAGCTACCATGTGTTGACTGTGAGGGGTTGCTTTGTACTCCCCATGCAGATACTCTCCTGGTTTTACAGGTGAGTAAATGGAAATTCAAGGTGATGTAATTTGAGCAGGAAGACACAACTAGGAGATGGGTAGGATATGTTCTGCTGGAAGTGTGTACAGGGTGCGATAGGAGCACATATACTAAACTGGAGGTGGTTGGGTAATAAGTTATCAGGGAAGGTTTCTGAGAGAAGTTCATAACTGAGATGAGTTTTGATGGAGGAGCAGAAATTAGCACGGAGCAGCTTCAGGCTAATGAAGGCGCAAAGGTGCAGAAGTCCAAGCAGTTCCAGTGGAGCTTAGGGTTCTAGAAGAGGATCGGATCAGGGGTTGGAGGATTTGACAGCATTCAACTGCGTCAGGGTTCTTAAGAGATGAATACAGAATGCAACCATAATGGCTGGATTACCATAAATTAGTGTTAATTTAACATTTGGAATCTTGCAGTGTCTGAAAGACTTGCTAGTCTCGTGTTTAAGGGAATGCTGCAGATTTCTAGGTCAGAATCAGATATATGTTATTAAGGCCTGTTTCGGTTCTTACCTCATACCAGTCAAACCTTTCTTGAGCTAGAGTAGAAAGAGATTGTCCAGAAAGCCATAGATATATAAGCTGTATTTTGCTTGCTCAGTAGAACACAATATGAAAGTTTATCATCCTTCTATAATACTTATTTCAGAGACTCCTTTTCATTTACCTATTAAGATCCAGAAGTTTACCTGTTAAGAACCAGCCTCACTGGGCATGGTTCTGAGTACACAGCATTTACACTGCTTCCTTCGCCTCTATTAGAATAACTGGAACCTGGCCAATACTAGGTCCTCAGTCTAGATAAACTGCAGGATGAGTGGAAGATTTAATTTTTGAAAGGTAGAGAGGAGCCATACCATTCATACTCTACTTTAAAGCTCAACTTTAGGTTATTATTTTTAATTAGTGTATGATTTTAAAATTTCACTTTTATATAATAAGCTTTTACACTGTGTTGCTTAATTCCAGCTTTGAACGATGTGGTGAAAGAATTTATTTCCATGGGAAGTTTGGTTGCACTGATTGCTACAAGCCAGTCGCAGCATTCTCTACATCCTTTACTTGTTTCTGCTCAAGGAATTCACATATTTCAGTGTGTCCAGCATATTCAACCTCCTGACCAGGTAACTTACTACTTGTGAAGATTGTTGAAATGTGTCCCCTTTTATATAAATTATTTATCAATTTTATTAATGATGTATAACTTTAATTTAAATGTAATGCTTATATTAGTGATCTTAAGAAGACTTAAAAATCAACCTTCAGTGCATGTTTTACTTAGATGCGAAATTTTCATCTGTAAACATCTGAAATACTACCAGATACTTTCCAAGGAAATATCTTTTTTGAAAATAACATTTCTTCTTTTTTTCTTATTAAAGTTTTTTTTTTTTCCATTTAAAAAGAAACAAAAACCCTCTGAACTGCTTCATTCCGCATCAGTAAAATCTGTAAATACACTATGGAAATTAGAATTCTTTTTAGATTTAGTGAGATACTGTTGACAAGAACAATTATATATATTTAAAGTGTACAACAGTGATTTGATATACATATACATTGTGGAACATTTACCACAGTCAAGATACTTAACACATCTATTGCCTCATATATTAACCTTTAAGAATGTCTTCTTTTAAAAATGTAACTAGCTAAACATTTTTTTTTTTTAATCAGCACTAATATTCTGTACCCATTATGATTCTGACATCCATTTCCAGTGTGTGGGGTTTTTTCCCCACACCACCAAGCGATTCTTGGACACCAGCTGGATGTCCTACAGTTCAGCCTGATTCTGACACTACCCAGAGATAGCATCAGATTTCACAGGTTAAGGGCTCAGTCCCACTAGACTGCCCTCCACATCAGATACCAGTGTTACCCGTGCTTCTGACTGGCTTTCTGTCAGAGGTTCCCACGACTCCCTCTTTGGGTTCAGCTAATTTTCGATAGCAAGTCAGAGAACTTGGGAAACTAGTTTACTCAGTAGATTACCAGTTTGTTGCAAAGAATATGAACAGGTACAAATCAACAGTCAGGTGAAAAGATACACAGGATGAGGTCGGGCACAAAAGAGCTTCTGTCCTTGTGGAGTTTGGGACTTGGTCTGGTGGCAAGTGGAAGTGTTCCGGTTCTCTAGCCTGAAAGTGAAAGTGCTCCTCGCTCAGTCGTGTCCGACTAGTTACGAGCCCATGGACTGTAGCCCTCCAGGCTCCTCTGTCTGTGTAATTCTCCAGGCAAGAATACTGGAGTGGGTTGCCATTTCCTTCTCCTGGGGATCTTTCCAACTCAGGGACCGAACCCAGGTCTCCTGCATTGCGAGTGGATTCTTTACTGTTTGAGCCACCAGGGAAGCCCTTCTCCAGCCTGGGAACTCTGCAGACCCTGTCCTTTTGGGGTTTTATGGGAACTCCATTACATAGGTATCATTAATTAAATCATTGGCCATTGGCATTGACTCAGCCTCCAGTCCCTCTCCCTCCTGGGAAATCAGGGGTTGGGACTGAAAGTTTCAGTTCTCTAGACTAGGCAGGTTACTCTGGCAACCAACCCCGTACTTAGGTCCTCTCCAAAAGTCACCTCATTAACATAAACTCAGATGTGGCTGAAAGGGGTTTGTTAGGAATGTCGAGACACGTTTATCACTCTTATCATTTAGGACATTTTAAGGGTTTTAGGAACTCTGTGCCAGAAGCATCACAAAGACCAAATGTATATAAGCACATCGGAGAAGGCAATGGCACCCCACTCCAGTACTCTTGCCTGGAAAATCCCATGGATGGAGGAGCCTGGTGGGCTGCAGTCCATGGGGTCGCTAAGAGTCAGACACAACTGAGTGACTTCACTTTCCCTTTTCACTTTCATGCATTGGAGAAGGAAATGACAACCCACTCCAGTGTTCTTGCCTGGAGAATCCCAGGGACGGCGGAGCCTGCTGGGCTGCCATCTATGGGGTCACACAGAGTCGGACACGACTGAGGTGACTTAGCATATAAGCACATACCACCCATCGTCTCCTTTGGGGGCTTATAGTCCTGATGGCTTTAGTGGCACTGTGCTCCAAGAATGTTCCCATGCAGGCAGCCATGTTTTAACTGTTTAAAATTCTTACCTAGCATCTAGGCTAAGTACTCAGACCCTTTGCTAATTAACTGTTACTGTAGTTAGGGTGTTTGGTCATGTACACACTGCTATATTTAAAATAGATAACCAACAAGGACCTACTGTATAGCACAGGGAACCCTGCTCAATGTTATGTGGCAGCCTGGATGGGAGGGGAATTTGGGGGAGAATGGGTACATATAAATGCATGGCTGTGTCCCTTCACTGTTCACTTGAAACTATTACAACATTGTCTTGTTAATCAGCTATACCCCAATACAAAATAAAAAGTTTACTTAACCCCCCCCCAAAAAAAACCCATCACATTGTACACTTTAAATATCTTATCATTTTGTCAATTATATCTCAAGGCTGAAGGAAAAGGATAAAAATATTACACCTGTTATTAAGCATAACAGAACATAGTGGTATCAACCATTGAATGTTTTTAGAATTATGTTTTATGGGAATAACAACAAAAAAATACTCTTAAAGGAGCCAAAATAAAAATCTTTTTACTGGAGAAAGAAAGAGCAGTCATCTATCAATGTAATTCTTTCTACAGCTTTATTAAGGTATAAAAAAATTGAAGACAACAAACTCACTATCTAAAGTGTACAATTTGGGAGTTTCCTGGTGGAATAGTGGTTAGGATTCAGCTCTTCCACTGCTGTGGCCCAGGTTCAGTCACTGGTTAGGGAACTGAGATCCTGCAAGCCACATGTTGCAACCAAAAAATAAAGTGTACAGTTTGATCGGTTCTAACATATGTATACGCCATGAAACCGTCACCACGATTAAGGCAGCAAACATTTCCACCCCTCCCAGGCATTTCCTTAGTGCCCTTTTGCAGTCAGCCCTCCCCCGCCCTCCCCCAGTCTGTCTGCTTTCTGTCCCTGTAGATTATGGCAACTGGATTTTCCTCAAAATACGAGTACAAAAGTTTGCACTCAAGTAAAATTATAAATTTGAATTTCGTGTTTTTTTCCTTAGGATCAAAGATGTGAAATTCTGCATACTGTAATAAAAAATAAACTGGACTGTGACATGAAGAGGTTCACTGGTCTTGATCTGCAGCGTATAGCTAAAGAAACCGAAGGGTTTGTGGCTAGAGATTTTACCATGCTTGTCGATCGAGCCATACATTCTCGTCTCTCTCATCAGAATGTGTACACCAGGGAAGGTACGTTTTATTGCTAAAACCAAAATTTGGTTCCTTCTTTCCTTTGTGGAGAAATGTAATTGTAGTAAGGTAAGAATTAAATATAGTCCATCTTAGCATTCAAATAAGCAGGTATTTGAGTAGAAAATAGGCATTTCCAGCTAAGTTGACTACATTTTTTTAACTGAGTTAAGATTGGCTAAGTGAAATCAGATGGGAAAAGACAAATACCACATGATTCTATTCACGTGGAACATGAAAAACAAATGAACAGACCAAACCAAACATAAATATGTAGATATGAAGAACAGAGTGGTGGTTACTAGAGGGGAGGGCAAGCTGGGTAAGGGAGTCAGCTGTATGAGAATTCACATAGATATGACTACCAAAAGAAGTTGTGTTTATTTTTAAACAGAATTAATTTTAACAACATTGGACTTCCAAAAGGCTCTCCGAGGATTTATTCCTGTGTCTCTGCGAAATGTCAACCTACATAAACCTAGGGACCTGGGCTGGGATAAGATCGGTGGACTACATGAAGTTCGGCAGATACTAGTGGATACTATCCAGTTACCAGCCAAGGTACTTAAAGAAAACTTGAGTACTACCTGCTTCCTGTAAAACCCCTGAATCATTGGCTCTGGCTGTATGTGTTGGCTTGTCCAGTCTCAGTTTGACCCAACAAGAATTTATTGTTACCAAATAAACGTCCAGTCCTATTTTGGACACTTGAACAGACTTTTTACGTATTTGATATAGTCCTTGCCCATAAAGCTGGGGAGATATTTTAGATAATTTTTTTTTAATTTTATTTTTGACTGCACTGGGTCTTCATTGCTTTGTGGGGGTTTTCTCTAGTTGTGGTGAGCAGGGCCTACTCCTCATTGCAGTGCACGAGCTTCTCATGGCAGTGGCGTCTCTTGTTGTGGAGCACAGGCTCCGTAGGGCACGCGGGCTTCAGTAGCTGTGGCACATGGGCTTAGTTGCTCCAAGGCTTGTACAAGAATCTTCCCGGACCAAGGATCGAACGCATGTCCTCTGCATTGGCTGGCGGATTCTCATCCACTGTGCCACCAGGGAAGTCCTGTAGTAAAATTACAGTTTGATGTGAATTTCAGAGTTCCTAGATTTTTCTTGAATAATTCAGATTTCACTAAAGCATATGAGCCATCAGCTAGGGTTGAGCAGAAACAGATAGAAATAAACTAGAAGGTGGGAGAGTCATTGAGGTCCACAGAACTGATGGGTTAAGCCAGATTTTGGGTGACAGTCTAGAAAAGCAGAGTTAGCAGGCAGCGCCGATCAGGCTGACTGTTCTTTAGATCAGAAGTAGAATCTAGAAGGTGGTGTGTTTGGATGAGAAACCTGAGAGAGAAGGATCTTTGCATGAGATCAGGGACACGACCAAAGAGATGAAGAAATGGGAAAGGCCCTCAGTTACGTGTAAGTCCTGGGAACTGTCTGGTGGGGACTGGGACATACTGAGTGCAGCCCACGACTGGGGGTTAAAGCCTGTGTGGAAGAACATGGGCGTGGGAAGTGGCCTGCAGGATCACGACCCAAAGGCTGGGTCTGGGCAGCAGCAGCAGTGTCCAGGTAGGTGAGGCCATCTGCATAAGTGCTGACTTTTTTGGGGGACCTCATTTAGGTTAGAATGGAGGTCAAGATGAGGTTGGAATTTTGTCAACATATGGGACTAAATAGACGTGCCCAATAGAGCAGACCCAGTGGGCTTCTCCAATGGCTCAGGAGTTAAAAAATCCACCTGAAGTGCAGGAGACATGGATTCAATCCCTGGGTCAGGAAGATCCCCTGGAGAAGAATGGCAACCCACTGCAGTGTTCTTGCCTGGAGAATCCCATGGACAGAGGAGCCTGGTGGGCTGCAGTCCCCGGGGTCGCACAGAGTTGAACACGACTGAGCACAGGCTCACATGCTGCCCAGAGGAGACCAGGTGGTTGCTGACAGAGCCAGACAGTTTTCTTGCTTTCAAAAAGTTTTCTTGTTCAAAAAGTTTTGAAACCTGTTCAGAAAGTTTTCTTGTTGAGAAGCTGGTGGTTTAGAGGGTAAAGTAGAGCAGTCAAATTACTTGTTCATCATGGAATCTCCTGGGAGATTTTACTATTATCATTACACATGTTTCTTTATTTTCTTTCCTTAATTGAGTATATTTGAATAGGTGTAGCAGTCATAGCTTGACCCATGAGCCATGCAGGTGGAGGGCATTATACTTATTTTTATTTTTTTAATGTTTGGGGGAAAAAAAACAGGAAAAGTGGAAAGAAGTTCAGATCCATTTATATGCATTTTATGTGGAATGTATTCCATGGTCCAGTGGGAAAAATCTGTGTTAGTTCCTTTGAGTTCATTTATTATTTTAAGTAGGAATGTTTTTTTCTGTCATTGCACTGTTACAGAGATGGCAGTTGTTACCATCCAAGGACTTTTTTCTGTACACTGATCTTTAGCTGCTCAGTCATTTGTTTTAGAGTTGAGCTCTTTGTCATATTTTTGTATTTTTCAGTACCCGGAATTATTTGCCAACTTGCCCATACGACAGAGGACAGGAGTGCTGCTGTATGGGCCTCCTGGAACAGGAAAAACCTTACTAGCTGGAGTAATTGCACGGGAAAGTGGAATGAATTTTATTAGTGTCAAGGTATGTTTGGCATTTATATTTTTTCTTTTTTTTTTAATTGAGGCAAAATTTACATAATTATTTTAAAGTGTACATTTCATTGGTATTTAATGCATTCACAGTGCTGTGTAGCCACCACCTCTCTAGTTGCAAACTTTTTCATCACATTCTCCATCCCCCTCCCAATCCACTGGCAATCACCAATCTGCTTTCTGTCTCTCTGAGTTTGCCTGTTCTAGATACTTCATAGAAAAGGAATCATGCAGTGTGTCACCTTTTTGTCTGACTTCTTTCACTTAGCATAATGTTTTCAGGGTTCATCCAAGTTGTAACATGCCTCACTACTTCAGGACTGCTTATGGCTGGATGATATTCAGTCTTTTTTAAGTTGGTGTGGATATGCCATAGTTTGGTGAACATCTGGGTTGTCCCCACTTCTTAGCTGTTACGAATAATGCCGCTGTAAACATTTGTACATAAATTTTTGTGTGGACATATGCCTTCAGTTCCCTGGAATACATATATGCCCCAGAGTATAATTATAAATATGATCACTCATATGGTAATTCTGTGTGTAACTTTTTGAGGAACCACCAAACTTTTTTCATAGCGACTACACCGTTTTACATGTACAGCAGCATGAGAGTGAGTATACCTTGTTTTCCATATTCTCTCCAACCCCATTTGTTTCTTGATAGTGGGTTAGTCTCATATTTGGAAAACTATTAATAGTAGAAGTAGTGATCAGTCTGTTACACTGTGTGGGAAATTTAATAATGAGGCATCTCTCTTTTGTAGGGCTTATTATTAGTATGTTTTTGCTTAAGGCAGCAATAGAATTATGTATAAATATTCAGATTAAGAGCAAACTTGAAGGGGGAGGAAAAGCTAGAAGACTAGGGCCTGGAGACCACTCTAAGGCAGAAGGTGAAGTTTTCATGCTTCTGTTATTTGTTGTCTATATTTCACCCCTGCTGCATCACACCAAGTGTTAAGTTTTCTCAGATGTAGGGTGAGTGTGTAGCTTAAAAGGACATGCTAGCAGATCTCCAGGCAGTCACCAGGTGGCGCTAGTGGTAAAGACTCTGCCTGCCAGTGAGTGAGACTCAAGAGACTGGGGTTTGATCCCTCGGTCTGGAAGATCCCTTGGAGTAGGAAATGGCACCCCACTCCAGTGTTCTTGCCTGGAAAATTCCATGGGCAGTGGAACCTGGCAGGCTACAATCCATGGGGCTGCAAAGAGTCAGACCTCACTGTGCACATAGCGGATCATTTTGAGTAATGCTTCTCACTCCACCACTGGTGTGTCATTATGGTCTGGGATGTGCTGTCTTATTTGTACAGTTTCAACGCCCCAGCCGTTTGTATTTGCCAAAGAGCAATTACATTTCAAGGCAAAGGAATCATAAGTGAATTTTCCCCCACCGTCCGGAAGTAGGGTGTTTTGGTGAAACATTTCCGTAAACCAAAATGGTATAAAGCAAACTAACAATCAGACACATCCTGCTAATGGATGAACAGAGTAAACTGAGGTAAAGCACAGCTGCTCACAGACGCAGTTCCCACTGAGACAGCTCAGTAGTGAGGATGTAGAATAAGGAAGCTTGGGAAGCAGCTTGGTGGCGCTGCTCTTACTGCTGGAGTGTGTGCTGCCCGGTAATGGTTCACCGCAAAACACACACTGAATGCTGTTTTCACTTTCTGCTCTATTTCATAAATGTGAAATGTTTCTTTGGATTTCTTGTTAGTGAAAACAGTTACTAAATAGGTCTTTCATGAATGCAAAGTAGTGTAAAGTGAACTTCAAAATGAGAGGGGAGAAAAAAAGAGGGAAATCTATATTGTAATCTTATTCAAACTTGATTTATAATCTGAAAGCCAGTTTAGTAATTTGCAATTGTGTTATATCTACCCTCTTTATCACATCAGTTTTTGTGGGCTGGTTACGAGAGTATCCTGGCATTGATGGAGAGCAGTGATTATATTCTTTCTTTTTTACTTGTTACTAGAATGTAGCTTTATTGTGTTTTTTTTTAAACATATTTTCAAGATTAACACTTGCAAATATTTGGAGGACATCTTATCTCTCCCCTTTAGTAAGTCTTCAAATCACAGTCGGGATGAGCTCTCAGTACATAGGTCTCGGTAGCGAGCTGAGGCTGTAGGTCAGGGTGGGTCCTAGGAGGTGTGCATCAGAAACAGACCTTTCACGGACACCAGTATGTTGCCTTGTTTTACTGTTTTGCCTTAGTTATTTCTTATTTCATCCTTTGTAATTCTCTGTTTCGAAAAAATATAATTACATACTAGTATATTAATAGATATGAAATGATGGCTGAATATTAGAAATTCTTTATTTTGGTCACATATCCTGATCATATTTGGTCTTTTCACGGTAATGATTTGTCATTGGAGATCACGTTAGGGCTTATTTGGTTTTTTTAAATATCCCAATTTAAGGAAAAACTGTCCTCATTATTGATTTTGTTTTATGTAGTAAACCTTGTTTTGAAAGTTTTTTCAGTTGACTTTTAGGAAAAACAATATATTATTCAAATAACATATCTATTTATTGAACAAATGGTTTCAGTAATTGAAGATGCTGATTAAAGAAATTCATGTCTCATTACATGTTTTTTGGAGTCTCCAAAGATTTGAGCAAGATGGAACATTTTCCCTTTTTAAACCATTCATTACTTTACTAAATGAATTATTCAGCACTTATCATGTAGCAGGCACTGTTATTGTATTCGATAATAAAGCTGCCTTTTCTGAGCTTATATTCTATTACTGGAGAGAGACAATAAACAGACACATTTAATGTATAATACACTGTCAGGTGGTTGTAGGAAAAGAGATGTAAAGTAACTGGAGTGGATTGTAGATGGGGTTGTCAGGCAAGGCCTTTCTGGAGATGTGACATTTTGTCAGAGATCTGAATGAAACGAAGCAGGAAGCCCCGAGACTCTGGGGACAAACGTTCTAGGCAAAGGAAACATCAAGTATGGAATGTGTGGTATGATATTTATTTCACTCACGTTAATTTTTTACATGTATTTTGGACAAATCCATTTAATTAAATGTTTTCTATTGTCACATTTAGACTTAGCCATGGACAAAAATGATACTTTGTTTTTAGATAGTTTTGAATTCATTATAATTTAATTTTTATTTTACCTAACAGGGACCAGAGTTACTCAGCAAATATATTGGAGCAAGTGAACAAGCTGTTCGGGATGTTTTTATTAGGTTTGTACTCTATGAATGTTTTTTTAACTAACTCTGTGGTTATTTATCAGTCAATACTTGTTGATCTTGTTTTTTTTAAAATCTGATTTTTGAAACCTGTGATTTAATGTAGGTTATTAATAAGCTGGATAACAAAATTTCACTGTTTTACCAAATACTACTTAAACATACAACATTTTTCATATTAAGCTTTAGAAATTATTTGGTTTTATATTTATAATAGAAATATTTCTGAAATGTTGAAAGTGAAATCATTCTCGGTTATTCATAGGTGCTCAAAGCATATGAAGCACATAATTACTAGTTTATCTCTTTTATAAGATTCCATGTGGCCAACTTATTTAAAATAGAGTATAATTATTACTGCTGCTGCTGCTGCTAAGTCGCTTCAGTCGTGTCTGACTCTGTGCGACCCCATAGATGGCAGCCCACCAAGCTCCCCCGTCCCTGGGATTCTCCAGGCAAGAACACTGGAGTGGGTTGCCATTTCCTTCTCCAATGCAGGAAAGTGAAAAGTGAAAGTGAAGTCGCTCAGTCATGTTCGACTCTTAGCGACCCCATGGACTGCAGCCTACCAGGCTCCTCCATCCATGGGATTTTCCAGGCAAGAGCACTGGAGTGGGGTGCCATTGCCTTCTCCCAATTATTACTGCATTTATTTAAAAATACATGTGAATACAGAAGCTAATATTTAAGAGTGAAAATAATACTTAAATGTGATGGGATTACAGAAAGCTTATAAATGAAAAAGCTGCTTTGTTCCTTTACTAAAATTTTATTATAAAATATGCAGTTAGAATATATATAACATATCTATATACATTTTAAAGAATAATAAAATGAACTCTTATTTCTACCACCCAACTTAAGAAAAGAATATTACCAGGAAAGCCTTATTATAGATAGACAGTCAACTACATACTGACCAACGGTTCAATTTACTAGAATGATATTACAGTTATAAAATTGTTTGTATCTAATACTGTAACTTCAGAATATTTAAGGCAAAAATTTATAGAGCTCCAAAGAGAAACTGACAGATCTGTCTTCATAGTGGAAAATTTTAACACAGTTCTCAATTATTAATTTAAAAATAGTAAAGAAAAAAAGTAAAAATTTAGAAGATTTAAACAACATATTCAGCAAGATTAATGTAAGGGTATTTAGAACATGTGCCCAACAATTGGGGAATGCACATTCTTTTTAAGAACACCTGGAACATTTTTGAAAATCATCCATATGTCAAGCCGTACATAGCAACTATAGTAAGTTTCAAAGAAATAATGTAATGTGGACTCTATTCTCATTTTAAAACAAGTTAAAATAAAGGTTAAGGGCCACCCCCCCCCCCCCCCAATACATTTGGTTGGGCTTCCCTGGTGGCTCAGACAGTAAAGAATCTGCCTGTAATGCAGGAGATGCAGGTTTGATCCCTGGTTTGGGAAGATCCCCTGGAGAAGCACATGACAACCGACTCTAGTCTTCTTGCCTGAATAATTCCATAGACAGAGGAGCCTGGCGGGCTACAGTCCATAGGATCGCAAAGAGCTGGACACGACTGAGCGACTAACATTTTCACTTTCAGGCTGGAGAACCGGACCACTTCCACTTGCCACCAGACCAAGTCCCAGCGATGAAAAAGATAACAAGAGAATATTATGAAATAATAATATAAATTTTAGCCAGTATATTTGAAGTTTGGGCAACATAGACAAAATATATTTGACCAAAGTCAAGCAAAGAAGAAACAAAATCTTTCCCTGTAGGGAAAAAATGAGACACTAGTTAAAAATTCTTGCACAAGTCAGACATCAGATGTCTTTGGTTTTTAAGAGAGTTTTGCCAGACATTCAAGGCACAGGTACATTTTATTTTGTAAGGTTCTCTATAAAATAATTTTAGTCATATATGTTTTTTTCTAACTTGAACTTTGTTTAGTTTTGTTAATTGACTTTGTATTAATTAAAAAGAAGGTAACATAATAAGCCTGCCAAATTTTAAATTCACAGAAGACACAAAGAGACATTGCACAAAAGAAGTGCAGGTGGCCAAAGCATATTAAAAAGAGTTTACTTGTAATAAGGATCAAAGAAGCTTTTAACTTATAGAATAAGACTGGTCCGGAAGGCACGAATCTTCCCTGACTTCTGTAAGACCTAGTTTACTAAAAGCAAGGGTACTTACCCTTTCTTAAGGGTTTGTTGTGAAGAATTATATATATATATGTATGTGTATACAGATATAAATATATATATATATGAAATTGCAAACTCAGAGGCCCTATTCAAATATGAGATACTGTTTGTTTCCCCAGAGCACAGGCTGCAAAGCCCTGCATCCTTTTCTTTGATGAATTTGAATCCATTGCTCCTCGACGCGGCCACGATAACACGGGAGTTACAGATCGCGTGGTTAACCAGTTGCTGACTCAGCTGGATGGAGTCGAAGGCTTGCAGGGTAATAACTGTAAATACAGAAATGTCTTCTGTTAAGCAGATTCCCCCAGGATTTAGTAAAGTATTTTCTTTTCCCCCCAGGTGTTTATGTACTGGCTGCTACTAGTCGCCCTGACTTGATTGACCCTGCCCTGCTCAGGCCCGGCCGACTAGATAAATGTGTATACTGTCCTCCTCCTGATCAGGTGACAATTTCATATACCTACAAACGCTCCACTCTATCCTTGCGAACTTTACTTCTGCCAGGTAATAGCAGTTGTCCTTAGAAGACCAGTTTTCGGCAAAGACCCTAGTCACTATTTTCTTGCAGCATGAAAAGATTCTGAATTAGATGCAAAGCCTTTCTTTGGCCCAGCCATCCCATGCAAACTCCCATCTGAAAACTTTGTGTTAGCCAGATGGAAAAAAGGGAAGGAAACCAGGTATTGATGTCCATGTTCCCTGTGTTCAGAGATCACACATCTCATTATCTTGACAGAAGACTGATACAGAATCAAGCATAGTAGTATAGGAAGCATCCACACTGGTTACGTAGAGATATGCCTTTTAACCACTCCTAGTCCTGTGTTCCCAAATTTAGAAACGGATGGATAAGTGAAAGAAGAAATAGACACATCAATAGTCAAAGGTATAAATGTATATCACATGTAGCAATTATTTTAATTTTCTTTTTGAAACAGTTCTTGGCTCCTTTGCCAAGATAAGCACTAAGAAATGATCTATACTAAATAGTTGAGAATGTTGATTTTCATTCATTTTCCTCCCTGTGTTCCTTCTGTTAGACAAAAAGTAGCAAGGAGGATAGATGTAGCCTGGTGGTTCATTCCTCAACTTATTTGTAAAACTTATTAGATATATGAAGTGAATGTATAAGAAAAATCCTGTAAGATAAGTTGAAAATATTATAGTCAGTGTTATTTGTTAAGTCAATGAGTTTTTCTCCCTTCAGGCGTCACGTCTTGAAATTTTAAACGTTCTCAGTGAGTCTCTACCTCTGGCAGATGATGTGGATCTTCAACACGTGGCATCAGTAACCGACTCCTTTACGGGAGCTGATCTAAAAGCACTCCTTTACAATGCCCAGTTAGAGGCCTTGCATGGAAGACTGCTGTCCTGTGGGCTCCAAGTAAGTTACTGGAGGAGACTGTTACTGTGGCGTCTTACGGTGACATGAGCAGTTCAGTGTCAGTTTCAGCCTTAAAAAAAAATAAGTTTATTTCTGAACAACTTCAGCTTTATACAAATTTGCCTCTAGTCGACTGTACCGTAATTGGGATACTGGCTTTGTAGAGAATTTGTAATTACATGAAGAATTTGGTGTCTATTTCTTTCACCTTACCTTACTATTGGCAAAATATAGTTGGTGTGTGGAAGGGTATCCTTTGAATTGAGGTATCAGAAATTGTATTGTGATTTCAAATTTTTTACTTTTTTTAAAAAAATCATCAAATAGTTATTTTGAAGCTCAGGTTGTCCCAGATCTGGCCAGTAGGAGCCCCTTTTGCATGGCTTCTGTGCCTTTGTGGTATGTCGTCCTCATTCTCTGCTCACTTACTTCCCTACAGGACAAGATGTTCTAGGTTTACCTTGTACTTTTGGTACTCCAGCCCCAGAAAGTTTTTTTGTCTAAGAATAATATTTTAATTTTTGCAACAAAGAATTTGAACTCTGCCACATTATGGACTTTACCATATATTTTCTAGGAAGACTTTTCCTATATACTCCTCTCCTTCACATTTTGTTGGAAGTTATTGCAGGGACTAAATTTAGATACTTCCAAGTTTGTGCTACTTATTTGGGTAAGCCACTGAGGGTATTTCCCCTCAACACCCCATTTCAGTAGCAGAAAGGGTGTTTATTTGTAACACACTCTATAATGATGCATCAACCATGTTTTAGAGTGCTTTCTCATTTCACAATAGAAAAATATAAATTTAAAGAGACATGAAAATAAAATCCAGAGGTCTGAGTCCTAGCTTTGTTAGTTTTGGGGGAGATGGTTGGCAAATTACCTATATATTCCATTTTGTCTTTCCTTATTTTAGTAGTTAAAATTATGTGATATGCCTCAGAACCATTAGAGAATCAATAAGAACTTTTGTAAAAAGGGCCTGGAGTTTCCTTGGTCTGTTAGAATGCTGTGTGGTTTATTTTTGAATTGTGGGTTATTTAGAGCTTTACAGCTGATTGCCCTTTTGTGTATTTTAGGATGGAGGTTCCAGCTCTGATAGTGACCTGAGTCTGTCTTCAATGGTTTTTCTTAACCACAGCAGTGGCTCTGATGATTCAGCTGGAGACGGAGAATGTGGCTTAGAGCAATCCCTGGTTTCTCTGGAGATGTCTGAGGTGCTTCAAGATGAATCAAAGTTCAATATGTACCGGCTCTACTTTGGAAGCTCTTACGAATCAGAACTTGGAAATGGAACCTCTTCTGATTTGGTAACTCGTGTAGTCATTGTACAGTTCTGAAATAGCAAGCCATATGTTGGTTCAATTTATGTCTTAACCAGCCCCACATGTTCTTTCTGGTTGGTGTGACTCCTTCAGTAAAGCAGTCTTTCCATACCTAATCAGTCATTTTCATTCCTGGTTAAGACAGAGCTGGCAGTAAGGGGAGCTGAGGTAGCCAGTGGTTGTGATCACCCTTTAGTTTCTTTCAGGTTTTTTCTCATTAGCAGCTTTAAAACATCTTTAGTAGCAGATCCATTTAATGGTAGACTTAAATTCTATTATCGTAGAACAGTTGAGGATAATGAGAAATTTGGTATGATAATGTCAAAAATTCTGACAACAAAATGTTGTCTTTTGGTAATACTTCTGGTAGAAAGTGTAAGCATAGTGAAAAAGTTATTAGTAATTAGTAATGTTTCAACAGGGAAAATGTTTAGATTAAATTTGTGTGTTTTAGTCACTAAGTCGTGTCTGACTCTGTGCGACTCCATGGACTGTAGACTGCCAGACTCCTCTGTCCATGGAATTCTCCAGGCAAGAATACTGGAGTGGGTTGCCATTTCCTTCTCCAGGGGATCTTCCTGTCCCAAGGAATTTGAACCTGGGTGTCCTGCACTGCAGGCAGATTCTTTACCGACTGAGCTACAAGGGAAGCCCAGATTAAATTTGGGCAATACCATTTTTCTAAATTAAAATAGCATTCAACACATATCTCAGAAGACAGTGATTCACTGTTGGCAGATACCGGAGCCAAACTGGAGTAAGGCTTTCCCCCTTCATCATAATTGTAAAACTTTTTACAGATTGTTTTTCCTGTTTTTGATATGTATTTTTTTGATTTGTAAATGCGCTGTTTTATAAAGGGCTGAAACACATCGATCGGTCAAATGGTTATGTGCTAACAGTTTTTGGTAATCTTATGATAAAGGGAAGGCATAGTCCCAAGAAAATGGCAAAAGCAAATAACGTTCTTTTTCAAAAGCAAATAACTCTTTTTCATTATGTCCCTTAGTTAACTTTCTGTCATTTTATTTTTTGTTTAAGGAGGATGATGCCCTTAACCCACCAGGACCAATCAGAACCAGTTTGGCTATTAGCCAGTCACATTTAATGACTGCGCTTAGTCATACTCGGCCATCCATCAGTGAAGATGACTGGAAGACCTTTGCTGAGTTGTAAGTAACAAATTGCGATTCAGAAGTATACATACAATTACAGGTGACAGTTCTTCAAACTCTAGAGTTCTTTTTCGAATCACAAATAATATGTGGAATATTTAAAAGCCAATTCAAAAACATTTGCTTAGTAGCCATGCGTTCAAATGCTCAAAAACGTCAAGAGTAAAGAAGTCAAAACTAAATTTTTATTTTTATATAAATGTATATTTATATAAATCAGATTTAATCAAATGAATTAGTTAATGGACTTTTAAAATTTTAAAAACAAAAAGTAAAATCATTTTTGATACCATTCCAAAATGTATATTGGAATCATTTCTCAAAACACCCCCATTTCTAACATACATAATAACAGTAAGACTAAACTGTTTTCAACTTGAAGTCTAGTTTCAATGTGGGAAATGATTCCAATATATAGTTTGTAGAAATTATGAAAATACACCTGTTTTGTTTTCAAAATAATTTATATTTTATTAATCTCAAAAACATAAATACATTCACATTTATTAACTTGTGGACCATGTTCAATATTTGAGTTTATACGCTTCTTCAGTTGTCTCTGTAAAACCTTTGGAGTCTGAGACCTGTCGACTGGGGACCATTGTAGATCAATAATTCAACTTAAGAGATGTAGTCCTCTGTACTGTATAACCTGATGACTACAGTTAATAGTACTGTAGTGAATACTTATAAGTTGCTAAGAGCAGATCTTAAAAGTTATCACAGGAAAAAAAGTAACTGAAGTGATTATGGTTGACATCTAGACTTACTGTGGTAATTCTTTCACAATATATTCATATATCAAATCACTATGTTGTACACCTAAAACTAATACAATGTTATATGTCAGTTGTCTCAGCTTAAAGAAAGTCAAAAATGGGAGAGAGAAAAAAGAAGTGTATTCCTGGTGTTTAGAAGTTACAACTTTCTTGTTAAATTTTGCTAAACTCTGGGGTATGTGTATGTACATTGAAAGGGTAGAAAAATTATACCTTCCCTTCTAGGTTCTTTGGGTGGTCTAATAAATTGAATAAGGTGGATTAACAGGAGAAAAATCTAATGATGTACATTCAGGATCTGCACAAAAATAGAATGAAGGCAATGAGGTTTATATATTGTCTTGAGATAAGGGGCTGGCCTCCACAGGGGAGGAGGGCAATTCACAGGAAAGTGGGAAGAACAGATGTTTGGTAGTCAGATGTTTGCCCTGTAATGCAGGTAAGTCTTTTGAGATAAAAAGAAGGAAAAAAAGTAAAAACAAAACACTTAAGAGAAGACTTTAAGTAATAAGACGTGAGGTATAGGAAATTATGTGGATAAAATAGGATTTTGGTTTCTAAAAAAGTTTTCTATGAAGACTACTTAAAAAGGTAAAGAACCTTTCACAGTCTCAGCAGTAGCAGACCAATAGCCAAAAAAATTTTGTCCTGAAGGAGAACATTTTAATATCAGTAGTTTATAAACTAACAACACTTTTTTTAAAAATCCTGTAGTAAATTCATTCCATTTTATCCACCTTGACTACACAAAGTAAGTCTCTCCAAGTTTCTGTATTTAGTTTGTCCTTTATTCTTTCCCATTCTGTAACAATCAGAATAGAGTTGCATACGGTTATTTTCCTTGTAATTTCTCAGTTCTAATTAAATACACTAATTAGAATTCTTAAAACAAACCTTAACTTCTGGTAATTTTGAACTGTTACACTAGCATTTTGTAGACTGGCAGATTACTGCATACATTTCATAATTTCTGGAAGAATACACCTTAACAGTACAATTCTTCAGTGTAGAATAGGACACATTTCTTTATACTTTGAAATATTTTTAGTTTCTACATTGTAAGAAGCCAAAAGTAAATAATTCTATGTTCAGTAGTTAATGTTTCATTATTTTATCATATTTAGAAATAATCTAGATATCCAGTGAATTTTCATCATTTACCAAAACGAAGGGTTTAAGTTACCAAAGAGATTATGGAAACAAAGTAGTCATACCATAAAAATTTAATATTGAGAAGTTCACTTAAGAATGAGGTTTTTTACATAATCATCTTTAGATTACTTATGAAAATTGTATGGGATATTAAAGCAGTTAACTGTCCTGGCAAGTTTCATAACAGATATGCTTACCTTTTGTTTATTGGGCAGTATCCCAGATCACTTTACTTGGATTAGTTTGTGTTATGTTTCTGAGAGTTGAAAAAATTTGTGTTGCTTTTTTCTTTAAGCCACTTAAGTAGATCATTTTACAAATTATGGCAGTATTCATCCAAAATATCACATATACATCGATATAACAAGCACAGACAAACAGACCCCTGTTTAATTTCCATCTCCAAATTTTAGCCTTGGGAGGTTTTTATAATTGGAATATTTTACGTTGTTGTGTTAGTTCTTATACAGAATGTGAATCAGGTATTTGTATACGTGTATCCTGTCCTTCCTCTTAAGCTTCCCTTCTGTCCCACCCCTCTAGGTTGCAACAGAGCACCCAGCTGAGCTCCCTGTGTTACACAGCAGCTTCCCACTAGCTATTTTACACATGGTTATGGAGAAGGCAATGGCACCCCACTCCAGTACTCTTGCCTGGAAAATCTCATGGATGGAGGAGCCTGGTAGGCTGCAGTCCATGGGGTCGCTAAGAGTTGGACACGACTGAGCGACTTCACTTTCACTTTTCATTTTCATGCATTGGAGAAGCAAATGGCAACCCACTCCAGTGTTCTTTCCTGGAGAATCCCAGGGACGGTGGAGCCTGGTGGGCTGCCATCTATGGGGTCGCACAGAGTCAGACACAACTGAGGTGACTTAGCAGTAGCAGTGTATGTATGTCAGTGCTACTCCGTTCATCCCACCCTCCTCTTCCCCCCACTGTGTCCACAAGTCCATTCTCTACATCTGCATCTCTATTCCTGCCCTGCAAATAGGTTCATCATATATGCACTTACTTTTTTTAGATTCTAGATTCCACATATATGCAATAATATACAATACTTGTTTTTCTGACTGACTTCACTTTGTATGACAGACTCCAGGTTCATCCACATCACTACATATGACCCAAATTCATTCCTTTTTAAACCATGGGAGTTTTTATGTGTGTGTGAAAGTCGCTCAATCATGTCCAGCTCTTGGAACCCCATGGACTGTAGCCTGCCTGGCTTCTCTGCCTGTGGACTTCTCCAGGCAAGAATACTGGAGTGAGTTGCCATTTACTCCTCCAGGGGATCTTCCCAATCCAGAGATTAAACCCAAGTCTCCTGCATTGCAGGCAGATTCTTTACCATCTGAGCCACGGGGAAGCCCAGTAATTTTTATAAGTCTGTATTTTTTAAAAAGCCTCTCCTGTTGCTGCTCCTTTTTTCCCCCCAGTCTCAGGTGATTGTAGACAGTGTTTTAGCTATCTCCTAGGATATGTACAGGGACAGAGGAAGAAAGTAAGTTTTCTGCTTACTTGTGTTTAAATAGAGTTGATTTACAGTATTAGCTTCAGGTGTACTACATAGTGATTCAATATTTATAGATTACATTCCATTTAAAGTTACTGCAAAGTAATGGCTACATTCCATTTAAAGTTACTACACAGTAATGACTATATTTCCCTGTGATTAACAATATAGTCCTTGTTCCTTATTTTATACAGAATAGTTTGTACCTCTTAATCCCCAAACCCTGGCTTGCTCCTTTCCTTCCTTCTTTTGTCTGGTAACCACTAGTTTGTTCCCTATATCTGTGAGTCCATTTCTGTTTGGAATCTAAAAAAACAAATGAATGTGTAAAACCAAAGTAAGTGATAACAGTATTTGTCTTTTCTGATGATATTCTCTAGGTCCATCCATGTTGTATCAAATGGCAGTATTTCAGTCTTTTTAATGGCTGGGTAATATTCCATTGTATATATATGCATCTTATTAAGCCAGTTGTTTATTGATGGACACTTCTGTTGCTTCCATACCTTGGAAATTCTAAATAATGCTTCTTTGAACATTAAAATGCATGTATCTTTTAAAATTACTATTTGTTTTTCTACTACTTACTATACTTACTATGTTAATATTCTATATAGAAATTTAGAGTATACTAATACTATACAGCATTACTATATTATATTACCAGTATTACTACACTATACATAGTAATATCTAGTATACTAATTAATACTAATTACATTCTGGGTATATATACCCAGATTAGAATTACTGGTTATATAGTTCTATCATTTTGGTTTTTTGAAGAACATCTATATTATAAGGAGCCTCCGTTTTGTTTTCTGTAGTGGTTACATAAACGTTTGTTTACACCAGTAACGTCAGATGGTCCCCTTTTCTCCTCATCCTTGCCACTGTTATCTATAGTCTTTTTGATGATAGCCATTCTGACAGTTCTGAGGTGATACCTCACTGTGCTTTTGGTTTGCATTTCTCTAATTAGAGATGTTAGCTTTCTAGCTGTATGTCTTCTTTGGAAAATGTCTATTCTGATCCTCTGCCCATTTTTTTCTCAGGTTTTTTTTGATATTGAGTTGTATGTACTCTTTATAGTTTGGGTATTAACCACTTATTGGTCGTATCATTTGCAAATATTTCTTCCCATTGAGTAGGTTATCTTTTTGTTGATTATTTTCTCTTTCTAGGAGTTTGGAGGTATATTTATTATCAGAAGTCGAGAGTAATTATTTACAATTTCCCATCTTTAAATAGTTCTAACATCCTAATCTTTTACACTGTCTGCAAGCATTTTGAGATGAATAGGGGAGGTCTGGGGGTTGGTAAAGAGAGGTGAACTTTTGAATTGTTTCTAGAGCCACTTTTCTGATTTTGCAGAGACTAATTTGTAAAATATGGACAGTTTCTTATTTCCTCAAAAAACTGGATTGCAGCCTGAATGCTGTCAAGGGCCTGACCCAACCATCCAACTACATGAAGATTTTTATTATGAAGGAAATCAAAAGATTACTACAAGAGCCTACAATATGTTGCCTCTAAGAGACCTACCTTAGGGCATAGGACATGCACAGATTAAAAGGGAATGGAGGAGGATTATCTCAAGATGGCAGAGTAGAAGGATGTGAGCTCACCCTCTTCCTGCAGAAACACCAAAATCACAACTAACTGGTGAACAACCATTTACAAAAAAAATTACTGGTACCTCCCAAAAAAGACATTCTACATCCAAAGACAAAAGCCACAATAAGATGGTAGGAGGGGCATTGTTGCAAATCCCATACCTGCTGGTTGGGTGACCCACAAGTTTGGAAACAATTCTACCATAGAAGTTATCCCACAGGAGGGAAAGTTTTAAACCCCACATCAGCCTTCCCAGCCTGGGGGTCCAGTCCCCAGAGAATCTGGCTTTGAAGGCCAGTGGGGTTTGATCACAGTATTTCTCTAAGATGGGGAGAAACACGAAGTCTCATGTATACAAAGACCCAGGGGAAAAGAGCAGTGACCTGATAAGAGACAGGGACAGACCTACCTGCTAGTATTGGATGGTCTCCTGCAGAGGTGGGGAGAGGGGGCGTGGCGACCATGACTCACTGCAAGAACAAAGACACTGGCAGCAACAATTCTGGGATGTACCTATTAACATGAATCCTCCCCGAGGCCACCATTAGCCCCACAGAACAGCCTGCAGGCTCCAGTGCTGGGCCACCTCAAGCTAAACCACCAACCAGGCAGGAACACAGCCCCACCCATCAGCAGACAAGTGGCTTAAAGTCTCCCTGAACATGGCCCTGTGCACCGGAGGGACAAAATCCAGCTCTACCCACCAATGGACCAGAATCAGCCCTTCTCACCAGGAAGCCTGCACAAACCTCTTAGACAGCCTTAACCACCAGAGGGCAGACAGAACTACAGTCCTGCAGCCTATGGAACAGAAACTGCAATCACAGAAAGTTAGTCAAAATGAGATTGAAAAGGAATACGTCCCAGATAAAGGAACAAGATGAGACCCAAAACAACAACTAAGTGAAATAAAGATAGCCAACCTACTGGAAGAATTCAGAATAATAGTGAAGATGATCAAAGATCTCAGAAAAAGAATGGAGGCAAGGATTGAGAAAGATACAATGAATGTTTGCTGAAGACCGACAAGAACTAAGGAACAAACAAATGAACAGTATGAAATGAAAAATATACCAGAAGGAATCAATAGAATAAGTGAGGCAGGAGAACAGATAAGTGACCGGAAAGATAATAGTGAAAACCACTGCCACGGAACATAACAAAAGACAAAGACAGTCTAAGAGACCTCCAGGACAATATTAAAGGCACAAACATTTGCATTATAGAGTTCCCAGAAGAAGAGAGGCAAAGGATCTGAGAAAATATTTGAAGAGATAATAGCTGAAAAATTCCCTAACATGGGAAGGGAAGCAGTCACCAACATCTAGGAAGAACAAAGTGTCCAGATAGGATAAACCCAAGTAGGAACATGCTGAAAAATATTAGTCAAACAAAGATTAAATACAAGAAAGAAAAATTACAAAGATTAAATATTGAAACCAACAAATCCCATCCAAGGGAATTCCCATAAGTTTATCAGCTGATCTTTCAGCAGAAACTCTGCAAGCCCGAAAGGAGTGGCATGATATATTTAATATATGCTGAAAAAGCTGTTGACAAAATTCAACATCCATTTATGATGAAAAGGCTCCAGAAAGTTGTTATAGAGGAAACACATCATCAATATAACAAAGGCCATATATGGCAAACCTACAGCTAACATCTTCAGTTCAGTCGCGTCTGACTTCTTGTGACCCCATGGACTGCAGCACACCTGGCCTCCCTGTCCATCACCAACTCCCAGAGTTTACTCAAACTCATGTCCTTTGAGTCAGTGATGCCATCCAGCCATCTCATCCCCTGTCGTCCCCTTCTCCTGCCTTCAATCTTTCCCAGCATCAGGGCCTTTTCAAATCAGTCAGTTCTTCCCATCAAGTGGCCAAAGTATTGGAGCTTCAGCTTCAGCATCAGTCCTTCCAATGAATATTCAGGACTGATTTCCTTTAGGATGGACTGGTTGGATCTCCTTGCAGTCCAAGGGACTCTCAAGAGTCTTCTCAACACCACAGTTCAAAAGCATCAATTCTTTGGCGCTCAGCTTTCTTTATAGTCCAGCTCTCACATCCATACATGACTACTGGAAAAACCAAAGCTTTGACTAGACAGACCTTTGTTGGCAAAGCAATGTCTCTGCTTTTTAATATGTTGTCTAGGTTGATCATAATTTTTCTTCCAAGGAGCAAGTGTCTTTTAATTTCATGACCGAAGTCACCATCTGCAGTAATTTTGGAGCCCCCCCAAAATAAAGTCTGTCACTGTTTCCCATCTATTTGGCATGAAGTGATGGACCAGATGCCATGATCTTAGTTTTCTGAATGTTGAGCTTTAAGCCAACTTTTTCACTCTCCTCTTTCACTTTCACCAAGAGGCTCTTTAGTTCTTCTTCGCTTTCTGCCATAAGGGTGGTGTCATCTGCATATCTGAAGTTATTGATATTTCTCCAGGCAATCTTGATTCCAGCTTGTTTCATCCATTCCAGCATTTCTCATGATGTACTCTGCATATAAGTTCGGAGAAGGCAATGGCAACCCACTCCAGTACTCTTGCCTGGAAAATCCCAGGGACTGGGGAGCCTGGTGGGCTGCCATCTGTGGGGTCGCAAAGAGCCAGACACGACTGAAGTGACTTAGCAGCAGCAGCATATAAGTTACATAATCAGGGTGACAATACACAGCCTTGACGTACTCCTTTCCCGATTTGGAACCAGTCTGTTGTTCCATGTCCAGTTCTAACTGTTGCTTCCTGACCTCCATGCCGATTTCTCAGGAGGCAGGTCAGGTGGTCTGGTATTCCATCTCTTTAAGAATTTTCCACATACTTAACCATGAAAAGCTGAAAGCAGTTCCTCTAAATGGAAATAAGACTAGGATGCCCAATCTCACCAGTTTTATTTAACATAGTTTTGAAGTCCTGATCATGGCAATCAGAGAATAAAAAGAAATTAAAGGACTCCCAGTTGGAAAAGAAGACATTAAAATGTCACTGTTTGCTGATGAAGTGATACTATACATAGAAAATCCTAAAGAGACTACCAGAAAACTACAAGAGCCCATCAATGAATTCATTAGAGTTGCTGGTTACAAAATTAATCCACAAAAATCTGTTGCATTCCTAGATATTTACAATGAAACAACTGGAAAGAGAAATTAAAGAAGCAGTCCCATTTACCATCACAGCAAAAAGAATAAAATACCTAGGAATAAACCTACCTAAGGAGACAAAAAACCTTTACTCTGAAAACTGTAAGACATTGATGAAAGAAATTGAAGATGATACAAACAGATGGAAAAATATACTATAGTCTTGGACTGGAAGAATCAACATTGTGAAAATGACTGTACTATACAAGCCATACTACAGATTCATTGTGATCTGTATGAAATTACCAAAGACATCTTTTACAGAAGTAGAACAAAGAGTCTTAAAATTCATCTGGAAACCCAAAAGCCCCTGAGTACCAGAGCAATCTTAAGAAAAACAGAGCTGGGAGAATCAGACTCCCTGATGTCAAGACTATATTGTAAAACTATAGTCATTAAGACAGTATGGTTCTGGCATAAAAGCAGACATATAATCAATGGAACAGGATAGACAGCCCAGAAATATAAACAATGGAGTAGAGACAGTCTGTTCAATAAATGGTGTTGGGAAAACTGGAAAGCTCCACATTAAAAAAAAAAAAATGAAATGAGAATATTCTTTAACACCATACAGAAGAATAAACTTAAAATGGATTAAAGGTCTAAATGGAAGGTCAGACGCTATAAAACTCAGAGGAAAACATAGGCAGAACACTGACATAATTCGCAGCAATGCCTTTTTCAATCCATCTCTCAGAGTAACGGAAATAAAAACAAAAATCACTGACATAATTCGCAGCAATGCCTTTTTCAATCCATCTCTCAGAGTACGGAAATAAAAACAAAAATAAGTAAATGGGACCCAGTTAAACTCAAAATCTTTTGCACAGCAAAGGAAACCATAAGGCAAATGAAAAGCAACCCACATTATGGGAGAAAATATTTACAAATGATAGTCGACAAGGGATTAATCTCCAAAATTTACAAACAGTTCATGGAGTTTAATATCAAAATAAACAACCCAATCAAAAACTGGGCAGAAGACCTAAGTAGACATTTCTCCAAAGATATATATAGATGGCAAAGAGACATAATGGAAAGATGTCCAACATCACTAATTACAGAAATGCAAATCAAAACTACAATGAGATATCACTTTATAGCAGTCAAAATGGCTGTCATCAACAAACCCACAAACAATAAGTGCCGAAAGGGTGTAGAGAGGAGACCCTTCTGCACTGTTGGTCAGAATGTAAATTGAGACAGGCACTGTGAACAGTATAGATGTTCCTTAAAAACTCAAAATAGAGATACTGGATGATCCTGCAATTCCACTCTGGGCATATATTTGGAGAACAATAGTCTGAAAGGGTACATGCACCCCAGTGTCCACTACAGTACTATTTACCAATGCCAAGATACGGAAACAACCTAACTTGTCCACTGACAGATGAATGGATATAGAAGATTTGGTGTATATATGTATATATATACACACACAGACACAGAGGCATATTACTCAGCCATTAAAAGAATGAAATAATGCCATTTGCAGCAACATGGATGGACCTAGAAATTGTCACACTGAGTGAAATAAGTCAGACAGAAAAAGACAAATATCATATATTGCTTTTATATGGAATCTAAAAAAAATCATTCAAATGAAAGTAAGGGAATGGACCAAGATACTCCATCCAAACAGAAAGGACAAAACAGGGATTGCAATTCTCATATCATACAAAATGGACTTTAAAACAAGACTATAAAGAAAGATAAGGACATGAATGATAAAAGGATCAATACATGGAAAGGATATGACACTTGTCAACATATATGCACCTAATTTAGGAGCACCCAAATGTATAAAACAAATACTAAGAGATTCAAAGAGAGAAAATGGCAGGACTACAATAAGAGACCTTAGCACCCCACTCACATCAATGGACAGATCTTTGAGACAGAAAGTGAATAAGGCAACAGAGATCCTAAATGATACAATAGCAGTTAGACTTAATTGATGTCTTCAGGACATAACATCCAAAAAAAAAAAAGCCCAAAATACACATTCTTTTCAAGTGGACATGAAATATTCTCTAGGGTTGATCGCATCCTAGGACACAGAACAAGTATAAACAAATTTAAGAGTATAGAAATTATTTCAAGCATCTTTTCTGACCATAATGGCATGAAACTAGAAGTCAACCACAAGAAAAGAAACAAGAAAAAAAATTACATGCAGACTAAATAATATGCTACTAAAAACAAAATGGTCAACAAAATCAAAGAAGTACTTTGAGGCAAATGACAATGAAAACAGAACCATATAAAATCTATGGGATGCAGCAAAAGCAGCTCTTAGAGGGAAGTTCACAGCAATACAGGCTTCTTTAAGAAACAGGAAAATATAACAACTTAATCCACCACTTAAAGAATTAGAAAAAGAACAAACAACATAGCACAATGAAGGAGATGATAATAAAATTCAGAAGTAAAATAAATGTAAGAAACATAGGAAAAGATCAATAAAACCAGGAGCTGGTTCTTTGAAAGGTAAACAAAATTGGCCAGGCTTACTTATAACAAAAGAGGGAAGACCCAAATAAACTATGAAAGAGAAGAAATCACAACTGATACCACAGGGGGTGAAAAAGGTAAGAATAGTATGAACAGTTGTTGTTGTTAATCACTAAGTTGTGTCTGACTCTTTGCAGCCCCATTTTTGGGGTTGCAGCAAGCCAGACTTCCCTGTCCTCCAATGTCTGCCGGAGTTTCCTCAAGTTTATGTCCATTGAGTTGGTGATGCTATATAAACATCTCATCCTCTGCCACCCTCTTCTTTACTTTGTTCTACCATGAACATACTCTGTTCTACTGTGAACAATTATGTGTCAACAAATTTGACAGCCTAGAAGAAATGATCAATTTTTGAAAACATAAAAGCACACCAAAACTGAATCAAGAAGAAATACATAACCTGAGCAAACCAATCACTAGAAATGAAATAGAATCTAATTTTAAAAACTCCCTTCAAACAAGAGCCCAGAACCAAATGGCTCACTGGGGAATTGTACCAAACATACCAAGAAGAAATTACTTTGATCCTTCTCAAATTCTTCCAAAAGATTGAAGAGGAAAGAATACTTCTGAAGATATTCTTTGAAAGCACCATCACTTTGACACCAAAACCAGACAAAGACACAACCAAAAAAGAAACTTACAGGCAAATATCTTTGATGAATAGAGACATAAAACTTCTCAACAACACATTAGCAAAGCGAATCCAACAACACATAGAAAAAGTCACACACCACGACCAGCTGGGATTCATCTCAGGGTCACAAGGATGATTCAGCTTATGAAAATCAGTGTGATACACCACATCTGGATGACAGTAAAAGTGACTGATGAGAGGAATCCAGATTGGAAAAGAAGAAATTAAACTCACTATTTGCTGATGATGTGGTACAATATACACAGAAAATCCTCAAGATGCTACCAGGAAGCCATAAACAAAACGAAACACAACCTACAGACTAGGAGAAAATATTTGCAAATGATGCGACTGACAGAGGGTTAATATCCAAAATATACAAATAGCTCATACAGGTCAACAACAAAAAAAACAATCAACCCAGTTGAAAACAGGCAGGAGACCTCAATAGACATTTCTCCCAAGACAACATACATATGGCCAATCGGCACACAAAAAGATGCTCAATGTCACTAATTATTAGAGAAATGCAAATCACAACTACAGTGAGGTACCCCCTCACACCAGTCAGCACGGCCATCATTAAAAATTCTACGGATAAAGAATTCTGGAAAGGGTGTAGTGAAAAGGGAACCCTCTTACACTGTTGCTGGGAATGTAAATTGATACAGCCACTGTGGAAAACACTATGGAGGTTCCTCAAAAAACTAAAAAGACAATTGCCAAAAGATCCAGAAATGCCTTTCTTGGGCATATAGCCAGACAAAACTATAATTTGAAAAGATACACAGACCCCCGTTTTCACAGCAGCATATTTATAATAGCTGAGACATCAGTTCAGTTGCTCAGTCATGTCTGACTCTCTGCGACCCCATGAACTGCAGCACACCAGGCCTCCCTGTTCATCACCAACTCCAGGAGTTTACTCAAACTCATATCCATTGAGTCGGTGATGCCATCCAACCATCTCATCCTCTGCCATCCCCTTCTCATCCCACCTTCAATCTTTCCCAGCATCAGGGTCTTTTCAAATCAGTCAGTTCTTCACATTAGGTGGCCAAAGTATTGGGAGATTCAGCTTCAACATCAGTCCTTCCAATGAATATTCAGGACTGATTTCCTTTAGGATGGACTGGTTGGATCTCTTTGCAGTCCAAGGGACTCTCAGGAGTCTTCTCCAACACCACAGTTCAAAAGCATCAATTCTTCGGTGCTCAGCTTTCTTTATAGCCCAGCTCTCACATCCATACATGACTACTGGGAAAACCATAGCTTTGACTAGATGGACCTTTGTTGGCAAAGTAATGTCTCTGTTTTTAAAAATGCTGTCTAGGTTGGTCATAACTTTCCTTCCAATGAGTAAGCATCTTTTAATTTCATGGCTGCAGTCACCATCTGCAGTGATTTTGGAGCCCAAAAAAATAGTCAGCCACTGTTTCCCCATCTATGTGCCATGAAGTGATGGGACCAGATGCCATGATCTTAGTTTTCTGAATGTTGAATTTTAAGCCAATTTTTTCACTCTCCTCTTTCACTTTCATCAAGAGGCTCTTTAGTTCTTCCCTTTCTGTCATAAAGGTGGTGTCATCTGCCTATCTGAGGTTATTGATATTTCTCCCGGCAATCTTGATTCTAGCTTGTGCTTCCTCCAGCCCAGCGTTTCTCATGATGTACTCTGCACATAAGTTAAATAAGCAGGGTGACAACGTACAGCCTTGACGTACTCCTTTCCCTATTTGGAACCAGTCTGTTGTTCCATGTCCAGTTCTAACTGTTGCTTCCTGACCTGCATACAGATTTCTCAAGAGGCAGGTCAGATGGTCTGGTATTCCCATCTCTAGAAGAATTTTCCAGTTTGTTGTGATCCACACAGTGAAAGGCTTTGGCAGAGTCAATAAAGCAGAAATAGATGTTTTTCTGGAACTCTCTTGCTTTTTTGATGATCCAGCGGATGTTGGCTATTTGATCTCTGGTTCCTCTGCCTTTTCTAAAACCAGCTTGAACATCTGGAAGTTCACGGTTCACGTATTACTGAAGCCTGGCTTGGAGAATTTTGAGCATTACTTTACTAGTGTGTCAGATGAGTGCAATTGTGCAGGAGTTTGAGCATTCTTTGGCACTGCCTTTGGGATTGGAATGAAAACTGACCTTTTCCAGTCCTGTGGCCACTGCTGAGTTTTCCATATTTGCCAGCATATTGAGTGTGGCACTTTCACAGCGTCATCTCTCAGGATTTGAAATAGCTCAACTAGAATTCCATCACCTCCAATATCTTTGTTCGTAGTGATGCTGCCTAAGGCCCACTTGACTTCCCATTCCAGGATGTCTGGCTCTAGGTGAGTGATCACACCATCATGATTATCTGAGTCATGAAGATTTTTTTTGTACAGTTCTTCTGTGTATTCTTCCCACCTCTTAATATCTTCTGCTTCTGTTAGGTCCATACTACTTCTGTTCTTATTCCCATCTTTTCATGAAATGTTCCCTTGGTATCTCTAATTTTCTTGAAGAGATCTCTAGTCTTTCCAATTCTATTGTTTTCCTCGATTTCTTTGCACTGATCACTGAGGAAGGCTTTCTTATCTTTCCTTGCTATTATTTGGAACTCTGCATTCAAATGGATATATCTTTCCTTTTCTCCTTTGTTTTTTGCTTCTCTGAGCTGAGACATGAAAACAACCTGAATGTCCATTGACAGATGAGTGGCTAAAGAAGTTGCAGTGTGTGTGCATATATATATATATATATATATGTATATATATACACATAACCATTCTGTGTATATATATATACATACACACACACACAGACACAGGAATACTACTTAGCCAAAAAACGTGAAATAATTGCATTTGCAGCAACATAGATGAACCTGGTGATTATCATACTAGGGGAAACAGGGCAGAAAGAGAAACGCCTGTAGACATATACAGCCCCAAGGCTGGCTGCTGTACTCCTTTGTGTCCTCTTTTTCCTGTTGTCTTCCCATAGGCAGCATAAGATATTTGTTTAGCATGAGAGCTCTTTCATGTGTTTTTCAAAAACAGAAGTTTTCTCCAGTTTAAAGGATCCATCTGGCCACTGACAGATAGGGTCTTAATTAATGGTGACTGTAACCTGCAAGCCTTTTTATGGCTTAACCATGACCACAAGAAGTGTCCCAAAAGAGTACAAAAGACATAGCTTTCACAAGATCCACAAAGTTTACTCACAGAATTAGCCAAAGAAAGCAAAGCCCTTCATGGTCACAGGCAGTGAGAATGGGGCAGTGAAGATGGAGTCTCCCATCCCCCACCAGAGTGCATGATGCCGCCAGTTGCAGACCTGCCTATCCCTGCATTCACAGGAGCTACTGGAGTGGGACTTCCCTGTACCAAGAAGATAGTGAAGCTTGAGCCAACAAAGGCCCCTATGGGCTGGGACACCTTAAAGCAAACTCCCTAAGAGCTGGCACAGTTGGACAAAGAGATCGCTGCTTATCACTTCTTGTCTCAGATCCTGAGTTTTCTTGATGCCCATCAGATTCAAGCTGATACTTAATCTCCTGGCTGGCTTCTCTCTGGTTAAGCCACAGAGAGTCACAAACCATACCAATCACAAAGCTAAGCTCTCAAAACACAGAACAAGAGGAAACCTCACCTGTTTAAATATAGGGGACCCACTGCAGAGTGAGTCTAAACGAATGCACGTCTATTAGAACCATGAACTCACCAGTCTGTGAGGCCAGTGGACTCAAACAATGAGCGTAAATTAGAACCTATCCCTGGTAGCTCAGCTGGTAAAGAATCTGCCTGCAATGCAGGAGACCCTGGTTCAATTCCTGGGTTGGGAAGATCCTCTGGAGGAGGGCATGGCAACCCACTCCAGTATTCTTGCCTGGAGAGTCTCCATGGACAGAGGAGCCTGGCAGGCTAAAGTCCATGGGGTTGCAAAGAGTTGGACACGACGGAGCGACTAAACACACACTGCATTTCTACTCTTTGGTTTTCCTCCTTGTGAGAAGTGACACAAAAGCTAGAGACAGAAGCAAACAATAGCCGTGTTTGGGGAGAACAGGATCAACAGAAAACAAGAGTACTCAGAAGATACCTTTTCCAGAGTCGCTGTAGCTAAGGCACTAGTTCACACAAAAATTTTTCTCCTGCTTCTGACTTTAGAAAAGGATCCTCCCCACTCTCATTTCCACTGAATCTGCAGGCAGAGACCCAGGAGACTGACATGGTAAGGATTCTGACCCTTGACTGGCTCTTGTCAGAGGTCCCAGGATCTCCCACCTGCATGCAGCCAGGGGAGCCCTCCATATGCACCAAACTGCAGGGGTAGCAAAAACTTTCCCTTCTCGGTTCTTTGGCTTGTCTATAATTGACTGACATAAGATGTTAACAGGTGATAAACTAATTTTGTAGATACAGGAACCCCATAAAAACAAGGCTCATTGGTGGTCAATGAGCTGAGGCCTCTGTAGTGTCCTGAACTGAGGGAAGGGATGAGGCCTGAAGCTTCAGAGGTGAAGAGGGGAGTTCACAAGGAGATGAGAGGAGCAGATGTTCGCCCTGCCACACAGATTAAAAAAAAGTTATGTCTGGTGCAGGCCCCAGCCTCAGTTCTTTAAGGCAGTTGAGAGAGAGGTAAAAGGCTTTCCCGGGTCTGCTGGGTCTGATTCCCTTCAGCTCAAAATAACCCACGTGCCAAAGTGGTTCACTAGTGGGGGCCATATACTGCTCCCCTTCAACAAAATATGTGCTTATTGTAGAAAAATCAGTAAACAAAGGGGAAAAAAACCCAGCAGTTTCCCTAAACCTCACTACCCCCCAAATCTTATTTATTTGTATGCTTATCATTTCTGTTACTAAAATAAGACACTCTGCACATACTGCTGTATAGGAGTCCCCCGTCCATCCACACATCTTTAACATTCTTTCACATTTTAAATACATTTTCTATTTTGTAATTTTATATAGTACAGCTATGCCATAACATCTAATTTTTGGACTTAGGTTTTCACTGTGAGCAATGTGATAAACATTCTCCTATCTATGTTTGCACATAGCCTTAGTTATTTCATTGGGATAGAAGTAGAGTTGTCACATCAGTTTACTCACATTTTTTTTAAATGCTTTTGAAATCTACTCCCAAAGTGTCTTTCAGAAATGTATGTTGCAATAGTAATACAGTACCAGCTTCACCGTATCCTAATGTTAAATATTTTAGTATTTCTCTAAACGTGGCCAGTTTCGAGAAAAGTTGCATGTATCTCAAAATTTTACATTTCTCTGATTAAAATATAGCGGTTGATCATTGTCATTGGTATTTTCTGTTTTCTAATTTGTTCATCCTCTTTATTCCTTTTCTATTGGAGTCTTCAACTTTTAAAAACTCTTATAAGAACTTTTATAAGAACTGTCTTTTGTTTCTTAAAAACTTGTTTGCAGCAATCCATTGTTTTGTTTTCTAAGTTCAGCATTTATAAGTATTAAATGTTATCATTTTTTTTTTTTAAGGTATGAAAGCTTTCAAAATCCAAAGAAGAGAAAAAATCAAAGTGGAATCGTGTTTCGACCTGGACAGAAAGTAACCCTGGCATAAAATATACTTCTGATTTTGTGTGTGTGTGTATGTGGTGTTTGTCCCTGTGTTGTAACACTGAAAATGATTTCTGTACATTTCTTTTTAATTTAACTTGTTAATCTATGAAATCAAAGATTGGTAAACCTGTTACCTAATGATCAGGATTACTTGACAGTAATACTTTAAAATAAATTGAGATATTTATAACAGATTCTGTATTTTATTTCCTATGTATGTAAATTACTGAAATAATATTGGCCACATGGAATAACGGATTTTTTTCTCCTTTGAAGAGAGAGAGTAATTAAACACACTTCTTAGAATTCATGGTTGCATATTCAACATCTTTCTTTCATTTGACAAATTTTATGCTTAGCACCTTGATTATTTTGGAAATAAAAAATTCAGTTATCTACTGATCCAATGATCTGTTCTTTTTATCTGAAAATGTAGAATTTTCACACAACTTAAATAAATTGCGTTGTCCTTCAATCAGAAGTGAAATGACATCCCCTAACATACTACATCCAGCTGCAAGGCCAGGAGCTGGAATGATGTGCAGTCCTCCCCACCAGCTCCATGACAGATCTATCCTGTTGTGCTCTATGAACTAAATTGTAATGTCACTACCATCAACACAAGCTGTGTATCATTATGTGGCAAGGGGCGAGGAGAAAGGTCAGTAGAACATGCAAATACATACGTGAGAGAGCAAATAGAAATGTACCGGCTATAACCACTGCCCTTTTTGCAATTAATCATTTGGTCATGGCTGATAGGTTTTATTTCTCTCTTCCATTATTTATCCCATGTTCCTCTGACTTCAGCCCTTATGTTAGTGGATTAGAAGCTTCCCTGATGGCTCAGGTGGTAAAGAATCTGCCTGCAATGTGGGAGACCTGGCTGGGTTCGATCCCTGGCTTGGGGAAAAAAAACCCTGGAGAAGACAATGGCACCCCACTCCAGTATTCTTGCCTGGAGAATCCCATGGACAGAGGAGCCTAGAAGGCTGTAGTCCATAGGGTCACAAAGAGTCAGACATGAATGCTTCTTAGCCTAGCACCCAGGGTCTCTACCTCCAGATATATTCTTTAGATTTTGCATGAAAAGGAAAAATACGTATTTCTTGTCTAAGCCTTCTCCTTCTGCACTGACTTATTACTGTCTCCCTGGGGCGTGTAGGGACGGGGCCATAGAAGGAGCTTCCTTTTACAAGGCTGGTCCCACACAGATGGAGGTGATTTGGGTCTTCAAGCAAGGGTTTCTTCCATGTGTCCACATCCCAATTACCAGGATTCAACTCTTTTCCAATCAATACCTAACTTTTTCATAAGAGATCTAAAATGACTGTGAACTCAACAAACAACGCCATCCAGTAAACTGTGGGATCAAACTCCTGTTTTTGTGCCAGAATTTGGCACAAAAACAAAAATATAGATCAGTGGAACAGAATAGGAAGCCCAGAGATAAACCCACACACTTATGGTCACCTGCTCTATGACAAAGGAGGCAAGAATATACAATGGATAAAAGACAGTGTCTTCAATAAGTGGTGCTGGAAAATGGGACAGCTATGTGTAATAGAATGAAATGAGAACATTCTCTAACAGCATATGCAAAAATAAACTGAAAAGAACCCTTTTACACTGTTAGTGGGAATGTAAATTGGTACAGCCACTACAGAGAAACAGTATGGAAGTTCCTTAAAAAACTAAAAATAGAACTACCATATGATCTAGCAATCCCACGCCTGGGCATATATCTGGAGAAAACCATACTTCAAAAAGATACATGCCCCTCAGTATTCATTGTAGCACTATTTACAACAGCCAAGACAAGGAAGCAACCTAAATGTCTATCAACAGAGCAATGGATAAAGAAGACATGATATATACATACAGTGGACTACTACTCAGTTATAAAAAAGAATGAAACAATGGCATTTGTAGCAACATGATGGAAGCAGAGTTATGACCAACCTAGACAGCATATTAAAAAGCAGAGACATTACTTTGCCAACAAAGGTCCATCCAGTCAAAGCTATGGTTTTTCCAACAGTCATGTATGGATGTGAGAGTTGGACTACAAGGAAAGCTGAGCACAGAAGAATTGATGCTTTTGAACTGTGGTGTCGGAGAAGACTCTTGAGAGTCCCTTGGACTGCAAGGAGATCCAACCAGTCCAACCTAAAGGAAATCAGTCCTGAATATTCATTGGAAGGACTGATGTTGAAGCTGAAACTCTAATACTTTGGCCACCTGATATGAAGAGCTGACTCACTGGAAAAGACCCTGATGCTGGGAAACACTGAAGGCAGGAGGAGAAGGGAACTACAGAGGATGAGATGGTTGGATGGCATCACCAATTTGAGGGACATGAGTTTGAGTAGGCTCCAGGTGTTAGTGATGGAGGGAAGCCTGGTGTGCTGCAGTCCATGGAGTCACAGAGTCGGACACGACTGAGTGACTGAACTGAACTGATGGACCTAGAGATTATCATAGAAAGCAAAATAAGTCAAAGATAAATATCATGTGATTTCACTTATATGTGGAATCTAAAAAAATGATGCAAATGAACTAATTTATGAAAAGAGATTCACAGACTTAGAAAACAAAAAAACTTATGGTTACAGAGGAGGCAATGGCACCCCACTCCAGTACTCTTGCCTGGAAACTCAAGGATGGAGGAGCCTGGTAGGCTGCACTCCATGGGGTCGCAAAGAGTCGGACACAACTGAGCGACTTCACTTTCACTTTTCACTCTCATGCATTGGAGAAGGAAATGGCAACCCACTCGAGTGTTCTTGCCTGGAGAATCCCAGGGACGGAGGAGCCTGGTAGGCTGCAGTCCATGGGGTCGCACAGAGTCAGACATGACTGAAGTGACTAAGCAGCAGCAGCACCAAGAGAGAAAGGTGGGGGGAGGAATAAATTAGGAGTTTAGGATTAACATATATATAAAATATATAATAAGGATCTATGGTACAGCAGATACCATAGCACAGAGAACTCTACTCAATACTGTGTAATAATCTATATGGGAAAATAATCTGCAAAGTAATGGATATATGTATATATATATAACTGAATTAAAAAGACATGACACTGAAAGACAAATCCCCTCAGGTTGGTAGGTGGCCAATAGGCCAATATGCTACTGGGGAAGAGCAGACAAACAGCTCCAGAAGGAATGAAGAGGCTGAGCCAAAGCAGAAACAACGCCCACTTGTGGATGTGTGATGGTGAAAGTCAAGTCCGATGCTCTGAAGAACAATATTGCATAGGAACCTGGAATGTTAGGTCCATAAATCAAGGCAAATTGGAAGAGGTCAAACTGAAGATGCCAAGACCGAATATCAACATTTTAGGAATCAGTGAACTAAAATTGACTGGAATGGGTGAATTTAACTCAGATGACCATTATATCTACTACTGTGGGCAAGAATCTCTTAGAAGAAATGGAGTAGCCATCATAGTCAACAAGAAGAGTCCAAAATGCAGCACATGGGTGCAATCTCAAAACTGATAGAATGATCTCGGTTCGTTTCCAAGGCAAACCATTCAACATGACAGTAATCCGAGCCTGTGCCCCAACCACAAATGCCGAAGAAGCTGAAGTTGAACAGTTCTATGAAGACCTACAAGACCTTCTAAAACTAACAACCAAAAAAGATGTCCTTTTCATCATAAGGGACTGGAATGCAAAAGTAGGAAGTCGAGAGATACCTGGAGAAACAGGCAAGTTTGGCCTTGGAGTACAGAATGAAGAACAGCCAAGGCTAACAGTTTGCCAAGAAAACACACTGGTCATAGCAAACACCCTCTTCCAACAACACAAGAGACTACTCTACACATGGACATCACCAGATGGTTAATACTGAAGTCAGATTGATTATGTTCTCTGCAGCTGAAGATGGAGAAGCTCTATGCAGTTAGCCAAAAGACGACTCGGGAGCTATCTATGGCTCAGATCATGAGTTCCTTATTGCAAAATTCAGACCTAAATTTAAGCAAGTAGATCATTCAGGAATGCTGCTGCTGCTGCTGCTAAGTCACTTCAGTCGTTTCCAACTCTGTGCGACCCCATGGACTGCAGCCTACCAGGCTCCTCCATCCATGGGATCTTCCAGGCATTCAGGAATGACCTAAATGAAATCCCTTATGATTATACAGTGGAAGTGACAAATAGATTCAAGGGAGTGGATCTGATAGTCTTCATGCACTCTACAACCAAAGCAATCTACACATTCAGTGCAGTCCCTATCAAAATTCCAATGGCATTTTTCACAGAAGTAGAACAAGCAATCCTATAACTTGTATAAAACCACAAAGGACTTCAAAGAACCAAAGGATCTTAAACTCATCTGGAGGCATCATACTCTCTGATTTAAAACTATAATATAGTAATCAAAACAGTAATTGTACTGCCATAAAAACAGACACATGAATCAACGGAACCTAACAGAGAGCCCAGAAACAAACCCACATATTTATGGTCCGTTTAGGACAAAGCCAAGAACATGCAATAGTGAAAGGACAGTATCTTCAATAAATGGTATTGGGAAAACTGGGCAGCCCCACACACACAAATGGAACATCATCTTACCACGCACAAAAGTTAACTCCAAGTGGATTAAGGACTAAAATGCAAGACCCGAAATCATAAAACTCCTAGAAGAAATAGTGGGTGATCTCCTTGACATAGGTCCCAGTGACAGTTTTTTGGAATTAAAACCATAAGCAAAGGCAACAAAAGCAAAAATCAACACATTGAATTACATCAAACTAAAAAGCTTCTGCACAGCAAAGGAAGCTGTCAACAAAATGAAAAGGTAAACTACCAGTGTCAGAAAATATTTGCAAATCATATTTCTGAAAGGGATTACTATCCAAAATACACGATTACTATCCAAAATATACTAAGAACTCATTCAACTCGACAGCAAAAATAATGAAATAGTCTAGAAAATGAGCAGAGGATCTGGACATTTTTTTCAAAGACGACATACAGACGGCCAACAGGTACATGGAAGGATGTTCAACATCACAGGTCAGGGAAATGCAAATCAAAGACAATCATATAACCACTCACGTCTGTTAGAATGGCTGTTATCAAAAGTACAAGAAATAAAAAATGTTGGCAAGGAGGTGGAGGAAATGGAACACTTGTGCACTGTGGATGAAAATGTAAATGGATGCAGCCACTATAGAAAACAGTATAAAGGTTTCCGAAAAAATTAAAAATAGAACTACCATATGATCCAGCATTCCCATTTCTGGGTCTTTGTACAAAGAAAACTAAAACACTAATTCAAAATATACAAGCACCCCCCATGCTCACTGCAGCAATATTTACAATAGCCAAGTTATGGAAACAACCTAAGTGTCCACTGATGGATGAATGGATAAAGAAATGGCAGGATGTGTACACAGTATTAATCAGCCTTATAAAAAGATGCAAATAACTAAAAAGATTTAAATCTTGTAATTTGCAGCAAGATAGATGGACCTTGAGGGCATTATGCTAAGTGAAATAAGTCAGAGAGAGAAATCAAACCATACAATTTCACTTATATGCAGAATCTAAAAGATAATAATAAAAACATGACCTCAGATACAGAGAATGAATTGGTAATTGCAAGAGGTGGAGACGGGGTGGAGAGGGGGTGAAATAGGTAAAGTCAAAAGGTACAAACTTCCAGCTATAAGTCATGGGGATATGATGTACCATAGCATGCGACTATAATTAATAACACTGCATTGTATATCTGACAAATTGTTAAATCTTAAAATTGTTCATCACAAGAAAAGTTTGTAACTATGTATGGTGACGTGTTAACTAGACTTACTGTGGTGATCATTTTGTGATGTATACAAATACTGAATCATTGATGCACACCTGAAACGAATGTTGTGTATCAATTACACCTCAGTTTAAAAATATTTTTTAAAGGAAACAAATAAGTATCACATTCTGTGTGGGAACCATCCCTTTGAATCACCCTTCTTAAATGAAGTATCTTATGCAATGGGGAGGTTCCCCATAATAGCCACTGTAATTCTAGGTTGTCTCAGTAAGATGTTGCCATTTATGTATATATTTACAGCATCTGGGGCCACAGTTCTTAGATACAAATCAGGCAGGTGTGCTGGGAGGTGGTGAGCTCAGTTCTCTGAGACTTGAGGACTCCACTTCTTTACCTACACCTTGGGTCTCCCAAAGCCAACTGTGTTGTTTCACAGGGCACCTTGTTAGTTACATGGAAAATTTCTTGAGCCTGGCAGGTGACAGGTGTCAATCCAGTCCATTCGTGACCAGCTTACCATAGCACAGGCATCTCAAGTGGCCAGAGCTCTACCAGCTCTGCTCATCAGCTTTGCAGTGATGGCTTCGCAATATCCACTAGTAACAGACCTGTTGTTTTTTTCTGAGATTTCTTTTACAGTAGTGGACACTGTAATGGCTTTAAATATTTTGAATTGTGCTTACCTACTCAAGATTGTGCTGGCTGGTGAAAACCACCAGATACTTCTTGTCTCCACTTACTTCCGCAAGTCCCACAGCAGTTTACACTTTGGACTTACCTTGAAGCTTCTCGAGTCTCCTCACAGTTGCCATCTTGCTTCCTTTAGACTGACGGGTTCCCATTATTATTCTCTGTTGAAATGATCCCAATTCAACTAGACTTAGTGTTTCTGGCTTTTTTTTTTTAATTGCTGTGCGATTTTATTACTCTAAACATACAGTAAAAAACAAAAACTGGCCAGAATACATCAAACGATAGCACATGTTAACCCAAGACAGGCCAGTCTGCACCTGTCCTTCAGAGTTATGGGCACTAATATTGATGGCGAAGGCCAGGGTGTTTGCTGTGGGAGGAGAGGGGTGAGGAGAGGGACACAGCCACCCCACCTGGGTGTGTATGTGTGCATTAGCACGCTTGCACCCGTGAGCACCTGTGGGCAGGAGGGGAGGTGAGGGGGGCAGGGAGCCAAGGGGCTGGGGGGCACTGCCCCGAGTGTGGCCTCTGCTCACAGGCTCAACCAGAGAGAAAGGAGTCACCCACCACTGAGTGCCCCACTCAGCTGAGCCTCAGGCTGGGCTGCAGCTACCGCAGAACCATCATTTCCAGGGCAGCTCCTCGGGAAGCCAGACCCTCTCCTGCCCACCAGGAAATGGTCTGCACCTGGGACCTGCAGACCCCCCTACATGGCTCGAGGTCTTGCTGGGTGGCTCTGGCCTGTGGGGCACCAAGGCTGAGCGTCCCTTCTGCCTGTTACCCAGAAAGTTTATCTTTAAAAAAAGACAAGGTCATCTCAGATGGGACCCACAAGCCCCAGGCAGGTCCCCCCTCAGGCGCCCCAGAAAGAACCAATCCAAGAGCAAGGCTAGGGGCAAGGACCTGGCAGGGCCTCCCTGAAGCTCTTACCTTGCAGAGGAGGTTGGCCACAAAGTCCGAATGCTGTCACCCACTAGACCTGGAGTTTCTCATGCTCCAACTGTCCTCCAGGAAGGATCCAGACAAACTTGAAGAGCTCAGAAGGCAAACTAAGAGAATCCTGGAGAGTGGTAAAGAGGCAGTGAAATCCAAGGGCTTCAGGCTCCCTTCGCCACAGCATCTCTGGCAGCTGTCTTCAGAACCCACGTTGTTGTTGCCCAGTTTTGTCTGACTCTTTGCCACCCTATGGACTGAAGCAAGCTAGGCCTCCCTGTCCCTCACCATACCCTGGAGTTTGCCCAAATTCATGTTCTTTGGATCATGGATGCCGCAGAGCCATCTCATCCTCTGATGCCCCCTTCTCCTTCTGCCCTCGATCTTTCCCAGCATCAGGGTCTCTTCCAGTGAGTCCGTAAGGACCCATGTCTTCACCAGAACTGTCAAGGAACAAAACTCAAGCAATTCACTAAGGATTTTGGAGTCCTCTGGTCAAGGGAAAAACAACCCATGGAGTCAGGAGGCGCAGGACCTCCCAGCAGCGCAGCCTCCTCCCAAATGCTGGTTAGGAGCTTTATCAGCCTTAGAGGCTCTGTGGAAACAGCCTGATTGGTCAGGGGGTTTCATTAGGAGGCGAGCACGTTCCGTGCTCGAGGGTCAGGTAAACAAGCCACAGCTGAGCTGGAGTGTAGTATAGAGTGCTCAGTGTATGTCAGGTTCCTGACAGGTGACTTATTACTTTTAACAAGGCTAACTGGTACAAACAGGCCTTTGATGAGCTTCCTAAATTACCCCAAAGCAGGTGTAGAAACTGAAGTCTTTATCAGCTGCACTTTATATACAGAGAGAACTAGCCTGAGAAGTGGTTCTCATCTCTGGCTGCATATCAGTCACCTCTGGAACTGTAAGCATTTTTTTGGCTTTTCTTAAAATTTACTAGATTCCTTGGAACCTAACAAGGTCTCAGTCTCACGCCCACAGACACTGATTTACTTAGTTGCTTGTGAGAACTTCCCAGCAGGGTTTCCTTTTTTGTTTTGTATTTTTTGTTTTTAGTTGTTAAAGCTCCACAGGTGATTGTAATGTGCTCCTGATTCACTAGTATAAATGCGGGGGGAGGGCAGTGGAATCTAAAAACATACTCAAAATCCATATAATTATTAAAATATAAAACGTGGGTAATTCGAGTGTGATATTTGTGAATCTGCTAGGTACAATGTACTGGCAAGTGACTATGGAGGAGAATGAACACAAAATGAATTTTCCTTCAGCAAGAGATGATGGTTTCGGCCTTTGTAGTTCAGAACCTCTTAGTCCTGTTAATAAAGCCACAACCATGAGGACCACCAAGTATGGTGGTCCAGGATGTGCCCTGACCTTAGCCGAATGCCTGTGATGGAGCAGCACTGCTGCTGCTGCTGCTGCTAAGTCGCTTCAGTCGTGTCCAACTCTGTGCGACCCCACAGACAGCAGCCCACCAGGCTCCCCCATCCCTGGAATTTTCCAGGCAAGAACACTGGAGTGGGTTGCCATTTCCTCCTCCAATGCATGAAAGTGAAAGTGAAGTCACTCAGTCGTGTCCGACTCTTAGCGACCCCATGACTGTAGCCTACCAGGCTCCTCCGACCATGGGATTTTCCAGGCAAGAGTACTGGAGTGGGATGCCATTGCCTTCTCCGGATGGAGCAGCACATTCTAATCTAATCCTCAGTCAACAGTGTTTTCTTTCTCTACTACCTTTTTGGAGACGATGTCTGAATTGAAAGAAGTTTTTTCAAACTGTATTTCCCCAACAGCACCTTTATTCTTTAAAGTTATGGTCTTTTTAACTTGCACCTTTCCTATCCACAGGGAGAAGTACTGAAGGTATAGGTGTTTTTGTTAAACTTGCTCCCTTCCACAACAGGTGGAACACAGAAGTGAGAGTAATTCCAAATAGCAATGATGTCACTAGAAGTTGAGGCTATGACTGTAGCTGCTCTGTTTGTAATTGAGTAGTTACTTGATACCAGTCTGTCATGTTGAGTGAGAAATAATGGTTCATGATTCCTACTTCTTGAACAAAAGAAAGAAAAAGAGTTTGTTTTTTAATTTTGTATACATGTTAGAAATTAAAAATTTTAATAACCCAATGTGTTCATCTTTCCCTTGTGACATCCTTCATTACTTTTCAATTAAAAGAAATTTACCAAAATAATACATGTACACAGTTATTTAAAAAAAAAAAGGCCAAGTAATTCTAAATAGTTGTAATGAAAAACAGTAGTTCTTTGTTTTATCCTTCAGTGTCTCTGTAACTGTATCAGGATTTGATGAGAGAAACAGAGCCACTTAGAAAGGTAAGAATCTATTCCAGAAACATTACCTTACACAATGACTGGAGCCCGTTGAACAGCCTATGTAAGGCTTTTGCTTCTGTGTCTGGGATGGGGTCTAAAATCACCAGGCCAGGCAGTCTGGAGGGAAGACAGATATGAAAGGAGAGCAAGGACAAACCTGAACCTGCATTAGTCTCTCACCCCCTTGGCGACAAGGCTGGGAACACAGTCTGTGGGCCACATCGGCGCAGGCCTTCCATTACAGGAGAAAAGACACAGATCTACACTGAGTAATAGGAGCCACTGGTGTTTGTTAACGGGGAAAATGAAAACTCAATCTTAATTCTAAAAGATATTACACAAGTATCCACCAATTTATAAACAAATCGTCAGTTTATACACTGGTTTTAAAATATTTAATAAATACCTTACTTTGTATTCATTTTATTGATCAGTCATTCTTTGAGTATCCTAATATCTATTACATACCGATGACAAATCTGTCACTCCAAATCACGAGTACTACAACATTAGTGTCTTCTACTTACACCATTTTGGGGTGGAAAACCCTTATTTACATGAAATAAATGAATGAAATAAATTCAAAGTAAATATATTGGGAAAAATACATTTTAATCCACAACTCTGAATACTAGCATTTAGTTATTTACAATGGTATTTACAATCAATTTTACAGCAACTTTTGTGAAGAGAGATTAACTATAACATAGAGCTATGTATCTACAATATACAAATCATAACTTTCTTCCAACTAATCAACCATAACTGTGTATAAAAATGGTAACAGTTAAAACCGCTACAATTCAAAATAATTATAATTAAATTAGATTCTGGTAAATTTTCCTGGGGTTGGGAAATAATGCTCAGCTCAGAAGAGGAGAGGAGGCAAGTACGTGTAAGCCCCACTTCCTCCCACTTTGAAGCTGTTGCTCCCCAACTCAGCTGACCTGCCCTTGAAGTAAAATCTGTCCCTGAATTCTGACTAGAATTCCTGTGCCTGGTCTTCTAAATCTCAAACGCATCCTGTTATGATGAATCCACAGCAGGTGGCTTTAACTTTGGGGTGGAATTTTTTTTAGATATCAGTGCTCAGTACAGTTCAGTCGCTCAGTCATGTCCCACTCTTTGTGACCACATGGACTGCAGCAAGCCAGACCTCCCTGTCCATCACCAACTCCCAGAGTTTACTCAAACTGATGTCCATTGAGTCCGTGATGCCATCCAACCATCTCATCCTCTGCCGTCCCCTTCTCCTCCCACCTTCAATCTTTCCCAGCATCAGGGTCTTTTCAAATGAGTCAGTTCTTCACATCAGGTGGCCAAAGTATTGGAGTTTCAGCTTCAGCATCAGTCCTTCCAATGAATATTCAGGACTGATTTCCTTTAGGATGGACTGGTTGGATTTTCTTGCTGTCCAAGGGACTCTCAAGAGTCTTCTCCAACACCACAGTTCAAAAGCATCAATTCTTCAGCGCTCCTCTTTCTTTATGGTCCAACTCTCACATACATACATGACCACTGGAAAAAACATAGCCTTGACTAGATGGACCTTTGTTGGCAAAGTAATGTCTCTGCTTTTTAATATGCTGTCTAGGTTGATCATGATTTTTCTTCCAAGGAGCAAGCGGCTTTTAATATCATGGCTGAGTCACCATCTGCAGTGATTTTGGAGCCCAAAAAAATAAAGTCTGTCACTCTATTGCTTCCCCATCTACTTGCCATGAAGTGATGGGACCAGATGCCATGATCTTAGTTTTCTGAATGCTGAGTTTTAAGCCAACTTTTTCACTTTCCTCTTTCACTTTTATCAAGAGACTCTTTAGTTCTTCTTCACTTTCTGCCATAAGTGTGGTGTCATCTGCATATCTGAGGTTATTTATATTTCTCCCAGCATTCTAGCTTGTGCTTCCTCCAGCCCAGCGTTTCTCATGATGTACTCTGCATATAAGTCAAATAAGCAGGGTGACAATATACAGCCTTGACGTATTCCTTTTCCTATTTGGAACCAGTCTGTTGTTCCATGTCCAGTTCTAAAGGTTGCTTCCTGACCTGCGTACAGATTTCTCAAGAGGCAGGTCAGGTGGTCTGGTATTTCCATCTCTAGAAGAATTTTCCAGTTTGTTGTGAACCACACAGTCAAAGGCTTTGGCATAGTCAATTAAGGAGATGTTTTTCCAGGACTCTCTTGCTTTTCTGATGATCCAGCGGATGTTGGCAATTTGATCTCTGGTTCCTCTGCCTTTTCTAAATCCAGCTTGAACATCTGGAATTTCACGGTTCACGTACTATTGAAGCTAGGCTTGGAGGATTTTGAGCATTTCTTTGCTAATGTGTGAAATGAGTGCAATTGTGCAGTAGTTTGAGCATTCTTTGGCATAGCTTTTCTTTGGAATTGGAATGAAACTGACCTTTTCCAGTCCTGTGGCCACTGCTGAGTTTTTGAAATTTGCTGGTCATGGTGGAGGGTTCTGACAAAACGTGGTCCACTGGAGAAGGGAACGTCAAACCACTTCAGTATTCTTGCCTTGAGAACCTCACAAACAGTATGAAAAGGCAAAAAGACAGGACACTAAAAGATGAACTCCCTGGGTTGGTAGGTGCCCAATATGCTACTGGAGATCAGTGGAGAACTAACTCCAGAAAGAATGAAGAGACGGAGGCAAAGCAAAAACAACACCCAGTTGTGGATGTGACTGGTGATAGAAGCAAGGTCTGATGCTGTAAAGAGCAATACTGCATAGGAACCTGGAATGTCAGGTCCATGAATCAAGGCAAATTGGAAGTGGTCAAACAGGAGATGGCAAGGGTGAACACTGACATTTAAGGAATGTCAGCAAACTAAAATGGACTGGAAATTGTGAATTTAACTCAGATGACCATTATATCTACTACTGTGGGCAAGAATCTCTTAGAAGAAATGGAGAAGCCATCATACTCAACAAGAGTCCGAAATGCAGTACTTGGATGCAATCTCAAAAATGACAGAATGATCTCTGTTCATTTCCAAAGCAAACCATTCAGTATCACGGTAATCCAAGTCTATGCCCCAACCAATACTGCTGAAGAAGCTGAAGTTGAACAGTTCTATGAAGACCTACAAGACCTTTTAGAATTAACACCCAAAAAAGATGTCCTTTTCATTATAGGAGACTGGAATGCACAAGTAGGAAGTTAAGAAATACCTGGAGTAAGGGGCAAATTTGGCCTTGGAGTACTGAATGAAGCAGGGCAAAGGCTAACAGAGTTTTGCCAAGAGAACACACTGGTCATACCAAACACCCTCTTCCAACAACACAAGAGAAGACTCTACACATGGACATCACCAGATGGCCAAAACCAAGATCAGATTGATTATATTCTTTGCAGCCAAAGATGGAGAAGCTCTATCCAGTCAGCAAAAACAAGACCAGGAGCTGACTTTGGCTCAGATCATGAACTCCTTATTACCAAATTCAGACTTAAATTGAAGAAAGTAGGGAAAACCACTAGACCATTCAGGTATGACCTAAATCAAATCCCTTACGACTATATGGTGAAAGTGACAAATATATTCAAGGGATTAGATCTGATAGAGTGCCTGATGAACTATGGACAGAGGTTCGTGACATTGTACATGAGATAGGGATCAAGGCCATCCCCAAGAAAAAGAAATGCAAAAAGGCATAATGGTTGTCTGAGGAGGCCTTATCAACAGTTATGAAAAGAAGAGAAGCGAAAGGCAAAGGAGAAAAGGAAAGATATACCCATTTGAATGCAGAGTTTCAAAGAATAGCAAGGAGATAAGGAAGTCTTCCTCAGTGATCAATGCAAAGAAATAGAGGAAAACAACAGAATGGGAAAGACTAGAGATTTCTTCAAGAAAATTAGAGATACCAAGGGCAATTTTCATGCAAAGATGGGCACAATACAAGACAGAAATGGTATGAACCTAACAGAAGCAGAAGATATTAAGAAGAGGTGGCAAGAATACACAGAAGAGCTATACAAAAAAGATCTTCACGACTCAGATAATCACGATGGTGTGATCACTCACCTAGAGCCAGACATACTGGAATACGAAGTCAAATGGGCCTTAGGAAGCAGTACTACGAACAAAGCCAGTGGAAGTGATAGAATTCCAGCTGAGCTATTTCAAATCCTGAAAGATATCAATGCTAATAACCTATTAATCATTTTTATGGCTGCCCAATGTTAGTCTTAGGGGTGGTCAAGAAACTACTGCTCTGGGGGGCCTACACAGTGTATTTCCTGTGTGTTCAGTGAAGGTGACTGTCCACACTCTAAGCCTAACATTTTGATGAAGCCTCGTTCCGACTGAGAAGGTAGGTCAGAGCAGTGAAGAGCAGCTCTATTAAAATCAACCAAATGATTCTGAATTTCTGCCTACTACAGAAGAATTAAAATGAAAGCTTTAAAATGCCTGGGCTAATAAAAATCATCCACCAATCACTTCCCTTAATAAAGGAGTCAACAGTCTGTTAATATATTTTCTAGATAATAAAATAAAGCTTTTTTAAGAGATACTGTGAGAGATATTGTTGATCACAGCTACATTTTACTTGATTTAGCCCTTGGTTAGAAATTTATATCTTAATTAATATTTTATTCTTATAGAAAAATACAATCTATTTTATGAGTTTCTAGAAATAAGTTAAGGAGAAAAATAGACACTACCTGTTCCTAATAGTCTCCCTGGACATGACAGTATTTGCCTGGGAGGATATACACACTTAATGTGTATGTAATACTTCATTTAATATATATAATATCTTTAATTCTTTTCTATCTCTTTTAATTTTCTAAGTGACTAGTAATAAACAAGCTAGTGATTACTTTAGTCATTTTTCCATCCAAGAATTTCATTAAAGAAACATGTGGCATGTCTTACAGTGGTACAAATAAAAGGTAATTGGAAATCCAGGTTTACTTTTTAAACTATAAATGGTTGGCAACTGTTTCCTTAATAGTTATTGCAGGAGTAGGTCCAACATGAGTCCATATATAGCCCTTCTCTGGTCTGGTGGGAACTGTGGGAAATGGTGATGAACGTGACTTGAAATATTCAGAAGGTGCATGACAGACAAACTCCAAATATTCCATCTTCCTTGGAAGATCCTCCTCTGGTCCTGGAAGGGAGCCACCATTTACATTTTATAAGATATATATCATTTTCATAAAAATTAAAATTCCTAAACACTACCGAAAACTGGTCTGGTGCTAACTTGACATTAGTCCTTGAAATATATATTATTTTGAAGTTACTTTCTATCATATTTTTCTGCTTTAACTGCTTAAGGAACATAGCATTCTCCCCAAATGTAACTCAATATAGAAAGGATTCTAAAAGTGATATTTAGCCTTTAAATGTCTACTATATGTCTACACTGATCTAAATACTTGATAGATACATCAATGCTTTGAATCCTCACAGCAAGCCTCTGAGTTAGGTACTATGATTATTCCCATTTTACATGAGGGAAAGAGGCAAGAGAGATGAAGGAAAATGCCCGAGATCACACAGCTAGTAAGTGGCTGTCTTATGAACCCAGACAGTCTAGTTCCCGAGTCTGGGCTCTGAAACTTTATGATATGTAGTCTCCTTCAGAACATTAGGAACAGGAGGTGAGACAGAAGCCTGAGAGGTGGTCCAGGCACATTACTATCTCTGCTGACAATCCTATCTGATGGGACAGGTAAATAAAAGTTCCCTCTTCTATGTACTTACAAGCAGAAGACTAAAACTGCTTGGCCATGTGTCAAAACTTGACATGCAGGTGAGAATAACAGTGATACTTTATTTGTCCTTCCGTTCTCTCGGAAAAATACCTTTTGTGTTTTTTCTTAGAATGAAAAAGTAATGTATGCTCATTGCAGAAAGGTTGAAAAGTTTGGGGGTAATTTTTAAAACTCTAAACACTTTCCAAATTCTATTTATCAACAACTTCTTCTTGTGAGTGTGTGTCAAGAATCAATTCTTTGGTCAGCCTTGAAATCAATGAGTACAGTGGCTGCCATTTCAACCACCACCACCAATATAACAGGTTACAAAAAGCCCAGGATGACATGTGTGACGTGTAGAGGAACATATGTTGAGAATTTGTAAGATGTAGAGACATAAACATGACAGTTCCTCTAGACATTATCTTTGAGTAACGTTTTGTATGTTACCTAAATAATCTATTCTTGAGCAATAAATTCTTTTAACACAGTTTAACCCTGGGTCACCCAGAAAAATCTTATCCACACAGCTTTTTGGTAGGTGTATGCTGCCCCATAACTCAAAATAATCGATAGCCTCAAACCCCAGCTTTATAAAATTTCATATTTTCTGTAAAATTATCTTTTTTGTACTTATGCTTCTTTGTTATGCACTGAATTGTATGCCCTCAAATTCATGTGCTGAAGTCCTAATCCCTAATGTGATAACATCTGGAGAGAGGGCCTTTAGAGAGGTAATTAAGGTTAAATGAAGTTGTAAGGATGCGGCTCTCATCCAATAGAATTGGTGACCTTGTAAGAAGAGGAAGAGATGCTAGGAGTGCACGCACACAGAGGGAAGCGCATGTGAGGACACAATCAAAAAGCGGCTGTCCACAAGCCAGGAAGAGAGCTCTCACCAGCAACCGACCCTGACAGCACCCTGATGTTGGACTTGCAGCCTCCAGAACTGTGAGACAGTAACTTTCTGTTGTTTAGCCCATTCAGTTTATGTTATTTTGTCATGACAGCCTGAGCAGATGAATACACTTTCACATAATAATGGAAAATAAACTGGGTCAAGAACCTGTCCGTCCCTGTCTAACTCACCCACGATGTAGGACGCAGGGTCGAACTGGTCCCTGGGGCTAGCGAGAGTGGGAATGAGCCACGTCAGCGCTGCACTCTTCTCACAGTACTGGTCCTGGATAAAACCTCTGATCTGAGCATAGTAGGGTTTTCCATCTTGTTCATCAATTACAGAAACAACATCTCCAATTTGGTAATAGACTCCCTGGGAGAAACAGAAGATAAGCCCATATTTAAAATAACAGAACACTACAGGTGTGAACTGAAACCTCCTTAATATGGAAACAACAGTTTTCGAAGTGGTCAACAGAAGGTCTTTGAGATGGTCTAATGCGTCGACATTTATATGGTTGTGATTGATGCCAGTTCTAAAGCTGTTTCTTTTTTCTGTCTTTGGCTGTGCTGGGTTTTTGCTGCTGTGCACTCTTCACTGGGGCCTGTGGGCTTTCTCTAGCTGTGGTGCACAGGCTCTCTTGTTGCAGCACAAGGGCTTCTTGTGGTGGTGTGTGGGCTCAGTAGTTGCAGCACATGGGCTAATTGTGGCTCACTGGCTTAGCTGCCCCTAGGCATATGCGATCTTATTTCCCTGACTGAAACCCGACCGAGTCCCTTGCACTGGAAAGCAGATTCTCAATCAATGAACCACCAGGGAGTCCCTAAAGTTGTTTCATTTTTGAATGAAAAAAATTTCACATACACATGATGACTTGCAGCTGGAGAAAACATTTGTTTATAAAAATAATTTTACATCACAATAGTACGATCCCTACTTTTTTCATCAGAGCCACTGCACTGAACAAAGTTAAGTGACTTGTTGAAAGCTACATAAGGCAGCACTGCAGCTGAGGCTCCTACACCAGCTCAGGAGTCTAGCTCTGTACAGTCTTGAAAAACAGTGCTTTTATCAAAACAACTTCGCCTCTCCCTCCCTCACTATGGACTTCCAGGAGCAGCCAATCCCCACTACTGCCTTTCTCCTTTCACTTCTTAAAGGCATTTTTGAACCTCTGCACCTACTCCCATCTCTTTATCAGTCTCCATCCTCTATTTGCCCAAATCTCTCCTCTACCTTCTTTGCCTTCAATGTTGTCAGGTTGACTAGGATGGCTCGTTGCCCTGGCTCCACACCACACATTTGTATTCTAAAAACAATTCCCATAATCTACATTAAAAAATACTTAAGATCCTCATATAATACTTCAATAGGCAACTTCCTCTCCCAACTCAGCTCTGGATGTTTCATGATAGCCATGTATGGGGAAAAAGAGCTTAGAAAGGAACAAAAAACACAATCACACCTTATACAGAGTAGCAAAGACCTTTAGAGTAACCCAATATTTGAGTACCACATTATGGCTTCCAGGTGGCTCAGAGGTAAAGAATCCACCTGCAATGCCGGAGATGGAGGTTCAGTCCCAGGCTGGGAAGATCCACTAGAGGAGCAAACAGCAAACCACCCCAGTATTCTTGCCTCAGAAATCTCATTGGCGGGAGCATGGCAGGTTACAGTCCATGGGGTCACAAAAGAGTTGGATAAGTGACTGAACAACAACAAAAACACAATAGATTCAAATCTTCCTTCAATAACTATGATGCTCACCTTGTAGAATATTGATTCTGCAGTGATTATGGTGGAAACCGACTCAGGAGCTTTGATGGGCTATGAAAAAACAGAAGTAAAAATATTAGCACATTCATAGTGTGTGTGTGTGTGTGTGTGTGTGTATGTATGTGTGTGTGCGCGCGCCTGTGTGTGTGTGTAGGCATTTTTCCAGCCACATATGAGTTCTGTAATCTGAGAGATACTAAAGTTGTTTGGTGACAAGAATTGCAGTGTTAAAAAAAAAAAATCTTCTGAACGTTGTGGCAAAGCATGGTCTGAATATTTCTGCTGTTATTTCCGTTACCTTTAGCTTAAAAATTGCTGAGAATCAAAGGACAAGCTCCTGATTATGTGGCTGAGACTTAACAAAACCCTTCTCAGAGCTTTATTGCACATAACAATCTAGTTTAAAAAAGTATCTGTGGCCTTAATGGCCTGAGCATGACAGAGGTGGAAATAACAAACAAGTCTCCTCAAAGACATTTTCCATCTCAACTTAACTATAGCTATGATAATATCATCAGAACTAGTTTTCTAACAAGTCTGAACTAAGGCCAAAGGAAGCTTTCTTCCGAGTTGCTAGTAATTTGCCACCACTCAATCATCATCGAAATTCCTTCTTAAGCTGTAATACACACTTTTATGCCACAACACAGTAACTAGGCCTTCCGAAATATGTCTTGGTATCTATCATCCTTGAAGAAAGCAGTTGCCAGAGAAATTGATATTAAAATACTTTCAGAAAACATATTCCACCATACTTAAGAGGAAAAAGGTGTTTAAGTGTGCACAACTATAATCAAGTATTCACATATTTTGTCTAGTCAATAATCACATTTTAGAAAACAAATTTATTAAAATCCTAAATAAATTAGAAGCAACTACTCTCAAGAAAAAGAATCCACAATCTGCACAAGAATGTAACGCAAGGCCTCTCTGAGTTTTTTAAATGAATACACCCAACCTAAGAAAATGCCTTTACTGGTGAGTGAAGCATTTCTGTTCTGAAAGCAAAGAGTATCATACTGAGGTTTTAAAAAACCCCAAAAAACAGTATCTAATACTTTGCCCATTGTGTTTGACCACTGTTCCTTGTATTTACAAAACCAAAAATAAGCTTTCAGTTACCCCAGCGTAAGTCTTTCAACAATCTATTTTCTCAAAAAAGAGATAAAGAAGATTTAGGAAAACTTTTGATGCATATTCATCAAGTTGATCATTATAAATCAGTAAGAAACATTTTTCTGGGGCCATATAACAAGCAAATATGGAACTGAATGAATTCCAGTATTATTTACTTAGAGCTTTACAGAAGAAGAAAAAAAAATACCATGCCCACACCAAGAACTGTAACTCCATCTCATCCTTTGCACAGAGAACCCAATAAAATGTGCTCAAGATTTAGGTTTCTTTTAGAATCATGTTTTATGTTCCCCAGGAGTGGAAAAACTAAAACAAGGAAAAGAGAATATTGTTAACTTTATAAAGCAGTAAGCCTCCTTAAAGAGCTCCTTCACTTTCTGAAAGCCTGGCTCAGTCCCCAGAAGGCTACAGAAGAGCTGGCAAGAGCAGAGCCCAAGTTCAACGGTGAGAGATGAAGGCGGTGGTTGGTCACACTACACACAATGCCACAATTACAAGACACTGTCCACAATCATCTTACATTTTTTAATTTAAAAATATGTCTTCTCCCTTTCCCTTTAGTGGAAACTTTCTTTTCAGCAGCTGGAGCAGATTTGTATTTAGTGTTTCTGAGCCGAGCGGACCTCCTGTGAATTTCCTGCTTACTCTGTTACATAAACAAAGAACAAAAAAGAGAAATAAAAAGTGTAGAAAGGTTGCTGTCCTGATACAACCATCTTACAAGGATCCCAGAGTATGCACTTTAAACGAACATTTAAAAATAAATTAAGAGTGCAACTTTTCTTTTCATGCTGGGTAATAATCAAACGAACTGGCTTAATTTAAAAAGGGAGAGCCACAGGCAAACATCTCCAGAGACTCCAAAAAAGGTGTGAACGACTTGTAAAAGGGCAACGGGCAGCAAGAGGAGTCAGTCTATGCCAAGGTAAGAACCATTCATCGGTTGCGTTTACAACACAAAAGTCCTTAAAAAATCAACTCTCCTAAGCCAGAGAATGGGTGTGGTATGCCACCTCCTGCAATGGAATACTTATGTTACTATTGAAAATGACATAATAATCTTAATAACATGACATTATCACAAAGTAAACTTTATTAACAGGGAAAGAGGTCCAGGAGCCGTGACCCTGTAGACATCTCTGTGTATACGTAAGTACACTGAGATGGCCGGCTGCTACCCAAAGTATCACAGGGGAGGGATTTCTGAGGGGTTTTTCCTCTTCCTGCTTCTGTAGACTTGAAACGTCTCATAAGCAAAGGTGCTGAGAAGGGACCAAACCAACGACCTTCTCGTCGCGCACGGGAGGGGGTGGCCCGGCCCAGGCAGCCACGCGCCGCGTCGGCCTCCGCCCGCGGGAGGGGCCGCAGGGGCTCACCTGCTTGCCGCCCCCGCCCCCGTTGCTCTGCGGAGGGGCGGCCGAGGTGCTGGCGAAGGTCGCGGCGCCGAAGCCGCCCCCGCCGCCGCCGCCGCCGCCGCCCCCGGTCCCGCCGGCCGCCCCCGGGCAGGAGCCCCCGCCGCCTGCGCCGCCCCGGCCTGTGCAGTGGTGGCACAGGATCTCCCCCTGCGGGCCCTTCTTCCACATGGAGGACGACGTGGTCTTGCAGACGCTGCAGGTGGGCTTCAGGCCCAGTGGCATGGTGGCCGGCTCGGGCGGCCCCCGCGGGCGCAGCGACACGGGAATGGCGACCGCCGGCCTCGGCGGCCCGCTGGCCGGCCCGCCACTCCCACAGACTGAAGAGCGGCGCGGGCGTGGCGCCGAGCTGCTCAAGCCGGGACCCGGCCGCGGCCGCCGCCCCCTGGAGGCAGGAAGCCGGTTCCGCCCGCTCCGCAGACAGCTCCAGGCTCCGGCAGCCCGAGGCGTCAGGAGGCGGGGCGAGGCGGGGCGGGGCCTGGGAGGACAGCCTGGCCTCGGCCTTAGGAGGCTTCCGGTGATGGGCGGGGCAGGGCGGGGCAGGGCGGGGCCTGGGAAGACAGCCTGGCCTCGGCCTTAGGAGGCTTCCGGTGATGGGCGGGGCAGGGCGGGGCCTGGGAGGACAGCCTGGCCTCGGCCTTAGGAGGCTTCCGGTGACGGGCCGGGCAGCACACTGGCCGCCCGCCTGACCGGAAGTGCCTTTCCCGGAATTACTGGGACCGCGGGCAGTTTTGCGAACTTTTCGGCCTTTTACGCCTACGACTGGCTTATAAAATACAGGACGCCTGCTATTGCTAAGTCGCTTCAGTCGTGTCCGACTCTGTGCGACCCCATAGACGGCAGCCCACCAGGCTCCCCCGTCCCTGGGATTCGCCAGGCAAGAACCCTGGAGTGGGTTGCCATTTCCTTCTCCATACAGGACACCTAAGTGAATCTAAATTCCAGATGAGCAATTAATAACTTACTAACGCCAGTGTATCCCATGCAATGTTCGTTGTTTATCTGAATGCAAATTTAACTGGGCAGCCTGTATTTTTAATTTGCTAAGTCCAGCACTCCTACTTAAGACCCCTTTACACTCTTTAAAATTATAATTTACACCCCCAAATACGTTTGCTTATAAGGGACATTTGAGTATTCGGAGTTGAAACATATTTTAAAGCCTTGGAGACCATGCATACGTTCATGGCCCTTGAGTGGCGGTGTCATCTTGAATCATTAGGCCGGGGAGATAGTGCCCGTTTGGCATTGTTGGGAGGCAGATTTGGCCCCAAGAACTTCCAAAAAGGGTCTTGGGACCTCCCTGGACCGCACTTGGGAACATCCGGCCTAGAACAAGGGCATCATGAGAATCCAGCCTTCTCAATTAATGCTGCCAGTCAGTACCAGCCTGGCCAGGGAAACGAGTCTCTACCCAGCCTCTCTCGGTGGAGCGGTGGTTGCCTACCTGTCTTCGTGATCCTGGGTTTCGTAGGCTTGAAGTTCTCTCACACATCTTGATGAATATGTTGGTGGAGGAGGAAGAAGAAAACGGTATTGACTGCCTTATCAAGTTGTGAAACTGCATTTAGGGCTTCTGCCAATTGTGGTTTAAGATATCCCTGTTTTACTCTTAACTGATGATCAACAGAGGGACTGTGATTTGGCCTGGACGCCCCAGTGGACACTGGTCTTGGAAGCACATCTGGACAGGGCTCTGCAGCAGCCCTGTGTCTTGAGTTGTGGCTCTGGTCATCCTGGCTCTGAGTCTAGGGTTCCCCAATAGTACCACAAAAAATTAACTACTTTTCAGACTGTTATGGGGTATAAGAGCAATTGTGAAAGTGGCTGAGGAGAATTAGGTACACGGGGTGGTCTCCTCACTGTAGAAGGAAGTACTCTGTGAGAGGCATCTAAGTATTAAATTTTGTGCTCCCTAATATATCTCTTCCTCTAGTACACCTGTCTTCGCACCTCCTCCTGTGAGATTACTGCCTCTCACTCATGGAAAACTTTGGCCCCTGGCTCACCAGCTTCCTCTCCACCAGAGACACCATCCTGGTTGGGGCCCACATCCACATGTATAACCATTCAATGTCCTCTTTTCTCCACTCCTCCTCATTCCAACATCATCTCCTTTCCTTGTCAGCTCCCATAGCTTCTGGTTACACCCTCTACCCTTCTGAGATCATCAGAAAGAACCACATTTTTTCCTTGGTTTTTTAAAAAAAAATTTACCTCTTAAAATTAAGCATAATACACATACTGTAAAGTATCCAATGCATCTATATACTGCTTATCACAAAGTCACTGCACTGGGCCAACCAAATCAAGAAATAGAACGTTAGCCCCTCAGATGCTGTTTATCCAGAGATCACCACTATACTGATTTCTAACACTGTAGATTTTGTGGCTTCCTTTTGTCAGGGTAAGGAAGGTCCCATCCATTCCTATTTTCATCATGAATGTGTAGAATTTTATCCAACAGTTTTCTGTATGAGATGATCATAATGTTTTTTCTCATTTTTAAAACATTACTTATTTTTTTCTCTGTTGGGTCTTTGCTGCTGCACGTGGACTTTCTCTAGTTGTGGAGAGTGGGGGCTACTCTCCAGTTGCAGTGCTTGGGCTTCTCATTGCCCAGTGGCTTCTCTTGTCACAGAGCACAGGCTCTAGAGTGCTCAGGCTTCAGTATTTACAGCATGTGGACTCAATAGTTGTGGCCCATGGGCACTAGAGCTTGGGCTCAGTAGTTGTGGTACATGGGCTTAGTTGCCTGTGGGATCTAACCAGGCCAGGTATCGAACCCGTGCCACTGGTATTGGCAGGCAGATTTTTATCCACTGTACCACCAGGCAAGTCTTGCTTTTTCTTCTTTGTCTGTTAATAATGTGAATTCAGGTTTCTTAATGTTAAATTAATATTGCCACTACTGGAATGAATCCAACTTGGTTATTGTGTACTGTCTTTTCACATATTGCTGGATTACTTTACTAATATTTTAAGATTTTTGTATCTATGTTCATGAGTGAGATAGGCTTATAATTTTCCTTTCTTGTAATATCTTTGTCAGGCTTTGACATCAAGATCATGTCAGCCAAAGAAAGGACTTTGGATTTTATTCTCAGTGAGATGGGAAACCATTCAAAGCTCTTCTATTAATATTTACTGATATGAAAAGATTTCAGGTATAATTGAGGGGAAAAAGCAGTTTATAGAACAGTGCATAGAACATGATCACTGTATGTAAATTAAATATCTGTGTATGTGGTGTGTACCTTTTTTAGTTATTCAGTCAAAAAATTGTTGCTAATCGATACACAGAGGTGGTGAGACAGGCTTATACTTTTCTTTTTGCACCTTTTTTTTTCTTTTATAACAGCTCTATTTAGCTATACAAAACAGTTTACCCTTTTATTTTAAAGTATACAATTCAGTGGTTTTTAATATATTCACAGATTTGTACAAGTATTACCACTATCTAATTTTCGAACATTTTCATCACTCCAGATAGAAACTATCCATTAAGTAACCATTAAGTAGTCAAAACTAAGATCATGGCATCTGGTCCCATCACTTCATGGCAAATAGATGGGGAAACAGTGTCAGACTTTATTTTGGGGGGCTCCAAAATCCCTGCAGATGGTGACTTCAGCCATGAAATAAAAAGACATTTACTCCTTGGAAGGAAAGTTATGACCAACCTATATAGCATATTAAAAAGCAGGGGCATTACTTTGCCAACAAAGGTCCATCTAGTCAAGGCTATGGTTTTTCCAGTGGTTATGTATGGATGTGAGAGTTGGACTATAAAGAAAGCTGAGCACCAAAGAATTGATGCTTTTGAACTATGGTGTTGGAGAATATTCTTGAGAATCCCTTGGACTGCAAGGAGATCCAACCAGTCCATCCTAAAGGAGATCAGTCCTGGGTGTTCATTGGAAGGACTGATGTTGAAGCTGAAACTCCAATACTTTGGTCACCTCATGTGAAGAGCTGACTCATTGGAAAAGACCCTGATGCTGAGAAGGATTGAGGGCAGGAGGAGAAGGGGACGACTGAGAATGAGATGGTTGGATGGCATCACTGACTCAGTGGACATGGGTTTGGGTGGACTCCGGGAGTTGGTGATGGACAGGGAGGCCTGGTGTGCTGCGATTCAGGGGTCACAAAGAGTTGGACACGACTGAGTGACTGAACTGAACTGAGCTGAAGTAGTCAAAGGGTTAAGTCAAATCTCTCCCAACCACTAATCTACTTTCTTTATGAATTTGCCTGTTCCTTACATTTTGTGTAAATGGAATCATACGATATGTGGCCTTTTGTTTGCACCTCTTTATCATTTAAAATATTTCTTACCACATTGTGTGTTACTTTTATTTTTAAAAAGAAGAAAAAGTATCAAAAGGAAAAGAAGGAAATTGATGGTTTCTTGGTCCTAAAAATCCTCTGCCAACTGGAGGTGATAGGTCACAGCAGACAGTATCTAGTCAAGGACTAGCAAGCAGACCTCCTCTCAGCATCTCAGTCCCTTGTCTGTAAATTGGGGAGGGTATCACCCACCCCAGGACTGCATCAAGATTTGATCAATTATCACACCTGGCACATAGTTTTCAGTCAAAACATAGGGCTTCTCTTCCAAACAGCAAAGCTATAGTGTCACAAAGCTCCTATGCAGATGTACTGGAGTGTTAACAGAATAGACAGTGTGCTAGAAGGATAAATAGGACTATGTGATGGGTAGGGGGGTGGGGTCAGGTTGGGAGGTGAGAGAGATGGGCGGGAGAGAAGGATTCAGGAAGACACTGTCAGTGAAGGCTCTGACCCAGTCCAGTTCCCTCATGGGCAAGAGCCGGAGCCACTACTGGCCAGGCCAGGGCTCCCTGAGGTGCCCTGGGAGATCTCAGAGTGACAGAAGGAGAGCGAGAAACCTAGCTTGGACCCAGGGGAAAGAGAGAATTTGGTGCCTATGGGGATGTCTGAGAAAATTCTGCAGGTGGAGTGTGTCTGTGTGTATGTATGTTTGTGAGTGTGCAAGCTGTGAACACAAAAATGAATACCTCCCAAGGTCTTAACATTCACACTATGGGAAAGAAAGCTGAACTCCCCAGGAGATTATTATTGTCAACATGCAGTCTAATTTGCATGATTTAGGTGCTGCATGCTTCATTAATTAAAACTCTTAAAGAAATGCATAAAATATATCCCAGGGCCTGTTTCAAAGAGATGCTGTTCGCCACATTTTGTATCTTGGTTCCATTTGGATGGCAGAGTTCCTTGTCCAACCACACCCTTGGCCTGCATACCTCAAGGGCACACAGCCTCTGAGTCTCCTTTACCTGCCTGTCAAATGAGGATAACAAGAGAGCACACCACATGGTCACTACTTGATTTAATACCAATCCTGAGGCTAATAAGACAGGAGGAGACATTCTTTTGACCAGGCTGGTCAAATTTATACACCTCTCCCCCAACTACAATCTTAGAAAAAGTGTAATTAACTCAAGTTGCCTTTTAACATCGACAAACTAGAGAAGGACAGTTTGTGGACTGTTCAGGGTGAGACCTATGGAACTGCAAGAAGAGAGAGAGGGCCAGCCGCTGACGTTGTCTTTTATCCTCAGGAGGGGTGTCAGGGCAGCCCTGTCTCCCTCTGCAGTCACATTTTCTATGCAATAACCCAGAACTTTCTTTCTGTTTTGTGTGTGTGGCCCCATGGTTCCCAGGCCAATGCCTCGGTTCAGGGTGTTCTCCTTACCTGGAATATGTTCCCTCTCAAGCCGTCATAAGGACCCTATCCACGTTCCCAGAATCAGTTCAGGCATCACTTCCTCCAGGAAACCCCATGCCAGGAGTCACAGCCCTCCCTCGCCCCTGCCAAACTAAGTAGCTGTTCCTTGCTGTGCCTTCTCCCTCCTTTTACCTTAGGGTGCACCTTCGTACCTTTGTCTCCTCCGCTAAGCTAGGAGCATGTTGAGGAAAGAAGTTTGCCATTTTCCTCTTTGTGTTTCTTCTACCTCCCCACATCTTGCATTGTTTGCTGTTATTGTTTAGTCACTAAGTCATGTCCGACACTTTGCGACCCCATGGACTGCAGCCCACCAGGCTCCTCTGTACATGAGATTTCCCAGGCAAGAGTACTGGAGTGGATTGCCATTTCCTCCTCCAGGGGGCCTTCCTGACCCAGGGACTGAACCCAAGTCTCCTGCATTGGCAGGCGGGTTCTTTACCACTGAGCCACCAGGGAAGCCTGCACTCAGTAGGTAGACATCAATTAGCAGTCTAATGTGTGTGGATTAACGTATCAGTCAGCCTTTTCTCGGCTGAATGAACAGCCTCGGTTCAGGGCAGTGCCTGCGTCCATTCCCCTCCTCACTGCCCCCACCCCACCACCTGACTTCTCTCACCAACCAGCCTGCATCGGGTCTCCCTGGCTCCTCACTGGCCTGCAGGCTGAGCAGGCATCCCCCCGCACCACAGTGGGCTCTCAAGTTGCGTATCAACATCATCGCCCACCATCCAGCACTGGCTGGATCACAAACGAGTCTTACTTATTTGAAATAACCATGCAGGATCCCTGGTGGAGCTTCCTGAGCATCTCCTCCTGTTTGGGAAAAGGTGATGCTGTGAGGAGGACACCTTGTCCTCTGGTTGCCTCTGCTGAGGCTTCGGGACCCTCCTTGACACGGAAGCGGTTTGGAGATGGTGGAACAGGCCTCCCTGAGACTCAGCACCGAGTGCCTTGGCCGTGACCGGCCACTATGAGGCCCAGCGGAGGGACCTGACTCAGAGCCCCTCTCCCGGGCAGCGGGGAACCCGGCCCACCCCATCCTCCAACTGTCACTCCCCTAACTGTCACTCAGAACTTTGCTTCTCAGTACCCCGCGCCTGTGCCTACCTGTGCTTCGAGTGACTGCGGGCTCAGGAGCCAACAAAGCTCTTTGAGGACGGGGTGGAAGCCACATTTTGTGATTCAGGTATCCAACCGCTGTAGTTTTATGAGGCAATCTCAGCTGTCTTTGACTCTTGTTTCTTTGGTTTTGGTCTCGAAAGCTCTTCAAATCTTGCTGCCTCTCCACCTTCTGATTTGCAGGATGGCTGGGGAACAAAACCAACTTGGTTGTTTGAGCATCTTTTAACCCTTCTCAGCTGTCTGTGAAGACTGTGTTCCTCAGAGGAGTTCAGATTTTATGAAAAAGAGAAATATTTTATTTACCTGAGGAAATGTAACTATCTTTTTGATATAAATAATGTTTTCATTATAAAAATTCATACAATTCAGCATATCCCTCAATTCTACTGTGTTAGTGATAACCCATTTCTCTGATGTTGGATATTTAGCCTGTTGTAAAATTTTTGGAGTTATAATGGCTGATATAATGAACTTCCTTACACATGTATTGTTGCCTGTTTGTGTGGGTATTTTTATGAGGGAAATTCCTAAAAATGTAACTGTTGTGTCTAAAGTGGCACACATTTTGAACTGTGATTGATGTTGCCAAATTACACACCCAAAAAAGTCTGCACACCTGCCAACTCCTGTGAAATTATGTTAGGGCTGATTTAGCCACTGGACACAGAAGATGCATTGCCGAGGGCCCACAATAGTTTTCGGGGTTATGAAAACTTTTAAAATGAGGAGAAAAATGAATACAATAATAATGAATATATAATATACAGTGAATCCAGCCTGGATTTTATTCTTTATACTAATGAAACTGTTAAAATATATTCCTTCATAGTTTATTATGGAGGTAGGACCCAGGAAGGAAAGTGTGTGTAGGGCCCTTACCAGTCGTAATGTGGCCCTGGCTTATCCTTTTCTCCACATCCTTGCAACTCTGAGAATTCTCTTTTTAGTTTTTGCCAGTCTTTTATGCTAAATAAACAAAAAAAGCATTTCACGATTGTATTTCTTTTCTTTGACTATTTGTGAGGTGTGGTCTCCTAAGTTGATTGACCATTTAAATTTCCTGCATGAATTGCCTACTTATGTTCCTTTCTCATCTGTCTATTGACTTGCTCATCTTTTCCGTGTTAAAAAGTTCTTTTTATATTGTAGTAAATATTGCAAATTTTGTTTTCAGAATTTTTCATTTCAGATTTGTTGGTATCTTTTTGTGATGATATTTAAAGTGTTCCTGTACCCCAGATCTGTCAAGCATTTTTTTCATGGTACCATTCTTACAAAGGCTTATACAAATTTCATTCATATTTTCTTACTTGGCTATTAATATTTATTACTATAATCTTTCATTCATATGCAATGAATTATTGTAAAAGGTGTGAAATAGCTATTAAACTTTGTTTTCCAAGCATAGCTAATTGTTCTAATACCACAAGACAACGGAAATACCACCTTTACCAAATATTAAATTCTTACATATATGATTCTATTTCTTGAATCTCTTCCATCCTGTTGATCCATTTATCTGTTGTCCTGTGAGCACTACACTTTTAATTATTTAACTTTATTATATTTTGATTCCATTTTCCCTCTTACCCAAAATCCTCTTTCAATTTTTGTCTTGATTATTCTCACACATTTACTCTTTCTGGTGAGCTTTAGAGTTATGTTTTGAAGTACTGAAAAAATTTCAATAAGTTTTGTAAAATTTAGAGATTAATTTGAGAAGAAGGGATAATTGTATACAACAGAGTCTGCCTCCCCAGGGGCTTGGTATCTTGCTCACTTTCTTCAGATGCCAGTCCCACCTGGTCCATGGTTTGCCCAAGCCCTCACCATCTCATTCATCTCCTCAGACATTTCCATGGTTCTTTGTGGGACACGGGGCCACTATCAGGGGCTTGCCCGTGTCTGCATGTTCCCGGGAGGTGAACGGGGGCCTTTTACTTTGCCATAAATGTTCTGCTTGGTACTAGTTTTCTGAGAACTCTGTTCTGTTGAGAAGCGCTGTGGCAAAGCTCACCATAGTCTCTTACTGGATTTCTGTCTCTGCTTCCACTTTTGTTTCCTCTGGTCCACTCTCCACACTGTGCCTCCTGTAACCTTTCTAGTCAGATCCCCATGGCCTCCTGCTGGAAAACCTTCAGCAATTCCCCATTGTATTAATTACTTATTGCTGCAGTAACAAATTAGGACAAATCTAACACCTTAAAACAAACAAAAAAATGTGTTATCTTAGAGTTCTGGAAGTCAGAGGTCAGAAATAAGTCTCACTAGGTTACAATCAAGATACATTCCTACAAATGTAAGAATACATTTCCTTACCTTTTCCAACTCCTACAGGCCTCCTGCATTTCTTGGCTCACAGCCTCTTCCTCCATCTTCATAGACAGCCGCTGAGTCCCTCTGACCTGTGCTGCTCTCGGCACGTCTCCTTACTGACTCTGACCCTCCTTCCTCTTATAAGTATGGTCATAAGGACCCTTGTAAATCAATTGGGCCCACCCAGATAGTCCCACCTCATACTCCTTAACTTAATCACGTCTGCAGTGTTTCTTTTGCCACACGAAGTAACAGGTTCACGGGTTAGGATGTGCATACCTGTGTGTGTGTGTGCCCAGTCGCTAAGTTGTGTCTAACTCTTTGTGACCCTATGGACTATAGCCCACCAGGTTCCTCTGTCCATGGGATTTTCCAGGCAGGAATACTGGAGTGGGTTGCTTTGGGGGACCACTATTCAGCCATGGCCTTCAGGGTGAATTTGACTGGCCAGCCCCACAGCAACCTGCCCACTCGACTCTCCTGCTTCTAACCTCACTCTGCTTTCCCCTTCCAACTCCCTAACTCCATCCACATGAACTTCTTTCAGTTTCTGGAATTTGCCTCTCTAGTTCCTCCAGTCCTGGTCCAGGCTGACTCCTCTGCCTCGGAAAAACTTCCCCTACCTCTTTACCTGACTGACTCCTTCTCATCTCCCCGCCTTGGCTTAAACCTCACCTTCTCTGGAGGCTATTGACAGCCTCTTCTACTCCTTGCATCTTCTTCCACACTGTGTTACTATCATAATATCCTCCATGTTTCTGGCCCTACTTCTATTGCCTTTTATATGATTGCTTATTTGATTATCTCCTCTCCCAAAATGTAAGCTCTTTAAGGGCAAAGGTGACAATAGAAACTCAACATAAGAGGGAGTTTATTCACTCATTGCAGAATAAATCTATAAACATATTACTTTCATAATAGAAATCAAGTTATTTTAATCTATAGTCCTCATATTAAAACTATTTGTTCATCATTTATTCAACCATTATGTGTGGAGCAATGACCTGGAAAGTACAGAGCCAAGGGAGTTAAAATAAAGAAAAAACATCACCTGATGTTATGAAGTTGCTAAGGTTGTAGTAGTACACTCATAAGGACCTGAATAACAGTGTTCCCTCTCCAGGAAAATGGACTTGGAGGTCAGTGAACCAATAGACTTTAGCTCTGGAGATCATCAACATCTGGTTCGGAAAGCTACAGACGATTATACCAGGGGCAAGTCTGCTCGGTCTTACGGAACTGCATCTTCAACTCAGGGGCCACAACAAGCTCGTGGAAATCCACATTCAAAGGCTGGTAAGCGAGGAGATTCCTACGTGGTCCAGATTTCACCAGAGACTACTACAGACGACAACAACCCTGGCCCATTTTCAGAAAGAGCTGTCCGCAGAGGTAAGAATAAAGAAATGGCCTTTTTGGAAGAGAACAGCAAAAGTTCTGTTAAAATGTTTCCACAGGGTAGGTTGTAGGATTTAAATTTGCCTTTAGTTTTTCCCATCATGCTTTACCATGAAACATGACGTATGTAAGAAGAGACGGCTCCCCAAGTTTTCCAGGGCATTCATACATTCATGATAGACATATTATGGTGAATACATCGTGGTTTTCTTAAGAAATGTGAATTAATCACTGAACACACAATGTCTTAACTTACATACAAAGTGATACCATGATACTGGCTTTAGTTTTAAAAAATACTAATTCAGAGCCCTACATGTTAATTCTATATCAGAAATACATTCAGCTGTAACAGAAGTCCAAAAAACTATGGCTTAAATAAATGAGAATTTTTTTCTTTCATGAAATATGAAGTGGGAAGTTAAGCAATTCAAAGCAAATGCTGTAGGTCCCCAGAAAACAATATGCCATACTTAGGCCTTCTTCTAACTCTTCAAACTTCTTCTAACTCAACGAAACTAAGCCATGCCGTGTAGGGCCATCCAAGATGGAAGGGTCATGGTGGAGAGGTCTGACAAAGCGTGGTCCACTGGAGAAGGGAATGGCAAACCAATTCAGTATTCTTGCTTTAAGAACCCTATGTATGAAAGAGCAAAAAGATAGGACACTGAAAGATGAACTCCCCAGGTCGGTAGGTGCCCAATATGCTACTGGAGATCAGTGGAGAAATAACTCCAGAAACAATGAAGGGATGCAGCCAAAGCAAAAACAACACCCAGCTGTGGATGTGACTGGTGATAGAAGCAAGGTCCGATGCTGTAAAGAGCAATATTGCATAGGAACCTGGAATGTTAGGTCCATGAATCAAGGCAAATTGGAAGAGGTCAAACAGGAGATGGCAAGAGTAAACGTCGATATTTTAGGAATCAGTGATCTAAGATGGACTGGAATGGGTGAACTTAATTCAGATGACCATTATGTCTACTACTGTGGGCAGGAATCCCTTAGAAGAAATGGAGTAGCCATCATAGTCAACAAGAGTCCGAAATGCAGTACTTGGGTGCAATCTCAAAAATAACAGAATGATCTCAGTCCATTTCCAAGGCAAACCATTCAATATCACAGTAATCCAAGTCTATGCCCTGACCAGTAATGCTGAAGAAGCTGAAGTTGAACATGAAAAAGTTGAACTTGAACTGAAGTTGAACTATGAAGACCTACAAGACCTTTTAGAACTAACACCCAAGAAAGATGTCTTTTTCATTATAGGGGACTGGGATGCAAAAGTAGGAAGTCGAGAAACACCTGGAATAACAGGTAAATTTGGCCTTGGAGTACAGAATGAAGCAGGACAAAGGCTAATAAAGTTTTGCCAAGAGAACGCACTGGTCATAGCAAACACCCTCTTCCAACAACACAAAAGAAGACAATACACATGGACATCACCAGGTGGCCAACACCAAAATCAGGTTGATTATAGTCTTTGCAGCCAAAGATAGAGAAGCTCGATATAATCAGCAAAAACAAGACCGGGAGCTGACTGTGGTTCTGATCATGAACTCCTTATTACCAAATTCAGACTTAAATTGAAGAAAGTAGGGAAAACCACTAGACCATTCAGGTATGACCTAAATCAAATCCCTTATGATAATACAGTGGAAGTGAGAAATAGATTTAAGGGGCTAGATCTGAGTGCCTGATTAACTATCGATGAGGTGCATGATGTTGTACAGGAGACAGGGATCAAGACAATCCCCAAGAAAAAGAAATGCAAAAAAGCAAAATGGCTGTTTGAGGAGGCCTTACAAATAGCTGTGAAAAGAAGAGAAGTGAAAGGCAAAGGAAAAAAGGAACGATATACCCATTTAAATGCAGAGTTCCAAAGAATAGCAAGGAGAGATAAGAAAGCCTTCCTCAGCGATCAGTGCAAAGAAACAGAGGAAAACAATAGAATGGGGAAGACTAGAGATCTCTTCAAGAAAATTAGAGATACCAAGGGAACATTTCGTGCAAAGATGGGCTCAATAAAGGACAGAAATGGTAAGGACCTAACAGAAGCAGAAGATATTAAGAAGAGGTGGCAAGAATACACAGAAGAACTGTACAAAAAAGATCTTCACGAACCAGATAATCATGATGGTGTGATCACTCACCTGGAGCCAGACATCCTGGAATGTGAAGTCAAGTGGGCCTTAGAAAGCATCACTACAAACAAAGATAGTGGAGGTGATGGAATTCTAGTTGAGCTATTTCAAATCCTGAGAGATGACGCTGTGAAAGTGCCACACTCAATATGCTGGCAAATATGGAAAACTCAGCAGCGGCCACAGGACTGGAAAAGGTCAGTTTTCATTCCAATCCCAAAGAAATGCAGTGCCAAAGAATGCTCAAACTACCACACAATTGCACTCATCTCACATGCGAGTAAAGTAATGCTCAAAATTCTCCAAGCCAGGCTTCAGCAATATGTGAACCATGAACTTCCAGATGTTCAAGCTGGTTTTAGAAAAGGCAGAGGAGCCAGAGATCAAATTGCCAACATCCGCTGGATCATCGAAAAAGCAAGAGAGTTCCAGAAAAACATCTATATCTGCTTTATTGACTATGCCAAATTCTTTGACTGTGTGGATCACAATAAACTGTGGAAAATTCTGAAAGAGATGGGCATACAAGACTACCTGACCTGCCTCTTGAGAAACCTGTACACACAGGTCAGGAAGCAACAGTTAGAACTGGACATGGAACAAAAGACTGGTTCCAAATAGGAAAAGGAGTACATCAAGGCTGTATATTGTCACCCTGCTTATTTAACTTATATGCAGAGTACATCATGAGAAACTCTGGGCTGGAAGAAACACAAGCTGGAATCAAGATTGCTGGGAGAAATATCAATAACCTCAGATATGCAGATGACACCACCCTTATAAAAGAAAGTGAAGAAGAACTAAAGAGCCTCTTGATGAAAGTGAAAGTGGAGAGTGAAAAAGTTGGCTTAAAGCTCAACATTCAGAAAATAAGATCATGGCATCCGGTCCCATCACTTCATGGCAAATAGATGGGGAAACAGTCGCTGACTTTATTTTTCTGGGCTCCAAAATCATTGCAGATGGTGATTGCAGCCATGAAATTATAATACGCTTACTCCTTGGAAGGAAAGTTATGACCAACCTAGACAGCATATTAAAAAGCAGAGACATTACTTTGCCAACAAAAGTCCGTCTAGTCAAGTCTATGGTTGTTCCAGTGGTCATGTATGGATGTGAGAGCTGGACTATAAAGAAAGCTGAGCACCAAAGAATTGATGCTTTTGAACTGTGATGTTGGAGAAGACTCTTGAGAGTCCCTTGGACGGCAAGGAGATCCAACCAGTCCATCCTAAAGGAGATCATTCCTGGGTGTTCATTGGAAGGACTGATGCTGAAGCTGAAACTCCAATAGTTTGGCCATCTTATGTGAAGAGTTAACTCATTGGAAAAGACCCTGATAATGAGAAGAACTGGGGGCAGGAGTAGAAGGGGATGACAGAGGATGGGATGGCTGGATGGCATCACCAACTTGATGGACAGGGGTTGGGTGGACTTCGGGAGTTGGTGATGGACAGGGAGGCCTGGCGTGCTGCAGTTCATGGGGTCGCAAAGAGTCAGACATGACTGAGCGACTGAGCTGAACTGAACTGAATTGGAATGTAAGTGTTCTTCATGTACTAGATCACTTTATAGATACATGATATGCAAATACTTTCTGACAGTTCGTGGCATTTTTTTCACTTTCTTGATGGTGTCATTTGAAGCACAAAGCTTTTGCTTTTTTTTAAAAGTGATAATTCTTTTTTTAAAATTAATTAATTATTATTATTATTTTTGGCTGTGTGGGGCCTTCTTTCCTGTGCACGGGCTTTCTCTAGTTTTGGGAGTGAGGGCCGCTCTGTAGTTCTGGTGGCTTCTTTTGTTGCAGAGCTTCGGCTCTAGATGCAGTGCTCAGTAATTGTGGTGGACATGCTTAGTTGCCCCACAGCATGTGGACTCTTCTTGGACCAGGGATTGAACTAGTGTCCTCTGCATTGGCAGGCAGATTCTTAACCAATGGACCACAAGGGAAATTCAAATACACTTTTGATGAAGTCCAATTTGTTATCTTTTTTCCTTTGCTTGTGTTTTAGGAATCATTATCTAAGAAAACATTGCCTAATCCATGCTCACAAAGATTTACATCTATACTTTCTTCCAAGAATTATATTTCTTGTTTGTGTCTTAGATCAATGTTTAACTAATTAGTCTTTGTGTGTGTGTGTGTGTGTGTATGTCTGTGTGTGATATGAGGAAGGGGCCCAAATTCATCATTTTGTATGCATATGTCCAGTTATCCCAGCACCATTTGCTGAAAAGACTCGTCTTTCTCCATTGAATTCTTTTTTAGTATGTTTATTAGAAATCAATTGACCATATTTGTGGTCAATTCCACAAATGTAAGGGACTGTTTTAGGGCTCTCAATTCTATTTAATTGATCTATATGGTCTAGTCTAATAAGGCTGGGTCACATTTAATATCTATTCTCTTATAGTTCTTGATACATACTAGATGTGAATTTAAAGTTAACTAAGTAGATATTTTAATGCAGTAGCACACATTTGGGCATATATGTTCTGGCATAGCTCAGTGGTATTTCTTTACTGTCACATTTTCAATGCACAGAAACTGCCCAGCAGAAGGACACACTGGCAATCCTATAAGTCAACTTTAAGCAGCATTCTTTTTTTTTTTCTTTTAAAATTGGGATTGTTGTTGTTGTTGTTCAGTCACGAAGTCGACTCTTTGCAACCACGTGGACTGAAGCACTCCAGGCTTCCCTGTCCCCCACTAACTCCCAGAGTCTGCCCAAGTTCATGTCCATTGAATCCGTGATGCTATCCAACCATCTCAGCCTCTGCCACACTCTTCTCCTTTTGCCTTCAATCCTTCCCAGCATCAGGGTCCTTTATAATGAGTCAGCTCTTCGCATCAGGTGACCAAAGTATTGGAGCTTTGGCTTTAACATCAGTCCTTCTAATGTGTATTTGGGATTGATCTCCTTTAGGTTTGACTGGTTTGATCTCCTTGCTGTCCCAGGAACTCTCAAGGATCTTCTCCAGCACAGTTAGAAAGCATCAATTCTTTGTTGCTCAGCCTTCTTTATGGTCCAAGTCTCACATCCATACATGACTACTGGAAAGACCAGCTTTGACTATATGGACCTTTGTTGGCAAAGTGATGTCTTTGCTTTTTAATACTCTGTTTAGGTTTGTTATAGCTTTCCTTCCAAGAAGCAAGTGTCTTCTAATTTCATGGCTGCAGTCACCATCCACAGTGATGGGATAACTTGGGATAAGCCCACTGAGAAGCAAGTGGTCATTCAGTTCAGTTCAGTTCAGTCGCTCGTCGTGTCCAACTCTTTGCGACCCCAGGAACCGCACCACACCAGGCCTCCCGGTCCATCACCAACTCCCGGAGTCTACCCAAACCCATGTCCATTGAGTCGGTGATGCCATCCAACCATCTCATACTCCGTTGTCCCCTTCTCCTCCTGCCCTCAATCTTTCCAAGCATCAGAGTCTTTTCCAATGAGTCAGCTCTTCACATCAGGTGGCCAAAGTACTGGAGTTTCAGTTTCAACATCAGTCCTTCCAATGAACACTCAGGACTGATCTCCTTTAGGATGGACTGGTTGGATCTCCTTGCAGTCCAAGGGACTCTCAAGAGTCTTCTCCAACACCACAGTTCAGAAGCATCAATTCTTCGGCGCTCAGCTTTCTTCACCATCCAATTCTAACATCCATACGTGACTAGTGGAAAAACCATAGCCTTGACTAGAACCTTTGTTGGCAAAGTAATGTCTCTGCTTTTTAATATGCTGTCTAGGTTGGTCATAACCTTCCTTCCAAGGAGTAAGTGTCTTTTAATTTCATGGCTGGAATCACCATCAGCAGTGATTTTGGAGCCCAAAAAAGTAAAGTCTAACACTGTTTCCACTGTTTCCCCATCTATTTCCCATGAAGTGATAGGACCAGATGCCATGATCTTAGTTTTCTGAACGTTGAGCTTTAAGCCAACTTTTTCACTCTCCACTTTCACTTTCATCAAGAGGCTCTTTAGTTCTTCTTCACTTTCTGCCATAAGGGTGGTGTCATCTGCATATCTGAGGTTATTGATATTTCTCCCGGCAATCTTGATTCCAGCTTGTGTTTCTTCCAGCCCAGCGTTTCTCACGATGTACTCTGCATATAAGTTAAATAAGCAGGGAGACAATATACAGCCTTAATGTACTCCTTTTCCTATTTGGAACCAGTCTGTTGTTCCATGTCCAGTTCTAACTGTTGCTTCCTGACCTGCATACAGGTTTCTCAAGAGGCAGGTCAGGTAGTCTGGTATGCCCATCTCTTTCAGAATTTTCCACAGTTTATTGTGATCCACACAGTCAAAGAATTTGGCATAGTCAATAAAGCAGAAATAGATGTTTTTTCTGGAACTCTCTTGTTTTTTCGATGATCCAGCGGATGTTGGCAATTTGATCTCTGGCTCCTCTGCCTTTTCTAAAACCAGCTTGAACATCTGGAAGTTCACGGTTCACATATTGCTGAAGCCTGCCTTGGAGAATTTTGAGCGTTACTTTACTAGTGTGTGAGATGAGTGCGGTTGTGCGGTAGTTTGAGCATTCTTTGGCATTGCCTTTCTTTGGGATTGGAATGAAAACTGACCTTTTCCAGTCCTGTGGCCACTGCTGAGTTTTCCATATTTGCCGGCATATTGAGTGTGGCACTTTCACAGCGTCATCTCTCAGGATTTGAAATAGCTCAACTGGAATTCCATCACCTCCACTAGCTTTGTTTGTAGTGATGCTTTCTAAGGCCCACTTGACTTCACATTCCAGGATGTCTGGCTCCAGGTGAGTGATCACACCATCCTGATTATCTGGTTCGTGAAGATCTTTTTTGTACAGTTCTTCTGTGTATTCTTGCCACCTCTTCTTAATATCTTCTGCTTCTGTTAGGTCCATACCATTTCTGTCCTTTATCGAGCCTATCTTTGCATGAAATGTTCCCCTTGGTATCTCTAATTTTCTTGAAGAGATCTCTAATCTTTCCCATTCTGTTGTTTTCCTCTATTTCTTTGCATTGATCGCTGAGGAAGGCTTTCTTATCTCTCCTTGCTATTCTTTGGAACTCTGCATTCAGATTGGAATGTCGTTCCTTTTTTCCTTTGCCTTTCACGTCTCTTCTTTTCACAGCTATTTGTAAGTCCTCCTCAGACAACCAGTTTGCTTTTTTGCATTTCTTTTCCATGGGGATGGTCTTGATCCCTGTCTCCTGTACAATGTCACAAACCTCTGTCCATAGTTCATCAGGCACTCTGTCTATCAGATCTAGTCCCTTAAATCTATTTGTCACTTCCACTGGATAATCATAAGGGATTTGATTTAGGTCATACTTGATTGGTTTGGTGGTTTTCCCTACTTTCTTCAGTTTCAGTCTGAATTTGGCAATAAGGAGCTCATGATCTGAGTCACAGTCAGCTCCAGTCTTGTTTCTCCTGACTGTATAGAGCTTCTCCATCTTTTGCTGAAGAATATAATCAATCTGATTTCAGTGTTGGCCATCTGGTGATGTCCATGTGTAGAGTCTTCTCTTGTGTTGTTGGAAGAGGGTGTTTGCTATGACTAGTGCGTTATCTTGGTAAAACTCTATTAGCCTTTGCCCTGCTTCATTCTGTACTCCAAGGCCAAATTTACCTGTTACTCCAGGTGTTTCCTGACTTCTTACTTTTGCATTCCAGTCCCCTATAATGAAAAGGACATCTTTTTTGGGTGTTAGTTCTAAAATGTCTTGTAGGTCTTCATAGAACTGTTCAAGTTCAGCTTCTTCAGCATTACTGGTCAAGGCATAGACTTGGATTACAGTGATATTGAATGGTTTCCCTTGGAAACGAACAGAGATCATTCTGTCGTTTTTGAGATGGCATCCAAATAGTGCATTTTGGACTCTTTTGTTGACCATGATGGCTATTCCATTTCTTCTAAGGGATTCTTGTCCACAGTAGTAGATATAATGGTCATCTGAGTTAAACTACCAGTTACCAATGCCATATTCAGAGGGCTCTGGAAAACCCATGTAGTTAGCTGGAAGTAAACATAGATGCTAACACACTCTGAACTCTGCTTTTGGCATGCCACTTGCTTGAAACTCCTTGGTTGTACTTACCATTAGTCAGATTATGCGGTTTCTGCACAAGTAGAAGCAAAGGGATTTGCTAAAGACAGGGAGGGTGGAGAGAAAAGTGGTGGAGCAGCCCTGCAGACTCCCTGCAGAGGGGTAAACGCCCTCTCCCCCAGCAGTCCCTGGTGCTTCACTGGCTCCATCTATGCAAGGGTGCTGCTGGGTCCCTAAGGATGGGTTGGTGACATTCTGAGATTCTCAGGTCACTTTTGGTCCTAAGGAGGATGGGGTGTGCATAATACAGAATTAAACCCCTGAGTTTGGTCTTTAGATTGTGGGGGCTTTTATGGATAAACCCTTGGGTCTCCACTAAAATGCCTGTTACAGTCTGGACTGAGTCTTTTCTGAGAGTTCTACAGCGTGTATTGTCACACCATTGGCCAACTCTAAACTTGCACTCCCTTTCCTGTCCTCAAGAAAATCAGAGGAAGAATTTATTTCACTAAGTGTCAAAAATAGGTAGTTGCATTTATACTTTTACTTTTGAATATTGTATCATAAAAATAAATTTCTGTCTCCTTAGCTTTCGTCATAAAAGTGTTCCTCCTCCTGTCCATTCAGCTGCTGATCACTGGGGCAATCGTCAGCCTGTTTGTTTTCTGGTAGGTCTTCATTACTGATGTAGATGACCTATTAAGCTGCCCACATTAATTCTCACTATTTAGCGTGACTGAATTTTGATCATTAAAAAATTATCTATTTTTCCTTAATGTGTGTGTATTCTCAGTCACATCTGACTATGACCCCATGGACTGTAGCCCTCCAAGCTCCTCTGTCCATGGGATTTTCCAGGCCAGAACACTGGAGTGGGGTGCCATTTCCTTCTCCAAGGGATCTTCCCAACCCAGGGATTGAACCTGCATCTCTTGTGTATCCTGCATTGACAGACGGGTTCTTTTCTACTGGGCCACCTGGGAAGCCCAATCATTCATAGGATATCATTCATAGGATATAATATTTCTATTGCTTTGTTTTTCTGAGGCGACTCCTAGACCAAAGTGTTAGTAGAGTTTCACTTTAACTTCCTAAGCCAAAAACTTTTCCCTTACTCTTATTTTGGGTACTATTTTCCTTTTTATTTTCCCTGGGCTATTTCCACCGACAAAATCGAGTAAAGAAAAAAGGTGAGGTTGTGAAGGCCTTGAAGGCTAGATCTCTGTTAAATGCAGAAATTATTTCAAGGAGTATGACCCATCACTGCTTAAACTCATCCTTTGAAAATCTGCATTTTAGACAAATATATGAAAATTTTATTACTTTTGTCTATATACATATCTCAGTATTTTTAAATAAAATCTTCACTGGGACGTTTATCCAAATTTCACTTACTACTTATGACTATACTTTTTATGACCTTATTTTAAGATGTAAGATATAGTTTATCTTTACCTTACAGTTTGTCAGTTACATGTTTCACTATTTCCTTTCCCATCTGTCATTATCAATTACTTAGGGTTTTTCCCCTTTCTTCTCATGAAATTGTTTAATTTATACTTAAATATTATACTAGTTAGCAAAATAAATTACTTATTGTGTAAGACCATATCATTTCTTTTTTTTAACCAGGAAGGCTTTACGATCTTGGGTGATCAAGAGTCCCTGGTTCACTTACTCACTCTTGTAAGTATTATTGGATTAAATAAAAAGTGTTCTTTCTACTAGCTCTCAGTTGATGCTTTTTATTAAAAATTAGGTAAAGGTAACACATTCTTTTAATGACAAAATTATAGAGATGAAAAACAAGCAAATTAGTGGTTGCTGGGAGTTAGGGCTTTATGAGTGCATGTGTATGTGTGTGCGTGTTACCATAAAGGGATGGTACAATAGTTTAATGATGAGATAGTTCCACATCTTGATTGTGGTGTTGGTTACATGGATCTGCACACAGATTTGTGTCACAGGTCTATGACATAGCATTACATATATACATGCTATTCCAATGTCACATACTGGTTTGGGTATTCTACTGTAAATATGTAAAATGCAGGCAAACTGGGTAAAGGGTACACAGAACCTCTGATCCTTTGCAATTTCCTGTGAATCTACAATTATTTCAAAGTAAAAATATTTTTTAGAGAATCCACAAACTGTGTGTGGATGGCAATGGGAAAAGTTAGTTTTAAAAGAAAAAAAAAAGAGGTAAAGGTAATAATCTTTATTTTTGTTTATAATACTTATTATCAAGTCAAACATCTCAATATCTATCTACCTGTACTATATCACATGATATAAGCACTGGAAGCAAATAACACATGGTTTTAAATTATCCCCAGGCCAGCCTTTTTTGTTGTATTTATTATACTCGCCTGCTGTGGGAAACTCCGCCGCCAGGTGCCTGCGAATTACATTCTCCTGGGATTATTTGTAAGTAAACCTCTTTAGCATCTGTTGTCATTCACTTCTGAAATATATATTCATCTCATTATTAAGTTCATTCCTTTTTTTGTGGAAAAATCTTCCTGTGGAATAAAAAGATAGAAATTATTTGTGAGACGTTCTCTTGGATGAATTTTGAAGTCAACTTACATATGAGGTGGAATCCACACTCTTTTAACAAGCTAGAGAATTTGAGGACCCTTGGCTACTCCTTTGGGCCGGCAAACTTGCCTTTGAGAGGCCTGCTCTTGAGTTTCCCAAGACAGTTAACCCGTCCTCTGCCAGGCACAACGAACACATTTTGTTATGGAGAGTGAGTTCCACATTTAGTTCACAAATTGTGTGCAAGAAATGTAATTTTCTCTGTAAAATTTATTTTACTTCTATTTCAACCTCTCCTGACTATGTTGTAATTGAGGTTTCTGTTCTGTTAATGTTTATACCAGTTGGGCCTACACTCTTGCCTCCTGGAGGCAGTGAACTCACTGACAATAAGCATTTGCTCCTCTTAGGAAAATCCAGAGGAAATCTCACTGTGGTTCAATGAGTTGGAAAGAAAGTCAGATTCTGTGCAATTGCTCTCACAAGCTGCTGACCACTCTTCCATGAGAAAATTTACTCACCAATTCATTTGTTTTTCTCCTGGTTCCATACCAGTGTTGAGGTAGCTTATAAAAATACATACAACATAAGAAGATAAGTTGGTGGGGAAATATGATGGAAGGAAAAATAAGGAAAGGAAAATGAAGCCAGAGGGGAGATTAGTGCACAAAATGCCTAGTCCCAAGCGTTTGAGTTTGATCAGCCTAGATTTGGATCTGCGCCTCCTGGTGGTCAACGTGAGCGAGGACACATGGGCAACGGTGAGTTTCTCAGCACTCTGAGAATCTTGCATCCTGAAAATCTGAGGATTGTCTAATGTGAATTACATGTTGGGAAGAATAGCTTCCTCGAGTCATTGGTGAAGACAGGGCATCTGGCCAGCTGGGAATGGCCTCAGGCCCTGCAGCACTGCTGACTGCAGTTCTCAGTGGCCTGCCGGTCAGTCCTGGAGCCTGACTGTGGGCCTAGGCATACCGTCACTGCCTTCTTGGTCTCATCCTCTGGCTTGAGTGCCTTCTGGTTCTCAGCTCCTCCCTCTCTCCCACGCTGCCCCATCTCTGGTTCATTTGGACCAAGGGAACCCTCTGACCGCTACACAGCCCCCATAATGTCCCAGTGCAGCCCACTTCAGAGCTGACGATTGGAGCCACCAGCGCAGCTGCATGCTCTGTAGGTAAGTGTCCTCCAGCCCCATCCCCAGGTACTAAGGTCTCAATCCTCATCCCACATTTGAGGTTTGAAGCATTTTGCTCCCATCCAAGCACTACGGGAAAGGTCAGTCATGAAACAGTTGCTGGGGCGTTAATAGAAATAGCACATCCTGCTCTGATAAAATGTTAAGATCTGTGTGGATGGTCCCATTTGATTAATGACAGTATGGTCTACAGATAAAGCTTATACTTTGGTTTCTACATTCCTAATTAATACATGTTTAACTCACTGAATATGTTGAAAGTTACTATTGTATTCTAAGAACTTTTTACTCATATGAGAATTTTTTCTTGTCAGCCTTAGGGAGAACATGAAGAAAATGTTTATCTCCATTATTTCCATATGGCATAGCCTATAGCTTTGTGCACTAAGATCATGCATATTCCTGCTAGTTCCCTCTAACCTGCCAGAACACACACACCTCACGCCAGCTCTTCTGGATTTGGCGCCTTGGGAAGCAGGCTTCTGATTGATTGTGAATTTTGTTTTTAGACAGTTCTTCAAGGTTTGCTGCTAGGAACCGTGTCAGTGTAAGTCTTTGATACACACTTTTTCATTTGTGTGTGTGTGCTTTTCTTCTAACGTTATGTGAACAATAACCACAGTCTCTGCTTCTAGTTTCTATCACGCCGAGGAGGTGTTATGGGCAACAGGAGCAACTGCTCTGGTGACGCTATCACTCACTTTATTTGCTGTTCAAACAAAAGTACGTATTTTTGAAGCAGCCTCTGTCACAGGCAGTGTGTGACTGTCTTCCCCTGCCCCTGCTGACCCTTTCTGCTTCCTCCTCCCTCTGGCTGGCTGCTTCCTGTGGGCCTCACCTCCACCGAGCACTTGTCCTCTGCCTCCTGGCTTTCCTAGTGACCATGCTAAAAAAGTAAGAGGGACTGCCCTCTTACTTCCGGTGGTTAAGACTTCGCCTTCCAGTGTTGGGGGTATGGGTTCGATCTCTGGTCAGGGAGCTGGGATCTCACATGCTTTGCATCCAAAAGAGAAAACATAAAACAGAAGCAATACTGTAACAAAATTCAATAAAGACTTAAAAAGATAGTCCGCATCAAAAAAAATTTTAAGTAAAAGGAAACAGGTAAAATTAATTTTAATGATATACTTCATTTAACCCAATATATATGAAGCGTTATTATTTCAACATATAATCAGTATAACAAAAGTAGTCATTTTACATTCTTTTTTTTTTTCAAACTAAAATTCAAATCCAGCGTGTATTTTTACTTGCAGCCATCTCAGTTTGAAGTAGCTCTATTTCCAGTGCTTATTAGCCATGTATATTGAAAGCACAGCCCTAGATGAATTTTCATGGCAGACATCAGAGTCACCAGGAGAGCTTGTGAAACATAGACTGCTGAGCTCCGCGCCTGGAATTGTGAAGACAAGGTCGGGGCTGGGGCTCAGTAACGTTCATTTCCCAGGCACTGCCGATGCTTCCGGCCGGAGAACCAGCCTCAGTGACCTGGTCCTTTGTTCTCTTGGTGTGTTGAAGGTAGGGAGTGACATAAGGGAGATAGAGGAATTAGGAAAACATGCTTACAAGAAAATACTTTGGATTCGAGGATCTTCTTTTACTTTCTAATCCAATTTTTTTCAGGTCAGAAGATGCATATTCCTCTTTCTTTTAAAAATGCTAATCTTCTCTAAGCTGATTTGGTTATTTATTCATAAAAGCACATTAATAAATTTTAGGTTTACAAAAGGATCATTAATTTTTGAAAGCTTAGTATATATATTTCTATTGAAATGTATACACTAAAACTGATATGTGAAAAAGGTACCCAGTTAATATCTTTGTCTACTGAATGCCATTAATGTATTCTATGCACATGCTTTTAAAAATATGAATGATTATGATCATACTATACTTACAAATTTACATCCTACTTATTCAGTGTACATTTTTTATTAGGGAAAATTTTATATAAATATACACACAAATAGAATATTTTAACGAACCCCCATGTGCCAATTATCTAGTTTCAAAAATTGCAAATTTTTGACTCCTGTTATTTCATCCATACCTTACCTTTTTTCTCTCCTGAAGAAATACAATACCTTTTATGCAGCATTTTTCAGTGTGTAGGGCTAATGGATTTCCATGGTTCTCGGGATTAGCCAGGGTACATTATTAGCAAATAGGCCAGTTTCTGTCTAGGGGGTATGAGATACATCTCTAAACACCCTGAAATTCCTATGGATGATAGTTGAATTGTTTTTGTGTTTTTTATGTTTCCTCAGTGGGATTTCACTTTGTTAAATGGAGTGCTGTTTGTTTTACTCATCGTACTTATCATCTATGGAATTCTCTTAATCTTCATCCGATCATATGTAAGTGGGACCTCCTTTGAAAACCTCAGAGGACTGGTAGAATATCAGGTGAAGTGCTGGTTGTGTGTTTAGTCTAGAAGCAGACACCAGATGGGTGAAACTTGCAAGGACACTGGTGGGAGAATGTCTGTGACGGAATAGCGTGGGGGTGACAAGGGCTGTAAGAGCTGTCAAAACATGACAGCGTATGTGAACCCAGCTGGAGGAGGGGGAAGTAAGAGGGGAGCTTGCTGGATATGGTGCCGTCTAAGGAAGCTTTGGCAAGGCCATCAGGGGGTCCTGAGTCTCCCAGGAAGGCTCTGCTGCCTCCTACCAGTGATTGACAGGGTAAAGCATGACCCAGGAGGGAAACTGCAGTGGGTGGCACTGCATGGCCACCAGGGCCCTGGTCAATGCCATGCCCCTCCTCAGAGCTGGAAGTCTCCAAGGTCGCCTGCCACACCGCTGTGGTGGGGGGAACCACTGACAGGGGGTCTGGGTGTGAAGATTGAGCTCCGACCCGAGACAACAGCTGTCCTCCCCTCAGAGAATCATGGAGGTGACCAACTCACAGTGCAGATCAGATCCCCACTTCCGTACATGGCGCTGCTTGCCTGAAGTAACCAGAGTGCAGAGATGGGCAAGCCTGGATGGGCTTGCTTTTCTGACAGCAGCAGCCTAGAGGAAGCTCCTTGTTTTCCAATTCCAGCTTTCTTCCTTCCGTTCTTTTTTTTTTTTGCTTTAATATATTCATTGCCTTCTTACTAGATATCATACATAGGCCTATATGTTTTTCAACAAAGGCATCAAAGTTAATTCTCACAACATTCCTGTAAAGTACACATCTCATCTAATCTTATAAAAAAGAAAACAAGCTCAGAGAAATTAAAGAATTCACACTCCACACTGCACCCAGGGAGTAAGGTGGTAGGAGTGGGGTTAGAGCGAGGTCTGTGTGATCTGGAGATCACATCCTTTCCACCACGCACGCTGTCCGTGGACCAAGTCCAGTGTGCAGGTGGACAGGCAGAATGAGGAGGTCTGGCCCCACGTCTGGTAGGGGCCTGGAATGGCCCCTGTATGGAGACCCTACTGGAAGCCAGGCTCACAGAGGACTGGCCTGGGGCTTGTGACCATCTGTCTAAAGCCCCATGGTCAACTTGGTCCTACTGCTGAATTAAAGAGTTTCTGTGGCAACAAGTGGCATTGCTAAATGGACTTCAGACATATAATCAGTATTTCTGCCTGGATTTTGGAGATAAACTCAAAGACATCATAGATATGTCTTTAAAGGCCATAGTTCTCCATTTATTATTACTGATGGTGGCACAGATACTGTAGTAATAATACACATGCTTCTGTGGCTGGTGGGTTCCTTACATCTTTACCATGCCACTCAGGAGCAGTTAAGAAACTGTGTTTCCTACTAGATATACGAACCCTAGTTTCTATTCTAAATTTCCTTTCACAAATAGCAATAATATATAATCTTACGCATATGATTAAATGGAACTTTGTCCTAAGTATACATGCCTGTTGGACCCTGGCAATTCTGAACCCTTCAGACTGCGGCTGTCAGCTGTCTTCTCACACCCAGCTCAGTCTGGAAACACTGTGCCTCACACAGTGTATCGCTGGCACCTGGTTTTTCTTTTTCCTCAAGAACCTTCTCTGGTTAGCAGAGTGTTCCCCATCTCTCCTAGACCAGCTCTCTCATCCTGAAGAGTGAATGCCATTGTGTTTCTCAGATGATGTACACTACCTCCTTATTCTCTTCTGCAGCATTTAGATCAATTTGTCACATACGCTGATCAGGGATGTTTTCGTGGCAAGGAACACATACCACTCTGACTGCCTCAAGGCAAAGGCCCAGAGACCCTCATGGAGCTCCTAGGTGGGAAGAAGAGCCAGAATTCACAGAAATGGAAACCCCACCTCTCTTTCTTGGTCATCTCTGCTTGTAAAGCACTAACTAATCCAGCACTGACTAATAACACAATGACTGCCTGGATCCTTCTATCATGAGAATTGATTTCTACCTGGCCCAGAGGATCTCTTTGATCCTGGTCATGTAAGAGGTTCCTGATCAGTCAAGAGATTCACTGCTGTTGGAGTGGCATCTCCCACCTCTTATCAATCACCTCTAGCAAGGCTGTGTGAGGGGCACAATATTCCATGAGCTGAGGGGAGGACACATTTTCTAGAAGAGCTGTGTGGATGGGGCAAAAGAGGAAAACATATTCAGTATGTCCCATTTGCCTTACTATGCATGAGATGTTTAGTACTTGCTTGATGACCCTTACTTGGTATACATAAAGGCTAGTTTTCACTTGCTTGCTGAATGGAATTGAGTTGATACTGTCAACTTACTATGTTCAAGAAAAATTAATTTCCCCACAGCTTTGACTTTCTAAGCATCTTATCTAACAGCAGTGACCTAAGTGACCCCCTGTGTTGTTCCCAGTCTTGCTCTTAATATATCATTGTATCCTTTCTTTTTGTAGTGGTTGCATCTATTGTATGCTGGACTTGGAACTGTGATCTTCTCACTCGTAAGTCCATTTCTCCCTTTCTTTGATAAAGAATACGAATGTGCATTGACAGGGCCTTAAGACCTCTCCTAGGCCTGGAGTCAAGTGGAGTCAGTAATTCACTGGAAAGCCCTCCAGGTTACTTGCTCCTTCCTTCTCCTTTTTACTTTTTATAAAGACAGTTCTTCTTAGAGTAGCTTTAGGTTCACAGCAAAACTGAAAGGAAGATACAGAGATTTCCCAGTCTCCATACAGGCATCACCATCCCCAATGTCATATCTGCCACCAAAGTGTAACATTTATTACAGTTAATGAACAAACCTACATTGATATATCACAATCACCTACATTAGGGTTCACTCTTTGGTGCTCTACATTCTATGGGTTTGAACAAATGTATAATGGTATGTACCCATCATTGTAATACCATACAGAGTATTTTCACTGCTCTAAAAATTCTCTTTGCTCCTCCAAATTGATCCCTTCCCCATCCCCAACCCCTGGCAACCACTAATCAGATTATCTTATTGTTTCCAGTTTTTGCCTTTTCTAGAATGTCACACAGTAGGAATCATACAGCATGCAGCCTTTTCAGATTGGCTTCTTTTACTTAGCATGTGCACTTAAAATTCCTCCATGTCTTCTCATGGTTTGGTAGCTCATCTCTTTTTAATGTTGAATAATATTCCACCATCTGGATGTACCACAATTAACTGATTCATTCATCTACTGAGGGGCATCTTGTTTGCTCTCAAATTTTGGTAATTATGAATAAAGTTGCTACAAATATCAGTGTGCAGGGTTTTGTGTGGACAGATGATTTCAGTTCCTTTGGGAAGATTCCAAGGAGCACATTTACTGGATCATACAGTAAGAGTATGTTCAGTTCTTTTAAGACAGTATTCCAAAGTGGTTGTAATATTTGCATTCTCAACTAGCAGTATATGAGAGTTCCTGTTGCTCCATGTCCTCACCAGCATGTGAGGTTATCAGTGTTTCAGATTTTGGCCATTCTAATAGGTGCATAGTGGTATCTTATTGCAATTTTAATTTGCATTTTCCTGTTGACATAAGATGTAGAGCATCTTTTCATATGCTTATTTGCCACCTATATATCTTCTTTGGTGAGGTGTCTATTAAATTCTTTGGCCCATTTTGTAATCAAGTTGTTTGTTTTCTTACTGTGGCGTTTTAAGAGTTCTTTGTATATTTAGGGTACCAGTCCTTTATGTTTCTCTTGCAAATAATTTCTCTCAGTTTGTAGCTTGTATTATCATTCTCTTCACATTGTCTTTCACAGAGCAGAAAATATTAATTTTAATGAAGTCTAATTTATCTATTACTGCTTTAATGAATAATACTTTTGGTGTCATATCTAAGAAACCATCACCATACCAAAGGTCATCTAGATTCTCTCCTATGCTATCATCTAGGAGCTAAATGTTTTACATATAAGTTTATTATTCATTATTTTTAGACTTTATTTATTTCATTTTTTGACCATGGTGCATGGTATGCAGGCTCTTGAGCAGAGATTGATTCTGCACCCCCTGCAGTGGGAGCACAGAGTCTTAACCATCGGACTGCCAGGGAAGTCCCTGTTATGAGCTATTTCGTGAAAGGTGTAAGATCTGGGTCTAGATTCTTTTTTTGTTTTTTTGGCATGTGGATGCCCATCTGTTGAAGAGACTAGTATTGCCTTTGCTCTTTATTTTGTTCTGCTGATCTGTGTATTTGTTAAGTCTTTTTGCCAAGACCATCCTATCTTGATTACAACTTTATAGTAAATGTTGTTGTGTGGTAGCATCAGTCCTCCAACTTTGTTCTTCTCCTCCAGTATCTTGTTGGTTATTCTGGGTCTTTTGTCTCTCCATATCAGTTTTAGCAGTGGTCTGTCAATATCCACAAAATAACTTGCTAGGGTTTTGATTGGGGTTGTGTTGAATCTATAGATGAAGTTGGAAACAACTGATACTTGACAATATTGAGTCTTTCTAGCCATGAACATGGAATGTCTCTCTGTTTATTTAGTTCTTCCCTAATCTCATTCATCAGAGCTTTATAGTTTTCCTCATACAGTTCTTGTACATATTTTGTTAGACTTATATCTAAGTATTTAATTTTTTTTGGATGCTAGTGGAAATGTTTTTGTGTTTTTAATCTCCAGTTTCACTTATTCATTGCTGGCATATAGGAAATCAATTGACTGTTGTATAGTAACTTTGTATCTTACAACCTTATTATGATTGTTTATTGAACCCCTAAATGTTCCTGGGGCTTCAAATCTTGACCAGGGCTTCCCTGTGAGCTGGCTGTCTCTGGCACGGTGTCCTGAGTCCTCTTTCCCTGGGGCTAGGGGGCAAACAGCTTGATCCCAGCTCACTTTACTCTCCCACTTCCCTGTCTGCCTTCAAATACATAACCTCACCAGGGAGATGCACTCTGCACTCCTCACTACCAATACATGAAATGATTAGGAGTCATTATCTTTCTTATAAGAAAAAATGAGATAAAGTCAGCAGTTCTTGGAGGGAAGGAAGAAAGAAACACACTTTTCCATAGAAGTTAGGACTCCAGGGTGACAGATGCAGGCTAGGTAGGGGCAAGGCTGGAAGCTCAGCTGCTGGGAGCCTTGTTTTAAGGATGACCAACCATCCTGGTTTGCCTGGGACTGAGGGGTTACTGAAGACACATGAAGTCCCTGGGAAAATTGGAATGGTTGGCTCATTCTAGCTTTTTCTGCACAAAGTTGCTGGAATCAGACATTGGGAGGGGGAGGATAAATGGAATGGGACTCAGTGGTCCAGGTGAGGGAGCTGCCTTGGCAACCCCCAGCCTCGGGTTTGACTCCCTTCTCTACCACTTGCCACAGAGTAATCCTCCCTTCTTGGAGGCTCTGTTAATCTCACCTGCCTCAACTAGGTCGTTCCCACTTTATATGAGATGATGTCAATCATGAACGGACAAGAGGCTACCTAGAAGGTGCCCAATTCTTCCTTTTCCTCCTTCCCTCTTCATTCTTAGAAGCCTGAGTGGGAGCCAGGACCCAAGGAGAGCTGATAACCTGAACTACTTGGGATGGGTTTCACTGTAGTGGATGTTGTTCAAAAATGGCTTATTTTCAAGAATCTTTAAAACCCCAAGAACTCCCTGTAGTGCCAAGGTTGCCCTGCTGCCTCACGGCACTGGACTCTGAGTCCACAGTCTGGACATAAAGGCCTGAGTTGCTGCTTGTTTTCCCTTCCTCCCTTTAATGCACTTGCGCTGCCCACATTTGCTCACTTTGCAACAAACACAAGGGTGAGAGGGCTCTCTGACTTTCTTCTTGATGTTTAAGAAGCTTGTAATTTTACCTACCACAGCTGAGCTAAAACGTTTAATTGGGGGTTATTTAACCATACATAAATCTTCTCCTCATTCTATTTTGGAAATAGATAAAGCCATCTCCAACGTCAAGCTTTGAAAAATGCTATCACCCAAAGAAGAGTCCAGAACTACTGCTGTGGGTAATATAAGTGTCAGGGAACCATCTGTATCTTCATTTTTTCTTTTCAGTGAGAACATGCTGGAAAGTCACAAACACAGGGTACTTTGTAGTTTCTCTCTGTGTCCAATCAGCCCACCTGTTCCACATCACTGACCAGGGGCATAGACATTTCTGGACTTGGAAGGAAAGGAGGGCTCACAGATTTGGTCCCACTGGCTTCAGGAGAGTGAAGCACTTGCTTTAATAGATAGAGCACCAACCTGGGGAGATTGTGAATGATTGAGGCTGTAAGAATAACATACTTTTAGTGATATATTTACTGATGGTAAAATACTTTCCAGGTAATCTCAGGACGCTTCTTTGATCAAAATATACAATTTAAGTAGCTAATTCTTCTTTCTTTTCTTTAAGTACTTGGTGATGGATGTGCAGCTGATGGTCGGAGGGCGCCATCATTATTCTAACCTGGACCCTGAAGAGTATGTCTTTGCTGCCCTGAACATCTACATGGACATAATCAACCTTTTCCTTTTTATTTTGCAACTGATTGGAATGGGACGGTAGTCATATGGGCAAAGCTGGCTCGTGCTGAAAAGAGGGAAGGAGGGATGGCTGTGAAGACTGCAGAGGTTACCACTCCATAAGCCCCTCTACTTTAAAAAATAATTTTAAAAATACATTTTTTCTTGTCAAATGAAAGCAAGCATTTGGTAGACGGTAGCTATAGCTGTTATTTTTTAGTTCCACTGTTATATTACAAAACTTTCTGGTGGACATTTTCTGATTTTTATAAATTTAAAAGGTGAGTAACAAACTACATATTTACAAACATTTGTAAGATGCTCATTACTTTGTTGAAGTTTTCCAGGTACTACTTAAAACTGTAAACAATGTCCCTCTACATGAATAAAACTGATTACAGAAACCTATATTTACTCCAGTCTCTTCTCTTGATGTGGACATTTGGTGGGAATATTTTGCCATCTGACTTAAGAGTAAGGTGAACCAAAGAATTCTGCCTTTCTCTTGGATTCAAGTCAGACTGGAGAAGTAAATTCTATCTTGAGAGATCTCTTTGTTTCTATCTCAAACATCTGTTTGCTCCCAGGCCAACCTTTGAGGTCTGAACTACTTCGGTGTCTGGCAGGAAGATAAGCAGGGGCCATTTCTAGCATGGATGGATTGTGTAGGGGATAGGATGGGGAAATCAGATGACATCTTCTAGTCTCTCTAGATTTATCACGGAGCTTTATTTCTAGATTTAACTGAACATACAGATCTCAGATAAGACATATGGGCTTAAGTAACAAGCACTATAGTCACAGACACCTACCTGAATTTGATTACTTGTTTCAAATTAGCCATACCTCCACTCCTGTGGTAGAATTTCCTCATAGTGTTTGTGCTGTCTTATTACCAGCAAAGTCCTGAAGATTGATGTAACCTCTGAAATGTGAGCAAGTAGCAGAGAAAGGGACTTTATGGCCACCCAGCAAAAAAATATCTAGGACCCTGTAAAGCTCCTGGGTGGGGTTGTCTCAACAAATATCACCATGTACATATATACCTGCCAAAGTCATGGGGAACTACTTCCATATAAGAAAGCAAACTCCCCTGGGAAGCTTGAGGTTTGCATATTCCTTTGGCATCAAGACAACCTTCCTGCATATTATAGGGACACCTGGTCAATTTATTTCTCCATTGACATTTCTGCTGTCCCCACACCGCATTAGGCATTTCTGTTGCCTCAGCAATGCTCCCAACACAGTCCACTCTGAGTCTACTGTACGTGCTATCACATGGAAGTCTATTATTGTATTTAGATTGATAGATGCTTAGTCGTGTCTGACTTGTTGCGACCCCATGGACACAGGAGCCTGGCAGGCTACAGTCTGTGGCAAGTCCCAAACCCAGGTTCCTGCATTGCAGGCGGATTCTACACCATCTTGACAAACTTGGTGACTTCTGCATTTAATAAGGACTCTGAGCAAGACGTACCTTTTAGGGTCAGTCTATGAAATGGTAGATTACTTTGTTCTCAATGATAGAAATTCATCTTTTGAGAAGACAGTCCATGATTTGAAAATCTGTCAGGAGTGGTCCCAAATCCCGTGATGGGTAGCACATCTGTAAATCAACCCAAGGTGTCTAGAATGGGGCAATGGAAGCTTAAAGAAAAAGAATCCATAGAAAAATTTAGGTTATACTTTCATAATGCCCACAGATGCCGGGCCTATAACTTACTTTTAACTTTTGTTGTGTTATCCCAAATGGGTATTCCCTCATTTAGCTTTAGGCATGGTTTGCTGAGCAAATCTATCATACACAAATGGACCCTGGTGAAACTACTCATGTTAAAGGCTAGCATGCTATCAGCCATGGCATTTTTAACATTGGTATGCCACTTAAAGAATGCCAATGGTCAAAATGCCGTTCCATGTATTTGACACAAATGTTGGCAGTTTTGGTATCTTTTGCTTAAAGTCCTTGAAACGAATCAGTTGTTGAAAATATAAAATCATCAATGGTTTGTTTGTAGCACTTTGATAACTCATAATGCACTAAGGTAACGTTTATCTGATTGTTGCACTAAAGCTGGGGTCAGCAAATATACAGCACACACCAAATTTACCCTGCTACCTTTTACATTTTTAAAATTTTATTTTGAAATAATTATAGATTTACAGGAAGTTGCAAAGGTACTTCAGAGAGTGTACTCTTGCCCCCTAGTGGTTATCTTACATAATGTACAATATCAAAACCAGTAAACTGACAACTGGGTAAGATATGTATGTATAGTTGTCATTTTATCACATGTAAACTCATGTAGCCCCTATTGTAACCAAGATACAGACTGTTCCATCACCACAGAGATGGCCTCTTTTCTATCCCTTTATAGTCACACACATACCCCCCTTCCCCTCCAACATCCCTAACTCATGGTAACTACCAATTTGTTTCCATTTTTATTGTCATTTAAAAATGTTAAATGGATGAAACCATACAGTGTGCGACATTTTGAGATGATTTTCACTTAGAAGAATGCCCTTGAGGTCCATTCAAGTTGCTACAAGCTGTGTCACTAGTTCACCCCTTAAATATTCCCTTTACTGCAGTAAATTATACTGTTACTACAGGACATTTTGGTGGACTTCAATGTTTGGCATAAAACTGCTATGAACAATTGTGTACAGGTTTTGTGGACCTAAATTTTTATTTCTCTGTTATCAATGTCCAAGAGTGCAGTGCTTGGTCGTATGGTTAGTGCAGCTAGTTTTTAGCAAAACTATTCAGCTATTTCCCAGGGAGGCTGTACTGTTTTACATTTCCACAGGCAGTCTATGAGTGATCCATCTGCATCCTTGGCAGCATTTGGTGTTGATACTACTAATCATTTTAGCCATCCTGATACGTGTGTAGTGTGCCTTGTGTTAATCCCTCAGTTGTGTCTGACTCTGTGACTCCATAGACTGTAGCTTGCCAGGCTCCTCTGTCCATGGAGTTCTCCAGGCAAGAATACTGGAGTGGGTTGCCATTTCTTTCTCCAGTAGCGTGTCTTACTATGGTTTAAACATGCATTTCCTACTGGGTAGCGATGTTAAACTTTTTTTTCAGGTGCTTATTTGTTTGCCATACATCTTCTTTGGTGAAATGTCTCATGTTTTTTTTCCATTTCATGTTGGATTGTCTATCTTTTTACTGTTTAGAGAGTTCTTGATATATTCTAGATATGTGGTTTGCAAACATTTTCTCCCAGTCTGTAGACTGACTTTTCATCTTCTTCATAAGGTCTTTTGCAGAACAAATCTTTAAATTTTGATTAAATCTATCTATAAATTTTTCCTTTTATGGATCATGTTTTTGGTACCAAGTGTAAGATCCTTTGCTTAATCTAGAGCATAAAGATATTGTTATTTTTCTCTAAATTTTTTCAAAAGTTTTATATTATCTATGATCTAGTTCAAGTTTTGTATAGTGTGCAGTTTAGTGGTTCATGTTTTTGCCTGCCTTATTTAGTATCACTGTCCCTCCTCTGTTGTATCGTTGTACATTTGTCAAAATCAGTTGATGATATGGGAAGGAGGCTATTTTTGATCCTCTGTTCTATCAATGTATGTGTCTGTCCCTCCATTAGTATCACAGTTTTGATTACTGTAGTTTTGAAAATGGGTAGAATGACTTTTCCCACTTTTTCTTTTCCAAAATAGTTTTAGCTGTTTCAGTTCCTTTGCCTTGACATATTTTTATAATAGTTCACAATTTCAGAATTATTTACAGCTATAGGAAAATATTGCTGGGCTTTCATAAAGTTGCTAATAAACAACTGAACCAAACCCAGACATTCTGTGGACTGAGACCCCCAACAAAGCCAGTGGCTTTTCTTTAGGAAGTGAAGATATATGCAAAATATGCCCCCAAAGATAGCTACTGATTTTTCATGTAGAGTCAAAATACTTGTTGCACCAGTCAGGCTGGCTATGCTCTCTAACTTTCCACTTGTTTGACTTGCAAGGCCTGTTGGGTCCATGTTGGTTGCCAGGCAACCCACCCCAAAGTGGAGATGTCACATCAGTGACTCCCAAGGCCTCCAGGGGTCAGGCATTCAGTTTCAAGAAGAGCCTAGGAGTCAATTGGAGTACTGGGTGGCTGTGTCAGGCAGGCTGCAATGTTATGCTGGGAAATGGCTTGAGCACTTGGGCTGCTACCAAGTCTTTAGCAAAAAGAGTGACTTCTGTACTGTTTCAGCTGGACCACCAGAGGGGGGACAAAGAAGCAGAATAGAGAAGGACTCAGGCCCCACTCTCACCATGATGTATGTAGCAGTCCCTAAATAAGAACAGCCCCACTGACACTTATGAGACAGGGACCTGTGGGCACATAACACGTCAATTCCAATAGACCTTCAGAGCTGGGACCAGTGTGACATTTAATCAGCCAAAGAGCTCCACCACAAGGGAAGCCTCCCTTCTCCACTAAGGAGTGTGTCCAAATTCCCTTTTCTGAGCTGAAGAGTCTAAACTGCGTGAATCAGGAGCTATATACAAAAGGTGGCAAATGGATGCCACATCACCTTGTCCCTCAGCTGAGAGGGTAAGGAAGCCAGGGGTGGGGGAGGTAGGCTGCTGGGGTGGGGGGAAACTTAATTGTTTTGGTCTTTTCCCCCTACCCCAACCCCTTGCTCCCTGCCAGCGCCTGAAGACCTGCACAACTCTCTCCTATGGCAGTGGCATCACCTGCCAGTATCAGAGGAAACTACAGTCCAGGGGCTTCTTTCTTCTTCACACACACCTCTGTGCTCACCCTGTAGTTCTTGGCACCTCTGTCCCTCACAGGAACCGCTGGCCCTTTGTCATGAAAACATTCCTTCTTGTCTGCATACGGGAGTTAGCAACAATCAAGGCATATTTGGACAGTTTGTTTCAACCCTATTTCTACCATTCAGCCTGTAAACATTAAACTCCTGTTCAATAAAAGCTAGGACAGTGGGAACACTTATCCTCCTATCTTTAATCTATCTCCTCAGTGACAGCATTGACTACCAGACTGATTCCAGGGAATCTAATATTCCCAAACCTGGCCCAATGGCTCACCTTCCAGAAAAGCGTGTCTGTCAGCATTCCAATCCTTGCTGTTGAAACAATCTGAGGTTTGATTTTATCCAGTAAGTTAGCCTGTCAGTTTTGTGGATGCTGACAGAAGACATAGGATCCTTGATCAGAGGCAAAGGCCTCTATCGCTCAGCTGTGCAGCATGCAGGGTGAGTGTCAGCATATTTATGTCAGTTCTCCAGGTCCCCAGTTCCCACAGGCAACACTGAGCGCCTGGATGAATGCCAAGCATGCAGCAGTCTGTCACAGCTGAGGAACATAGTGCAAGGAATCCAACACTTTTACAGCAAACCTGCTTCTTGTCCCTAAGCTTACTAGCGATATAAATGCTGAGAAGTGGCTCAGGCAAACCCCTCATCAGTCTTGGCACACTCAGCAAGATGTGTAGGCACTTCAGAGGCCCAGGAGAACTGGACTGTCTCATCCCATAACTACCATTTTCTGTATAGTATTGTTTACTCCTCATGAATCTTTCTCCCAGCTTGTCTGTAAACTGATGCCTTGTGAAGGCTAGGCTAGCTAAGAGATGATATCTATATCCTGATCAGGAATATTTTCAAGTTACAGTTTTAAAGATTGAATAAGAGTAATTTCTTCAAAAAGTTTGGCCACCACTCAGTTGGTCGAGAGAAGGAAATGGCAACCCACTCCAGTGTTCTTGCTTGGAGAATTCCGTGGACAGAGGAGCCTGGTGGGCTGCTGTCTATGAGGTTGCATAGAATCGGACATGACTGAAGCGACTTAGCAGCAGCAGCAGTTTGTCAGCCACTTGTCAGGCCTAAGTGCAACAGAGACCTAAATTTAGGAAACTCTTCTGGTCCATCTTTCTTTAAGCATGACTAGTCCCAGTTCCTAGAAGAATGATCACATAATAATCTAGAAAGAGCTACTCACATCTTTCCAGAAAGAAATCTACTCAGAGAAGGGGATGATGACCGACAAGGCAGTAACATACTGTTGCTAGGTTGACGACTTTGTAATTACAACCACAGCCCAGGGCTGAGACACAACTACTACTCAGTCCCAGAGCCAAGCACATGAACACTTTTCTCCTATGGAGTTTAATTTCAGCCTTAAAAAGGAAAAAACCCAAATTTGTATTAATATGTAACATTTAGATTCTAAAATTTTCTCTTTAGTGATTTACTAACTGTAACTTTTAAAATTATGACCAAATTTTAGTAAGTCTGAGACTAATTTCATACCAGGTAAGCCACAGTGTGTGGCTTCAGTCACTTCAGTCGAGTCCGACTCTTTGTGACTCTATGGATTGTAGCCCACCAGGCTCCTCTGTCCATAAGATTCTCCAGGCAAGAATGCTGGAGTGGGTTGCTATTTCCTTCTGCAGGGGATCTTCCCAGCCCAGGGATCGAACTCTGTCTCCTGCACTGGCATGGGGATTCTTTACCACTGGGCCACCAGATTTTAATTTCATTAACAGGTAAGCAACATGACCCAAGGACTAAAAAGGGAACAGAAATGAGATCAGTGGCTGTAATAAACAACATTTAAAGAATAATTCAGCATACGGACACTGGAGCTAAGCTTGGGATCCACAAACTGACATGCACAAGTAAAGCGACGACTCTCAGAGGTTATCATGGGCACATCTTGTGAGGTGACAGCTGGGGTCCGGGACTTGTGCCTGAGCACTGAAGTTCAGATGCCGGGGGCTGCTGTAATTACTTAGATGGGAAAGAATAATGAAATGATTGAGAAGCAGGCATTTCTATTCATATGGCATAAGAAAATTTTCCTATCCCAAGCAATTTCACAAACTACCTTAAAATTCTTTTTCTATGTTTCTATTAGAGACTTCAAGGAAAAACCATAAGTTTTCTTCTGAAAGTTACAGTGATTAAAAATAATGAGTGCTGAAGTCACAAGGTTTTAACACATTATCATGCAAAGTTTTAGGCTTATCTCTGGGGTATAAAATGTTCAGTAAGTGGGCTAGTATAAAAAAATATTAGGAATTAATCTATTACATGTAAGAACCAAATCAACCCCATCATATTAGAGGAAATTTAATGTGAAGATTAGCTTCCTGACTTGGTTAAACAAAGTCTATAATGAGACAAAAGTGAAGTAGTTTAAGTAATAAATGTTTAATCAAAGAATTTTACATATTAACAGCATTCATTTGGCCAAACATCTACACGTTTGTAGAATCCTATTGTATATAAAGTGGGAATGTATCAAGTATAGACTATGAAAGTGCAAATAACAAGTCAAGGTTAGAGTAATTTTTTCTTACATTATAAAATTAACTTGTTTACAAAATAGGCTTTGCCAAACTTTATTTCTGAATCGTAAAGTCAGTGACTGTGTTTTTAAAATATGTACCAAGGAAATACAAACTGGATACTGATCGTTCTCATGCTCAGGAGAGACCACAGAAACACAGGAACTGCACGAGAGTGTGGAACCAGAAGCCTCGACTACACGGCCGGCACACGGCGCTCTTTCTCACTGCACTGCCACTCTGCAAGCCGCCTCGACGCGACAAAGACTCCTTCTATTGAAAAGTTACAACTCGATCTAAAAACCGATTGGTGCTGATATTTTCAATCTTAAATAAATTTGTAAAAAAATCCTTTAATGGACTATTTCAGTTTCATATACAGTAATACACTGTAGATAAAGGTAATATTTTCCCCAACTAATTTTAATAGGGATTGATATCAATCAATGTTTCTGATAGCTGGGGAAATAAAAACCAATGTGGACTTCCGATATCCATGGCACAGGAGCAATTCCCACACAGTTTATCCTAAGGGAAGAGGGGAATATTAAATACTCTAATATAATGTCTGAGTCATACGATTCGAAGTACAAAGAAATTTCAAAAGCAGGGTTTGGGAACAAAAAGCAATAAAAAATTGTAATTACAGCTCATGTGGATATTAATACTAACATAACCTTTCACCCAGCCCAGGACTTGCCTGTACAAACTTGGTACTGGAATTTTGGTATCTGTAGATTTCTGGTAAGAATCTGGCAAAACATTAAATAGAGTGTTGCATATCTATTTTGCTTATGTTATGCTAGTTTTCGTAATATGTAAGTAAAACAGCCATTCCAACAGTTTATTCTAGTTTTAATTACACACTGTACCATTGTATCTTAATTACAACTAAGACCAGCAGTTTCTTCACAGTAAGACACTGATAACTAGGAAGTTGATTTTTTTCAACACGAAACAGTAATCACACAGCAAATGAGTATTGTGCAATAGAACAAACACGTCAGCATTTGCGATTTAGTCAAACAAACCGATTGAACATTTAGTTGTTATATTTACTGTAAAGGCAAGGCCATGGGTGGTTTTATGGAGGTCTTTGCAATTCATACAGCATAGTTACTTCAGAAGAGACATTGAAGTTGGAATTACTTACTTGACTGGCAACTACCCATTGAGGTGAGGCAAAGGCACGGTAACATGTTGCGCAGGATGCTTTACTGAGTTTTTTTTTTTTTTAATAATTGTGGGATTTACTATAACTCATGAAAACTCCACTTTTTTTTTTCTATTTTATAAAACACTTACCATTAAAAGTAATTGCACCCATTAGTAATTAGAATGCACTGTAAAATTGTGAAAACAAAGAACTATGATTGCACTTCCAATAAAGTGTCTCTTAAAATACAGCACCGCTGTTGCTAATCAACTGTATTTTAATATTAAAATAAACTGTTTTGAACAGCAGCATTAGATTTAGTTAACTTAAGCTACAGGCTACATTTATTTAAATGCAGTCTCCATGGCAACAAAAGCCCATTAAATTCTGGAACATCACTGCTACCAAGTGGCACCTTTTACTCCCAGGAAGGCTGAGACTGCTTGGAAGCCCTCCGGGACACCGCACACCTGAACGCCTTGTTAGCGCACAAGTCAGTTTGGCACAAGTGGACTGTAAATAGACATGAAAAGAGATCTTTGATTCATGTGAAATTAAAATTAATTACACTGTGGTAGATGCAGCGTTAAAGAGAAGCCTTGGCTACCTCAGTTCACACTGCTCAGACCAAAAGGAAGAAGGAAAGTTACGGAAGAGCACAGAGAGTTGGAGGAATGAAACGTTATTAGATCTGTCCAAAATAACTTTTGAAATGAAGAAAACTTTCGTTTTTTTTTTTAAAGGAAAAACCACCCAAAGATTAGGGAATAAGCCTTTCATTTAATGTTCAATTTAAGTACTGCTGACCTAAACAGAGGACTGCATTTTCTTCGAATGTGGAATCTAAGCTCTTTATTCCATTTGTGTTGCTCTCTCCTGCTCTTCTGTTTGTCAGCATAAAGGGGAAAAGCTATTCAATTAAATACAGAAGAAATTCCCTGTCAGGTTAAAATCAGAAATGAAGCTATACCATTCAAGGGAACTCCTTCATATTTAACCCTAATGTCACTGGTTTATAATTAGTTGAAATTAAGTGGATCAAGTCTCTATAAAGCATACTCCACTAGCATACCATCTGTACCTGCAATTCACTAGAGCCCCGACATGTGCAGTTCATACTAAGTGTACTTGTTCAGGCCAGTCACTTGAGGTTTGAGGTGTCTGACTTGAAACATCAGAACCATCCCCCTTGCTATCAGCCTCATTACCACTGTCGCCAACTTGAGATGCTGCTTCCCCAGCCAGAATATTTCCCTCCAAAGGATTTTCTTCTCCTCTTTGGGTTCCTCTACCTTCACTGATTGCAGCATCTTCAAACACTGAATCTTCTGGAGGCATCAGTTCCACATCCCTCACACCTTCTGACTCGTCTTTGACACAGGGGAGTTGAGAATCTGCACTGATTTCTGTAGCTGCTGGAGGAATAAGAGCAATACTTTGAGGGTTCATGTCATGAAACCAAGCCATGATATTGCCAAGAAGATTGTCATTGATGTTGGCGTCCTGGCTGGCTGAATCAGGGTCACTGGATGAGGGGAAGAATTCACTTCTCGTCTCACTGGGAGGGTGGGAACTCAGGGTGTCAGTTGAAAATGGGTCTCTTTCTGCTCCTAGTCTCATGAGGCTGTCACCAAGTTCCAGCAGCTCAGAGCTGCTCAATGCTACTCGAGGGTTGTCTGTGTTCCTGGGGACAGAGTCCAGTCTGGAAGGTAAAGAGGTGCCTATTGCTCCTAAGGATGCTTCATTACTGAGAAAGTCTGTACTTCCTTCATCCATGGCCAGCCCAGATTCTTGCAGAGATAACTGTATTGCAAGAAGTATATTGGGATCGTCTTCATCCAAGGAACTCAGAGCCTGAGGCAACAGAATGTAAAATTACTTCAAAATTTAAAAGGAAAAATGATTGAACCCAGTGAGGTCTGCCACTGTTCTTTTACCAAACAGATAATTAATAGTACCTCTATTTATACAGAAGAACTTTTTCACCTACTAGAATCTTCTTTTAATTTTCTCCTTGCCCATGCTAAAGGGAAAATAAATTACTTAAAGAGTAAATCTGAAATAGAAAAATCTTTCCGGGCACTACAGCTCTGAAGCAAAGATTGTGGAAGGGAAGGGAGAAAAAGGAGAGCAACAGAAGTAAAAATAGGAAGCCAGGCTCAAGGGAGAAAGAGCAAAAGGCAGGGGCAACGAAGCTGCACAGAAAGGCTACCTGAAGAGAGTCCTGGTTCTCAGAGCGACTGGCGGGTGTGTAGTCACGCAGGGAGGAGGTGTGCAGGGCACTCATAGACGCAGAACTTACCACGGAGGCACCAGGCCTGCGGCCACCGCCACCTTCTGGGATATCTGTTTCAAAGCAAGCGGTGCCAGAGAGTTAGTCACATCAGGTCTCATACATCTTTTTAATTAAATCAATGGCTTCTCTTTGAGTGCTGGTGAAAACCTGGGGTCACAAGTTCACTTCATCTTTCAGAGATTTTTCATCCATATTGCCTCACCACAAGCAACAATATATATCTAACATAACTATTTTAAATCCATGATCGGTCTTAACAACTTTATTTAGATTATACATGGTTCTATTCATAAATCCAAGTGCTATCAAATGTTCGTTTTTCCCCTTAGGCAACAAGAAAGGTGTTTTAGTTTTCAGAGTTTTTAAACTAAAGAATTTGCAAGTTACAATTGCCCCCAAAGCTAATCTTTAGGCCTGTCAATCCTGATATATTAAAGATGAGTTGCGGACACTGCTGTAGTTGGAAGATTTTCAATTAACAATTTAATATTTAAAGGATGATCATTTATCTTCACTACTAGAAATTTTTAAAATGTTGATAGGAGAACTGAGGTTAGGAGAAAAATATTTCATGAACACACTAAGAGTAACCAACAGCTACAATTTATCAAGTGCTCGCTAGGTGCTATTAGTATTTAAGGGTTTTACACGTACTACCTCATTTAATGCTCACAATAAGCCCGCAAAGTGACACTACTGTTACTGCTTCTTTAGAATGAGGAGACCAAAGCTTAGAGAGGTTAAGTGACTAAAGTTTCACACTGACATGCGGCAGAGCTGAAGTCATGAGCTCTTATCTGTCTGACTCCCCAGCCCATTTTCTCAATCGCCCTGGTTTTCTGCATCCTGTGACATTAGAAGCACCTGCATGGTGACTGTATATCTAAATTACCAACTCTTTCACAACATTTAGATTAGCCACTTTTACGAAGACATGCAAGAGAACTAAGAGATTAGAACAAACCCAATGCAGGACTCACCTAAAGTGCTTTCACTTGGCTCGTCGGGGTCTGGAGGGTTACTCAGCAGACTGTGCACATCTCCTCGACGGCGCTGTTGTCTGTGCCTCCTCCGATACTGAAATTCAGCATATTCCTGCATAAACCACAGGTTATAAAATACGGGAGAGCATGCACATTTTAAAATGCAAATAAAACCAACCATACACTTTTTTTCAAGGAAAAAAAATGTGTGATTTTATACACATATTATAAAATCACTTGGCTTTAGAAAAAAACTTCAGTTTTTGCCATGCCAAGGAAAACAGAAAAGGTAAAATGGAAAAGAAAAATTTTACATAGCCATTATAACTGTCTGAATAAACTGCAAATACTTGCAAGCTCCAATGCTAGATCATAACTGAGCCTCACTTCATATGCCTGGATCTTGTTATCTAAAGTTATTAACTAATACCAGAATAATTTTACTGATATGAGTTAGGCCCTCTCTGGAGATCTGGTTTTTAAAAAAGGACTGTGATATATGCAACAGAAAAAAAAAAGGAAAAACAAAAGCACACACTGTTAAGTAGTTGTTAGACTGATGGATTTGGTATTCTTTGGGACTACTACAAACCATATTCACTGCAAAAAAGAATATGAGGTTACCTTTAAAATAAGGTACTACTTGGCTTCGTTCCTGTGTTAGTTCATATGTAGGGTGATCTACAACCCAGGCAAGGCAAAGTGTTTTCAATTTAGCATATGGGAAGAACACAGATGTGGGCAAATGTCCCCAAGCCTATTTCACATTTGTGATAATAGTTTTAAGTGGATTTGCTATCACCAGAGGCATAACCTGGGACTATTTGCTATCATCTGGGTACACATGTCCTTTTCCAGATTTTAGTGACAGACAGACCATGTACATGATATCAGCATTTGTGTGTTACTTGCTCAGTCGTGCCCGACTCTTTTGTGATCCCATGGACTGCAGTCCATCAGGCTCCTCTATCCACGGGATTTTCTAGGCAAGGACATTGGAGTGGTTTGCCATTTTCTTCTCCAGGGGATCTTCCTGACCCAGGGATCGAACCCAGGTCTCCTGCACTGCAGGCAGACTCTGTACCGACTGAGCTACCAGAGAAGTCCTGATACCAGCATAAAAAGGCTAATTTTGAGAATCATTGTAGAATCTTTGAGTGATACACACTAAAATATGATTTGGGATTATCAATAAACTGAGGAAAATTCTTAAAGAGATGGGAATACCAGACCATCTGACCTGTCTCTTGAGAAACCTGTATGCAGGTCAGGAAGCAGGTTAGAACTGGACATGGAACAACAGACTGGTTCCAAATAGGAAAAGGAGTACGTCAAGGCTTATATTGTCACCCTGCTTATTTAACTTATATGCAGAGTACATCATGAGAAATGCTGGGCTGGAAGAAACACAAGCTGGAATCAAGATTTCCAGGAGAAATATACATAACCTCAGATATGCATATGACACCACCCTTATGGCAGAAAGTGAAGAAGAACTAAAGAGCCTCTTGATGAAAGTGAAAGAGGAGAGGGAAAAAGTTGGCTTAAAGCTCAACGCTCAGAAAACTAAGATCATGGCATCTGGTCCCATCACTTCATGGCAAATAGATGGGCAAACAGTGGAAACAGTGGCAGACTTTATTTTTTGGGGCTCCAAAATCACTGCTGATGGTGATTGCTGCCATGAAATTAAAAGACGCTTACTCCTTGGAAGGAAGGTTATGGCCAACCTAGATAGCATATTTAAAAGCAGAGACATTACTTTGCCAACGAAGGTCCGTCTAGTCAAGGCTATGGTTTTTCCAGTTGTCATGTATGGATGTGAGAGTTGGATGGTGAAGAAAGCTGAGCGCCAAAGAATTGACGCTTTTGAACTGTGGTGCTGGAGAAGACTCTTGCGAGTCCCTTGGACTGCAAGGAGATCCAACCAGTTCATCCTAAAGGAGATCAGTCCTGGGTGTTCATTGGAAGGACTGATGTTGAAGCTGAAACTCCAATACTTCGGCCACCTAATGTGAAAAGCTGACTCATTTGAAAAGACCCTGATGCTGCGAAAGATTGAGGGCAGGAAAAGGGGATGACAGAGGATGAGATGGTTGGATGGCATCACCGACTTGATGGACATGGGTTTGGGTAAACTCTGGGAGATGGTGATGGACAGGGAGGCCTGGCGTGCTGCGATTCATGGGGTTGCAAAGAGTCGGACATGACTGAGCAACTGAACTGAACTGAGTTACTCTAGAACATTCAATATGATTATACTGTGAAAGTAACAGAAATAAATGAGAGTAAGTTTTATAATCCCAGTAAAACTCTCACACTGTATGACTCAGATGAAATTCTCCTTTATCTATGTAAGTAGATGGACTCTAATTAAAGAATGGAAGGCATCCTATCAGGTTAGAAATAAATGAACATAAGATACTGGACATAAGTGTCCAGAGAGATTAACCAGGTTTTTTAAAATTTACTGCTGAGCTGAGGCATCGTTTCCTCTTTTCCTGGAGGCTGATGATCTAAAACTGGATGACTGCGTCATCATGGTTCACAGGACCACCAAGTACTACCACATTTCTCAGACAAAGATGGCAACAAAATATTATGCCAGTTTCAGATTTATCTTTGTGATCCACACAGTCAAAGGCTTTGGCATAGTCAATAAAGCAGAAATAGATGTTTTTCTGGAAATTTCTTGCTTTTGCAATGATCCAGTGGATGTTGGCAATTTGATCTCTGGTTCCTCTGCCTTTGACTACGCCAAAGCCTTTGACTGTATGGATCACAATAAACTGTGGAAAATTCTGAAAGATGGGAATACCAGAACACCTGACCTGCCTTCTTGAGAAACTTGTATGCAGGTCAGGAAGCAACCGTTAGAACTGGACATGGAACAACAGACTGGTTCCAAATAGGAAAAGGAGTACGTCAAGGCTGTATACTGTCACCCTGCTTATTTAACTTATATGCAGAGTACATCATGAGAAACGCTGGGCTGGATGAAACACAAGCTGGAATCAAGATTACCAGGAGAAATATCAATAACCTCAGACATGCAGATGATACCACTCTTATGGCAGAAAGTGAAGAACTAAAGAGCCTCTTGATAAAAGTGCAAGTTGAGAGTGAAAAAGTTGGCTTAAAGCTCAACATTCAGAAAATTAAGATCATGACATTTGGTCCCATCACTTCATGGCAAATAGATGGGCAAACAGTGGAAACAGTGGCTGACTTTATTTTTGGGGGCTCCAAAATCACTGCAGATGGTGACTGCAGCCATGAAATTAAAAGACGCTTACTCCTTGGAAGGAAAGTTATGACCAACCTAGACAGCATATTAAAAAGCAGAGACATTACTTTGCCAACAAAGTCTGTCTAGTCAAGGCTATGGTTTTTCCAGTGGTTATGTGTGGATGTGAGAGCTGGACTATAAAGAAAGCTGAGCGCCAAAGAATTGATGCTTTTGAAGTGTGGTGTTGGAGAAGACTCTTGAGAGTCCCTTGGACTGCAAGGAGATCCAACCAGTTCATCCTAAAGGAGATCAGTCCTGGGTGTTCATTGGAAGGACTGATGTTGAAGCTGAAGCTCCAATACTTTGGCCACCTGATGCGAAGAGCTGATTCATTTGAAAAGACCCTGATTCTGGGAAAGATTGAGGGCAGGAGGAGAAGGGGACGACAGAGGATGAGATGGTAGGATGGCATTACTGACTCAATGGACATGAGTTTGGGTAAACTCCAGGAGATGGTGATGGACAGGAAGGCCTGGCATGCTGCTGTTCATGGGGTCGTAAAGAGTCGGAGACGACTGAGCGACTGAACGGACCTTGAGATTTATCTTTAGGAAGAATTTGTTTACTTTGTACAGTTGGTGATGGTACAAAGTTATTCAGAATTAAATAAACTATTTCATGAGATACATATTTCTGTTGAAGAAAATGAAATAGTTGAAAAATAACTGTAAAAGAAACTTGTTATAATTATTCTGATAAAAAAATCAAATGGCATTCTTTCACCGTGCAATAGACTTTTAGAAAATTGTTTTCATGAAATTAAACTTATCTGAAAACTTCCATGGATTCCTAAGATCTCCAAGTAAGCATATGAAGGTCAGAATACTCCAAATGGTTTGAGAGTGTTATGGCTACAGACAAGAGTGAGAAGTTCTAGGATTTATAGGGGGAAAAGCTGCCAGGAGTTTTTTATTATTGTGAATAATAACAGCCACCATTTATTGAACACCAGTTCTGTCAGTGACTTAAACAGATGCTTTAATCCCTCTAGAACTTCCGTGGGGTAGATATCATGATCCACATTTGAAAGATAAGAAATGAAGGAAGGTACAGCCTAATTAGACCTGAAGTTATAGGGTTAGGCCTTGAATCCTGGTGTCCCTGCGGCATCTCGATAGCGCTCTCTCCTCTGGGCGCCACCGCCTTTGTTGTTATCGCTTTAGTTGCTCATTCATGTCCGACTCTGTGTGACCCCATGGACTGTTGCCCGCCAGGCTCCTCTGTCCGTGGGATTCTCCGGGCAAGAATACTGGAGTGGGTTGCCATTTCCTTCTCCAGGGGATCTTCCCAACCCAGGGATCAAACCCATGTCTCATGGAGCACCTGTGTTGGCAGGCAGATTGTTTAACACTGAGCCGCCATGGAAGTCCACAGCCCTTAAAGTGGCACAAAACAAATACTGATGCTTGTCAACGACTCATTCAATTTAGTTTAAAAAGAATAAGATGTAATTAACTTCAACAAAAAATATAAATTCAACCTAAAAGTCTACTGAAGTTTGGTAACATTATTTTTTTCAGAATGTATATAAAGGCAAAGAGCTAATTTTCAAAGATATAATTTTGGCAGATACTTGATAATCACGCACATGAAGAATTTTAAAATTTCATACTGCATGGTAATTCTCTAGATTTGCAATGTTTACACAAAACCTTGGGGCTCAATCTGCCAAAGACCTTAAAGAATAAAAAAGTTAAATTATTCTTAAGAATAAAATATTATTTATAATTTCACATGTTTTCAGTCCCTGGAGAATAAGAGCTCAATAATTTTATTTAGAAATATTCACATGTGAGATAAAAAGTTTCTCTATTTTTACTAAAATGAAATTGTGTCAGTCATATTAGTAGGCTCTCAATATTCAAGGAAAAATATTTTGAAATTTTTTAAGTTACTGCCACAGTCAGAAGTCTCAAGATGATGCATACCTGATTGTGAATTTATTTTTGCTTTATTGTTTCTACCTTGATACTGAAATCTTTGTACTCTGTTTTTGATAACTGAAGGTTATTTATTCCTCCTTTTAGGTGGAAATTTTCCAAACTATCCCTAAAGCTGGAATTATATTATAAGACAAAAATATTAAAGTATAGGTTCAAGTAAAGAAAAGGTTCATAATTTGTTCTACAATATCATTAATATATCAAAAATTTTTTAAAAATTTAAGTGACTTTAAAATTTTCAAATCAGAGCTCTAAGCACAAATTTTCCCTCAAGTCAATGAGGTTTTGGATATATCTACCAATATCAAAAGGCCACAAGGTGATTGCAAGTATTCTCAGCAGCTGAAAAGAGAAGGTATCTGATTTAAATAAACCATAGTCATTTATGAATAACAATCAATTCCACTGTCTTTCAGTTGCAGATATTATATAGGCTATAAATAATAAAGGTTTCATAGTTTGTCCTGCCCCCTTACAAGAATTAAGTTAAAAGGTTATATCAAAGCGTCAAATAGTTTACTGTTGTATGAACAACAAAGTAGAGAGAACTGCTAAAATCATTTGCAATCAGACTCAACAGTGACAGTGGCAATTTAAATCTCAGAAAATAGCAATGTGATTAAGATTTTCACTTTATCTTGTTTTTATTGCTATTTGCAGTACTATGGACCTTCTTATTTTAAAATGGAATATCAACAACAACAATGAAAACAGGAAGATTGTGAAAATCTTAAAGAGAAGCAAAGACCAAATGATCAAAGCATTCTTTCTGCATAAAACATTAATGTTAAGCTTTCACATAACTGATTATAAATCAATTCCAACAGGTTGTTTCAATAACTTAAAAAAATAGATTTTGTATTTATGTTTTTTATAAATTCAGACTGAAGCAAGTAATATTATAATTAGAAATGCATTTCTAATAAATAAAATTCCTATTTCTGTTAATTTAAAGATATTTTCCAAAAATGTACCCTGTAAGTTGGCCTTCCATAATTAAAATTCAGTAATTAAAAATTATAAGAAAGGGTATGCATTTAATAATGTGATGATAATTCAATACCATAAGAAGGTAAATGTAGGCTCTGCTGAGGCAGTGTTACTATAAAGGAAAGAAAAAACATTGTTTACAGCCTCAAAGGGATATTTAGAAAATAGAAAAAGTGAAAGGGAAAGTGAAGTTGCTCATTTGTGTCTGACTCTTTGTAACCCCATGGACTGTAGCCTACCAGGTTCCTCCGTGCATGGGATTTTCCATGCAAGAATAAACAGATGAGGGTGCAAATATAAGCAGGATTACACTAAGGAAAATTATAACTAACCCAACTCAACCCAACCCATCCCAATCCCCACAAAACAATTACCTCAGGTGATGCAAATCCTAAATATTCCCAATCCCATGTTCCACCAGCAAAGCTACAAAGAAATTAGACACACCATTTGATTTATTATCAGTACAACAAAGTACAAATAATCAGACCTTTGAACATTTCTTCTAACTCCTTTGCTTGGAACTTGCTTAACCAAAGACCAACAACTGAATATAATTAAAATAATTCTTTCATTATTTCTTTCAAATTCTATGTTGTTTTATGTTTATGTAAAATGGTGGAAAATTAAAAATCACCATGCTATATACCAGAGTATTTTTTATGATTGCTTCTATTTTTAAGTGTTTATATACAAATAAGGGTCCAAGGAATTTCTAATCCTTATAATTAGTACAAACAAGAAAATATGCTTCAGTTTAAAATGGCAGTATAAGTGTCTGAAATAGAACCAAACTCAACTGCTCTTTAATGGATGAGTATGTGGATTACTTACAAAACTTTACTAACATCAGATTTCTAATTTCCTCACAACTTTTTACCAGAAAATACAAGTATGACGGTAACAAGTTGGCAAGGTTTCCAAATTCTACATCATAAGATGTCTATGACTGTCAAAATGACACATTAGAATACTTGTTGAATTATGAGTTCATTGAAGTGTGAAATTTACCTAGCTTAATTTAGTCTGAGAAACTACACAATGACCAACAAAAAATAACAAGAAAAACAGAAATAGTACTGGAGAAAAAAAAAATCACCAAAAAGAAGTTAACATACTTTTATCAGCTATCCATATTTCAGAAATAAGTAACTTTCAGGAATATGAAACCCAGTTGGACAAAAAATACACTTGCTGCCTCTGTGGTTGGTGCGAGGGTGAGGTTCACAGTGTGTATCCTTTTTACCTGCGTCGTGGAGCTTCTGGTGAGTCTGCAGGAGCAACTCCCCGAGCCACAGATGCCAGGAACTCTTGCCTTTTCTGCTGTACAAGGCATGCTGCCTTGATGATCTTGTGGCGGGGTGTGCGAAGGTAAGGCCTATTGACTTTTTGGGCAAGGTCTTCAGTGACCATTTCTAGGTCTGTCTATGTTAAGAAAAAACAAACAAACAAAAACATTATAGGATAAATGGGTAAGCCAATAGCAAATTCAGTGTCTATCTGGTTAAATCTAACTCTCTTTTGAAATCAGAAAGTAATCCAACTTTCATAATTACTTCCAATTTTAAATGGAAGTGTTTAAATGATGTGTTTCTACTTTGCAAATTTTAGGAAAATAGCATTCATTCGACAAGCATTTATAGCAATGTAGTTGGTATGGATTACAAAGTAGCAGTGAGTATAGCAGCTGTATAAAAAAATTTATAACTTGCCTGTGTGAAAAAAAACTAATAAAATTCAAAGCATTGTACATGCAAGTGCAAGGCCACATGGCACAGATTTTATGTAAATGCTAAAGGAAGGTGAGGCAAGGCAAAACCTTTGTGATCTGGGCTTAGGTCTGGAAGACCTCATGGAGAATATGAATATCAAGCATTGAAAGAAATCTAAGACATAAATTAGTAGAGGGGGGTTTAAACAGATGATAAAAACATTCGTAGCAAGAGGAGAAAGTTTTGTTACTTCGAAAAAAGAGGAATGTATAATGTACTTGGTTGGCTACACTCACGTCAGTTGGCTTAAATGTTTTACTTATTTTTAAAAGTGCTCTAAGTTTTTCTTTCAGTTGCACTGTTAAAATGAACTGGCAAATACCAATTTTCTCATCTAGTAAGTGATGCTGTTAGTTTCATTTTTGAAGATAAAATTCCATCAGGCCAGATTTCAACCTCCACCAGTTTAAAATAAATAAGTGTAGTAGGAAATGCTCGCATAGCTCAGAGCTCACTTGAATCTGCATAGTGACAAATTCAAACATAAAGAAAATTTCAGTTTATTACTGTAACTTTTGCTTTATTTAAAAGCCATTCTAAAAATGCAACAAAATTGTTAATTACACTCTAGTAAGATAAAACTTAGTTATAAAGTGGTTGAGAAAGGAGAAAACCTGTTTTTCATCATAACTGCATTTAAGTTTAATAAAAAAAAGGTATCTTACTTGCATGAGTTCAAAAATTTCTTTCTTTGTGCTTTTAAGTTCTAAGAAAAATCCATATGGATAAGAACACTTAAGAATGCGTCGAGTTTTTAAGAGCACATGAACTGCATCTTCAATGAAAGTGGTATCTGGACAGGCTCCTTCAGCTATAAAGTAAACCAGGCACGGTAAAAAAAACTTTTTTGCAAATATGCTGTTATAAAATTAACTAAACGACTCAGTTTTCTTAAAAGAAAGGAAAAAAAGAAAAGACAAATCTCTAAGAATAAACTGAAGAAGCTATATCATAATATTTAGTTGAGTCAGACTAAAAACCTCTGTAAAACTCATACATTTTGCACTTGTGTGACCTGCATACATTTATAAATGGAACGCACCCCTGCAGTAGCCCAGGAATGCAGTCCTAAAGGAATGCATACAATGACCCTGGATTCTGTTCTCACCCTATTTGTAAACAAATCTAGCTTGAGGTCACCTCAAAGGTTCTAGGCTTTACTAAGTTTCTCAGGTTGTCCCTATCAGAATTTTGCTTATTAAGATTCAGAACAAATGCCTTGCTAAGTTCTTTAAAAAAAAGAGTCTAATTATAAATTATGCTTCTGTAAAAATGATATTGTAAGGTAAAAAATACAACATTGTGGGGAACAACTGGGTAGCACATTCTATTAGCAGTAAATGAACACTTCAGGGAGAGAAAAAGCAGAAGTAGGGAAGAGGAGCTTTATTTCTTCCTTTCTAAATCTTCTTTTGATTCTTTCTTATATCTTACTATGCTGTCTAGAACCTCCAAAAGGTCGAACAGAAGCAGCAATTCAAATCTACAAATATTTGTTTTATATTTACATGTTTTGGGCACTGTTCTAAGTGTTGGGGAAACATCTACAGTATGACAGAACATACTGTACAATCTGTGAGGATTTTTTCTTTCAATTTTTACTGTGGACAATTAACACTTCAAGAGTTTGCTATTGGCTTGATATAGTTAAGTCATTACTGTGGTCTAACTAGTAATTAACAAGGAGATTAATGCTATTGATGCTTTTTGTCCCATTCTAAGCTATTTAGCTTATGGTTATTGTTTTAATAAGGAAGTGATTCTCATGAAAAGGCTGTTAGTACTCACTACTTTTATAAAATGGACAAAAAAAACATAAAGATGATCAACTGCATTTTAGGCTTAAAACCTTTTATATATAAGCTATGATAATTTAAAAAATATGACTTTTTAAAACAAACATGCCAGAACCTGTATGCTGTATAGTCACTGTGAGATATTTATTATATTCTAATTATGTAATCCATTTTTAGGAATGTTCTTTTTGAACTTCCATTTTAGGAACCGTAAGTAAGCACTATCTCATGACTTTGCTTTTTGACTCCAATGTCCATTATTTACCAATGAGATGATTTTCTCCCAAACCTGTTACTTGACTTCTATTCCATAAGGCACTCTGCTAAATTTCTCAAGAATCTTTGGGAGTTAGTCATACAACTGGACAGCTTGTGAATCCTGTTCCGTTGACTAGGTCAGGGATGCCTTTTCGGTCCATACACTCTTGCCCACATTGTAGAGCATCAGCAATGGTGCAGAGTAAGCAAAACCATGATGTGTGCTTACCTGCCAGAGTGGAGGTTGCACTAAGAGGAGCAGATGAGGTAAGCCAGGTGGAAAACCTAATCAGAGGCCTCAAATGCTAAACTGCACTCTGGACTTCAAAGAACTTCAAACTACTAAATGAGCTAATGGAGATAATGTATTCCTTTAATGGTCTTAATCTCCTACCAAAGAAGTGACTTAAGCATGACAGATATTTTATATTCACTATCATATATATCACTTATAACTTACTTTCTTTGAGAGCTCTACTCAACTGCTCCATCTTTTCTTTGGCCGTTTTAAGAAGGCGTTGTTCTAACTAAAGGAATAGAAATAAATACATCATTTTCATTCTTATTCACAACAGTATTATTCAGTACATCTGAAATGATATAGGACATACCTGATAGCTATGTTCATGATTTTTAAATCTTGTGTAATAGTGCATAAATCTGTCAAGTTCCTGAAATCGCTTGTGTTTTTTTTCAGCCTAAGAAACAGAAGTCCACAAATGACTTTTATAATATAGACAAAAGTAGTAGCTATTAAAATTGGGCTTTTTTTGACCACACAAAAATTTGTATTAGTAAAATATAGTAATGCATACAGATGTGTTGCTTGCTTTGTTGCGAAAATAATAACCAATACATTTTAAATGCTTTCCAGAATAAAGTCTTGCATTTGTATTTTCTGTGGCAAACCACTGAATTCACTATTCCCAGAGTGTGAAGTAAATATGTCTCTCAAGACCTATGGTCATCAAATCTTCAATGTTTTATTATATTGTTTATTGCTATGGACTGAAATTTGTCTCCCATCAAATTCGTATGTTGAAGGTCTAACCCCCAACGTGACTATATTTGGAAACAGGCCCTGTGATATAACCCTGTGAGGTGATAAAGGTGGAACAAGGTCATGAGGGTGGAGATCTAATCCAACAGAGCTGGTGCTTTTACAAGAAAAGGAAGGGACACCAGAGCTTGCTCTCTCTCCTCCCTGTGAAGACACAGTAAAGAGAGAGCTGTCCATAAGCCAGAAGAGAGTCATCACCAGAAACCGAACTGGCACAGATCTTGATCCTGGACTTCGTAGTTTCAAGAACTGTGAAAAACACATTTTTGTCATTTGAGCCACTTGGTCTATGGTATTTTGTTATGGCAGCCAAACAGACTAAGATACTTATTGTATGAAATAACATATCATATTGTTGATATAATGTTAAAATTATTTTTAAGTCATTTTTAGAGATATGCTGGGATAAATGTCTTTTCTGATATTATCCATATAAACAAGAAAAAATTAAAAAAGAAAAAGAGCTCAGGCTTATAGAGCCATTTTGTTTAAATTAAAGGCTATTTGAAAAGTGTACTGAATTTAATGCCTCATTACAATAAAGGTAGGAATAGAAGAAATAGAAGAAATAACTTCCACTGGTGTTAAGTGGCTTAACCAGAGGTCTTGGCTTAAATAGTTTTCTCTACCTCCACAGTCATTTCCTTGGACTGCTCCTCCACATGCTGAATGACTTCATAGCGAGTACATCTGTAATATCCTCCAGTGGAAGAACTATGTTTTTTCCATTCTTCCAGACAAATCCAGCAAAAGTCATACTTGCACTGCAAAAGAAACATATGTGCAAACATCTCCCCATGTTGGTATGCAAATTACTTTCCAATTCCTAGTTCAATTTGTTAAGAGATTAAACAATCCTGCCTGTGCGACCAGGGACAAATCTTCTCAAAGACAGGCCCTCTGTTTCAGGTTTTCTCTGAAGGCCTTATCCACACTATGGAAAGATGTGGGTGTAGTTTAAAATTATTCTTTATAAAGCTAAATTAAAATATAAATAATACTATTACATAATCTCAAGAAATCTTTAAAAATATCAATATGATACTATTTCCAAATAACAAAAACAGATACTGACAAATGTTTAATTTTTCACGTGCACAGCAATCTTACTTGGGTCTCTAAAGCTCTACCAGTGTATTTGAAAACTTCTGTTGACTCTGACAAACTAGTTTTGAAACTGGGAATAAGTTAAAAAGGTCTTTAATCAGATTATCTAACAAAAAACCTACTTCTCATTAAAAAAATTCTTTCTTAATTACCATAATTTGCAAACAATGCCAAAAATATGAGCATTTCAGTTTGAAAATATATCCTTTTTTTCTCTTAAATGCTTATGGACTTTGAGTCAGAAAGATCTTCCTAATTTAAATCGATGTTTACTCGTGGTACGTTTACAGCTTATTTTTAAAAAATATTTACATCTTTGGTCTGTTCAGAATTTATCTGGGTATTCAGTATGAATTAAACTTTTTTCCACGCAGCTGTCCAGTTGTCTCAATACCATTTATTACACAGCCCACACTTCTCTACTGGTTGGCGATGCTTCCTTTACCAATACTAAATCCCCACGTATGTATCTATTTTCTGGTCTTTGTTTCGTTGATCTGTAGATTCATGTACCAGAGCTATGCTGTTTTAATTACTGAGCCTTTATCTTTCTAAGAACTTTGTTAGCTTTCCATTTGTTTGTCGGCTTCTGTGACCTAAAGATAGGGGTCTTAACATTTTCTTCAGGTACTCTTACACATTTCTTAAGCTTCTTTCTAGATAAAGAAGTCTTTTCTTTCAGCATATACTCTATCTGGATGTTGCTGGAACATGTGAAGGCTATTACTCTCTGCATATTACTTTTATATTCTGCTAGTTAATTAAATTTTTGTTGTTTGCGATAGTTTTTCAGTCGATTCTTGTGGGTTTTCTAGGTATACAATCATGCTGTCTGGAAAAAAAAAAAAGACAATTTTATTACCTCATTTCTAACCTTTACATCCTCAATTTCTTTTCATTGTTGAATTATGTTGACTGGTATCCTCGGTCCAATGTTAATAATATTTGTTATGAGAGCATTTTTATGTTGTTCTCAATTTTAGGAAAGTACCACTAGTTAAATTTATTTTTATCATACTTAAAAGGAAAATTTTATGTATTCCTGTTTCTTTCTGTGTCTTATAAGAATGGTTGCCGAGTTTTTGTTAAATGCTTTTTTAGCATCTATAGAGAATTTACATGGTTTTTCTTCTCGTATCTACTAAGATGAGGTACAGTAATAGCTTTTTAAATATTAAACCATTCTTATATTCCTGAAATAAACCCCGTGTGACTAATTACTTTTTCAAAAAATTAAAAACGTTTTTTCATTTAGATATAACCGATGGTCAATTACTCTTCTAATGCACTCTGCTGGATTATATCTGCTAATATCTGTATTTTCTCCTCCAATATCTTATTTAGGACTCATGCATTGCTATTCATAAGTAAGACTGATCTATATTTTCAATGGGGTTCCCAGGTGGTGCTAGTGGTAAAGAACCCGCTTGCCAATGCAGGAGACTCGAGAGAGGTGGGTTCGATCCCTGGGTTGGGAAGATCCCCTGGAGAAGGAAATGTCAACCCGCTCCAGTATTCTTGCCAGGGAAATCCCATGGACAGAGGAGTCTGGCGGGCTACAGTCCTTGGGGTTGCAAAGAGTTGGACATGACTCAGTGGGTGTGCACATATCAAGGTTCTACTCATTTTATAATAATACGCTGAAAGTTTCCAGGTTTTTCCTTTTTCCTTTTTGTCCTGGAAACAGTTCAAATCATATTGAAATTACTTATTCTATAAGTTTTGATAAAATTTTATTGTGAAACTGTTAGGGTCTATTGCTCTTAAAGAAGACATTGTTGAGAAAAACTCTTCTGGGGAGTGAGTTTGTTTGGATTTTTCTTCTAGGGTTAGTTTAATAAATTAAATTTTCTTAGAAAATCAATCCATTTCAAATCCAAGTTCAAATTTATCTGAAAGAGTTGAGCAAAATTATCTATTATTATTATACATTCTATGATAAGAAATTTTACATTCTATGATAAGAAAAAAAATAGAACTTTGATAATTTGTAATTTTTTAGTTGCAGTATATAAATTTTCCACAGAGCCAGATCAAATTTTAAGTGATTTAAAATGTGTAAGAATATAAAACTTAAATAGTTTCCTAAAAATCATCTAAAGGGAAATGAATTGAGTTTTTTTTAAAAAAAGAACCTATTTTTATATTGCCAAATCTGTCATTCTTTTAAATGTTTCACAATTTGATTCCAGATAGTAAAAACTATCTATTGAGTAATAATAAACACTGAAGAATTAATAAAGGTATATTATCATTTAGTCATTGTGTTAGAATATAGATTCAATTACATATGACTTCTTGTTCTACTTTAATAGTTAAAAAAAAAAACTCTAAAAGCATAAAAACTTTCACTTTCTAGATGTCTCCTTTTATGTTATAAGAATGAAAGAATTACTCATCAGTTTCCTCTGTTGAATGCAAATACTGAAAACAAAATTCTATAAAGCAATTATCTTTCAATTAAAAAAAATTATCAGAATGAGATAGGACAGGACTTGAGTTTGCTGGAAATAAATTTTGTTTGATAACGTACAGAAACTGATCATAAGAAATAGGTATGCATTTACATACATATAATTTTAAATCAACTATTAAAAAATGTTGAGCAACAACAAGAAAAATAAGACTATTCTTATAGAATGTAAGTAAGTGCTCCTTTTATATGTAACAGAAGCTTAAGCAAACTTTAAGATAAGTTACCTTGTATCATTAGCCTAATTAGTTCATGAAAATATTTATTTGCTTGGTATGTATTCAACTACTTACTGTTGGTGAGTGCTATGACTAAAATAGTCAGTGCTATGATTGAAATAAAGGTAACGGTGGATTTGGTCTTTTTATTAGTACCCCAGCTGTTGATTTTTTATGGTCAACCTTCTGTTGTGTAAAAAATTTTCTTTTACACATCTATGTAGTCTGTATCAGACTGTCCAAGAAAAAACTAATATGAATGTTGGAAATACAACTGCATTTAAATGAAAGAATTTTGGCCTGATCAGCTGAACTAACAAGCACTCCTGAGCATTCAGAACACTGTACAAAGGTTTTTCTTCTGAGGAAATCACTGCTGTCTCACTAAGACAATTCACTCATGTTAATTTATTATAATATAAAATCACCTGGTAACTGTCATTATTTTTGAAGTCATAGTAATAATGATCATTAGCTTCAAGGTAAAAAATCAATAAGTACTTAGAGAAGATATTGATGTATTTTATCGAAATCTTAACTGTATGGGTTTCTTTCACATCATAAATCAGAATAATTATATTGTTCTTCTCTTAATAATTTTAAATAAATATTTTTATATACATGGCATTTCCAAGGAAAAGGAAAAAAACTGAGACAGTACAATTAAACAAAAACAGTCATGAAAGTAGGCATGGATTAATACATATTCTTAACTTATAGAATATTTGTTTTAAATACAGTAGTTTCTTTCTGTGCAATGAGTCAGGAGGGTAGCCTTCTAAAAGTAATTATGTATATTAATTTTTAGCCAAGTGACATTTTCACTTTCAATATAGTAATGAGTTACTTATTTAATTGATTTTATTAGCAAACCTAAAGTCTGCACACTGCTTTGGACACTTTTCTTATACAGGATTTAAATTTGGGCTTAAAGGGGTCGCTTGGAGCCTGATTTGAACCTTGAGACTAAGCAGTATGCTCCAAAATTAGCTTTGTAATGTCTATATGTAAGGTAGCACTTGATCATCTACACAATTACATATACACAGAACTCTCTCAGGATCAAGGACTCTGGCATCTCTGATCTGGACAAAGACCGTCGAATCCTTGCCTTTGTTTTTAACATTCACTATGATTGTAAAATTTAGTAATATAAATCAACATTTATGTTAATTAAAAAAGAATGTAGAATACAATCTCCTAGAATCACTCTGAAAGTCAAGATTTTTATGCTTACTGTATTTTTCCTTTGGATTCACAATCAAATTAAGGTTCTAACCGCAAAGCAAGTACAATCCTCTAACTTACCTTAGCACATTGCATGTGATTGCATCCCTCATTCTTCTGTATCGGAGACTTACAATTAGCACAAGGCTTGGAGTTAGTTAACAACCAGAGACAATTGGCAGCATCCTCATAAGCTTCACTGACTCCCACAACTTTGGGGTATTAAGCACAAATACAAAAATAAACAATTTAGTGTACAACTTCAGATGGAAAAACACTCAAAGTTTTCTTTGCAGGTTGCCTCTCAATTTTAAATATATATACTTATTTTCCTATCAGAGTCTATGGCAAAGTTTTTACCCATGATTATTTAAGATAAACTAAAAATGAATCCAACGACATGTCTAGAACTAAACTCATCGTTTCCCCCAAATCTTCTCCTTTCTCTATCCCCTGTCCTGGGAAATGATTGACTATCTACCCAGAACCAATCTAGGAAGAACATGATCTTGGACATCTTCCTCTCTGCCTCATCTGCTGTATCCCATGGGTTCTGTCTCTTACTCTTTCATATCCATCTCCTCTCCATTTCCAGCTAGGATCCTCCAAACCTTTTGCCTAGACAATTAAAACACAGAAACCAACTTATCTCCCCAGATCCTTCTCCCTTGTCCCCCTAAACCACACTATATTGCCTCTGTAAAGTGATCTTTTAAAAATACAAATCTTTAAATCTTTTAGTTGTTCCCCACTGACTACAAGATTAATCAAATTTCTTTAGCAAAGAACACAACGGCCTTCATGATTTGGCCACTGACTGACTACCTGGCAAGGTCCTCCCACCTGCTATTCCCCACACCAACCTTATACTCTTCATCATCTTATAAACTATTTATTCTACTTTAATATGAGATCTGCAAACTTAAAAGAATGCCAGGGTTTTTAAAGACTCTAAATTTTACATTTTATATTCTATAAATCCCCACCACCACCTACAGAGAGATTTAGGGGCTGGAGAGAGTGGTAGATGTGTAATTTAAAATTTATTTTTTCCTGCAAGATTGTTAGTACTCAAGTTTGTTTTCTAACTTCATGTACAAAGGGAAGCTCTACCTTTTCTTCACTGAAAGAGATTCTGAAAATCACTGTGAAATCCTTGAGAGTGGTCCATTGTATTAAGGACCTCATTATATGCAGACTGTCTAGAAAGGATGGGGTAAAAGGTTAGCCCTACTCCTGAAAGAAGGGGAGAAATCAGAATCTTAGTACCTACCTACTTAAGTTTGTGTCAACAACAGAACAGCAGCTACTGCTCGACCGTAAAGTGCTGCTATTCCCCAGCAGAGAGAAACAACTGCAGAAATGAGCTGCTCAGACTCCACTCCATTTCTAAACCCCCCTGGTAAGATGGTTTCATTAGGGTGCTGGTGCAGAGAATTCTTTGATAATTTGGTGGAAAACAGGAGTTTCAGCAGGAACTTAACTACCCTTAGCGACTACTAATCAGCTCTGGAGGTAATGCTGTTTACAAAGGGTACTGCTATAAAACCTAATTACTAACTACAATGTCTGATTTTTGTTTAAAAGTAGTGGCCTTTATCCTCCCTGTAGCAACAACACTATTTTTAGCTCAGAGGCTCCAACATATTCTTATGACCTTTACTGTCCATTGTTACAATAAATAAAGCACAAAGGCATTTAAACAAAGCAGCTGTGTGGCCTGCAACATAACAGTTTTTTTCTTGCACCCTTGGAGAAAGAATGCTAGTTTCTGATTGCATTCTAGGGGATTACATGAAGTAAATGGTGTTCAGAAAATCATCGACTATCAGAACAACAAATCCTTGTGCTAGAAAAAATGCCTTCACTACCAGTGCTCTGAACATGCTCATTTCAGACATCTGCCCTTTGTATATACTTTTCTCATTATCTCCAACACCCATGGTCCCTTCAATCTACCTGGTGAGCCCTCTTCACCCCCTCCGACTTCTAAACTCTTCTTTCAGCTGCATGTCTAATATAGCTTGATCTCCTTTCCTTAATAATCTAGTCTCTTTGTAAGAAAAATTAACTTCATTTAATCAAGTAATACAGTATAACAATATATTAATAGAATCAACATCCATAAGTGAAAACAAAGTTGCTTTTGAAGACTGAATTCTTAAAAAACTATCTGAATTTCATTTAATAACCATTATTATGTGTACTATGAAAAAACACTGGTGTTAAATTTTTATAAATTATCATTTCACAGAAAATATAATCATTCTTGCTTCTTGCTCTGATTAGCTACAACAGAGGTAGGTATGGTACTGAAAAACAGTGTTTCAACTTAATATGGAATTAATTCTTTCAACTGAGCTCAGTGTATTTTCTAGTATTTTTCTCATCAATTAGATTTTGTCACTCCTTTTTAGTCTCATAATTCAAAGACTGTGGAAAACCAGGGATAAGGGAGAAAACAATCTTATGAATCTACCAGTTCTGTTGAAAATTCTTATGCCAAATATATGTGACCTTGACCCAAACTAATATGTAAACCCAATGCAGCAGTAAATCAAACTTTTCTTTTTTAGAGTATTATTTTTGTATTAGTATATTTAACGATGATATTCTACTTAAGTATTACAATTGGCCTATTATTGCTTGCTTTAAGTCTTACCATAAATTTCATACACTTAAAAGTGGCCATTAAGAGTTTACTGATCACCACCAGCTTTCACTGGTGGGTACGCATCAGGACAGTGATCAAGTTTTCTCAGCAACAGGGAATTTTCTCTGCAGTCTTGGTGTTGGCTCCCTCTATAGTAGACCACTTGAGGGTGTCCTGGGTCTCTTGTTTCCTATCCAATTTTCTAAACTTCCTCCATCTTTCTGAAATAAGATACCATGTGGGACTCTTTGAGGGTGATCTTCAGTTTTTACCTTGAGGTCTCCCTATCTCTGGGCACCAGAGATAGCCATGTATATACACTGTGTGCACCATTTTCTAATTCTATTTGTCTTCTCTCTTCATCACCAAGATCTTTATCTTATGCAAGAATACTCTGTTACAGTTCCACCAAAAAGCTGTACTGACTAGCCAGGTCATTCTCTCTCTCCTTCCCTAATAAGACTTATTCATGGATATGGAATGATTGATCCAACTTTACATTGTCAAGGCATAACTAAAAATACTCATCCATTTCAAAATACTTGCTTTATGTCTCAAATCAGATTACTTCTGACTACTTTCTACTCAAGAATTAAATAATATATTGTACTACTTCTTACAGTGCATTCTTTTAGGCAGCTAGTAGGTACAATAGATTAAAAATGTAATAAAATGAAGTGATCTTATTTCTCTTCTATATACCTTTCCCCTCCCAAGTGTAGTGCTTGTCTTGTTCAAGCCCTTGTATCATCTTACCTGTACATTCTGAAGTTATCTCAGAAACAGTGCTCTTACCTAGTATCACAAGAGTCCCTAATTCATCATCCACACTTGCACCTGACCGATTTTTCTAAGCAAACATCTTCAGTTATCATTTCCTTCTTCAAAACTCCTTTCTGGCATCTCGGGATAAAGTGAGACCTCCCAGCATTACAGACAACCCTACCCCTGCATGCGCAGTCTCATCTCTCACTGCATGTTTGTACTGGCTGGACGGACTTGCTTGCAGTCCGTAGATATGCCGTGCTATTTCACAGTCCTGCTGCACACAAGCCTAGAATGCCCTTCCTATTCTCGTCTGTGTGAAGAACATCTACAACCTTTCAAGACATGGCTTAGGCGTTAATTATTTTTATAAAGTTTCCCTACCTCTCTCCTAGATGATCTCTTAACTAATTCCCTCCTTTGTTTCTCCTCTCCCTCACAATGTACCACAGGTATACTGTTCTCTAACAGCATCTCTAACACTTATTGTTCTGAGTTTTGTGCACAGCTGTCTCCATCTCTAAAATGTAAATTTCAAGAACATAGAGGGCATTCTATTTCTGTATTCTACCATAAAATAGCACTAAATAAATGCTAAAGACATAATGAAGATACCATTTAAAAGCAACAAGTTATTCCTAAGTTTTCTTAGCAGCTGTTTTGAGCTGCAGACAGGTACTTGTTAAAATCCAGCAGACATCTCCACACATATGTCTTGCAAGTAACTTGAGTGCAAAATGGCCACAATAAAATTCATTATTTTCCCCTGAAAGTTATTTCTTTACCTGAATTTCCTAAGTTGACCAATGACATCATGATCTATTCTCTACCCAAACTAAAAATTCACCTTCTTACTTCTGGTCTATCCCTCCTTTAGTCTATCCTTCCTAGTCATCAGTTACCTTAATAAACAATATCTTTTAACGATGTTATTTCCCTACTTGAACACTGCATTCTACAGCTTATTCTGTTAATAGGATAAATTCAGACAATTTGGCAAGAACTCTTTCAATCTGGCAACACCTATCTTTCCAGCCTCATCTTTTGCAAATTTCTCCCATGGACCTTAATTTTAAACTCCACTGAATGCATAAAGACATACAGGTAGGTGGGCAATAGCAAGCCATCTCTAATGGAAATATAGATGTTTCCAGGTGTCAGAAGCAGGAAAAGAAAGCAAAACCCAATCATCTTGCCATATTTAAATGTGTTGGAGGGTAACAGCATTAATCTGTCTATGGAACTCTCATACACAGACATACTACACACAGACGGAGAACAGGGAAAATGGATGGGTAACCAGAGAGCAATGACACAGTCTACCTGGTATGCAGAGGAGATACAATGAACCAGGGGACCAAGAACAATCTATACAAACCTTTCTGATTTGGGAGGCAGGTATTCAGAAGATATTTGACTGAATAATGAATGTTCAGGAAAGAAATGATTAATCAGATATCACTCAGATATCACTATAAAATATCCTAAGACTATCCAGTTGCCTTTGCTCCTGTTTAAAGGACATGCGTTTTCTCATCATGTGAAAGACATCGCTCTCATGGTCAGTTAATAAACTGGTATTCTAGTCTACCTAAGTTGTCTCTTTTCCATGGATCTGAACAATCCCGAGTCAGTGCACAATATCATCTTGTGAATATAAAATGCTGAGGACCATTTTTCAAGCAATGGTATATTGTCCAATATAATAGTAATACAAGCCTGAGGAACTCAAGGCTGCCAGCCAGTCTCCTCCAGTATTGCTTTAGCTGCTGACAGATATGCTTCCGCAGATATGCTGAAACTCAATTCATATCTTGCTGCTGTCAGGATTCCTCACCATGCTCTGTCCCCAACCTAGTTAGTTGTTTTTGTACTCTCATCTAACCTAACTATGTTAGCTACCATATGATACTGTAATATCTGACTGCTTCCCTAGTAGCCTCTGTACTCCCTGGAGATTGATATCATCTTTATTATGTGCTTTGCTCATAATAAGTTTAGATGAACCACGTGAATTCCTAATTCTGATTTGCAATACCTCAAACTCCAATATTTAAAAAGTCAAAAAACTTCAAATTAGTGTTAATTTATATTAATTTAAAAGAAAACAGTTGCCATAAAAATACGTTAGGGGGTAAAAAATTATGGCAAAGCAGATATATTTACATGTCAAACATAGGAACTGCTATTAGGAAGGCTAATTCAAACCTATTCTATTTGCCCTGTGTCACTCAATCCAATCTGTTAGCCTCCTATCTGTGCAATGGCATAACTAGCATCAGTCTCATAGCATTTCTATGAGGATTAACAGAGATACTGTACTTAGAGACATCTCATTAAGAACTAGTTAAACAGACATCACATTTAATATAAGTAAATCTACAGAACTCCATAATAGCAAGAAATTGACTTGCCTTACCCTCTACTGGAAGCTTCCTCTTACCATGCATTTTTTCTCATGAAGTCTAGAAAAGCTGGTGAGCTCACTCCAGGATAAAAGGGAAGGACTACAGGAGCAGAACTTAGTGTGACCTTGTTTACTTTGGAGTCCTAATAAGTCCGTTAGAAACATGGAACCTGTCTATGCTTCCCCCTGAGATCTCCAAAATGACACTGGCTAGAGGGCTTAAAAGGGGAGCTCTGCATTAACAAACTTGAAAACTTTAGAAGTGAAGACTAAGAAACAGGACCATGTTATCTTTGGAATGCTATTAGAAAATATGTAGCTGTCTAAAATTCCTCTTACGTTCTTCTGGTTTCATTTCAGTTATTTTTTGTAGCCAGTTTTTCCACGTTTGGCAGTCACAAGGCTCATGGGCTTCACCAAGGCACTCCCTGAAGAGGAAAACAAGGAAAAGGCAATTTTAAAACATCCTTCATCAACATCAAGGTAAAAGAGCAGGTGGGAAGTACTGTTTTGAATGTAAAGTTGAGAACACTGAGGCACAACGGCCACTGAGAGATGAAGCATTTCAGCAGAGGAATACAAGCATGACTCTACAGCTCGGCAGCACTAGGCCAGAGTTTTCCTTCAGCAGTGCATTTATTCATACATTTTAAAAAGCGCTAAACAGATTAACTAATATTTATAATTTAGTCTTTCAGCTTCCCAGGTGGTCCTAGTGGTAAAGAATCTTCCTGCCGACGGAGCAGACATAGGAGACGTAGGTTTGATCCCTGGGTGGGGAAGACATCCTGGAGAACGAAATGACAACCTACTCCAGTATTCTTGCCTTCTAAATGCTGGCGTGGGTTGTCATTTCCTTCTCCAGGGTATTTTCCTCATCCAGGGATCAAACCTGCATCTCCTGTGTCGCAAACAGTTGGACACGACTGAAGTGACTTAGCACGCAGGCAGGCCTTAAGAGCGGTAAAGATATTTTTATCAGTTAGGTTCTGTCTCACTAACAGACAGAATTTTTGCAATTCAAAGTGTGTTCTCCTGGCGAACAGCACTGCCATTACTTGGGAGCTTGTTTACGTGCAGAGGAGCAGATCCTGTAAGACATACTGATTAGAATCTGCCTTTTCTCAAAATCACCATATGCTGCTGCTGCTGCTGCTGCTAAGTCGCTTCAGTCATGTCCGACTCTGTGCGACCCCAGAGACGGCAGCCCACCAGGCTCCACCGTCCCTGGGATTCTCCAGGCAAGAGTACTGGAGTGGGTTGCCATTTCCTTCTCCAGTGCATGAAAGGGAAAAGTGAAAGTGAAGTCGCTCAGTCGTGTCCGACTCTTAGCGACCCCATGGACTGTAGCCTACCAGGCTTCTCCGTCCATGGGATCTTCCAGGCAAGAGTACTGGAGTGGGGTGCCATTGCCTTCTCCAGTCTGCATTTTAAAGTTTGGGAAGTACTATTTTACATCACATTCTTGTCACTACTTTTAACTCTGTTCTTTGGGAAGTAACATAAGGGCAATCTAACTTACTTTTAAGTGTTTGACAAATCCTAATTTTCTGTTCTATTGGCATTTGGCAAATTTTGATTAAAATAATAAAAACCATATCAATTTATATTTGTAACTTAATTATATACTCTTTCTATAGGCATATAAAAGTCAAACATTAAAAATGACATAGAGACATTACAAACTGTTTAATTCAATATATTATATTCTATAGGATACACTGTTAGAGTTAATAACAAAATATCACTTTGGGGAAAGAAAAAGGCAATCTATAGGTGCCATCATCACCAGTGTCATCACCAGTGTCATTTTAAACAAGGATCTTATTTACAATTTAGCTTTGTTAAGAAGACATGCCAACTGACAGGTAGAGTCTTACAAACAATTATGAGGTAACATTTCCACTATATTAAGAACGTTATCAATTCTACTTCATACCCATGGCTACTATTTTTGAAAAACAAGACAGAACAAGTGTATGGAAGAATGTGGAAAAACTGGAACCCCTATGCATTGCTGGTAGGAATGTAAAATGATGCAGCTGTTATGGAAAACACTTTGGTATAGTTCCTCACAGAGTTTCAACAGAATTGAAAACAAGGACTCAAACTTTTATGCCAATGCTCATAACATTATTCACAATAGCCAAAAGATGGAAACTAGACTGTTAACTGACATATGACTGGATAAACAATGAATATATATACATATATATATATATATATATATATATATATATATACACACACACACAGTGAAGTATTAGTCATAAAAAGGTATATATATACACAATGAAATGTCAGTTGTAAAAAGGAATGAGCTTCTGATACATGCTATAACATGGAAAGAATCTTGAAGACATGTTAAGTGAAATAAACCAGATACAAAAGGACAATAAAAACCCCCAAAAAACAAAACGACAAATATTGTACGACTCCACTAGAATAGGGGGATTCATAGAGACAAAAAGTAGAATAACGGTTACCAGGAGATGGGGTGGAGAGGCAGGATGGGGAGTTACCGCTTAATGGTTGCAGAGATTTTGTTTGGGATGATAAAAATGTTCTAAAATGCATGGGATGACAGTTTCACAACACTGAATGTACTTAAGGCCATCAAACTATATACCTAAAAAAATCACTACGTACACCTTGAAAGAATAATTTTCTTAAATTTCTGATTATTATCATATCTGGTATTTGGGAAATCTTTTCCAAAACTGATTTTATATAGCTCCTCAGTAACTTAGCTATAATTTAACAGCCTTTAAAAAAATATTGGGTTGATTAAAAGTGGAGGTAGATGTATTTGGTATATATTTTAGCACATATTAGAATCAACTCTGCTTTCCAGAAATGTCAGGGGTATCTGTGATAACTGTTCATTTTAATTTGACACATATATTAGAGTAAGAAATATGCCACAGATCTAAGAACAGTGTTTCCATGTGTTGCCTGAAAACGGAATACAGAATCTCTATTTCCCATGAATCATCAAAAAACCCCAAATGAACATAAAAAACCAAAGTGCAGAAATTTTACGTATCTGCAATATCTAAAACAAAACAAATGAAGTCAATAAAATAAATTATTTTCAACGAGTTTAGGATTTCCCTCCTCCCCTGGAAATTAAATAGCATATTCAATATTTTTTTCCTAGTAGAATTAGTATCAGTATGACTGATTGTACAGTCAACACATTTTCTGACAGAAAAAAGAAAAATAATAATGGAGGAAGAAGTCCTTTGCTTTCAAATAGATTCTGAAAAAATGAATGCCATGTCTTCAGAAGGCTGTACTTGCTTATTAGTGGGCTTGGCTTACTGAGGCCATGCTGCATTAGAGAGCAGTATCGGTTTTTCTTTTCTAGAACCTCACAGGAGGGCACAGGTGCTTCCTCAATCGCTAGCCTAATCAGTATGATCATGTCTGAGTGTTACAGCCCGTTGGCACAGTTTCTACCACTTTCCAATGCAATGCTAAGAGTGGGTATAAAAAGAAGCTTATAAATAAAGGAGAAGCTAGAGCAAAAACCACGAATGAGAAAGTGTTGCCATTGAATACTACTAAGTTTCTCTGAAAACTAAGGCATAAGAGAAAACAAGCCTGAACTTCTGCAAAGCACAGTATTGACAATGCTGTCAGATACTAATAGGTGACTAATAATCTAGATCTCGCCATGTGTAGGAAGAGAGTATTCTGATAGAAATAATGAAGATATTGGAAAGTTCTGCAGATGCTGGAAAGTTAAATTCCTGAAGAAAGTGTTAACCAAGACACCAATGACTGGTGGCAAATACTTTGACAAATTGACATCAAACAGGCTAGTGGGAGAAAGCATTCTAGGTTGTTATTAAGGGCACGGAACTTGTTGGTGAACAAGTTAGAACAGAAAAGGCTATCCTGTGGTGGGAAGGAAAATGCCTACTCCCACCTATCCTCGTAACAACGAATATATTCATTTTATCCAGGCAGACATATCCTGGGAACAGCTCTCAGCTGATTCTGTCACATTTAGTTCTTAAAAAGAAGAAATTATTATTGGCGTTTCTGATGGTTTTTGGAATCATATTTAGAAAATATTTTTGAACTTTTGGGAGAAAGAAAGAAGCAAACCCTGAATCACATGCTTTCATTTTATAAAGATCTCTCTTGCAAAGCTTCCTTTTGCATGAGGCAGATTTTTTGTTTTTGAAACACGAGATAAGGACAGCAGAATTCTACTTAGAATTTCTTTTTTTCTTAGAATTTCTGACTACAGGCAAAGCTCTGAATATAGTCAGTGAATATAAGTAGGAAACTATGTAAAAACAAAAAATTGCCAATTAATGGTTAAAAGTGAAGCAATAGAAAAATCCTAGAAAATACATATATCATATACCTACATATATCAATCTTGTAGCTTAATGAATTTCAAAACTGAAAAGTAACAAGGTTAACTCTTGGAATTGCTATGTTAGAAAATGATGATACTATTTGCTAAGTCCTACCACCCTACCACCAGGAGGAGTAAATAAGTGTGATCTTAAATCCATGTGGCCATCCACAGACCCCTTAAACTGGGATAAAATTTCAAGTAGGGCCTGTGATTTTGGCATATAGTTTCCAATGGAGATTGAGTATATTCAGCCTAATATTTTGGGGTATGAGAAAGAGTAAGCTGACATATTTCTCTAAACACTACACTAGAAATGTACAGCTTATAGCATCATGTATTTGTATGCGTATGTATGTTTTACAGTCTAATCTATCTTGGTAGGTTTCTCTATTAGTTTCCATATTTTCAGTTAAGCCAAACTTGCTACCTATAACATACAAAGAGAGGCGGGGAAGAATACAAGAACATAAAAGCTAACCCTGAGTAAAAACTAATAAAAACTATACCACAGAAACCAGAGTTTAAGAAGACAATGCCAATCACAGGTTTTTCTTTCCTTTCAAAACTTTATTATCCTCAGATCTCAGGAAATGTTATCATCTAAATATTTTACTAATTTGTGTTTTCTATTTTCTAAACATTTTACTAATCTATGGTTTCCATTTTTGTAGGCGCTTCAAAAACCCTCTTAATCAGTTTTTTCTAAACCAGGGAAGCTTACACGAACCAGAGAGCTCAGAAAATGATTTTCCGAAGGATAGTACATAATTAATTAGTAATGTTCTAGGTGGAGTGCTTGAAGGGACTAGAACTTAAGTTTCTCAAGAAACTAACTTCAAATAAGTTCGTTTATTTCTTTATTTTAAATACTCTTACTTTAAATAAAGTAGACTCATATTCATCTAAGGATAATTTATCTACAATTAAGTTTATGTATATTCATTAACTCACTTCCCATTTCTGTTGCTGGATCCTTATCTCTTCTGCTGGGGTAATGAGGTGGAATTAAGGGTCAACCAGTGAATAATAAAACATGTAAAATTAAAAATCTGTTGCTGCTGTCTAGTTGATAAGTAGTATCCGACTCTTTTGTGACCCCCATGGATTGGAGCCGCCAGGATCCTCTGTCCATGGGATTTCCCAGGCAAGAATACTGGGGAGGGTTGCCATTTTCTCCTCCAGGGGATTACAACTCAGGGATCAAAACCACATCTCCTGCATTGGCAGGTGGGTTCTTAACCACTGAGCCACTTCAGTTTAGTTCAGTTGATTCACTCATGTCTGACTCTTTGAGACCCCATGGACTGCAGCACGCCCGGCCTTCCTGTCCATCACCAACTCCTGGAGTTTACTCAAACTCATGTCTATTGAGTCGGTGATGCCATCCAACCATCTCATCCTCTGTCATCCTCTTCTCCTCCTGCCTTCAATCTTTCCCAGCATCAGGGTCTTTTCAAATGAGTCAGTTCTTCCCATCAGGTAGCCAAAGTATTGGAGTTTCAGCTTCAGCGTCAGTCCTTCCAATGAATACTCAGGACTGCTTTCCTTTAGGATGGACTGGTTGGATCTCCTTGCAGTCCAAGGGACTCTCAAGAGTCTTCTTCAAGACCACAGTTCAAAAGCATCAAATCTTCGGCACTCAGCTTTCTTTACAGTCCAACTCTCACACCCATAGGTAACTACTGGAAAAACCATAGCTTTGACTAGACGGACCTTTGCTGGCAAAGTAATGTCTCTGCTTTTTAATAAGCTGTGCCACTAGGGAAGCCCAAAAGTAAAAATTAGGCAGGGGTTTTTTAAATGTTGTGAAAAAGTACCGCGTGTGGATACAGGCATGTGCAAATACTCTAAATATTATTCAATATTTTGTTGCTATTTTACTTGTTGAATATGATTTAGTTATGAAAATAGTGAACACTGTTTTTCTTTCATTAATCAGTATATTCAAGCAGGTAGCATAGAAGCCTAGCAAACTTTTTCTGTAAAGGATCAGATAGTAAATATTTTGAGTTTTGCAGGCCACATGGTCTCTGCTACAACTACCCGATACTGTCACAGTCTGAAAGCAGCCACAGACAATAGGTAAACAAACTGACATGAGCAGGTATGGCTGTGTTCTAATAAAACTTTATTTTAAAAAACTGGTACAGATATTACGTTGTTGACACCTGACCTAGAATTCAGTGCTACATATAGGTTGGCAGTTCCAAGTAATAATTTTAGCTAATGATAATGATGATGAGTATAGGAAACAGATCTTTTATGGTAGGGACATTTCCATAACTATGCCTTTTTACCATCTAGCAGTGCTACTATTTGACTTTGGTTTCTGATAGGTATACTAAATAAAGATTAGTGTTTTATATCCACCTCAAATATATCCTTGCATATGTGATAAATCTGGAAAAGAGCAAAAAGCATTACAAATACTATTTCTTCCTCTGATCATTAAACAAAAATGTTATTATAATAGAAACTACTCTGAATAAAGTATAATGCTGATGTTAGACAAACACAGAGTCAAGTGACTACACATACTATACATCCATTACTGATTTATCATCAGTTCATACTTACTGAGTACTTATCAGGCACTAGAAATTATATAAAACACAAGATACATGAAGTGGTTTCTAACTGAGACTGTGCAACAGAATCACGTAAGAGTTTTTTTTTTTTGGAGCCCCACTCCAAAATTCACTAATTCAAAATTTCACTTGTTGGGGTCTAGAATGAAAATATGGAAAAGCTGTCTTCTATTAAACTCTCGGCATCCCTGGTTAAGTATATACTGCTAGACACTTCTACTTTAAGAAAAGATATGAAACTCTAAATATTTTCTAATCTAAGGTCAATAATTTTATATTAAACTTCAAGTTCATGGGCTCTAGCATCAAACAGAGATACGGTCTAATCTCATTTCTGCCAGTTCCTAGTTATATAACCCGGGGCAACCACTCTGTGTCTAAATTTCCTTATCTGTAAAATGGGTATAATAACAGCATTCCATTCACAGCACTGTTGGGAGAATTCAATATTTGAAAATTTTGACAAGGTGGTTGGCACACATCAAGCACACAGTAAATGTAAACTATCACTACTGTATACATTTTTTAATGAATAATAATGGTACCAAAAATACTACAACTTAAAGGCATGATTCGGAGTATAAAATCTCTTTAAAAACTGTCAGAAAGGTGATTAGGCTATTCCAACTTGTCCTGTACTGACCAGCAGAAGAGGTGACCTTTTCCACAGTCCACAGCAGGAGCTCTGAGCAAGGGGAAGCTGAGTGTATCAGATGCAGAGGTGTTTGATCCTTGTTTTGTCAGTCTGACTGCTCTTTCACAGCCTGGAGTAGGGCACCATTTAATGGCAGGATTATTTTCAACAAAGGCCTGTTTAAACAGCAATAACAAAACATAATTAACTCTCAATTCTAATCGAGTGTACCCTATGTCAACTTACTTCAAAGTAAAAACAGAATGAAATGAAAAAACAAAGAGTAGTCAGTCTCAAGAAATACTTAAAATAGTACGGGAATGTATAAAATAAGAAGGAAAAAATGTGGCAATTACTTTAGTAATAATTTTTAAAATTTATGTATTCTTTAATCTAAAAACCAAGTAGACTGATGATAGAGTAAAAATGCAACTATTCATACAGAAAATGTGTAATTTAAAAATGTTTTCTCACAATATGCCACTTTTCTGATGGAAAATAATAAAGAGAGTCTTGTTTGAGTATTAGCTGTATTAGAATAATAAATTTCTATATGGTACTTTAATAATACATAAAAATCAATATTACAAACACAGAGTTATGATCCAGTAATTCCACTTCTGCTTATATACCCCAAATAACTGAAAGCAGGGACTGGAATAGATATTTGTACACCTATATGCATAGGAGCATTACTAACATTAATCAAAAGGCACAAAAAACTCAAATGTCCATGGATGAAAGTGTGGATAAACAAAATGTGCTACATACACTATTGGAATATTACTCAAACTGAAAAAGAAATTCTGATACATGCTACAATGTGAATGAACCTTGAAGACATTATGCTAAGTGTAATAAACCAGGCAGATAAGGATAAATGCTGTATGATTCCACTTATGTGAAATAATATAATAGTATATGGACATAACATGGTTTATAAGGATAAACACTGTATGATTCTACTTATATGATTCCACCAGGCTTCCCTGGGTCAAGAAGATCCCCTGGAGCAGGAAATGGCAACCCACTCCAGTATGCTTGCCTGAGAAATCCCATGGACAGAGGAGCCTGGCAGGCTCCAGTCCATGGGGTTGCAAGAGTCAGACACGATTTAGTGACTAAACCACCACTGCCACCACTTATATAAGATGCCTAGAAACACATAGAGACAGAAAGTAGAACAGTGGTTACTGGTGGCTATGGGAAGGGGAAATGGGGCATTTGTGTTCATGGAAACAGAGTTTCAGTATGGGATGACAAAAAAACCATGAAGGGTAATGATGGTTGCACAATAATGTAAAACTACTTAATAACAACAAATTGGTCACTTAAATCTGTTTAAACCGGTAAAGTTTATGTGTATTTTGTCACAATAATGAAAAATGTAAAAAAAAAATCAATATTATACTTTCTGTGTTAAAGAAACACTTGGACTTCTTTTTTAAAAGTCAATATATTAGGGTTCAGACTACAAAAAAATCTGAACATGCCTGTTAAATCACACAAAGAAGATAAGGGAAAAAGAAGATGAAATAAACATTATAATTTATTATATGAAACGATTACTTGAAATATAGTTCTGCACAATAGTTTTATTTTCTGGTAAACTACTACTGCCACTTTTCACTTTTACTTCTATCATGATTATAAAATAATACTTTAGCTTAAAACTTTAATTTAGGTCACTACTCCTTTATTCTGAGAGACAAAAGCCAGAGTCCATTACTTTGCTTTCAAAAATAAAACAAAAAAGTTAAAATTTTTAATATAGGTTTAATAAAATTTAAATTGTGGAGATTACACAGATAATTGTCAACATACCTTAATATCAAACTGTAGGTATCGTTTGTCCATCTCCTTAGAAACTACACTTTCTATTATATCCACAGGCACAAGTTGGAAGCAATCATACGCAGGGCAGAAAATGTTGTGAGCTTCACCTTCTTGAATTTTCAGATTCAAAAACCTAATAAAATTGTCAATTGATAGAAAAAAGGCAAGGATACAATTTACTTGCACATTCTAAGAATTTTTTCCTGATGCTGAATTTTCTGTTACAGTATAATTAAAATACACCAATGAACAAAGTGTGCAGTATCAACTGTAATATATTAACTCAAATAATTCACAAACACTGAACATCTATTATCTGCCCAGCCATTCACTATATGACTATTTATTTATACACACCTATGTTTTATATATTTTTTACATTTGTTTGCTTTGTCCTCTTTAAAAACTTGAAACAATATATTTAAGAGTAAAAATTTAGAAATAAGTGATTTAGAAAGGTCATATTCAATTCTCAATATTCTATGCCTTTAAAAAAAAGACAGCAATGGTACAGATTTAAGCCACACAAAATTCAAGAGATTTTTGAGATGGCACTGGAATATAGTCTGACTTTTAGAAGAAAAGGTTTTCTACTTATATTTTATTTAGATAAACATTAAAATGTGTTTCATGTCCTACTCTAGGCACACTGGTTGAGGCAGTAGGGAAAAGGCATCCTAGAAAGTGACAGGAATCTAACCCAAGGTCAATTAAGTGGTCAAGAGCAAGACTTGGAATTAGAGAATTCCAGGTCTGCCACTAACAAGTTGTATGATCTTAAGTAATTATCATTTAAGTGTTCTGTGCCTCAATTACACTATCTATAAAATGGAGATAACAATATGCACTTCCCAGAGTTGTTTTCAGATTATATGATATAATGCATGTGAAATATCTACATGGTGCCGGGCACAGAATAAAGAATTAAAAAATTTTACTGAGAGTTTTATTATTAATAATATTTCCCATGGAAAAAGAAGAAACAAACTTTTGAAGTGTGAATTTCCCTTGCCTGAGGAGATATATAGTAAAAAAAAAAAAAAAATCACTAAGACTGACGTCAAAGACCTTACAGTCTATGTTTTATTCTAGAAGTTTGTGGTTTCAGGTCTTAACTCAGCTCTGTTGTTGTTCAGTTGCTCAGTCATGTCTGACTCTTTGAGACCCCATGGACTGCTGCACACCAGGCTTCCCTGTCCTTCCCCATCTCCTGGAGCTTGCTCAAACGCATGTCCATTGAGTCGGTGATGCCATCCAAACATCTCATTCTCGGTCATACCCTCTCATCCTGCCTTCTATTTTTCTGAGTATCAGGTCGTTTCCAGTGAGTCAGCTCTTCGAATCAGGTGGCCAAAGCACTGGAGCTTCTGCTTCAGCATCAGTCTTTTCAATAAATATTCAGGGTTGATTTTCTTTAGGATTGACTGGTTTGATTTCCTTGCAGTCCAAAGGACTCTCAAGAGTGTTCTCCAACACCACACTTTAAAAGCATCAATTCTTCGGTGCTCAGCCTTCTTTATGGTCCAAGTCTCACATCCATACATGACTGCTAGAAAAACCATAGCTTTGACAAATGGATCTTTGTAGTAACGTTTAAAATCAGGAAGTGTGACAAATTTAACTCCATTCTTCTTTCTCAAGATTGCTTTGGCTATTAAGGGTCTTTTGTATTTCCATACAATTTTTAGAATTATTTGTTCTAGTTATGTGAAAAATATCCTCAACAATTTTTAATAGTGTAAAGGGGTGTTGACACTAAAAATTTGAGAACTGCTAACTACAAAGTTGCTTTTTCAACAAAGCAGGAATCTCTTCCTTTTGGCCAAGAACAGATTCCCTGTAAAATCAGATATAATTTATCTTAATACTTATAGTCCCCTGTCACAGTACACAATGTACACAGACATAGTTAATAAATGATTATGTTTTTAAATTTTATGTATTCTAAATATATCAGCATGGCGCTGGAGCAGCAAGTGGCTGAGAGGAGAAACCCCACGTCAAAGGTCAGTAGCGGGGGCCATGAGGAGATACCCCACATCTCCTAAGAGAAACCCAGGTAAGATGGCAGGCACTGAGAGAGGGCATCAGAGGGCAGACAGACTGAAACCATAATCACAGAAAACTAGGCAATCTGATCACATGGACCACAGCCCTGTCTAACTCAATGAAACTAAGCCATGCCATATGGGGCCACCCAAGACAGACAGGTCATAGTAGAGGTCTGACAGAATGCGGTCCACTGGGGAAGGGAATGGCAAACCACTTCAGTATTCTTGCCTTGAGAACCCCATGAAGAGTATGAAAAGGCAAAGAGAAGGGACACTGAAAGATGAAACACTGAAAGATGAGGTCGGTAGGTGCCCAATATGCTAATGGAGATCAGTGGAGAAATATCTCCAGAAAGAATGAAGAGACGGAGCCAAAGCAAAAACAACACCCAGTTGTGGATGTGACTGGTGATGGAAGCAAAGTCCAATGCTGTAAAGAGCAATATTGCATAGGAACCTGGAATGTTAGGTCCATGAATCTAGGAAAATTGGAAGTGATCAAACAGGACATGGCAAGAGTAAACGTCGACATTTTAGGAATCAGCGAACCAAGATGGACTGGAATGGGTGAATTTAACTCAGATGACCATTACATCTACGACTGTGGGCAAGAATCTGTTAGAAGAAATGGAGTAGCCATCATAGTCAACAAGAGTCTGAAATGCAGTACTTGGATGCAATCTCAAAAACGACAGAATGATCTCAGTTCATTTCCAAGGCAAATTATTCAATATCACAGTAATCCAATCTATGCCTTGACCAGTAATGTTGAAGAAGCTGAAGTTGAATGGTTCTATGAAGACCTACAACACCTTCTAGAACTAACACCCAAGAAAGATGTCCTTCACATTATAGGGGACTGGGATGCAAAAGTAGGAAGTCAGGAAACACCTGGAGTAACAGGCAAATTTGGCCATGGAGTACAGAATGAAGCAGGGCAAAGGCTAATATAGTTTTGCCAAGAGAACACACTGGTCATACCAAACACCCTCTTCCAACAACACAAGAGAAGACTCTACACATGGACATCACCAGATGGCCAACAATGAAATCAGATTGATTATATTCTTTGCAGCCAAAGATGGAGAAGCTCTATCCAGTCAGCAAAAACAAGACTGGGAGCTGACTGTGGCTCAAATCATGAACTCTTTATTGCCAAATTCAGACTGAAGCTGAAGAAAGTGGAGAAAACCACTAGACCATTCAGGTATGACCTAAATCAAATCCCATACGATTATACAGTGGAAGTGATAAATAGATTTAAGGGACTAGATCTGACAGACAGAGTGCCTGATGATCTATGGACAGAGGTTCATGACATTGTACAGGAGACAGGGATCAAGACCATCTCCAGAAAAAAAAATGCAAAAAACCAAAATGGCTGTCTGAGGAGGCCTTTCAAATAGCTGTGAAAAGAAGAGAAGTGACAAGCAAAGGAGAAAAGGAACAATATACCCATTTGAATGCAGAGTTCCAAAGAATAGCAAGGAGAGATAAGAAAGCCTTCCTCAGTGATCAGTGCAAAGAAATAGAGGAAAACAACAGAATGGGAAACACTACAGATCTCTTCAAGAAAATTAAGAGATACCAAGGGAATCTTTCATCCAAAGATGGGCTCAATAAAGGACAAAAATGGTATGGACCTAACAGAAGCAGAAGATATTAAGAAGAGGTGGCAAGAATACACAGAAGAACTGTACAAAAAAGATCTTCATGACCCAGATAACCACGATGGTGTGATCACTCACCTAGAGACAGACATCCTGCAAAGTGAAGTCAAGTGGGCCTTAGAAAGCATCACTACGAATAAACCTAGTGGAGCTGATGGAATTCCAGTTGAGCTATTTCAAATCCTAAACGATGATGCTGTGAAAGTGCTGCACTCAATATGCCAGCAAATTTGGAAAACTCAGCAGTGGCCACAGGACTGGAAAAGGTCAGTTTTCATTCCAATCCCAAAGAAAGGCAATGCCAAAGAATGATCAAACTACTGCACAACTGCACTCATCTCACATGCTAGTAAAGTAATGCTCAAATTTTTTCAAGCCAGGCTTCAGCAATATGTGACCTGTGAACTTCCAGCTGTTCAAGCTGGTTTTAGAAAGGCCGAGGAACCAGAGATCAAATTGCCAATATCTGCTGGATCATCGAAATAGCAAGAGAGTTCCAGAAAAACATCTATTTCTGCTTTATTGACTATGCCAAAGCCTTTGACTGTGTGGATCATCACAAACTGTGGAAAATTCTGAAAGAGATGGGCATGCCAGACCACCTGACCTGCCTCTTGAGAAACCTCTATGCAGGTCAGGAAGCTACAGTTAGAACTGGACATGGAACAACAGACTGGTTCCAAATAGGGAAAGGAGTACGTCAAGGCTGTATATTGTCACCCTGCTTATTTCACTTATATCAGAGTACATCACGAGAAATGCTGGGCTAGAGGAAGCACAAGCTGGAATCAAGATTACCAGGAGAAATATCAATAACCTCAGATATGCAGATGACACCACCCTTATGGCAGAAAGTGAAAAAGAGCTAAAGAGCCTCTTGATGAAAGTGAAAGAGGAGAGTGAAAAAGTTAGCTTAAAGCTCAACATTCAGAAAACTAAGATCATGGCATCTGGTCCCATCACTTCATGGGAAATAGATGGGGAAACAGTGGAAACAGTGGCTTTCTTTTTTTTTCTGGGCTCCAAAATCACTGCAGATGGTGACTACAGCCATGAAATTAAAAGACGCTTACTCTTTAGAATGAAAGTTATGACCAACCTAGACAGCATATTAAAAAGCAAAGACATTACTTTGCCAACAAAGGTCCATCTAGTCAAGGCTATGGTTTTTCCAATAGTCGTGTATGGATGTGAGAGTTGGACTATAAAGAAAGCTGAGCACCAAAGCAAGGATGCTTTTGAACTGTAGTGTTCAAGAAGAGTCTTAAGAGTCCCTTGGACAACAAGGAGATCCAACTAGTCCATCCTAAAGGAGATCAGTCCTGAGTGTTCATTGGAAGGACTGATGTTGAAGCTGAAACTAGAATACTCTGGCCACCTGATGCAAGAACTGACTCATTTATAAAGACCCTGATGCTGGGAAAGATTGAAGGGAGGAGGAGAAGGGGACGACAGAGGATGAGATGGTTAGATGGGATCACTGACCTAATGGACATGAGTTTTGGTGAACTCCGGGAGTTGGTGATGGACAGGGAGGCCTGGTGTGCTGCAGTCCACTAGGTCACAAAGAATCGGACACGACTGAGTGACTGAACTGAAATACATCAGATTAGGTTTAACTATTTCTGGGGAATTAAATGACAGAACCCAGAAGACCTTACTGAAGAAAAGATAGTTTCTCTGTGAGTCTGGCTATCAATTTTCAGTAACATACAATTTCTCACTAAATTTAAAAGTGTAACATAGTGTTGATAAATGTTAGTAAAAGAGGGAAACCTGGATCAAACTTGACTTATATTTTTGTCTTGTAGGTCAGCTTCACAGATTATATCCTAAGCTCCCAATCCACTGTTCATTACTGAGCTTAGGAAGATTATAATAACCAACATTTACTGAGTGGTTACTTTGTGCCAGGTGCTGTTTTAAGCATTTTACATGTATTTAGCCATTTAACAATCAACTGGAAACAGTCCTATAAAGTAACACCACAGTTACCATTTTATGGATTAGAAAATTGAGGCACAGGGAGGTTACTGCTTACTTAAATCAACAATTAATAAGTAGCAGGAAGGATATTCCAGGTTGGACAGAAAAATACTAATTTTCCTTTCATTTAAGCCCTTGACATAGATGCTTCAAAGCATCTGTATGGACTGATGAGATAAGCGGGTAGAGAAGAGTAAGATAAATTAAGAGGTTTTCAAACTATCTAAGCGTCTTTAAAAATTCTTCCTGGCTTCTTAGACTGGGGAGTTTCTTTTCTATGTGCCCATGAAAGGACTCCAATTAATTTTAAAATTGTTTCATTCACATATGAATCACTCAATCAGTGTTTTACTGATACTGTAGATACTAGACTGGACAAGAAGTACTTGGTAGGAGTGAGGAGGAGAACCTTAGGTGGGCTGATAAGGGACCATGGAAAACAACAATTAGTCTTTCAAATTTAAATCTTACCACTAGTTTCTCATGGCTAGTCTGTCATGAGTATGGGAGATGGTTCCTGTGATAGGAGTTTGGTGAGGAAGGTCAAAACAAATTCAAAAAAACTCAAGTATCTCTCTTAGGGAGGCTCAATTTTATAGAGAAATCAAGGTCAAGGAACATCAAACTTGGTAGAACCCAAATAATACTTCCTAATGCAATTCAGTTGACAATTTTAAGCTAAATAAACTACTAAACCTATGGAATATTTTCTGTGCTCACAACTAGGTCAAAGTTTGCTTTGTGTTGTGAGCTCCAACCCTTGCCAATTAATTTATCTGTATCAACTGCACCGATTTGATCCTATCTAATTAGACTCAGAGTAGAATCTAATCTATGTTTTAAAAAGAACAATCAGATAATTTTATTTATTCTGATTTTTTAAAATCCTTTTTAAAAGGTTCTTTTATTCTCCCCTCCGAATAAAATCTTGCCTTATATCCCAATTTGGAAAACAGATAGAGAAAAGGTGCTGTGCTGTGTGGTCAGTCGTGTCCGACTTTTTGAGATCCCATGGACAGTAGACCACCAGGCTCCCCTGTCCATGAGATTCTCCAGGCAAATACTGGAGTGGGTTGCCATTTCCTTCTCCCAGAAAGACAGAAAGAAGATCAGTGGTTGCCCACAGATGGGGAGTGGAGGGGGGTGGTGATGATGGTGGTACAGGTGGTACAAGTGTGAGATGGAGGTAGGAAGAGACAGGTGGGATGGATTTCAAGGAGAAATGAGGAAACACTGGGGGGTAATGAACATATTCATTAACTTGACTGTCGTAATGGTTTCATGACATTGTATGGCATATGGAGTCAAAGCTTTTTGAATTATTTAATTTGAATATGTGGCTTACTGTATGTTAATTATATTACAGCAACTTCACTTCAAAGTTACTAATAAACAAAACCAAGGAAACGTCCTCAGGTCCTTGTCTCACCCAACATGGTGCTCCCTAATTCCTTACACTTGATACCCAGTTTTAAAAACTTTTATATAGTTTGAAAGAATAGTTTTAAAACTTTTGTCTTGAATACTAATGACATGCCTTGCTTAGGTCATCAATCAATAGATTTATGTGTCTCCAGGGATAACCTGATATCATATTGCTCATTACACTGATCTTCTTCATTTTGTTTATAAACCTCTCTTGAAAAGTACATTAGAGTAAAATTAGTGGATGGTGAGAAAACATAAATTGGCAAGGTAATGGGAAGGAGAATAGAGATAACCATGACTAGGAAAATAAAATTTCAATTTTTAATATAGACCAATCATACCTAGAAGAGACATATAACTTTGAATTGATTAAAAAGGAATTTTAAGTATCTGTATTCTTATAGATTTTCAAGTCTATTGGCTTGTCACAAAAAGTTCAGAGAAAGCATGAAAATAAGTGCCTAAAAGAGCTTGAGATATAAGAAACAACATGAATTAGCATACTAAGAAAACTTATTACATATATCTGCTTTCTTCCCCACAGTACCTCACATTAAGCTAAGTAACCTTAATTACTAAATTAAACAATCTTATAAAATTAATAGATGGGAAGATAGCAAAATAAAAACAAAATTCTTCTTTAGTAGCAAAATATAATACATTTCAGTGTAACTCTAAAACCAATATAAATAATCCATATCATTAAATATTGAAACCAAGCAGTTTTACTGCCAAATTAGAGTGCTATCCTGCAGTAAGAAATACAAAGTTGCACATATACTCACGACTCCCAGCATCCTCTACAGAAGTCATGTCCACAGGGCATGTCCACTGGGTCTTCAAATACTGAAATACTGCACATACAAATGTCACACTGAAAATGAAGAAGAAAAATGATTTCAACATTCCTTTGTTCATTAGTTCATGGCAAAAAATGCCAGTAATTATACAAAGTGTTTCAAAATTATAAGGGAAGTTAAAATTACTGTGCCTATCTTTGACTAAATAACAAATATCATGCTTACCTCATTATAAATTACTGTGGGATTGAAATGTTTTAATGCAAAAGTTAAATTCTTAAATTTTAAACTTATGTGCTAAATTAGTCAGCAACTATTTGTTTTGAAAGGAAACATAAGAAACAAATAATTACAATCTATTCAGGTCAAGATCAAATTGCTCCTTGTGAGATAACCACTTCAATATGGTATCCTTCACCCTATACTCAACCCAGAAAATCTACAAAAATAAAAAGTAACTTTATTTTTTCAATGCAGCAACTCAGGATATTCAGATTAGCAATTTAAGGATTTCTACCCAGGGAACCATGCTATGAAGCTTTGTATCTTCTACACATAACTAGGAGAATCATACTTGAAAATGTTACAGATGTGAATTACAAAAGTAGGAAGCTGTTTTCCAAGAAGGTCCAAATAAAATCTGGAGTGCATTCATATTTATCATATATTTTTAGCAGCTGACTTATTCAAGAAACATAAAAATTGCTTGTATCAGTGCATCAATGGTTTGACAATTAAAAATGGACACAACGGCAGTACTGTGTCTCAATAAAAAGCAAGTATTTATTATGGAAATGTATCTGGATCAATAACTCCAGAAACTTCATTGAAACATAGTTATCAACATATTATAAATGTATTCCAAAAAATATAAAAATATTTTCATATTTCTGGTTGTAGGTGCCTATCACAAACTCAACTTTTAATATTTCAATATGGCTTATTCAAAACTGTAAGTAACTGGAGCTTTTCACTGAAAATATCATAAATAGTTTTGCCAAAACCTTTAATGTTTCCTGTTTTAAAAGGGAAAAGAAAGCCCACTTGTTTTTCAATCTATAATTCAGATATCACAAAAATAGTCTCTGATAATAAATATTTAACCAAAGCATGAAATAATCGAGCCCTTTAAGTAGGGTATAGGATTCAATTACTAGAATACAACTAGAGGCTCCATGAAACAACATTAAAATTAAAAATATGAGAAGTACAGTGAACACTAAACCATACCAAACTCGTGTCCAAATCCCCAGGAGATAAACTTAATTCATCTGGAGAGGTGATGGAAGAGCGAGTAGTCCTTGGAGTCCTGGGGGAAGGGAGTGTGTCCCAGGCGTTAAACCCGCTTGGTGGTGGTGTTGGCATCTGAACACCTGATCTCTGGCAGCAGCTCTCTGGGCTGGACATCCAAGCTTCAAGTAATTTCTCCCTGTCCCAGTCTTTAAGAAAAATGTAATGGATATCTCTCAAATAACAGAGAAAATATGGTGCTATTTTAAGAGCGTCATAATAATAAGAGAGACTAAATTACACGGCTATAGGTCCTCTAGGAAGAAAAGTTATTTGTTGCAAAGTTGTAATTACAAATGACATATTTAGGTATGTTATATCCATTCATATTTTTAAACAGAATTGAAACTTTTACAATTTACCATGGCTTACCATCATGTCAATATTTAACAAGATGGCCAAATATTTCAGGCATTTCTACTCATAATCAAAAGTGGTGGCTCACACATCATTGGAATTTACTAAATTTTTATTGGTAAAGGTTTGATTAAGCCATTTTATTCTTTCAAGAATAACATATAACTTCACAATTGGCCTCACTGCTATCAAGTTGTAAAATATTATATAGTTAATAATAAACATGTAAAATGCCAACAACTCCTAAAAATTCGTTTGATAAACATCTTGAAAGCAGAAAGAACTTCTTAAGGGATTAAGATTATAAAGTTTTAGGGAATTTGATGTAAATTATATATTAAGTGAGCCTGAATCTGGCTTAACTAAAAAAGGTTATTTTCCTACTATGAATACTTTAAAAACAACCAAGTGACCTATGTTATTATACAGTCACAAAAACCTAAACCTTTAAAAACAATAAACTGATATATCCAATGATTTTGCTAGGTGTTTAACATATATTATTTCACCCATTCCTCCCAACAAACTTTTCAATCATTATTGAGGTGAAGAAACCAAGACTTGGGGAAATTATGTGACTTGGCCAGGCTCAAACAGATATGAGGTATATGAGAGAAATTTCTGTGAATCCAAAGTCTGTGTTCTTTTCACTGCAGCCCAATAAAGGCTGCAGGTCAAAAGTAACACAGAGTCAATTATTTACCGTAGGCCCATTCTATATCATTTTACAAACCAATACAAATATCTGTGGAAACTCTGTATGGAAGAATTTTTTCAAACATAGTAAGTCAATATATTTGGTGGTTTAACAGGATAATTAGGATTCAGGTATGCAATGAAGACAGAGTGTGTTTCCCTAGGTACAAAGGCACAGAAGTACAATGGAAAGACATGAATAGCTCTGTCAAGTTTCAGGGTACTATATTCTGGTTTGGGGAGATGGAAGATAAGATTGGAAATAGGAGTCAGATTACAAAGAAGAAAAATCCAACAACTGAAAAGCTCTGCATATGAGTGTATTCTGGGAAATGTTGCTAAATGGACCTGAGGTTTTTGATAGGTCATCACAGGCATACCTTGGAGATATTACAAGTTTGGTTCCAGACCACTGCAATAAAACAAACAGTGTAACAAAGCAAGTCATACAAATTTTTTTGTCTCCCAGTACATGTAAAGATTGTTTACACTACATTGGCTTTTTTTTTTTTTTTAACTCTAATGCTATTGCACACTTTACAAGACTACAGTACCTTAATTAAAATACTTTATTGCTAAAAAACACTAACCATCATCTGACAATGTAGGGTTGCCACAAATCTTCAAATTGTAAAAAATGCAACATATACAAAGCACAACAAAGTGAAGTGCAATAAAACAAGGTATACTTGTAAGTAACAAGTTCAAATGTTCTTAGAACAGTATGATTATTTTTCAAGTCTCCATTAAAACACTTTTAAATAAAGGGAGAAAAGAACTGCTATAATTTATATACACACAAAACAATTAAATTCTAGTCTTGGGAGTCTGTCATATCGCTCATTTAGCAAACATTTATTGGCTGTCTTTTATGTGCCATACACTATGTCAAGCTGTAGGGATACAATGGGAGGGAAAATAGGCACAATTCCTGCTTTCATGGAATGTAAAGTCTAGTAAGGAGAAAGTCATTAAATAAAATCAACACATTAAAAAAAATCATCACTGTCAGAAGCACCATTAAGAAGAGGTAGAGACTCCCATTTAGGGAGGTCAGAGAAGGTGACTGGGGAAATGGCCTGGAGTGAACATCTGAGGGATGAGTGAGAGCTAACTAGGTAAAAGGGAGAGGGAAAGACATTCTAGACAGATGGTACATAGCATGTTCAAAGGCAGGAGACAAGGTGGCATCCTTATAAAATTAAAAAGGTCAGTGTAGCTTGAAGCATAGAGACCAGAAGGACTGTTTGAGCAAGGCTGAAGAAACAGGCTAGGACTAGGCCATATAGGGGGCTTCCCTGATGCTCAGTGGTAAAGAATCCGCCTGCAATGCAGGAGCTGTAGGAGACACAGGTTCGATCCCTGGGTTGGGAAGATTCCCTGGAGGAGGGCATGGCAACCCACTCCAATATTCTTGCCTGGAGAATCCCACGGACAGAGGAGCCTGGAGGGCTACAGTCCATGGGGTCACAAAGAGTCGGACACGACTGAAGCAACTTAGTATGCATGCAGTCCATATAGAACTTCTAAATAATACTCCTATCATCAGTTCATGAGTGGCAGGAAGCCAGTGAAAAATTTGGCATATGGATAGGAAGAAAAGGTTGTCACAGTTAGGTTTGAACAGATCTTTCTGACTACAGTATGGAGAAAGAAATCAGATAGGGCGAGAGTGGAGGGAAGGGCAGACTAGCAAAGAGACTACTGGGAAGTACAAGTAAGGGATTATGCACCTACGGCCATGGCTGGCTGCAGTGGAGACGAAGAGGAAGGGAGAAGCTAAGATCTGGGAGGTCAGACTGAAAATTTGGTGACAACGGGATACAGCACCTGAAGGAGAGGAAATGTCAAAGTTTTTGTCCCGAGTCTACTATGTTGATTGCTTGGCACCACCTTCCACGTAAACAGGAAACACCAGAGACTCAGGTACAGGTTTAACAGCGTGATTTTAATTTTAAACATAATGAGATATTCTAGAGGTACTTTCAACAGGCAGTTAAATGTAAGTGTATAGAGTTCAGAGAAGAAGTCTAGTCCAGAGGAAGAAATATCTACAGAAGCCTAGGGAGATGTCATTTCCTAGGAAGAGAGCAGAGTGAGAGAAGATGTGGACTATTCAAGTTTAATTACCTTAAAAGTGATGAGTCTCCAAAGGAGCTTTAAAAAATACTTCAATAAGCATTTACTCTAAGGACAGTCAAACTAGACTTGGTCTCATATTTTAAAAAACAGAAATGGCAACCAGCTCCAGTATTCTTGCCTGGAAAATTCCATGGACCGAGGAGCCTGGCAGGCTAGAGTCCATGGAGTCACAAAGAGTTGGAGACGACTGAGTGACTGAGGAAACACACAAGTAAATTTTACTTATTTTCTCATTAGGTAGCTTTCAACTATTAATACATGTTACTTTTATTACTGAGGAAATGCTCAGAAAATGACCTTTGTATTTTTAACAGAGTCATTCTTAAAATTCAATTACATCTCAGTAAATATAGCCAAACATTTCTGTTTTCTGTCTTCAACCTCATTACTTTGGGACTAAATTTGACAGTACATAAAACAATGCTTAAATCTATTTTCTTGTGGAAAGCTGAATGAATGTTACCAAGGATACAATCTATAAATCTACCAAATAGTTCAGCTTAATAGCTCTGAAACACAGCCCATCCAGGTTTTGACAGCAATTAGTGTACACTGTAGTTCCGTGCACTATTTTATTCACTAACATCATCTACCTCTGAAAATCTTACTTATCAAATGTCATTGATATTACCTAGAATAATGTAGAAGAAATGTTCATTTGAAAGCCTGCATTAGCCTCTATTTTATGCTCTAACAGGGGAATGCAATATATTAACAGAACTCTTAAGTAAGTTATCAAACAAGTTATCACAGAATAGACAAAAGTCAACTAGTAAAATTCAATTAGATATCACCTTATTAGAGTTGAGCCTATTATGTAAAAGAAGTTAAGTTAAGGAAATATCAATGGAGTAAAAATGGAGTTTATCACTTAAAAATACTTGATGACATAATGTGTAATACTAGAGAAGAAAATCTTTGTTTTAATTACAATAAAGTTACTGGTTAAGTTAGCCTTAGATTTTTACAGGATACAATATTTTAAGTTAGAATTATGATACATTATATAACTTAGCCAAATGCAGACACCTATGGCAGAAATGGGTACACCCACAGAGTAGAATTGCTGCTTACAGTTAAGTGTGACCATGTGACTAAATTCTGGTCAGCGGAATAGGTGCAGGGGTGATTTATGTCACTTCTGGGACAGGCTCAAAAAACTTCCCACATCTTTAGCTCCATGCTTTCTGACTGGTTGGCTGGAATGGAGAGAATCCCCAGGGCAACCTCAAAAGCCACTGTTAAGACGGCAGAGTCTCAGTCAGTCGGGATAACTGTGTGGAGCAGAGCCACTGCCCCATTCCTAACCTAAATAAAACACCTTAGACTACTATTATGATTAAGACACATTTACTGTGGTTGACTCTACACTTTCACTTCAGCAGTGGCCTACTCTAATATAACTGGCACAACACAGCCCCTCACAGATGAATGGCTTCTACTTTTATGCCAGCTCTATATTATACGTAAATTCACTCTCTTTATTTGAAAGCTCAAGCAAAGGACAGGTCACTGTGAACCTTACACAAAAGAAACACAATTTAAGATATTTTGTATTTCTTTACAAGTTTCTATATTGTGACTGTTAAGCATTATTACTGATTAAAAGGAAAATATTTTATCTTTAAATTCTAAGATTTTAAAAACTATTTTGAATTCCTCAATTTCAGTTTTGAAGCAGGTCTAGATTTTTTTTCCCAAAGGATTACTTCAAAGTGTTAAAAGATGGCAATGGAGAAATAGGGTTTTATAATAAAAAGATGGGTTTAAAATATACAAATAACATTTCAAATATATTATCTATTCATTCTGTAACTATGTTCTCAGGGCTTAAGGGATGGTTATTATGGAAACAAAAAAACAATAAAATGCTGCCCTCTAAGAGCTCCCAGGTTAATGTAGAGGAAAAGCAAATACAGAGATTATTGCAATATTGTAGTCTAAGTGCATAACACATGTATGCACAGGATATAATGGGAAGAGACAGGAAGGCTCTCAAAGTAACCCTGGGTATACATAAGCTGAAAAGATTTCCTGGAAGCGGTGCTTAACTAAGACAAGCAACAGTGGGTAAATACATATGGAGACTGATGGCCCAGGCACACAAGCCTGAGTCATGAAGACATACTAAAGAGATGGGGTATTCTAGGTCTGGGGAAAGCTGTTGAAGGGTTTTCAGCAAGGGAGATAAATGCTCAAAATTTTAAAATGAAATATAAAAAACGAATAAGGGTGAAGAGGAATGCCGACACTGGACTACAATTTAGATGAAAAATAATGACAAACTGAATATAAGTCAGTGGCAGTGAGAATGGAAAGAGCTAGGGAGAATGGGAAGAGGATGAGAGCTATTTAAGAAGAGAAATGATGAGGCTGTGCTCAAATGCAACAGAGATGTAGAAGGAAAGTGTGACTTCTCAGTCTGGTCAGGGTGATTAAACGAATGTGGAGGCCCATTTATCAAGATAGTGGGAGAAATGATGAGCTCATGTATGGACATCGTTTGGTTGGGGAGAAAAGGTTAAAAAGGCATTTAGAAATAAAGTCTTGAATACTTCATTAAGGTCAGGTTGTAGATATGTTCTTTATTATCTAGGTGGTTTTTGAAACCCTTGGTTAGATAAATGTGCACAACAATGTTTCTCAGATAAGGGTCTATTTGGTAGGCTGTTTATACCATATATTTTTATACCTATTCCCTCACCTAAAGAGAAGACTTAGATTCTCTAGAAGTCATCCTAGGAATTTCTGGTTAGTTTCCCAGGCAATTCTTATTTACACCAAAAGTTAGAGCCACTGGTATATAAAGTGGAAAAGAGTGTCAAGTACAGAACTCTGGGAAACTGGAAAATTGAAGTTGGTGATTCTGGAGGGTTATATACCAAATTATTCACAGAAATGACCAAAGGAAGATGAAATATGCAGTTTAAAATGTTCTTCTAAACAAAAGATCATATAAAAATTTTTGGAAGTAGACATTCTATTTTAATACAGATGATAAAGATTTGTAGTTAAAGAGGTATGTCTCAAAATTACTGGATGAGAAAAGCCATTCACCTTTCCCTTTTTAAAAGTATTTTCTAGTAATTAGACTCCAATTAAAATACATTAAAAAAAGTAATGTCTAAATAAGAAAAAAACTCTTTGAATAAGCCAAAATGTCAAATATCAAGTGTGCAATTGGAGGGTCCAACTCAACATGTGACAATTCCCAGAATGGCTGACTTAAGGATCCCAGAGGGCTTACAATAAGCTGAGCACTTTTTCTAAGTAAAGCTGGTAATGTCTTCAAAAAAATTTTAAAAATGAACAAAAAAAACCCCACCTTAAAAGGAACAGTATGTTCTTGTGTTGATTCTCTAGATTTTGCTTTGTGCATTTCATGGTGAGAAACAGTTTTTACATAAAATAAATACAACTGACCAAGAAAAAATAACAAACTGTTAGTTAACTGACTTTATTTCATCGGCTTTAGGAGAAATTAATGTCAAAACCAGGACTAGGACTATGGACTCCAACTCTGAACCCTGCTCGAATCAGATACATTTCTAAAATTAGACAATCTGTAAGTTGGTTTACTTGCACAATTTTCAAAAAGAGATTTCTTATTTCTTCTCTATGATTCATAGCCAGTTTATATTTACTTCAAAACACAAGGATGTTGAGTATTTGCAGTAACCACTGCACAAATAACAACTCAGGCTTGTTTAGCAAACTATTTTGTTTTATATTAAAACATTAAAACAGTCCATCTTTTTTTTTTTTTTCATATTGATTGATATTTATTTCAGGACATGCCATGCCAAAATAAAACAAAAGAGTCACCTCTTGCCTTTAACAATAATATTGTATTATAAAAGCACTTTACAATTTCATCCTATTTTTGAGTACAAGTTACTGGGGTATGTGGGCTGATGATTATCTGAAAGCATTTCTCCATTCAGATCCATAATACAAGTGCTCTCTGAATATTATAAGGTGATAGTAAGTGGGAAGTGGAGGAGGAAGAGGAAAGAGAGGGGAATAAGCTTCTCCCAGTTAAGGGTTTGTTCCAATGAGGGGATGAGGACGTATGAAGATATTTTTGCTGTCTATTGACCCTTATACTGTGTTAACTAATGCTTACAACATAAATTCAGCAGGCTTTTCCTAAGCTGTAACTCAGAAATTTACTTCCTGCAAACAAATGTGTTTATTTACAAATGTGTTTATTAACTTACACAGCAATCTCACAATAACTAGTGAAGATTAAAATGGTGCACTCCTAGTATATTTGTTTGCAGTGTTTTAAGGGAAATACATATTGCCATTGTGATAAAGCTCTAAATTGACTGAATAAAACATCTAAAAATTGAAAGTAGTTAAAAAAAGCAAAGAAACAAATATCACCAAAGAAAAAAGATTAATTGTAGCTTAAATATAAAACCGAATCACTAATTAACCAAACTATACAGATTTAATAAAAAGCAAAACCAGGTTGAGAGAACCAACATTAAAAAAATGATGAAAAATAAGGCATAAATCTGCATAATGTTAAGTTTTATTTTCATTCTCTCTTTTCCCTCTTCTACGTATGCTTGTTCAGATCTGCCTCTAATGGCTTATAAGAAAACTTTCCATATTCAATTTAATCTCAAATGTCCTCAGCAAAGTATGTATGTATTCTGTTGAAGATTCTATAGTTGGTAAGCTTTAGATATCATTGTTTCCATTTGTTACAGTAATTTTGATCAAGTGCCAAATATTCATTCTTCTAAAAATTGAAAGTAGTTAAAAAAGGCAAAGAAATAAATATAACCAAAGAAAAAAGATTAATTGGTTCTTCTTAAAGGAATTTGACTTCTATAGTGCCTTGCCTACACAGCATTTTTTAAAAAAGAAACAAAGGAAGAAATAAAGAAAAGAAACTCAAGAGGAATCTATTGCTTAAAAAACTTTTCTTTTTCAAACAGAATTTTATTTTGACAATTTTAAAATCTTGGGAGAATTAGCTCTTAGAAGAATTAAATATTTAAAACATGTTCTGAAAAAACAAGAAAAAAGTAAAACTGCTTCAAAACAGCCATCTTTTAACTGGGAAAAGTTTCAAAAAGTACTCGGGACATTTCTTTCATTACCATGAGCTCGAAGTAAAGCTTCAGCAGTAAACAGTGGAGCCTGGAGCATGTCTGCTGTTTCCACAATAAGCATATCTTTCAATCTACGAAGATCCTGAGGTCTTAATCCTTCATATGGCTTTAAAAAGAAAAAAAACAAAATTAAATTGGCTATTATACATTTAGGAAGTTCTGCAAATCTATAAATAAATATATATGGTTATCATTTATTTAATCTTTCAGTTCTGGGTTGGCAATGAAGCTAAAAACGCCACTACCTCTTCCACTATCACGAACTTCAGACTACTTTATCACAAGTCTTTTTTTAAGTTGGAAAGTGGATGCCTGGTCTCATGAACCTCATCACTCTAAAACAAAGAATTATACTGTAATGACAAGATCATCTTACTTTATACTTTCAAAAATCTAAAAAATACTAAAAAAGAAGCACTAGAAATAAAAACATACAATTTCACCACTGACCAATGGTCATGATTAACGTTCTCAAGTATTTTTATCCAGTCTTTTCTTTCTGCAAATCAACTGTATGTGAATATGTATGTATTCACTTAGATACAGTTTTAATCACTAACCACCAACATTTACACTTATTAAGACTGAATTTGAAGAAAAGTGATTATGACATACTATTCAACTTCTTACTCATAAATGTATTATCTCTGTTTATTCACGTGTTTGTTAACACTCCATAAAGGTACTTTATCATTTCAGGTGTTTTTTATTCTTCTGTATTCCTTTATCTTTTTCCTCTTTTTGCTTTTAACAGAAAATATATAAAGAATAAAATCACAAATGTCACACTATTCATAAGTTTATAAATGCCAAAATAACCTGTGACATGTTTTTCTCATTTCATTTCCCTAATTTCCCCATCCTGCTTATGGCAATCACTACCATGAACTTGATTTGTACCTATTGTAATAATAAGGCAAAACATTATAAATATCACTAAGCAATTTGCCTTTATTTTTATTCAATATTACATTTTTATTACTAATATTGATATACATATCTACTTCAATCCTTTAAACAGATGTACTGTGCAGAACTAAAGATAACTTAAAAAGCAGTAGAAATTCTAAACTACTCATCAGAATTACAATCACTGAGGATGTCCTTCGGTGACATTTATCAAATATTCCAGAGAATTCTGGAAACCCCAGAACAGATGCAGTTAGTAAATCCCATCTTCTACAGTTGACTTACAGATATTTTAAAATTAGATATTAACTTTATTTGTTTTGCTTTTTTTTAATTATCATGTAAACCACTTCATTAGTTCTTACTCAACCCCATATGACAGGAACTCTATTCATCAAGGATATTTCTCTTACTTGATACAAGTTTTCTAATCCTAAAATGTCTTCTGGTAGGGATGCATATATAAGCAATGAGTGTATTTATGACAGGAAAGACAAACTTGACTGCAAAAACACTGCCAAGATTTAAACATAAAAACTGTGTTGCTTTTAATATATAAGGAATTTGTGACAATCAATAAATTTAAAATATCGAAAGTCACAAAAACAGAAACATCCTTAAATATATAAGCTCTTTACCTAACAAAATGGCCAACGTTTGAAATCAAAAAAAAAACGAACCAACAACCACCCTCAATATTGCTAAGGTCGCAGTGAGATACTCCTCTGATATACTGTGGGTAAAAACAGAAATTAGTATATCATTTAAAAACTAAGCATCACATCCCATGATTCTTTAAAATATTCATCTTTTGACTCAACAATCTTACTTACAGGAATTCATCCTAAGGTCTAATCCTAATGTGAACAGAACTGGTCATCTGAAATGTAACTTATAAAAGTGACAAAATACAACTAACTCAAATGTAATTTAAGGGAGTTAAAGGATATCTACACGTTAAGAGTAGGCAGCAGTCACTCAAAATATTTTCTATAAGTTTATAAATATCCAGAAATGTTAAGGAAAATAAAAAATACAGGGTATAAAATGTCCAATATCATTACATTGATGAAAACTGGAAGGCAAAATCTTACAAGTATTATTTATAAGTGGTAGAACAATGAATATTTAAAATTCTTACTATGCTTTTTATAAAGAGCATGTTTGGTTGAAAAAAATTTAATTAAAAGAATTAAAGAAAAGTCACTGGGGATGTTAAAAAGCTTTAAACATTGGCAGAGCATGCACTCAATCAGTCTGCAGTGTTACTTTTCGCATAAATGATGGTAAAGCCTTAATACCGAATACACCACACAGCACACTGTATTAATTGTCTACTACACTGATAAATGCATTCAGCTATACTGCCATGAATCTCTACATATTATAGGTACCCTATGACCCTAACCTTCTCTATCTTAATGAAACTGAGCCATGCTGTGTGGGGCCACCCAAGACGGATGGGTCATGGTGGAGAGAGAGGTCTGACAGAATGTGGTCCACTGGAGAAGGGCATAGCAAACCGCTTCAGTATTCTTGCCTTGAGAACCCCATGAACAGTATGAAAAGGCAAAAAGATAGGACACTGAAAGATGAACTACCCAGGTCAGTAAGTGCCCAATGTGCTACTGGAGATCAGTGGAGAAATAACTCCAGAAAGAATGATGGGATGGAGCCAAAGCAAAAACGATACCCAACTGTGGATGTGACTGGTGATAGACGCAAAGTCCGATGCTGTAAAGAGCAATATTCCACAAGAACCTGGAATGTTACGTCCATGAATCAAGGCAAATTGGAAATGGTCAAACAGGAGATGGCAAGAGTGAATGTCGACATTCTAGGAATCAGTGAATTAAGATGGACTGGAATGGGTGAATTTAACTCAGATGACCATTATATCTACTACTGTGGGCAAGAATCCCTTAGAAGAAATGGAGTAGCCATCATGGTCAATAAAAGAGTCCAAAATGCAGTACTTGGATGCAATCTCAAGAACGATAGAATGATCTCTGTTCGTTTCCAAGGTAAACCATTCAATACCACGGTAATCCAAGTCTATGCCCCGACCAGTAACGCCGAAGAAGCTGAACTTGAACGGTTCTATGAAGACCTACAAGACCTTCTAGAACTAACAACCAAAAAAGATGTCATTTTCATTATAGGGGACAGGAATGTAAAAGTAGGAAGTCAAGAAACAACTGGCGTAACAGGCAAGTTTGACCTTGGAGTACAGAATGAAGCAGGGCAAAGGCTAATAGAGTTTTGCCACGAGAATGCACTGGTAATAGCAAACACCCTATTCCAACAACACAAAAGAAGACTCTACATGTGGACATCACCAGATGGTCAACACTGAAATCAGATTGATTATATTCTTTGCAGCCAAAGATGGAGAAGCTCTATCCAGTCAGCAAAAACAAGACCGGAAGCAGACTGTGGCTCAGATCATGAACGGCTTATCACCAAATTCAGACTTAAATTGAAGAAAGTAGGGAAATCCACTAGTCCATTCAGGTATGACCTAGATCAAATCCCTTATGAGTATACAGTGGAAGTGACAAATAGATTTAAGGGACTAGACCTGATAGACCAAGTGCCTGATGAACTATGGACAGAGGTTCGTGACACTGTACAGGAGACAGGGATCAAGACCATCCCCATGGAAAAGAAATGCAAAAAAGCAAAATGGCTGTCTGAGGAGGCCTTACAGATAGCTGGGAAGAGAAGAGAAGCGAAAAGCAAAGGAGAAAAGGAAAGATATTCCCATCTGAATGCAGAGTTCCAAACAATAGCAAGGAGAGATAAGAAAGCCTTCCTCAGCGATCAATGCAAAGAAATAGAGGAAAAACAACAGATTGGGAAAGTCTAGAGATCTCTTCAAGAAAATTAGAGATACCAAAGGAACTTTTCATGCAAAGATAGGCTCGATAAAGGACAGAAATGGTATGGACCCAACAGAAGCAGAAGATATTAAGAAGAGTTGGCAAGAACACACAGAAGAACTGTACAAAAAAGATCTTCACGATCCAGACAATCACGATGGTGTCATCATTCACCTAGAGCCAGACATCCTGGAATGTGAAGTCAAGTGGGCCTTAGAAAGTATCACTACGAACAAAGCTAGTGGAGGTGATGGAATTCCAGTTGAGCTATTTCAAATCCTCAAAGATGATGCTGTGAAAGTGCTGCACTCAATATGCCAGCAAATTTGGAAAACTCAGCAGTGGCCACAGGACTGGAAAAGGTCAGTTTTCGTCCCAATCCCAAAGAAAGGCAATGCCAAAGAATGCTCAAACTACAGCACAATTGCACTCATCTCACATGCTAATAAAGTAATGCTCAAAATTCTCCAAGCCAGGCTTCAGCAATACGTGAACCGTGAGCTTCCAGATGTTCAAGCTGGTTTTAGAAAAGGCAGAGGAACCAGAGATCAAATTGCCAATATCTGCTGGATCATCGAAAAAGCAAGAGAGTTCCAGAAAAACATCTATTTCTGCTTTATTGACTATGCCAAAGCCTTTGACTGTGTGGATCACAATAAACTGTGGAAAATTCTGAAAGAGATGGGCATACCAGATCATCTGACTTGTCTCTTGAGAAACCTGTATGCAGGTCAAGAAGCAACAGTTAGAACTGGACATGGAACAACAGACTGGTTCCAAATAGGAAAAGGAGTACATCAAGGCTGTATATTGTCTCCCTGCTTATTTAACTTATAAGCAGAGTACATCATGAGAAACACTGTGCTGGAAGAAACACAAGCTGGAATCAAGATTGCCGGGAGAAACATCCATAACCTCAGATATGCAGATGACACCACCCTTATGGCAGAAAGTGAAGAAGAATTAAAGAGGCTCTTGATGAAAGTGAAAGTGGAGAGTGAAAAAGTTGGCTTAAAGCTCAACATTCAGAAAACTAAGATCATGACATGTGGTCCCCATCACTTCATGGGAAATAGATGGGGAAACAGTGGAAACAGTGTCAGACTTTATTTTTTGGGGGCTCCAAAATCACTGTTGATGGTGACTGCAGCCTTGAAATTAAAAGACGCTTACTCCTTGGAAGGAAGGTTATGGCCAACCTAGATAGCATATTGAAAAGCAGAGACATTACTTTGCCAACAAATGTCCGTCTAGTCAAGGCTATCGGTTTTCCAGTGGTCATGAATGGATGTGAGAGTTGGACGGTGAAGAAAGCTGAGCACCGAAGAATTGATGCTTTTGAACTGTGGTGTTGGAGAAGACTCTTGCGAGTCCCTTGGACTGCAAGGAGATCCAATCAATCCATCCTAAAAGAGATCAATCCTGGGTGTTCATTGGAAGGTCTGATGTTGAAGCTGAAACTCTAATACTTTGGCCACCTAATGCGAAGAGCTGACTCATTGGAAAAGACCCTAATGCTGGGTAGGATTGGGGGTAGGAGGAGAAGGGGACGACAGAGGATGAGATGGTTGGATGGCATCACCGACTCGATGGACATGGGTTTGGGTAGACTCCGGGAGTTGGTGATGGACAGAGAGGACTGGCGTGCTGCAATTCATGGGGTCGCAAAGAGTCAGACACGACTGAGTGACTGAACTGAGAAGTTATTCACTATGTATAACAATGCTTCTAGAAAATGTGCTCTAAGTTCAGATTTGGGACTCCAGCTGTTTTTCCTGCCTCAGTAATGAAAAACAATATTTCTTGATATTCCCAGTGGTGGCAGCTGTATTTTTCCTGGTATTAATTCCTAAATGTTCTTCTTTAGAGTAGCCTTCATCCTACCTAATTTATGTTGAACAAAATAAAATTTGATTTTAGATATATTAAGAAAGGAATAGTGTAAAGCAACCTGTATAGATTCCTTTTTTAAAAAACAGCTTAAAACTTAAATAGGTAACAATGGAAGAAAAATAGTTCTTGAAGGAGAAAGACATACTGCCTTCATGAACATGTAACATGATCACTCTGAATCTCTACAATTGAACTAGGTTATGCGAAGCATTTTAATACATTGTTCAGTCCCAGGCCAGTAGGAGTCCAATATGCTACTGGGGAAGAGTGGGAAAATGCTCCAGAAAGAATGAAGAGGCTGGGCCAAAGCAGAAACCATGCTCAGTTGTGGGTGTGGTCTCGTGGGAAAAATAAAGTCCAATTCTATGAAGAATAATAACACATTGGAGCCTGGAATGTTAGGGTCCATGAATCAAGGTGAATTCACTGTTGTCAAGCAGAGGGCAAGAGTGACCATCCACATCTCAGGAATCACTGAACTAATTAAAATGGACAAGAATGGGCGAATTTAATTCAGATGACCATTATATCTATTACTATGGGCAAGAATCCCATAGAAGAAATGGAGTAGCCCTCAGAGTCAACAAGAGAGTCCGAAATGCAGTACTTGGGTGCAATCTCAAAAACAAAAGAACGGTCTTGGTTCATTTCCAAGGAAAACCTTTCAGCATCACAGTAATCCAAGTCTATGTTCCAAACAGTAACACTGAAGAAGCTGAAGTTGAATGGTTCTATGAAGACCTACAAGACATTCTAGAACTAACACCAAAAAAAGATGCCCTTTTCATTATAGGGGACTGGAATGCAAAAGTAGGAAGTCAAGAGATACCTGGGGTAATAGGAAAGTTTGGCCTTGGAGTACAAAATGAAGCAGGGCAAAGGCTAACAGAGTTTTGCCAAGAGAACACACTGGTCATAGCAGACACCCTCTTCCAACAACACAAGAGACAAATCTACATATGGACATCACCAGATGGTCAATACCAAAATCTGATTCATTATATTTTTTGTAGCTGAAGATGGAGAAGCTCTACACAGTCAGAAAAAACAATACCTGGAGCTGACTGTGGTTCAGATCATTAGCTCCTTATTGCAAAATTCAGACCTAAATTGAAGAAAGTAGGGAAACCACTAGACCATTCTGGTATGACCTAAATCAAATCCCTTATGATTATACACTGGAGGTGATGAATCAATTCAAGGGATTACATCTGGTAGACAGAGTGCCTCAAGCACTATGGACAGATGTTTGTAACACTGTACAGGAGGTGGTGACTAAAACCATCTCCAATAAAAAAGAAATGCAAGAAAGCAAAGTGGTTGTCTAAGGAGGCCTTACAAATAGCTGAGAAAAGAAGAGAAGTGTAAGTCAAAGGAAAGAGGGAAAGATATACCCATCTGAAGGTAGAGTTCCAGAGAACAGCAAGGAGAGATAAGAAATCCTTCTTAAGTGAACAATGCAAAGAAATAGAGGAAAACAATAGAATGGGAAAGACTAGAGATCTTTTCGAGAAAACTGGAGATACCAAGGGAACATTTCATGCAAAGATGAGCACAATGAAGGACAGAAACAGCAAGGACTTAACAGAGGCAGAAGATATTAAGAAGAGATGGCAAGAATACACTGAAGAACTATACAAGAAAGGTCTTAATGACCCGGATAACCCTAGAGCCAGACATCTTGGAGTGCGAAGTCAAGTGGGCCTTAGGAAGCATCACTACGAACAAAGCTAGTGAATGTGATGGAATTCCTGCTGAGCTATTTCACATCCTAAAAGATGATCCTTTTAAAGTGCTGCACTCAATATGCCAGCAAGTTTGGAAAACTCAACAGTGGCCACAGAACTGGAAAAGATCAGTTTTCATTCCAATCCCAAAGAAAGGCAATGCCAAAGAATGTTCAAACTACCATATAATTGTACTTATTTCACATGCTAGCAAGGTAATGCTCAAAATCCTTCATGCTCGGCTTAAACAGTACATGAACCGAGAACTTCCAGATGTACAAGCTGGATTTAGAAAAGGCAGAGAAATCAGAGATCAAATTGTCAACATCCACTGGATCATAGAGAAAGCAAAGGAATTCCAAAAAAAATCCCATCTACTTCTGCTTCATTGACTTTGCTAAAGCCTTTGACTATGTGGATCACAACAAACTGGAAAATTCTTAAAGAGAAGGGAATACCAGACCACCTTAACTTATCTCCTGAGAAACCTGTATAAAGGACAAGAAGCAACCATTAGAACTGGACATGGAACAGCAGACTGGTTCAAAATGGGAAAGGAGTACGTCAAGGCTGTATATTGTCACCCTGCTTACTTATCTTACGAGAAACGCTGGGCTGGATGAATCACTAGCTGGAAACAAGATTGTTGGGAGAAATATCAATAACCTCATATACGCAGATGACACTAATGGCACAAAGTGAAGAAGAACTAAAGAGCCGCTTAATGCAGGTGAAACAGAAGAGTGAAAAAGCTAGCTTAAAACTCAACATTCAAAAAAATGAAGATCATAGCACGCAGTCCAATCACATCAGGCAGATAGATGGGGAAAAATTGGAAACAGTGACAGATTTTATTTTCTTGGGCTCCAAAGTCAGTGCAGACAGTGTCTGCTGTCATAAAATTAAAAGTTGCTTGCTCCTTGAAAGAAAAGCTATGACAAACCTAGAGAGCGTATTAAAAAGCAGAGACATCACTTTGATGACAAAGGTCCGTACAGTCAAAGCTATTGTTTTTCCAGTAGTTATGCACGGAAGTGAGAGCTGGACCATAAAGAAGGCTGAGCTTCAAAGAACTGATGCTTTCAAATTGTGGTGCTGGAGAAGATTTTTGAGAGTCCCCTGGATAGTATGGAGATCAAACCAGACAATCCTAAAGGAAATCAGCCCTCAATATTCACTGGAAGGACTGATGCGGAAGCTCCAACACTTTGGCCACCTCAAGTGAAGAGCCAACTCATTGGAAAAAACCTTGATGCTGAGAAAGATTGGGGGCAGGAGGAGAAGGGGGTAACAGAGAATGAGATGGTTGGATGGCACCACCGACTCAATGACATGAGTTTAAGCAAACTCTGGGAGATAGTGAAGGACAGGGAACTGGCATGCTGCAGTCCATGGGGTCGCAAAGAGTCAGACATGACTTACTGACTCAAAAACAACAACATGTAAGCAGTATCCCTCTCTTCTGCAGGAAGGATTAAAAGGAAAGTGCCTTTCTCTTTTCTGTTGCAAAGATAAACTGCTTCTATTTTCAGATTAATACAAGCCATCAATAACCTTCAAAGCAGTCCAATACTGATACAAAGAAAAAGAAAACTAATTTAAAGACGAACAGGGAATAAAGTGCCTCTTTTGCATCAGTGCATATTACTGCTACCAAAATACCACTGAAGAAAAGTGAAATCCATCCAACATATAATCTGTACCACTTTGATGTCATGTATAAAGTGATAGTATCTTCAAAAACGTGTTTCAGAAAAGACTATGACAAAGGAGTTATTAAAGAATTATTTATTTTTCTCCACAATGAAAATAGCTTTCCCCTGATTATATAGATGAAATAAGTTCATTGTTAGAAAAAAATGAAAAAACAGGTACTTACTGACCCAAGTATATTGGTTAACTGTTAAAATTTTAAAAGATGTGAAAGACACTCAGGGGAAGGAGAGGATATTTCCAATTTCTCTCAGTACAAACCTCACATTAGCTGACCCCTGAGCTTAGTCTGGCTCAGTGGTAAAGAATCTGCCTGCCAATGTGGGTGACACAGGAGATGCAAGTTCTATCCTGGGTTGGTAAGTTCCCCTGAAGAAGGGAATAGCTGGCTACCCATCGCAGTATTCTTGACTGGACAATCCCATGAACAGAGGAGCCTGGCAGGCTGTAGTCCATGGGGTTGCAAAGAGTCAAATACGACTGGGCTCACAGCACAGAGCTTAGCTTGAGAAAGAGTGGGGAAAGAATAGGCACAGAAAGACTCAGGGCTCTCAGAGGAAAGCAGCTACCTCCTCCTAAGTGTAGCAGCCAGCCAAGGCAATGGCCAACCATACTGGTTCCCTGTCAGAAAAGGAGCTTTGAGTCTTCCTGAGTTATAGGCTGGGAGGGGAGAGGAATGGATGGGTTTTTTAGATGGCTTTCACAGTACAGTGTCACTCAGCTTTTCCTTCCCTTATCTAGCTATAGTCACACAGTCTTCTCTTACAGAGCCTGACTCTTATTAGAGTCTTTGTTCTTTCTTTGGGGGTTTGGTTAAATTAAGTACCCCCATTCCCAGCTATCACTCTAGTATATCATCTTGTTTTTATTTCTTCAAAGCAGTTACAACTCTCAGACATTGTGTTCATTTATTTTTTAATCTTATTTGTGTGCATCTCTCTATCTTTGCTAGAATATAAGCATCTAGAGGGCAGGAGATCTTTGTTCCTCACTGTATCCCTAATTTCTGTTACAATAGTGTTTGCTAAAGTAGTCACTCAAAATTTTGTCAATGATGGGGTGAAGAAGAAGACTGCCCATTTACAGACTAATCATCTGGAGGAAAGGACTAAATTAAAATGTGTCAGGAATTCCCTGATGGCAGAGCAGTTAAGATCTCGCCTTCCATTGCAGGGGGTGTGGGTTCAATTCCTGGTCAGGAAGCTAAGATCCCACATGGCTTATGGTCAGAAAACCAAAACATATAACAGAAGCAATATGGTAACAAATTCAGTAAAAACGTTAAAAATGGTCCACACTAAAAAAAAAAAATTTTAAAGTAACCTTCAACTAAAGAAAACACGATAGGTAAAACAATATAAATCTTTTAAGAAACTCTTTTTTTGTTCATCTGGAGAGGTAGGAGCTTACAAACTGGCAGAAATTCATGGGGAATTAAAAAACAGACAATACAGTAATTTTTCTAAACACAAACAAATAATAGTTATATAAGTCCTATCAGAACCAAGTTAGCGCTGAATAAATATTGAGAAATCAATCACTTTTAGAGGAAGAAATTTATTGTGTATTACAATAACTTCTTTATTTAAGTATTATTTATGGATGTCCACTGTACAAGCAGTGCTTTTAGACATGGAAAATATTCTGCTGAATAAGAAAGTTATGATTCTGGCACTCACAGAGTTGACAATCTAATAAAAGAGAAAGTCAATAAACAAATATATATATATATAAACAAAATAATTACAGCATATGATAAAAATAAACAGGGTATTATGATAAGGAGAAACGGAAGGAGAGGGGCCTACTTCAGAAGAATGGTCTAAGACTGCCTCTTTGAAGATCTGATATAGTCAAGAAAAAACCTGGGAGATGATTTCAGACATAAGGAATAGTAAGTGCAAAAAGCCTTAGTGTAGTCTAAGTACCACAGCGTGCCAAAAAAATCATTTGAGATAAGGTTTAAAAGGTAAATAGTGCGAGACCATGTAAGTTCTTATATCTGAGCAAGCAGTTTGGATTTTATTCTAAGTGCAATGAAAATCACTAAACGGTTAAGTGACATGATCTAATTTAAGTTTAATAATATCACTCTGGCTACTGTGCACAAAATGGATTCTAAGGGGACTAAAACAGAAGGCAGGAGACCAGTTAGGAAACTACTATAGCATTTCAGATGAAAAGTGAAGGTGGAAAGGACGACTGAGGGACGCAGGAGTAGAGGATGAGAGAAGTAAATGGACTTAGGTTATATTTTCGGAGGTAAATTGACAGAACTCTCAGATTGTTTGGATGTGATGAACTGAAAATATTGCCACATTTATGCTTGAGTGGGTGGCAGTAATGTTTACCAATACAAGGAAGACTTAAAGGAAAGCCAGGGAGCAAAGTCCCTGCAGCCCAGGGAAGAAGTGTCTCACCAGGGCGCTCAGGGCTGGTACATTGGGATGACCCAGAGGGATGGGATGGGGAGGGAGGTGGCAGGGGGGTTCAGGATGGGGAACACATGTACACCCATGGCTGATTCACGTCAATGTATGGCAAAAACCACTACAATATTGTAAAGTAATTAGCCTCCAATTAAAATAAAGAAATTTAAAAAAGAAAAAAAAGAAGAAGTGTCTCACTAAGAAAGGAGCAGTTAATTTTGTCAAGTGGTGCTGAGGAATTCAGGTAAGATGAGGACAGAAAAGCATCACGTAAGAGGAGGAGAGAAAAGGATTTGGCAAGATGGTGACTCTTAATGTCCATGTCAGTGCAGTTCCATCAGAGTAGAAGGGAAGAAAGTTACATTGCAAAGGGCTGGAGAGTGAAGGGAAGGTGAGGAAGTCAGTATGTACACACAACTCTTAAATTTTGTTTTTCTCATATGACGATCAGAGATATGGGGCTACAACTGAAGGGGGACAGGGACAAGAAGAGTGGTTAATGGAGAAGTTGTTTTGTATTTTAAGATGGGCATTATCCAAGCATGTTTGTTGAGAAGAGCAATCCAGACAGGCAGAGACTGAGGAACAGGAGGACTGGAGTCTTGGAGTCAGCATCTCTCTATATAATTAAACATACATATGGGGCTTCCCTCATAGCTTAGTTGGTAAAGAATCCACCTGCAATGCAGGAGACTCCGGTTTGATTCCTGGGTCAGGAAGATCCCCTGGAGAAGGAATAGGCTACCCCCTCCAGTATTCTGGCCTGGAGAATGCCATGGACTGTACAGTCCATGGGGTCACAAAGAATCAGACACGACTGAGTGGCTTTCACACACACACACACAAACATACATATGTCAAAGGACAGGTTTTCTAGATGTTTTTCATACTTATGGCTTTTTTAGATGTATTTTCATACTTATGGTTATCCAGATGACAGAACGTATAGCATACTGCAAAGAAGACCACACAAACTGGGTTTTAAAGAAGAAAAAAAAAAATAGCACAATATTTGCATAATTTCTTTCATTAAAAAACACTTACCTCTCGTTTATCTAAAGCAGCATATTCAGCTTCTATTTCTTCAGCTTCAGGATCTCGTGAGAATACCATTTGAGATTCTAGATTGAGGGCCAAATCTTTGTGGTGTTGCTTTTCAGCACAATCACAAGGAGTATCTTTATTCTCATTCTCAGCAAACAGGTCTCCTCCATGTTTTACTAAAAGCTAAAAAAAGATTTGTTCAAAAAACTTGCACCTATACATTTAAATAGAAGTTATTCCATGCTACATATTAAAACTTTTTAATATAATAAAAGAAGCATGACAAAAAATCAATAATATGTAATAATATGAAGTGACAGTAAAAGCTAGATACCAGTGGCTTCTGATTTTAAGATGAGCAATTACAGTCAATCAGTGTTAAGATAACTTCCTTTGGTTAAAAAACAACAAACCTGCTTCTTAAATTTTATAAAGAAATTATCAAACATTCTATCCAATCCAAAGTTTTACTTAAAAATGAATAATTTTATAGTCATTCATTGCTTTAAATTTTACACATTTCTACAAATTTTTCTTAAACAAGAAGGACATAACCACTATGATGTCCTGGCAAGGCAGACAAAAATTTTCATTTGTATTATTCATTAGCCAGTTAAACATTGAAATGAAATTAGGTTGAGCAAATCACTGAAGCAAAACTGTTTCCAATATTATTCAAAATAAGCAATGGGAATAGCTACTCACAGCCAAGGTAAGAAGATACTCTATCAAATCTCTTGATATTTAAAGGAAGGATTTCACCGAAAGAAATCCCACTTGTAAAAATGCATGAAAGAGTGACAATGTGTTTACTACTGAGGTTTCTGCTGATTTTGCAGAAGCTTAATACATTGTTACTAAGGGCTGTAGGTTCAAGGTTCCCCATTGTATCTGCAGAAACACTGGGAAGGACACGAATACCATGAGGGCCATAATCCAGGACACCTCTGAAAGACAGCATAACAATTCGTCATGGAGCCGATTCTTTTCTAGAATTCACTCACCACCAACAACACTGTAAGACACCACCTATGGTTTTCTAAGTGCCAAGCACTATGCTAAGACTTTTTTTTTTTTTAATTAGTTTATTTATCTATTTTTTAACTTTACAATATTGTATTTGTTTTGCCATACATTGACATGTATCCACCATGGGTGTACATGGTTTCCCCTTCCAGAACCCCCCTTCCACCTCCCTCCCCATCCCATCCCTCTGGGTCATCCCAGTGCACCAGCCCCGAGCACCCGGTATCATGCATTGAACCTGGACTGGTGATTTGTTTCACATATGATAATTTACATGCTTCAATGCCATTCTCCCATATCATCCCGCCCACGCCCTCTCCCATAGAGTCCATAATACTGTTCTATTTATCTGTGTCCTTTTTGATGTCTCGCATACAGTGTTATCTTTACTGATTAACTAAATACCATATATATGTGTTAGTATACTGTATTGGTGTTTTTCTTTCTGGCCTACTTCACTCTATATAATAGGCTCCAGTTTCATTCACCTCATTAGAACTGATTCGAATGTATTCTTTTTAATGGCTGAGTAGTATTCCATTGTGTATAGGTACCACAGCTTCCTTATCCATTCATCTGCTGATGGGCATCTAGGCTGCTATTATAAACAGAGCTGCTATGAACACTGGGGTACATGTGTCTCTTTCCATTCTGGTTTCCTCAGTGTGTATGCCCAGCAGTGGGATTGCTGGGTCAAATGGCAGTTCTATTTCTAGTTTTTTGAGGAATCTCCACACTGTTCTCCATAGTGGCTGTACTAGTTTGCATTCCCACCGACAGTGTAGGAGGGTTCCCTTTTCTGCACACCTTCTCCAGCATTTATTGCTTGTAGTCTTTTGGATAGCAGCCATTCTGATGGGTGTGAAATGGTACCTCACTGTGGTTTTGATTTGCATTTCTCTGATAATGAGTGATGTTGAGCATCTTTTCATGTGTTTGTAAGCCATCTGTATGTCTTCTTTGGAGAAGTGTCTGTTTAGTTCTTTGGCCCACTTTTTGATTGGGTCATTTATTTTTCTGGAACTCAGCTGCAGGAGTTTCTTGTATATTTTTGAGATTGTTTGTCTGTTGCTTCATTTGCTATTATTTTCTCCCATTCTGAAGGTTGTCTTTTCACCGTGCTTATAGTTTCCTTTGTTGTGCAAAAGCTTTTAATTTTAATTAGGTCCCATTTGTTTATTTCTGCTTTTATTTCCAATATTCTGGGAGGTGGGTCATAGAGGAGCCTGCTGTGGTTTGTCGGAGAGTGTTTTGCCTATGTTTTCCTTTAGGAGTTTTATAGTTTCTGGTCTTACGTTTAGGTCTTTAATCCATTTTCAGTTTATTTTTGTGTATAGTGTTAGAAAGTGTTCTAGTTTCATTCTTTTACAAGTGGTTGACCAGTTTTCCCAGCACCACTTGTTAAAGAGATTGTCTTTTCTCCATTGTATATTCTTGCTTCCTTTGTCGAAGATAAGGTGTCCATAGGTGTGTGGCTTTATCTCTGGGCTTTCTGTTTTGTTCCATTTATCTATATTTCTGTCCTTGTGCCAGTATCATACTGTCTTGATGACTGTGGCTTTGTAGTATAGCCTGAAGTCAGGCAGGTTGATTCCTCCAGGTCCATTCTTCTTTCTCAAGATTGCTTTGGCTGTTCAAGGTTTTTTGTATTTCCATACAAATTGTGAAATTATTTGTTCTAGTTCTCTGAAAAATACCATTGGTACCTTGATAGGGATTGCATTGAATCTATAGATTGCTTTGGGTAGTATACTCATTTTCACTATACTGATTCTTCCAATCCACGAACACGGTATATTTCTCTATCTATTTGTGTTATCTTTGATTTCTTTCATCAGTGTTTTACAGTTTTCTATATATAGGTCTTTTGTTTCTTTAGGTAGATTTATTCCTAAGTATTTCATTCTTCTTGTTGCAATGGTGAAAGGAATTGTTTCCTAATTTCTCTTTCTGTTTTCTCATTGTTAGTTGTGAGGAACTGCAAGGGATTTCTGTGTGGTTAATTATATATTTATATCCTGCACTTTACTATACTCATTGATTGTTCTAGTAATTTTTCTGGTGAAGTCTTTAGGGTTTTCTATGTAGAGTATCATTATCTGCAAAAAGTGAGGTTTTACTTCTTCTTTTCCAATCTGGATTCCCTTTTTAATCTTTTTCTTCGTCTGACTGCTGTAGCTAAAAATTCCAAAACTATGTTGAATAGTAGTGGTGAGGTGGGCATCCTTGTCTTGTTCCTGACTTAGGGCGAAAAGCTTTCAAATTTTTTCACCTTTGAGGAATATGTTTGCTGTGGTTTGTCATATATAGCTCTTATTATGTTGAAGGTATGTTCCTTCTATTCCTGCTTTTTCTGGAGAGTTTTTTTTTTTTTATCATAAATGGATGTTTGAATTTTGTCAAAGGTTTCTCTGGCGTCCATGAGATAATAATAGGTTTTTATCTTTCAATCTGTTAATGTGGTGTTCTCCATTGCATTTGATTTGCGGATATTAAAGAATCTTTTGCATTCCTGGGATAAGCCCACTTGGTCGGATGTATGCTCTTTTTAATTGTTGTTTGGATTCTTGTTTGCTATGATTGTGTTAAGATTTTTGCATATATGTTCATCAGTGATATTGGCCTGTAGTTTTTTTTTTTGTTGCATCTTTGTCTGGTTTTGCTATTGGGTGATGGGGGGCCTCATAGATATGAGTTTGGAAGTTTACCTTCCTCTGCAATTTTCTGGAAGAGTTTGAGGAGGATAGGTGTTAGCTTTCTCTAAAATTTTTGGTAGAATTCAGCCTGTGTAAGCCGTATGGTCCTGGGTTTTGTTAGCTTGGAAGATTTTGATTACAGTTTCAATTTTCCAATGCTTGTGTATGGGTCTTGTTATAGATTTCCTATTTCTTCCGGGTTCAGTTTTGGGAAGTCGTAATTTTCTAAGAATTTATCCATTTTTCTTACCAAGTTGTCCATTTTTATTCTGCATATAGTTGCTGTTATACAGCCCTTTATGTCCTTTGTATTTTGTGTTGTCTGTTGTGAATCTCTTCATTCTTCAACTTCCTCTAATTTTGTTGATTTGATTCTTATCCCTTTGTTTCTTGATGAGTCTGGCTAATGGCTTGTCAATTTTATTTTTCTTCTCAAAGAAGCCAGCTTTTGGCTTTGTTGATTTTTGCTATGGTCTGCCTCTTGTTTCCTTTGCATTTATTTCTGCCCTAATTTTTAAGATTTCTTTTCTTCTACTACCCTGGGGTTATTCATTTCTTCCTTTCCCGTTGCTGTTAGGTGTAGAGTTAGGTTAGTTATTTGACTTTTTTCTTGTTTCTTGAGGTGAGCCTGTACTGCTATGGAATCTTCCCATGTAGCACTGCTTTTACAGTGTCCCACAGATTTTGGGTTGTTGTGTTGTTTTTCAATTTTCCACTCATTTCTATGCATATTTTGATTTCTTTTTTTATTTCTTCTGTGAATTTGTTGGTTGTTAGCCTCCATATGTTGGAGTGTTTTAAAGTTTTTCTCTGTAATTGGACATCTAATCTTACTGCATTGTGGTCAGAAAAGATGCTTGGAATGATTTCAATTTTTTGAATTTACCAAGACTAGATTTATGGCCCAGGATGTGATCTATTCTGGAGAAGGTTCCATGTGCGCTTGAGAAAAAGGTGAAATTCATTGTTTGGGGGTGAAATGACCTATAGATATCAATTAGGTCTAACTGGTCTATTGTATCATTTAAAGTTTGTGTTTCCTTGTTAATTTTCTGTTTAGTTGATCTGTCCATAGGTGTGAGTGGGGTATTAAAGTCTCCCACTATTGTGTTATTGTTAATTTCCCCTTTCATACTTGTTACCATTTGCCCTTACATATTGTGGTGCTCCTATGTTGGGTGCATATATAATTGTTTTAGATCTTCTTCTTGGATTGATCCTTTGATATTTATGTAGTGTCCATCTTTGTTCTTTTCACTGCCAGTGTTTTTAAGTCTATTTTATCTGATATGAGTATTGCTATTCTGCTTTCCTTTTGGTCTCTATTTGCATGAAATATCTTTTTCCAGCCTTCACTTTCAGTCTGTATGTGTCCTTGTTTCGAGGTGGGTCTTTGTAGACAGCCTATATAGGGGTCTTGTTTTTTTACCATTCAGCTAGTCTTTGTCTTTTGGTGGGGACTATTCAACCCATTTACATTTTAAGGTAATTATTGATAAGTATGATCCCGTTGCCCATTTTACTTTATTGTTTTCGGAGTTCGAGATTATAAACCCTTATCTGTGTTTTCCTGTCTTCTAGAAGAAGATCCTTTGAGCATTTGTTGAAGAGCTGGTTGGTGGTGGTGAATTCTCTCAGCTTTTGCTTGTCTGTAAAGCTTTGATTTCTCATTCGTATTTGAAATCCACTTTCTTGCAGGATACAGGAATCTGGGCTATAGATTATTTCTTTTCATCACTTTAAGTATGTCCTGCCCATTTCCTTGGCCTGAAGAGTTCTATTGAAGTCAGCTGTGAGCCTTATGGGAAATCCCATTGTGTGTTATTGTTGTTTTTCCCTTGCTGCTTTCTTATATTTATTCTTTGTGTTTGATCTGTTGTTAGTTTGATTATTATGGTCTTGGGGTGTTTGCTTGGGTTTAACCTTGTTTGGGATCGCTGGGTTTTTGGATTGGGTGGAGTATTTCCTTCCCCACTTTAGGGAAGTTATTCAATCTATTATATCGAGTATTTTCTCATGGTCTTTCTTTTTGTCTTCTTCTTGGGCTCCTATGATTCGAATGTTGGTGCGTTTAAAATTTTCCCAGAGGTCCTGAGGTTCTCCTATTTCTTTTAATTCTTTTATCTTTTTTCCTTCTTGTTTCATTTATTTCTACTCATTTATCTTCTACCTCACTTAATTTCTATTTCTGCCTTTGTTATTCTTACTGTTGGTTCCCTCCAGAGTATTTTTGATTCTCATTTATTGCATTATTGATTCTATATATTGACTCTTTTTTATTTCTTCTACGTCCCTTGTTAAACATTTCTTGCATCTTCTCGATCCATTGCTCCAGGGTATTTATTTGTTAACTCCAATTTGTTTTCCAGATTTTGGATCATTTTCACTAATCATTATTCGGAATTCTATATCAGGTGATTCCATAATTCTCTTCCTCTTTGTTTGATTGAGCGGCATTTATCCTGTTCCTTTACCTGCTGGGTATTTCTCTGCATTTTCATCTTGTTTTTATCTTTGCTGTGTTTTGGGGTGGCCTTTCTGTTTTCTCTGGCAGTTTGTGGTATCTCTTTTATTGTAGAGGTTCCTCGCTGAGTGGGTGGGGTTAGAGGGTGGCTTGTCCAAGGTTACCTGGGTTGGGGGAAGTTGTGTCGGTGTTGTTCTGGTGGGTGGAGCTCGATTTCTCTTGGAGTGCAATGATGTGTCCAGGAATGTTGTTTTGAGATTGGTCAGTGGGTTTGGTGTGACTTTGGGCAGCCTTGTTTATACTGATGCTCAGGGCTATGTTCTGTGTTGCTGGGAGGAATTTGTGTGGTATTATCTTATCTGCGAAACTTGTTGGCCTTGGGTTGGTGCTTGGTTTCAGTGTAGGTATGGAGGGTGGCGTTTGATGGAGCTCCTATCCATTTAATGCTCCTGGATTCAGGAGTTCTCTAGTGTACTCCAGACTTGAACTTAAGTCTCCTGTCTTGATTTTCAGTCTTCTTCTTACCAGTTAGCCTACAAGACTTCTCCATCTATACAGCTCATTGATAAAACATCTAGGTTAATGATGAAAAGTTTCTCCACAGTGAGGGACACCGGAGAAGTTCACAGGAGTTTAAATGGAGAAGAGAAGAGGGAGGAGGGAGATAGAGGTGGCCAGGAGGAGAAGAGGGGAATCAAAAGGGGAGAGAGCAAGCTAGCCAGTAATCCACGTCCCTATGTGGTCTCCCACTCGTTCTGGATCTTCTCAGAGATGTTCACGGAGTTACATGGGGAAGAGAAGAGGGAGGATAGGTGACTGAGGTGGCCAGGAGGGGTAAATTGGGGGATTCATATCGGTGAGACACAGAGCCTGTAGTGGTTATATTTTAATTTAAGTCTTAACTTAACACCCGCGCTTACCCCGAGAGACAGATCCGCCAGTAATCAGTTCTCTATGTGTTCTCCACAGCCCACAACACACAAGAGATTCACAGAGTTGGGTTGAGAAGAATAAGGGGGCCGGTGGGGAAGGTGGAGGCTACCTGGTGGAGAAAAAGGGAGATGTTTAAAAGGGGGTTGATGGAGCAATATAGCCATTGGATCTCGCTCCCTAAGTTAAATATTAAGGGGTGTCTGATGTTTGGGTTCTTGAAGTTCAATGTGCTGATATACACATAATATTAAAAAAGCAAAGATTAAAAAATCTAGAGTAAGAGGTTAAGTTCCCAAAAATATCATATATAAAATAAAGAGAAAAAAAAAAAAGAAACTCCCCAACAGAAGTAAAAAATATTATAAAATATATAATATATGAAGTTTGCTTTAATAATAAAAATAAAATAAGGTCTTAAAAAAAATTAAAAAAAAAACACAGATAAAAAAGGGTCTTTTTTTTTTGCAAGGTGATAGAGGTTATAAAAATGAAAATTGAAGGAGTTAATAGGGGGACTTAAAAAATAAAACAAGAAAATAAAATTAAAAACATTAAACAAAATATAAAAAACGTTTTAAAAATTTAAACAATGATATTAGTAAAAATATATCTCGACTTTCTCTGGTGCTGTTTCGGGGACAGTGTGGGGGTCAGGTTTGATTTTCAGATAGTTCCCTTGGTCCAGCTTGTACTTCTCAAGGTCTCTAGGACCCTTCCTATGTTAGACGGATCGCTTATACAGGGTTTTAATCTGTTTGCATCTTTCACTTCCAATGTGGGTTCCCCTCTTGTTTCTTTTAGCTCTTTGTTTGCTGGTCTCTTCAGTGTCTAATTTTCCACCCTGACACAGGTTTTGAGGGTGGTGGTTGGTCACTTTTTTTTTTTTTAGTCTCACTTGTTTCAGTCGTGCTGTGGGGGAGGGAGGAACACTGAAAACCAAATCTCCAATGGTTGTGGGTGCTCACAATGTTTCGGCACACTGGGTTTGCCCCGCTTCTTGGCATTTTGTGTGTGCTTTCCCAGTCTACACTGCTCAGGTCTAGCGTGGCACTGACGGACTTGTTCTGAAGGAGTGGTTCCCTGGGGTTGCCTGTACTTCCCAGGTCTAAGCTGCTCAGGTTCTGGGTTCCCGGGTACTTACAAAGGCGCAAGCTTGGTTGAGACTAGCGTGTTTTGTTGCCCTTCCAGGTAACCAGTGCAGCTCTGGTGATCCCGGGATTTTGCTAGGCTAAGCTTTGATCTGAGTCGTGGGGACTGCCTCTTTTTCCCTTCCCCATCCTCAGCCGTCGGTTTTTCTGGGTGTACAAACAGGCGCAGCTCCCAGGTGTGCCGAGCTCTCCCCCCGGGAGCTGATCTCTGGCTTGTGAACACTCTCGGCAGGTGTCAACCCTCCAGAGTCCCAAGAAGTCATGGGTTAGCAGTGAGGTCTGTTTGTTAAGTTTGGTATAGGATGCCTATCTGGGGCCGCGATTCCGCCCTTCCGCTCTGGCTTGCCTCGCCTGCCTGTTCCTGACGGGGGAAGGCTGTGGTCCGCAGCCGGCTTGCTCTGCTCAGTTCCTTTGTTCTGTGGTGCGGGCCCTGGCGGTTGGCTTTGGGTTAAGGTTTTTTGCTGCATAAGCTATCCCCACGGGTTCATTGCTGTATCAATCCTAGTTCCCTAGATTGCCCTTGGGGCATTTTCAGGCCCAGTCCTTACCAAAGCAATGAAGCCGCCCCTCCTGTCCAGCCCCCACTTGCTAGTTGGTGATGGCACGTGTCTGCGTTGTGCGCCCACATGTGGAGTTGCTTTTAGGTATGCAAAACTGTGGGTTTTTATTATTTATTATTTTTCCTCCAGGTTATTTTGCCCTCTGCGTCTTCCAAGGCTTGCCACAGACCGCAGAGAGAGCGTTTCCTGGTGTTTGGAAAACTTCTCTCTTTTGTAAGCTCCCTTCCCGGGACGGATCTCTATGCTACCTCTTTTGTCTCTCTTTTTATCTTTTATATTTTGTCTACCTCCCTTCAAAGACTATGGGCTTGCTTTGCTGTGTGTCGTTGCCGCTCTGATGTCCAGACTCGTCCGCCAGCATTTGAAGTTGTTTTGTGGAATTGGCTTGGTGTTTTGTCTAAATGTTCTTTTGGGTGAATTGTGGGAGAGAAGGTCGTCTCCCTGTTTATTCCTTGACATCTTTAGGACCGACATCACTAAGACTTCTAATTACATCATTCTATATTTTATGTTAACAATTCCAAGTAGCACGGATAGTATGATGGTTCAGAAGAGTTAAATAACTTGACCAAAATTACCCAACTAATAAGCAGAACTGGGATTCAGAAATAAGTTTGACCGAGTTCTTAATGACACTGTACTGACACAAAGAACAGGTTGATCACAAAAATTAAAGAAGTCAAATGTATCCTGGGCCTACCGTAAAGTTCTCATTTATGATCTAACCGTGAATACTTTTAACGATTTTCATTTTTTTAAGGGATTTAATCAAAATGGTAGGTCCTTTTCATTTTCTTCCAAATTTTATCTCCTCTCCCTCCAACAAACACAGATCTTCTTGTAAAATTCCTTTATTGCTTCGGCAATTCTCATGGTTCCTCTACAGTCATCTCAAGAGGCTGTGACAAAATAAGGGACCTACACCAATGCCAGGCCTGGAAGCCACTGACAAGCCCAGTGGATATGACTGTGGCTTCTTGCTCTAGGTCAAAGGTATTCCTCAGAGCTAAGATAGTTTACAACGTTTTTTAAGTTGTAAAGACAAGCAAAACAAATCAAGAAGAATATGAAACACAGACTTGTGGTCATAAAGCTTAAAATAGTTACACATTACATCTGGCCCTTTAAAGGAAAAAAAAATATGTGAAGCGTAAGTCTCAGCAGTCACCGTTACCATCTGGAACCCTTCAGTCTAAGTGTGGTCTGGGGACCAGAGATATCACTGGGGGGTTGTTAGAAATGCTGGATCTCAGTGTTACCACCCAAGCCCCTCCCACTCCAGACCTCTAAATCAGAATGTGATTCTAATCTCAAGGAGATTCTTATGCACATGAAAGTCTGACAAGCAATGACCCTACACTCTGGCCTAAGTGGTATGGAGACTGGCATATTTATATTACCTACTCTATTTAATACTGGGAAGTAGTAAGCCCATAGACTTACCATACCAACTGCAGGATCTATTACTGTTTTCAGCCTTTCTGCTTCACAGGTTATCCAACACAAAACAATTTGCTACTGACTGCTACAGAACTAAGAGCTGACTTTGTTTTCTGGTTCTTTATTCAGAGCAGTAGGAAATGATTTCTGAAAAGTACACTGGGATAGCTTTCAAAGCCATGATTTGATTTATGTCCAAAACAGATACTACCACAGAAGACATTCCAAATATTAGCAAACAAGATAAACCATATTTAACTTAATTATCCCAGTCTTTAGCAAAAGCAAAGACAACAAAATTTAAGAGGCCATTTCAAAATATTGGTGACAGGAACCTTCCAGTCTGCATTCCATAGGGTTAAAAAAAAAAAAAAAAAAAAAAAGAATGTATGGAGAGCGAATGTGCGAGAAGTCATTGTTGAGAGTCACTTTTGACAATTTTCAGAACTTGAGATTTCTTACCTTGACTGGTGATCTGTCTCCAAAAGCAGTCCCAAAATGAGTTTGATGGGAGTGAGGTGAGGGATCCCAAAAACCTATATCTCATTGCTGGAGAGATACCCGTGATGGGTGATGGAAGGGAGGGTTCATGTTTGCAGCATGTCTCCATTTGTCTTGGCAAGGAAATCAATGTATATGCCACTTTTGGCAGAGAAGATAGCTAGCTAACAGCAATACTGCCTAACACTGGAGGAGGAATTTTTTAAAAAGTGTTTCAGCATACTGACCTTTGGGGCCTAAGGTCGAAACACCAGTAAACAGAAGATGTCAAGACATGTTAAACTTCTGTTACATGAGTTAGTTGCTCAGTCATATCCTGTCAGGATACATTTAACAGGAGGCTTCCTGTGTGCTGTTTTCAGTCTTGCATGAATTCTATGTTCTTTAACAACACCTGAATACAGGTGCCAGAGGGCTGGCAAGCCAGCTTTCGGGGATAATAGAAATTCATGTATCTCATTCGTATGGAAAATAGCTTTTCCATAGGGTGAACAGCAGCCATTTACAACTCTCTTCCCTTCTGATATGTAAAGTAACTTTTACAACTCCCTCTCTTGAGAATGATTTTAGCCTCTGGCTTTCTGGATGACTTGTTAGATTTTTGATCCCCGTCTCTGCTAAAAAGGGCTATCTTGTAAGAGAGTATATATATGCCCACAATATGTTAAATAAACGCCTTTGTTCCACCAGAGCACTGGTCACCGTGTCTTTCTTCATCTCTCTCTCTCTCCCCCTCTCCCTTTCAAGGCTGCTTCCACAGAGCACAGGTGTCTGCCATGTCTACTTACTTGCCCGGGCTTTCAAGACCCCTTCGAGAGGGCACCCTGAGCCTACGTAGACAGTGCTAGCTCTTTGTCCTAGAGTTATATTGGCATACTGTGTAAACCAGGGAATATCAGCCTCTTTTCTTCCTTCTTTCACTTTCTTATTGGTCAACTCTGTACCCCCAAGTGCCGGTCCACTGAAGGACCATAACAGTATCCGACTCTTTACAACCCCATGGTCTGTAGCCCACCAGGCTCTTCTGTCCATGGAATTTTCCAGGCAAGAATACTGGAGTGGGTTGCCATTCCCTTCTCCAGGGGATCTTCTCAACACAAGAGATCAAACCTGGGTCTCCCACATCGCAGGTGGACTCCTTAACGTCTGAGCCACCATTTGCTGCATAAAGTCAGATGTTTTGCTTTTGGATAATAGGGAGTTACACCTGGTTCTGAAGAGGCAGTTTTTAAATGCTTCAACCAAAGCATCAAAGTACCATTTTCTTCACTCTCAAGCAAAGAGAACCGAATATTTATTCAAATATACATATTTTTAGCCTAGCTCATATACTTGGTGGTACATACATAATCTTCTACCTTAAAAGAAACATCCAATTATCACCATCTCAGCATATCTGTTTATCGATGTTGTCTTTCTTTCTATTCATAATCCCACAGGAAGAGGGGAAGGACAGCCCTGAGTTGATGACAAATCCCTTTCCACCCCTTTGATCCTTCATCTAAATGGCTGGTGACTCTGCATAAGTCATTTAACTTCTGTAAGTCTCAGTTTACAGAGGTCCATTTGTAAAATGAAGGTTACATTATCTTGAGAAAAAATGTAAAAAGAAAGAGGATTCTTAAGAGCCTGTTCTAGCTGTAAAATTCCCATTTCCTAATCTGTCTCCTCTCTGACCCTGAGCATTCCATTCCTGCCACCACCTTCAGTCTCTGACTCCACTGGATCCTGGCAGAGGAGTCCCCTATCTCAATTCTGTTAGTCCTGTAATGACTTCCTTAGTACTTTCTCAGCTACATTTCTGAGATTAGTGACTGACACTCACTGTCTCTACATTTCCTCAGCAAATTACTCAATTTCTCCCAGCAATCTAACTTCTACTCTGCTCACTTCACTCTAACATTATTCCTGAAAGTCATTAATACCTCTCAAAGCCAGCCGCCTTTCTCAGTCTTCTAATTCCTTGCCCTTTCTGAAGCATGTCAAATGACTGACTGCCTCCTCTCCTTGCAATTCTTCTCTTGGCATCCTTGACACTGGATTATTTTGGTTCTCTGCTTTTTTGTTTTGTTGTTATAGGCCACTTCTTGTTCTCATTCCCTTTAAACACAGGCATTCTCCAACTTGATGCTGTGACTTTAATTCTGTAAATTTTATCTATAATCTAAAGGCCTGTCCTTAGATTTGTCATCTATACCTTATCTTGCTTTTAGTTATCAACTCTATGGAGATAACATTTAATTCTAAATCTATATTCATTACCCCCAGGTTGGTTCTAATTTTTAACAGCCTGAATATCATTTCATGTGGATAATCTAAGACCTCAATCTTCTTTTAAATGACAATTCAACATATTCGCCTTTCCTTCTAACCAATTCCTTCACCTCATCTCACTTTTAAGTTTTTTCTTTATACTATTAAAGTACAGTTCACACACAACACCTGAATTCACTTTTTAGATGTCTGTCAATTGCTAGCAGGCTTCAAAGTGAACTAACTAGGTTCAAAATCATGCTCAGTTTACTTAAAAATAAAGTTAATTTGTTTAATTATAGATATGATAGCAGATTGTTATACAAAATACAGAAAAATCAAAGTGAGAAAATTATATTATCTGAAGATAGCTCACCATTGTTAATATTAACATTTTAAACTCTTCATCATCTTTAATCTTTCTCTTACTTTCTTGTATCAATTGACCAAGTCACCAAAATGCATTTGTCTCATTCTTTCCATTTCTAATACCACCACACATATCCAGGCTCTTTAACAGTTCACAGCAGAATCAGTGCAATAATATTCTAACTCCTATCACTCCGTCTAGTATATTGGTTTTCAACCTTGGCTGTACACTGGAATCATCTGGAGAAGTTTTATTACAGGGGACCCATGCTCAGAAATCCAATTTTATTGGTTTGAGATATGGTCTACAAAAAGGGATTTTGTGTGCTGACATGGTTACAACCACTGTTCCAACACAAAGGTTTCCAAATTGTTTAAGAATCACTTGGGTAGTCTGATAGTTATATTAGGGTGATCTGGAATGGAGACTAAGTATATGCACATTTTACAGATGATTCCATTGTAGGTCCCACAGATTACTGCTCTAATCTAAGGCTTCTCAAACTTTAATGTGAACATGGATGACTTTAGGGTTCCTGTTAAACTATAGATTCAGACTCAGGTGATCTGAGATGAGGCCTGAGATGCTGCAACATACCCAAATTGATGCCAAAGCCAGTCTGAGGAACAGTGTCTGGGTAGCAAGGCTTTAAGAACCACTCCTTTAGAAGTACCCCCTTTCAAATAAAATCTATTCTACATTACAACCATTAGGCTAATCTTACTATATTTGCTTTCATAATAGCATCAATCAAAAAATTAAATGGCTAAATTTTCTATAAATAAATTTCAAATTCTTGGCATTAGCACTTAGGATTTTCTACTTACTATAGCTTCTATCTTCATTTTAACTCATCTGTCTTATCAAACCTCTGCAAAATACTTCAATTTGCATATGTTTGAGACATAGAACAGTCCTTCTCAAACTGCAACATGCAAACGAATAACCAGTGAAACTTGCTTAAAGCATTCCTGGAATCTACCCCAGAGATTCCTATTTGGTATCTGGAGGTCTGGCAGGCACAAGAATTTGTATTTACAATAGGAGTTACTGATGCTACAGGTCTGAGGACCACATTTTGAGTAGCCTCCTCCAAATACTTAAACTGAAGTCTTATCCACTCACATATTACTACTATCCAAAACATTTTCTGGGCTTAGAAAAATTAAAATGATCTTTCCTTCCCTTCAATGCTTGTAACAGTTAATGCCTAAGTAATTAATATAGTTCTTCACATCATAAAATTTTGGATGCAATAATGAAATCATAACTATCTTCATTAAAAATTAGAAAACCGAGGCCCAGACAGGCACAGTTACTTCCAGTTGCTAAGCTGGGACCACAATTTCCTTATTATTGTTTACAGCTTTAAAACCCCAGGTGCTAAAAACACAATATAATTAAGTAAAACTTCTCAGTATAACTTGTGAATGATTCTTATTGCTTTTCAATGAAGTATGAAATGCTCTGACAGATGCTGAGTGTCATATAGGCCCTGTGGCTATAAAGGGGAAGTGAGACTTACCATCTTTGGTTTTCTAGTGACCTTTATTTGATCTGACAGTAAGCAGCAACACTTAAAGCTTTGAATAAGCAAGTAGGATGCATAGCAAATATCTAAAGATAATACTCACTTTAAAAAACGCTTTTCACAAAGAGTTGAAGCACTATCAAACACAACAGCCACCTCTGTCATATCAACCATTTCTTGAATCACTATGACAGGTGAAGCACCAATACAAATGAGGCCTAATGACTGGGCTTGTTCTAGGGAAGTCTGCCAAGGGGAGAAAAATCACGCATTAGGCCTTGCTAACAGACCTATGCTGGCCAAGAAGCAATAGTTAGAACCTTGTATGAAACAACTGACTGGTTCAGGATTGAGAAAGGAGTATGACAAGGCTGTTTATTGTCACTTTGTTTATTTAACTTACATGTGGAACATGTTATGAGAAACGTCAGGCTGGATGAGTTATAAGCTGGAATCAAAATTGCTGGGAGAAATATCAACAACCTCAGATATGAGGATGGTATCACTCTAATGGCAGAAAGCGAAGAGGAACTAAGGAACCTCTTGATGAGAATGAAGGAGTAGAGTGAAAAACCAGTTTAAAACTCAGTATTAAAAAAACTAAGATCATGGCATCTAGCCCCATCACTTCATGGCAAATAGAAAGGGAAAAGGTGGAAGCAGTGATAGATTTCCTCTTCCTGGGCTTTAAAATCACTGCAGATAGGTTCTGCAGCCATGAAATTAGAAGACAACTGCTTCTTGGCAGGAAAGCCATGACAAACCTAGACAGTGTGTTAAAAAGCAAAGACATCACTTTGCCGACAAAGGTTAGTACAGTCAAGACTATGGTCTTTCCAGCAGCCACCTATCGTTGTGAGAGCTGGACCATAAAGGCAGAGTGCCGAAGAATTGAGGCTTTCAAACTGTGGTGCTGGAGAAGACTCTTGAGAGTTCCCTGGACAGCAAGGAGATCAACCCTGAATATTCACTGGAAGGACTGACGCTGAAGCTCCAATACTTTGGCCACCTGATGTGAAGGGCCAAGTCACTGGAAAGACCCTGATGCTGGGAAAGATTGAAGGCACAAGGAGAAGAGGGTGACAGAGGATGAGATGGTTGGATGGCATCACCGATGCAATGGACATGAACACGGGTAAAGTCCTGGTGATGGTGAGGGACAGGAAAGTCTGGTGTGCTGCAGTCCATGGGGTCGCAAAGAGTCCGACACGACTTTGTGACTGAACACCACCACCAAAAACACCAACAGACCTAACCCATCGTTCCTCTCCGAAGTCCATTTGTATTCCAAATGGGAAAATAAAAAACTCAGCAACTAAGGAAAATGTGTGTTATTTATAGTATAAAATTCTTCCAAGATTTATATTTTTAAACAAATATTTATTCATTCATTACTTTTTTGGCTTTGCAGGATCTTCGCTGCTGTGTGCGCTTTCCTCCAGTTGCAGTGAGCAGGGGCTACTCTTCATGGCGGTGTGCAGGCTTCTCCCTGTGGTGGCTTCTCTTGTTGCGGAGCAGAGGCTCTACAGCACAGGCCCAGTAGTTGTGACACATGGGCTAAGCTGCTCTGTGGCATGTGAGATCTTCCCAGATCAGAGATTGAACCCCTTTCTCCTTCACTGACAGGTGGATTCTTTACCACTGAAAAATCAGGGAAGCCCTAAGATTTAAGTTTTAATGGAGTTCCATTTTTGCGTGCTAGGCATCCATTACATAGTATTTTTAAAGTTCTTTATATACTTAAAGTGTACAGGAGTTGCTACATATTGATAATTTTATGTGTTTAAAATAAGCTTCTATAGTAGGGCAACCTCTTCATTTTCTTCTCCCAATCTCTGCATAATGCAGGGATCCACTGCAAACTTGTGGGCCAAATCTAGCCTACTGTGTGTTCCCATACAGCCTGCAAACTAAACTGTTTATACATTTTTAAATGGTTGAAAACAATCATAAGATTATTTCACGTTATGTGAAAATTGTAAGAAATTCAAGTAGGAATCTCCATAAATGAAGTTTTATTGGAACACTGCCATGCTCATTTATATACTCTATGGCTGCTTTCACAATACTGTGGCATGGTTGAGCAGGTGTCTGAAAAAGTTGCTATCTGGGGATTTACCTGGTGGCAGAGTGGATAAAAATCCACCTGCCAATGCAGGGAACACGGACTTGATCCCTGGTCTGGGAAGATTCTACATGTCATGGAGTAACTGAGCCTGTGAGCTGCAATAAGGTGTAACTTCTGAAGCCCATTGTGCTCCAGGGCCTGTGAGCTGCAACTACTGAGCCTGTGGGCCGCAACTACTGAAGCCTGTGTGCCCTAGAGCCCACACACCACAACTACTGAGCCTGCATGCCGCAACTACTGAATATGCGTCTAGAGCCTGTGCTCCCCCCCAAGAGGCCCATGCACCATAATGAAGAGTAGCCCCAGCTCGCCTCAACTATAGGAAGATCCCATGCGGCAATGAAGCCCTAGTGAAGCCAAAAATAAATAAAATTATAAAAAAAAAAATTTAAATTAAATATACACTATCTGGGCTTTCACAGAAAAATGTTTGCTTACCCTTGGAATGATTCTTTGAAATATGAAAAAATTAGAATTAAAGAGACTTTAATTTGCATTAATAAATGTTTAACATATAAGCATTTCTAATTTTCAAACAACTGCAGTCTACTCTTCTTCGTGTTACTTTTAGCTCATAAATAATCTGAATGATTAATTTGTCAAACTTCAAATTTTCCTACTTAAGCAAAAAATAGGATTTGATATAAGCATCTGTTGTTAGAAGGTGCCCAGTGGAGATAAAAAGAAGGGGCTGGCTGAAATAGGCAAGGAAGAGCTGTATTCTGCAAACTGGTGGCATGAGTTTGACACAACAAAACAAAACAAAAACAAAAACACTGCCAAGATAAATCCAGGTATCAAGAGCACATATGGTGGTAATGGTAGCATCACTAATAGGAACAAGGCAGTCCAGAAGAGGAGCTGGTGGATAGAGAAGCTTGAGTACAGTTTTGGAAACACTGAATTTGAGAGACTGCTGGAATGTCCATATGAGGAAATCAACTAGGCAGTAATATAGTATGAGAAACTTCAGGGTGAGCTCTTCATATATATGTATGTGCGTGTGTGTATGTGTGTGTATGTGTGTGTATATATATATATATATATATATTGGTATATCTGTATCTTATATTTAGCCACTGATGCCTTCACACATGCAAGTTTCTACAAAAACTCTATGATTAAGAGGTTTTTTGATGTTATGTTCTCTGTATGTACATGTGTGTGCCCCTTTAGCTTACTACAGAACATAATTATTACAGAGAGAAGGGGAAGTTGTAAACATTTCATTTAAATGGTTCAAAATAATGAGCTACAAGAATCTATGTGTTTAAAGGCACATACGAAATTGCCCAATGTCGACTTTATCAACTCTGTCCTTAAATAAACACAGGAAAAAACATCTTCAATAGCTAGAAAAGACATATTTCCACAGACATTTATAAATAAATCCTTAAGAGTTAAAAAAAATAGTTGGCCTTAACTATGGAATAAAATAATCAATTTAACCTTAAAAGCCAGACATTAAAAATGGGATATATTTTATTACAATCACAGATTAACAGAAAAATTAGTGCTAAAGGGTTCTTTTGAGATGGATGGTTGGATAGTTTCCTCTTCTTTGATAATCTCAAAGAAGCTGAGTGACTGAAGGTCTACAGATAGTCACTGTGAGGACCAGGACTAGATACCGGTGCTCTTTACACCATACTATGACAGCTTAATGAAAAAAATTAATAAACATCTGATAATACTCTCACTCAACCCAAACCCTTTATATCATGCTTGGTACCAATGAACACTATGAATACTAGAAGACCTTACACAAAGACACTTAAGGACTAATACTCTAAGAAGTACAGTTATAGAGTAGGTTATATATGTCAATGTATTTAAGTACCAGAACTAGAAAACACAATAAGGCCTCTGGAAATTAGTTAATGTACACTTTCTTATGAAACTCTTTGTGTTTAATTAACAGTAAACATTATCAAGTCATTCAAGACCTGAGGCTGGGTAAATATACAGTCAAGTATATAAAACAGATTTAAAATAGCTTTATATGGGTAAAATGACATGCTAAAATTTGTTGATGACAACTAGAATAAATGCAATGAAGATATTTATAGGGTTCTATTTACAGTTTTTACATTGTCAAAGAGCTCTTCTGAATACAGAAAAATGAAAATAGTTATTAAATGGTGTGGGTTTTATAACATCATATACTGAAAGATCAAACAGTAAAACATATACATTCACACCAAGCAAATCATCAGGCTTGTCAGTCAGAATAAATCTGGCATTAATTTTCTTCACTGAATAAAAAGTGATATACAAACACATAAATGTGTTGGCAAAAATACCACATTCACTTTTTGAAAACAATTTAATAAGCCCATCACTGTAAACTTACTTCAAAATCAACAACTACTAAAGCAATGCTTATAGAGAATTTTTGGAAGCAAGATATAAAGCAGCAATTTAAGAGCAATATTATTACTATCTAGAATAAGCTATTTGCTACTCTAGCTCACTTAAAAATTATTAATATGATGCTGATGCAGTCCTGTCAACAAGTCACTATAGCAGTGATTCATTTATAAGAGGTGGGCATAGAACAATATATAAAAAACTTGTGTAAAAGCCTCAGGAATTCTGTCAATAGCCTCCTTCCATGCTAAATCCTATGACATCCTTCTACCACACTGAGAATCAATGTTAGAAAGCAAAGCTTAAGATTAGTTTTAAAGTTAATGACCATCACTGGACTTCCTTCATAGTTCAGTTGGTAAAGAATCTGCCTGCAATGCAGGAGACCCTGGTTCAATTCCTGGGTTGGGAAGATCCCTTGGAGAAGGAAATGGCAACCCACTCCAGTGTTCTTGCCTGGAGAATCCCATGGGCAGAGGAGTCTGGCAAGCTATAGTCCTTGGGGTCGCAAGAGTTGGACACGACTTAGCGACTAAATCAACCAACTAAATGACTGTCACTAACTAAGTAGTGGGCAAAGGTGACACAATCCCAAGAGCTGAAATGACTAAGATTCTAAAAGATCAGTTAGTAAAACAAACAAGAGCAAAAAACACAAGATAAGATCAGAAGGCTTCCAGAAGTTGAAAACGACTGACACTTCAGATACACTAAAGAAGTCATGTAAATGGCCATAACCTTTTAACATGAGTAAGAAAATGGAGAACCTTCATTTTTTTTGTATATTTATCAATTTAGAAGTATCAGTTTATACACATGAATAATATTAAGGAAATACTAAATTTTCAGATATATATTTTAATCTTATTAACATATATTTCATCTGGAAAACTACTTTTCTAATCAAGTCCTACATTTCTGGTAAATGGATACACTGAAACTTAAATACATTTACGCAAAAGAATTTCTAAGTTATGTATGGATTGACATGTATATAGCTGAGAGAATATAGCTGTATAGCAGCAAGGACAGTATAAAGGATAATGATTAGTTAAGGATCTAGTTAAGATCTTAGTTAAGATTCCTATACTATATGGCTGATTTTATCTAAGCCTGTTACTAGATATTTATAATACATATATATATGAAAAACATACATGGAAAAATTCAAATACAAAGTACTCAGTACTTTAGCGCAAATTACACAGAAAAAAACCAGCACATTTTAATATATAATTTTCTTAAAGCCCCAATAAATATATTCATTAATATTTATCCCTTGCTGCTGCTTCTTGTTGAGTCAATAAGTCGTGTCCAACTCTGCAACCCCATGGCCTGTCAGACTATAGCTTCTTTTGTCCATGGGCTTTCCCAAGCAAGAATACCAGAGTGGGTTGCCCTTTCCTTCTCCAAGGGATCTTCCTGCCCAGGGATCAAACCCAGGTCTCCTTCATTGCAGGCAGATTCTTTTACTGCTGAGCCACCAGGGAAGCTCATATGCTTAGGGAACTGATCACTTCTGGATAATACAGGTAAAAGCCCCACTTGTCAAGATTTGCCATATGTATACATTCTATAAATTGGCGTCTAAAATCAGCGACAAGTGAAACTTTTGATACCAAAAGTATTACCCTCAATAAGATAGTGTTTGTATGATGACAGCTATCTTCAGGGATGTTAGTCAATTTTAAATTGCTTCTGATTTCATTTTATTTCCAAGGATAAATATTTGTGGGTTTGTTTTCCCTAAAACAAGGGCTCCTAATTCTTTTAGAACCACAGGAGACAGAAATGACTAGTCAAATTAAGTAAAACAAATACTGATTATTAGACATTACCAAGACACAGATTTTACCATGAGGAATGCTAAAACAAACAAACAAACACACCAAAGTTTTACCTCTACACAGGTTTTCATCCCTGAGGCGGCAGCATAGTGCAGGGGTGTGTTCTTTTTGTTATCAACAGCGTCAATAGCTGCTCTCTCATATTCGCCTTGGTCAAGTTTTGCTCCTTTCCATCTTAAAATCATCTGTAGACAATCTGCTCTTCTAAAATCATCTTCTGCAGGGCGTGCTAAGCGAGGATGAAGGGCTCCTTCTGAGATCATAATTTGAGGTCCCATACACAACAAATGCATAGATGTTTCATTGTGCACATTCCGTTTATTTGGATTTCCATCTCTACCAAAAAGAAAGGTCCTAAAATGGTAAAGAATGAAAATCAGGTTTTTCCTACCGGGAAATAATACACAGAAGATACATTTAAAGCTCTACTTCTAAGCTGCTAATCCAGTTTCTACTGAAGCACTGTTTCACAATAGGTTGAATGACTAATTTTTTTTTTTTTTTGGTTGTGCTGGCTCTTCGTTGCTGTGTGGGCTTTTCTCTAGTTGCGGAGAGTGAGGGCTCCTCTCTAATAGTGGTGCACAGGCTTCTCACTGCAGCGGCTTCTCCTGCACAAGGGCTTCAGCAGTTGCAGCTCCCAAACTCTACAGAGTATGGGTTCAGCAGCTGTGGCACACAGGCTTAGTTGTTCCGTGGCATGTGGGATCTTCCCAGATCAGGGATCAAACCCGTGTCTTCTGCATTAGGAGGTGGATTCTTTACCACTGAGCCACCAGGGAAGCCCCACTAATTCTTACAATTATAAAAAAAACTTGATTCTAGAACAATAATGCTAAAAAACCAAAGTTGACTATCATTACAGTATTTGCTAATAAAAGAGAAAAAGGCATAGGAATAAAAAAGAAAGGTAAGGAAAAGGAAAATGTCAGAGAAGAGAAAATGAAAAGGAGGAAGAAGGAAAGGAACCAAAGGGCCACATAACGGACTAGTATGTCAATTAATATAAATGTCTTAGGTACACTATTAAACATACGACAGCGATTTTTTTTTTTGTTGTTATTGCTCTGCTATATTTTATTTCTCTTGAGTACATATTTACTTAAGAAGGATGCTGACAATATAGGAGAAGCAAGCAATGTGTAAGTCTGGAAGTAAATGTTAAATCTAGGAAAAATTTATCTGAGTTTTCCATAGCCTTTGAAAGAATAAGGCATCGATTTATACAATGTAATACCTTCTTAAGGCAGTAAGCTAGGTGAGTTCTGGAAGACCACAATCTAATTTCAAGGTGGTAGATGACAATAGGTGAGCTGCCTTAACTTCTGCCAGATCCAGATCTGAGTGCTGTGCCTAGTATCCACTATATCTTTTGGGCTAGGCTCAGTGGATTAACATTTGAGCCACTTCAGTGGCCGTAATAGGAAATGAGTTGGATAAAACCTAGTATAATTCAGTCAGCCTGCACTACAAAACACAAATATACTATGAAACGGGCATACAGTCCCATATCCAAAGATGAGTCAATTTACTATGGAGGGCTGGTATCACTTGCATTCCTATGTCTAAGGGCAGAATAGCAATGGGAAGGGAGCAGAAGAGTCAAATGCTAAATCCTGGTTACATCTGAATTGTTCTTAGGTTAGTTTTAGCTTAGAACAAGAAAAAACAAAGACAAAACCCTGACCAGAAAGGAACTAGGATGAGCTCTTCAACTTGAATGAATAAGCCAAGCTTGAAAGCTCTTATGAGGAAAAAGGCTGAGTAAGATGCCCTAAGGTGGTTTCCAGATTTTTAGAACAACTCTGGATATCTCCTGTTTTTATCATTCAAGATTCTAGACAGCTCAGCAAAACAGCCTTTCAAAACTAGCCTATTAGGCTTCTAGGGTCCACATTTATTTGAGCCATCCTGAGAGTAAAACTTGAAGTCTCTGAAGCAGGAACAAATGAAATATTATAGTAACTAGTCCCTCATACCCCAACTCCTATCACTGCTGCTGCTGCTGCTAAGTCGCTTCAGTCATGTCCGACCCTGTGCGACCCCATCGACAGCAGCCCACCAGGCTCCTCTGTCCCTGGGATTCTCCAGGCAAGAACACTGGAGTGGGTTGCCATTTCCTTCTCCAATGCATGAGAGTGAAAAGTGAAAGTGAAGTCGCTCAGTTATGTCTGACTCTTCGCGACCCCATGGACTGTAGCCTACCAGGCTCCTCCGTCCATTGGATTTTCCAGGCAAGAGTACTGGAGTGGCTTGCCATTTCCTTCTCCAACTCCTACCACTGGGGTAATGCAATCTAAACCAGATCAGACATCATATAGTACATGCACTGGGGTCTGCACTGCAGGGCAATGTGACAGGCAGACTAGTATCTCTACCCCAAAGAGGTCTATGTCCTAATCCCTGGGACCTGTGAATATGTTACCTTATACAGTAAAAGGGACTTCACAGATGATTAAGCTAAGGTTCTTGACATTACATTGGGCCCAATGTAATCACGAATCCTTAGAAGAGAAAGACAGGAGAGTCAGAATCAGAGATATATTGGAAGATGCTATGCTGCTGTCTTTAAAAATGGTGGAAGGGGCCACAAGCCAAGAAGTGCAGGCAGCTTTTAGAAACTGGAAAAGGTAAGATAAGGGATTCTACCCAGGAGCATGCAGAAGGAATATAACTCTGCCAACACTTTGAGTTTAATTCAGTGGAACCATTTCAGATTTTTGATCTCCAGAGTGTTAAGATAATACATTTGTGTTGTTTTTAGTCACCAAGTTTGTGATAATTTGTTATAGCAACAATAGGAATGAGCCCTAAATATAAGACTCTGGGAAGCCTGTGTAGCAGATCTCCTTCCCTCTAGAGACCAGGGAAGGTGTGAAGAGAAGAAAGGGTTGGTGGGGGGGGGGGGGGGTGGGGGTGGGGGTTGTGTGTGTGGAGGGGGAACCTATCCCTGAGTATGAACACTGTTCTAGGGAAGATCTTGGGTTCTTATGCTCTGGAATGTAAAATATGTTTCTGGGCAAAAGATAAGACTATCATCTCTGAGTCTTACAATTCAGGAATGTATGAATGGTCTCAGGTCTCATCCACTCCTTACCCCCCAGTTAAATGTTAAACAAGTATCTCCTGAGAAGTAAACCTCTGGAGTTCTCAATCTCTACTCAGTCCAAGTTTAACTTTCAAAGCTTCTCTTTGAAGCTCAGGTCCCAAGTTCTGACAAAATTTGCTCAGAAAGTCCCATTTTCTCTAAAGTCCTACAGAGCCTTTATGGCCTTCTGACTCCCTCAGTACATGTATAGGCTCTTTATTGCTTACTCTGCTATCTGGTTTCCAAGCATCTGCCCTAGCCATCTAAACAAACCCAACCCTACTTAGAAGCCTCTTTACACTAAGCTCCTTCCTCCAGTTGCATTGGTCATTCCCTTCTTTGTCTTCCTATAACATCCAAATTACATAATTCATTACATCATATCACAGTTACTTTCTTACATATCTGTTCCTTTCCCCTACTTGGTTTATAGCCTTTAAGACAAGGTCTATATCCTGCCCTTTCTTGAATCCCCAATATAGTGTCAAACACAGACGAGACTCTTGCTATAATTTTGATAGATGAATTACTTTGTGTATTACTTTTATGATGAAGATTATTGATGTGGCATTGGGAATACATTAAGACAGAATTCTAGATCTCTGAAGCCAGTAGCATAGCAGACTGGTCAAGAACACAGTATCTACTGACCAGTACAGACTGCCTGGCTTTAGTCCCAGTTCTGTCACTTTCTAGGTGTGTGATCTCGCACAAAATAGCTAATATATAAAATATACTACATATGTAACCAATATAAATATATAGCTAATACATATATATTATATACATAAAACCAACTAATATATGGTTCGTATTCTTTGACCAAGTAAACCTACTCCTGAAATTTATCCTCAAGGAATCAGAATAAAAATGTATAAGAATAATGATATTCAACAGAACTGCTATTTTGAACAGAAAAATGTGTAATCACTTAAATGTCTGGTTATACGAAAACTGGGAAATATAAATCACAGTGTTTCTGTACACTAGAAAAGTATAAAGTTATTAACAAGTCTATATAAGAATATTTATAGCAAAAATCAGAAGGGACATGGAACGATTCTAACAGTTGTTGAAGGGAGGCAGGAATGTGAGTAGTTTCATTTATTTATATAACCATAAAGTTGCTTCATAGTTTAGAAAAAAAGGAAAAATATATTTTTCCTAAGTCAACAACTGATGATAAAATTTTCAATGATATTTCCCTGTATTTACAATTGCTGAATTACAGTGAATAACAAAATTTACACACTACTCTAAAAATGTGTTCAAGATTAAAATCTCTTCCAAGAGGCATTATTAACAATAAAAAAGATTTCATTTTCTTAAAAATTTAATTTAGAAGTAAATTATTAAAATTAATTCAGATTCTATACAACAACATAGATTTAGCTTTTCCTATCCCTATTTCCAATACATCACGTATTTTCTCTTTTAGTTTGTTCAGGAGACCTCAGGTTCTCATTACCATGGAATTTTAAGTTGGAAGGATGTCAGCTGATACGGAGACCGGCTCTCTCATTAAACAATCCTACATCCTCCCCAATAAAGGGAAGAGATAATGTGATAATTTTTCAAACATTCTTACACCCAATCTGCCTGACTCTGATTAATCAAACCAAAACAAGCTTATTATTCTGAAGTTAAAATATTAAAATAGCTTAATTACATATATTCATTAAGGAAAGATTCTCAAATTTCTTAGATATAGTACTATACCTGCATAAACATTTTGTACTAAAACTGTCAAGTTGTATATTCTAATTTTGAGTTCAGTTCAGTTCAGTCACTCAGAAGTGTCCGACTCTTTGCGACCCCATGAACTGCAGCAGGCCAGGCCTCCCTGTCCATCACTAACTCCCTAAGTCCACCCAAACCCATGTCCATCAAGTCAGTGATGTCATCCAGCCATCTCATCCTCTGTCGTCCCCTTCTCCTCCTGCTCTCAATCTTTCCCAGCATCAGGGTCTTTCCCAATGAGTCAGCTCTTCGCATCAGGTGGCCAAAGGATTGGAGTTTCAGCCTCAACATCAGTCCTTCCAATAACACCCAGGACTAATCTCCGTTAGGATGGACTGGTTGGATCTCCTTGCAGTCCAAGGGACTCTCAAGAGTCTTCTCCAACACCACAGTTCAAAAGCATTCATTCATCGGCACTCAGCTTTCTTTATAGTCCAACTCTCACATCCATACATGACCACTGGAAAAACCATAGCCTTGACTAGACGGATCTTTGTTGGCAAAGAAATGTCTCTGCTTTTTAATATGCTATCTAGGTTGGTCATAACTTTCCTTCCAAGGAGTAAGCGTCTTTTAATTTCATGGCTGCAGTCACCATCTGCAGTGATTCTGGAGCACAGAAAAATAAAGCCTGTCACTGTTTCCACTGTTTCCCCATCTATCTGCCATGAAGTGATGGGACTGGATGCCATGATCTTAGTTTTCTGAATGTTGAGCTTTAAGCCAACTTTTTCACTCTCTACTTTCATTGATTCACATTACTACTTTTATATTATATGCTTAAATTCAAAAGTAGAGTCTTCTTTAGTTTATACGAATGAATAAATAGAATTACAAATTTGTAATTGACACATAAGTTTTAGATAGGCCCCTCTTATAATGAAGTGTATTTTACCATTTACATACAAGGTTAATTCTTGGACCAGGATAAGACATAACCGGCAGGAAGCTAGGGTAAGGAAACTATTAACATGGAAAAAAAATTCCTTTCATTTGACCTTAATAACCCATCTGTTTGTCTAGATTCTTTCAGTGTTCGTTGTCAAACAGTCAATTTATAACTGCAACCTACATTTACTCTCCACTTCAATATGACCCTATTCCGATCAGTGTACTAAAACTGCACGCTTTCACTTTATCAGGAGTTTTCTAAGAGTTAAGTTCTTATCCTCAATTCTTGTTTTAACCTTAAACTGCTAATAATTCATTTATATCCTGATCTCTTTTATTACCTCAGTTTCCATAACTACTCATCTTTTTAACAGGTCTCTTAATTTTTTTCAGAACAATCTCTCTTTTACCTATGATGATGGCTCTACTTTCCTATCTCCTTAATGGAAGAAAACTCACTTTCTGAGTCTATTTTCTTCTCTGTACATCTTCCTTCCTTTCAGAGAGCACATCCATTCTCAAAGCCACTTATCTTTCGGTGGTTTCTATGAATACACTTTGCAAACTGTAAACTTTTACTTTACATGACAAACAGTGGTAGCAGAATCATGGTTTTTCTCAAAGGGCATCTACTATTATTTCAGTGATAATTCTTAATGCTCTATCTCACTGACTACTACCCTGACCTTTAGACCATATTCTAAATTTTTATGAGTTTCCCTGGTGGCTCAGCTGGTAAAAGAATCTGCCTGCAATGCAGGAGACCTGGGTTTGATCCCTGTGTTGGGAAGATCCCCTGGAGAAGGGAAAGGCTACTCACTCCAGTACTCTGGCTTGAAGAAATACATGGACTGTACAGTCCATGGGGGTCACAAAGAGTATAAGGCCCATTTCTCTTGCACATTCCATCATTATCTCATATTCAGTTGAGCTCCCCTCAAAATAACAGTCTTCTCTGTTACAGCCTCAATTTCTTGTCATAACACTATCATTCCAGTAGTTACTAAGATATACATATACTTTCAGTTCCCTTTACATCTTTCCTTTCATGCAACATTGTATTTGAGTAGCTGTATTTGCCAGGTACGATTATAGGGGTTAGGCATATTGTTAAGAAAACAGACTAAGTACCTGCCCTTACAGTGTGTGCACAGCAAGGGAGCTTAGGAGAGAACTGAATTTCAATCCATTTATAAGAATTTAGTAACTCCTGAAATATAAGAATCAAAAAAAAAAACAAACAAACTGGAAAGTCTATTTTAATTCCCAAAGCTTGATATTAACATATGCTCTGATAAACATGTGCTCTAATAAAGATTTTATATTTTATTTATACTAAAATACAGGCCCCTTTCATATTCTAGGAAGCACAAGAAGTTATCCGATAAAATCTAAGGAACAAGCACTCTCATTTCCCATTTTATACATGCCTATCCAAACTAGAACATGTGGACTCCAAAGTCTAAACAGTGCTTCTGCGACATCAAGTAGTAACTATTTATGAATATGGATTTAGTTTCCCATGAAAGAAGCACTGTGGTATGGTATAATGTAAACACATAGCATTTAGGTTCAGAGAGATACATATGCAAACTAGCTCCTAAACTGTAAACTGCCCTTCTTTGACCATATTATTATGCCTAAGGAGGGGAAAGCTGTGCCTGCTGTTGCAGGTACCATAAAGCTAAAGGAAATGGGGATTAAATCAAGGCCTTATTGCAATTTACTTTATGGCTACTAAAGTATATTGTCCTTGGCAAGGTATACTCCTCTGTCCACCCATATATGTCATGTGTTAGGAATCTAGTCAAGCTTAGTCAGAGTCTGCACCGAAGCTAGCAGGCAGGTATGCCAGGTTACATGAGGCAGCATGAGAAAATAATGGCCATCAACTTGTTACAAGTTTAGAAAAGTTAAACACAGGGAAACATTTGAAGCTATCTAAAACATGAAAGTTAAAACAGAGTTGGTATTTCACTTAATGCTGATGTGTGCTATTTATCCTCATTCTACTGAATACATGACATAGTGTTAGTTCAGTTCAGTCGCTCAGTAGTAACCGACTCTTTGCGACCCCATGGACTGTAGCACGCCAGGCCTCCCTGTCCATCACTAACTCCAGGAGTTTACTCAAACTCATGTCCATTGAGTCGGTGATGCCATCCAACCATCTCATTCTCCATCGTCCCCTTCTCCTCCCACCTTCAATCTTCCCAGCATCAGAGTCTTTTCAAATGAGTCAGTTCTTTCCATCACGTGGCCAAAGTATTGGAGTTTCAGCTTCAACATCAGTCCTTCCAATGAACACCCAGGACTGATCTCCTTTAGGATGGACTGGTTAGATCTCTTTGCAGTCCAAGGGACTCTCAAGAGTCTTCTCCAACACCACAGTTCAAAAGCATCAATTCTTCGGTGCTCAGCTTTCTTTATAGTTCAACTCTCACATCCATACACGACTACTGGAAAAACCATAGCCTTGACTAGATGGACCTTTGTTGGCAAAGTAATGCCTCTGCTTTTTAATATGCTGTCTAGGTTGGTCATAGCTTTTCTTCCAAGGAGTAAGCATCTTTTAATTTCACGGCTGCAATCACCATATGCAGTGATTTTAGAGCCCCCCAAAATAAAGTCTGTCACTGTTTCCACTCTTTCCCCATCTATTTGCCTTGAAGTGATGGGACCGGATGCCATGATCTTAGTTTTCTGAATGTTGAGCTTGAAGCCAACTTTTTCACTCTCCTCTTTCACTTTCATCAAGAGACTCTTTAGTTCTTCTTCACTTTCTGACATAAGGGTGGTGTCATCTGCATACCTGAGGTTATTGATATTTCTCCCGGCAATCTTGATTCCAGCTTGTGCTTCCTCCAGCCCAGCATTTCTCATGATGTACTCTGCATATAAGTTAAAAAAGCAGGGTGACAATATACAGCCTTGATGTACTCCTTTTCCTATTTGGAACCAGTCTGTTATTTCATGTCCAGTTCTAACTGTTGCATCCTGACCTGCATACAGGTTTCTCAAGAGGCAGGTCAGGTGGCCTGGTATTCCCATCTCTTTCAGAATTTTCCACAGTTTATTGTGATCCACACAGTCAACGGCTTTGTCATAGTCAATAGAGCAGAAACAGATGTTTTTCTGGAACTCTCTTGCTTTTTAAGTGTTAAGTGACATAGTGTTAAGAGTTATTTAATTCCAAAATCAACTAAACAATTAAAATAATAATATGATTTGTGATTTTCTCTGCACTAAATAAATTTTGAAAAAAGATACACAGATTAAAGAAATTACAGTTGCCTAATCTTAGGAAAGGAGAGCAATAAAGTAATTTCTGATTCTAGGACAGGATGTTAAAGGCTTTACTAAAGAAATTATCAATCACTGATCTCCAAACAATTAAGAAAATAGAAAAAACAAACACTTTAGACTGAAATTGAAAGTATAAAGTAAAAACATAAGTATAAAGCATATGGCCAAATCATAAAAACAGTAATTTTAAAAGAGAATATATAGTCACCTTTTCTTCAGGTCTTTAAGTACTCATTCAACAGAATGATAAGCAGAAGATGGAGATAGATACATCCCTTCTTAGAGAAACCAATAATATTGACCAAATCAGCAATTTTTAAACTTTCTGGTGGTAGACTTCTATAACTTTTACAAATTTAAAAATTACTGAGGATTTGTATTGGGAAATTGGGATTGACATATACACACCACTCTACATACAATAGATAACTATAATAATAAGGACTGACTTTATAACACAGAGAACTCTACTGAAGACTCTGCAATGACCTTTATAGGAAAGGAATCTAAAAATGACTAGATACATGTATATGAATAACTGACTCACTCTGCTGTAAAGCAGAAACTAACAGAACACTATAAATCAACTATACACCAATAAAAATTTTTAAAAAAGATCTCTAAGAGCCTTTGTTTATATGAGTTATATATGTAAAGATATTCATATTGAAAATTAATATAAATTTATCCATTAAAAATAAACTCACTGTATATTTGACATTCCTAATATCTTAAAATGAAAAATAACTACATTTTTAAAAAAAATTAAGTGAACACAATGGCATTGTTTTACATGTTTACAAATCTATTTTAATATTTGGGTAATAGAAGACAGATTCTCATACTATTAAATCAGTTATGATATGTTTCGTTTGGGTTGAAACATATGAAGAAAATTCAGCCTTATATAATTAGAAAAGAGAGAAATGTTTTAAAATAGCCTTTTCAGATAAGTGTGAATATTCATATTTGATACGAAAAACTCAACAAGTGGTCATTTCTTACAGATTACCTGCAGTATAAAATCTGAAATCTTATCAATGAACTTGTGCACTGTTTAAAAATCTACTAGTTTACCTTACATTTTGAATAAATCTTTTACCCATGCAAAACTGCAAAAAATCATGTACTTATCTTCTAAAAAATACTAATTCACTAGGTTATACAGATCTTCTAGATTCTGTCACATTTCCTCATACAGTATTTTAAAAACTCATGTTAATTTATATCACTGCCAATCTCATTTAGAAAAGTCCCTACGTACTGGGAAGCTGTCAAACTTAAGGCAGTAAATATGTTTTCAAAATTCCAATACTCACTGGCAAGCTCAATCATCTTTTGTTTTTGTTATTGGTTTAAAATGTTTTCATGAAAAAATAAGCACCAACATTTCAACTCACACCTCACACAACAGTACAAGTGTTCCCCCTCAAAGCTACTAGCATAGAAGGGTAGAAGTACTTTATGCGCTCTTCTCATTTAGACTACTAAAACGATGTGTACTCAAGGATGAAGATTGATTAACGTTAGCAATTCTACTGTTTCATCGAGGACAGTTTAAGTAAAACTGGCTTTTTTTTTTTTTAAACAGCAAGTGGCTGGCAGGGAGGAATACAGTAATTACTAGTAAGGTTCGGTGCCACTGCCTTGACTCATCTAAAAGCATCGGCAGTTTTATCCTCCATTTTTTGCACTATCACCACAAATGTCAACACAGTGAAAAAGGCAAATAACATCTTAAAATTAGTATAAAAATAGTTTTGATCTACTTTACCTCCTTGAAAGTATCTCAGGATCTACAAGTCCCTAGAACGCACTTTAAGACTCACTAGATTAGATATGAAAACAACCTAAATGTCTGTTGACAGATGAATAGATAAAAAAGATGCGGTACATATATACAATGAAATATTTACTAGTCAGCCATAAAAAAAGAATGAAACAAAGCTCCTGAAGCAACATGGATGGACATAGAGATTACCATACTAAATGAAGTAAGTCAGAAAGACAAAGACAAATACCACATGATATTACTTATATGTGGAATCTAAAATGTGACACAAATCAACCTAAATATGAAACAGAAACAAAATCAAGGACACAGAGAACAGACGGGTGGTTACCAAGGGGAAGGGGGGTGGGATAGGGCAGGAGTGAGAGTTTGAGATTAGCAGATACAAATGGATATATATAGAATGGATAAACAACAAGGTCCCACTGTACAGAACAGGGAACTATAATCAACATCCTGTGATAAACTATAATGGAGAAGACATGAAAAAGAATATATGTATATGTATAACTGAATCACTTTACTGTACAGAAATTTATACAGCATTGAAAATCAGCTACATTTGAATAAAACTTAAAAAGACTCACTGGATTAGATAAGTCTCTTAAAGTTTTCCAATTTTATAAAGTATATTTTAAATTATACTATAAGTGATTAAAAAGTATTTTGCTACTTGAGTTCTTTTATGTTAAAATAGACATATTACCTTAGTAATAACATTCAAAACCATTTTACTGTAATATTCTAAGAAAGTTTTAATTAATCACATAACAAGACCTGATATTAAATATTAGTTAGTGTTCAATATTCAGAAACTAAAGCAACAGTTTCATAATCTCACTGAAAATGTTCAAATCAAAAACAAAGACTGAATAGACTAAGTAATCAAGAGTTAATCTACTTAAAGCATTACTGTCTAGCAGTGTATTTGTAATATTTACAATCTAGTTAAAGAGACAAGTTTAATAACAACTGGATTATTTAAAATCTAAGTTATAGTAATTTCTGAGAACAAAGAATACTGCAGGTCAGAACAGTTGGTAATGAATTCATAAAAAGGAAGAAATCAAGTGAGGACTTAAAGGGCAGGGAATTAGAGAAGAAACAAGACATTTCAGAATCAGGGATTAACAATAAAGCTAAGGGGGTGGCATTTTTAAAAGTGGGAAAAGCAAGAGGGAAGGCAACCAGTCTGACTGATACGATCATGTTGGAGAATAATGAGAGATTAGGCTGACTCACTAGAATGAGGGCAAAGAAAAAATAATGCTTTAGAAGTCAAGTAAAATAAGGCAAATAATAGTGTACTGCTACAGTTTTCTTATGACAAAACATTGAAAAGGATAAACTTTTAGCAAGATGAACCTGAACATGAGACTTGAAGAGGAAAAGACTTGCAAAAGGAACATTCAGGAGTCAAGTACTTTCAGTATTGGAAGAAGGGGTTGATAAGAGTAAATACAGTTTTAGGCAACAGAAATGGAAAGATGTGAACCCAACAGGTAAGACAGAGTAAACTTTGCATTAGTAACAGGTTAAGTAAAGGAGATGAGTTAGTCAAGGATAATCTGAAGATATTTAGGGTTAAAATTTGAGAAATAATAAAACTATATGCTGCTGCTGCTGCTACTGCTGCTGCTAAGTCGCTTCAGTCGTGTCCGACTCTGTGCGACCCCACAGACGGCAGCCCACCAGGCTCCCCTGTCCCTGGGACTCTCCAGGCAAGAACACCGGAGTGGGTTGCCATTTCCCTCTCCATTGCATGAAAGTGAAAAGTGAACGTGAAGTTGCTCAGTCGTGTCCGACTCTTAGCGACCCCATGGACCACAGCCCACCAGGCTCCTCCGTCCATGGGATTTCCCAGGCAAGAGTACTGGAGTGGGGTGCCATAAACTATATGCTGCTGCTGCTGCTGCTAAGTCGCTTCAGTCGTGTCTGACTCTGTGCGACCCCATAGACGGCATTCCACCAGGCTCTGCCGTCCCTGGGATTTTCCAGGCAAGAACACTGGAGTGGGTTGCCATTTCCTTCTCCAAAACTATATGCTAGGCATCATGAAACATAACACATTAATTTAATTACATAAGCTTAATATGTATCTATTTTACAGACAAGGAAACTGAAATCCAGAGTAACTAATTTGTCTTGCTAATAAGTGTTTTACGCTTCCAGGGGGTGCTAGTGGTAATGCCAATGCAGGAGACGAAAGAGATGTGGGTTCAATCCCTGGGTCAAGAAGATACCCTGGAGAAGGCCACGACAACCCAGTCCAGTATTTTTGCCTGGAGAATCCCATGGAAAGAGGAGCCTGGTGGGCTACAGTCCATTGGGTCACGGAGAGTCGGACACAACTGAAGTGACTTAGCACAATAAGTGTTTTAGGCACTCCTGACATATAGGCTTATCTGACTATAGAGATAAGAGGACATCACAGTGTTGAAAGCCTACAGACTATAGTTATCTGCCTACATAGGCAGTTAGCTTTGCCATTTATATGCTGCAGAGTTCTGATAAGTTGTTCAATCTTTCTGAGCTTCAGTTTTCTCACTTCTGAAATGCAGATGATAAATTACCTTATAGAGCTACAATGAGAATTAAATGAGACAAGGCACGTAGAGCAGTTAATAGTGCCTAGAAAACAGTAAGCCCTCAACATGTTTGCCATTATTTTATTGGTATATGTCAGTGTAATTAACATAGGGAAGATCCATTTTGGAAAGAAAAAATGTAAAATTTCAAACAAGATTAGGTGGAGGTGGCTTCTAAGTGGGTTATTTTTAGAGAAATGAAAATAAGAGATAAATGAAAAATGGAGAGGTAATAGAAATCTCTCTTTTTAAATCAAGAAACACCCATTTTATTTTTAAGAGGTTACAAAAATACCTACTTGATAATCACAGGCCTGAATAAACTAAGTTATTCATGGAATTTTTCTCATTCACAAATCTTGATCATAAAGATAGTATCTGTGCAATGCCTTTTAGAAAGGTTCTATTTACTTTGTGTAAGATACTATGCTAGATGCTAGAAGTACAAAGAAAGTCCTTTTAAAAAGCTGTAATTTAGGTAGGCAAAGAGTAGGTTTACAAAATTACAAAACCAATGGGATAGTGTATACCACACAAGTAATACAAACAAAAAAGAACCATAGAGGTTCAAAAGAAGACTGAGGTTCCTATGGGTTGTGACAGGCTAAGACAGATCAAGAGTGCCTAGCACCTTGTTGTTAAGTCTCTTTAGCCCACCAGGCTTATTTGTCCATGGAATTCTCCAGGCAAGAATACTGGAGTGAGTTGCCATTTCCTTCTCCAAGTGATCTTCCCGACGCAGGGATCTAACCCGCATCTCCCACATTAGCAGGCAGATTCTTTACCACTGAGCCACCCGAGAAGCCCAGGACACTGAAGGAAGGCTAAAATGTAGGTAAGAAAGAGAAGGCTGAGTGAGAGGAGTGATACTCCCGGGCAACCGCATTATGAACATGGCAGACAGAACACCCATGGCATGAATCAGGGATACCAGAAAGAGCAGCTTAATTTGAACGACAAATTTGTATAAAAAGAAATAGAAAAAGGATTGAAAAGCTTTTTGTCAAGTTCTAAAGTACTCAGAATGCTAATTTAAGAATTGTATTTCACTGCATAAGCAAATAAATGTTTCTTTCTCTTCTACCACCAGACTTCCATAGTTGCACAATCTACTACTAAAGACTAAATTTATTTTGGAACTACTTTTCTATCCTTTGCTTCTTTCATCTTATAAGTTAGCAAATATCAAATTTAATTCCCATGTAATTAAGAATTCACATACTGCTATCACTAATGCTTTCTTCCTAAAGAGATTTTTTTTTAAGTCTCTTAGTATTGATATTTTCAGTTTCAAGAAAATGTTTTACTTTTAGAAAAGTCTTTTCAAGTAACTGAACCTTTTAAAAGAAGGAAACTCAAATCTGATCAAGACTAGGTAAGGCAAACACATCAGTTTTTCAACTTAAATTGCCTTGGACATCATTCCCTGCAATTTTTTGATAGATAACAAGTACTCTTCTAGAACTGAAACACTGTAAATTAAAATACTACACTGTTATAAAGAATTCATACTATGAAACATACTGAGGATCAAAATGTATTTACAGTAAGAAGAATATGTGAACTAACCTCACAAATGAAACACATAATAAAAAATCATACTTAATAATTTAGGCATATTCAGTGTTACAAAGTTTAGTTCACTGTAATACCACATAACATGCACATATATATGCATGTATTCTCAAAGACAAGAGTTTTTTTTTCCCTTTCTCTAATCTGTTACCAATTGGTTTACAGTAATACTTACCCTAATATTCTATTCATTCCATGTCTAGCAGCATAGTGTAATGGAGTATTGTGCTGGTAGGGCTCCCCATAAGATGTATTTGGATCAAGGGATTCTTTTAGCTGAGGGTTGCTTTCATATATTTGGCAGGCCAGGTTTTCATCACCATTGATGAGTGCTTTACGGAATTTGGTGGTTGAACTTCCCATGTTTTGTTTTGCTTTTTTCTGATAGGCAATGGCACTTTTTTCCTTCACCCTTCAGCCACTTCTTAAATGCTTCTGCAACATGTTTCACATTCTAATGGAGGAAAAAATATTAGATTGTAAAACCAATAATTATGAAGCAGTATCCTAAGGAAAAAATACCACAATTAGGAATACTAATAAAATCTAGGAAGCATATGTAAGGGTAAGAATTATATTATGTTTTACCAAATTTATCTTAATAGCCAAAAAAACTCAAATGTTTAATATTGCCCATATTAACTTCTTAAACTGTAATATTTTCCCATACAGAAAGTGATGGTTTCACAGGCTGTACTTTATACTATAAAGTTACCTATATACATGGTCTTTTCAATTTTCTCCTTCACAGAGGCAGGAGCTTGATTAAAATTTATGGTTGAATACACTTAAATTCTTGTATAAATTACGTATAAATATGATTCAGCCAATTTCTAGGATAATGAAAAATGTAGGAAATTTTGCTCATATAAGAACTCCAGAATATGTTAAATTATAACAGTTCTGTTCCATTCCAATAAATGTTTCTGAATCTAGTCTTCAGCCATTATCAAAATCAGTCATAAAGGAAACAGCCTATGCAAAGGAAGGTTTGAAACAAAAAGTTTATTCAATTGGTAAGTACCTCTGCTGCTGCTAAGTCGCTTCAGTCGTGTCCGACTGTGCGACCCCATAGACGGCAGCCCACCAGGCTCCCCTGTTCCTGGGATTCTCCAGGCAAGAACACTGGAGTGGGTTGTCATTTCCTTCTCCAATGCATGAAAGTGAAAAGTGAAAGTGAAGTCGCTCAGTTGTGTCCAACTCTTAGCGACCCCATGGACTGAAGCCTGCCAGGCTCCTCCATCCATGGGATTTTCCAGGCAAGAGTACTGGAGTGGGTTGCCATTGCCTTCTCCAGGTGAGTACCTCTAGTGTTGTGCTAATAGAACATAAAACTGAAAATAGGTTGTGGCCAGACTAAGAAATGTATACTTTAACCGGTAAAGAATGGATGAAAGTGAAAGTGAAAATCACTCAAAGAATAAGAAATATGTCTTTCCCTATTTTCCTGATTATCTTTTAATTGTGAAGGGCTCCATAATTTTTGCTTTTAATAAGAAAGAAATATGTCTTTCTTATTCTTTATTTTTTTGTGGATATAAGGTAACACTTCAATAGTATTGTGACATTTAAACTATATCTCCAATTGTGTTAATTAATGTTTGCACTCAGAGATTTTTGTTTACAATGAACTATTATGGCTCAAATTTTAAAAATCTATTATAGTAAGAGGGTTAAGCTCAAGGGTCATATGTTAGGGAGGTAGAGGTGCATAGAACCAGCTGCTACAACAAGTAACCTTACAAGGGAGTGTAAGATTCCTCAATAGACTCTTTCAGTTTGACATTGTATTTCTAAAGGTTACCTTTAGTACCAGTTAAATTAAGAGTAGGAGCCAGTTATTTTGTTGAGGCCAACCTTCAGCCCGTAAAAATGACTTTAAAAAGTTTACTTTTGTAGTAAAAGATAACATATTAGGAGACAGATATTTATTTTTGAAAAACTTCATCTTCTATAAAGGATTTCTGGGAGTAGTTTATTAATTTAAGTGCACTTGAGTTTTTGAGGCAGTTTATTAACCTATGAATGAGGAAACTGAGAGACATGCATTGAATCATAGAAACAGAAAGGACTATATTTAAATCACATCAGCCTATCTTTCCAAATTTAAAACTAAAAGCTTTTGAACATTCACGGGTTGTTGCTTGCCTTCATCATTATCTTATTGCTCTTGTCCAAGTCTAATGCTTCAGTAAGACTGAAATTTATACTACAGAATGTACAGTCAGTTTACAGTACCTCTAAACAAAGTAAGGTTTAGTGCAGGTATCAGCAAACTTTTCCCATAAAAGACCAGATAGTAAAGTATCTACTTGTTTGTCATATGGCTCCCTGAGTCATATGATCTCTGTTGTAAGTACTCAACTCGGCTGTTACAGCTTGACAGCCACAGGCAATATCTAATCGGAGAATAGCTGTGGTTATGTTCTATAAACTTCATTTACAAAAGTAAGATCTGAGATGTGGTCCATGAGCTGTAGGTTGACAGCCAACCCCTGATGTGGTAGAAGGAAAACAGCTGGTTTGGAATCCCACATCTACTTCTTAGTACTAATAACACAACTCATTTAACCTCTCTGTACCTTAATTTTTTCTTATGTAAAAAAGAGATAAGGCCACCTACCCTGCAGAATTGTCAAGATTACCTAGGTTAAGTATGTAATACAGTAGTAGCATAGTAGGTACTCAATAAGTTTTATCTCCCTTCTCCTATCTGCAAGCCATTGGTTAAGAGTTGCTGCCTTTAAAGAACTCAATACTCAAATTCTTTTCAAAAGACAGTGAAACCTTAAGAAAAATGTCACCTACTCTATGTTTTACATCAGAACTGATAGGTATCTGGTAGTCTAAACTTCATCATTTATTAGGGGTCTGACCTTTGACAAGATAAAAACTATATATTTTTTTCAACACTCTTCTGAATCAAAGTTAACTCCTCTTTCACTAATTTTCTAGGTCACTGCCAGCATTAACAAAGGTCTCTCCAGTGTAACTGCACTTATAAATACTAAGTGAAAGGCATACAAAATTTAGTACAAAGCCAGAGCAGGAGACAGAATCTCACACTGGAGGTACATGGAAAACACACACATACACACATAGACATATATAAGGCAGGGAGCAGGAGGTCTTACTCCAAAATGTTGCTACAAATGCAATATAGTTAAGTTATTTGGGAATTAGCTTGCCTAACTGCATATTAAATTGAAGTCAAGTGTGGCTTTAATCTTGGTGGCTTCCTGCAAGAAGTTCATGAACATCAGCAGTCTACAGAAAAAACTTGTGGGTATTAGAAAATACTACCAAAATGACCTGAGCTGAGAAAAACCTTTTAACCAAGACAGCAGCTTCCCTGTAAGATGTATTCCAGAAATAAAATGTCCAGACAAACATGAACGTATTATCCTGACAGCTCTAGAAAACTCGTCGCGGCAGTCTGGCTGTCTGAGTTTTCTGAGCAACCAAGGCAAGAGGTAATCCAACGAATTCTGGCTGCTGCTGGATACCATTTATATCTATACAGCTTTCACTGTATGGAAAAGGATGCTGCAGTTAGGAAAGAAAGATGTGAAAACAGCTGCAAAGGGCAGCAACTGAGTGCCTCTTTTTGCCAAACTGGCAGATGAATACTGAAAATAGCTAGCATGAGGTCCACGGGTGGAAAGCTGTTCAAACATGGGATACAACCACTGTATGCAGCATCACCCTTAGAATTATTCTATTTCCTATTAAAACACAATTATCTGCAATGATCAGAGAACTCTAAGTTCTAAACTCCCTGCTAGTAATATTTTCAAGTAGCTAAAATTTTTCATAGACAGTATTCAGCTTTCAGACACTTGACTTTACAACCACTGTAAATATGTAGTGCTCAAATGAATATTTTGGGCTCTAATGTTAAGATAATGTCAGTGAAGAGCTCAATTTTAGCAACTTTGGCATATCTGGTTATTTAACAGTGTTTGCTTTCACAATTTTTAAATACTATATTGTCCTTATTTCCTGAACATAGGTAAAAATGTTAAATTGGAAGCATTTTATTGTGGTGTGAAGAAATCAAAGTCTTAAAAGTCGATGCAACGGAAAAAAAGAATTACTTATCTCAAACTGGGGCTGCCTAAACTTAAATCAACTGTATATTCAATTAAAAAAAGACACAAATGTAACGCACCATTTACAAAACGTTAGAAATTTGTAAACAAATATTATTTTAAGAAGTAATAATTATGAGATGAAAACAAGATGGTGGAATAGAAAGACTTGAGCTCACCTCATCTGCAACTTACCAAAAAAGATACTGTAGTTCCAAAGACAAAGAAAAAGCCACAATGAGATGGTAGGAGGGGCAAATTCGTAATATAATCAAATCACAACTTGCAAACTGGAAAACAATTATATCATGAAGTTCTCCTACAGAAGAGAAAGTTCTGAACCCCATGTCAGGCACCCCCATCCGGGAAGGACTCATACAAGGATTCATGTGCATTAGGATCTAGGGGAAAGTAGTGACTCCACAGGACCCTGGGCCAGACCTACTTACAGGTCTTGAAAGGTCTCCTGAAGAAATGGGGGTTGGCTGTAGCACACTGCAGGGACAAGGACAGCAGTGGCAGAGGCCCCAGGCTATGGTCATGGGGGAGCGCTCTACTGCAGGTCACCATTCTGGCACTGAAACCTTGTCTCACCTGTAGGCTCCAGTGGTGGGATACCTCAGGCCGGAAAATCAACATGGTGGGAGCACAGCTCTACCCAACAGCTGACAGGGTGCCTAAAGTCATCCTGAGCCCACAACTGCCTCTAAACACATCCCTTGACAGAGCCTTGATAACCAGAGGGACAAGGCCCAGCTCCACTCACGAGGGGTCAGGCACCAGTCCCTCTTACTAGGAAGTGGGCACAAGTCCCTGAACCAATCTCATCCACCAGGGGGCACATAATCCAGTAATCACTCAAAGGTGTTGAAAACCTAGAGCCACACAGAAACCTGCAAATGGCTATTTTCTGTTGTTGTTTAATCGCTCAGTCGTATCCAACTCTTTGCAACCCCATGCATTGTAGCCTGCCAGGCTCCTCTGTCCATGTGATTTTCCAGGCAACAATACTAGAGTGGGCTGCTATTTCCTTCTCCAGGTGATTTTCCTGACCCAGGAATGGAACCCTGTCTCCTGCACTGCAGGCTGATTCGTTACTGTTGAGCAACCAGGGGAGCCCAGTGGATGTCTACGGCAGCTCTATTCATAACTACCAAAACTTGGGAGCAAATAAGACGCTCTTAAGTAAGTAAATGAATACATTAACTGTGGTACATCCAGACAATGGAATAGAATTCAGCACTATAATGGAATGAGCTATCAAATCATGAAAACACATGAGTAACCTTAATTGTACATTAGTAAGAAAGAGAAGCCAATCTGAAAAGGCTACAGACTACAAGATTCCAACTACATGACATTCTGGAAAAAGATAAAACTATCCACAATTTTAAAAAGATGAGTGATCACCAGGGCTGGGGGCAAGGGAAGGCTGAATAGAGGGAGAACAGTGAATTTTTAGGGTATTGAAAGTATGCTGTATGATATTCTAATGATGGATGTATATTATTAATACATTTGTCCAAATCTACAGAATGTTAAACACTAAGAGTGAATCCAAAGGTACACTGGATTTTGAGTGATTCTATCATGTTAATGTAGGTTCATCAGCTTAACAAACGGAACATTCTGGTGAGTAATACTGATAATGGAGGAGGCCATACATACATGGGGTTAGGGGATATGTGGGAAATCTCAGTGCCTTCCTTTTAATTTTGCTGTGAACCTATACAGCCCTAAAAAAGAGACTGTTAAAATAAAAAAAGACTTGAATCCTAATCTTTATGTAACCTCTGGGCCTTTGCTTCCTTGACAATATAATGAACATGAGTTACTATGAAAAATAAAACTGAAAGTATTTAGCACAGTGACTAATAAAGAAGGCATTTCATAAATCTGTGTACTTTCCCCTGGGTATGTGTGTATGTGTGTGTGTTTTTCCCAGAAGCCATTTCATACTTACTTATTGGTTCAGAACTTTAGGACAGTTGAAAGAGCTAGAAATTTAACCACCAAATAGGCTGTAAATGACCGTCCAAATCTAAGTTGTGAGAAACCATCCAAATAATATTTTATCATTATGTACTTATAATTCATTTCTGAATAGTGCTGGAAACTAAAATTACTTAAGTGAGCCAATATACATGCATTAAAAAGAAACAAACAGAAAAGACAAGGAAATATATGCCAAGGACACAGGATAAATTTATGTTAGTCTTTTATGACAACTAAATTAAGGAATGTAAATAACATTAGATGAGATTTCTAAAATTCATAGGGAACTCACAGTACAATCAATCCACATTCACTGCTGGTATGCTTGTGTGATATAGTTTCCGTAATGAAGGGATATTTTACCTCATTTGAAAAATGTTAGGTTAAAATTAGTTCATTTTAAACCAAAATTTTCATCAGTGCAGTTCAGTCACTCAGTCGTGTCTGACTCTTTGTGACCCCATGGACTGCAGCACGCTGGGCTTCCCTGTCCATCACCAACTCCTGGAGTTTACTCAAACTCATGTCCATCACCTTCGGTGATGCCTTCTAACCATCTCATCCTCGGTCGTCCCCTTCTCCTCCAGCCTTCAATCTTTCCCAGCATCAGGGTCTTTTCCAGTCAGTCAGTTCTTTGCATCAGGTGGCCAAAGTACTTATACATATTTATAAGTATACTTTTACAAAAATAATGACATATATACTTATATTATTTAATATTGTTAAAAAGGTTTATTCCCCACCATCAAGATCCTAATTTTAATTTAGGGTGTTCTGCCCACAGGAAATTCAAGACTAAGAGGAAATCAATTCTTTTTATACAAACTAATGTTCTCTCAAGGTTTTCCTATTAAAAATGAGCTTAAAACCTCACAATGATTCTTATAATTTACAATGTTATTAATTTAAGAAAGCTCTAGGGAAAATTTTAAAAATTAGATGAAACAGTAACACTGAAAGTATGTGAGTACCTAAAGTCTATGACTTTAAACAGTATATTCTAAATATACATCACTCGTATTAGAATTATGCTATACATAAATGATTCTTTTAATTGTTAATATTATAGTTTTTATTTACTTTGTTGGGTGTAAGTGGTAAGTATGATACTGTACGGTCTTTCTAACTTCTGAAACTATGTATGCATGTTAAAAAGTGAATCAAATTCCAATTTTTGGAGTTTTAGATTTTGTAACATTTACAGATAAACACCTAATCTCTCAGTATTGGAAAGTTATTAGCACCACGTATTATAGAACCATTTGAAGAGAAGTGGAGAAAACAAAAGAAAGGAAGCTGCCAATTTTCTTCTTCTGTCTGTCTCACAATAAGCTACCTGAAGATTATCAACAGGGAAGAGGATGAATGACTGATAATCTCTGATGTCACCACCCTACTTATATATTCAAGTGAGAGGGAAACCCAGGTGGGTAACAATGCTTAGATCTTCCTTGCTGATCATCCTCTAGATACAAGTGAGATAAATAAAAACATCATTGCTTTTCTATTTCCCAAATATAAAATGGATCCTTTTCCAAAAATTTTATTTTCAGTTCCTTGTATGGAACTTAAAACCTAATTTTAGAAATAATTTTAAACTGCTTCATTTTATTTCTAGAGCATATCTAAAGAAGGTTATTTCAATGCATGAAAATCATAAAATAAGTGTTCATAACTCAAGAAATAACAGAATTTACAATCACCTCAAAAAAGAAAAATAACTAGAAATACTTATAATGCAATAAATGAATTACACTTCAAAATAAAATCAGAGTTTTAAGTCTTAAAAAAATCTTTTCAATATCTCTTATCATAAACTAGTCAAATATTCTTTTAACTTTCAATTTAAGAGGAGAACATATGTCTACTTGATTCTAAAATATATGAAGGAAAATTATTCTAATACTCAAACACACAAGTAGCTCAACTGCTTTTAAATTTTCAATTTCCAGGAAACTATGAACAAATGTTTCTCTATTTAGGTTCCAATTAAGTAAATTATGGTAAATCCATTCAACAGAATGCTAGGATACATTAATTAGAATCATTTTTATAATTTTATTTTCTGTGGAAAAAAGCTTTTACCATAAATAAATGTTACATATACTATCATTACCACTTAAAAAATATATATTCATAGAAAAAGACTAAGGAAATATATGCTATGCTAAGTCACTTCAGTTGTGTCCGACTCTGTGTGACCCCATAGACGGCAGCCCACCAGGCTCTGCCATCCCTGGGATTCTCCAGGCAAGAATACTGGAGTGGGTTGCCATTGCCTTCTCCAGTGCATGAACGGGAAAAGTCAAAGTGAAGTCGCTCAGTCGTGTCCGACTCTTAGCGACCCCATGGACTGCAGCCTACCAGGCTCCTCCGTCCATGGGATTTTCCAGGCAAGAGTACTGGAGTGGGGTGCCATTGCCTTCTCCAAAGGAAATATATATTACCCTATAAACTCTGAAGGGAAGAACTATGCCAACTGTACCTGGAATTCTTCCTCTATTGTTATTGGCATTAAAAAAAAGTTTTTAAAATAGATCTAATAACAATGGACCTAAAAGGGAGAACGTGACAAGAATACAGTAACAGTAGGATTTTAACACTCCACTTACCATCAATGGATACATGATCCAAACAGACAACCAACTAGGAAACAATGGCATTACATAACAAACTAGACCAGTTGTACTTAACAGTTACAAAATATTCCATCTAAAATCAGCAAGATACATATTCAAATTCACATGGAATGCTCTCCAGTATAGGTCACATGCTAGGTCATCAGGCAAGTCCCAACGAATTTAAAAGGACAGAAATTATATCAAGCATCTGATCTCAAAGGTATAAAACCAGAAATCAAATACAGGAATAAAAATGGGAAAAACAAAAACACATAGAGACTACACACCTCAAAAAAACAAGAAAAATCTCAAATAAACAACCAACTATCACGTAAAGGAATTAGAAAAAGAACAAACAAAACTGAAAGTCAGCAGAAGGAAAGAAACAGTAAAGTTCAGAGACAAAAAAAAAAAAAAAACTAGAGAAACCCTCTACCCAGAAAAGAAAAGATCAATGAACTAAGGAGTTCTTTTTCTTTTTTAAAGATAAAATTATTAAGCCTTTACACAGGCTCATTAAGAAAAGACAGAGGACCAAATATCAAAATAATAGCTGAAAGAGGAGAAATTACAACCAATATCACAGAAACATAAACAATCATAAGGGAATACTAGGAAGAGTTACATGCCAACAAATTCAGCAACCTAGAAGAAATGGATAAATCCCTGGAAACATACAATCTCGCAAAACTGAATCAGGAAGAATAGATAATTTGAATAGACTGATACTAGTATTAAAACTGAATCAGTAACCAAAAACCTCCCAACAAAGAAAAGTCCAGAACCAGACAGCTTCCCAGGTGAATTCTACCAAACATATAAACAAAGTTAATACCTAGCCTTCTCAAATTATTCGGAAAACTGAAGAGGAGGTCACACTCCCAAATCCATTCTACAAGTCCACCACTACAGATATCAAAACCAGACAAAGACACTATGAAAAAGAAAATTATTTCAATATCCTTGATGAATATACATGCAAAAATCATAAACAAAGAATTAGCAAACCAAATTCAACAATATACAAAAAGGACCATAAATCATGGTCAAGTGGGATTCATTTCGGGGATGTAAAGATGGTTCAATACCTACAAATCAACCAAAGGGATATACCACGGTAACAAAACAAACAAAAAAAATCATATGATCAACTCAACAGGTACAGACAGACCACCTGACAAAACTCAACTTCTATTCATGAGAAAAACCCTCAACAAAGTTGGCAATGAGGGAAAATATCTCAACATAACAAAGTCCATTTGTAACAAACCCACATCTAATTGATATTAAACGGCAGAAGAGCAAGTAAAAAAACAATCTCAGTGACCGCTGCATCAAAAAGAATGAAATACTTAGAAATAAACACATCAAGAAGGAAAAAACCTACACTTTGAAAACTATAAGAAGTTGATTTAAAAAACTGAAGATAATACAAATAAATGGAAAGGCATTCCATGTTCATGGACTGGAAAGATTAAATGTCCATAAACCTAAAGCAATCCTTATCAAAACACCCTTGACAATTTCCACAAAAGTAGAACAAAAAACTCTAAAATTTGGTGGTACAGAAACACTAAAGGCCCCAAGTAGTCAAAGTAATCTTGAGAAAAAAAAGCAAACGTGGAGGTATCACACTCCCTTAACTTCAGGATATAATACAATACTACAGTAAAAAAAAAAAAAAAATGTAAGGTTCAGTTCAGTCGAACAGTTGTGTCTGACTCCTTGCAACCCCATGGAAAGCAGCACACCAGGCCTCTCTGTCCATCACCAACTCCCAGAGTTTACTCAAACTCATGTCCAACAAGTCAGTGATGCCATCCAACAATCTCATCCTCCGTTGTCCCTTTCTCCTCCAGCCTTCAATCTTTCCCAGCATCAGGGTCTTTTGAAATGAGACAGTTCTTTCCATCAGGTGGCGAAAGTATTGGAGTTTCAGCTTCAACGTCAGTCCTTCCAATGAATATTCAGGACGGACTGGTTGGATCTCCTTGAAGTCCAAGGGACTCTCAAGAGTCTTCTCCAACACCACAGTTCAAAAGCATCAATTCTTCGGCACTCAACTTTCTTTATAATGCAATTCTCACATCCACACATGACTACTGGAAAAGTCATAGCTTTGACTAGATGGACCTTTGTTGGCAAAGTAATGTCTCTGCTTTTTAATACGCTGTCTAGGTTGGTCATAGCTTTTCTTCCAAGGAGTAAGCATCTTTTAATTTCATGGCTGCAATCACCATATGCAGTGATTTTGGAGCCCCCCAAAATAAAGTCTGTCACTGTTTCCACTCTTTCCCCATCTATTTCCCATGAAGTGATGGGACCAGATGCCATGATCTTAGTTTTCTGAATGCTGAGCTTTAAGCCAACATTTTCACTCTCCTCTTTCACTTTCATCAAGAGGATCTTTAGTTCTCCTTCACTTTCTGACATAAGGGTAGTGTCATCAGCATATCTGAGGTTATTGGCATTTCTCCTGGCAATCTTGATTCCAGCTTGTGCTTCCTCCAGCCCAGCATTTCTCATGATGTACTCTGCATATAAGTTAAAAGAACAGGGTGACAATATACAGCCTTGACGTACTCCTTTTCCTATTTGGAACCAGTCTATTGTTCCATGTCCAGTTCTATCTGTTGCTTCCCGATCTGCATACAGGTTTCTCAAGACACAAGTCAGGTGGTCTGGTATTCCCATCTCTTGAAGAATTTTCCACAGTTTATTGTCATCCACACAGTCAAAGGCTTTGGCAGAGTCAATCAAGCAGAAATAGATGTTATTCTGAAACTCTCTTGCTTTTTTGATGATCCAGCGGATGTTAGCAATTTGATCTCTGGTTCCTCTGCCTTTTATAAAACCAGCTTGAACATCTGGAAGTTCACGGTTCATGTATAGCTGAATCCTGGCTTGGAGAATTTTAAGCATTACTTTACTAGCGTGTGATATGAGTGCAATTGTGTGGTAGTTTGAGCATTCTTTGGCATTGCCTTTCTTTGGGATTGGAATGAAAACTGACCGTTTCCAGTCCTGTGGCCACTGCTGAGTTTCCCAAATTTGCTGGCATTATTGAGTGCAACACTTTCACAGTATCATCTTTCAGGATTTGAAATAGCTCAACTGGAATTCCATCACCTCCACTAGCTTTGTTCGTAGTGATGCTTTCTAAGGCCCACTTGACTTCACATTCCAGGATGTCTGGCTCTAGGTGAGTGATGACACCACTGTGATTTTCTGGGTCGTGAAGATCTTTTTTGTACAGTTCTTCTGTGTACTCTTGCCACCTCTTCTTAACATCTTCTGCTTTTGTTAGGTCCATACCATTTCTTTCCTTTATCAAGCCCATCTTTGCATGAAATGTTCCCTTGGTATCTCTGATTTTCTTGAAGAGATCTGTAGTCTTTCCCATTCTATTGTTTTCCTCTATTTGTTTGCACTGATCACTGAAGAAGGCTTTCTTATCTCTCCTTGCTATTCTTTGGAACTGTGCATTCAGATGGGAATATCTTTCCTTTTCTCCTTTGCTTTTCACTTCTCTTCTTTTCCCAGCTATTTGTAAGGCCTCCTCAGAAAGCCACTTTGCTTTTTTGTATTTCTTTTTCTTGGAGATGGTCTTGATCCCTGTCTCCTGTACAATGTCATGAACTTCCGTCCATACTTCATCAGGCACTCTATCAGATCTAGTCCCTTAAATCTATTTCTCACTTACACTGTATAATTGTAAGGGATTTGATTTAGGTCATATCATTATGGTCTAGCCGTTTTCCCTACTTTCTTCAAATTTAAGTCTGAATTTGTCATTAAGGAGTTAATGATCTGAGCCACAGTCAGTTCCCGGTCTTATTTTTGCTGACTATATAGAGCTTCCCCATGTTTGGCTGCAAAGAATATAATCTATCTGATTTCCGTGTTGACCATCTGGTGATGTTCATGTGTAGAGTCTTCTCTTGTGTTGTTGGAAAAGGGTGTTTGCTATGACCAGTGCGTTCTCTTGGCAAAACTCTTATTAGCCTTTAACCTGCTTCATTCTGTACTCCAAGGCCAAATTTGCCTGTTACGCCAGTTGTTTCTTGACTTCCTACTTTTGCATTCTAATCCCCTATAATGAAAAGGACATCTTTTTTGGGTGTTAGTTTTAGAAGGTCTTGTAGGTCTTCATAGAACCATTCAACTTCAGCTTCTTCAGCATTACTGGTCAGGGCATAGACTTGGGAGTACCGTGATATTGAACGGCTTGCCTTGGAAAGAGAGATCATCCTGTCATTTTTGAGACTGCATCCAAGTACTACGTTTCAGACTCTCTTGTTGACTATGATGGCTACTCCATTTCTTCTAAGGGATTCTTGCCCACAGTAGTAGATATAATGGTCATCTGAGTTAAATTCACCCACTCCAGTCATTTTAATTCGCTGATTCCTAAAATGTCAATGTTCACTCTTGCCATCTTCTGTTTGATCGCTTCCAGTTTGCCTTGATTCTTGTACTTAACATTCCACGTTCCTATGCAATATTGCTCTTTCAGTATCAGACCTTGCTTCCATCACCAGTCACATCCACAACTGGGTGTCGTTTTTGCTTTGGCTCTGTCTCTTCATTCTTTCTGGAGGTATTTCTCCACTGATCTCCAGTAGCAATATTGGGCACCTTCCGACCTGGGGAGTTCATGTTTCAGTGTCCCTTTTTTTTGCCTTTTCATACTGTTCATGGGTTTTTCAAGGCAAGAATACTGAAGTAGTTTGCCATTCCCTTCTCCAGTGGACCATATATTGTCAGAACTCCCCACCATGACCTGTCCGTCTTGGGTGGTCCTACATGCATGGTCGTGAGGAGATACCACCTATCCGATGTCAGGAACAGCAGCCATGCTTCACTGGAGTGGTGGTGAGGAGATACCCCACGTCCAAGGTCAGAGAAACCCCAGTAAGATGGGAGGTGATGGAGCAGCTGTCCAAGGGCAAATGAGAAGGCCTAGCCCGATGGTAGGAGGGGTGAATTTGCATTTGAGTTGGACCCCATTCCCGCCAGAAATGCTCAGAGGCCTTGGGCAGGCCTTTTGCGTACCAGGACCCGGGGCCCCATGGAGACTGGGACAGAACTGTGTTTAAGCATCTCCTGTGGAGGTATGAGTTAGCGCTGGATTGCTGCTCTGGATGGAGCAGACCTGGGTATGGCATAAGCCCTCTTGGAGGAGGTCGCCATCTACCCCACCATAGAGCTGCCAGAGCTTACACAGGACTGGGAAGTAGACTCTTGGAGGGCACAGGTGCAACTCTGTGTGCACCAGGACCCAGGAGAGGGGAGTGGTGACCCCATGGGAGACTGACCCAGACTTGCCTGTGAGTGTCCGGGAGTCTCCAGCGGAGGCATGGGTCGGTGGTAACCTGCTGCAGGGCTGGGGGCACTGGGTGTGGCAGTGCATGCATAGGATCTTTTGAAGGAGGTCGCCATTGTCTTCATTACCTCCACCATAGTTTGGTCCCAGATAAATAGCAGGGAGGGAACACAACTCCACCCATCAACAGAAAATTGGATTAAAGATTTACTGAGCATGGTCCTGCCCATTAGAATAAGACCCAGTTTCCCCCTCAGTCAGTCTCTCCCATCAGGAAGCTTCCATAAGCCTCTTATCCTTCTCAGAGGGCAGACAGATTAAAAACCACAATCACAGAAAACTAACCAATCTAATCACATTGACCACAGCCTTGTCTAAACCTCCATGGGATTTTCCAAGCAAGACTACTGGAGTGGGTTGCCATTTCCTTCTCCAGGAGATCTTCCCAACCCAGGGATTGAACCGGGTCTCCCGCATTGTAGGCAGACACTTTACCATCTAAGCTACCAGGGAAATCCAGCATAAAAATCAGACACAGATCAATGGAAAAGAGTAGAGAGCCCAGAAAGAAACTCATGCACTTATTGTTAATTAACCTATGATAAAGAAAGCAAGAATATATAATGGGGAAACAACAACCTGGTCAAATAAGTAGTGTTAGGAAAACTGGACATATAAAAGAATGAAATCAGAATATTTTATTGCACCATATACAGGATAACTCAAAATGGATTAAAGGCCTGAAACTATAACCTAGAAGAAAATACACAATACACCCTTTGACATAAATCTTAACCATGTTTTTTTGAATCTGTCTTTTCAGGCAAGAGAAACAAAAGAAAAAACAAATGGGACCTAATTAAATGTACAGGCTTTTGGACAGCAAGGGAAACCATAAATAAAGCTAAAAGAGTACCCACCGGGTAAGAGAATATATTTACAAATGATATGTGTGATATGAGACTAATGTCCAAGATATATAAATAGCTAATAAAACTCAATAATGAAAAAACAATTAAAACATGGGCAGAAGACTTGAATAGACATCTTTCACAGAAGACATACAGATGGTCAACAGGTACATGAAAAGATGCTTAACATGACTAAACATCAGGGAAATGCAAGTCAAAATTACAGTGAGATATCATCTCACACATTTTGGAATGGTTATCATCAAAAAGACAAGAAATAATAAATGCTGGTGAGGCTGGAAGAAAGGGAACCCTAGCTCACTTGTTGGTGGAAATGTAAATTGGTACATCCACTATGGAAAACAGAATGAAGGTTCCTCAAAAGATTAAATACAGACTACCATATGATGCAACAATTTGAAACTTGGGTATATATCTAAAGAAAATGGACACATTAATTTCAAAAGATATATGTACTCCAATTTCACAGCAGCATTATTTATAACAGCCAAGATAGAGAAGCAACCAAAAGTGTCCATCAACAAATCAATGGATAAAGAAGATGTAATAAATATATAATGGAATATTTATCAAAAAAAAAGAAATCTTGTCATTTGCAACAATGTGAATAGAATTGGGGGGTATTATGCTTAGTGAAGTTAGACAGAGAAAGACAAATACTGTGTTTTCAATTATATGTGGAATCCAAAAATTAAACAAATGCAGAGGGTGTGGAGAACAGGGAACCCTCTTACAGTGCTGGTGGGAACATAAATTGAAAGAGCCATATGGAGAATAGTACAGAAATTTCTTAAAAAACTAAAAACTACCATATGACCTGGCAATCCCACATCTGGGTATATAATTGGATAAAACCATTAATTCAGAAAAATGCATGCACGCCAGTGTTCACCAGGGCACTATTTACAACAGCTAGGACACGTGTGTGTTAGTCTCTTAGTCGTGCCTGACTCTTTGTGACCCCATGGACTAGAAACCACCAGGTTCCTCTGTCCATGGGATTCTCTGGGCAAGAATTATGGAGTGAGTTACCAGTTGCTTTTCCAGGGGGTCTTCCCGACCCAGGGATTGAACCAGGATCTCCCACATTGCAGGGAGATTCTTTACCATCTGAAACACCAAGGAAGCCTAGCTAGGATATGGAAGCAACCTAAATGTCCATCAGCAGAGGAATAGGTAAAGAAGATGCAATACATATATATAACTAAATATTATTCAGCCATAAAAAGGAAGGGAATTGTGCAACCTGCAGAGATGTGGATGGACCTAGAGACTCATACAGAGTGAAGCAGAAACAAAAAGCAAGTGTCATTTAGTATCACTGATATACGGAACCTAGAAATTGCTACAGATGAACTTAATTACAAAGTAGAGATAGAGACACAGATGTAAACAAACGTATGGATACCAAGGGGGGAAAGAGGGGTGGGATGACTTGGGAGGCTGGGATTGACATATATACACTACTATGCATAAAACAGATCACTAAAGAGAACCCATCCTACAGCTCAGGGAACTCAGTGCTCTGTAGGGACCTAAATGGGAAGGGAATTCAAAAGAGAGGGGATATATGTATAGCTGATTCATTTTGCTATACAGAAGAAACTAGCACAATACTGTAAAGCAACTACACTCCAATAAAAATTAATTAAAAATAAATAAAATAGAAAGCAAACAAGCAAACGCATATAACAAAACAGAAACTGAATCATGAATATAGAGAACAAATGAGTGATTACCAGAGGGTGGAAGGGCAAGACAGAGGAAGGGGACTAAAGGGGATTAAGAAGTATTAATACAAACTACTACATAAAATAAGTAAGATGCAAGGATGTAATATACAGTGGGGTTCTCACTGAAGCACAGAGGTAAAGAATCTGCCTCCCAATACAGGAGATGCAACAAGAGATGCAGATTCGATCTGTATCTGGACTGGGAACATCCCCTGGAGTAGGAAATGGCAACCCGCTCCAGTATTTGTGCCTGGAAAATTCCATGGGCAGAAGAGCCTGACAGGCTATAGTCCATGGAGTCACAAAGAGTTGGACACCACTGAAGGACTGTGCGCAAACACACACACACACGCAATGTCCAGTATATAGAATATAATCAACATCTTATAATAAATTTAAACAGATCATAATCTATAAAAATGCTCAACCATTATATTGTACACTTGAAACTAATATAACATTGTAAATCAATCATACTTCAATAAAAAATAAAAATAAAACTGATCTAATATGACTGTGATATTTGAAAGTAATAACACAGGTTTCAAGATTTATATTTTATGTTGCTGCTGCTGCTGCTGCTAAGTCGCTTCAGTCGTGTCCGACCCTGTGCGACCCCATAGACGGCAGCCCACCAGGCTCCCCTGTCCCTGGGATTCTCCAGGCAAGAACACTGGAGTGGGTTGCCATTTCCTTCTCCAATGCATGAAAGGGAAAAGTGAAAGTGAAGTCGCTCAGTCATGTCTGACCCTCCGCAACCCCACGGACTGCAGCCTACCAGGCTCCTCCGTCCATGGGAGTTTCCAGGCAAGAGTACTGGAGTGGGGTGTCATTGTCTTCTCTGATTATATGTTAATAATGCATAATTATATATAAATTATTATATAATATAAATTCTACTTACATTTAGTGTCAAAAATATATTTACCATAAAGTTAACAGAAGTATAAGACTCCTATACTGAAACAAATATTGTTGGGATTAAAGAACATCTAAATAAATGGAGAAAGGGAGGAAAGAAATAGATGAGGAGGACTAAGAGGTAAAAACTTCCAGTTTCAAAATAAATGAATCATGGATATGAAATGTACAGCATGGGGAATACAGTCAATAACTATGTGATATCTTTGCATGATGACATGTAGTGACTAGATTTATCACAGTGATCAGTTAGAAAAGTAGAGAATATCAAATCACATGTTGTGTAATAGGAACCAACACAGTACTACAGGTTAATAATTCTTCTGAAACAAGCTCATAGATCAGACCTGTGATTACGACAAGTGGCGGGGGGGTGGGGGAGGACTGGATGAAGAAAATCAAAGGTACAAACTTCTAGCTTTAAGATAGGTATTAGGGATGTACAAAATAATAAATATAATCAACACTGCTGAGTGTTTCAAATGAAAGTTGTTAAGAGAGCAGATTTTAAGAGTTTTCATCACAAGAAAAAAAAACTTCCTATGTCTTTAATTCTATGTGTATATGGGATGAAGGATGCTCACTAAACTTGCTGTGATAACCACTTTAATGATGTATGTAAATTAAATCATCATGCTATACACTGAAAACTTGTCCAGTGTTGTATGTCAAGGAAGGAAGAGAGGGGAAGAGAGAGAGAGGGAGAAAGAAAAAGAGAGAAAAAAAGAAAGGGAGGGATGGTTGGAAGAAAAAAAGGGGTAGATAAACTATGTTCATAGATTGGAAGACTAAATACAGAATTGGAAACATCCTAGAATATATTCAGCAAACTTGAAAAAAGGGATGGTGAGACAACTTAATTATCTGATTTCAAGATGGTGTCATACTAGCATAAAGGTTTAGCAAATAGATTAATGGAACAGAATAAAGTCCTCAGAAATAGAATCAATAGCATTATGGTGCTGGGACAATTCAATAGAGGAAAGTTAAGTCCTTTCACCAAATGACACCAATTAATAGATATCCATTTGGGAAAAAACTGAACCTTCACCCTTATCTCAGAGGATGTATAATAACAGATCCTAGATCTTAGTGTAAAACTTAAAATGACAAATTCAGTATACATAATGAATTAAGAACTTCTATTAAGTGATATGAACAAAAACCAAAAGGATACAGTGACAGACTACAATATTGTTTCCAATTATTCACTTCTCTGTCTATAGGAGGACTTTACTTGCTTGCCATTTACACCAGTGTTGGCCATTTGATCTGCTGTGGCCAATGAGATATGAGTAGAAACGAGCATGACATTTCTGAACCAAAGCTTTGAGAGTCATCATGTAACGGCTGCTCCTGTTTTTCAATGCCGTAAGACCCAGGCAGTAGCTTCTCCTTCAACCTGGGTCTCAGAATGAAGACATGAAGCAAATCTGAGCAGATCTGTAGCTGACATGTAACTGAATAAAAAAATGTTTGTTGTTATCAACCACTTAAATTCTGCAGTGATTTGTTTCTATAGCATAATTTGGTGCAAGCTATTATAGAACTGAACCAACAATTCACAGTAAACCCCAAAAACCTATAAACATGGCTAAAACAGATAAAGGTTTATTTTTATCACATAATTATAAGTAAGGATGGAGGTAGCCCAAAGCTCTTATATAACCTATAAACTACATAATGTCATCAATGTCCTGAGCTCCCCCAATTTTATACTCTGCCATTCTTACTTGTAGGTTTTATCCTCATGGTTCTAAAATGGCTGCAACAGCTCCAGATTGCACCCTTGTTGTATCTCATTAGGCTTATCTAGATCACATAGCTATCAGTAACTTCAAGAAGAACTGGAGAATAGTTTTCACCTTTTAAAGTTTCCATAGTTGAAACAAGAAGAAAGAAAAGATTTAAAAATAAAGATTGGGTCAACATACATAAAGTGTGTGTCACAGAAGCCACTTCTACTTATTAAACTAGTAGAAGAGCCTGGAAACAAACTGAAGTGCTTATTTATTACTGGTGGGAAGTATAATTTGAAACAATAATTTCATTATTTTAAAGTATTTGTTCATGTTGAAGATGAATATATCATAAGCCTAGAAAACCTACTTCTATATATATATTCTTATATAATCTTATAATCTATATATATTCTTATATAATATATATTTACTTTTATATTTAAATGAGGCATAACAAGGCTAACTTATTTCTTTTAATAAACTAAAAATGTGTGTGTTAGTTGCTACAGTCATGTCCAACTCTTTGAGACTCTATGGATTGTAGTCTGTCAGGCTTCTTTCTCCATGGGGTTCTCCAGGCAAGAACACTGGAGTGGAAAAAACTGGAAGTAGAACTGCCATATGACCCAGCAATCCCACTGCTGGGCATACACACTGAGGAAACCAGAACTGAAAGAGACACGTGTACCCCAATGTTCATCGCAGCACTATTTATAATAGCCAGGACATGGAAGCAGCCTAGATGCCCATCAGCAGACGAATGGATAAGGAAGCTGTGGTACGTATACACAATGGAATATTACTCAGCCATTAAAAAGAATACATTCGAATCAGTTCTAATGAGGTGGATGAAACTGGAGCCTATTATATACAGTGAAGTAAGCCAGAAAGAAAAATACCAACACAGTATACTAACACATATATATGGTATTTAGTTAATCGGTAAAGATAACCCTGTACGCGAGACATCAAAAGAGACACAGATAAATAGAACAGTATTATGGACTCTAAGGGAGAGGGCGAGGGCGGGATGATATGGGAGAATGGCACTGAAGCATGTAAATTATCATATGTGAAATATATCGCCAGCCCAGGTTCGACGCATGATACAGGGTACTCAGGGCTGGTGCACCTGGATGACCCGGAGGGATGGGATGGGGAGGGAGGTGGGAGGGGGGTTCTCGAAGGGGAAAACATGTACACCCATGGTGGATTCATGTCAATGTATGGCAAAACAAATACAATATTGTAAAGTTAAAAAATAGATAAATAAACTAATTTAAAATAAAAAAATAATAATAAAAATAAATAAATTAATTAATTTTTTAAAAAGAAAATTCCAATCAGTAAAATCTGAAAAAAAAAAAAAAGAATACTGGAGTGGGCTGCCATGCCTTTCTCCAGGGGCTCTTCCCAACCCAGGGATCGAATCTGCATCTCCTGCATTATAAGCAGATTCTTTACCCACTGAGCTATCAGGGAAGCCTAGACTAAAAGTATCAGAGTACATTTATGTATGAAAGGTAGTTTTGTGGAATTTTTATTTCCATAAATAAATACACACACACACACACACACACACACAAACACATACAGCATGTCTATGTGTGTTTGTACCAGGTTATGATAATGTTACTTCTTACTGTGGGTTATGGTTTTAAAAAATTAACAGATATTGTCTTAGGATAACTCCTGACAGGTACACAAAGAGATCTGTACACTTAAGCTTATTTTGTAATTACTTATAATAGCAGGGCTTGGCAACCAGCAGACTCTACTGTACCATAAAACTGGCTGAGTGGTTTCATTGTGGATCCCAACTGTGCAATGTTTATTCCTTTAGGCTAAACAGAAGAAGGAAGTGGGGGTAGACTTGACCAGTTAGTACATATGCTTCCACCTAAGCCCATTTCCAGAATGACACATCACCCTCAGCTGACTGTCCCTGTGCTTCTAACACACTTTGTTCAGATAGCATACATCCTGCTTTCTCCCAAACAGAAGAGGAGCTAAGAGGCAGAGAAGGCACAGGATCTGGACAATTTTACTCCACATAAAGTAATTCAATCTCTGCTATTTTAGTTACATCCGTTACTTCTTCCTTCATAGCTACCTGTCCCTCCAATTCTTATATTTTTGGGGTTTCTTTAGCACTAATCAGCCTTTTTGTTTTCTTTCACAGTTGTAGAATTAGGTTTGAACTTTGCTTAATCATTTACCTTTGCTAAATCAGTTGCCTTTTTTGTATTTTTTTTTTTGAAGTTTTTCATCTGTTGTTATCTCCTCTACTGCTCTTTTTTACTTTAACGTAAAATTCTGACATAATACTTATGACATACATTCATATTGTTGTGTAACCATCACCAATTTCCATCTCCAGACTTTTTCACTTCTCCCACACTCAAAGTCTGTCGCCAGTTCGCCCTTTCTTTAGCTCCGGGCAACCACCATTCTATTTTCTGTTTCTCTAAAGTTTGTGCTTTTAAAAATTCAGTTTTCCAAAATGCAGATCTATCTCCAAATTCTCTGATCATCTTTGCCTCTTCATTCCTCTGTTCTCCCTTTCCAGAATTCCTGTTATTTGGATGTCTTAGCCAGATCTAATTTTTTTAATCTTCTTCTCAACTTCTATCTCTTTACCTTTTTCTTCTACTTTTAGAAAAATTTCCTTAACTTTACCTTTCAACAATTCTACTGTATTTAAATTTTAGCTACTATGTTTTAATTTCTGAGCTCTTTCTTGTCATCTGGTTGTTCCTTTTCCTATAGTATACTATTTTGGGATCATGGATATAACATCTCATCTCTGTGAAGATATTAAAGTCTTTTTAAAAACTTTTGTAGATTTAACATAGAGATGTCAATTCTCCTGAAATTGATTTATAGAGTTACTACAATCACAATCAAAATCCTAGCAGGAATTTTTATAGATATACACAAGTTGAACCTAAATTTTATATGGAAAGGTAGAGAAACTACAGTAATTAAAAACAATTTTTCAAAGAAGAATAACAGGTAAAATATTAACTGATTTCAAGACTTAAAGCTTCATTGATAAAGAGAGTGTGGTACTGGCAAAGAAACAGACATACAGGTTCATGGAAGAAAAAACAGACTCCAGAAATATATCCATACAAAAAATTCACTTTTGACAAACGTGCAAAAGCAATTCAATAGAAAAAAAAAAAAAAAGAGTTTCGTTTTTAAAAACAAGTGGTGTTGGAGCAATCAGACATCCATTTGAAAAGAGAAAAAAAAAAAAAAGAAACAGAACAGAACCATGACCTAGGGTGCAAGGACAACTTACTCTTTTAACTAAAAATGGTTCATGGATCTAAAGGTAAAACTATAAAACTTTAAGAAGAAAACATAGGAGAATTAATACAATACATTTTTCTATTGGATTCTACTTCCTTTTTCTAAGTGAAAAACCATTTTAAAATCAGGCTTTTCTGAGGACAGCAAAATTCTTCTATTGCTAAGTAACTACAGCCCTCAATCTAAGAAGGACATTTGTTTAGAATCTGGGGACATTTTATTATTTTCCTGTTCCTCAAGGCTGTCCCACTGACTAAATCTAATACAGGGTAAGATATACTATTACAAAAGAGATTTCAAAAGAAAGTGAACCTATCCCATAGGTACTGTACAGTACATAATTGCATTAAAGATGACAGATAAAATTTCTAATGTTCTTTGTGCTTAAGGTCAAACATCAAGAAAAGTCTGGCAAACACTGTGTGATCCACAGCCAGGTCTACAAAGGTATCTCCTCATGATGAATAATTTATAGTTTAGAGTACTACTTTCCCCAAACACTCTACCACAAGCTGTTCTCCCTTTAATCCTTTGAACAACATGTACTACACAAAAAGGTAAGAAGAGATGTAAGCTGAAAGGGAATATCCACAGTGCACTGTGGTGGTGTTGCTATTAAGTCAAATGACACTGATTAACAGTAAAGACAAATCCTAAAAGAAGACTGAACAAAGTCTTTACAACATGATTTTTTAACTTGCTGATTTTACAAGATAGTTGTATTTCTTTAAAGATCAAGATTCTACAAATGCTTTCCTCCATTACATTCCAATTTATTGTATTATCTGGCAGCTGTTCCACCCTTCACTGGTAAAAAAACAATCCAATTTTTCTGAGGAAAAATTCCACCACAAGCAGGACATGTTTAGATAGGGCTGGCTCTCCTCTCAGTTCAGTTCAGTTCAGTGGCTCAGCTGTGTCTGACTCTTTGCGACCCCATGGACTGCAGCATGACAGGCTTCCCTGTCCATTAGCAACTCCCAGAGCTTATTCAAACTCATGTCCATCGAGTCAGTGATATCATCCAACCATCTCATCCTCTGTTGTCCCCTTCTCCTCCTGTCTTTAGTCTTTCCCAGAATCAGGGTCTTTTCAAATCAGTCAGTCCTTTCCATCAGGTGGCCAAAGGATTGGAGTTTCAGCTTCAGCATCAGTCCTTCCAATGAACACCCAGGACTGATCTCCTTTAGGATGGACTGGTTGGATCTCCTTGCAATCCAAGGGACTCTCAAGAGTCTTCTCCAACACCACAGCTCAAAAGCATCAACTCTTCGGCACTCAGCTTTCTTTATAGCGCAACTCTCACATCCACACATGACTACTGAAACAACCATAGCCTCGACTAGACGGACCTTTGTTGGCAAAGTAACATCTCTGCTTTTTAATATGCTGTCTAGGTTGGTCATAACTTTTCTTCCAAGGAGCAAGCGTCTTTTAATTTCATGGCTGGAGTCACCATCTGCAGTGATTTTGGAGCCCCAAAATATAAAGGCTTGGGGGGATTGCAAGATGGCAGAGGAGTAGGTGGATGTGGAATACATCTCTCTCCACAGATACCTCAGGAATACACCTTAAGACACAGAAGTGCATGCAGAACACCAGCTGAGAGTGGAGAGGAGTACCTGACCAGCAGAAAAGACTATACAGACCCACACAAAACTCAGTAGGATGAAGGAAATAGGGGGGAAAACAGGAGTGTAAGTAAGACTGGACCTGCTTCGGCAGATGGGGGAACTGAAGCAGGGGTCTGAGCCTCACATGGGGCAATTGTCTCAGTCAGAGGAGAAACATTTAAGGCTGAGAGGGAAACAGGTGATCTATGGCAGCCTAAATGGAATGAGAATTAGCCAGTCCTTGCTGCAGCCATACATACCCTAGATGGTGCAGTGGCTGGGAGCTGGAGTTTAGGGACTGTGGAGCAATCCCAGGAGGAGGGCTGCTGTTGACTGTGGAGAGAGATCGAGGGGATTGTGGTGGGAAATGCCTGTGGAAGGAAAGCCCAGCAGCCATGGAAGCAAGGGGGATACTGCTGAGTCATGCGCGCAGGGGGTGAAAGCATCCCCATAGCCTCTCTCTCCCCACAAGCCAGCATCAGCACCTGAAACAATAGAGAGGCTGGCCCATCAAAAAATCTGACCCACTGAACTACAGAGTAGGACCCCACCCCACGGTGCCCCTTTAAGTGCCGGATGTCCTGAATCTACAGAGTAGGGACCCCAGGCGGGGGGCCCCTCCATGTGCCTGGTGGGCAAAACAACAGAGAAGGAACCCAGGCAAGAAGCCCCATAAGTGCCTGAACGGGCAGAGCTCCAGAGAAAGACTGGCCCAAAGAGGCCTTCTGATTGCCAGCTACAAGAGGCTCGAAAAATGACTCTGATAGGGCCATAACTCCTGCGGCGGAGGCAAGTCCATGTCCCTGCACACTTGGCGCTGCCAGGGGTCCCGGCAAGCCAAGCAGCTGCGCTAGCTTCACATTCAACTCTCACTGGGGGCAGAGCTGTCACAGGCAAAAAAAATCTTGCGCCCACCGCGCGCAGGGTCACTTTGGTTGTGTTCGACTTGTTGCGACCCTGTGGACTGTGGCCAGCCAGGCTTCTATCAGGGAGGGAGGTTCTCCAGGCAAGAATACTGGAGCATACTGGGCCAATACTGGTTACCATACCCTTCTAGAACACTGTATTTCCTGCTGCTCTATGCCGCCAGCTCCCCTGAGTACCTGGTGCTGCCAGAACTCCTATGACTCAAGCAGCTGCACCACCTCCACGCCTGGCCCTCACAAGGGCAAACCCCAGGTTCCCCCAGGGAAGCCTCAGGAGCAAACCCCAGTGGACGACCCACATGCAAAGGTTGGGTGAAATAAAACCACAGTGAAACCCAGGGGCAGTGTGACTAAGGCAGAAGACCCAAAACCCTCCCACCTGCTGTACAAGCTGCAGATGAAATCCACACAATCAACTAGGCAGACTCGGTGTCTATGGACTATATAAAAGGACATTGAGAGCTCCCCAGAAGAAAATGCACTACCTATGACAGCTGTGGACACTGGAAGCAAGAACACAGAGGAGTAGCAGCAGATTAGAATCTGAGCTGCCCCCCACAGCAGGCAAGAGATCAGCAGTGTTGGGCATCTTAGGGAGGTGAGGTTGGACTGTGACTCCCAGCAAGGAAAAGGACTCTGACAGCAGTGACTCAGAAGAATAAAAAACATTATATTATGATGATGTTTTGACTTCTGTGGATTCGTTTTTAGACTTTTTTTCTCCCCCGCCTCCCCCCCGCTCTGTTCTAGTTGTCGATTTTACTGGCACTACGAAATCTAACTAACCTTTTGAGCTTTCATTTTGCGGTTCTTTTTTTTCTCAGTCGCATTTTTATTGTTATAAAACCTCTGCCTCTACGTTGGGCTTTTGCAGTTCTGGGGAGTTTGTTATTCTTTTTTTTTTCTTTTCTCTTTTCTTAATTTTAATTTTTTAAGCCTATTATTATTTTTTCTACATTTATTTTCTCTGTTTGCTTTTCCTATTGTTCTTTTTCCCCTTGCAGTTAATCTTTAATATACATAAATTCTTCTTCATCTACCTCTATTTTAACTTTGCATCGCTATTCTTGCTTTTCTTTCTTACCTTCAGTCTCAACATATTTGTTAGTTTTCTTTTTATTGCTTTATACCACAATTGGCACCTTGCCTTAGTTTTGTTTCTGGTTTGTGCTTTAGTTAGTTTTGTTCTGGTAGACATAACTTTTGGTTCCCTTTGTTCGCCAGGTCAATCTACTGTACAATATTTTTGTTGGACTGTTTTTGATTTTGCTTATGGGTGTATATACATTGTATGTATATTCAGTCACTTTTTATTGTTGTTATAAACCTCTGCATCTACGTTGGGCTTTTGCAGTTCTGTGGAGTTTTCCTTTTTTTTCCGTTTTTTTTCTTTCTTCTTCCGTTTTTTTTTAATCTCTTTCTTATAATTTTAACTTTTAATTTTTTTAAACCTATTAGATTTTTTCTACATTATTCCTTTTGTTTGCCTTTTCCTACTGGTTTTTCCCCTTGCTGCTGGCTGCTGAGCTTGCTGAGGCTAAGGTCGCTTCAGTCGTATCTGACTCTGTGCGAACCCCTCAGATGGCAGCCCACCAGGCTCCTCTGTCCCTGGAATTCTCCAGGCAAGAATACTGGAGTGGGTTGCCGTTTCCTTTCTACTTTCCCCTTGAAGTTAATCTTCTTCATCTCCCTCTATTTAAACTTTGCATATCTAGTCTTTCTCTCTTTCTCTCCTTTCCTCTCAACAATATTTGCTAGTTTTGCTTTCGTTGCTTTATTCCCCACTTGGCACCTTGCTTTAGTTTTGTTTTCCGGTTTGTGCTTTAGTTAGTTTCTTTCTTAAATGGGAAATATAATTTTTGATTTCCTTTGTTTGCCAGGTCAATCTATTGTACTTTATTTTTGTTGGACTGTTTTGACTTTGCTTATGGGTGTATATGTATATGGTATCTATTCCATTAATTTTAATTATTATTTGCCAACAACAAAACAAAACAAAAAAAAACAAACCCAGTCATCAGCAGACAGGATCACCACCTCACTCAGCCTTGCCCACCAGAGGAAAAAAAACAAACAAAAACTCAGCACAAATATTCACCCTGTGAGAAGCTTACACAAACCACTGGACCAACCTTAGAGGGCAGAAATCATAAAGGACGGAAAGAATTCAACCTTGAAGCCTGGGAATAGCAGACCTCAGACACAAAAGTTAAAAAAAAAAAAAGGCATGAGAAATACTACACAAATGAAGGAACAAACTAGTAACACAGAATTCCCAAATTAATGAAGAGGAAATAGGCAAACTACCTGAAAAGGAATTCAGAATAATAATAGTAAAGATGAGCAAAAATCTTGAAAACAAAATGGAGAATATGCATGAATCAATCATACAAAGACCTAGAAAAAAAGTTAAATAATAAACATGCAGAGACTCGAAACAACACACAATTACTGAAGATTAAAATTACTCTAGAAGGAATCAACAGCAAGAAATATCTGAAGCAGATTAAAATGTTCACTGAGCTGGAAGATAACATGGTGGAAATTAACTTCTGATGAGCAAGAGTAAATTTAGAAAAGACATGAATAAGGATTGAGGATAGGTCTCATAAACCTCTGGGACAATATCAAACACACCAACATTCCAAAGATAGCGCGACCCGGAAGAGAAGAAGAGAACAATGAAAGGTTATGAGAGAAATTTTTGGACGAGATTATAGGTGAACATTTCCCCAACATGGAAAAAGGAAATAAGTCAATCAAGTCCAAGACGCACAGATTCCCACACAGGATTAAAACCCAAGGAGAAACACCGCAAGTCATAATCTAATCAAACTAAAAAAAGAATAAAAACAAAGAAAAGAATGTTAATAAGCAGCAGGGGAGAGAAGACCATGTAACATATAAGGAGAAAAACGTCATACGCGAAACAGCTGATCTCTCAGCAGAATAAACTCTGCACGGCCAGAAGAGAATGGCTGTGATTTTATTTTAAAGTACTGAAAGGAGAAAGTCTTAAAAACCAGATTACTGGTACATGGCACAGGATCGCATTCAAAACTGCTCGCTCGATGACAAATCAAAAGCTTTTCAAGACAAGGGAGAAGTTAAGGGAATGCAGCACCAACAAACCAATCAGCTTTACAACAAATGGTAAAAGGACATATGAGGTCAAAAAATATACAAAACAAAGAAAAAAGATCTACAAAATCAACCCCGGAAACAATTAAAAAAGGCCAATATGACCATATATATCAATAAGTTACTTTAACTATAACATGGGATTAAATGCACCTAACCAAAAGTACACAGTGTTGACTGAATGAATACAAAAACACGACCACTTTATACATATGCTGTCTAACAAGAAACCCACTTCAGAACCTCAAGAAAACTAGTTGATGGAGAGTGAGCGGAGTGAAAAATATATTCCATCAAAGATTGGGAAGCAAAAGAATGCTTGAGTAGGCCAATCCTCCGAATTAGGACAAAATAGACCTTAAATATGAAGGACGATTACAAGGGAGTAAGGTAAGGGGACCACTACCAGTAATGATCAAAGGGTCAATCCAAGAGCGAGGACAGAGACAATTGAAAATATCTATGCACCCCACAAAGGATCACCTCATATACTTAAGACAAACAATAACAGACACTAAAAAGAGAAATTGTCAGTAAACACAATAAAATCAATAGACTTCAAAATCCCACTCAAACCAATTGACAGATCATCAAAACAGAAAAAAAGGAAACACAAGTCTTAAATTATACAGTAGATGTAGACATGGATCTCACTGATATCTTCAGGTCATTCCATCCAAATGAAGAAGAATACATCTTCTCAAGTGCACATTGAACAATCTCCAGATAGCCACATCCTGGTCAAAATCTAACCCCATAATATTGAAGAAAACTATCTTCCTCCGACCAACAATGCTTTGAGACTAGATATCAATTACAGAAAAAAAAAAATGTTAAGAAACACAATACACATGATTAAACATACACGTTTCTAAATAACCAACAGGTTACCGAAGATATCAAAAGGGAAATAACAAAATTTCTAGAAAGAAATGACAATGAAGACACAACTCAAAAACCTATGGGATGCAGCAAAAGCAGTACTAAGAGGGGAAGTTTTATAGCAAATACAATCCTACCATCAATAATACAAGTAAAACATCAAATAGACCAACCTAGCTTTACATCTAATACATCTGGAAAAAGAAGATCAAAAACCCCCAAATTAGAGAACCACTGAGTGATAATTTATCACTGAAGTTGTTATCGTGAATATTCATAGTGTTAATTTTTTGCTTTCAAGGTTGCTTATCTGTTTTTAATGTGAGGATTCAAAGAGATTAAAAATGCTAGCTGCTGCAGCTATCTTCCAAACTCCTCTGTGTTGTACTTTTATTGTATGCTACATTAAAAAAAGACCTTTAGTTTTCAGAGAAGTTTTAGATTCACAGAACAATTGAACCGAAACTTACAGAGTTCCCATACCTCCCTCTTCCTCCAGTATCTCCTACTATTAACATCTTGCATTAGTGGTACATTGTGTTACAAGTGGATGAACCAGTAGTGTTAACATCAACAAAATTCCATAATTTACTTTGGGTTCATTCTTTATGTAGTGTAGTTCTGTGGTTTTTGACAACCAGAGTATCGTGATGTTATATTATGTATTTCTAAAAGAGTAAAAAAATAACCCTCTGCTTTAGAAACAGCTTACCTGTTTCTGATACTGAGACCGTAAGATGGGATTTGTACATAAAGTTCCTCAATGAGGGAATTCTATGGTGAATGGTGGTGGTTTAATCATTAAATAGTGTCCAACTCTTGCCAAACCTCATGGACTGTAGCCAACCAGGCCTCCCTGTCCACAGATTTCCCATGCAAGAAAACTGGAGTGGGTTGCCATTTTTCCTTCCAGGGGATCTTCCCAACGCAGAGACTGAACCATCATCTCTCCTAAATTCTCCTGCATTGGCAGGAGGATTCTTTAACCACTGAGCTACCTAAGAAACCCTATAGTACCACTGAGCACACACAAAAAAAGAACATCCACAAGAATTTGCTGACAGTTTTGACCAATATGGGCTTCCCTGCTGGCTCACAACAGTAAAGAATCCTCCTGCAAAGCAGAACTCAGGTTCAATCCCTGGTCAGAAAGATCCCCTGGAGAAGGGAATGGCTATCCAATCCAGTATTCTTGCTTGGAGAATTCCATGGACAGAGGAGCCTGGAGGCTACAGTCCATGGATCGCAAAGAGTTGGACACAAGCCGCCGAAAGACTGACACTTATCACCTTGATCATCATTTTCTCACCCAAACTGCACATAACTTTATAGCCAAAAATACGTTCCTATGTTGCTGTAAGACAAACAAAACAAACATCGTGGCCTAAAATGATGTAAATTTATTACTTGCCAGTTTTCTGGAGGTCAACTTTTGAAAGGGTCTCATGGACTCAAAAATAGAGATGTAATCAGGGCAGTAGGTTCGGGGGAGAATCTGTTTCCTTGCCTTTTCCAGCCTCTAGATGGTGCCTGCATTCCTTGGTTTGGGGCCCCAGCCAGCAACTGTATATCACTCAAAATTCTCCAAGCCAGGCTTCAACAGTACATGAACCGTAAACTTCCAGATGTTCAAGATGGATTTAGATAAGGCAGAGGAACCCAGAGATCAAATTGCCAACATCCGCTAGATCATTGAAAAGCAAGAGAAGTTCCATAAAAACATCTACTTTGCTTTATCGACTATGCCAAAGCCTTTGACTGTGTGGATCACAGCAAACTGTGGAAAATCTTAAAGAAATGGGAATACCAGACCACTCTGACCTGCCTCCTGAGAAATCTGTATGCAGGTCAAGAAGCAACAGTTAGAACTGGATATGGAACAACAGAACTTGTATCAAAAAAGGAAAAGGATTAACACCCCAGGCTTTACACTGTCCACCGCAGCATATTTAGATTTATATTTAACTTATATGCAAATATATCATGCAAAATGCCTGGCTGGATGAAGCACAAAGCTGGAATCAAAGATTGCCGTGTGTAGAAATATCAATAATCTCTGATACGCAGATGACACCACCCTTATGGCAGAAAGTGAAGAAGAACTAAAGAGCCTCTTGATGAAAGTGAAAGAGGAGAGTGAAAAAGTTGGCTTAAAGCTCAACATTCAGAAAACTAAGATCATGGCATCCAGTCCCATCACTTCATGGCAAATAGATGGGAAAACAGTGGAAACAGTGGCTGACTTAATTTTTTGTGGGTTCCAAAATCCACTTCAGATGTGAATGCAGGCCATGAAATTAAAATTCACTTTCTACTTAGAAGAAAAGCTATGGACCAACCTAACAACATATAAAAAAAGCAGAGTACATTACTTTGCAACAAACGCAGTCGAGGCAAAGCATGGTTTTTCCAGTAGTTATGTATGGATGTGAGAGTTGAATAAAGAAAGCTGAGCACCAAAGAATTGATGCTTTTGAACTGTGGTGTTGAGAAGACTCTTGAGAGTCCCTTGGACTGCAAGGAGATCAAACCAGTCCATCCTAAAGGAAATCAGTCCTGAATATTCATTGGAAGGACTGATGTTGAAGCTGAAACTCCAATACTTTGGCCACCTGATGTGAAGAACTGACTCATTTGAAAAGACCCTGATGCTGGGAAAGATTGAAGGCAGGAGAAGGGGATGACAGAGGATGAGATGGCCTGGTTCTGCATCACTGGCGACCTCAATGGACAAGAGTTGAGAGACTCTGGAAGTTGGAGAAGGACAGAGGGCCTGGCATGCTGCAGTTCCTATGGGGTCACAAAGAATTGGACATGACTGAGCCAACTGAACTATATTCGCTCACATTATACCAACTGTCTGTCTTCACAGCTCCTTTAACTTGTTCCTGCTTGCCTTTTCACCCTTAAGAACTGTTAATGATCACCTTGATCCCATGCAGACAACCCAGGGTCATCATTTCAATTCTCCTAATGCAAAATCAATATCTGACAAAATCTCTTTTTGCCATGTGGGTGACATATTCATAGAGTTCTGTGGGACGTAATGTGAGACATCATCAGACCTACTATTCTGTCTGCCACAAATCTATTTAAGAATAATTACCTATTTCTTGTCATTTACTTTTAAAAAAATTGAAGCAAATTGATTTATAATATTATATTAGTGTCAATATACAAAATAGTGATTAATATGTTTTATAGATTTATACCCTATTTAATTCTTCCATTCTGAATCATCTGAATTTCTGGTCGTAGGTAAAATTTTTGTCTATAAGAAACATCCATAGAGGAATTAGGACAATTTTATACACCATTTTTCCCAATATACTTTAAGGCTAATTTGTCCTCAGTAAGCAAAGAGTATGCTTTTATCTCAATGTCCTAATAGTTTGTATCTTTAACGATACCAACGTCTATTAAGGGGCTTAGAAGAAATTCAAAATTTAGTCTGTGCTGGGCCTTACACAGAGAAAATATTGCCTCCATTATTTAATCTTTTTGGTTTTCTAAATTGGGTATAAAAGAACTAACATATATAATATATAAAATGTGATCTTGGGGATTCTGCCCTCTTCTGTAAAAAGGGGATAAGAGTATGACTCATCAGTCTCACATTGGCAAATACCTTGAAAAAACCAAAACTGAAAAAGACACATGTACCCCACAATTTATTGCAGCACTATTTACAATAGCTAGGACATGGAAGCAACCTAGATGTCCATCAACAGATGAATGGATAAAGAAGTTGTGGTACATATATACAATGGAATATTACTCAGCCATAAAAAGGAATAATTTGAGTCAGTTCTAGTGAGGTGGATGAACCTAGAGTCCTTTATACAGAGTGAAGTAAGTCAGAAAGAGAAAAAACAAATATTATAATAACACATACGGGAATCTAGAAAAATGGTACTGATGAACCTATTTGCAGGGCAGGAATAGAGATGCAGACACTGAGAAACAGACTTGTGGACACAGTGGGGAAGGAGAGGTGGGACAAATTGAGAGAGTAGCCTTAAACATATACATTACCATATGTAAAATGAGATAGCTAGTGGGAAGATGTTGTAATAAACACCAGGAACACAACCCAGTTCCCCCTGACAACAACCTAGAGGGGTGGGATGGATGATGGGGTGCAAGGGAAAGCTCATGAGGAGGAACGCGCGTAAGTTACTATGGCTGATTCACCATGTTGTATGTCAGAAACCAATACAACATTGTAAAGCAATTAATCCCTCCAATTAAAAAAAAAAAAAGAGGAGTACATAATGCTCCTCTTGTCTTTCTCCATTCTTAATCCATGGCAAGACTAAATATGCAAAAATGATGTAGAGTATGTTTAATCATTTTAAACTAGCTCAGAAATGTCATCCTAGCTAGCTCTCCTTTAATACCTGGACTGCAGTGCTATTGTATCCGTCAAATCTCATGAAATATGCAATGAGGGGATGGATTTCTGAATTGTTGCTTTTGGGGTACTTTTGCCAGGTGCTATATTGAGAGTAGCTAATAATAAGCAGTATCCGTGTCCTCCCCACAGTGGGATTAAAGGTCGGAGAAAGCAGGTCCAAGGCATGGAATCTATTGTGAAAAGTCCCTGTAGGTCTGCCAAGTTCTAGAGCTTGCAAGACAAAAGAGTACTTAGGTTCTAAGGGCCCTCCTAGAAAAATGAGTCACAGTTGCGCGTCGAGCAGTGCTTTCTCATAGGACAGCTGACAGCTGCAGGAACAAGGGCTCTACCTGTAGAATTTCTCACTTCAGAGCAGAAACCACAGAAACATACCATCTTTATTATGGAATGTGTTAGTTGCTCAGTCGTGTCTGACTCTTTGTGACTCCATGGACTGTAGCCCGCCAGGCTCTTCTGTCCATGGAATTCTCCAGGCAAGAATACTGGAGTGGGACACACACACACACAGCTCCCCAGAGATTTTATCACCAACCTAAGGGGGATCGAACCTGGGTCTCCAGCATTGCAGGCAGACTCTTTACTGTCTGAGCCACCAGGGAAGCCCCTAGCATATAGGGAAAGAGAGGGCAGGGAGACGGGAGAGAGAGAAGGGGATAAGAGGGAAGAAGAATATAAAGAACTTAAGACTCTCATTACGATTTCCTTGGTTCATAACATCATAATGGATATAGAGATCTTTAACATATTATTTTTCTTTTTGAAAGTGAAAGATCGCTCCAGTTGTGTCCATCTCTTTGCGACCCCAAGGACTATATAGTCCCTGGAAATTCTCCAGACCAAATACTGAGTTGGTACTATTCCTTACTCTAATGGGATCTTCCAACCAGGTTGGAACCCAGGTCTCTCACATCGCAGGCATATTCTTACAAGCTTAGCCACCAGGGAAGCTGTTTTTGTTTTAAAATAAGGGAAATAAAAGCTACCACTTATTGGGGAGCTACCAGTTACAGATATTGAATGAGGCACTTTATGCTACATAAATATCATCACTTTATTATCTCATAGCAACCAATATATATTATTCTTGATATCTTCATGTGTAAAAGGTGAAGAAATATGCTTTCAAGAGATTTATGAACGTTCCCAGGAATCATACAGTTAGTCATTTATAGAGCAGAATTTGAACTTAGTTTTTTCTGACACAAAAAATCATTGTAAAAGTCTCACATTATAATAAACAGTGTTATTCTCCAAGGCATAATCACAATATAAGTCCTGGAAACATACACTTTTTATGAAGCCTGTAGTTTTTCTAATTGCATTGCAGTATACAGGTACTTAATTCTTCTCATTAAAGATTAAGTACCATTTGATAAATACCTTAAAGGAGAGAGGCAAGTGAGTGAACTGTTAGCCTTGAATGACCTGCAGGGGGCATCAGAGGCCCACTGATCATTAGTGTTACTCATCAATGTCTTCACCCTATGGATTTGTTGCCTGCCAGGCACCCTGACCTGGATTCTCTGCAAGAATACTGGAGTGGAGTTGCATTCCCTTCTCCAGGGGATCTTCCTAGCCAGGGATCAAACTGTGGTCTCCTGCACTGCAGGCAGATTCTTACCATGTGAGCCACCAGGGAAGCCTATTGAACTTTAAGACTCAGCATCATTCAGAAATGAAGCCCAAAGGGCACTGTGACCAGGAGTGTTGCTGCTTTGAGTGGAGAATGAGGGCAGAAATAAAAGTGCAGTGAGACCTTAACAGAATGGAAGGAGATATATTTCACTTTGCTCCCTGCTGTTACCCACCACATTTCACTTCCTCTTCTTTTTGTACTTTTTGTTTTGTTTTCATGCTCTTTCAACTTCTTCCTAATCCTGTTCCACCATAATTGCATTTTACTCTTTCCCTACCCTATTCCCCCCTGTAACCTTAAGATTATTTCTCTCTCTCTCTGTTCCTTCTTTTTTCGGCTGTGCCACATTCCCTTGTCAAGATCTTAGTTCCCCAGCCAGGGATTGAATCCACCCTATCCGTGAAGTACAAAATTCCAACCACTCAGGGAATTCCTTCACTTCTTTTTAAGAACTACAGATTGTCCTTAAAATTTGCCCTCATACAGGGCACAAAAGAGACACATTTTTAAAAACAGACTTTTGAACTCAATGGGAGAAGATGAGGTGGAGATTTGAGAGAATACCATTGAACATGTATGGTACTAAATGTAAAAATAGAGACCGTGCAAGTTTCATGCATGAAGCAGGGCACCCAAAGCCAGTGCTCTGGACAACCCAGAGGGATGGAGTGGGGAGGGGGGTTCAGGATGGAGGGACACATGTGTACCTATGGCTGATTCATGTCAATGTATGGCAAAAACCATCACAATATTGTAAAGTAATTATCCTCCAATTAAAATAAATTTAATTAAGAAAAATAAAAATGTCTTGGGCTTCCCTGGTGGTCCAGTGGTGAAGAATCTGCCTTGCAATGCAGGGGACACAGGTTTGATCCTTGGTCATGAGAAAGATCCCACATGCTGAGAGGCAACTAACCTTTTACCACTTCTCCCTGAACAAACTCTCAGGAGCAGGTGAGCTGCAACTACTGAAGCCCACGTGCCCTAGAGCCCATGCTCTGCAACAAGAGAAGCCATGACAATGAGAAAAGCCTCCACAATCACAACTAGAGAGTAGCCCCTACTCACTCAACTAGAGAAAGTCCATGCAGCAATGAAAGACCCAGTGCAGCCAAAAATAAATAAATAAATGTTTAAGAGATATATGTACAAAAATTGTCTCTATACATTGTAAGTTAAATGTAAATACAATGGCAAGCATCGATATTCTAAAATAAAATAAATATTAATACCAAGAGAGAAGAGTACTAAGTGCTAAGGAGGTGCTTGTTGGTTTTTGTTTTGGTTATCAGGTGGTTGGGATGGGGCGAGTGGGGGGTGGTGAGGGACACTGAATTAAAATCAAAATGGAGAATTCCCTGGCAGTCCAGTGGTTAGGACTCAGTGCTTTCACTGTGGGGGGCCCCAGGTTTCAATCCCTGTTCAGGAACTAAGATCCTGCAAGCTGTGTGAGCTAAGTTGTTTCAGTTATTTCCGAATTCTTCAATGAACCTCTGGCGTATCTGGCAGGCTCCCCAGTTGACAGGACTGTGTTCCTTTCAAGAGGCTTCATGGGAACAATGTGTTTGTTTGTCCTTTCACAACTTCTAGAGGCTACTTTGCATTCCTTGGGCTCATGGCCCCTTTCTCCCAACTTCAAAGCCAGCAGTGTTGCATCTGTCTGTACCTTATCTTTTAATAATCACATCTTCCTTGACTCTCACACTTCTCTGCCTCCCTCTTCCACTTTTAAAGATTTTTGTGACTACATTGGGCACACTTAATAATTTCCTAAGCATTTAAAGTCAGCTAAGTAACCTAGTAACCTTACATTCCACCTGGCAATCTTAATTCTCCTTGGTTATGTTATCTAACATATTGATAGATTCTGGGGATTAGATGTGGACATCTTGTTAATGGGGGCAATATTCTGTCTGCATACATCAATTACCAATATAGTTGACATACTTAACACATCTATCAACTAATTAAAAGAATTCGTTATTTACATAATCCTGTCAGATTTTATGAATTCTCATTAAATTGTGGCTCAGTTAGTAGGGTTTCTTCCATCACTTATGGACCAACATCCACCTTTCATAACAAATACTTTTACTCCCTTTACTTTCACCAACGAAACAAAATTCATTAGATAATATAACATCTAGGGGCTTCCCAGGTGGCACTAGTGGTAAAGACTTGCCTACCAATGCAGGAGACACAAGAGATGCGGGTTTGATCCCTGGGTCAGAAAGATCCCCTGGAGGAGGGCATAGCAACCCACTCCAGTATTCTTGCCTGGAGATCCCATGGACAGAGGAGCCTGGTCAGCTACAGTCCATGGGGTCACAAAGAGTTGACACGACTGAAATACTTAGCATGCATGCATGCATAACATCTTATATGCATAACCTAAAAAAAAGAATCTGATATTCCAAATAGTCATATCGAAGAGATATAAAAGGACACACTAATTTATAATAAGGACACTAAAAAAACAAAAAATTGATAAAAAAAAAACCCTGCTGAATCAATCCAATAGGTAATTGCTCAGAAGTAGCTCCTTGGAGAATCACCACGATGGAGCTGGGTAATCCTCCTAAGTACACATAGGATCCCCTGTGATTCTGATAGCTACTGATACTGGCTGACACAGGTAGGCTGATTGCCTCAAATTGTTGTTGGTCATCTAATTTTGCAAAATGAGAACTATTCTTCGGAAGGGTCTGAACACTATTTTCTTAGGGAAGGTTCTGAGGCAACAAGAAGTTTGAACTTCACTTGGTTTACATGATAGTTGTGTCCTGGAAATTTAGTAATATTTAAGCTGTGCAAAAAAAATATTTTGCATTTATATGTAAAATGGAATTAAGGCTTCATTTTCAGATAATACAAAGTTTTTTTTTCTTTTTTTTTACCTACATGAAGACGGGAATACATAAAGCTGTGTATGAATGTGAGGCAGTTCACCATTTGTGCAGACCCAGTTAATTGTAGAACATCTAGTATCATAACCTCAACCCTAAAACTAACCCACTGAGTGTTGGCAGTGCTTTCCAATCATTGGACAAACCAAGCCAAAACCCCTAACAAAAACAGAAACATCATCACTTTTGAATTTCCAGACTAGTGGTGACGTCCCATCCTTGATGATAAACACCAATGGTTCAGCATTTTGAGTTACCATGTTTTCATATGAGAGATGATAGCATTAAAGTTGATATTGGTTGAGTTCTAATTATGTGACCATCCACTGTTCAATATAATTTTTTTAATCTATTTAGAACTTGTTTAAATCCTCACAACAACCCTATGATGTAGAGTCTACTATTACTCCCAATTTAATAATAGGGAACTAAAAACTTATCAGTTTAAAAGAGCAATGCATGCAGAAAACCTAGCTAGGGAATTCCTATCGTGGGCCTAGAGTTTTTAGGACCCCATGCTTTCACTGCATGAGGCCCTGGTAAAATCCCTGGTCGGAGACTAAGATCCCATAAGCCTCGTGGCATGACCACAAAGGCAACGCAGTTCGCCCTTTCTTTAGCTCCGGGCAACCACCATTTCTATTTTTTCTGTTTCTCTAAAAGTTTGTGCTTTTAAAAAATTCAGTTTTCCAAAATGCAGATCTATCTCCAAATTCTCTGATCATCTTTGCCTCTTCATTCCTCTGTTCTCCCTTTCCAGAAATTCCTGTTTATTTGGATGTCTTAGCCAGATCTAATTTTTTTTTAATCTTCTTCTCAACTTCTATCTCTTTACCTTTTTCTTCTACTTTTAGAAAAATTTCCTTAACTTTACCTTTTCAACAATTTTACTGTATTTAAATTTTAGCTTACTATGTTTTAATTTCTGAGCTCTTTCTTGTCATCTGGTTGTTCCTTTTCCTATAGTATACTATTTTGGGATCATGGATATAACATCTCATCTCTGTGAAGATATTAAAGTTCTTTTTAAAAACTTTTGTAGATTTAAACATAGAGATGTCAATTCTCCTGAAATTGATTTATAGAGTTACTACAATCACAATCAAAATCCTAGCAGGAATTTTTATAGATATACACAAGTTGAACCTAAATTTTATATGGAAAGGTTAGAGAAACTACAGTAATTAAAAACAATTTTTTCAAAGAAGAATAACAGGTAAAAATATTAACCTGATTTCAAGACTTAAAGCTTCATTGAATAAAGAGAGTGTGGTACTGGCAAAGAAACAGACATACAGGTTCATGGAAGAAAAAAAAAACAGACCTCCAGAAATATATCCCATACAAAAAATTCACTTTTGACAACGTGCAAAAGCAATTCAATAGAAAAAAAAAAAAAGAAAAAAAAAAAGTTCGTTTTTAAAAACAAGTGGTGTTGGAGCAATCAGACATCCATTTGAAAAGAGAAAAAAAAAAAAAAGAAACAGAACAGAACCATGACCTAGGGTGCAAGGACAACTTACTCTTTTAACTAAAAATGGTTCATGGATCTAAAGGTAAAACTATAAAACTTTAAGAAGAAAAACATAGGAGAATTAATACAATACATTTTTCTATTGGATTCTACTTCCTTTTTTCTAAAGTGAAAAAAACACATTTTAAAATCAGGCTTTTCTGAGGACAGCAAAATTCTTTCTATTGCTAAGTAACTACAGCCCTCAATCTAAGAAGGACACATTTGTTTAGAATCTGGGGACATTTTATTATTTTCCTGTTCCTCAAGGCTGTCCCACTGACTAAATCTAATACAGGGTAAGATATACTATTACAAAAGAGATTTCAAAAGAAAGTGAACCTATCCCATAGGTACTGTACAGTACATAATTGCATTAAAGATGACAGATAAAATTTCTAATGTTCTTTGTGCTTAAGGTCAAACATCAAGAAAAGTCTGGCAAACACTGTGTGATCCACAGCCAGGTCTACAAAGGTATCTCCTCATGATGAATAATTTATAGTTTAGAGTACTACTTTCCCCAAACACTCTACCACAAGCTGTTCTCCCTTTAATCCTTTGAACAACATGTACTACACAAAAAGGTAAGAAGAGATGTAAGCTGAAAGGGAATATCCACAGTGCACTGTGGTGGTGTTGCTATTAAGTCAAATGACACTGATTAAACAGTAAAGACAAATCCTAAAAGAAGACTGAACAAAGTCTTTACAAAACATGATTTTTTAACTTGCTGATTTTACAAGATAGTTGTATTTCTTTAAAGATCAAGATTCTACAAATGCTTTCCTCCATTACATTATCCAATTTATTGTATTATCTGGCAGCTGTTCCACCCTTCACTGGGTAAAAAAACAAATCCAATTTTTCTGAGGAAAAAATTCCACCACAAGCAGGACATGTTTAGATAGGGCTGGCTCTCCTCTCAGTTCAGTTCAGTTCAGTGGCTCAGCTGTGTCTGACTCTTTGCGACCCCATGGACTGCAGCATGACAGGCTTCCCTGTCCATTAGCAACTCCCAGAGCTTATTCAAACTCATGTCCATCGAGTCAGTGATATCATCCAACCATCTCATCCTCTGTTGTCCCCTTCTCCTCCTGTCTTTAGTCTTTCCCAGAATCAGGGTCTTTTCAAATCAGTCAGTCCTTTTATCAGGTGGCCAAAGGATTGGAGTTTCAGCTTCAGCATCAGTCCTTCCAATGAACACCCAGGACTGATCTCCTTTAGGATGGACTGGTTGGATCTCCTTGCAATCCAAGGGACTCTCAAGAGTCTTCTCCAACACCACAGCTCAAAAGCATCAACTCTTCGGCACTCAGCTTTCTTTATAGCGCAACTCTCACATCCATACATGACTACTGAAACAACCATAGCCTCGACTAGACGGACCTTTGTTGGCAAAGTAACATCTCTGCTTTTTAATATGCTGTCTAGGTTGGTCATAACTTTTCTTCCAAGGAGCAAGCGTCTTTTAATTTCATGGCTGGAGTCACCATCTGCAGTGATTTTGGAGCCCCAAAATATAAAGGCTTGGGGGGATTGCAAGATGGCAGAGGAGTAGGTGGATGTGGAATACATCTCTCTCCACAGATACCTCAGGAATACACCTTAAGACACAGAAGTGCATGCAGAACACCAGCTGAGAGTGGAGAGGAGTACCTGACCAGCAGAAAAAGGACTATACAGACCCAGTGTAAGTAAGACTGGACCTGCTTCGGCAGATGGGGGAACTGAAGCAGGGGTCTGAGCCTCACATGGGGCAATTGTCTCAGTCAGAGGAGAAACATTTAAGGCTGAGAGGGAAACAGGTGATCTATGGCAGCCTAAATGGAATGAGAATTAGCCAGTCCTTGCTGCAGCCATACATACCCTAGATGGTGCAGTGGCTGGGAGCTGGAGTTTAGGGACTGTGGAGCAATCCCAGGAGGAGGGCTGCTGTTGACTGTGGAGAGAGATCGAGGGGATTGTGGTGGGAAATGCCTGTGGAGGAAAGCCCAGCAGCCATGGAAGCAAGGGGATACTGCTGAGTCATGCGCAGGGGGTGAAAGCATCCCCATAGCCTCTCTCTCCCCACAAGCCAGCATCAGCACCTGAACAATAGAGAGGCTGGCCCATCAAAAATCTGACCCACTGAACTACAGAGTAGGACCCCACCCACGGTGCCCCTTTAAGTGCCGGATGTCCTGATCTACAGAGTAGGACCCCAGGCGGGGGGCCCCTCCATGTGCCTGGTGGGCCAAACAACAGAGAAGGAACCCAGGCAAGAAGCCCCATAAGTGCCTGAACGGGCAGAGCTCCAGAGAAAGACTGGCCAAAGAGGCCTTCTGATTGCCAGCTACAAGAGGCTCGAAAAATGACTCTGATAGGGCCATAACTCCTGCGGCGGAGGCAGTCCATGTCCCTGCACACTTGGCGCTGCCAGGGTCCCGGCAAGCCAAGCAGCTGCGCTAGCTTCACATTCAACTCTCACTGGGGCAGAGCTGTCACAGGCAAAAAAAATCTTGCGCCCACGCGCGCAGGGTCACTTTGGTTGTGTTCGACTTGTTGCGACCCTGTGGACTGTGGCCAGCCAGGCTTCTATCAGGGAGGAGGTTCTCCAGGCAAGAATACTGGAGCATACTGGCCAATACTGGTTACCATACCCTTCTAGAACACTGTATTTCCTGCTGCTCTAGCCGCCAGCTCCCCTGAGTACCTGGTGCTGCCAGAACTCCTATGACTCAAGCAGCTGCACCACCTCCACGCCTGGCCCTCACAAGGGCAAACCCAGGTCCCCCAGGGAAGCCTCAGGAGCAAACCCCAGTGGACGACCCACATGCAAAGGTGGAAATAAAACCACAGTTGAAACCCAGGGGCAGTGTGACTAAGGCAGAAGACCCAAAACCCTCCCACCTGCTGTACAAGCTGCAGATGAAATCCACACAATCAACTAGGCAGACTCGGTGTCTATGGACTATATAAAAGGACATTGAGAGCTCCCCCAGAAGAAAATGCACTACCTATGACAGCTGTGGACACTGGAAGCAAGAACACAGAGGAGTAGCAGCAGATTAGAATCTGAGCTGCCCCCACAGCAGGCAAGAGATCAGCAGTGTTGGGCATCTTAGGGAGGTGAGGTGGACTGTGACTCCCAGCAAGGAAAAGGACTCTGACAGCAGTGACTCAAGAAAAACATTTATTATGATGATGTTTTGACTTCTGTGGATTCGTTTAGACTTTTTTTCTCCCCCGCCCCCCCGCTCTGTTCTAGTTGTCGATTTTACTGGCACTACGAAATCTAACTAACCTTTTGAGCTTTCATTTTGCGGTTTTTTCTCAGTCGCATTTTTTATTGTTATAAACCTCTGCCTCTACGTTGGGCTTTTGCAGTTCTGGGGAGTTGTTATTCTTTTTTTTTTCTTTTCTCTTTTCTTAATTTTAATTTTTTAAGCCTATTATTATTTTTTCTACATTTATTCCTCTGTTTGCTTTTCCTATTGTTCTTTTCCCCTTGCAGTTAATCTTTAATATACATAAATCTTCTTCATCTACCTCTATTTAACTTTGCATCGCTATTCTTGCTTTTCTTTCTTACCTTCAGTCTCAACATATTTGTTAGTTTTCTTTTTATTGCTTTATACCACAATTGGCACCTTGCCTTAGTTTTGTTTTCTGGTTTGTGCTTTAGTTAGTTTTGTTCTGGTAGACATAACTTTTGGTTCCCTTTGTTCGCCAGGTCAATCTACTGTACAATATTTTTGTTGGACTGTTTTGATTTTGCTTATGGGTGTATATACATGTATGTATATTCAGTCACTTTTTATTGTTGTTATAAACCTCTGCATCTACGTTGGGCTTTTGCAGTTCTGTGGAGTTTTCCTTTTTTTTCCTTTTTTCTTTCTTCTTCCGTTTTTTTTTAATCTCTTTCTTATAATTTTAACTTTTAATTTTTTTAAACCTATTAGATTTTTTCTACATTATTCCTTTGTTTGCCTTTCCTACTGGTCTTTTCCCCTTGCTGCTGCTGCTGCTGAGGCTAAGTCGCTTCAGTCGTATCTGACTCTGTGCGACCCCTCAGATGGCAGCCCACCAGGCTCCTCTGTCCCTGGAATTCTCCAGGCAAGAATACTGGAGTGGGTTGCCGTTTCCTTCTACTTTCCCCTTGAAGTTAATCTTCTTCATCTCCCTCTATTTAACTTTGCATATCTAGTCTTTCTCTCTTTCTCTCCTTTCCTCTCAACATATTTGCTAGTTTTGCTTTCGTTGCTTTATTCCCCACTTGGCACCTTGCTTTAGTTTTGTTTTCCGGTTTGTGCTTTAGTTAGTTTCTTTCTTAAATGGGAAATATAATTTTTGATTTCCTTTGTTTGCCAGGTCAATCTATTGTACTTTATTTTTGTTGGACTGTTTTGACTTTGCTTATGGGTGTATATGTATATGGTATCTATTCCATTATTTTAATTATTATTTGCCAACAACAAACAAAACAAAAAAACAACCCAGTCATCAGCAGACAGGATCACCACCTCACTCAGCCTTGCCCACCAGAGGAAAAACAAACAAAAACTCAGCACAAATCTCACCCTGTGAGAAGCTTACACAAACCACTGGACCAACCTTAGAGGGCAGAAATCAAAAGGAAGAAAGAATTCAACCTTGAAGCCTGGGAATAGCAGACCTCAGACACAAAAGTTAAAAAAAAAAAAGGCAGAGAAATACTACACAAATGAAGGAACAAACTAGAAACACAGAAGTCCAAATAAATGAAGAGGAAATAGGCAAACTACCTGAAAAAGAATTCAGAATAATGATAGTAAAGATGATCAAAAATCTTGAAAACAAAATGGAGAATATGCAAGAATCAATCAACAAAGACCTAGAAGAATTAAATAATAAACATGCAGAGACTAAACAACACAATTACTGACATTAAAAATACTCTAGAAGGAATCAACAGCAGAATATCTGAAGCAGAAGAATGGATCACTGAGCTGGAAGATAACATGGTGGAAATAACTTCTGAAGAGCAGAGTAAGTTAAAAAGAATGAAAAGGATTGAGGATAGTCTCAGAGACCTCTGGGACAATATCAAACACACCAACATTCAAATTATAGCGGTCCCAGAAGAAGAAGAGAAAAAGAAAGGGTATGAGAAAATTTTTGACGAGATTATAGGTGAACATTTCCCCAACATGGAAAAGGAAATAGTCAATCAAGTCCAAGACGCACAGAGTCCCACACAGGATAAACCCAAGGAGAAACACGCCAAGACACATACTAATCAAACTAACAAAGACTAAACACAAAGATAGAATGTTAAAAGCAGCAGGGGAGAAGCAACATGTAACATATAAGGGAAACTTCATACGCTTAACAGCTGATCTCTCAGCAGAAACTCTGCAGGCCAGAAGAGAATGGCTGGATATATTTAAAGTACTGAAAGGGAAAAGTCTAAAACCAAGATTACTGTACCTGGCAAGGATCTCATTCAAAACTGATGGACAAATCAAAAGCGTTTCAGACAAGGAAAAGTTAAGAGAATTCAGCACCAACAAACCAATCAGCTTTACAACAAATGGTAAAAGGACTTATATGGTCAAAAAATACAAAACAAGAAAAAAGATCTACAAAATCAACCCGAAACAATTAAGAAAATGCCAATATGAACATATATATCAATAATTACTTTAACTATAAATGGATTAAATGCTCTAACCAAAAGACACAGGCTGGCTGAATGGATACAAAAACACGACCCATATATACATATGCTGTCTACAAGAAACCCACTTCAGACCTCAAGACACATATAGACTGAGAGTGAGAGGATGGAAAAATATATTCCATGCAAATGGAAGCAAAAGAAAGCTGGAGTAGCAATCCTCGAATTAGACAAAATAGACCTTAAAATAAAGACGATTACAAGAGATAAGGAAGGACACTACATAATGATCAAGGGGTCAATCCAAGAGGAAGACATAACAATTGTAAATATCTATGCACCCCACATAGGAGCACCTCAATACTTAAGACAAACACTAACAGACACAAAAGGAGAAATTGACAGTAACACAATAATAGCAAGAGACTTCAACATCCCACTCACACCAATGGACAGATCATCAAAACAGAAAAAAAGGAAACACAAGTCTTAAATGATACATTAGATGAGATGGATCTCACTGATATCTTCAGGACATTCCATCCAAATGAAGAAGAATACATCTTCTCAAGTGCACATGGAACATTCTCCAGGATAGACCACATCCTGGGTCACAAATCAAACCTCAGTAAATTTAAGAAAACTATCTTCTCCGACCACAATGCTTTGAGACTAGATATCAATTACAAGAAAAAAAAAACTGTAAGAAACACAAACACATGATTAAACAACACGTTTCTAAATAACCAACAGGTTACCGAAGATATCAAAAGGGAAATAACAAAATTTCTAGAAAGAAATGACAATGAAGACACAACTCAAAACCTATGGGATGCAGCAAAAGCAGTCCTAAGAGGGAAGTTTATAGCAATACAATCCTACCTCAATAAACAAGAAAAACATCAAATAGACAACCTAACTTTACATCTAAAACATCTGGAAAAAGAAGATCAAAAACCCCCAAATTAGTAGAACGAAAGAAATCATAAAGATCCAAGCAGAAATAAATGAAAAAAGAAATGAAAGGAACAATAGCAAAGATTAATACGACTAAAGCTGGTTCTTTGAGAAGATAAACAAAATTGAGACACCTTTAGCCAGACTCATCAAGAAAAACAGAGAGATGAATCAAATCAACAAAATTAGAAATGAAAAAGGAGAAGTTACAACAGACAATGCAGAAATACCAAGGGTTATAAGAGACTACTATGAACAACTATATGGCAATAAAATGGGTAACCTGGAAGAAATGGACAGATTCTTAGAAAGTTCAATCTTCCAAGACTGAACTAGGAAGAAGCAGAAATTATGAACAACCCAATTACAAGCACTGAAATTGAAGCTGTAATCAAAAATCTCCCAAAAAACAAAAGCCCAGGACCAGATGGCTTCACAGGACAATTCTGTCAAACATTTAGAGAAGAGTTAATACTTATCCTTCTAAAACTCTTTCAAAAAATTGCAGAGGAAGGAACACTTCCAAACTCATTCTACAAGGCCACCATCACCCTGGTACCAAAACCAGACAAGGACAACACAAAAAAAGAAAACTACAGGCCAACATCACTGATGAACATAGATGCAAACATCCTCAGCAAAATTTTAGCAAACAGAATTCAGCAACACATCATAAAGCTCATATACCGTGATCAAAGTTGGGTTTATTCCAGGAATGCAAGGATTCAATATACGCAAATCAATCAATGTGATATACCATATTAACAAATCAAAAGATAAAAACCATATGATAATCTCAATAGATGCAGAAAAAGCCTTTGACAAAATTCAGCACCCATTTATGATTAAAACTCTTCAAAAAATGGGCACAGAAGGAACCTACCTAACCATGGTAAAGGCCATATATGATAAGCCTACAGCAAACATTATTCTCAATGGTGAAAAACTGAAAGCATTCTCCCTAAGATCAGGAACAAGACAAGGGTGTCCACTTTCACCACTATTATTCAACATAGTTCTGGAAGTCCTAGCTACAGCAGTCAGAGAAGGAAAATAAATAAAAGGAATCCAGATTGGAAAAGAAGAAGTCAAGTTCTCACCGTTTGCAGATGACACGATAAGGTACACAGAAAACCCTAAAGATAGTATCAGAAAACTACTATAGCTAATCAGTGAATTTAGCAAAGTTGCAAGATACAAAATCAATACACAGAAATCATTTGCATTTCTATATACTAACAATGAAAAATCAGAAAGAGAAATTAAGGAATCAATCCCATTCACCATTGCAACAAAAAGAATTAAATATCTAGGAATAAACTTACCTAAGGAGACAAAAGAACTGTACACAGAAAATTATAAGACACTAATGAAAGAAATCAAAGACGACATAAACAGGTGGAGAGATATTCCATGTTCCTGGGTAGGAAGAACCAATATTGTGAAAATGACTATACTACCAAATGCAATCTACAGGTTCAATGTGATCCTTATCAAATTACCAATGGCATTTTTCACAGAACTAGAACAAAAAATTTCACAATTCATATGGAAACACAGAAGACCCCGAATAGCCAAAGCAGTCTTGAGAAAGAAGAATGGAGCTGGAGGAATCAACCTTCCTGACTTCAGATTATACTACAAAGCTCTGGTCATCAAGATAGTACAGTACTGGCACAAAAACAGAAATATAGACCAATGGAACAAGATAGAAAGCCCAGAAATAAACCCATACACCTATGGGTACCTTGTTTTTGACAAAGGAGGCAAGAACAAAGACAGCCTCTTCAATAAATGATGCTGGGAAAATTGGACAGCTACATGTACAAGAATGAAATTAGAACACTTCCTAACACCGTACACAAAGATAAACTCAAAATGGATCAAAGACCTAAATGTAAGGCCAGAATAGAGGAAAACATAGGCAGAACACTCGATGACATAAATCAAAGCAAGATCCTCTATGACCCACCTCCTAGAGTAACGGAAATAAAAACAAAAGTAAACAAGTGGGACCTGATTAAACTTAAAAGCTTTTGCACAGCAAAGGAAACTATAAGCAAGGTGAAAAGAAAACCCTCGGAATGGGAGAAAATAATAGCAAATGAAACAACTGACAAAGGATTAATTTCCAAAATATACAAGCAGCTCATACAACTCAATACCAAGAAAATAAACAACCCAATCAAAAAGTGAGAAAAAGACCTAAACAGACATTTCTCCAAAGAAGACATACAGATGGCTAACAAACACATGAAAAGATCCTCAACACTGCTCATTATTAGAGAAATTCAAATCAAAACCACAATGAGATACCTCACACCAGTCAGAATGCCATCATCAAGAAGTCTACAAACAGTAAATGCTGGAGAGGGTGTGGAGAAAAAGGAAGGCTCTTGCACTGTTGGTGGGAATGTAAATTGATACAGCCACTATGGAAGATGGTATGGAGATTCTTTAAAAAACTAGGAATAAAACCACCATATGACCCAACAATCCCACTCCTAGGCATATACCCTGAGGAACCCAGGGTTGAAAAAGACACATGTATCTTACTGTTCATTGCAACACTATTTACAATAGCTAGAACATGGAAGCAACCTAGATGTCCATCGACAGATAAAAAGAAGTTGTGGTACATATACACAATGGAATATTACTCAGCCATAAAAAGGAATGCATTTGAGTCCATTCTGATGAGGTGGATGAACCTAGAACCTATTATACAGAGTGAAGTGAGGCAGAAAGAGAAAGATAAATATCGTATTCTAACACACATATACAGAATCTAGAAAAATGGTTCTGAAGAATTTATCTACAGGGCAGCAATGGAGAAACAGACATAGAGAATAGACTTAAGGACATGGGGAGAGGGGAGGAGAGGGTGAGATGTATGGAAAGAGTAACATGGAAACTTACATTACCACATGTAAAATAGACAGCCAATGGGAATTTGCTGTATGGCTCAGGAAACTCAAACAGGGGCTCTGTATCAACCTAGAGGGGTGGGATGGGGAGGGAGGTGGGAGGGAGGTTCAAAAGGGAGAGGATATATGTATACCTGTGGCTGACTCATGTTGAGGTTTGAAAGAAAACAACATTATTCTGTAAAGCAATTATCTTTCAATAAAAAAATAAATTAAAAAAAAATAATAAAGGCTCTACTCTAGTGGTAAGCATAAGGCCCAAATCTGGCTAACCAATGTTTTCTATTCTTCTATCCACAGTGAATGGTTCGTGCAAAGTGGACCACTGACTTAATTCTAGGGCTTCTGTTGGAGGGACCAAGAAAGAAGTGTCTCCTTCTGCACCTGAACAAAGAACGTGTAAGTCATCGTGTTTTGTATCATGTATTTCCCCCATTACCACGGGCCCACAGCTATTTGGACTAAGAATGAACATCTGACCCAAAGTGAAACTTCTAGCAAGCCAACAGCCTATTACAAGGTCTGGTTCAACAATTCCACTCAAAAGCAGGTCCTATACTAGATAGTAACTAATTTAACCAAATCCTGTCTTTTACAGAACTTGAAGGTGTTGAGAGAGAGGGAAAACGTGAATTAACTGCACTTTCATACTTCATTATTTCTCCTCAACCCTCCACAATTCTTCCCTGCAAAGACCTATCCGCTCAGGACCTACCCTTTTCTCACAAACAAAACAAGCACACAGAAGGAATTCAAGTACATGGAAGGAACTCCTTCATCTTCTCACAGTCAAGTTTATAAACCAACTTGCATTCATTTATTTTCTTCCTGTTAGAATGAAAGTGCATGCATCACCTTCAAAGCAAAGGTAAATGACCTACTTATGCTATGAATTCCTTGCTTTTTAAAAACATTTCCTTCTTTTCCAAAACTATACTCTTTCGTTTACCGTATCCCATTCCTAGGCCAGCAGTTCCCCAGAATCGAGGGATGATATATGCCCTGATCACCTATCAACATGCAAACATGTTCATTATTTTCCACTTTAAAAAATCTCCTTCTTAAAGGATGGTCTTCTCAATAATGCTTGGTCAAAGACATCTACATGGGGAAAAAAAAGAAAAAAAGCAATCTTGAAATCTACCTAAAACCTCACACAAAACTGAAATTCCAAATGAACGGAAAATCAAAATGTGAAAGGCAAAACAATAATTCTTTCAGGAAAAAACTGTGGGGGAACACATTTATAACTAGGATAAGCAGAGATATTTTAAACAAGATACTGTTAACATTAGTTTATTTCATGTATATGCCACTCTTTTCCCCCATAATTGTTTCAAATCTCTGCATTTTTAAAGGATCTAATACATAATCAGGTTTTTTCCTCTGCCACAATCATTGCCCTCCCACTCTCTTTCAGAAAAACCACGACCTTGAAGTTGGTTTTTCTAAATATATGGAATAACCTAGCTATTCATCAGTAGAACAGATGAAATAAATGGTGGTTAGTCATACAATGGAATACTGTGCAGTAGCTAAAACATACCAAAAAATCTACATAATCATTATCTAAAGAAATGGTTTTTTTAATCCAATCAAAATGTAAACTTGTGGCTAAGTATTGTTTTATACTTCTTTATATTTCCCACAGATAAGAGTGTCTGTATTTTCCAAATCCAAACTTTTTAAGAGAGTCAGGTAGAACAATCTAAAGCCCAAATACGATACTTGAAAATACTTATCCTAGATTTTCTGAGAGGTGTTTAGCGTACCCAAAAGCAACAGAGCAAGTGAATATAAGAGTAAACAATCTGTATCTAATCTATCTACTGTGTTGATTATAAGAATAGCTATCAGCTGGGACTCAGTTCATCATACATAGGCATTTCAGCAGCCTTTTTTCACTAACTTCTAAACTTCTAGACAAAGTATGAAACTTAAAACTTCCTGCCCCCTCCTGATGCTTTTTTCCATTTGCAAGGAGCCCAACTGGTGTAATATTTCTGATCTTTGTCTACTCCAGGGATATAAACAAATCTGGAGAGAAAAAACTGGATATGCTTACCGTCTTTACCTCTCAACTTGTCAGAACTCAGCGAAGAAACAGAAGTACTTCCAAACGTCACTCAACAAAAGATTTTCTTAAAGAAGGTGAGAAACATAAACTTTACCCCTTTTAACAAAGGATCATTAGCACTGATCTTCATGAAAATGAAACTTCCGAAAATGACTACAAAATTGCATTATATAAACATAAAAACTATAAAGAATAAAATTCCAATTGATGGATTCACTTTGCTGTTCTTTGACAAAATGTAACTTATAGGCTTAATACTGTAAATTTCAAACAATGCTATTAATAAGACTAACAACTCCAACAATACATGTACAGAAGTCAACTGAAAAAAACGCCAGAAGCCTAGGTCTATAAGGAAAAGCTCATGAAAACACCTAGTCTTACGGTTTAACCTATACTACAATCTCACCTGCATTTTATAGTAAAGAAACATATACTATGTTTGGGAGCTTAATTATTTGGGGAAGGCCTTATGGTACATTTAGAAAATTCTGAAGACAAAATTCAGTTTGAATCCTGGCTCTGACACTTACTAGTTTACGAGCTACTTAAAATTTTTGAGACTTTTCCCCCCATATGTATAATAGATAATTAAGCCTCCATTGCTGGGCTATTATAAAACAGAGTGACAAAGTATATAAAATACATTCAATATTTGCTAAATAGTAGGTATTCAGCAAATGTACCTGGAGGAGGAAATGGTAACCCACTTCAGTATTCTTGCCTGGGAAATCCCATGGACAGAGGAGCCTGGTGGGCTATATAGTCCACGGGGTTGCAGTGAGTTGGACATGACTAGGTCACTGAGCATGCATGCACTATATAATGTAGCCATCATCATCATCATTACTAACTCATCTAGAATCACACAGCTATATCTAGTTCCAAAAACTTTTTTCCTTCTTTAAAAATGCTTAATAAAATTTTATACAGAGTATAAAAATTGGAAAATACATAGAAAAAGATAAAGAAGAAAATTAAAAGACCATTATTACCCTTAAACCCTGGAATAATTACTGTTAACATATTGGCATATTTTCCTTCTGTACGTATAGAGCCTTCTTTTAAGTCCAGAACTGGATCATTATATATAAAAAAGGTAGAATTCTTTCTTTCACTTAATTTTTATCATGAGCATTTCCTCATTGATGAACACATAATTTCGATATGAAACATAAATAATTGGGGTTCCCAAGTGGTACTAGTGGTAAAGAACCCACCTGCCAACATAGGTTCGATGCCTGGGTTGGGAAAATTCTCTGAAGAAGGGCATAGCAACCTACTCTAGTATTCTTACCTGGAGAATCCCATGGACAGAGGAGCCTGACAGGCTACAGTCCATAGGGTCACAAACAATTGGACATGACTGAAGTGACTGACCATGCAAGAACATAGATAATAAATTAGTCCTTTCTCTATTGCTTTCTATTCAGCTCAGTTGCTAAGTCGGGTCCAACCGTTTGCAACCCCAGAGACTGGAGCACACCAGCCTCCCCGTCCATCACCAACTCCCGGAGTTTACTCAAACTCATGTCCATTGCATTGGTGGTGCCATCCAACCATCATCCTTTGTCATCCCCTTCTCTTCCCACCTTCAATCCTTCCCAGCATCAGGATCTTTTCCAACGAGTCTGTTCTTCACATCAGGTGGCCAAAGTATTGGAGTTTCAGCTTCAACGTCAGTCCTTCCAATGAATATTCAGTACTGATTTCCTTTAGGATGGACTGGTTGGATCTCCTTGCAGTCCAAGGGACTCTCAAGAGTCTTCTCCAACACCACAGTTGAAAAGCATCAATTCTTCGGCCCTCATCCTCCTTTACTGTCCAACTCTCACATCCATACATGACTACTAGAAAAACCGTAGCTTTGACTGGATGGACCTTTGTTGGTAAAGTAATGTCTCTGCTTTTTAATATGCTAAGTTGGTTCTAACTTCACTTATGTACATCTTTGAAGCTATGTTTCTACCCCCCACAAGACGTCTTAAGCCATGTGGCAGTATCTATTTTCTCAGCCAAGTCCCTATTATTATTATACATGTTGACATTCAAGTCTTGGTTTGCATCTGGAAGAAAGAATCCATTTATACTTTATGTATCTTTAGCTATTGACACTGAATCTTAGCATTAAGTACATTTCATTGCCATAACAAAAAAATAAAGGTTAAGGGCTTCGTTATGTCTATTGTCTCCTGTGCAAGCCAAAGACCCAGACTGAGACTCTTCAACAGCAGAGAGAAGAACCTGAATCCTATATATTTGACTTAACGTTTTTGAATTCACTTTATATTCCATATATCTTAGTGAAGTAATGAAAGACAGAGGACTATAACAACCTTTAATACCTAAAAAAGACATGAAAAATTCTTATTTGAGCCACCAATGTTTCCCTGCATCCTGAAGAAATGGCAACAGGATGAACCTAAGTGCTACAGTGACACTTTTTCAAATTGAAAAGTTAGGACAAGATTCAAAACATGATACGACAGTAGGGCACAATATGTGAATTGAAATATCTAAAGTGTATGACTTCCACAGCAATACAATTCAAGTCTTGTTGGGCTTGAGAGAAAGAGGGCTTGAGAGAAAGATCCTTGTGGGATCTAACTGCTCCAATTAAGGTAGTAAGTATCGGCTACACAAAAACACTACCACCTACAAAATACTCAAAAATTGAATTGGGACCAAGTACCCTCCATCCTGGTTTACAAGCAGGAATAGGTATTGACTCTTGGAGAATATTAAAGAATCTACAGTATAAAGTTATAAATCATGATGCAGAGTCATCTAAAAGCAAGCTCCATACGAAAATATAATAATGACATTAGGAAATTCCACTTTCAATGACAGTGATGAAAAATTCATATGCTTTACAGAGGATTAAAAGATGCTCTTTTTTTTTTTTTGGATGCAGAAAGCTGTAGTTTTTATTTTCTTATTGTTTTTATTTTTTTTAATAAATTTATTTATTTTAGTTGGGGGCTAATTATTTTACAATATTGTAGTGGTTTTTGCCATACATTGACATGAATCAGCCATGGGTTTACATGTGTTCCCCATCCTGAACCCTCCTCCCACCTCCCTCCCCATCCCATCCCTCTGGGTCATCCCAATGCCCCAGCCCTGAGCATTTGTCTCATGCATCGAACATGGAATGGTGTTCCGCTTCACATATGATAATATACATGTTTCAATGCTATTGTCCCAGAACGTCCCAACCTCACCTTCTTCCTCAGAGTCCACAAAACTGTTCTATGCATCTGTGTCTCATATTCTGTCTCGCATATAGGGTTACCGTTACCGTCTTTCAAATTCCATATATATGCATTAGTATACTGTATTGGTGTTTTTCTTTCTGGCTCACTTCACTCTGTATAATGGGCTCCAGTTTCATCCATCTCAATAGAACTGATTCAAATGTATTTTTTTTAATGGCTGAGTAATATTCCATTGTGTATATGTACCACTGCTTCCTTATCCATTCGTCTGCTGATGGACATCTAGGTTGCTTCCATGTCCTGGCTATTGTAAACAGTGCTGTGATGAACATTGGGGTACACGCGTCTCTTTCAGTTCTGGTTTCCTCGGTGTGTATGCCCAGCAGTGGGATTGCTGGGTCATATGGCAGTTCTATTTCCAGTTTTTTAAGGAATCTCCACACTGTTCTCCATAGTGGCTGTACTAGTTTGCATTCCCACCAACAGTGTAAGAGGGTTCCCTTTTCTCCACACCCTCTCCAGCATTTATTGCTTGCAGACTTTTGGATAGCAGCCATTCTGACTGGTGTGTAATGGTACCTCATTGTGGTTTTGATTTGCATTTCTCTAACAATGAGTGATGTTGAAAGATGCTCATTTCTCAAAAGACTATATAGACTTAGGAACGATGTATGCTAGGGAAGCACGTTGCAATAAAAATCAGTCAAAAAGTAATTTCAAGTCGAAATAAGAGGCATAGAACATATTTTCAGAAAAGGGAGAAGCAGAAAAATAAGAGCTGGAATTCAGTGATCTGTAGCCTATTCTAGAAGCACATGACTGTCAGGTGCACTTCTCAGAGCATAAGTAAAATAAGCACATAATATAATAAATTCATGCAACAAATATTTATTGAGCGTCAACCACATTCCAAGCATGTAGGGGAAATACAGCAGGAACAAAATAAAATATTTTTATTCCCATGGGACTATTTTATTCCCATTCCCAGTATTTTATTCCCCATTCCCATGGAGTTTACACTCTGTATTCAATAGTGTAAGGTGTTATTGAAAAAATAATAATAAAGTCAGGAAGGGGATAGAATTGGGGGATGTAGTAATTTTTCATAGGATGATTAGGGAGGGTGACATTTAAGTAGATGAAATAGTGAGCCACATGTTATCTAGGGACAAGAGGATTCCAGGCAGAGGAAACAAGTCAGTGAAAAGAAATACACCTTGTGTGTTCAAGGAGCAGAGAGGAGACCAGTGTAGTGCACAGTGAGGAAGAAAGTGGTAGGATATGAAGTCAAGAGATATAATGGGGGCAGGCACACTGTCTAGGGTCCTGAAGGGTCATCATAAACCCTCAGGCTTTTATTTTGGATGAAAAGGGAAGGCACTAGAGGGTTTTGGGGAAAGGAATGAAATTTCCTGACTGGCTTTAACAAGATCACCCTAGCTGACTGTCTAAGAAGACTAATGGGGGTGGTGCCAAGGTTAGAAGCACGGAGGCTCTTCAGGAAGCGGCTGCAATAATCCAAGTAAAAGATGATGACAGCTTGGACTTGAGAGTTAGTAGCAAAGGTAGTGAATACTTGATCAGACTCTGGATTTATACTAAAAGTAAGAAGAGACAGAATTTGCTGACAGATTAGAAGTAGGGATGAGAGAGAAAAGGAGAAGACAAGAATGACTTCAGGGTTCTTGATTTGAACACCAGGAAGAAAGGGGTTATTACTGAGAGAGGAAGATTGCAAGTGGTGAGGTGAATGGAAAGGAAGGAAATTTGCCTATATTTGAATGGTACACTCAAGAGACCTATTACACGTCAGGTAGGCAAAAGGATATATAAGTCTGAAGCTGAGGAGAGAGGTCTGGACTTGAGCAACCACTTAGAAACTGACAACATACAGGTTGTGGCTTCTTTTTGTATAAATAATTTAACATTAAAATATAAGCCCGCTGATGCTTTTCACACATTTTTCCAATTTTAAAATGCTGAGATTTCCTTCCTAACTATTCTAGACTATTCAATTATAAATTACTTAAATGCATTAAATAGGATACAAAAATGAGAAGCCAAAAGTCCAATTAAGGAAAAGAAGTATAAACAAACTACACCAAGGAGTAAAAAGTGCGAATAAGGAAAAGGCAGGTGGTGAGAGGCATCATGGAGACAGTTACGGTACACGTTACATTAAAAAGGTCATTGACTTGTGACTGACGCTGCCTGGATTTAAGGGCAGAAAATTCCATATGAAGAGAGGTCGCTTTAAAATGATACGCTAGATAGCAGGTGAATGAGAGACATTCCTGTATAAATGGATCTGAACAATTTTTTTCTCACTCCAATCCATCCTGTACCTGATTGCTAATCTTACATATGTACAATTTTGTGTTTACCTTCTTTTATGAAATAAGATTTGGAATTATGGCTAATTTCATTCATTTTCATTTTAAGACATTTCATTGTAGACTTTCTTTAGTTTTAGGAAATCTGCTTTTAGATCACTGTGATATACACACATTTATATCCTGAACTTTTAAAACTTAACATCATAACCAAAAGTTATACAATTTTAAATATTGCACTAAAATCTAAATTGTTGCAAAATTTTTCATTCATTTTATTATCTCCCCTGTCAGGGCTCCTCATCTAAAGAACTCTGAACACAGAAAATGATTTTCAATGAGGAACTGTTTTTTAAAATTCTTCCAATGCTTGTGTACAAATAGTACCATCCCAGAAGCATGAGAAATAAGTTAATTCCCTGCAATAGATGCCAGAGACACCCACAGCACCTGGGAACTCGCTGGAAGTGCAAACTCTCAGGTTCTTCCCAGGATACACTAAATCAGAAACTCTGGGGGTGGGGCCCAGCAATCTGCACTGGCAAGCTCTCCCAGGGACTGATACATGCTAAACTTTGAACATTAAGGCTCAATTCTCTCAAGGAATGTCTGTTGCAAAACGCTACTAGACCATAAAATCTTGAACATAGAAACCTTATTATGTTTCACTTTTGACTGCCTTATGTAACTGGCATTTAATCCACATTCAGAATTTTGGAATGGTTAAATGAAAAAGTCAGAGGTACCCCTCTCTCCAAGTTTCCTTGTTTTTCTACATTCTATGATACCAAGTTATCAGCCCAACCTTTACCCTTCCTTTCTAGTCCTCACTATTCTATAGAACATGCAATGTCTTTCCAATCAGAATATTATATTCTAACTTTTAAAGTAATTCTGTGGATGCTGCATCGTCACATTTCACAGCAAGAAAAATCCTTCAGAAAGAATGCTATTCAGATTTGGCATGCAATGCTTGCCCTCCATGGGCACCCACTGTTAATTTCAGGTGTATAGTATTCAATATTTTTGCAGATTGTATTCCATTATAGGTTACTATAAGATAATAGATGTAATTCCTAGTGCTATACACAGGAAGTCTTCCCTGCTTATCCTATTTTTTACAGGCATGCGAGGTAAGTTGCTTCAGTTGTGCCTGACTCTTTGTGACCCTATGGACTACAGCCCACCAGGGTCCTCTGTCCGTGGGATTCTCCAGGCAAGAATACAGGAGTGGGTTGCCATTTCCTCCTCCAGGGGATCTTCCTGACCCAGGGATCAAACCCACATCTCTTGCATTAGCAGGCGTGTTCTTTATCACTAGCATCACCTGGAAGATCCCCTATTTTTCACACGGTGGTTATTATCCGTTAATCCCATACTGATTTATCCCTCCCCACCTCCACTTCCCGCTCTGGCAACCGTAAGTTTGTTTTCTATATCTGAGTCTGTTTCTGTTTTGCATATACATTTATTTATATTTTAGATTCCACATATAAATGATGTCATATAATATTTGTCTTTCTCTGTTTGACTTATTTCACTAAGCATATCCTCTAGGTCCATGCATGTTGGCAATATTTTATTTTTATGGCTGAGTAACATTCCCTCGTGTGTATACATGTACACATATATAGATAGATACATATACACCTTAGGCCATTTGTCTGTTGCCGGGCGCCTGGGCTTGCTTCCGTGTCTTGGCTATTGTAAATATTGCTGCTATCAACACCGGGGTGCATGTATCTTTTCAAATTAGTGTTTTCGTTTTTTTCTGCATAAATCCCCAGGAGTGGAATTGCTGGATCATATGATAGCTCTACTTATAGTTTTTTGAGGAATAGGGATTCCCTTTTCTCCACATCGCCTCCAACACTTGTCATTTATAGACTTTTTCAAGATAAGCCATTCCAAGCAGTGTAATTTGCATGCCTCTAATAATCACCAATGCTGAGCATTTTTTCATTCACCTGTTGGCCATCTGTGTGTCTTCTTTATAAAAATACCTACTCAAGTCTTCTGCCCATTTTCTGATCAGACTGTTTGTTGTTTGACTATAAGTACAGGGCTTTACTTCTGGGCTATTATGTTCCATTAATCTGTGTGTTTTTGTGCTAGGATCATTCTGCTTTGATTACTGTAGCTATATAGTGTAGACTGAAATCTGAGAGGGTCTCAGCTCCAACTTTGTTCTTTCTTCTCAGGATTGCTTTGGCAATTCTGGGTCGTTTGCAGTTCCATGTAAGTGTTAGGATTATTTGTTCTAGTTCTCTGTGGATTCAAGTTTTAATTCTTATCTGTACTTGCCCTCGTTTGATAGAACAGAAGCCATAATGTTAGCATACTGCCTCACACTGTTGATAGCTAGTCTTTAGTTATTTTAAAATACAAAATTCTTGAGAACAGAAATTATGTTTAATATTATTTCTGTATTCTCCTACATCATATCCAATTAGGTGTTCAATAAATATTTACTTAACTAATATGGGACAGATTTTAATATATCAGATAAATGTCCTACCTAATAGGTACCCTTGCTTCCAGATTCCAGCCCCCAAAGCATCCCCCTAAGCCAACTAGTGTAAGACAGATCTGCTTTTGTCCAATTCCACTTAAAAACCTTCCAAGGCTTCTAGCCCTTAAGCTGTTAAAGAAGAGTTCCTGCCAATACCAGAACTGATCTCACCAGTCTCTCTCTTGTAATTCAGACCTACCTCTAGACTACTCGAGCTCCAGCAATGCTCCTCCCGTGCCCCTGTAAACTCCTCCTCAGCAGGCTAACTTCTACTCACCATCCAGGCCTCAGTATGGAAGCCATTCTCTCTATCAAGGTCCCTGATCATGGTTCTCCAGGCCTCAACTACCAGTTAGGTGTCCTGCCTCCCTAACCTGATCATACACTCTACTCACCATCTAATACTATAGTAAAGTTTTTAACCTGCTTCCCTAATTAAGTGATAAACTTGAGGACAGGATCACACGACATTCAGTTTTATACCCACTGTTAACCAGTTCTGGCACATTTATCAAGCATACTGATCAAGTCCTGTGTTCTCAACAACAGTTTCCAATTTGAAAATACCATCATGCTTATTTCCCTGTTTACTTATAAATAACTGGGGACAAAAACAGCTGGCTGACTAACAGATTAAAGAAAAAGATTCTGGGGCCTTATTCTGCACATTTACTATGACACAGAAAGCAAAATCAGCATTAATTTTTTTCAAAGAACAGAAAAACTATTTCGTGAGTACTTATTACTAATGGGGGGCCTGTTTTGTCTTGGTCCCAACCCCAGAGGTTACAGTCATCAAACTGGATTTGATCTTCAACTAAAAGAAGCAGAGCCATGGTTGATGGAAGAAGAAACAGAAGTTGCTGCTCAAACTGGAATGCCATCCCAGGACTGAAAAGTGACAAGCATCTGTTATGGATGACTGAAAAAAATGGCAAGTGAGTCTGCATCCCTGATAGGCCAATGGAACCACCACTGGAACCAGCCCTAGGCTTCCCTCTAATTTCTCTTTACAGTGGCCCTCCATATCCATGGATAAGAAACCAGCAGATATGGTGGGCTGATTGTAAGGGACTTAAAACATCCACAGATTTCTGCCTGGGGCCTGGAAATAATCCCCTGCAGATACAGAAGGATGACTGTACTTAAGGAAAATGCCCAACACCCAGTTTGTTTCTACCACTCTCTTTTTGATTTCTAGAGCAACTGAAAGTGATTTCTGATTGACAGGAAAGACAATACAAGATCAGAAGAAAATTCAGAAAAAAATTTGTATATCCAGAACAGGATAGAGATATTCTCAAGACTAGAATACTGGAAGTCATAGGGAAAAGACAGACATATAGATAATATGAAAGACCAAAAGAAAATGTGTGGCCAATGATACCGTAAACTAAGACAAAAAACAGAAGACAGACTGACAAAACATATTGGCAAACAAAACTAAAGGATTATATCCAGAATATATCAAAGGCAACCAACAAGTCAATAAGGAAAAAATCCAACAGGAAAAAATAAGTAAAGCTATGAATAAGCAATTCAAAGACCTGAAAAATCAAAAGGACCAACAAATATATGAAAAGATGCTCAGCTTCACAAGTAGTTAGGAAAATGCAGAATGAAGCACCACAAGAAACTTTTTAAAACTGATTTTATAGTCAAAGAAAAATATCAGTGATAGTTTCTGAGGTAAATAGTTACTCTCAGATTGTAATGATGTCAGTAAGAACTGTGTCAACATTTCTGGAAAATAATCTGGCATTATTTGTCAAAATTAAGCAGTATACATTATGTACAAGATATTTGTCACAATATTGTTCGTAATAGAAGACTAGAGACAACACAGATGTCCAAAATGAAAACAGGTATGGCTTCAGATATCTACTGCTACAAAACTAACCACTTCAAGCTTAGTGACTCTAAGCAACGTCATCTCTCACAACTGTATAGGTTGGCTGGGCCATCTCTTTGCTTTTTTCACCTCTGGTTCCTCTGCAGGTGCATTCAGCTCAACCGTCAGCTAGGTTAGTACGTCCAAGATAGCTGGTTGGTGCTGACCGGGGTGTCTTGGTTCTCTCACCCTCCTGTAAGCTAGACCAGCTTCCTTACATGGCAGCTGTGGGAAAGCATTCTTTGAAGTCTTCTTAAAGACTAAACTCCAGAACACATCATATCCATCATATTCATTGGCCAAAGCAAACCACAAGGCTAGCCAAGACTCAGGAGGTGGAGAAATAGGTGGGAGAAGCAGCAAAGCCTTGTATCAAAGAGGAATACATACCAGTATGGGAGAACTTTATGGTCATTAACCATTCTATCACCGGTAGGTAGGGGTGTGTGTGTGTGTACTATATACATACACACTATGTTCATAAATCTATAGTTCTATAACAGTAATATTATATAGTTATATATTTCATCACATATATATATGTTTGTAAATCTTGGAAATATGCTTATAAATTAACTAATGAAATACTGAGCTATGCAAAGTAGTCAGTATGCTGGCCGAGAATGCAGCGCACTGAGGGCATGTCAGGAAGGCCAACACAGGTGTGACCCAGAGGTAAGGATAACAAGGTGTTGTATGCAGACAGGGAGTTGCACAGAGCTGTGGGCCCAGTGAGGGCTTGCGGATCCACAGGCCAATAGGCTCAGCAGTCAATGATGAGAGATACAGGGAGGTGATGGTCTGCGTGACAGAGAGAATGGAAACAAAACAACTGGACAAACGATAACTATAATGAGGTTAATGTGAAACTAAGGTTCTTACCACCAGAGAAGGCATTATAAACATGGAAAGGGCAAAGACTAGAAAGGACCCTGGGATACCGGATTGGAATTGGAAGTATACAAACAAACTCCTGGTTTTATAACATATGTACACAGGTATAGGAATAATGATGGATGTATATGAGTGTATTACACATATAAATATGTGTTATACAAACCATACTCACACATTTCCTAGTTCCTATAAGCAATGACACCCCAGTGGCAATGAGCAAACTAAGTCTCTAAATTTTTGATTTTAAAAACCATCTTCTATACAAACAAAAATACCAAATAAGGCTCCTTGGAGAAACGGCTGATTCCAGGGCTAGGCCAGGCAAAGTACAAGACGAATCAGGAACAAACAGCATATGCCAGAAGTGCACAATGAATGAGACGGGGCATGGTAAGTGGGCATGGGAGCCAGCTTGAAGGGGCTCCCATTGGCTAAATCAGGGACAACTGAAACAGCAAAATAAAGAATAAAGTAACAAATCACAGCACACTAAAATCAAAACCCATGAGTCCTTACTGATTTAATAAACTCATAAACAGAGGAGAAAGCAAAGTTCTACCTTAAAATACCAACCAATACACATAAAAGGACTAACAGAAACAGAAATATACAAGCGGTTAATTCAGGTGGGAGTCATCACCGATGCCCACACCAAGGCTAGTGAGTAGAGGTCTGATGAGAGTCAAGATGTATAATTCTGGAATACCTTTTCACACATACATTGATCAAATACAGAAAGACACCAATATGATCAAGGTGATAATCACCAGCAGTAGCATGATTTGCAATCATATGCCTGTGGATGGAAGGCACCAGGAATGGCACAGCCCCACTTCTGTGGTATTCCTGCCAGAAATGTCAGACTTGATTGGAGTCACGAGGAAATAGCACATGGACCTAGGTTAAAGGTCATCCTAAAGAACGGAGGGTCTGTACTTCCTAAAACTGTCAAAGACATAAAAGATGGGACAAAGGAAGCTAAACAAGTCTGTAAAAACATGACAACTAAATACAACATGTATTCATGGATACGATCCTAGACCAGAAAAGAAAGAGATATTGTTGGGAGAGTTAATGAAATATGAATAGGTTAGTAGGGTTGTATCAATGCCTATTTTCTGATTTGGAGGGTTACATAAGAGAGTGCTTTGTTTTTGAGAAATAGACACTGTAGTATTTATGAGTGATGGAACACCATGTCTACAGCTTGCTCTGAAAGTTTCAAAAAAAAGACTGGGTATATATGTATGCATTTATACACACATACACAAACATGTATGTAACATACATATAAAGAAATAGAGAGAACAGGCAATGGAAGAAATACAGTAAAATATTAACAATGGTGAAATCCCAATGAAGAAGACATAGGAGTTCTTTGTACTGTTCTGGCATCTTTTCTGTTAAATCTGAAATTATTTCAAAATAGTTTTTTTTCAATGTGATTATCAATATGTGATACTGAACATCTGGTGTTACAGCAAATGATAAGCAGCTATTGTCTGAAGCTAGGAGACAGAATGAAAACGCTGCCTTAATAAGTATATTTACATACTTTCTTTACAATACCCAGAGGGGAAACATGAATAGGAGGGCAATGTTTTTATGCATTTAGCATAAAGGCATCTCAATGTTTTTGTTTTTGAATTTTATTTATTTCAGCTGTGCTGGGTCTTGGTTGCTGTGCGGGTTTTTTTAGTTGCAGCGAGTGGGGGCTGTTCTCTAGCTGTGGGATGCGGGCTTCTCACTGCAGTGGCTTCTTTTATTATGGAGCACAGGCTTAGTTGCCTGTGGCATGTGGGATCTTCCTGGACCAGGGATTGAACCCAGGTCCCCTGCATTAGCAGGCAGACTCTTAACCACTGGACCACCAGGGAAGTCTCATTTCAAGGTTTTTAAGTGAACTTTCCTATCTCTTCATGGATTTTAAATAGGCGTTTTGAAGTTCTTTAATAAAAGGAATTCTGACTTTATTCATCTGTGTGGTCCCAGTACCTAACACATTAATGATTTTGTCCGTTATGTCTTGAATACAAATTCTATCCCCAGTGTTACTCCAATCAGAAAATACAGTGATTTAAGTACCAAGAATTTTACTACACTGAATTCTGTGTCAAGCTAAAATGCTGCTGCTAAGTCGCATCAGTCGTGTCTGACTCTGTGTGACCCCACAGACGGCAGCCCACCAGGCTCCCCCGTCCCTGGGATTCTCCAGGCAAGAGTACTGGAGTGGCTTGCCATTGCCTTCTCTGGTCAAACTAAAATATACACATATATATTAGACTGATGAATGAAAAATATCAAGGATTATCTTTCTTAGGAACTTGGAAGATTATATGCTCTACATTCCTAAAATCAAGAATGTATAATCAGAAGCAAAAGGCCTTAGTCTAAAGAATGGCTAACTGTTGACAGTTTTGGGTTTAAAAAAAAAAGGCAAAAACCCCACAAAACCCCAAAAAACAGAATACAAATGAAACTAGGTCTAAAGAACCTGACACTGATTGATCATCTTTTAAAAAGTCTAAGAGGGTCTGAAAAATAATCAGATTGAACTATATCAAAGTGCTGATAAAGCATATATCCTCCCAATAGATGAGTTAAGATCATTTTTAAATCAGAAAGAATACATTTTCATTGCAGAAACCAAAACTCTTCAAGGCATCAAAGAACTGTTAAAATTAAACTCAAAATGTTTAAAAGCTGAATAGACTTTATATTGCTCAATACTCGCTCCTTCATGGAGAATACAAATATTTTTAGCACATTTTCTAGGCTCTTGGTCCCACTGATTAACTAGAAGAAAAAAGTTACATATGTCTGAAAATCTATGTTACAGTTAACCATAATGAACTTCAGAATTGCCTTTTCAAAGGTTTAAACAAATGAAAATTACATCTTGATACCATACAATTCATCTGCTCCAGTATATAAAAGATACTAATACCTTATGAAATTAGAATCTTTCATTCAAAGTATTATTAATCTGACCTGACCAAGGAGGTGAAAGACTTATACATTGAGAACTAGAAAACATTAATAAAGGAAACTGAAGATGAGTCAAAGAAATAGAAAGATATCCCATGCTCTTGGATTGGAAGAATTAATATTGTTAAAATGGCCATACCACCCAAAGCAATCTACAGGTTTAATGTGATCCTTATTAAATTACCCATGACATTTTCCACAGAACTAAAATGTGTCATCCTAAAATTCATACAGAACCATAAAAGGCCCAGAATTGCCAAAGCAATCCTGAAGAAAAAGAACAAGACAGGAGGCATAACCCTCTCAAGCTTCCAACAATACTACAAAGCTACAGTAATCAAAACAGCATAGGACTGGCACAAAAACAGACATATGGGTCAATGGAACAGAACAAAGAGCTCAGAAATAAACCCACACATCTACAGTCATTAATCTTCAACAAAAGAGGCAAGAATATACAATGAGAAAAAGACAACTCTTCAGCAAGTGATGTTAGGAAAGCTGGACAGCCACATGTAAATAGAACACATCCTCTCATCATACACAAAAATAAATTCAAAATGGCTTAAAGACTTAAACATTAGACATGACACCATAAAACTCCTAGAAGAGAAAATAGGCAAAATATTCTGACATAAATCATATCAATGTCTTCTTTGGTCAGCCTCCAAAGGTAATAGAAATAAAAACAAAAATAAACAAATGGAACCTAATCAAACTTTCAAGTTTTTGCAAAGTAAAGGAAACCATAAAAAAAGAAAAAAATGAAAAGACAACCTACAGAATAGGAGAAAATATTTGCAAAATGATGCAACTGACAAGGGCTTAATTTTCAAAATATACAAACAGCTCTCAAGTCAAAAACAAAACAAACAGCCCAATCCAAAACTGGGCAGAAGATGTAAATAGACATTTCTCCAAAGAAGAAACACAGATGGTCAACAGGCACACAAAAAGATGCTTAACACCTCTAATTATTAGAGAAATACAAATCAAAACTACAATGAGTTATCACCTCACACCAGTAAGAATGGCCATCACTAAAAAGCCTACAAATAACAAATGCTATAGAAGGTGTGGAGAAAAGGGAACCCTCCTACACTACCGGTGGGAATGTAAGTTGTTGCAGCCACTGTGGAAAATGTACGGAGGTTCCTCAGAAAACTAAAAATAGAATTACCATATGGATCCAGCAATCCCACTCTTGGGCACATATCTGGACAAATCTATAATTCAAAAAGATACACACACCACCCCCATGTTCACAGCAGCACTATTTACAATAGCCAAGACACGGAAGCCACCTAAATGTCCACTGATCGACAAATAAAGATGCGGTACTTACATACAATGGAATGCTACTCAGCTATATAAAAAAAAAAGAATGAAAAATGCTATTTGCAGCAATACGGATGCAACTAGAGATTATCATACTAAGTGAAGTAGACAAGAAAAGGACAAATACCACACGATATCACTCCTATGTGGAATCTAAAATATGACACAAATGAACCTATCTATGAAACAGAAACACAAAGAGAAGAGACTAGGGGTTGCCACAGGGAGGGGACGGGCAGAGGAATGCAGCAAGAAGCTGGGGTTAGCAGATATAAGTTTTTATCTATATAACAGGTAAATAGCAAGATCCTACTGTACATCACAGATAACTATATTCAATATTCTATGATAAACCATAATGGAAAAGAGTATTTTTAAAAGAATGTATATATATCTATAACTGAATCACATTGTTATACAGCAGTAATTAACACTGTAAATCAACTATACTTCAATTTTAAAAATTGTTTTACCTACAGGAAAAAAAATTAAATGGTTATAACTATATAACAAGTTTATACATAACTATATAACAAGGACTTCCCTTGTGGCTCAGCTGGTGAAGTACCCACCTGCAATGCAGGAGACCTGGGTTCAATCCCTGGGTTGGGAAGATCCCCTGGAGAAGGGAAAAGCTACCCACTCCAGTATTCTGGCCTGGAGAATTTCATGGGCTATATAGTCCATGGGGTCTCAAAGAGTCGGACATCACTGAGCGACTTTCATTTTCAACTATATTACAAGTCTTTTTTCTTAATGGGAAATCTTAATGTCAAATCTTTTCTAGTGTATAACAAATAAAACAATATTCAGCATTACTATAAACCAGAATCTGTGTGGTTTTTAAATGGAGATAAAATACTTCTTAGGAAAGTAATAAGAATCAAATGAAATAATGTAATAACTAAATACATGGTGGTCAGTGTGAATTAAACACTCAATAAATGGCCTTTACTGTGTTAATTCTCATAGAAAGGAAGTCAAACAATCCTGAAATATGGTCAAGTGACTTAAAAACCTATTAGAGATGTCTGTAAAGGCATATGGATAAAATCACAGTCAAATATACAGAATGGCAAATCCAATAAGGAAAGGAATCTTAATTTACTTATCCTTGGAGTCCCAGAATCTAACACAGAGTCTGGTACACAGAGTGGGCATTCAATAAAGGTTACTGAAATGAAGTGAATATGAAAGTTAGTTATCTGAAAAAGAAAAAAAAAAAGAGGTAATCTGAGGTTGTCTGAAAAATAAAGAATCCCCAAATTACCAATACTGTTCTCTGAGAAAATCACACTTTGAGAAAGAAAACAAAATACCTAAGCATTTTAAGACCATGCACAGAAACTCCTCTCAGACTGGTCTTTTTAATAATGACTGAGTCACTCTCACATCTGTTTTGGCAAATGCGTCATACATAAAGTTCAATATCAGAAATATTTTAAAACTTCATCTAATTAACTGTGCATCCCCAAAGGGAGAAAAGTACCCAAACACTAAGGAATCTTTCCTAACTTCCATTCAAGGAGAATCAGATAAACTTAAGTCACGGTTCTTCCATCTATTTATCTATGAAAATTAGTTTAAGCTTTTACCTACAAGTAAGTTGTCAATACACATATTTCACTTTCACAAGTTCAAATGCACACCCCAGAAAAGGAAACAAAAAACCCCCAACTCTCTCAAAAGTGGGTAGTGCTCCTATAGGAGTATAAAAGAGTAGCAAACAGAATTTCTCTCCCATGTCTCAGCAGCCACCTGTTACAGCCCACACTTATGGCACAGGCAGCATGGTTCGGGAACACTTTCATATTGAAAACTCAAAATTCCCAGTGCAATGGGCAAGGGGAAAAGCATAATGTGGAAATACAGCCCTATCTTCTCCATTCTTAAGTCCAGAGGTAATAGAGGTCAATAGACTTTTTTTTTTTTAAGATTTTCTTCAAGTTATTTTGCATTTTACTAAAAGTAAAAACCACATCCTTAATAATACATTCAACTCTGTGCAGTGCTTGCCTTCTGAAACATGCCAGGAAAGTACATTTTCAGAAAGACAGCTGGAGCTACATCTCTTAAGCCTACTTCAAACTAAAATCTGTGAACAGTATGCAGTTACAAATCAAATAATAGCCTCAAATCAACTGCTAGGAGGTTTCGAAAACAAACAAACAAACAAAAAATCACTGTTAAATACATTTACCTTTCTGAACAAAATGACAATGTTTTCAGAAAAAAAAAAAACACAAAAAAACACCAAAGCTACCAGTCTACACTAGAGAATAATTTAAAGAACAGTAACAGAGAGCCTGCAATACACAGAGGAAAATCATTCTTAAATCATCTTTTGCTTTCTACAATGCCTTGAAAAGTATAAACTGCATGAAGTCACCTAAGTATTGTCCAGTCACTGACAGCATTACAGTTATTCTTAAGTCTAATTTCTGGAAAGTTCTGCAGTGGCAATATAAAAAAGCAAACCAAATTTTAACGAGAAAAAAAAATGCTTAGCTCAAAATCTGGAAATACACGTTGACGGTATTTTTTCTTTAAGAAACAGGAAGGTGACAGGCACAATGGTGTGTAACATCTGTAGGTGGTTCAGCCAAACCAAATTCAAAAAGATCTCTATGGAACTAAGGATTTAAAATAATATCTTGACAAATATAATATGACATGATCAAAAAATCACTTTAGCTATTTTTTTCTTTTACTAAAAAAGCAAAACCTTCCAGTACAAAGGTTTTCACATCACACACACTTTAAGAATTAAGTGTAAATCTAAAACACTAAAATTATCAAAAGGTAACCAAAACACATTCGAAAATATGAGACTTCTGTTTTTCATACTGATTTCTCAGACCTACTAGTAAATCTCCCCTGGAATGGGTCTTCATTTCAATACAAGATTGCTCAATATGCCACTTCGTGTGAATAGAGCTTGTGAGACTAATTCTCCAAACCTCCTCGGGAGATGCTTAATTACAGCTCTAATTCCAATTTCCTGCGACTCAAACAGTCACATACAGAAAACAGCTTATATACACAGGAGAGGAGAGGAATGGAGGTCCAGGGGAGCGGCCCGTTTTTGTGTGGTGGCAGAAGCTGCAAAAATAAAGGTTCACTGGAGCTATTATCCCCACCCATCACAGCCCTTCAGAACGCTTTCATCCATCCACCCGCTCCAGACTGTCGAGCTCTCCAGAACGGACGAACCCGTGGCTTTCCACATCTCAGAGGACGGGCGGGGGAGGCTGTGAAGTCCGGGGTACACATAGAAAAAGAGGGAGGACACAGATCCTTTGAGGACGGAAGGACAAGGAGATGCATCCAGATGATGAGGCTGGGACGCGCCACGGAGACACCGAGGCTTGCAAATTCGCTGACAGGAAAGCTCACATGAGGCAGACAGAGGATGTTGCCTGTTCAGAGACGGAACAGACAATCCTCCAGAAGAGAAGGGAGACGGCAACTGTAAGAGTCCCGGGAGGGCGTGAACTAGGTAGCGCTGAACACGGAGCTCAAAATGGGTAGAAACCGCCTCAAAAAGACCCACACGGCGAGGCTGAGACTTACGGTTACTTCCCGGGCTGAGGGTAAGGGTCGGGTGGACCCTGCAGCTCTGCAGTTCTGCCACCACCGTGGCGCCCCAGTCTCTCCCGCCGAGCCGGTGACCTCAGGTACTCTCCGCGCCCCACCCACCCGGGGGGACGCCCCTTCTCGGCGTGCGCCCCCTTCTCGCCGGCCCGGATGCGCCCGCCGGGCAGAGACTGCTGGGGCCCAGAGTGCGCACTGGAGGCCCGCGGGGAGGCTGCGAGAGCTGGAGGCGCCTGCGGCGAGGCTCAGACTGGGCGGGCGCCCCCCCATCCCTCTCTGGCCGCCGCGCCGCCTTACTCGGGGGAGGGGAAAAGGGGGGCGGTGGCTCTCGCCTCCGCCTCGCGGTCAAGTCCGGCTCAGGCTCCAGCCTGGAGCGCGCGCGCGCGCAGGCCGGGCCGTCCTCCTCCCCTCCCCCGCCTCCGACTCAGCTGCTGGCGCGCCCGCAGCCGCCACCACCACGTCCCCTAGCCGCTCGCCACGAGCCCCAGACAGCCGGCAGCCCCAGCGAGAAGCGGCAGGAACGGTAGCACCTCGGCCGCCGCCCCGGAAGCTCTTCCCCGCCAACCGCCAGGCTTCAAGGGGTGTGAACCCGGAAGCGATTTCCTCGCCCCGGTAGCAGCGGGATGGAAAGCTAAGGCCTTTGAAGACCTGGAATCCCCTAGGTTAGAGAGCAGGTGAAGTGTGTATGGCGCTGAAGAGCTCAGAGGCGAGGAGAGGCCAATAAAGAGCCGGTGCGCAAGAGGCTCTCCGATCCGAGAGACCGGATCTCTCGAGTCGCCGGGTGTGGATCGCGGCCGTACACGCCGGGCGGCTTCAGTTGGCTACCGAGTGTTTTCCTGTCACAGGAAGTTGGGCCTGGCCGCTGGGAAAGCGAAAAGCGAAGGGAAGGCGCAATGAGAAAGCTGTGAAGGTCCCCTGCCCCTCCCCCCAGGTGACTGTCCCACCCACTGAGTTGAATGTAGCCGCCCGGGAGGCGCTCGGCCCCCAGCCCGGGTGAGACGAGGAGGACGACGATCCAGACTCCAACAGAGACGGAGAGGTAGGAGGCCGAACTGTCTCGATCCAGGCAAGGACTTCATTTCTTACAAGTAGTTACAAAGAAGCCAAAGACACTTTTTCGGTGGCATCTCTTTGTGCAAAGAGGCGGGCCCGCCCTTTTCTGGTAGTGGACTCTGATGGGTGGTGGTGGCCGAGGAAAAACCTCCTAGGAAATGTTTATTTTTGTCACTTCAGGAAAAGCGATTGACAGCAGCTCGCCCCTCCTCTCTGTCCTTCTCTGCATCTTTTAAGGCTTTTGGCTGTCTTTCTTTGCTTGTTTCTCCGTGGTGTTTTTAGCTTCACCAGAAATTTTTCATCTAGCTGACCTGACTCCGGATTTCACCTCCATTCCCATCTCACTCATGGAGAGGTTTTTTAACTTCAGTTTGCTTCCTTCAGCATCATGTCTTTTAACTGTTTTGATGTCCTTATTTATTTGGGGGAAAATGTCAAAAGCTCGAAAATGTTTTCGTAACAGTAGAAAATCAAATATTTTATGGTCTTTTCGACTTAATCCCATGTTAATGTATTGGTTATTTTTCCCTTCGAATTGGGTTGTGGAACCACAGTAGCCCTTGATATAAAGTATATTTGGATATAATACCCAAATAACCTCCTTAAATATACCTGAGGTTCACTGTAGGAATTCATTAGTTCCTTCTCTGTTAATCAGATTTAGTATAATTGCCTTTGAAAGTTATTTGAAGATTATTAAGTATGTTACAGAATAGAATGTAACTTAACAGAAAGAAAGTACTTGAAAATTACCAATGATGCTTTTTGATATTACCTAATGTTTGGTAGAACTGGTTGAAAGGACAGGAACAGAGCAAACTAGAAATAGCACCAATGACTTTTCTATTCTGCTTTATTATTATTTCCTCTCCTTTTATTACTGTAAGCCAATTTGAGTGGCAAAAGGATGAAATTTTTAATGGTCAGCCTATCCTTGGAGGGAAATTCTTACTGATATTTAGTTGCCATCTCTTGTCTCTAATGCTGTAATGCTTTAAAATATTAAATTGTTTAATGAGAGGGGAGAAGTGGCTAGTAACTTAGCTACTCCGCCTCGGTTTTTTTCTTCTGTAAAATGGAGATAACAATAATAATACCTACTTCATCAGGTTTGGGGGAGAATAAAATGAGTTAGTGCATGTAAAGCCCTTAGCACAGTATCTAGGATGTAATAATCATTGTAAGTGGTGGTAATTATTTATACTATTTTAAAAAGTTGAGAAACATTGCTTAAGGATGGAGGAGAGGGAATCAGGAACATCCTACAGAGCCCTAAGACAGTGCTCCATTGTTTTGTTTTTAATTCATGAAGTACACTTTCTGATCATTGTTGCTAATTTCTATTAGCATGTACTTTGCAAATTGGTAAATCATCTTGTCTGGAATAGGAAATGGCAACCCACTCCAGTATTCTTGCCTGGAGAAGCCCATGGATAGAGGAGCCTGGCAGGCTACAATCCATGGGGTCTCAAAGAGTCCAATAGGACTGAGAAGCTGCACACACAAATCATCTTGTCAGTTTTGACTTATGGTAACTAAATTTACAATACCTATATTCATGTACTGAATCTTCTCTTTTTCTGCACTGCAAAAATACTTTGAAAGTTTGTCCATCTAGGGGATTCCGTGGCGGTCCATTGGTTAATTTAGACTGTGCATTCATTGCCTAGGTGCCAGTTTCAATCCCTGGTCAGGGAACTAACATTCTGCAAGTCTTGTGGCATGGCCTAAATAAATAAATTAATTTCATTAAATTTGTCCGTCTGTACTCTATATAGTGAACATTTCTTATTAACAGCATTATTGGCAGTTTGTTCAACAGGACCTGCCCCATGAGGACTAAATGGCGTCTGTTCACCCCATTTCTCACCCAGTCATAGTGACACTAAATGCCCGTATATATTTTCAAATGATGCCTGGTAGGTGTCATGGCCAAATGAGAACCACTTCACTTATTTGTAAGGCATCATTAGTCAGGAAACATCATTTATACCTAAGCATTTTCCATAATAGAATGATTCGTGAACAAAATGCCACATACTTCCTCTTCTTAGTCATTTGAACGCTTATCTAAAATCCAGTCTAAACACATTACAAACTCTGATTATACCTTTTTCTGTTATTTTTAGCTCAAATTACTGTCTTTCAATCCTTTTGCATGTAATTCTGCCTTAGCAGTTTTGTCTTCATATATTAGTAGCCTTTGTTCTTTTCCTAACTTAAGCCTTTCATGTCACGGGAAGTATGTATATTTCAAATATTCATTTTTTTTTATTGTATCACATTTGTTTATCTTTTAAAAATTCAGTGTACTGTGCAATACCAAATATTCTAGATAAGTGATAAGTATTAGGAAATACAGCACTTTGCCAATAGATTTTTTTTTTAACATGAGGTGACCAACAGTTTAATTAATTTGCTTTAAAGTGTGTTTAGAAAAATAAGAATTACTTGATTTCTCATTTTAGAAGGGTTTCTGTAATCGTGTCATGTATGTTATACAGTGTATTTATAATACAGTGTCTTTCTTTTGGGGACTGTCAGTATTCAAAGAGGCAGGCATACATTTCAAAACTTATTAGGTTTTATATCTTGAAGTGATTGTTAATCTGAGGTGAAAAGGAAGTGCTAAATCGAAATTCTGAGAAGAAAAAAGACTCATCCTTTTCACTAATAGGAAGTTCTGTTGCATGAGGTGGGTTTTAAGATGGTCTTATGAAAAAACTGAACTGAAAAAAATCCCACAAGGTATAGAGTGAGAATGCATGTCTTCAAAACTTTTCACAAAATGAAATGTCTCAAACCTAATGTTTTATTGTAGTTTCTCTGTTATCTATAGTTTGTCTGGATCTAAATTAGTGAAAATTTTTATAATTTATAAATAAATCTTATAAAGTTTTATTACTTAAATAATTCATAAATTAAAATAATTTAAATTTTTTGTACAATAATTTTAATATTTTTTTAATTTTAGCTAGTGTTTACTTAAAATGTCAAAAGTTACTGAATTTTAAAAGCATTCTTTTTAGGGAAATTTTCCAGTTTTAAGGCAGTGGAAGGGGGTAAATTAAAGATTTTTCATTATTGTGTAAAGAAGTGAATTAAAGACTTCAAAATAACTTTATTTTGGAGTTGAGAAAACAATAAAGTCCTCTATCTCCTCTCAGATGACATTCAAAACCTTTCTTGAAAATGAGCTCTTTTTTTCTGAGAGTTGGAGCAATAAGGAAATTATTAAATATTAACAGATCATTTTAATGCCTTTTAAAAAAACTGAAGAAGGTTCATCTTACCATGGCCAGGAAAGCAACTCCTTGCTTGATGTTCTTCTCAAAATTTACTGGCATATAAATGAGAGGGAAATTTTTTAAAAAAATAAAATATATTCAGTACAAAGAGATGTATTTTAGTCTGTGTGTGCTGTGTTTAGTTGCTCAGTCATGTCTGACTCTGCAACCCCGTAAACTGTAGCCCACCATGGGTATTCTCCAGGCAAGAATACTGGAGTGGATTGCCATGCCCTCCTCCATGGGATCTTCCCAACTCAGAGATCGAGCCCAGGTTTCCCGCATTGCAAGCAGATTCTTTACCATCTGAGCCACTAGGGAAGCCCATGAAAAAAAAAAATTATAATAGCACTTAATGAGGAGATGGGACTATTAAACAACCAAGAAAGTGCTTGAGCTTCAATTACTTGTTAGAAATTGCCCAGTGGAAACTTAAAATTAGTCTGGGGAAAAAAGTGTGCATATGTATATGTGTGTGTGTGTGTGTGTATATATATATATATATATATATATATATATATATACGTATGTATGTATATTTGGAAGCAAATTTTTGAATTATCTAAGGAATTGATAATGGAAGTGAAGAACATTTGTAAGTCAATATCAGAAAGCTTTTATCAACTGGTTTAACGTTTTTGTGTCTGTGATAGGCATCCAGTGAAGATTATAAACTATCCTTTAGTTCATCCAAATATCAAAGTTCTTTTTAAAGATTCTGGAAAGAATGTCAATGGCAGCTACCTATTTCTAGCTTCCAAACTTAACAATATGACATTTGCTTTTGGAATTTATGGATACTATTCTGAATCACTATTTCAAGGCATTTTTACTTAGTATTTATAAGACATTTTATAATTGTATCACCTTTTTTACAGGTCCAAAAGGCAGATTCTTAATTAAGAATCTGTTAAGACCTATAAAAGTATATATCTCCATTTAAAAAAAAAATCTACCTTTAATAGAAAAGGAAACAAAGACTACAAGGTATCTTAAATTATACGTAGAGGTTTACTAGTGGTGAGATAGGATCAGTCATCTCTGACTTGCTTTTTATATAGTATATATATTCTAAGACAGAAAAACCAACATTTTATTAATTGTTCTCATCATGATTGTGTCTCCTTTACTCTTTCAAGGAATTTCTTTGTTTTTATAAAGCAATGGGAAATCCAGAAAACATAGAGGATGCATACGTTGCTGTTATTCGGCCAAAGAATGCTGCCAGTCTCAATTCTCGGGAATACAGAGCTAAGTCATATGAAGTGAGCATTGCTGACTAACATTTGATTTTCTACCACTGAATGTCATTCTCCATTATCATTTTCATTTAAATATAAAGTCTTACCATAGCCTGTAAATTCTTATTGGTAACCTAGATATTGACAAGCTAGAATTTACGATTGTAAAGCTCTGCCCATCACCATGTCTTTTTTTTTCCTGCTGCATGTATTTTGACCATTTTTCTATTCATTGATATGGATAAATTCTTAGATAGTAAAAGTTACTTATTTGAGTTTTGCATATATAATTTATAATAGTTTAGTTTTTACTAAAGCAAAATTCAGCTTGTTCAAAATTCCAGTCTAAATTTTGTTCATGGTTATTTTCCAAAACTCTATTTTTAACAGTTCATTTAAAAATATCTTTACCTTTAATTGTTTTAGGCAATTAAGTTACTTCTCTGAAGTCTTGAATACAATATTAGTATTAGTAAACATGACTGAGGCTCAAAAGAAGAAAAACCCAAAGCAGATTTTATCTTTACTATGCAGCAGATTCAAGCATCATAAAATATTTCTAGTCTAATCGAATTTCAACTAACTTCTCTGCACGTGTACATAGCCGCTCAGTCCTGTCCAACTCTCTGCAACCCCATGGGTTGGCGACACCATGGGCTGTAGACCACCAGGCTTCTCTGTTCATGGGATATCCCAGGAAAGAATACTGGATGGGTTTGCCATTCTCTTCTCCAGGGGATCTTCCCGACCCAGGGACTGAACCTGCATCTCTGGGTATTCTGCTTTAATTGCCTTTTTAAGGTTAGTTATCTGAAACCTATTAAGGGATATTGCAGGGATTCTGAGGAGGCTGCCATTCAGCAGTGCTGTGGCTTACTGGTTCTCAGTCCTGGCTACACTTTAAATCACCTGGGGAAGTTTAAAACTTCCAGTAACATGACCTCACTCCCCTGACATTACGATATACTAGGTATGAGATGAAGCTTCACATTGATACTGTTTTGAAAGGGTTCATGTTATTCTAATATACAGCTAGGCTTAAGGTTAAGAAAGATTGCTGGCTATATTCTAGGGCAAGTAAATTTTATTTTAAACATTCTCTTAATGTTGTTTTTCTCATCCAAGATTTTGTTGCATGAAGTTCCCATTGAAGGACAGAAAAAAAAGAGAAAGAAGGTTTTGTTGGAAACTAAACTGCACAGTAACAGTGAAATAACACAAGGCATATTGGATTATGTAGTAGAAACCACAAAACCAATTTCTCCTGCAAACCAGGGTATCAGAGGTAAGAAACTTTTCTTTTTAACACAGTTGGTTTTAAATGCTTGTGAAGGAAGACATTTTAAAAAATATATTAAAGTCGGTTTCTTTTTATGTTCTTTTTCATTGAAAATCTTGAAAAAGACTCATAAATTTCTGGGTTTTTTTTTTTAAGGTGGAACCAAACTCCCTTCAAGAAGTTCCTTAACTATAATGCTTTTTAAGTTTAAAAATATTTTTTAAACATTTGAATAATTTTAAGTAAAAAAAAAAAAAAAATGAAAAATGTTTTTACAGTTTCTTTTTTTTTAATTGGAGTATGGTTGCTTTACAATGTTGTGTTAGTTTCTGCTGTACAGTACATTAGCTACATATATACATAAATCCCCTCTTTTTTTTATTTCCTTCCTGTTTAGGTCACTTTCAGAGCACTGAGTAGAGTTCCCTGTGCTATACAGTTGGTTCTCATTAGTTACCTATTTTATACATCGTAGTGAATATATATGTTAATCCCAGTGTCCTCAATCCATCCCACCTTCCCCGTCTTCCCTTTGTATCCATACGTTTGTTCTCTATCTGAGTCTCTATTTCTGCTTTGCAAAGAAGTTCATCTATGACATTTTTCTAGATTTTACACATATGCCTTAATATATAATATTTTTCTCTCTCTAACTTACTTCACTCTGTGTGACCATCTCTAGGTCCATCCATATCTCTGCATATGGCACCGTTTTGTTGCTTTTTATGGCTGAATAATATTCCACTGTATGTATGTACCACATCTTTACTCATTCCTCTGCTGATGGAATTTTAGGTTGCTTCCATGTCTTGGCTATTGTAAATACTGCTGCATTGAACATTAGGATGCACATATCTTTTTGAATTATGGCTTTCTCCAGGTATATGCCCAGGAGTGGGATTTCTGGATCGTATGGCAGTTCTAGAAAAATATTTCAATTGTGTTAATGATTTGTTCAAGAAAGAGAGGAAGCCAAAGTGGCTTGAAAACTAAAAAGAAAGCACAAGTTATTTTTGTTAGAAGTATATTTCCCTAGAGCAGTATCTTTGAACTACTATTTTTATTTCTCTACTTCAGGACACAGAAAACTATAAACCTCTCTCCATAACTAAGTAACAGTTAAGATTCTGTGCACTAGAGCAAGTAATATAAATTACCAGGTAGCAGAGGTTTTCTTCCCATTTGGTCACAAGAAGAAAATCATTTTCAAAGAGCCAAACTGTGAACTGTAGAAATATTCACTCTGAAAGGTTCAGGCCGCATTTACAATATTAGATAATCTATAGCTTATGAAACTGATTAAATATCAATGATCAATTTTATCAGGCTATGCCTCACAAGAAGCAGATAGCAGTTAGAAGTTCTAGAAATTATATATCTCTGTCCAGAATTCACGCATTATAATTAAAAAGGTAAAGCTAATTTTAGTAAGACAACTGTTGAAAACAGTTGTTGATAGTGAAGTAAAACATACCTCTCTGTGCCTAAATTTTTGTTTTTTTAGAGCTTATTCAGTTTTTTTTTTTCTGTTTGTTCATCTTTATAGAGGATAGTTATATAATTCATCTCTCTTCACTAAAGAGACTATTTTTGTTGCAGAGATAAGGCTGAATCATGTCATTTGATTTGTTGGTTATTTGGGATACTTGTTCTCTAGAGATAGCTGAACTAACCCTATTTCATAACTTCTGAAGGTACCATTTACCATATTTTACCTCCCCAACAGGTAACCTCCTCAATAGGGCCTGAAGAGTTTTTGCCGCTCTGACTGTTGTAACTGGAGATTATAAGAAGTTCCTGCATAAACTTACAGATCTTTGATACACATTCTGAGTCCCACAAAGAGAATCCCCTTTCCCTGATTATCAGATTGACTTTTTAAATAAAGTGATCTAGAAATTGATCTTAGCTGAAAAAGGGGACTATCCCTGTGGGTGATCAGGCATGTGAAAGGCTCCTTTGGATGCCACAGATTTGTCAGCTTTTTCTACCTGTCTTAGACTTCTCCTAGTAATTTGTATTACTATTACTAAATTGTTTTAGTTATCAGGATCTATTCTGAGATCAAATTACTGAGACAAAGTCTGAGCCCAAATCAGGTATTTGAGCTGAGATAGACAAGTCATAATTTGCTGTGAATTAGCCAAACTCGAACACTTGGTTCATTCACCAAGAAAGGGGATATAAGTGATATATCAGTGTGAACAAAAATGTCTCCTGGCACAGAGGACTGGGTAGTTTTTCTTAGAAGTTACGAGTGGGTAGGCACCCTGAAATATGTCTAGCACAATTATGTCTTGTATACTTAGAGAGTAGAATGTGCTAATAAATTTTCAGGCAGCTTTTAATAAGAGAAATGAAAATAAAGAATTTTTACTTAACTAAATAGTTAAAATAATGAACCATTCCATACCTGACTATCCTATTCAATTGAGTTTTTCTAAAAGTGTGAAATATTTTTATAGAGAATATGATTTCTTACATAAACATCACGTGAAAATTACAAATGACTTTATAATGCAGTAGTTTTGCCTTTTTGTGCAATGCTATATGTAGTTTACAAAGCACTACCACAAATACTTATCCATGAAATTTTTAAATTGATCCTGTGAGTTGGTACATGGTCATTTTCACATCTGTAAAATGGAAATGCAGCCATAGGCACCTAAAAAAATCATATTCCCATTTGTGGAGGTGTTAGGACTAGCACTGTATTTCCCAACTTGTAGTCAGTGCTTTTCTCCTCCCCCGACCCCCTCACTGCACCCCCCGCCTGAAATAGATCTCATAGTTGCATATAAAATTGGCGAAGTAGTCAGTTTGGATCAGAACTAGGTTTAGGGATGCTACAAGGCAGGAAAGGTTAAGTGGGACAAGAACTCAAACCAGACAAAAGTAATATTACCTCTGAAATTTATTAGAATGTTTTTCTTTATCTAACACTTATATTTTGTACAAATGTAAATTTTGTAGAAAATTGTTTGGGGGCTATAATAATAATGGGCCATGAAAGTGAAAAGTGAAGTCGCTCAGTCATGTCCAACTCTTTGTGACCCCATGGACTGTAGCCTACCAGGTTCATCCATCCATGGGATTTTCCAGGCAAGAATACTGGAGTGGTTTGCCATTTCCTTCTCCAGGAGATCTTCCCGAGCCAGGGATTGAACCCCGGTCTCCCGCATTGTAGGCAGACACTTTACCGTCTAGCATTTTGTGAATGAATGAAGCTGTTAGAACACTTGTAGTATCTACTTGTCCACAGATGGCATCCAGCCAGGCATTCCTACCTGGGTCGAGAACAAGGTTCTGTTTCTGGGGGTGGGGAGGTTGGAAGGGTTGATAAAAATCATAACAAAGATAGCCAGAAAATGAAAGGTTTCAGAGTGAAAAACTTACAGGTTATCATTTATTGCCCCCTTGCTGCCAAATCAGGAATAACAGACTAAGAATGATGGTTAAAATTCAGAACAATAATTTATAGCCCAATCAGGTTTTAATAAAGCCTGAAACTGAGGATGCAGGTTGAATATTAAATGAAGGGTTGCTAAACTTTAAAACTCTGTAATTTATATATACTACCCTTCTTGGCCAGCTCAGACTTCAGTGAAATTCTCATCTACATCCCAACTGAATGAAGACGTACATGCTTTTTCACCTTGCAGGATGCTCTGCTGTTCAGCTGCTCTGTCAGTCCTTAGTGGGGCGGATTTCCTTGCTGTGTATGGGGAGCTTCTCTCCTAGTGAGTCAGAACCAGGGATCTGTTGGTTAATTGCCTACAGAATGATGTACATTATTATCAGAATTACCAGTTTTTATTAGTGCATATAATAAAATTGACTTTTTATATTTCAGTTCCTCTTGATACTGCCTTTAAAATATTTTTTCTAATTCTCAAAGTAATTTATAAGATTTTAAAAGGCCCATTATTTTTATCTTTACTGACTTAAAATGAATAGGAAAACGAGTGGTACTGATGAAGACATTTCCTCTGGATGGGGAGAAGGTGGGCAGAGAAGCGGCATTATTTATTGTTCCATCAGTTGTTAAAGGTAAAGCCTTGAGTTTCGTCTTGTGAATCTTGGTGTACCTTAGGTGCTAAGCTAAAGTCTATGGAGGAACTTAGGAATTTTGAATCATAGTTACTATTGCAATACTGTTGTAAAATACATGTTTTTAATATAATGGAAGATGGAGAAATTTGTTACTTAACGACATTTTGATTCCCAAGTAATATTCAGGCTTCTGGACTAATCGTAAAGTTTTTGTTTCTGTTTTTAAAAGTAGAATAAAGAAGTGAGGAAGGAAGCCATAATAAAAACAAGAAGTTTTCAGGTTGTAATGAGGGATTTTTTCAGACTGTGCTATATAAATAGAATAGAAATAAAAATGTATGTATTTTGGAAAATTAACAGATTATCATCAGAACCTATCTTGTATTTGGGATAAGAAAGTGTCAGTTTTAAAATACTCCACCAACAATAATGGTAATATTTAAAGAACTTAGATCTAATGTGAAAATTTAATTTGAGCTTTGACAAGGAATTTATCCTGGAATAATAGAAAAAATATTGAGCTTCAGTCAGACCTGCTGTCTACTAATTTTTTGTTATGGGCAAACCACTTCTTTAAGCCTCACCTCTTTATCTGTAAGATAGGTATCTGCTCCTACTTGATTCATTGTGCTGGAAGAATCCAATGAGGTATTAGATGTAAAAATCACTTTGAAACCTGTAGAGTACTGGCCTCATGTAAGGTAGTAATCATACTGATGATATATTAATGGCCCAATGTGGGCATCTCATCAGACTGCTGCTACACAGTACTTAACATATATTTTATTAGCCAGCTCTGCCATTCCAGATTTCTTTTTCCCAGCCATACTTAGGTTAAATAGTTAAGCATTTTACATGATATTGGAAATCTTATTATTAATCAGAATTTTACAACATTGTTGAGCAAGAGAAAGGGGAAACAATTTCTATAGTCCTACAAGATTCTAAATCCTGCATTCACCCAATTGGACAAGGTCACAGAGCTGGCCAGCCCTTGAATCCAAGTCTTCTAATTACAAGTCTAGAACAACTTATACTTATCAAATTTTTAAACATACTGTATACTTTTAAATAAAAAACACGCAGTTGTAAGCCTTTTATATGATGGCATAAATCTTCATTTTTCTTTTTCAGATAATACTAAATATACTTATACTCCAGGATGCCCAATTTTTTACTGCTTACAAGATATTATGCGAGTCTGTAGTGAATCCAGCACTCACTTTGCTACACTTACAGCAAGAATGTTAATAGCCTTGGATAAGTAAGAACTGCCATTAAAAATATTTTTTAATAAATCAAATACATATTCATAGTAGAAATTAGCTTTGTGAGATAGAAATACTTTATGGATGAAAATAATAAAATTATAATATATATATTATGAAATGGTAAGTTTTTGAAGTATAATATAAAAATTTTAAACCCCAAAGATAAGATTGTCCTGATTTGTTTGCAACATGTTAATTTTATTCTTTGAAAGTGACAAAGATTGCCCTGGCTTAAGAATTAAGATTCCTTTGTTATAAAACTAAGATTTATTATTGATTTACCCTTATTAGTGAACAAGTCATTTAACCTGTCATGCCTTTGTCCTGTAACAGCAGGTCTAATGTCACCTACATCTCAATGGTTTAAATTTCAAAGTGCTTCATGTTTTTGAAATGGTTTTAATTATTTAGTGTTATATACATTTTTTTGCTATATGCATTTAAAAAAAAATAGTTTGCTGTGTCCAGTAATAAAACTTTTATTTACTTAACTGAAATACTTAACTAACACTAATTAAAATTATAAAAATCTGAATGTAGTATTAGAAAGAGTTAGATAGTAGTTTACTTTTTTCATCTTCACTTTAGAACAAATACTTCTACTGCCTCTTCTTTCTATTTTGCCAGGTGGCTAGATGAACGTCACACACAGTCTCACTTTATTCCAGCCTTATTCCGACCTTCTCCTCTTGAGCGGATAAAAACTAATGTTATAAACCCTGCATATGCCACTGAATCAGGTCAGGCAGAAAACTCACTACATATGGGCTACAGTGCACTAGAAATAAAGAGTAAAATGTTAGCCCTAGAGAAAGCAGATACCTGTATTTACAACCCTTTGTTTGGATCAGATCTTCAGTATACAAACCGGGTAAGAATTCTGGCTCTTATTTCAAAAGATACTTCATTTCAAAATATAATTTATTTTTCCTGAGACAAATACATATGTTAGTAATTGTAAACACTGAGATGACATCCTCACTTAGCTCTGTTTTTATACATTAAGGTCACAAAGCTCTTAAACAGTTTTTGTTCTGTTTTCCCTTTCTAGGTAGATAAAGTGGTAATAAATCCATACTTTGGTCTAGGAGCTCCGGACTACTCGAAAATCCAAATTCCTAAACAGGAAAAATGGCAGAGGAGCATGAGCAGTGTCACCGAAGACAAGTACTGCTCTGGTTTTACTCCACTTTGCTTTTTTAAAAGCCTATAGTCTAATGTTAAGAAATTATTTTAAATAATATATGTAAATAGTATGCAATGTAATCATTGCATAAATGATTTAGTTCAGTGATGTGTAGCCTTCATAGATGTGTCATATTTGTTTCAAAACAATTTGAATTTCAACAGTGCTGCTTTGTTTGTTTTTCATGATTAGAGAACGACAGTGGGTAGACGATTTTCCTCTCCATCGAAGTGCCTGTGAAGGAGATTCGGAATTATTAAACCGACTTCTCAATGAAAGATTTTCAGTCAACCAGTTAGATAGTGACCACTGGGCACCCATTCATTATGCATGCTGGTAAATAGATTACTTATTCTTTTCTTTTTAGAAAGAATGAATCTTTAGTTATTAACGTTAGTGTTTCTTTTCAAAGCTATTCTCATTCCAGCCACTTTTTCCTCCACCATGTTTGTCTGTCTTCTGAGATTTCTCTGTAGGAATCTTTGATTACTATGCATGTACCACAGCATCTGCCCCATTTGAAAAGTATCATTAATGTTCTCAGGCATTTCTTAGGTTATGAAGTAGGATAGCTAATGACTAACAAGTGCCTCTGCACAGCACTTGGTCCCTTATTCACCCTTGCAATTTCTATTGTTTTGAACTGGAGTTGTATTATGTTTGCTTATCCTTATTATAAAATTTACATGTGTTAGCTACATATGATTTGATCTTGCATCATGTTAGAAAAGTATTCTTTTAGTTCTTTGGAAAGCTGTGGTATCTGGAAACATCCAAAAGTTTTCATTAGAATTAAAGCCTTCTTTTTTTTTTGACGAGAAGGATTAGCTCTCAGGAGTGAGGTTAGCTCTCTCCACTAGTTGCCTATGTAGTTCTTGCTCTTGTACTCTTCTCACATAATCATAACTCTTCCCCTCAGCCTGGGCTGAGTTCTTAAATTAATGTTCATAGCAGTAGTTAACCATTCGTTATAGCCTGTCCTCTAGAAAGGATGTAATTAAGTTATTTACCCTTATATATTTTTTTAATTTATTTATTGTAATTGGAGACTAATTACTTTACAGTATTGTGGTGGTTCTTGCCAGACATTGACATGAATCAGCCACAAGTGTACATGTGTTCCCCGTCCCAAACCCCCCTCCCACCTCCCTCTCCACCCTACCCCTCTGGGTTCTCCCAGAGCACTGGCTTTGAGTGCCCTGTTTCATGTATTGAACTTGGACTGGTCATCTGTTTCACATATGGTAATATACATGTTTCAATGCCATTCTCTCAAATCATCCCATCCTCGCCTTCTCCCACAGAGTCCAAAACTCTGTTCTTTATATCTCTGTCTCTTTTGCTGTCTTGCATGTAGGGTCATCATTATCGTCTTTATAAATTCCATATATATGCATTAATACACTGTATTGATGTTTTTCTTTCTGACTTACTTCACTGTATAATGGGCTCCAGTTTCATCCACTTCATTAGAACTGACTCAAATGCGTTCTTTTTAATAGCTGAGTAATATTCCATTATGTACATGTACCACAACTTTCTTATCCATTCATCTGCCGATGGACATCTAGATTGTTTGCATGTCCTGGCTATTGTAAACAGTGCTGTGATGAACATTGGGGTACATGTGTCTCTTTCAATTCTGATTTCCTTGGTGTGTATGCCCAGCAGTGGGATTGCTGGGTCATACGGCATTTCTATTTCCAGTTTTTTAAGGAATCTCCACACTGTTCTCCATAGTGGCTATACTAGTTTGCATTCCCACCAACAGTGTAAGAGGGTTCCCTTTCCTCCACACCCTCTCCAGCATTTGTTTGTAGACTTTTTGATAGCAGCCATTCTCACCAGCATAAGATGGTTCCTCATTGTGGTTTTGATTTGCATTTCTCTGATAATGAGTGATGTTGAGCATCTTTTCATGTGTTTGTTAGCCATCTGTATGTCTTCTTCGAAGAAATGTCTGTTTAGTTCTTTGGCCCATATTTTGATTGCGTCGTTTATTTTTCTGGTGTTGAGCTGCATGAGCTGCTTGTATATTTTAGAGATTAATTCTTTGTCAGTTGCTTCATTTGCTATTATTTTCTCCCATTCTGAAGGCTGTCTTTTCACCTTGCTTATAGTTTCCTTTGTTTTGCAAAAGCTTTTAAGTTTATTAGGTCCCATTTGTTAATTTTTGCTTTTATTTCCATTACTCTGGGAGGTGGGCCATAGAGGATCTTGTTGTGATTTATGTCAGAGAGTGTTCTGCCTATGTGTTCCTCTAGTTTTACCTTATATTTCATGGGAAAGTTTCTTCTGACTTACTGTTTAAAATGAGCTTCTCTGGTTAGTTTGAGAAGTCCCCATATTGTTTACCGCCTGTTAAAGTACACAGCTTTTTAGCTGCATGGCATTGAGCAAGTTACTTTACTTCACCTCTCTGCATCTTAGTTTATTTATCTATATGTAAAATACAATAACTAGATCATTTCCAACTGAAAGTGTTCTGATTTCTCTGATTTCAGTATTTGTGACTAAATAGCTAAATATAGTTGCTTTTAATAGATATCTTTTCTCTATTGACAGTATGCTATTTCCTTAAAAATATCCTTTATTGAATATGCTCAATTTTCTGCTTCCTTAAAAATATATTCTTTTATTCTATAAATGTAACCTTAATTGTTTTCCCATTATAGGGAATTTTTATACTCAAATTTGAAAAGAGTTACCCTAAATCTTCTCTCACTGAACTTATAATTGTTTCTTCAGATTCCTGGTAAATACTGGTAGCAGCAACAGTACCAGAAGAAATCACATGCTTTTTCTTGAGCTAAACAAAAAGAAGTAGAGAATATAGTTCAAACATCATGAATTGAGAAAGACAGAGCCAGTGAATTTTAGTTTAGGAATCCCAAAATTACATTTGCTTGTATTGTTGCCCTTTCTGTGGCAGGGCCTCATTTCCTTCTCTATTAAGAGAGGTAGTTTTTTCAACTACGTATTACATAAAAACAGAAGTATGGTATAGTATTTAATGTGCTTTGGAATATACCTACATTTCAGTCCCTACTGAATATTTTAGTTCCAAAAAGTATGGCCTTTAGCAAATTAGTTAATGTCTCTAAGGATCTGTTTCTTTATCTAAAAGATGAGCTTAATTTTAGTGCTTTTTTTAAGATTAGAGGAAAAAATGTGAATAAATGCTTGGAAGGGTACCTGGCAGTAATAAGCACTCAAAAAAACGGCTGTTATTAAAGTATTATAAAAATTTAAAGATTGTGATGTCTGAATCTAAAATTCATTCATCTGTTGTATTTTTATTTGGATATTACTCCAATACACTGAGGAAGAGGTTTATACTTCAATAAAATCAAATTTCCATCAGCTGGAAATAATAACCAAGTTTAATACACCAGTAGTAGTAGTAATATGGGTCACCTTGCAATACTTTTAATAAGATAGATCATTTGGTTGGTGTGAACTTGAATGAAGACTGATTAAACTATTTAGTAAAGAACATAAATTACTTTATCTTGGAAATGTACTCTTACTTACTAATTAATACTAGGAGTAGAAGGGGAATACTGGGCTGTCTTATCAAGAGACTGGGATGGGGTCTGTCTTTATAAGCTTAGACAAGATGTTTTATCCCTCTTATTCTGTCTTCTCATTTTTTAACTGAGGGATTTTATTAGATCAGTGCTTCTCAAACTTTTGTGTTAAAACTCCTTTTATTCTTCAAAATTACAAGATCCCAAAGAGCTTTGGTTTATCTGAAGTAATACCTAGTGTTGTATACTTTATTAGAAGTTAAAACTGAAAAATGTCTTAAGAATTTAATTATTTTAAAATAGCATATTAATATAAATAGAGTTTTCCAAATATATCTTATTTTCCAAAATAAAAAAGTTAAGAAAAGTAGCATTGTTTTACATTCTTGCATCATTTTACTGTCCAACCTTGTAGAAAATAGTTGGATTCTCACAACTATCTGATCCTGCCTTTAATTTGTTGCAATTTGCATGCCAGGAAGCTTCTAGAAAACTCCACTGTACACTTATGAGAAAATCATAGTGAAAAGGGCGAATAACATCTCAGTATTACTATGAAATATGTTTTACCTAGAGGACACGCTGAAAAGCTTTCAGCGATCTTCCTGGTTTCCTGGATCAGTCTTTGAGGATCACTTAATTAAATCACCCCTAGGATTGCTCCAAGCTTTAAAAATTATCATATTAATGACAGGTGCCTAAAAACTTTTCTTTACCAGAATCACCATTTCCAAAACTATTTAATTTGGCTTTCTCCCCATATGGGTAACTTCTCAGCCACTCAGTAAATGTCTCACTGACATCTCATATTTTCTCATCTCTCTCAAATCAGTGTCTTCTCTCTCTGATAGTACTTCCAGGCTTCACATTGTTGCTAGAGAGTGTTGTAGAACGCTGATGATTTGGCTCCCTACAAATTATTCCATCTGATTTCATTTGGGCCTTCACTGCAGTGAGCTGTGTATTGTCTTAAGGTCAATACAAATGCAAGATAATAATTGTTATCATTATTATTATTGAAATACTGATCTTCATCCTGTGACCCAAGCATGTTTTATATTAATAGTATGGAAACTGTTACACTAAAATTCAGAAAATTGGATTTTAACTGGTTAACCATGAGACCTTGGGCAAGTTACTTAACTGGTACAAGCTTCATTTTTTTCATCTGTGCATTAGAAATATCTCTGCCTGCCTCATAAGTTGTTGTGAAGATTATATTAAGTAATTACATAAGGAAGTACCTTGAAAACTTTTTAATCATACACAGTGTTTTTTTTATTTTAATTATTTTTGTTATTACTTCTTGAATTGTCCCCCTCAGTATCTTTTCCTATCCTGAAAGTATGTTTTTCAAGATATATTTCATTGTTCTAAGATGTTCATCTTTCTCTCTCAGAAAGATTTCATCCATTCTCCCAGCTTTAACAGGCTCAGTTGGATGAATTTGTATATTCTGATACCTCAAGCCTTTGCCTTCCTCTTGAGTATCAAGTCTGTGTTTTCAGTTGCCAGCTGAACAGTTTAGTCACCCATTTTCTTAATGCATGAGGCAGTATGGAGAATGCAAAGATATAACCTTCAAGGAACATCCAGGCTGACAGAAATGTATATACACAAGGAACAAGTAAAATGGTAAATTATAGTGGGAATATATAGGAGGTAGTTGGTAAACTGTTTCAGAGAAATGACAGAACTTAACCTGAAATAAAATCAGGAGGAAGAAAAAAAGACATCTCAAGAATAGCTAAGAACATAAGCAGACAGTCACATGAATGAGAAGGGTAGGATACATGTGGCAGGTTCAGGGCACAGAAAAGCCAGAGCATATGTGAAAGGGAAGCAAGTTGACAGTAAATTGGTTTAGTTCTAAAGATGGGCTGTTTGCCCCTCAAATGCACCGTATCTAAGAGCAAATTTCCTTTCTCTTTTTACCCATTTATTTCCAAAAAAATGAATTGCCTTTCCACCATTGCATTAGATTGCAGCATTATATAAGTCTCTGTAACCAGATGGTAAATTCACTATGTCTGGCACAGTCTTTGTACTGTTTGCTTACTTTTTTTCCCTACTACCTAGAATATTTTACTTCTCTTCAGCATCTCTTCAGTTTTCAAATTGTTCTTCTGTCAGAATACTTTTCAGGACTCTCTTAGACTGAAACCTTATCTTCCTTTTCCAACATTTTCTAAAGCATCATTATATACTATTATGATTTGACAAATATATATATATATATATTGTTACCCTCAACTGTTACTTAAATTTTACAGCACTGTGTAACTTATCTCACGTGTTTGTTTTCCTCTGATTACATTAGAAGCCTTTGCCAGAGCAGAGACCATTTATCTTAACATGTCTTTGTGTCTTTCACATTGCCTCATTCAACAGCTACATGTAAATTAGTCTTGGGCATATTGTAAATCAAAAAAAAGCATTATTAAATTTATGAGTTAGTTTCTGCTCTTGAAAATCTTTTTGACTAAAAATTTTATCTCCCTAACTTACAAGTTTTGTATTATATTTTGTATGATTGTGATTCTGTGTCCTGTGCTCTATCTTGTATTTGAGATTATATTTTCTTCCAGTTGATCAGAAATAGAAACATTTGAATTAAATCAGAGTACTTCATAAGAAATCCATAAGCACTGAAAACATTTACATAAATGTCTTCGTTCCTTGTTCTCTGCCGTAGAAAAATCTTATATTTCTTCGAGATGTCTGAAATTTGGATTTTTCAAACACTTCATATGACTTCTGTAGGTGTTTTATTTTTTTGTAGGTATGGAAAAGTTGAAGCCACTCGCATATTGTTAGAGAAAGGAAAGTGCAATCCAAACCTTTTAAATGGACAACTTAGTTCTCCTCTTCATTTTGCTGCTGGAGGAGGACATGCTGAAATAGTACAGATCCTCCTAAACCATCCAGAAATTGACAGAGTAAGTTATTTTGCAGGCTTTTTTTTTTTTACCGTCCAAACAGTAAATAACTAGTAATGACACTTAAAATGTTTAGTCGTACACTTGAAAGGTCAGGTGAGAAATGAAAACAAATTTAACCTGTATATAGAATAAGTAATATGTATACACTTTGCTTTTAAATTGTAATAGAATACACCTCACATAAAATTTTCCTTTTTCACCATTTTTAGATGTACAGATCACTGGCATTAAGTACATCTACATTGTTTTACAACCATCACCACCATGCATCACCCAAATGTACATAAAATTCAGCTTCCTTTCATTTTAAATAAAGTGTCTCCTGTATTGTAGGGAGATTCTTTACCAACTGAGCTATCAGGGAAGCCCTTATATAAAGTGTATTTTCTAAAAAATATCTTAAAGAAGGAAAAAGATCTTTTGGAATTTGTACTAACAAATTTGTAAAGGGAAAAATAATAGCTTTAACAAGACCTTTGTTGTTGCTTTAAACAGCTTTTTTGAAAAACAATAGCCACAGTGATTAGTGCTTTGAATCTTTCATCTTTGGCTGTATATGTTTACTTGAAGTATTGTATAGCATGCAATAAGTATGCTTAATACGTACTTAACACTTGCCGATAGTCTTTTTAATGAAATTTTGATTGACTGATATTTTCCCTTACTTGTATATTTGTAATGCCTTTTTTCTTTAACCCGTGATTCTTCCCTCACATTCCTAGCACATAACAGACCAACAAGGAAGATCTCCTTTAAATATTTGTGAAGAAAACAAACAAAATAATTGGGAAGAAGCTGCAAAATTGTTGAAGGAAGCCATTAACAAACCAGTAAGAATTAACTTAATAAATATTAGTTAGAGCCAAGCATCATATTTAAGTTGATAAGTAATTTGAGGATCTGTGGTAAGAATGGAAGGATGAATGAATGGATGGCTTCTTTACTACTTTTATAAAACCTCATGTTTAGACATCATAGATATTAAATTTGCTATCATCTCTAACATTTGGGTATTTATTCTTGCATATCGAAATAAAAGTTTGCATAAATAAATCTTTCGATCACTTAAAATTAATCTAATTCCCAATGTAATCTCTATACTTCATATGCTGATTACAAATTGTAACCTGTTCATTGAAGCATCTCTCTCTACTTAAGCCTTCTAAGTGAAGTGTAAGTGTTCATTGTTTAGTCATGTCCAACCCTTTGCAACCCCATGGACTGTAGCCTGTCAGGCTCGCCTCTGTCCATGGAATTCTCCAGACAAGAATACTGGAGTGCGTAGTCATTCCCTTCTCCAGGGCATCTTCCCAACCCAGTGATTGAACCCAGTTTTCCTGCACTGCTGTCTTTACCGTCACCACCAGGGAAGCTCACACCAGGGAAGTCCCTAGCCCTTCTAAGCAATATGTTATATTTGTAAATAATCATATTACACACCGTTCAATAATTTAATTACTTATCTAATTCAGATTCATTTTCCTCCTTAAGATTAGTGAATGGGTTAAAATAAAAGAGTTCCTAGTCTTTTATTTTGCTCTTTCAGCTTAGCCTTTCCATTTACTTATGTGCAAAATAATTAGCAGTGGCATTAAGATAGAGAAGAATTAACAATTAGAAAAAACTCTATTATGTCTCAAAGTGATGTGATAAATAATAAATACATGATCTCTGTCTTAAAGGGAAATTTCACACATTCGTACACATTTTTGTCAAAACATTATTCCCTGAGCACAGGACAAAAGCAAGGAAATAGATAAGCAGTACAGGCACCCTTATATTAACTTCATTGCAATTTACTTTCTGATTGTATTGTTAAAAACACATTTTTATTTCTCATATAATCTTTAAATCTGGGTGTATAAGATAAAAGGAATTAGGTACTTTTACCTAAAATGAACTGTCCTGGAAGTTGTTTAGAGGCATCAGTTACTTCCTATAACAATAAAAATGAATTGATAATATCATTTCTCTCTGTGATTTTCTGAACTGGAAGAAAGAAACTGGCTCAAGGTCCATTGTTCATAACTTTTATCTGCAAAGTCCTTTATCACAGATTCCTCTTGGGACAAATTATCGCTGGTACACATTTCTACATTATAATTTGTGGCCCACTAAACTCATAAGGTAGTTAACTAACACCAGATTTAGTTAACCAAGTCTATATCCCCCATTTAGTATTTACATTGTACATTAATAGCTTTAAAAGTATCCTCTCAGAAGATTTTGAAGTTGAATATTTTTTTAAAAACCATTTGCCTTTGTTTCTCAAACTTATTTGATCATGGAATATTCAGAGGAAAACATGTTTAAAAATATAAATAATGGAAGTAAATTGCCAGAAGTGGTTAGAACTCTTAAGCTTCCAGTGCAGGGGGCACAGGTTTGATCCCTTACTGGGCCACAAAGATTGCAAGCTATGCAGCAAGGCAAAAAGAGAAAAAGTAAAATATTGCTTTTAAGAAGATTCTCACTTAAAGTAGTTTTTCTGATATTTTCCATATTAGAAATCTATAATGAAGCAGATGAAGTTGAAATTAAAGCATTTTTTGGGGTTGGGATATATAATTTCTACCCAGGTTGCATAATTTATTATCGTTTGTCCTAGTATGAAAAAGTTCGGATATACAGAATGGATGGATCATACCGTTCTGTTGAACTGAAGCATGGAAATAATACTACAGTGCAGCAGATAATGGAAGGAATGCGTCTCTCTCAAGAAACACAGCAATATTTCACTATTTGGATCTGTTCAGAAAACCTCAGTAAGAAACTTGTTATTCTGATGTATAAACCTCATATTCCTTTTTGAATATGAGTTGGTAAACTGAAGCGTAGCATCAATTATTATTGACTTTTAAATTTTCAAATGATATAATATTCTTTTCTTTTACATAAATTGTTTATGTTCAAACTGCTGAAGCAGATAAGCCTCTGCTTGCTCCTGGCCCCTCTTTATTCATACAGTGTTGGGGTTTTTTGTTTACTAATTTTATTTGTTTATTTATTTTTGGCTCTGCTGTTCTTCACTGCTGCGTGGACTTTTTTCTAGCTGTGACAAGTGGGGCCTACTCTCCAGTTGTGGGGTGAGGGCTTCTCCTTGCAGTACAGCAATAGAACTGTGGCTTCTCTTGCTGCAGAGCACAGGTCCTAGGGCATGTGGACTTCAGTAGTGGTGCCATGTGGGCTCTAGGGCACGGGCTCAGTGGTTGTGGCCCACGGGCCTAGTTTCTCCCCAACATCTGGGATAACCCCGGATCGGCTATCAAACCCATGTCTCCTGCATTGGCAAGTGGATTCTTTACTACTGAGTCACCAGAGAAGCACTATACAATGTTTGAAGTGGTAAAAACCAAAACATTTTTTCTTTGGCAATGAAATTTGATTTGAATGCTGTTTAAATGCATCCAACTTGCCTTTATTTTCAGTGCTCACCTCCTCTCAGAATAATACAGATATTCTTTTTCTTTATATTGCTTTTCTATCAGATCTTTTTATTTAAGTTCAGTTCAGTTCAGTTGCTCAGTCATGTCCGACTCTTTTTATTTAAACTCAGCCTAATGTCACTACAGATTTGGTCTCTCAGACAAAGTATTGCAAATACATAAGGGATTTCATCGAGGTGATTGTGATTTGTTTTCTAGTGATTTAACTGTATTTTTTTAAACACCAAATTTTTACTGATTTTATCATAATTAAATAGGCTATCATGGAATTCAGGATCTTAAATTCATTTGATAAATTTTAATTCATTTCCAGAATTATTCTCATAATTCTTACATTCTTAAAAAACAGTTATCCTCAAATTGGGCATAATATTGATTAAAATCAATATTGATTTAAATTTAGACCTTTAATTTGTGTGTGTTCAATACTTAGGTACAGAATTTAATGAAAAGTTTCTATGTGTTGATGTAATTAGTTCATTTTTACATTATCATTTATTAAGGGAAAGATGTTTTTCAGGCCTTCAGCTCAAGCCTTATCATAAACCACTGCAACATGTTCGTGACTGGCCAGAAATACTTGCTGAATTGACTAATTTGGATCCCCAAAGGGAAACACCACAGCTTTTCCTAAGAAGAGATGTGAGACTTCCTTTGGAAATTGAGAAAAAGGTTTGCTCAGAAATCTTGTTTATAGTCATTTAAATGTTCAGAATCTGCTGAGTTCCTATTTTAAGCACTAGAGGCAAACATTGTGCTCTTCCTTTACAGGAGGGTTCATTTCTGTTTTTCTGTTCAATCCACACATCCCTATTGTAAGTGGTAGAGAGTTTGAGTCAGTCTACTTACAAAGCTCCTGGCTGGTTTTTCCATTTCCACCTCCATTGTCTTAGAATACAGAAGAAATCGAGACTCCATCCTAAAGAGAATAGAGAGAACTAAAAAAACATTCCGGGTAGAGAAGATTATATTTACAAAGGGGACAGTAAAGTTATTCCCAGAAGTTGGTTATGTAGCTATTCTTTTAGATTCAACAGAGAACTATATACATATAGTAAAAAATGAGAATGGAATTTACATGATTAAAAAAAAGTCTTTCCTAAATAAGTAAGTCTGGATTTGAATTACTATAAATGTTAGAAGTGAAATAATGCCATCTGAAGGATGACCAGACAAGGAAAAAACCTAAGGGATATTACAAGTTAAACTAGATAATAGTCTAAATACAGCTGTAGCTTTGAAAACTGGGGAAAAGAAATGTTCTGAGGTCTCATAAATTTGGTGAAGAAAAAGTATTCGATGCATTTCCTCATTCTTTTATTCAAGGAAATACTAAATACATAAGGTTAAGCACATTTCAACACGTGAAAATTTCAGTGACCTTGTCCAAACTTGGTAAATGTTTTATGTCTGACTATTCATATTGTCCATCTTATATTATCCAACTTAAGGTAGAAAAGACATTTGACAAAATCCAATGGCCTTTCTTGATAGAACTCTCAGAAAACCAGGAGGGGAGCTTCCTCAATCCAATAAATGGCATTTATAAAAAACCTGCCATTAACGTACTCGATGGTGAAAGACTGAAAACTTTCTTCCTAAGATCAGGTACAAAACAAGGATGCCTGCTTTCACCACTGCTGTTTAACACAGAACAAGAAGTTCTAACCATAGCAATTGGTCACACTCTCCCCAGCAGCACTCCAAAAGCTAAAGAAAGAAAAAAAAAAAGGGCATCCAAATTGAAAAGGAAAAAGTTAAACTGTCTCTGTTGATCGAAAATGACATGATCCTATATATAGGGAATTCCTAAGAATCTACACAAAAGCTACTAGAGCTAATAAATGGATTCAGCAGAGTTGTAGGGTACATGCTCAACACGTGAAAATCAATTGTTCTATAACCAGCCACAGACACTCAAAAAAAAAAGGAAATTAAGAAATCCTTTAGAATGACTTCTATAAGGATAAAATACTTAGCAATAAATTTAATAAAAGAGATGCAAGACTTATACATTGAAAACTACAAGAGTAAAGTGAAGGGATTCACATTTCCCAATTTCTTAGTACAAAGCTACAGTAATCCAGACAATTTGGTACTGGTATAAGGATAGAATTGAGAATGGAATAGAATTGAGAGTCCTCAAATAACTCCATATGCCATACCAACTACTTTTTTGACAAGGATGCCAAGTGAATTCAATGAAGAAAGATTAGTTTCTTCAATAGATGATGCTAGGGCAACTGGAAATTCACATGCAAAAGTGTCAAATTGGACTCTGATCTCACACCGCATCAAAAATTAGCTCAATGTGTCAATAACCTAAGTATAAAAGCCAAAACCATAAAATTCTTAGGACAAAATATATGTGTAATCTTTATGACCTTAGATTTGGCCATGGAGCTCTAGATATGACACCAAAAACATGAGTAATGAAAGAGAAAATAGATAAATTGGACTTCATCAAAATTAAAAGCATTTGTAAATCAAAGGACATTATCATTAAAGAGAAAAGACAAGCTAGATAATAGAAGAAGATACTTGCAAATCATATATATGATAAGTGTTTCAGTTTAGTTCAGTTTAGTCGCTCAGTCATGGCAAACTCTGCAACTCCATGGACTGCAGCATGCCAGGCTTCCCTGTCCATCACCAATTCCAGGAGCCTACTCAAACTCATATCCATAGTGTCAGTGATGCCATCCAACTATCTCATCCTCTGTCATCCCCTTCTCCTCCCGCCTTCAATCTTTCCCAGCATCAGGGTGGCCAAAGTATTGGAGTTTCAGCTTCAGCATCAGTTTTTCTTCCAATGAATATTCAGGACTGATTTCCTTTAGGATGGACTGGTTGGATCTCCTTGCAGTCCAAAGGACTCTCAAGAGTCTTCTCCAACATCACAGTTCAAAAGCATCCATTCTTCTACACTCAGCTTTCTTTATAGTCGAACTCTCACATCCATACATGACTACTGGAAAAACCATAGCTTTGGCTAGATGGACCTTTGTTGGTAAAGTAATATCTCTGCTTTTTAATATGCTGTCTAGGTTGGTCATAGCTTTTCTTCCAAGGAACAAGTGTCTTTTAATTTTATGGCTGCAGTCACCATCTGCAGTGATTTTGGAGCCCCAAAATATAAAGTCTGTCACTGTTTCCATTGTTTCCCCATCTATTTGCTATGAAGTGATGGGACCGGATGTTATGATCTTAGTTTTCTGAATGTTGAGTGTTTACTATTCAGAATATAAAAGGAACTCTTGCAACTCAGCAACAAAAAGACAGCTCAATTAAATTGGGTAAAGGACTTAACATGTCTCCAGTAAAGATACACAAGTGGCTAACAAGAACATGAGATGTTGTTCAAGATCATTAGGCATTAAGGAAATGCAAATACAATAAGAACCCACACCTACTAGGATGGCTGTAATAATAAAAATTTATAAAGGAAGATATTGAGGGTTGAAGAAATAGAGAAAATAGAACTTTTGTATGCTGTAGATAGTAATATAAAATGGTGCAGCCTCTGTGGAAAATAGTTGAATAGTTCTTAAAAACACTAAACATAGAATTATTATTTGATCCAGCAATTCTACTCCTAGGTGCATACCTAAAGAAAACAAGAACTCAAATATTTGTATTCCAACATTCTTATCAGCAATATTCATAATAACCAAAAAGGTAGACACAAGCTAAGTGTTCATCAACAGATCAATGGACAAAGGAAATGTAGTATATATATACAATGGATTCTTATTCATCCATAAAAAGGAATGAAGTTCTGATACATGTCATAACATGGATGAACCTTGAAAATATGTTAGGTGAAATAAGCTAAGCTAGACACAAAAGGAAAAACAGTGTTTGATTTTACTTGTATTAAATAAATATCTAGAATAGGCAAATTCATAAACAGAAAGTATGGTAGAGATTACCACAGGTGTGATGCGAAGAGAATGAGGACTTACTGGTTAAAGAGTTTCTGTTTGGATGTTGAAATGTGAAAATAGTGGTGATGGTTCACAGCATTATGAATGTAATTAATGCCACTAAATTCTACACTTAAAGCATAGGTAAAGTGGCAACTTTTGTTAAACAAAATGTGATAGATCTATGAAATCTGGAAGTAATCTAAGCATACTCAGCCTGTCTTCCTTCTCCACTTAAATAATATTTTCAAAGTTGGCTGGTAGAGAAAGAATAATAATAATGATAGTACTTGGACGTTAAATTAATTGCATTTTATGCTACAATTTAGGTAAAGTAAGTTCAAGTGAAAAAGAAGAAAGGTTTAGTGAGTACTTACAGTGAATCAGAATATCATCATCTGGTAAAGTGGTTACATTCTTTCACTCCTTGTGTAATTGAGAAATTCCTGTTTTTACCATCTGAAAAATTGAAGAATTGCATTTTTTTTGGTTAGGATTATTCTTTTAGGATAAGAAGAGCCTACTTTAATTTAAAAAGAAGAGTTGTTGGCTAATAATCCCTGAATACACTATTAGGAATTATAACTATTCTCTACTCAAATTCTTCAAATTCGCTAAGTCAGTTTTTACTAGAAAAATGTTTTCTTTCACTTTTTCCCAACATTTAGTTTCAGAAATTAAAAACCCATAGGAAAGTTGAAAAAGTAATAAAATTCATACCATATACCATTCATTAAATTCACTAATTGTTAACATTTTACTATATTTGCTTCACCTTTCCTCTCTTTTCTTTGTAAATCATTTAAAATTGAGTTGCAAGCATCATGGCACTTCATCCTTAAATATTTTAACATCATCTTCTAAGAACAAGGATGTACTATACATACTGCAGTACCACTATCAACCTAATAAAATTAATATTTCCACAATAATATCTAATATCAGACCCATATTCGATTTCCCCCCCTAGTTTCTCAGTTTCTTAAAACGCTCAACTGAAGAAGCTAGTCAACCTTCATGCTTTGTATTTGTTACCTCTTTGCTTCTTTTAATCAAGAGCAATCCCCTTATCTCTTTTCCTCCATGAAATTCTGTTTCAATTTTTTAAATATTGTATGGAGTGTTACTTTAGTTAGCAAGACAACAAAACTTTTTACTGTAAGGAATTTGGGTCATTTTGAATCATATATGGAAATACTCAAGTATTTATTTAGAATCTCTGTAATTGGTGATCATATTATTCCAGGTAGAAATGTATTCTGTAGGGTAGTATTTTTCAGTCTTTTTTAATCTTATCAGATAAAGGGAAACTTTAGTTTTTAAAACTTAAAAAAAGTATGCTCTCCTTTCATGTTATTTTATCAAATAAAAACCGTTAAGCTCTTTTCAAACTTCATGTATCCTTCTGGGAATTGACAATACTTCCTTTCATCTTCTTTGTGGTTCACTACTATGTCATGTGAAGCATAAATTATAGAAGGATGTTTGAGGAATATAAAGAATTTCAGTAAAATTATATTAGAAATTACTCATATTCATATCCATATACTGATGATAATTTTACTGGACTTGAATCAGAGGTTAGCAAACTGGCCTATTGCCATATCTGAACTGTTGCCTATTTTTGTATATCCTGTAAGCTATTAATGGTTGAAAAATTCAGAAGAATTAATATTTCATGTCATGTGAACATTTCATGAAATTCAAATTTCGGAATCAGTATAAAAAGTTTTAGTAGAACTCTGACATTTGTAGATGTATTGTCTACAGCTGCTTTTGTGCTAAACTAGAAGAGTTGAGTCACTCTATTAGAGACTTTATGACTCACAAAGCTTAAAATAATACTGTCTGGTCTTTAATAGAAAAGAATTGTCAACCTCTGCTCTAAAGCAAAAACAGCTTATTTATATGCAGTTACATAACTTTTGCTTCCTCATGTTAGTGACAAGTTGTACATTTATAACAGGAAACTATGGCCTAATAACATACTATATTTTCTCCTTTAAGATTGAAGACCCACTAGCTATTCTTATTCTCTTTGATGAAGCCAGATATAATTTATTGAAGGGCTTTTATACAGCTCCTGATGCTAAACTGATAACGTTGGCAAGTCTACTGTTGCAGATAGTTTATGGAAATTACGAGAGTAAAAAACACAAGCAAGGTTTCCTAAAGTAAGTATTTAATATAATTCATGGTCTTGTGCTATGCCCAAGATTCAGTTTACCAAGAAAGTTTAGAAATATGTTATTAAGAACTATTTAGACACTGGTTTGGAATTAAATAATATAAGGCATGGAATGAGAAGAAAACCTATAATAATGCATTCTTTTAAGTTATATTCTCTCCAAGGTTATTTTCTTATATTTGAATATAGTGTGATATGCCTTATACTTGTCTTTCTTTACTGTATGTTTAAATAAGTTCACTAAAACCTTACTTAGATAAGCAGTAAAAAAAAAAATGTTATGCGGCAGACGTGTTTCAGAATCCCATCCAAAAACTAGTTCATGTTTCATGTTGTGAGAAAACACTGAAGTTTTAGCACATCTAAAGTTTGTTTATTGTAGTTTTCAGTATTCAAACATATTTTGTGCTTACTGAAAGAAGAAACATTTCTCTAGACTGAGCAATGTTGAGATCATGACTTCTTGCTTAAAATGTTGAATTCTCTGATATTTTAAGTATAGTATTTTTCAGCTCAAAAATCATTTAAAGCCATTTGTATCTAGATGATTACATTACTTTAGCTACTAAAGATAATTTATTTTTAAAATGTTGGCATATTTGCTTACAGTGAAGAAAATCTCAAATCTATTGTACCTATTACCAAATTGAAAAGTAAGGCACCTCACTGGACAAACCGAATACTTCATGAATACAAGGTAAGCTGTTAAATAGAAATAAAAAGACATAGCTTAGTTGAAATTTTGTTAGTATTATTAATGTTTTAAACATAGGTACATTAAATTTATATTCCTGAAATAAAAAAGATATCTTATAGTTCACATATCTGAAAGAAAAAGTAGTAAGATACTTTATTTTTAACAATATAGAATTTTTTACTGAATACCTTCTGTATGCTGGTACTGTGGTAAGTGCTAGAGGTTTTTTAAAACTATGAAATAATACAGTATCTTTATCCATGCACTTAAAATGTAATAGATAAGCATTATTTTTAGACCTTGATTTTTCTTTTTTAATAGAAGATCTCAGAAGAAAAAGTGCCATTGGGATAAAGTCACACATGTTACTCTTTGGGTTAACCTTGATTTCAGAAACTGTTTAGTTGACCTGTTTGGATTGTTAAAGGTACATTCTCCTTTCACATCTCCTTATTTTATTTTGTTTTTAGAATCTTAGTACAAGTGAAGGTGTCAGTAAAGAAATGCATCACCTACAGCGCATGTTCTTACAGAATTGTTGGGAAATCCCTACATACGGAGCAGCTTTTTTCACAGGACAGATATTTACAAAGGCAAGCCCCAGTAATCATAAAGTCATCCCTGTGTATGTAGGGGTGAATATAAAAGGACTTCATCTCCTCAACATGGAAACAAAGGTAGATTTTTATCTGTTCAGCTGTTTTTGACCAGTCACACAATATATATAATATCTAAAATAAAAGTACTAGGCTACATGAACAATTTCATTTATAATAGCAGAGGGTAGGGGTTGAAAACAAAATGATTACCAATAGGGAGTTAATATTAGTTATAGTACATTTCTACATTGAAATACCTTGCAGCCATACAAAAGAATGAAGAATATTTTTGTGTAGAATGATCTCTAAGATATATTTGGTGCTGAAACGTATGTAAAATGCTATCATTCATGTAAAAATGGGTGGAAACGGGTAGTTAACTGAAGAAAACAAAACCACTAACACAGAAAGATACACGTACATCCCTTTTCACCGAAACATTACTTACAGTGGCCAAGATAAACAACTTCAGTGTCGTCAGTGGACAGATGGCTCGAGAAAATGTGTGTGTGTGTGTTACATGTTCTTACAGAATTGTTGGGGGATTCCTACATATGGAGCAGATTTTTGCATGGGGTAGATATTTACAAAGGCAAGCCCCAGTACTCACAGAGTCATCCCTGTGTATGTAGGCATGAATATAAAGATTACACACACACACACACAATGGAGTATTATTATTTGTCCATTAGAAAGAATGAAGTCTTGCCATTTGCAACAATATGGATGGACCTTGGGGGCATTATGCTAAGTGAAGTAAGTCAGACAAAGATAAATGCCATATGATCTCACTTGTGTGTGGTGGAATCTTAAAAAAAGAAACAAACAAGCTCACAGAAATAAGAACAAATTGGTGGTTGCCAAAGGCAGGGAGTTGGGAGATGGGCAAAATGGGTAAAGGCGGTCAGAAGATAGAAACTTTGAGCTGTAAAATAAGTCATGGGATGTAGTATAGAGCTTAGTTAATAATGCTGTATGGCATATTTGAAAGTTGCTGAGAGAATAAATCTTAAAATTCCTCATCACAGCAAAAAAAATCTGTTAACTATGTATGGTGATGGATGTTAACAATACTTGCTGCTGCTGCTGCTGCTAAGTCGCTTCAGTCGTGTCCGACTCTGTGTGACCCCATAGATGGCAGCCCACCAGGCTCCCCCGTCCCTGGGATTCTCCAGGCAAGAACACTGGAGTGGGTTGCCATTTCCTTCTCCAATGCATGAAAGTGAAAAGTGAAAGTGAAGTCGCTCAGTCGTGTCCGACCCGTAGCGACCCCATGGACTGCAGCCTACCAGGCTCCTCCGTCCATGGGATTTTCCAGCCAAGAGTACTGAAGTGGGTTCCCATTGCCTTCTCCGAACAAAACTTGCAGTATATACAAATACTGAATCATGCTGTATACCTGAAATTAATATAATGTCATATGTCCGTTATACCTCAAAAAAAGGTGGGCAAGTGAAAACTATATTTACATAAATATGAGTTGTGGTGCTTTTGTATGCATAGAAAGTGTCTTAAAGCCTTTGGAGAAGGGAACCATGTAACGGCATAGGAGTAGAAGGGAGACATTTCACTATATAGCATTTTGCAACTTAAAAATTTAACTGTGATTGTATTATCTATTTAAAAATTAGTTAGATGTAAATGAAAAAGATACAAATTTAAAAAGGAAATAAAATATATGAAACAAGTGGTTCATTTTGAAAATTTGAATTTAGTTACAAGAACATTTTGGGGGGCAGGATGAAGTGTGGATGAGACTGTGAATACCTGTTAGAACACTTCAGAACTTTTCTATTCCACCGTCTTAATCTGGCCACCCCTACTACAGAGCTTTTCAATCACAGGCTTATTGGGATGTTGTGCTCCTTTTTCTAACCAAAGTCATGATAATATAAATACGGAGTTATCACTTATTTTTAGCATATTTAATACATTTCACAGGACAAACAGCTTTCTAGTTAGTAATAGGAAGCAAATAAAAGTCTGTTTTGTTTATTAAAATTGATCAAGAATAGACTATTATATGAATTAATTTAAGTAATAACTAAGCTATAATTACAGAAAACTAGCTAATCTGATCACACGGCTCACAGCCTTGTCTATCTCAATGAAACTAAGCCATGCCGTGTGGGGCCACCCAGGACGGATGGGTCATGGTGGAGAGGTCTGACAGAATGTGGTCCACTGGAGAAGGGCATGGCAAACCACTTCGGTATTCTTGCCTTGAGAACCCCATGAACAGTATGAAAAGGCAAAAAGATAGGACACTGAAACATGAACGCCCCAGGTCGCTAGGTGCCCAATATGCTACTGGAGATCAGTGGAGAAATAACTCCAGAAAGAATGATGGGATGGAGCCAAAACAAAAACAATACCCAGCTGTGGATTTGACTGGTGATAGAAGCAAAGTCCAATGCTGTAAAGAGCAATATTGCATAGGAACCTGGAATGTTAGGTCCATGAATCAAGGGAAATTGGAAGTGGTCAAACAGGAGATGGCAAGAGTGAACGTCGACATTTTAGGAATCAGTGAACCAAGATGGATTAGAATGGGTGAATTTAACTCAGATGACCATTATATCTACTACTGTGGGCAAGAATCCCTTAGAAGAAATTGAGTAGCCATCATGGTCAACAAAAGGGTCCAAAATGCAGTACTTGGATGCAATCTCAAAAACGATAGAATGATCTCTGTTCGTTTCCAAGGCAAACCATTCAATATCACGGTAATCCAAGTCTATGCCCCTACCAGTAATGCTGAAGAAGCTGAACTTGAGCGGTTCTGTGAAGACCTACAAGACCTTTTAGAACTAACACCCAAAAAAGATGTCCTTTTCATTATAGGGGACTGGAATGCAAAAGTAGGAAGTCAGGAAACACCTGGCATAACAGGTAAATTTGGCCTTGGAGTACAGAATGAAGCAGGGCAAAGGCTAATAAGTTTTGCCAAGAGAACGCACTGGTCATAGCAAACACCCTCGTGCAACAACACAAGAGAAGATTCTACACGTGGACATCACCAGATGGTCAACACCGAAATCAGATTAATTATATTCTTTGCAGCCAAAGATGGAGAAGCTCTATACAGTCAGCAAAAACAAGACCTGGAGTGGACTGTGGCTCAGATCATGAACTCCTTATTGCCAAATTCAGACTGAAGTTGAAGAAAGTAGGGAAAACCACTAGACCATTCAGGTATGACCTAAATCAAATCCCTTATGAGTATACAGTGGAAGTGACAAATAGATATAAGGGACTAGATCTGATAGACAAAGTGCCTGATGAACTATGGACAGAGGTTCGTGACCTTGTACAGGAGACAGGATCAAGACAATCCCTAAGAAAAAGAAATGCAAAAAAGCAAAATGGCTGTCTGAGGAGGCCTTACAAGTAGTTGTGAAAAGAAGAGAAGCGAAAAGCAAAGGAGAAAAGGAAAGATATTCCCATCTGAATGCAGAGTTCGAAAGAATAGCAAATAGAGATAAGAAAGCCTTCCTCAGCGATCAGGGCAAAGAAATAGAGGAAAACAACAGAATGGGAAAGACTAGAGATCTCTTCAAGAAAATTAGAAATACCAAGGGAACATTTCATGCAAAGATGGGCTCGAAAAGGACAGAAATGGTATGGACCTAACAGAAGCAGAAGTTATTAAGAAGAGGTGGCAAGAAAACACAGAAGAACTGTACAAAAAAGATCTTGATGACCCAGATAATCACGATGGTGTCATCAGTCACCTAGAGCCAGACATCCTGGAATGTGAAGTCAAGTGGGCCTTAGAAAGCATCACCACGAACAAAGCTTGTGGAGGTGATGGAATTCCAGTTGAGCTGTTTCATATCCTCAAAGTTGATGCTGTGAAAGAGCTGCACTCGATATGCCAGCAAATTTGGAAAACTCGGCAGTGGCCACAGAACTGGAAAAGGTCAGTTTTCATCCCAATCCCAAAGAAAGGCAATGCCAAAGAATGCTCAAACTACCGCACAATTGCACTCATCTCACATACTAGTAAAGTAATGCTCAAAATTCTCCAAGCCAGGCTTCAGGTATACATGAACCGTGAACTTCCAGATGTTCAAGCTGGTTTTAGAAAAGGCAGAGGAACCAAAGATCAAATTGCCAACATTTGCTCGATCATGGAAAAAGCAAGAGAGTTCCAGAAAAACATCTATTTCTGCTTTATTGACTATGCCAAATCCTTTGACTGTGTGGATCACAATAAACTGTGGAAAATTCTGAAAGTGATGGGAATACCAGACCATGTGACCTGTCTCTTGATAAACCTGTATGCAGGTCAGGAAGCAACAGTTAGAACTGGACATGGAACAACAGACTGGTTCCAAATAGGAAAAGGAGTATGTCAAGGCTTTATATTGTCACCCTGCTTATTTAACTTATATGCAGAGTACATCATGAGAAACGCTGGGCTGGATGAAGCACAAGCTGGAGTCAAGATTGCCAGGAGAAATATCAGTAACCTCAGATATGCAGATGACACCACCCTTATGGCAGAAAGTGAAGAACTAAAGAGCCTCTTGATGAAAGTGAAAGAGGAGATTGAAAAAGTTGACTTAAAGCTCAACATTCAGAAAACTAAGATCATGGCATCCGGTCCCATTACTTCATGGGAAATAGATGGGGAAACAGTGGAAACAGTGTCAGACTTTATTTTTTGGGGCTCCAAAATCACTGCAGATGGTGATTGCAGCCATGAAATTAAAAGACGCTTACTCCTTGGAAGGAAGGTTTTGACCAACCTAGATAGCATATTTAAAAGCAGAGGCATTACTTTGCCAACAAAAGTCCGTCTAGTCAAGGCTATGGTTTTTCCAGTGGTCATGTATGGATGTGAGAGTTGGACGGTGAAGAAAGCTGAGCACCGAAGAATTGATGCTTTTGAACTGTGGTGTTGGAGAAGACTCTTGAGAGTCCCTTGGTCTGCAAGGAGATCCAACCAGTCCATCCTAAAGGAGATAAGTCCTGGGTGTTCTTTGGAAGGACTGATGTTGAAGCTGAAACTCCAATACTTTGGCCACCTCATGCGAAGAGTTGACTCATTGGAAAAGACCCTAATGCTGGGAAGGATTGGGGGCAGGAGAGAAGGCGACAACAGAGGATGAGATGGTTGGATGACGTCACTGACTCGATGGACATGGGTTTGGGTAAACTCCAGGAGTTGGTGATGGACAGTGAGGCCTGGCATGCTATGATTCATGGGGTCACAAATAGTCAGACACGACTGAGCAACTGAACTGAACTGAACTGAAGCTTGTGTAAAAAGGCATTTTAGATTAGGAAATTTCACTCTAAACCTAATTTTTATTTTCATCATTTAAGTCTTATTTATGTAATCACATAACTTCTGAAAATATCCCAATGGTAGTTGTTTCATGATAACTCAGAATCATTGTTACGGGCAGCAGTTATTTTACCATACTATTAGGTATGCCTGTGAATGGAGATAAAGTCTATGCAGGGACATATGCAGAAGAGGGACTAGCTTCAGTAATTCACTTGGAACTTGACTTTTTGAAGTCTTTGATATTGGCTTGTTTTTGAGTCATTTGCTTATCATTTGCTATTTAGACTATTTTATTCATACAAAATAAGCTGTTTCTTATTAGCTTATAACTACTTTTTTTATTCCTATTGTACTGTTTGTTAAAGGAAATGAAAGAGAAATTCCTCTTGTCATTTCAAGAAATTTTTGCTCTGCTATTTTAGAGCATTTTATATCAATATCTGCAAATTCTTCTTCATTGAACTGGCTGGTGATGCCATGGGCGTAACACTGAGCCTTTTCTCTAAACTGTATTGTGTTTGACTTTTGGTAGCATTCAAAATTTAGGCAACAGTAAAAAGCTTTATATAGTTTTCAAATGATGGTTCAGTAATATCTTACAACATTTCATACTATGAATAATATTCTGTTCCAGGAATTGAGTGAGATAGAAGTAGCAGGCAGAGGATGATAATAGTTATTATTAAGAATCTGCTTTTTCTAGAAATAGAAATACTGTCATTGGGTATATACAGAGGTGATTGAAACCAAGGGTAACAATGTTTTCTCTCCACATAATCATTACCTGTGTGCTCTGTAAGCTACGGGTAAATTTACGGCATTATATAAGCTCTAAGATTTTCAAACCATCAAAGATGAGAAGTCAGCTTGTCGTCAGTTGTCTTAGACTGACCAAGACCTAAGGTCAATATGACAGACTTGCTTAAATAGAGTAAACATCTTCATCTGCAAAAATATCTTTGTTTTCATTTAAAACTCTGTTTCAGTGTGTACTTTGTGTAAATAGCTATCTTGGCAGGTCCTACCTATATGTTATATTTTATAAGTATAGCTATTTGTAAGCACAATGTTATTATTTTCCCATTATACATGGTATATAGTCATGCAAATTAATTACATTATGTTTTACTTATAGAACCTCACTTTCAAAATGCCCTAAATCATAATCTTTCTGGCATATCCTTTATTATTTACAATCATTATGTTAAGAACTGCTAGTCCTAGAGAGGTAATATTTCTAAATATACTTATTTTAAAAGATGGCATGAACATTTTCTTTGTATATATGTGTGCAAAGAATATATTTATTTTTAGGGTAAGAAAATGTAAATTTTTACTAGGAGATAATTATTTTTTAAATAATCAAAAGAATATATTGGATTCCTATTTAAATATGCCATTATTTGGAACATGTAGGTACAAGGTACTGTAATTGTTTTTTAAATAGTTCTGTTGAATATATGAAGGATATATTATTAATTTTTAAAATAATGCTTATATTTACTATAAATATGGGCTTTCCCTGTGGCTCAGGTGGTAAAGAATCTGCCTACAATGCAGGAGACCTGGGTTTGATCCCTGGGTTGGGAAGATCCCCTGGAAAAGGGAAAGGCTACCCACTCCAGTAATCTGGCCTGGAGAATTCCACGGACTGTATAGTCCATGGGGTCTCGGAGTCAGACACAGCTGTGACTTTCACTTTCTTTCACTTACTATAAATATAGCAGTGTACTTACTTTCAGTGATACGAAATTGCCTAAGTCACCGATTTTACCACATTAAATAAATTTCAGATCTGAAAGTACTGCATGACTATTCAAAAGGTACTGAATATAGTAAAAGGAATTATTTTTAACCTGCAGAAAGTAAAAACTTTTAGTACACTTAATTTTCTTGAAAACCACTGATAGAATGGGCATCTTTGTTTTCCCATCATTGGGTAAGTTTAAAATGTACAGTGTGTTGATTTGTTACAGTTACCTATTTCAAAATGGTTACCACTATAGCATTAGCCAACACCTCTATCTCATCATGTAATTATAATTTATGTTTTCTGGTGAAAACATTTAAGATCTACTCTCTTAGCAACTTTCAAACATATAGTACAGTATTGCTAACTATAAGCACCATGGCCCACATTAGATTCCCAGAACTTAATTCATCTTATAACTGAAAGTTTGAACTACTTTGACCAACATCTCAATTCCCCCCACCCGCCAGTCCCTGGTATAACCACCATTCTACTCTCTGTTTCTATGAGTTTGGCTTTTTTAGATTCCACATATAAGTGGTATCATCCTATGGTATTTGTCTTTCTTTAGCTTAAGGCCCTCAAGTTCCATCCATGTTGTTGCAAATGACAGGATTTCCTTATTTCTCACGGCTGAATGTGTGTGTACATAAATAAACATACGTAGCACAGAATGGGCATCTTCAAAAAATTTTGTCATTCTGATAAAAAGAATATCATTGCTCAAGAAGTCTGCTGTGGCTCTATGCTGCAGGCTATGTCAAGTTACCAAGTGCGCTTTGAACAAGTTTTAGTCTAAGTTTCAAAACCATTCTGTTCAGACCTGGCTAGATAAGTGCAGACAGTAAGAGAAGATAGGTGTTGTATTTAATAAATATTTCAATATTAATGATTTCCAATTATGTTGCAGGCTTTACTCATCAGTCTTAAATATGGTTGCTTTATGTGGCAGTTGGGAGATGCTGATTCATGTTTTCAGATCCATAGTATGGAAAATAAAATGAGCTTTATAGTACATACAAAACAGGTAAGTACCTAATCAGTTCTTGATTTCTATGATAGTAATAAACTCTACTGTATTAGTAAAATTATTTCTTTCTTAAAAAATGACAGTCCATTTTACTTCAAGTAAAACCTCTAACTTGAAATTAATATTATTTAAGACCAAGGTAAAAAGGCAGCTCTTTCCTAAACAAAGCCAGAAACTTAGCTGAATAATTTACTGCAGTCTTATAACAATGAAAAATTCCTTTTCAGATAGAGAACACTCTTCACTGTCATGGGCGTCATTTACACAGTTGTATATGTTTCAGATTTATTGTTGACGCATATTTTACTTTGCAGGCTGGGCTTGTGGTAAAACTACTAATGAAGCTAAATGGACAGTTAATGCCCATGGAACGAAATTCGTGAGAGGAAACCAACTGATACTCAAGTCACCACATTTTGTGATGTAGATTTTTTCCATGAAAGATTTCTTAAACTATTACTTGTAACAGGACATTTAGTCTCTTGTAATATATATGTATACTATTACATTGTACAGAATCTGTACTCATGTTTGGTGTGTAATATACCAATTAGTTTTATATAATATCCTTATAAGTTAATTTTTAAGAGAAACACACAAAAATGTGTAGATTGATAGTCTGTATAACATTAGACAAAATAGTAAGCTTTAAAAAAGTTATTTTTGGTAAATGATAAAGAATTTAGAGGGGAATATGATGAAATTAAAAATATAGCTTTGCTATATCTTTATGTGTGTGTCATTTCAAAATATACAGAAAGTCAACATAATTTGAATAAAATATGTTTTCTACTTAAAGCATATATAACACTATAACTTAAAATGTTTTTGTAATCTTTGAACATTTTTCAACATGTTTTTAAGATACTTAGTTAAAATAAGCTAGTATATCTCAAAGTATTATAGTTCTTGAAACCCCTGCGTCATAATTATCTGAGTACCTCTTAAAAACAAGGATTTCAGGGACTCATTCTAGACAAATTCATTCGCTGTCTTCAAAATAGCAGGGCCTGTGAATTTTTTCTTAAGTTTTAATTTGTTTTCTGTTGATGTAGTTCCAGACCCAGAAATGAATTTGTATTATTAAAGTTAAGTAAATTATACAAACTTTCTGGCACACAAACACATACACACATGGACACATAGACTAAGGGACAGTCTCTGGTATTAGTTGTTTCATTTATTAAGAATATGCTGTATTTTTTATGAGTTGGCACAATGGTGTAATATTGCCTTTACATTGTAGGAAGTAGATCACCAAATATCTGGTGGTTTTCTTTAGGGGAGCACTGATGTCATATCACTACAAACAAAGCTAGTGGAGGTGATGGAATTCCAGTTGAGCTATTTCAAATCCTGAAAGATATGCTGTGAAAGTGTTCCACTCAATATGTCAACAAATTGGAAAACTCAGCAGTGGCCACAGGACTGGAAAAGGTCAGTTTTCATTCCAATCCCAAAGAAAGGCAATGCCAAAGAATGCTCAAACTACCGCACAGTTGCACTCATCTCACACGCTAGTAAAGTAATGCTCAAAATTCTCCAAGCCAGGCTTCAGCAATACGTGAACTGTGAACTTGCAGATGTTCAAGCTGGTTTTAGAAAAGGCAGAGGAACCAGAGATCAAATTGCCAACATCCACTGGATCATCAAAAAAGCAAGAGAGTTCCAGAAAAACATCTATTTCTGCTTTATTGACTATGCCAAAGCCTTTGACTGTGTGGGTCACAATAAACTGGGAAATTCTTCTGGATGGGAATACCAGACCATCTGACCTGTCTCTTGAGAAACCTGTATGCAGGTCAGGAAGCAACAGTTAGAACTGGACATGGAACAACAGACTGGTTCCAAATAGGAAAAGGAGTACTTCAAGGCTGTAGATTGTCACTCTGCTTATTTAACTTATATGCAGAGTACATCATGAGAAACGCTGGGCTGGATGAAGCACAAGCTGGAATCAAGATTGCCGGGAGAAATACCACCAAAGAGCACCAAAGATAAGCAGAAAATTAGGCACCTACTTCCCCATTAGTTAAATAATACAAATAGCTAGTACTTTAATATGGTGTTTACTATAAGCCCGGCATTATTCAGAGCACTTTTAGATGTATTAATTCGTTTAATCTTCATAACTGTCATTGAAGCAGTTACTATTATTCCCATCTAACAGATGGAGAAACAGTTAAGTAGCTTGTGAAAGAACATAGCTAATTAGCTGTGGAGCTTAGATTCATGTCAAGGCAGTCTGGTTCTAAATACAAATGAATTAGAAACATACACGGTTGTAATAAAAACAGTATTTGTTTTCTTTTAAAAACCTTAAGAGTCAAACTTCCTAACAGTAATGTAAGCGTTTTCATTTTCTTACACTGTATAATCTGAGTACAACCACATATTTAGAGCTGGCCCCAGGTCACATGGCAAAAATTAAGAATTAAAATAATTTTTAGGGAATTCTTTTTTTCTTACATTCTTTTTTGGGGGGTTGCAATGCTGGGTCTTCCATGTGGTACGCGGGCTTCTCAGTGAGCTGCCTTCTCTCATTGGGGAGCATGGGCTCTAGGTGCGGCTTCAGTAGTTGCGGCCTAGAGGCTTAGTTGCCCTGTGGCACATGCGATCTTCCCCGAGCAGGGATCAAACCCGTGTTCCCTGCACTGGCAGGCAGATTCTTCACCACTAGACCACAGGAAGTCCAAGGACAGTCCTTTGAACGTTTTTTTATTTTCCTTACGTCTTCATATTCTACACGTTTCCAGTTTTCTGATAATACTGTTATATTGGTTATATTAGGCTAGGACTAAATTAGTTGTGTTGTTAAGATGATGAGGTTTGAAAGGAGGTCACACTCACCTCAGGACCTTTCTCAAAGCTCAGCCACCTCTCCTGCCCACGTTCATTCCCCAGTATGCTTCTTGGAAACTTCAAAGGCAGCCCCGCCTTCAAATCAATTCCTCTAGGTCTAGGGGACCCCTTGAAACACAGGTGCAGTCGCCACCTCCTGGAGTTGAGCATACTCCGTTATCCAGAGCTCCAGTCGCTCACCTTCAGCCTGGTTCATGGTATGGGAGCCTCGTCCGGCCTGAAGAATGGCCTGGGAGTAACCGAAACGGAAGAGGGTGGACTCCATGAAACGGTTTGGTCAAATCAAATGAGATGGTTTGGTGACAAGCTGTGTCCTCCATGTTACTAAATGCCATTGCCCCCCCCCCCCCCGTCCCCCACGTATCACCTGCCATTTACCCCTCAGGCACAAAAACCAGGCTGGGGAGCAGCACCTCAGAGCACGACTCTCCGTGAAGTTGAACCCGAGCAGATTATCGTGTGGTAACCTCTGAGGGCCAAGCCCTACCTAGTGACTTTCCACTCCAGCTGCTCCTTAGAATCAGAAGCCAGGGCAGCCGCCGACCCACTAAATCAGAACCCCTGTCTCCCGGGAAAGGCCAGTGCTCAAGCTGAGGACCCAGACGTGCCTTCTCTGCTCTGCACGCGGCGGCCGGCACGTGTCCCCTCCAGGGGTTCTCGTGTGACCCGGGGCCAGCTCACAAACGCGCGGGCGCCACGGAGCCCAGTCGCCGGGCCACTGTCGCCGCGGGCCAGGCTTGCGTCCGAGCCAAACAGCAGGCGCATCCGCCACCGGACTCTTGGCATGCGACCCGTCCCACCACTCGCCACGGGAAGACTCCAGGTGACGCGAAGCTCTCGGACTTTTCATCAGCGACCCTCTAAGCCAAATCCAGGTTATCTCCCTCTCCGTTTCCCCTCAACACCTGCAGCTCTGCGTGTCCTCCCTTTGTTCCATGTCCCTGGGATACCCACCTTGAGCACGTGTGCATCCTGTCGCATGTCGCTATTTTCATAGTCTAGGAAGTAATTTGTCCAAGCTGCACTGTGTCTTTCAGCTCTGTAACAAATTACATTGGGTCACTGTTCAGGTAATTAATATTTAGGATAACAGAAGTTGGGATCTATTTTTGCCTATCAAATTGGCAATATTTATTTTAAGATGAAACTCTCAGTGCTTGTGATAATGAGGGGAGACTATATCTTATAGCTTTTTAGAATGTTATTTAGCTGTGTGTGTCAGTCTTAAAAATATTCACATAGGAATGGTCAAATAATTGATGGCACATCCTTCAGTGGGATATTTTTCAGGCATGAAGGGTAAACTTTCAAATATTTGATGGAAAATCATGGTATGTTAACTATGATTTCTATTTGTGACAATGTAAATGTTTCCTATCTGTACTGTTCAGTAAGGGAGTCAGCACCTAAGGTAGTCGGTCAGTGGCTTCTCAGCTCTTGAAATGTGGCCAGTATGACTAAGGAGTGAAATCTTAATTTAATTAAACCTAAACTGAAATAGCCGCATGAGGTTACTAGCTACCATACTGGATGATGATGCATGGTCTCATTTTGTTTTTTCAAAAATGTATGATATTCATCATTGGTTATCTCTAAGAAAGGGACATCATAGTTGCTTCTCCAGCATCTAATCTTCCTTTGGCTTGTTCTAACTCCCTGATATGTGTATATATGTGTGTGTATATGAATATATTCACACACACACACACATCTCATTTCTGAGTCAGTTTCTCCTCCAATACCAGTCCAAACTGAGTGCAGTATTCATGGTCAATCTGTAGGTACTTTCACATGGAGACCAGAGCAAGCAACCCTTGTCCAATTCTGTATCTTTTAAAAACAACCCTTTTGTTACTCACAGCAATGTAAATGTACGTAATGCTACCAACTGTACACTTTAAAATGATTAAACTGATAAATTTTATGTATATTTTACCACAATGAAAACAAAAAACCAACCCTTTTTCAGAAAAACAGCCAGAAACCTGAGGATACAACTACTATAAACCATGATGACCCATCAACATCATGACCCCAGGTCTGCCATGCTTACTAAAGCACAAAAGCTAAAGCCACTTGAGGAAGCTATCCCCACAAAAGCCAACTGCACAATCTGGGCTGCTATACAATACCAAGGTCAAAACTCTAAAGCTATAAAACATGAACCCTCACCACCCCAGAGTCTTAATTTCTCGAGTTGCATTTATTCTTCAATATGTTCAGCCAATGAACCAGATGGTGCAAATTATGGCAAAGAACTACACTCTTTTTCCCCCTCCCAAGTTCTTTATCATTAACTATAACCAGGTAGAAAAGAGTCAAGTAACGCAATTATTACTGGTAAAGCAGTTTAGAGGTAGTGGTTTTCGTGTGCAACTAAGTGAACTTGTAATAACTCACCAATGAATTCGACATAATTAGTTTGTCATCACACAGATGGACAACCTTGGCTCCCCCAGCAGTTATGCAGTGCTCTTATTTTATGGAAGACAACCGCGTGTTTGCGTGCTAAGTTGCTACAGTCGTGTCTGACTCTTGGTGACCATATGGTCTATAGCTCACCCAGCTCCCAAAAGGATCTGAGTTCATCTGTCATCCAACTCTCGTCTTGTCTGCAGAGGAGGTATAGCAGAGGAGACTCAAGGCCAAGAGCATTGCATGAGTAGCGTTTCTTCCACATGGAAGCCTGAAGTCAAGAGAAGTCAGTTACTCCCCCACATGTCTCAAGAAGAAAAAGAAAATTTGGACAAATCAATAACTGTTAAATCAAATGCATGAGCGATCAAGAAGCAAATTTTACAGAACCTTCAGGGAATAGATTACTCCTATAATATTCAAAATGCTTTAAGAAGCAGATAATTTGTATGCTACCCAGTTTGTTTTACGAGCATGGTATAACCTTGACAGTAAAATTGGACAAGAACAATACAAAAAAGGGAAACTGTTAGCAAGATTACTCTTAAAAGCATAAAAGTTCTGAGTAAATGTTATATTTAATTCAGAAAAAGTAATCTATCATGACCAAGTTTGATTTATCCAAGAAATGCCACATGTTCAATAAAGAAAATCTCTTAATGTAATATACCACATTAGCAGATTAAAGTCATAAGACAGATAGCGGCTGTCATTTCTCCACATGGTGCTGAAGGGCTTAGCAAATGTATTAAGACCATAAGAATAAACAAGAGTCGGAGAAGTGGATGAGAAGAAACAAAAATTGCCGATATTTATGATATTGTCCCTATAGAATATCCAGGATAATGTGTAAAGTTATTAGAACTAATAAGAGAGCCCAGTCAAAATGCTGGATACAAAATCAACTTCCAAGGTTAGTAGTGTTCCTATATACCAATATTTTAAAAACTGAAAGAAAAAACATAGGAAACAGATATCATTCCCAATAGAAATAGAGCTATATCACATTATTAACTAGGCAGACTTAATGACATAAATACATCAGTTCTCTCCCAAATTAATTTACAAATTTAATTCAATACTTATTGAAGTACAAGCAAGAGATTCTATGGAACTTGATATGCTTCTCTTGAAATTGATCTGGCAATGTAAACAGCTTGGGGGATCTTAGTTCCCCAACCAGGGATTGAACCCAGGCCCTCGGCAGTGAGAGTGAGGTCCTAACCACTGGACTGCCAGGGAATTCCTTGCACTTTACTCACAATTCTGGGTTAGCCATTCAGAGTTGGGTCAGCTGAACAGTTCCTCTGATAGCCCTGACAAGGCTCCCCCACGAATCTGTGGTCAGGTGGGTCACTCTGCTTTGGAGTATTGGCTGGTTAAAAGCTGGAGTGACAAGTCAAATGTCTCTCATCATCCAATAGGTGAGCCCAGACTTCTTCACATAGGTAGGGGGTCTCAAGAACTGTTGAGAAGCCAGTTTGTAGGTTCCAATATCTGTCAAAACTCTGCTTGCGTCATGTTTGCTAATGCTCCATTATCCAAAAATAAGTCACATGGCCAACCTGAGATTCAAGAGGTGGGGAAACAGATTCTACTACTTGGTGGACATACAGAGTTAGGAAACATTTATGACCCTTTTGAAATTTCTGATTCTGCTTTCTGCCCTGGGGGCTGAACTATATGGACATCTTCAAGTGTTTCTCATGCTCTTTGGCTTCCCCTGGGTTCACCCAATGGGAACAGCAGCAGAAGATAAGAGGAGAGTGAGATTGAGGATTTATTCCCTTCGTTCTCTTGCTGCAGACTGACTGGTTCCTCCAGCCAAAGGCCCAGCTCCAATCAGGTGGTTTTTCTCCTACAATGTGACAAAACACATTGTAGAAATAGAAAATTATAGACCAAATTACTTGGGCTCAGCCATAATTGAAATTATAGTTAAAGCCTTAGGCCATACATTTTGAGAAACTGAGTAGAAATCATTTGGACAAGGACATTTTAATAACCTTTAATACTCAGGTGTTAAAGTTAAGTGAGCAGATAGGTGACTCAAATGGTAAAGAATCTGCCTGCAATGCAGGAGACCTGGATTTGATCCCAGGGTCAGGAAGATCCCCTGGAGAAGGGAATGGTTACCCACTCCATTATTCTTGCCTGCAGAATTCCATGGACAGAGGAGCCTGGAAGGCTCTAGTACATGGGGTTGCAAAGAGCTGGAAACGACTGAGAGACTCATTCACTTCACTGCTGCTGCTGCTGCTGCTAAGTCGCTTCAGTCGTGTCCGACTCTATGCGACCCCACAGACAGTAGCCCACCAGGCTCCACCGTCCCAGGGATTCTCCAGGCAAGAACACTGGAGTGGGTTGCCATTTCCTTCTCCAGTGCATGAAAGGGAAAAGTGAAAGTTAAGTTGCTCAGTCGTGTCCAACTCTTAGCCACCCCATGGACTGTAGCCCACCAGGCTCCTCCATCCATGGGATTCTCCAGGCAAAAGTACTGGAGTGGGGTGCCATTGCCTTCTCCACTCACTTCACTAACACTCAGTTAAAGCAAAAGCCAAAAGTGTACTGATTAAACACTAATCCAGTCTGGTGTGGTTATGGTTCTATTGAAGTTAGATCTACGTATGGAAATAATATAATTTAATATATCTCCTATTATGGACATCTATGTTATTGCCAATCTATTACTATCACAAACAATGCTTTTTCTGTACACTTAAGAATTCATTCTCCTTTAACCAAAATAATACATTATGACAAACAGTAAGGATTCACTGCATAGCACAGGGTACTATATTCAATATCTTGTGATAAATTATAATGGAAAAGAATTTTTAAAAAGAATATATACATATGTATAACCAAATCACTTTGTTATAGACTTAAAACTAAAACAATAGTGTAAGTCAACTATACTTCAATATAAAAAGTAATAGTAAAATGAATTCATTCTCTATTCTCATGACGTGAAGACATCCTCTTAATATCATCTACTTGAAAGTCTTACTGTTTTACTTTTCACATTTAAATCCGTAGTCCACCTAAGTAAGATTGATTTTTGTGGATGGCAAAATAGGGGTCAAAAATCTTTTTCTTTCTGTGTGCTGACCCAGTTGACCCAGAATCAAAAGCCATTCTTTCCCCATTACTCTTAATGCCATCTTTGTCATAGATGAAGCTCCATATATGCATGGGTCTCATCCTCTTAATGTCAACCTTTCTGTGATCTTATACTTTAGAGTCAGCTTACATAAAGAACAATTAAGTTTTGTTTCTTTTTTTTTTTACAAATTGGTTCCTTTTTCCATTCATCTATTTGATTATCAATATATTTAGACTGGATACTCAATTATACATTGATGGTGACTTTCACCAAAGTTGCTAGGAATTCTTTTCTCATTTTGTTATTCCTTTTTGTTAAGTGTTCCCTCCCATCTGATTGCTCTCATGATATTTTCATTGTTTATAATGTTCTGTAGTTTCAGGATAAAGCTTTTTATTTATTCTGTTTTGGGTATTGTTGTACATCATGGATCTGTGGATTCATATTTTTCATCAGTTCTGGAACATTCTTAGCCATTATTTTTAATTTTTTCATAATTTTATTTATTTATTTTTGGCTGTTCTTGGTTTTTGTTGCTGCACAGGCTTTTTCTCTAGTTGCTGTGAGTGGGGGCTACTCTCCAGTTGTGGTGTGGGGGCTTCTCATTGTCGTGGCTTCTCTTGTTGCAGAGCATGAGCTCTAGGTGCAAGGGCTTCAGTTGTTGTGGCGCATGGCTCAATAGTTGTGGCTTCCGAGCTCTAGAGCACAGGCTCAGTAGTTGTGGCGCACTGGCTTAGCTGCTCTGCAGCATGTGAAATTTTCCCAGACCAGGGATCAAACCTGCATTGGCAGGCGAATTCTTTACCACTAAGCCACCAGGGAAGCCCACATTATTTTTAAAATATTGCTTTTGCTTCATTGTCTTCACTTTTTCCTTTTGAAACTCTAATTAGATATATGTTAGTCCATTACATTTTCCATGTGCTGACTTATAATTTCCATCTCCTTATCTCTCTTTACTACATTCTGGATATATCTTTCATATTTTCTAGTTAAATAGTTGTCCAGTTGTCCTAGCATCATTATTGAAAAGACCAGTTTTTCCCCAACACTAGAAAGTCCCATCTTTTTCATAAATCAAGTATCTGTATGTCATAATCAAATGTCTGTTTCTGGGACTTGGATATTTTCTACTGATCTATTTGTATATTCTTCTACCAATTCCATATCCCCTTAATTGCTGTGGCTTCATAATGAGTCTTGATATCCAACAAACAAGTCCTCCCACCTGATTTTCCTCCTTTAAAGAGTGTCATAACTATTCTTGGCCCTGTGTTTGTCCAAGCAGTTTTAAAAATCAGCTTGTCAAGTTCCACAAAAATAAGTTTAGGGTTTTGATAACAACTTTACTGAATTTATAGATCTGGGGCAGACAGATCCTGGGAGAAGACTGCCACAGAGGCACTCCAGAGCCTAGGCAGCTGCAGAGCGACCTTAGTTCTTGCAGCTCTAATACCCTGACCCCAGCACCAGGCTACTGCACACTATAGCCTTGCACTAGATTTGGGACAAACTCAACAGAGAAAGGGATGCAACCTTGGATTTCTTCTGTGTGGAACTGCAGCTGCCTACACAGGCAGGGCATAGGTTTGCTGTGACCACATGTGCCTCCCTTGCTTTAGCAATCATCTCCTTTAGAGCAAGGCACACAAACAAGGGCAATGGAGTCTGATCAAACTGGGCCCTCAGAGCTTCTACTCCAACAACTGGGGAGCAGATCCCACCCCTAATAGGGCAATGACAGCCACAGAGGAAGCCCCACTTCACATCCAGCACAATCTCTAAACACAACATCAATCACACTCCCTAGCAAGGGGTAACAGTCAGCATACTCTGAAGAAAGACATGGTTGTTATCTTTGCCAAAACCAACCTTTACGCCAAATATATTGAAAACACACAGTATTCACAGGGATGATCTTACATAAAAACACCCCTTTAAGACCACAGTAGATAACTATTTCTCCTAAATTCTGAGAGACTTAGAGTTAAGTAAAATGAAAAAGCAGAGAAACTACTTTTAATCAAAAGAACAAGAGAAATCCCCTGAAAAAAAGGATGGACAGACCTCAATAGTCTATCAGACCCTGAGTTCAAAAAGCAGGAGATAAAAATGCTAAAGAAATTAAGAAAGGTTATTGATAAAAATGTAGCTCACTGTAACAATGAACTAAAAACTATAAAGATGAGTCAATAAAACAATTCAATTGCTGAAATAAAAACCAATCTAGAAGCAATGAATAGCACTATATGACAAAGAAGAACAAATAAGTGATCTGCAAAATAGAATAATAGAAATCATGCTGTTGATAGCACTATATGGGATCTATGTGATAATATAAAGTGTGTTAACTTAAACTTAGTAGGACTTCCCAAAGGGAAAGAGACAAAAAAGCAGGGATCGAAAAGGTATTGGGAGAAATTATGGCTGGAAATTTTCCAAACGTAAAGAAGGAAATAGATATTCGAGTACAGGAAACACAGAGAATCCAAAACAATATGAACCCAAACAGATCTGCAGCAAGACACATCATAATTAAAATGGCAAAAGTTAAAGAGAGGATTCTGAAAGCGGAAAGAGAAAAATAAAGATTAAGTTATAAGGGAACTCTTATAAGACTATCAACTGATTTCTCTGCAGAAACTTTGCAGGCCAGAAGGGAGTGGCATAATGTATTCAAAGTCATGAGAGGGAAATACTGTAAACTAAACTAGTCTGTCCAGAAAGATTATCATTTAATATAGAAGGTGAAATAAAAAAATTTCACAGGTAAGCTGAAACTAAAAGAATTCAGTAATACTAAACCTACCCTAAAAGAAATACTGAAGAGTCTTCTCTGAATAGAAAAGAAGCAAGAATCTATAGGAAATGGAAAATTATGATAAGAAAGGCAAATGAATAAAAGACTTGAGGATATTTAAATAAACCAGTATATAGTTTAAAAAACAAACAAAAAATTTTTATGAAAGTGATTGTAACTATTACAATAAACAGCAAAAGGATAAGCATGAAGATATGAAGCAAGACATCAAAACTGCAGTGTGTGGGGAAAGAAGTATAAAAGTTAGATTTTTAGAATTTGTTTGAACTTGTATAACTGTCAGTTTAAACCAAGTGGGTATAATCATGGGTCAACATACTTGAAAAATAGGTTGACCACAAATCAAACACATACAACAGATTCACAAAAACCAAAAAAGAAGGAACTTAAGCATACTACAAAAGAAAGTCATCAAACCACAAAAATAAAAACAAAAAGAAGAAGAAATGAGCAAACTACAAAAACAAAGCTTAAAATGGCAATAAGTACATACCTACCAATAGTTACTTTCAGTGACAATGGAATAAGTACTCCAATCAAATGACATACAGCAGCAGATTGGATTAAAGAAATAAGAATCTACAATATGCCACCAACAAGACATTCACGCCAGGGTGAAAGACACACACAGAATAAAAGTGAGGGAATGGGAAAATATGTTTGATGCAAAGCAAATGGAAATTATAAGAAAGCAGAAGTAGCAATACTCAAATCAAACAAAATAGAGTTTAAAACAAAAGTCATAAAAAAGATAAATAAGGATATTATATAATGATAAATGGATCAATACAACAAGGGGATATTACACTCATTGACATATATGCACTCAATATAGGAGCACATAAATATATAAAACAAATACTAACAGACATAAAGGAAGAAAACAATAGCACTCCATGAACATTAATGGACAGATCATCTGGACGAAAAAATCAAGAAGGCAACAGAGGTCCTAAATGATACAACAGACCAGTTGGACTTAATTAATATCTATAGGACACTACATACCAAAAAAAGTGGAAAACACATTCTTTTCAAATGCACATGAAACATTCTCTAGAATGGATCACATACTAGGTCACAAAACAAGTCTCAACACATTTAAGAGGATAGAAATTATTTCAAGCATCTCTTCTGACTACAATGGTATGATACAAGAAATCAACCACAGAAAGAAAAATGGGAAAAGAATGAATGCATGAAAACTAAACAACATTTTACTAAAAAACCAATGGGTCAACAATGAAATCAAAGAAGAAATCAGAAAATACCTTGAGACAAAAAAAGAAAAAAAAAAAGAAACAACAACCTTACAAAATCTCTGAGATGCATCAAAAGCAGTTCTAAGAGGGAAGTTCATAGTTATACAAATCTACCTCAAGAAATAAGAAAACCCTCAAATAAAATATTTCACCAATCATCTAAAAGAATTATACAAAGAACAACAAACAAAACCGAAATGCAGAAGGAGGAAGAAAATAATAAACATCATAGGTGAAATAATTAAAATAGAGAATAAATAAAACAATAGAGAAAATCAATAACACCAAGAGCTGTGTGTGTGTGTGTGTTTAAAAATAAACAAAATTTACAAACCTCTAGTCAGGCTTTGGTTCAGTTCAGCTCAGTCACTCAGTCGTGTCTGACTCTTTGCGACCCATGAACTGAAGCACGCCTGGCCTCCCTGTCCAACACCAACTCCCGGAGTCCACCCAAACCCATGTCCATTGAGTTGGTGATGCCATCCAGCCATCTCATCCTCTATCATCCCCTTCTCCTGCCCTCGATCTTTCCCAGCATCAGAGTCTTTTCAAATGAGTCAGCTCTTCACATTAAGTGGTTAAAGTATTGGAGTTTCAGCTTCAACATCAGTCCTTCCAATGAACACCCAGGACTGATCTTCTTTAGGATGGACTGGTTGGATCTCCTTGCAGTCCAAGGAACTCTTCAAGAGTCTTCTCCAACACCACAATTCAAAAGCATCAACTCTTCGGTGTTCAGCTTTCTTCACCGTCCAACTCTCACATCCATACATGACTACTGGAAAAACCATAGCCTTGACTAGATGGACCTTTCTTGGCAAAGTAATGTCTCTGCTTTTTAATATGCTGTCTAGGTTGGTCATAACTTTCCTTCCAAGGAGCAAGCGTCTTTTAATTTCATGGCTGCAATCACCATCTGCAGTGATTTTGGAGCCCAGAAAAATAAAGTCAGCCACTGTTTCCACTGTTTCCCCATCTATTTGCCATGAAGTGATGGGACCAGATGCCATGATCTTAGTTTTCTGAATGTTGAGCTTTAAGCCAACTTTTTCACTCTCCTCTTTCACTTTCATCAAGAGGCTCCTTAGTTCTTCTTCACTTTCTGCCATAGGGTGGTGTCATCTGCATATCAGAGGTTATTGATTTTTCTCCCGGCAATCTTGATTCCAGCTTGTGCTTCCTCCAGCCCAGCGTTTCTCATGATGTACTCTGCATATAAGTTAAATAATCAGGGTGACAATATACAGCCTTGATGTACTACTTTTCCTATTTGGAACCAGTCTGTTGTTCCATGTCCAGTTCTAACTGTTGCTTCCTGACCTGCATAAAGTTTTCTCAAGAGGCAGATCAGGTGGTCTGGTATTCCCATCTCTTTCAGAATTTTCCACAGTTTATTGTGACCCACACAGTCAAAGACTTTGGCATAGTCAGTAGCAGGAATAGATATTTTCTGGAACTCTCTTGCTTTTTCGATGATCCAGCAGATGTTGGCAATTTGATCTCTGGCTCCTCTGCCTTTTCTAAATCCATCTTGAACATCTGGAAGTTCATGGTTCACATATTGCTGAAGCCTAGCTTGGGGAATTTTGAGCATTACTTTACTAGCATGTGAGATGAGTGCAACTATTCGGTAGTTTGAGCATTCTTTGGCATTGCGTTTCTTTGGGATTGGAGTGAAAACTGACCTTTTCCAGTCCTGTGGCCAATGCTGCGTTTTCCAAATTTGCTGACATATTGAGGGCAGCAGTTTCACAGCATCATCTTTTAGGATTTGAAATAGCTCAACTGGAATTACATCCCCTCCACTAGCTTTGTTCATAGCGATACTTCCTAAGGCCCACTTGACTTCACATTCCAGGATGTCTGGCTCTAGGTGAGTATGAGTGATCACACCATCATGATTATCTGGGTCGTGAAGATCTTTTTTGCACAGTTCCTCTGTGTATTCTTGCCACCTCTTCTTAATATCTTCTGCTTCTGTTAGGTCCATACCATTTCTGTCCTTTATTGAGCCCATCTTTGCATGAAATGTTCCCTTGGTATCTCCAATTTTCTTGAAGAGATCTCTAGTTTGTCCCATTCTATTGTTTTCCTCTATTTGTTTGCACTGATCACTGAGGAAGAATTTCTTATCTCTCCTTGCTATTCTTTAGAACTCTGCACTCAAATGGGTATATGTTTCATTTTCTCCTTTGTTTTTTGCTTCTTTTCCCAGCTATTTGTAAGGCCGCCTCAGACAGCCATTTTGCTTTTTTGCATTTCTTTTTTGGGGATGGTCTTGATCTCTGTCTCCTGTATAATGTCACAAACCTCTGTCCATAGTTCATCAGGCACTCTGTCTATCAGATCTAGTCCCTTAAATCTATGTCTCTCTTCCACTGTATGATCGTAAGGGATTTGATTTAGGTCATACCTGAATGAACTAGTGGTTTTCCCTACTTTCTTCAATTTAAGTCTAAATTTGGCAGTAAGGAGTTAATGATCTGAGCCACAGTCCGCTCCCGGTCTTGTTTTTGCTGACTGTATAGAGCTTCTCCATCTTTGGCTGCAAAGACTATAATCAATCTGATTTCAGTGTTGGCCATCTGGTGATGTCCATGTATAGAGTCTTCTCTTGTGTTGTTGGAAGAGGGTGTTTGCTATGACCAGAATGTTCTCTTGACAGAACTCTATTAGCCTTTGCCCTGCTTCATTCTGTACTCCAAGGCCAAATTTGCCTGTTACTCCAGGTGTTTCTTGACTTCCTACTTTTGCATTCCAGTCCCCTATAACGAAAAGGACATCTTTTTTGGTTGTTAGTTCTAGAAGGTCTTGTAGGTCTTCATAGAACCATTCAACTTCAGCTTCTTCAGCGTTACTGTTCGGGGCATAGACTTGGATCACCATGATATTGAATGGTTTACCAAGAAGAAAAGAGAGGGAACCCAAATTCAACAAAATAAGAAATTAGGAGAAGTAACAACTGATACCACAGAAATACAAATAATAATAATAATATTAAGAATAGTTATATGCTAGGAAATCTAGAAGAAACGGACCCATTTCTAGAAACACATAGCTTGCCAAAGCTGGGTCAAAAAGAAACAGATAATTTGAACAGACCAATCACTAGAAGTAAAACATAATCCATAATAAAATTCTGTGCAAAAAAAGTCTAGGACTGAACAGCTTCACTTAAGAATTCTACCAAACATACAAAGATCTTACACTGATCCTTCACAAATTATTCCAAAAAACTGAAAAGGAGGGAAATTGATTCCATGAAGTCACTATTACCCTACACCAAAACCAGACAAAGACACAACAAAAAGAAAGTTACAGGTCCATATATTTGATGACTATAGGTGCAAAAATTATCAACAAATATTAGGAAACTGAATCCAACAATACATAAGAAGGATCATACACCATGATCAAGTTAGATTCATTCCAGGGTCACAAAGTGAAAGTGAAAGTGAAGTTGCTTAGTCGTATCTGACTCTTTGAGACCCCATGGACGGCAGCCCACCAGGCTCCTCCGTCCATGGGATTTTCTAGGCAAGAGTACTGGAATGGGTTGCCATTTTCTCCAGGGGATCTTCCTGACACAAGGTTACAAGGATAGTTCAACATATGTAAATCAATCAGTTGATACACCACATCAACAGAAGAAAAGACAAAAACCGCATGATCATCTCAATAGATGCAGAAAAAGCATTTGACAAAATTCAATATCCATTCATGATAACAACTCTTACCAAAGTGGGTAGAGAGGAACATATCTCAAATAATAAAAGCCATTTGTGAAAAACTCACAGTCAACATAATATTCAATGGCGAAAAGCTGAAAGCCTTTCTACTAAATTCAGAAACTAGACAGGGTACCCACTCTCACCACTTCTATTCATTATAGTATTAGAAGTCCCAGCCACAGCAATCAGGCTTGAAAAAGAAATAAAAGGCATACAAATTGGAAATGAAGAGGTAAAACAGTCACTATTTCCAGGTGTCATGATAATCTATATAGAGAACCCTAATATCTCCACACTAAAATTATTAGAACTAATCCGTGAATTCAGCAAGGTAGCAGAATATAAGGTTAATATATATAAATCGGTTGCATTTCTTTACAGTAACAATGAAATGCCAGAAAGAGAAAGCTAAAAAAAATCCTGTTTAAAAGTAACTTAAGAAATACCTAGGAATAAACTTATCCAAGAACGGAAAAGATTTATACAATGAAAACTACAAAACATTGATAAGGAAATTGAAGGTGAGTCAAAGAAATCAAGAGCTACCCTATGGTCTTGGATTGGAAGAATTAATACTATTAAAATGGCCATACAATGCAAAGAACAGATTTAATGCAATCCCTATCAATATATGTATGACATTTTCCACAAAATATAATAAATAATCCTAAATTTTATAAGGAGCCACAAAAGACCTAGAATTGCCAAAGCAATCCTGAGGAAAAAGAACAAAGTTGGAGGCATAACCCTTCAAGACTTCAGACTATACTACAAATATACACTAATCAAAACAGCACAGTACTGACACAAAAACAGACATATGGATCAATGGAACAGAATAAAGAGCCCAGGAACAAACTCACACGCCTATAGTCCATTAAGCTATTACAAAGGAGATAAGAATATACAAAGAAGAAAAGACTTTTAACAAGTGATGTTGGAAAAACTGGACAACTACAAGTAAATCAATAAAATTAGGACACACTCTCACACCACATACAAAACTAAACTCACAATGGTTTAAGGAACTAAATATAAGACATGATTCCATAAAATTCCTAGAACAAAATATGGGCAAGACATCCTGACATAAATCATAGTAATATTTTCTTAGATCAGTCTCCCAAGGCAAAAGAAATAAAAGCAAAAATAAACAAACAGGACCTAATCAAACTTAGAGCTTTTGCAAAGCATAGGAAACCACCAACAAAATGAAAAGGCAACATACAGAATGGGAGAAAATATTTTTTGAATAATGCAACAAAGGATTAATATCCAAAATATACAAACAGCTCATATAACTCAACACTGAAGAAAACAACCAAACCAAAAACAAAAACAAAAAAACCCCAAAAACCAGAAAGCCTAAATAGACATTTATTCAGAGAAGACATACAGATGCATAAAAAATGCTCAACATCTCTAATTATTAGAGAAATGCAAGTCCAAACCACAATGAGGTAGCACTTCATATTAGTCAGAATGGACATCGTCTACAAATAATAAATGCTGGAGGGGATGTGGAGAAAAGGAAACCCTCTACACGGTTGATGGGAAGGTAAATTGGTGCAGCCACTATGAAAAACAGTATGGAGGTGTCTTAAAAAAATAGCTACCACATAATCCAGCAATTCTACTCCTGGGTATATATCTGGAAAAGATGAAAAATCTAATTTAAAAGATACACACACTCCAGTGTTCATGGAAGTACTATTTACAATAGCCAAGACGTGGAACTCATCAACAGATGACTCCCTTAAGAAGATGCAGTGTGTGCGTATGTGTGATGGAATAATACTTAGCCATAAAAAAAGAATGAAATATCACCTTTGCAGCAACATGATGGACCAAGAGAATATTATTCTTAGAGAAGCAAGTCAGATAAAGACAAGTATTACATGGTATCACTTATATGTGGAATCTAAAAAAAAATACAAATGAATATATATACAAAACAGAAATAGACTCACAGGCATCAAAAAACAAACTTATGGTTACCAAAGGGGAAAGATGGTAGGGGGAGATAAATTAGAGGAGTATGGGACTAACAGATACAAAGTACTGTACATAAAATAGATAAGCAACATGGATTTACTGCATCACACGGGGAACTATATTCAGTATCTTGTAATAACCTATAGTGGAAAATAATCTGCAAAAATATTACTGAATCACTTTGCTGTACACCTGATACTAACACAATACTATAGAGCAACCATATTTCAATTATTAATAATAATAATAATTTGTTAATATAGGGAGTTGTATAGACAAGTATTGGAGTACTGAAAAGGTAAAGATGAGACTGCAGCAACAGAGACAATAAATATAAAAAGTAGCTACTACCACTAGGGATGCAGATTGTGTTGTTAAAACCCATAAACTTGAAAGAGGGACCCACAGAGGTCGAATTCAAACCTCTTGAGGAGGTCACTCCCTAGCTGTGCAGGTTCCTCAAGGGTTACACGAAAGACTTAAAGTCAGGCATTAGTCCTTGAAAAGGTTGTTTTACCTCTAGTTTACTTTTATTGAAAGCATCCCCCCTTCCTTAAGACATTTTACTTTCACCTATTGGAGAATTGTCATACACATTGAATTTGTTGGGACAAGATACTTCAATACCATATGTAAATCTACCATATGTAAACATACCCACAATGAGAATGATACTCTCTACATGTGGCACGAGGGAGTCACTGGCTACACCCTGTCTTCCAAAAACTTGAGTTCTTTCATGCCCTTATGTGTCCTTTCTCATTTTCTATGATATTTTTATTCCTTTCTATAATCTTAATGTGATTTTAAGAGTGTCATGTGATAAATGCATCCAATCAATAAACTGTCTTTAGCCAGTAATTATATATAAGTTAATTAGTTATAAATGTTTTTTAATGATTATGAGATTATTCATTACAGAATAAAAATTATTGTATTAAAATTCTTTTGTAACTTTAACATCTTTATTGTATCTCTTAACATTAACATTTGTTTTGTAGGTTCGAAGGAAAAAATTAAACATGAAAATTATAACTGAGTTACAATATTGTGTTGGTGTAAAATATACCCACAAATAAGATGTCTGAAAAGAAGCGTACTTCAGAAGAACTAGAGGATATCGTTAGTCGATTTAGAAAAGAATCTAGATCACGGTCAGTGGAGGAATCTGGACTTACTAAAGAAACATCAAACTTGTTAAAGGAAGATTCTGATGAGACATCTTCCAGCCAAATTTATGAAACGCGTCACACATTAGCTACACAAGATGATACATCAACATCCTCCTCTGGAAGTAAGTCTAAGAAAAATGAAGAACAAAGGAAAACTCTCCAATTTTCTGAAACAATTACTACATATGACAGCCTGCAGTCAAAAACTGGAATTTCAGAAAGTTCATCATTATCAGTAACTGAGATGGGGGCTGAATATCAGGCTTTTGTTGACTCCCTATCTCATGAAGCATTAGGAAAAATTAGTCCACAACTCTCTGAAGAAAATCAGGAAGGATCTGGCTTACCATCAGATAACTTTACAATTAACCTCAAAGCCAAGGGTTTACAAGAATTCCCTAAGGACATTTTAAAAGTCAAATATGTAAAATATCTGTATTTAGATGAGAATGAAATCAAAAGTTTTAAAGGCGCAGACTCAAGGGATATGCTAGGACTTGAAATTCTATCCATACAAAAAAATGTGCTATCAACACTTCCATCTGAAATTCAGTTACTTCATAATTTAAAGCTATTAAATGTCAGTCACAACCAAATATCACATATACCTAAAGAAATATCACAGCTTGGGAATATCAGAGAGCTATTTTTAAATAACAATTGCATTGAGGATTTTCCTTCTGGCTTGGAAAGTCTTAAAAACTTGGAAATTTTAAATTTGGCTAAAAATAAGTTAAGACATATACCAGATGCCCTTTCTAGTTTGAAAAACTTGAGGGTTCTTAATCTGGAATATAATCAGTTAACAATATTTCCTAAAGCTTTGTGCTTCCTTCCCAAGTTAATTTCACTAAATCTTACTGGAAACCTGATAAACAGTTTGCCAAAAGAAATTAAGGAGCTTAAAAATTTAGAAAAACTTTTACTGGATCACAATAAACTTACCTTTTTGGCTGTGGAAATTTTTTTATTGTTCAAAATGAAAGAACTCCAACTGACAGACAATAAATTGGAAGTTATTTCAAACAAAATTGAGAATTTTAAGGAACTTAGGATTCTAATACTTGATAAAAATTTATTGAAAGACATGCCAGAGAACATTTCCCACTGCGCAGTGTTGGAATGCCTTAGTCTTAGTGATAATAAATTAACAGAACTTCCTAAGAACATCCATAAGCTTAAAAATTTAAGAAAACTCCATGTAAACAGAAATTATCTAGTGAAAATACCTGAATATATTTCACATCTTAATAATATGTTCAGCCTAGAATTTTCAGGAAATTGTATCACAGATTTTCCCATTGAAATAAAAAACTGCAAAAACATAGCTAAAGTTGAATTGAGTTATAATAAAATAATGTATTTTCCACTAGGTTTGTGTGCTTTAGATTCTCTTTATTACTTGAGTTTCAATGGAAATTATATTTCAGAAATACCTGTAGACATATCTTTCAATAAACAACTGCTTCATTTAGAATTTAGTGAGAACAAACTCCTTATATTTTCTGAGCACTTATGTTCTCTTATTAATCTTGAATACCTGGATCTTGGTAAAAACAAAATAAGGAAAATTCCGCCATCTATTTCCAACATGGTATCACTCCATGTTCTTATTTTATGCTATAATAAGTTGGAAACTTTCCCCATAGAAGTGTGTACTTTAAACAATTTGCGAGTACTTGATCTTTCAGAAAACCAAATACAGACTATACCTTCAGAGATCTGTAACTTAAAAGGAATCCAGAAATTAAACATCTCAAGCAATCAATTTATATGTTTTCCTATTGAACTTTGCCACCTTCAATCACTGGAAGAGTTGAATATAAGCCAGATAAATGGGAAAAAGGTAAGAGACAGATAGCTTGGGCTTTGTGGGGAAGGGAGGGCTGAAGGGATCAGAATCTAAGCTGCAGTGTGTGTGTGTTTAATTTAGCTGGAATATTTTATTTTTTAACCTCAAACATGGCTTACAAATAAACTTTTCAACACAAGAGTTTAACAGGAAAACATTTCACTAAAATGAAATACCAAGTAATTAAAGGTGACAAATTTATAGATTTATTTTCACTTAACTTACGGATGTAACATAAACACAGTATTGAAAATTTGGAAAATTGACAAAAAAGAAGTAAAAATAAATTCCACAAGCATACCATCACGATATAACTACTAGACATATGTTGATACAACTTACTTTTGCTCTTGCTTTTTCTTATTTCTATGATTTTATAAGCAATTGTAGAAATACTGTATACTCAATTTTAAAGTCTTCTATTTTCACTTAACATATGAGAATTTACCCATAACATAATCTTCCCAATAATTATTATAACCAATGCATGATATGTGTAACTAATCCTCTGTTGTTAAGCATTCTGTGATGTTTTAATTTTTCACCATCATAAATAATGCTATGATGAACTTCTTCATAAATGTAGCCTTTTCATATTTTACTATTTCCCTATGGAATTTCCCCTAAAGAACTGCCAGATCAGTGGGTATAAATGTTCTTACAGCATTTCAGTTTACTCAACACTGACTGAATTTTATGGAAATTTTTTTAAAAATCAAAGAATTTGATTTATATATTAAGATCTGATTTATATATTAAGATCTCAGTAAACAAGTGTAAAGGACACAGCTATTACCTAGCTATCTTTAATTTGACCACAACAGTCAAATCAATTTGATAGAGGCTAGGACTATTATCTGGAGAAGGGATAGGCTACCCACTCCAGTATTCTTGGGCTTCCTTTGTGGCTCAGCTGGTAAAGAATTCGCCTGCAATGTGGGAGACCTGTGTTTGATCCCTGGGTTGGGAAGATCCCCTGGAGAAGGGAAAGGCTACTCACTCCAGTATTCTGGCCTGGAGAATTCCATGGACTGTATAGTCCATGAGGTCACAAAGAGTCAGACACAACTGAGCAACTTTCACAAGTCACACAAGTCACAAGGGACTATTATGGACAGCAAGATTTCCTAGTGTGTGTGTATGTGCTATGTGTCCAACTCTTTGCAACCTCATGGACTATAGCCCACCAGGCTCCTCCGTCCATGGAATTCTTGCTCCTCTGTTCAGGCAAGAATACCGGAGTGGGTTGCCAGCTCCTCCTCCAGGGAATCTTCCCGACCCAGGCATCAAACCCAGGTCTCTTGGAAGATTCTAGGCAGATTTTTTACTGTCTGAGCCGCAAGGGAAGCCCAAGATTTCCCAGAGTCAGTTAACTAAAAAATACAAGGCCCATCAGCTTTGAGAAGCACTGGGCTCTTAGAGAATCACAATGGATTCAGCATATTAAAAGCTCTCAAGTGTCCTGCACAAAGAGATTGGTTTGTTTCTATTTAACCCACATTTCCCAAAGTTATTTGACTTTTTAAACCTATCTGCTATATACACATTTTCCAGAAAGACTGCTCCAGAAAATACTTGCTTAAGTAGATGGAATGAATAATAATACATGTTATATTTTAAAAATTTCTCTTATACTAAAAGACACGTTTTAGTTCTGTACTATAATCATCAACTAATTCCTTGGCTGATTTATAATGCTCTCACTTTCTCTTCCCATATCTTACTATGGAAATCTACAAAGCTGTGTCTTTAATTTTCTCTTTTCTATTAACTGCTTCCTAGACCTCAGCATGCACAAAACTCTCAGATCCACATATCTGGAGCTAATCTTTCACCAGTGTGCTAGTACCACAGATTCCCTGGATATTCTCTGTTCTCCTATTCTTCTATTGTCTCAAACTCAATATAACTTCAAAATCAAACCCACCTTTCTTTCTAATGCAACTCCCATCAAAATTTCCCTATTTCTGTTTGTGATGCCACTTTCTTCAGACATGCCAATCTAGAAATCATGGAACCATCACCAGTCATACTGAATCTTACACCAAAGCAATTTCATTTTTCCTCTGAAAAAGCTCTTGGATCCTCTCTCTGATTTTCCAGTGTCACTGGTTCCATCCTGGCCATGCTCATGGCTCAGTTCATGCCTAGACTACTCTGGGAAACTTCTGCTATTCTCTTTGATTCTATCTCCTTCCTTTTCTCAGGACTCATCAAAACTATCAGCCTTCATTTCACAGGGCCATTCTTAGGAATCTAGATTCCTTGGATGGGTGGATGGTTGCCAAAGACACCATTCCACATCATTAAAACATCAATTTGAGGGTCACCAAATGAGAAAAATGATATATCAAAACTCTCAAAAGGAATATCCTCTATCATAGGAAAGATCACTTTGATAACCCTCTTGGGGTGAAGGTAATATACTCAAAAGATTAATCTATATAACAGCATATATTCACTGAACAGTCATCTGAAGAACAGGAATCAGGTTAATTACAGGGCTTTTATTTTGCTGAGTGAAGGATGCCCAACAGGAATTTTCCTTTCAGAATAGCTCTCTCGTCACACAGTCCTGAGGCACTTCCTCTAAGAAATGCTGAGCAAGTTGTTCAGGAATATTTGTTTGAAGGAATGTCAAATTGTAGACCTAGCTATTTGTGTTGATCAGATTCCTCCCAATAGGCACAAATTTCAAGTCTTGCCAGAGGCTGTTTCTATAGTCCTTCTCTAAATATCTCTCCTTCTGCTTCCTACCACCTCTTTACTTGTCAGCTTTTCACTGGTCATTTTTACGCATGATATTGGTCTTGCCTGAGTGTCCTGTAACTTCTATACAATCCTATTCATTCTCAAAAAGCCATTTGAGTCCCACCTGCTACATGAAGCTTCTTTTTTGTTCTCTCATTTATGCTGATATACATTCCCTAAACTTCTCTCTCTATATATTGTTGTAAACATTATTTTGACACTGAATTACTTATTGATTAGTGCTGATTTCTGATTGTTCCATATGTGAATATTTTGGGCTTCCCAGGTGGCACTAGTGGTAAAGAACCCACCTGCCAATGCAGGAGAAGAGATACGGGTTTGGTTCCTGGGTCAGGAAGATCCCCTGGAGAAGGGCACGGCAACCCACTCCAGTATTCTTGCCTGGAGAATCCCATGGACAGAGGAGCGTATCAGGCTACAGTCCACAGGGTTGCAAAGAGTCAGACACAACTGAAGTGACGGAGATTGCACGCATGCATTTTGTTCCCAAACCGAATTTTAATCTCCCTGAAGTTAGGATCATATATTATGCTTCCTTTATACATGGAAGAACACTGAGCTCAATATGCAGTATTTACCTTGTTGTCTGATTATTTTTGAGGGGCCCATATATTCAAAACACTTTTTTTCACTCACAGGACTTCCTCTATTTCAGAAGCCGCTTGTGATGACCTTATTTTTTCTGAAGATGCATATTTCTTCTTTGCCTTTGCAGAGTATCTTAATTCCTGTTACTTTGCAATACTTTTTGTACTAGGAATTTTCATTTGAAGCTACATTGCCAAACTGTGTGTGTCGATTACAAAGGAATTTCCTGAGCACGTAATCAAAATGTATCATGATTGGGAATATGTATACAAAAACTATAAAACATATATTATGTTATTAAAAATCCAAGGAGAATACACAAGGGGTTAATAAAAAGCTATGTTGATGAGAGTAGGAGTAAAGAGATCAAATATGGAAGAGAATAGTTTAGAAAGACTTCAGGGAGAAGAAATCAAAGCAGGGTAAGCTTTAGGGACAGAAGGGATAATGTGGCACTGAACATCAAGTGTTGGGAGAGTGAAAAAAGTAGTAAGTAAGCCACAGGGTTGAATAGGTATCATTGGTCAGACTGGGGAGATATTTGGATGTTACACAATTTGTTGTGGGTTTTATTAAGGAAGGGAATCACAAAGACTTTGTGACATAGTGAAAATATCTCCTTTTTTGGAACAAAAAAAAAATCTCTCCTTCCCTTTTATTTTATAAAAAGTTTTCATCATAGAAATATTTATTAAAAATATAATTGCTTATCCTCTGTTACAGCTAACAAGACTTCCAGAAGAGCTGTCTAATATGACTAAACTTAAAGGACTTGATATCTCAAATAATGCAATCAGAGAGATGCCAACAAATATAGGGGAACTGAGAAGTCTGGTTAGTCTAAACGCATACAACAATCAAATAAGATATCTGCCACCATCTTTTCTTTCTTTAAATGCTCTCCAGCAGCTAAACTTGAGTGGTGAGTGTCAAGTATAATCAATAAGCATTATCAATAAGTTGAGTTCTAGTTTCTAGGTTGCAAATTTTGCTGACAAAACAGAATGGCAAACAATCACCACCATGTATTAAGTGCCCATTGGAAGGAAATGGCTATTGCACATACGAAAAATGAGAGCAAAGCCTAAAGTCCAGTTCCTTCCCTGAAAGAGGTTATGATCTAGCTGGGGAACCTGAACATATTTTCATTTCTTTTCTGTCTTCTCTGCCTATACCTAATCATTCAGTATTTCTTCCCTTTGTGAACCTGACCTCACCCTCCCTCTCCACACACAACCTTAGGTCAGCATTTTCTCTATTTTCCTTTCCTGCTGGCTACCCTGAGCCCACTCCTACACCCTGTAGTAATCTAATATCTTACAGTCTTTTACAAAGTATATTACTTCAATTACAACAACAAAAGTAAGTCATTCTAAAAATATCAGAATTCTGAAAGCTAGACTAGCATTTTTCTTAGTTTTTATTATAAAGTATTTCAAGCTTACAGAAAAAACCACCTATGTGCTTACTCTCAGCTATAAGGAATCAGTTACTTGAGATTTTTTTTCATTCTTTTCTTTTCATTAACTTAATTATTTATTGAAAGATAATTGCTTTACAGAACGTTGTTGTTTTCCGTCAAACCTCAACATGAATCAGCCATAAGAGGGGATACACGTATACTTGAGACATTTTTGACTATTAAGAAATAAAACAGAATCGAAACTTGTTTTGTACTTCTCCCCAGACTAGAAGTAGGGGCAAGTGGCTCACTGGTAAAGAATCCACTGTCAATGCAAGAGACGCAGGTTCGATCCCTGGGCAGGCAAGATCCCCTGGAGAAAAAAATGGCAATCCACTCCAGTATTCTTGCTTGGGAAATCCCATGGACAGAGGAGGCTGGCAGGCTACCATCCATGTGGTTGCAGAGTCAGACATGACTTAGCAACTAAACACAACAACCAAACTAGAAGTAACCGCTGTACTAAAATTGGTGTATATCTTTTTTCTACCCATTTTTTCCATCCTTGATAATCATACCACATACTCTAAAAAAGTATATTTTGCAGGTGTTAGGTACAGTGTTTATAAATATCATATAAGTACTGGTTGATAATCTTGTTGGAATATTCTGTCTTTATTGGTATACTGTCCTGTATTAGTTGCTTTGGAGAGGCATTAAAATCTACAAGTAGGACTGTGAAATTTGTATGAGTTTTGCTTTAATTATCAATTTTATTCATGTGTTTTGAAGGACTATTATTAGAAAAACACACAAATATAATTGTTTTTAATAACAAAATGGTATTGAATTTTGTCAAATGACTTTTCTGTATCATTGAGAGAATCATGAGCTTTTTTTGTTTTTTTCTCGTAATATCAGGTTACACTGATTGATTTTCTCATATAGTACCATCCTTGCATTTCAAGATAAATCCCACCTCGCAATGGTGCATAGTCCTTTTAATATTTTGCTAGATTTCATTTGCTCTTATTTTGTTGAGGATTTGTGCAAAAAGGATATTGATCTGTAGTTTTCATTTCCTGAAGTGTCTTTCTCTGGCTTTGGTATCAGGGTAATGGCAGCTTCATGAAATGAGTTATGAAGTGTTCTGTCCTCTTCAATTTTTTGGAAGAGTTTGAGGATTGGCATTAGATGTTCTTTAAATATTTGGTAGAATTCACCAGTGAAGCCACAAGGTGTAGGATTTTTCTTTGTTGGACAATATTTGATTACTGCTTCTGTCTTCTTTCTAGCCATAGATCTATTCAGATTTTCCTTCTTTCTCCATGATTTATTCTTGGCAGGTTTTGTGTTTCTCTAGAAACATTTCCTGTAGATTATCCAGTTTTCTGGTATAATAATGGTCATAATACTCTATAATCTTTTACTTCTGTAGAATCAGTAGTAATGTTTCTATTTTCATTTCTGATTTTAGTAATTTGAATCTTTCTTTTTCCTTAGTCCATTGAACTAAAGGTTTATCAATTTTGTTGATCTTTTCAAAGAACCATCTTTTGGTTTTGTTGATTCTATTGATTCTCTATCTCATTTATATATGCTCTAAAAATTCCCAAGTGGCTTGGTGGTAAAGAATCTGCTTGCCAATGCAGGAGATGCCGGAGACGTGGGTTTGATCTCTGGGTCAGGAAGATCCCCTGGAGTAGGAAATAGTAACCTACTTCAGTATGCTTGCCTGCAAAATTCCATGGACAGAGAAGCCTGGGGGGCTACAGTCCATGGGGTTGCAAAGAGTTGGACACAACGGACTGACTGAGCATGCCTGCAATCTTTATTTCCTCCTCCTCCTGATAGTTTTGGGTTAATTTACTTATATTTTTCTAGTTAATTTATATATAAAGTAATTACATTGATATTCGTTTTTTTAAATTTAATTTATTATTTATTTGACTGCATGAGATCTCAGTTGTGGCATGTGGGATCTTTTCTTTTTAGTTTCAGCATGTGAACTCTTAGCTGTGGCCTGTGGGATCTAGTTCCCTGACCAGGGATTGAACCCAGACCCCCTGCATTGGGAGTGCAGAGTCTTAGCCACTGGACCACCAGAGGAATCCCTGATATTCGTTTTTTGTGCTGGTATTTTCAGCTATAGATTTAATCTTCAGCACTGCTTCTGCTGCATCTATAATTTGTGGTTATTGTGTTTTCATTTTATCTTTGCATTTTGTAATTTCCTTTTTGATTCCACCTTTGACACAGTGGTAGCTTAAATTTGGCATGCTGCTTAAATTAGTAAATTTTCCAGTTTTCCTTCCATTATTTTTGGTAGTGTCATTCCACTGTGGTCAGAAAAGATATACTGTATGGCTTTTTTTGAATCAATCTTAATGAGACTTGTCTTGAGCCTTAATATATAGTCTATTATGGAGAATGTTCTATGTGTACTTGAGAAAAACGTAATTTTGCTGTTGGAATGTTATATGTATATCTATTGGGTTTAATAGCTTTATAGTGCTGTTCAAGTCCCTTAAATGACTTTTTGTCTCAATGTTGTATCCATTACTGGAAGTGAGGAATTAAAGCTTCCATTTGTTATTGTAAAACCACCAGATTTTCCCTTCAATCCTGTCAATATTTGCCCAGTATGTTTTGGGGCTCTGTTGTTTGGTATGTACATACTTCTAATTGTTATATCTTCTTGATATAATGATCCTCTTATCAATATATACTGCCCTTTGTCTATTATAACAGTTATTGACTTAAAGTCTTTGTTATCTGATATTACTAAAACCACCCCAGCTCTTTGGTTAGTATTTGTATGGATATCTTCTTCTGTCCTCTAATACTCAGAGGCATAAAAGAAAATACTACTTTCCCAGTCTTTGCAGTTTAGCTCTAAGCTGGGGTACTTTAACACTGAGCCAGGCCAACCTACGACTCTGTCTTAGTCTTTTCCTGATTGTGTGAAGCCCAGAAATCCACCTCAGGTGCAAGCATAGGATTCTGTCAGTTTTCTTCTGGGCATGTATCCAGTTCTGAATATGCTTGTTGCGTTCCATCTTCCCCAGAATATACTGTGGTCCTTCTGAGCCCTAATTCCCCCAGGAAACTTCCTCCTCAGCCTTCTTCCTGGGCTTTTGAATTTGTTTGCTGCTTTCTTTGTCTGCTGTTCTTTGCCCCCCTCCTTTGTGGGGGAGTGGGAGACGGACAGTGTATGTCTTTACACGGGACACCAACTGCCACCAACTGCTCAGCTCCAGTCTGAACCGGGGAAGCAAAACAAAGGTCATTCTCTGTGCCAGTCCATGAGGAAATCAGCAGACAGGTCAAAATGCAAAACCACAGTATTAAAAGAACAAAGTCTATGTTGGCTTTCTGACACCAGCAAGCTGTACCAGGAACGCAGGCTGCCCCAGCCCCCTCTTTGACTGTTGCTGCCTGGGAAATGGAGAGTGGTAGCCAGATGAGTGAAAAAGTCACAGTGCTTTCTTACAAAAATTCTTCTGCCTTTTTCTTCCTCGAGCAGTATCCTACTAACTGTAAAATTCTGGAGTAAATGCCAGAATTCTGAAAAAGCTGATTCTATCATTGCTTTCCAACTTTTGATTGATTCAAATGGAGGACCTGATTTTTTGAGAGGATTATTCTGAACTTTCTGTGACATTCATTCTAGGTGTGGTTTTCATGTTTATTTGTACTGCTTGGATTTTGCTGTTTCTGGTCTGGATATTTTACTAAATTGGGGATTTTTAACTTATTTCTTCAAAAAAATTTTCTGCTTCATTTTCTCTCTTCTCTTTGTAAGATTCCAATTACCTTTACATATTATCTTACAAATCCCTAAAACTGTGTGTGTGTGTGTGTGTGTGTGTGTGTGTGTACACACACAGCTTTTAAGCATCTCATATTGATCTGACTTCAAGTTTACTAACTTGTCTATGATCTCTATTCTGTTACATCTGTCCAATTAATTTTTAATTTCAGATACTAAATTTTTCAGTTCTAGAACTGCCATTTTCCTTTTCATAGTTTATATTTCTCCTCCAAGATTTCCCATTTTTTCATTCATTTGAGGCTATCTTTCTTTATATTCTTAAACTTCATTGTATTAGCTGCTTTAAAATTCTTTTATTGTTAACTACAACAATTGAGTCAGTTTTTTTCTCTTGGGAGTGAGCCGCACACTTTCTTGTTTCTCTGTTTTGAATCCTGACGTCGATCATCAATTCTATCTCTCTACAAAGAATGTTGATGTTTGTTCTGGTTGCTACTGTTGCTCCATCAGGCACTTAAGTTACTGGACTAAAAATGCAAACTCCTCCTGCAGTTGGCAGCTCCTTAGATCTCAGTTTAGTACTTTTAGCTGGTAGCTGTTATATCAGCTATCTATTGCTGTGTGACAAATTTCCACAAAATTTAGCTTCTCAAATTAATAAAATATTTATTTCACACAGTTTCTGAGGGTCAGGAACCCAGAAGGTGTTTAGTTGACTTGCTCTGTCTCAGAATCTTGTATGAGATGGCAGCCACCCTGTTGGTTGGTGCTGCAGACAGGCTTGATTAAGGCTAGCAGATTTGCTTCAAAACTTATGTGGCTACTGGCAGCAGAATTGAGTTCCCTGCCATGTCAGCCCCTTTATGACATGGAAACTAGTTTTCCCAGAGCTAGTAATATCAGGGAGAGAGACTATACATAAGTCAGAAGCAGCACATACTCCAAGAAACAATGAGAACCTAGTGCCGAGATCTTCGTTTCTAAAACATTTCTTCACTAAAAGGAACCAGGTTCCTTTATTCTTGGCTAAAATAACATAACCCTATGGCAAACTTTAGGCCAGTTCCTCTTGAAATGATTACAAACTCCTTGTCAGTTATCACAGTTTTACTTTTTATGTCAAGTTTATATTATCAATAGATTAAGGAGGTTTTGAAAAAAATTACATGTAAGGAAGTGGAGCTTACTCTCCACTCTTTGAGGATGGACTAGACTTTATAATCCATTTCTAAAGATCAAAGCATGGAAAGGAGAAAATCAAAACATTACATTGCAGGAACCTTGCAGACACTATTTTAGCCAAGGGATCAAGGTTAACATGCCAGTGATGTCTTGTGGATGTCAGGTATCCCTGAGGTGAAGAGAGCTCTCAATCTCTGTGGTATTCTTTCCAAAAACCTGTAACCCCAGTCTATTTATGAAAAAATATATCAGATAAACTCATATTAAGAACTATTCTTCAAAATCCTAACCAGTTCTACAGAAAACCGTTAAGATCTTGAGAAACAAGGGCAGGCTGAGGAATTCTCACTGACTGTAAGACATACCTGTATGCAGTGTGCTATCCTGGAATAGATACTGGAACAGAAAAAGGACATTGATGGAAATATAATGAAATTCAAAAGCATCCAAAGCTTATTTAATAGTACTGTGTCAATGTTAGCTTCTTGGTTTTAAAAATGTAACATAGGGGACTTCCCTGGTAGTCCAGTGGTTAATACTCTGTGCTTCTACTGTAGAGGGCACAAGTTCAATTCCTGGTTGAAGATCCTGCACACTGCATGATGTGCCAAAAAAAAACCCATAATAATGTGAGATGATAACATCAGGGAAAACTAAAACTAGATGAAAAGTATTCAGGAACTCCATACAATTTCTGCAACTTTTCTGTAAATCTGAAATTCCTGGAAACAAAAAGTTTATTTTAAAAAATTACCGAAAAAAAGTACCATCACACTTACTCTGTAAAGTCCATTACCGTATCGCAAGAGGAAAGCCTCCTATCTTATTTTGTCATTCTCGATGAGAAAAAAGAATCCTTGCTCTGTTTCTATATGTCCTCCTTTTCACTCCTAGCAAGTGGACAACAGTAAGAACTTAAGACTTGCCAGCACCGTGAGGCTCCTCCGTCACTGTGTCAGTGAGACACAGTAGACGCCCTTCCATTGTTGTTGTTCAGTTGCCAAGTTGTGTCCAACTCTTCGTGACCCCATGGGCTGCAGCATGCCAGACCTCCCTGTCCTTTACATGGTTGTTATTTGTCTCCATAGTTTTCCTTTGCAAAAGGATATAATTCAATTATAATTTTTTTTCTGCTAGGAAATAATCTTTCAGTTCTGCCTAGTGGTATCTACAAACTTTTTTCACTGAAGGAGATAAATTTTGCTGATAACCCTTTGCTGAGACCACCAATGGAAATCTGTAAAGGAAAACAATTGTATCCTATTGCACGCTATCTACAGAGGGCAGATGAAAGAGATGGTAGGTGATGAGTGAGTGACTAGCTAGCTTACAAGTCATTTTCTGGTATGTGTATATTAACAAATAATTTGCTTTAATCAGAGGTTTTCAATCTGGTAAAGACATTAAAGTATTTATCATCTTCCCTTTTCTGAAGGCTAGGAGTTTATTTTGATAATTCAGATTATTTAATCTAGGTCTTTACAATTTGAACCATTGAAAAATAGGTATATTTAAGTCACAGATGAGTTGCTTCCCATCTATTAGCCTTGATGCACTTCAAGAGGTTGTGGCCATCATGATTGTGGCCAGACTCAGAGCATCTACATATTGAATTTTTTATCAGTCCTGGACTATATCACCATATACAGTTGTTCCAAAAGTCATATTTGGCCTTGAAGGAAGTTCAGAGATCAGGTTTACACTGATGCCAGTCAGTTCTTGGCCCGTTACGATCACCTGTCTGCAATTCTTAGGCAATATTCATTCCTGCTGTTCTTAAGTACTCCTCTGATTACTTCAGAGAGCGGGTCCATTTTCTTTAAATGCCCTTTCACCAGATGGAGACTGATTTCTCCAAGCCTTTGGATGGAAGTTTCACTGTCTCATTCTTTCCCTGGGTTTGGGTTCCCAACATCTAAGCTTTTTCCTGGGACTCTGAGTTTGCCGCTCACTGTCAATCCTCAGAATAGATCCAGATTTTTGTCCTCCAATTTAATGCAGTTTTTAAGTATCAAATCAATTTAATGATCCAGATTTGGGGAAAGAGAATGTATACAACTATCCCCTCAAATCATTCTATTATGTACCCTGTCTGTGTAATCAAGAGGCTTATCCCATCATAATCCTTTAATCTGTTGAGATGGCCACTAAAAATGCACAGTCCTCTGTAAGCCACAATATGTATGGTTACCTTTCTGAAGATTTTGCAAGAAGAAGGCCTCACTGATGGAGGAGCCTAAGCAATAAAAAGTCACAGTAGTTGTTTTCTCTAACTTGCTATGCAAGTTGGTTCTGCTATCATAAAAGGGGATATTTAATGGTAAGTTTACTTTTGTAAAACAAAGCTTGAAGGCCTTTCTAAGGATCTATATTATTGCTAGGTTATAGTACTTTAGAGAAGGGCTGTAAAGTTACATGACTGAACTTCCTTGTTAATATTCTGTTACTCAAGTTCCTGAGGATAGAACGTTCATGTGGTTCTAGCCTCTGTAGGGAAAGTTCAACGGGCAATGACAGTAAATCAAAGTCCCCCAAAACAAGAGAATTCAAGTCATTTATCTCCTTTCTTTATTCCCATGGGGCCTTCATACTGCAGGCTTGGCACCACAGAGACTGAAGAGGAAGTCATCATGGGAGATGTATTTATTCTGCAATTAACAAGGAACATGGGGTCTCTTCCTTAAAATTTCACTTAGGAGACTGGATTTTCAATTATATCATTAACCTACAATCTAGCCTGAGTGATTAATAGTATGGATAAATATTTTAAAACAGAGAGCACTGAACATATTGGAGATGATTATAGAAGGGTGGCAGATCTCTAGTTTTTGAAAATTCTCAAATTACCTTGGTTAACACAAAGATGGATCTAGCTCATATTAGCTAATGGCTTTTTTTAAAACTAAAAACACTCTACTTATGTCTTAAGCCAACATTCATTAGATAAATGATGTGAATATAAAACAAGCATATATACGTGTATGTACACCGTATTTGTAGTAGTTTTAAACTTGGTTTCTCAGGATAAAACCCAAAGAAGCATATTAAAAATCCAGAACTGAAGGAAGGAGTTAAATTCATTTCAAATCCTGAAAGAATTAAAGGGTTTAATGATCAGTTTGAAGTCGCTTATGATACTCCTTTAAATAGACACTTTATGTGAAATTGACATTGATGTTATTTATGTTTAGGGTTATTCAGAACTTAGAAGAAATGGACTAAGTGGTTCAAATTTCTGTTTTGTTATCTTCTCAAATTTCAGTTAGTGTATCTGTACTTTATTTTTCAATTTTTTTTTTGATATGTACACGGTATAACAGCACAGAAGTAAAAACCTAGCTATAATATTAACTCAAAATAGAGTATGTTTTTCAAAAAACAGATGGCCTAAATTTTCTTTTATGTTCCAATGTAGAGAAAATCTTAGCGAAGATCTTCAAGATAGTTGCCAAGAATATTACTGAAACAAATTTTCAATTTTTGTGTCAAAAATTAAACCTGGCAATCTCAGAAAGTGATAAGTCTGCACTGAGGTATGTATAAATGACAAAATGCAATATAAGCTTATTCTCATGTTATGGTTTATATCATATTGATATTACATGCTTCTGAAACATTCATATTAACATGAACTCTAATTTGTTATAAAAGACCGATTTTAGTTTACTATATATTTGAGATCCATACGGTTACAGTAGTTTAAGAACAAGTACTGTGAGGATAGACTGGTTTGCTCTAAATCCCAACTAGTTTTGTGACCCTGGATAAGTCCTCTAACTTTTGTATGCCTCAATTTTCCACTAGTAAAATAAATAGATTTACCTAAGAGAATTGTCATGAAATCAAATTATAAAGCATGTAATGCTGGAGCAGTAATGTACTGGTCTACAGTAAATAGGCCACAATTATATTGAGGTCTTGAGTAAATCTCTCTTAGAATCAAATGTTAATTGAATTGCCAATTTTGTACAAGGTAACAAGGGCTGGCATAGGACTGACATTCACTTACTATGTATGTGTCAAACTCTGTGCTAAATTTTTATATAGACTGTCTTCACCAGTTAATTTAATCCTCACTTCACTCTGGTAAACTAGGTCAAAAACCTAGATATACAATATTGATACCGTTTAAAACAATGTTCCTAACTGATAATTAAAATAATTATTATTTAAAATTTTTTCAGCACTGTTTCACTAAGTGAGAGAGTCCACCAAGTACTTGATAAGTGGAAAACGGAAAATAACAACTTGTCGGTAACCACTGCTGCTTTAAGAGATCAGCTAACTCGGGCGCTAACTATGATAGGAGCATATGAAATTATGGACAAAATAACAGCTTTAAAACTTTTTTCACGTGCAATTAAATTCTGAACAGTGTATCTGGAATAAGAACTGAGAACTTAGGTTGCACTTATATAATTGAAACTGGATAGAAGAGAAATGCATGTCATGTCTCTTTTTATGAATTCCTAAGAGATGATAAATTTGGCTACCACTCTAGTGTCATCATAATAAAATATTACAGACACTATTTTGTGTATTAGTTCTGTTGTCTCTCTACCCTCCCTTCAGAGGTACAGGTATAAAGACAGCTATTCTTCAGTTCAGTTAAGTTCAGTTGCTCAGTCGGGTCCGACTCTTTGCAATCCCATGGACTGCAGCACGCCAGGCTTCCCTGTTCATCACCAACTTTCGGAGCTTACTCAAACTCATGTCCATCGAGTTGGTAATGCCATCCAACTATCTCATCCTCTTTCATCTCCTCCTCCTCCCGCCTTCAATCTTTCCCAGCATCAAAGTCTTTTCAAATGAGTCAGTTGTTCACATCAGGTGGCCAAAATCATGGAGTTTCAACTTTAGCATCAGTCCTTCCAATGAATATTCAGGACTGATTTCCTTTAGGATGGACTGGTTGGATCTCCTTGCAGTCCACGGGACTCTCAAGAGTCTTCTCCAACACCATAGTTCAAAAGCATCAATTCTTTGGCGCTCAGCTTTTTTAGCGAATATAAATCCTTAGGCACTTCTGTTACTACGGGAAAAGTTTAAAAATAGAGAAGGACTGGAGACAGGTGCTGTAGTTGGGAAGCAGTATTTCATGTTGCACTTCCAAAGCAACAACAAAGACAATAAAATACATGGTGTTTAAATCCAAAATGCTGTATGTGTACTGTGTTTAAGTACTGTGTTTAATTCGGTCTCACATCACAAAGTGCCTGTACCTTTTAAATAGAAATTTATTTTATAAAGTTAATAAAAACTGTACACTGTCTGGAGTATTCTCAATCACTTGGAGACTCAGGTCACACTAGCTTGTTGTTGTCATTCAGTCCCTAAGTGGTGTCCAACTCTTTTGTGACCGCATGGACTGTAGCCTGCCAGGCTCCTCTGTCCATGGGACTTCCCAGGCAAGAATACTGGAGTGGGTTACCATTTCCTTCTCCAGGGGATCTTTCCAACCTTGGGATCAAACCCACGTCTCCTGCATTGCAGAAGGATTCTCAACCACTGAGTCACTCAGGTAGCCCCCCACGAGCTTAAGTCAGTGAAAAGTGAGGAATCCAGAAGTATTATTTTTTTCCCCGTGGTTGGTGTGATGGTTAACATTCTCAACTGGCAGCAAAGTATTTCCATAGAACATTAAAATAGGAAGGATCTTGGAAAACTGTCTATTATTTTACAAATAAGAAAAGTAAGACCTAGAATAATTAAGTGACATAGGCAGGTTCTCTATCCTTCCTTTTCAAAGACACAAAGACCAGAAAATTTTCTTGGGAAAACTTTAGTCTGAAGTGAGAGAGAGAAGAAATCTGGATAACATCAGAGCAACATCACAACTTTCACTGTGCCCAGTTCTTATCTTTTGCCAGACTGCTACAACAGCCTTTCAAACATATGTTTTATCATATTTGTTCTTGTTTAGTTGCTCAGTCTTGTCCAACTATTGTGTGACCCCAAGGACCTCCCCAGTGAGACCCCATGGAGCCTGCCAGGCTCCTCTTCCCAAGGGAGTGGGTAGTCATTCCCTTCTCCAGTGGATCTTCCCAACCCAGTTATCGAACCTGCGTCTCCTGCATTGGCAGGCAGATTCTTTAACTCTCACCCTTCAGGGTTTCCTGTCCTATCCTATAGACTCATCCAGAGCTCACTGTATTTTGCTGCCAGATTTATCTTTTAAAAACACAGATCTAAGAATATCAACCTCCTGATCAAAATTTCAAATTATCCCTTTTATAGTGTAGATCAAGGGCAGCCAGTCTGGCAGAAAGAGAGGTTCATGTAACTGTCTTCCTGAGTTTGTGGGGCAGCTAAACTCCCCCACCTCCTTGGTCCTTTGGCACCATCTCAGGAGCAGGGAATGATTCTTACTGAGGAAGGGTTGAGAAGGTTCCTTGGAGAGACTTCCATAGAGAGAGGTGGGCTCTGAAGAGTTTTAGCATCAGTCCCTCCAATGAATACTCAGGGTTGATTTCCTTCAGGATTGATTGGTTTGATCTCCTTACAGTTCAAGGGACTCTCAAGAGTCTTCTGTAGCACCACAATCCTTTATACATACTGTACAAGGAACCATTTTCTAATCCAAGATCATGAAGATTTACACCTAAGTCTATATTAATAGGGTTTATACCAATGTAAATCCTTTTGTTTCCACCAGTGGCTGTTAAGATAGCTATCTTCACAAATGCATGTGGTTAGTTTTTTAAGCTACTGCAGGAGGAGGATGGGAGTAGAATAAATTAAAAATCCTCGAAGCTTGCTGTTCTTATCAAGATACAGCTGCTTTTCTTTAATAAATGTTCCAAGGATTGCTGACAGGTTTTGATTAATTTTCAGAGCTCTCAAAAAATTGATTCAGACACATTTTAAGTCTATTTTCTTGTTATTTTAGAGGGGCGAATTCTAGGAATTTTTGACTGCCATTTTCACTGACATCACTCTATATATTTAGTTTTATATCAACCATCTTGTTATATGTTTTCCATTTGTCTGACCTTCTTGTGTTTATTCTCATGACCTGTCTTAATTTGACCAATCATTTTATTATTTTTTCTACTGATTTTATTGCTATTATTTTAGAGATTATGTTAGAAATCACAACATTCATATAGCAAAATACACAAAGAGCTACAACTTCTTAGTGCATGTTCTCCTCTCTTCATTTGTTGTGTTGCATTTTTAATTCTATATTTAAATTGGCTAACTTTATAATCATTGCTTTTAAAGTCAATATATATGCATATATACACATATATATACAAATTATTTCTCCCAGGGTTCTTCATTCCTTCTTGCAATTCTATCCTTCTGTCTAGATCATTTTCCTCCTGCCTAAAGAATTCCCTTTAATATTTATTTTAATTCAAATTTTCTCATGATGAATTTTCTGTTATATTTGACCAAAAATAGTTTGGCCTTCAGAAATTCATTTTAACAATGTTAGCACATTACTTTTTACATGCTTCTATAGTGGCCTTTTAGTTTTTCTTGAAACTCCCAGAGAAAAAGTCGCAATTTTTTTTTTGGGTCTCCCAAAACTGAAATGGTTCAAGAGTTCCATTTCTCCTCAGAGGAGTTTGTCAATACTTAAATTCAGTCTGCTTGGTTGTCTTATGATCGCAGCTCTCTAACGGTTTCAAAAGAAAGCTATGATTTTAGAAATTTTTTTTCTCCAGGAATTTGGAATTAAGATGGGGACAAGGCCCTCAAGTGGTTTTCCTCATCCTAAATAGAAGCAGAAATCCTAGTTTCTTTGTATATTATTCCTGGAATGCTTTTCCATCTCTTTGCTTAAAAAAATTATAATATTGGTTTTGGATCAGTGCTTCCTTCATGAATCAAAAAGCAGGATGAGTTTACTGAAGTTTTCTTCCTTCATTCTGAGGCCCTTAGTTTAAGCTTCTTCCCAGTCTCCCATATGGTGGTGATTGGCCTAAGGTCTAAATACACCCTATTAACAGAAAATGTCTCCTCCTTCTGGGTAACTAACCTCCATCTTACTTTTCCTTGCCTTGAGCAAATTATTTTTTTATAGTTTGTAACTGGAGCCTTGCATAAACTTTAATGTCCTCATTTTGCAACTTTGTGCCTCTGTCAAATTCTCACTCTATTAACTTTTGTATTCTTGCTGATAGCCTCCAGAAAATAACTACCTCACACCCCAAGCATGGCTCTGCTTGAGGATGAATGTTGCTACTATCACTTCTCTACATTATTCTCTTTCCACTTATGTTTTCCTTTCTAGCCTCAACTATGGCAATGTTCTTTCTTCCTTCATTAAATCTTTAACCGCAACCTAAATGCAGAAGAGGTGATAAAACTTCCTCGAAGTCAGGCTGGCACAGTGCTTTCACTACCAGTTACTCCAGCTTTTTGACAGTAAGGTATATGGGTTTATTTCTAACTATCCCCTATTCTTTATAGAACAAACACCCAAACACATATTGGCTAGCAAGTATGTATTATTTTTCCAATTTCAGAGTCTGGCTTCTTACAGAAATTAGAGTTTCCATTTCTTTTGAAATTTATCTGAACATAATCTTGTTCAGGGTACCAATATTGTCAGAAATACTTTTTTAGTTTTGATTTTGGTAGACAATGGTAGCCAACAACAGTTTCAGGTGAGTGAGGGTTAGTTACATTCCCCCAGAACCTTACTCTATCAATGAAGCAAGTCTTAAGACAATTCTCTCACACTCACACGCATGCATACACACAGACATAGAGTTATGTAATCTGTAAGTGCAATGAAATCCCAGCTCTGTCATTTTTTAATATGCTAACCATATCTTTCGGGAAAGATACACTGGGAGCAAATGTGACAACATACTAGAGATAAGATTCCACTAATCCGATAGTCTATTTTAGGCAACCAGAATCTTCCAAATTCCAACCTAGACAAACAACAGTTGTGGGATTGAGCTGGAGAGTCATCCTTAACAGAAGAGACTACGGGGCTGGATGGAATTTTTTTTAACTGTGGTGAAGCACACCTAAAATTTACCATCTTGACCATTTTTAAGTGGCATTAAGAACACTGACACTGTTATGCAACAGTTGCTGCCATTCACCTCCAGAACTTTTTCATCATCCCATACCGAAACTTCAAACCCATCAACCCTTTGCCCTTCTCCTCAGCCCTTGGAAACATCATTCTACTTTCTGTCTCTAGGTATCTCATAGAAATGGAATCATACAATATTTGTCTTTTTATGTCAGGCTTATTTCACTTAGCATAATGTCTTCAGGGTTCATCTATATTGTAGCATTTATCAGAATTTCATTCACTTTTAAGCTTGAACAATATTCCATTGTGCATTTATGCCATATTTTGTTTATTTGTTTATCTATTGATAGACACTTGAGTTACTTCCACTCTTTGGTTTTTGTGAATAATACTGCTATAAACATGGGTGTGCAAACTTTTGTTCAAGTCCCAACTTTCAGTTCTTTTGGATATATATCCAGAAGTGAAATTGCTGGCTGATGGTGTGTGTGCTCAGCCAACTCTTTGCAGCCAAAGAGTTGTCCAACTCTCTGCAGCCCCATGGGCAGTCGCCCGCCAGGCTCTTCTGTCCATGGGATGTTCCAGGCAAGAGTACTGGAGCAGGTTGCCATTTCCTACTCCAGGGGATCTTCCCAAACCAGGATTGAACCTGCATCTCTTGCACCTTCTGCACTAGCATCACCATGGATAAATGCTGGATCGTATGGTAATTCTATGACTAATTTTTTGAGGAATCACCATGCTGTTTTCCAAAATGACTGCACAATTTTATATGCTCACCAGAAGTGCAGAAGAGTGCACTTACCTTGGTAAGACTTGTTATTTTCTATATTTTTATAACAGCCATTCTAATGGATATAAAGTGGTATTTCATTGTGGTCTTGATTTGCATTTACCTAATGATTAGTAATGGTGAACATTTTTTCATATGCTTATTGGCTATTTGTATATCTTCTTTGAAGAAATATCTATTCAAGTTCTTTGCCTATCGTGGTCTTTTTATCAGACCGGGACCAGGTGGACTGGAGTCGACGAAAAGAAAGAGAGAAAGAAGGACATGGGGGACCCAGGTCTCTAGTGGAGCAAGAGTGTTTTATTAGCAGAAATGTAGGCTTATATATCTTTGGTGAAATGATTACACAGGATGGAGTGTCATTAATTGTAACAAAATGGATAGTTTAATACATACAAGGTCACTGATGTTGAAAGACATCACGGAAGGGGGTAACTGAAAGGAACCCAAGTAGATACCCTTTTCCATGATCTCAGTCCTCACAGAAGGGAGTTACTGAAAAGAATCCAAGTATATACCCTTTCTCATGATCTCAGTCCTGAGAACTGCGTGCAGTTCTACTCGTTCTGGAATGGGAACTGATAAGGAAGAGAGAATCCTTGAGAAATGGCACACAAAGGAAGAAAAGTGCAACGTATTGGATTCCTTAAACTTAAATGTCTCCTGACAGCCTATTTTTTAAGTTGGGCTTTTTGGAGAGAATTTGTATATTCAGGAGTGTCTCAAATATTTTAGCCAATGCAATATATATATTAAAATGTCACTAATTTCTAGAGTTAAAAACCCATATAGTATTTTATTCTATATTTACATACTATATATAATTTTAGCAATGAAAACACATTTCTAACTTTCACTCTGAAAATTAGGAAAATTAGAAGCCTCTGGTATCTAGGTTTTAGTGGCTGTCTCTGATACGGCCTTTCTTATTCAAACTCTAGCTGACCATCCTGAGAATTAAATTCCATATTGTAGCAATTGCCTGAACATACATTAACACATAATATCACACTGCTATATTGAAATATTTAAAATTTAAATTAAATCCCACACATCATAGTTGAAAGCTCTATATCTAGTTCTCTGGTTATGGTGCTTATCTTTCTGCCCTTCACACACCATTCCCAGTCACATTTGCTATCTATTCTATTTCTTGAACAGCCAGTTTGCACATTCCTAACTCAGGGCCTTTGCACTTGCTGTTCCTTCTGCCTAAAATACTCTTCCTTCTGATTCTCTCATGAACTTACCCTTGTCACTGTGCAGGTCTCAGCTCAAGTGTTACCTCCTTAATGAAGTCTTCCCTGATCCCCAAACTACAAGAAGCTCCTTCCCCCCAAGTCTTTCTCAATCAAATTGCCTTGCTTATATCAAACTTAAGTTTATGTCTTTATTGGCCCCATGAGAAGAAAGACTTTTTATTTGCAACTCTGTACCCAGTACCAAGGTGAGTGCTTTGGCCTATAGTAAGAGCTCAGTAATTTTTTTTTTTTTTATATTCACGTGAATGTTTGAATACCTAGAGTGTGACGTGTGTCATAATAGAGATAAAAAGAAAGCACTATGAGAACACAGAGCAGGAATACCTAAATCATAATCCCAGAACAGGCTGCCTGGGGTAGGTGAGAATTGTCCTGATAAGTATATTAGTCAGCATGGGCTGCCATAACAAAATACCACAGATTGGGTATAACAATAGAAATTTATTTCTCACAGTTCTGGAGGCCAGGAAGTTAAGGATCAAGACACAGGGTAATCTGGTTCCTGACGAAACTCTCTTCCTGGCTTGCAGATGTGTCCTTCCATGCTGTCCTTGCATAATGGAGAGAGCAAGCAGATGACATCTGTCGGGAGCCGCGATAGGCATTACTGACAAAATGGAGGCATGGCCCCAACCCCCTCTCCTCATCCTGCAGACACGGTCCCGGGATGAAGGAGTTAGGTCTTGTGATTCTGACTTGTCCTCCTCTTCCTCTGGTTGAGTTGGCTGGAAAGATTGTTATAATCCATAAAGTTAACTATTGACATTTGTTCAAGGATCTTTACAAAGAATGCTCCAGGATGAGCACATAGGCTGCAGCTTGAGACCATGGGAAACATTGTTATCTGAAACCTGCCTGTAAGGGGAATGTTTATGGCAAAACAAGTTCCCTGAGTTTAGGGGTTAGGAATAATTAAGAATAGTTAGAAGCTAAAAGTTTAAGGTACGTTGTAGTATTGGCATATTTTACTATAGCTTATAGAAACTAGGAATTTTAGAGATACTAATAGCTAAAAGCCTTTTTAGGAGATGATGAGCTTAAGTTACTAGGGGATAACAGGATTTAAAGAGATAAGAAATAAACTGAGGAATTTGCTCAGAGACAAACTTGAGTTACAATGTTATCACAAGGACACTTAAGAGGGAACTCTGAAGGACAACAATGATTTGTGGAGACAGTAAATATGGGTGAGGGGAAACTGAAGATGTCATACCTCTGACCTACTGCTTTTGTAAAACTATAAAAGAAAACCTGATGCTTAAAATAAACATGCAGCCCAGTGCTTTGAGCGAGAGACTGCATCATTTTCTCCGCTGACGCCGTCTATCCTGAGGGAACCCCTGGACCAGCTGGAGCAGGACTCTGGCAGACATCTCTTCATCCTCTTATAAGGACATCAGTCCTATCAGGTTAGGGTCCCAACCTTACTATCTAATTTAACCATTATCTCTGCCTCACAGGTCTTATCTCCAAATACAGTCACATTAGGGGTTGGGGCTTTAACGTAAGAATTCTGGGGGCATGTAAACATTCAGTCCATAACAAAGAGCTATATAAAGAAGGGCAGGCATTGTTGGGAGACACTCCTCCCTGTGTCTCTTACACTCCTGTGCATTTTGCTGGGGCATGACAAGAATGAGGGCACTTTTGGGCACAGTGCTAGGTCAGTGAAGAGAGGGTGTTCGCTTGTACTTTGAATGGCTGTTTCACTCATGCATAATCTTGCAATATTACATACTGAACATTTGAAAATATGGGCTCTTTTAATTGTACAAAGATTCCATATGCAGACACATTTTATTACACAAACAGCACTTGTTACTAAATTTCCTCTATAGAGAAGTCTCAAGAATTGGTAAGTTGTCAAGTTCATATAGAGAGGTGTAAGTTTTCTAAAATTTTTAATTTTTATTTGAATGCTTTAATTTTATCATTGACAACAAATACTGCCAGTGGTTTTCCTTGAAAGGAGAGGCTGGCTTCATTTTCAAGAAAACATCTGTCAAATACCCAACCCTGAATGACCAAAGTCTGTCATTTGTTCTTTCAAGCACAAATACCATTCCACAGAAAAAGGAGCTGGGGCTTCCCAGGTGGCTCAGTGGGTAAAGAACGTGCCTGCTGATGCAGGAGATACAGGACACAGGTTCAATCCCTGGGTCAGGAAGATCCCCTGGAGAAAGAAATGGCAACCCACTCCAGTATTCCTGCCTGGAGAATCCCATGGACAGAGAGGAGCCTGGCAGGGCACAGTCCACGGGGTAGCAAAGAGCCAGACGTGCCTTAGAGTGTCTCAACATGCATGCAGGCACGAAGAAAGCAGCTAGTTAAAATACCTTTTAAAAAATGAATGCTTATAATTTCATCAACAACATTCTTAAGTGAAGCAAGCAATGTTTTTCTACTGCAAGTGCATGGCAGTGAAGAATAATGACTACTAGAGTTTGGTGCCACTTATCATCTGTTTGTGCTAAGGCCCCAGAAGTTCTATTTACTACTGATTTGACACCATCACTGCAAATTCCAGCAGTAAAAGAGTAAATCACATATTATTATAAAGAGCTTTGACTTTGCAGACACCCCTGGGGTCCTGGGGATACCCAGAAGGCCATGAACCACACTTTGTGAACAGCTGTGAATGAAGAATAAGTGCAGAATATAAAAACAGTTAAGACATGGTCCCTATTCTTAAGTTCATCTGGTAACAGAGGAAACTGATGAAGTCAACTGCAACACAACTTTAGTGACAGGAGAAATGGTAGCCTTTGTGGAGGGTAGATTAATGACAAGGACTGGGGTCCAGTCGGCCGATGACTGCAGTAATGCAGACAAGCAATGACCAGGGCCGGACTCAAGGCAGTGGCAAGAATGGAGCAACTTTAAAGGTGGTGGAATTACAGGACTTGGTGACTGATGAGATGTGATGAGCAGCGCAGGAGGACAGTTTGGTGGCCACTGCTGCCCCTCCTACAGACGCAGTACGGGAGGAGCGGGTTGGCAGCCAGGCGAGTGAAGATTTATGAGTTTACTTGGCATTACTCATCTGATACGAGCATGAGATCTCCAGACAGAGGAGTCAGAACAGGCAACTTGTTGTTTACTGCTCCTTCCACAGGGCCTCGCAGTTTTCTCGTTAACTGTTGTATTCCCAGTGCCAAGCACGGCACTCAGCTCTTAACGTTGACTGTATAAAGCAACGAATCTGGCCAGGGGCTGGTGACAGTTAACTAACAGAAGGGTTCTACTTGGCGGTCATTTTACACGCATGTTTATTTGAAACCACAAGAGTGGATGAGCTCAGGTTGAGAGTAACAGGAGGACCGAACTTCCGTTTCAAAATCTGTCTCGTCCGTTCAGCCAGAATATGTGGCGTTTTGGGGAAATATTGCCTCAAACAGATCACGACGGCCTGTAACATATAAACCTAGCTTGCCAAATTTGTTTCTGTTAGACTCAGAACACCCAATAACCACGACTTGTTACCTCTATCATTGCATATGAATACCTGTCAGACTGGTTTTATTTGAGGTGAGATGGGACTGACCTCAGCGTCCCAACTTTCAGGGTGTAGAAGGCGTCTTTCACAATCTCCCTTTATCGCGGATATCTGGAACTCTCCGAACGCCCAGGACGCGGCCCTCCAAAGGGTTCAGGTGGGGCGCCTCTGAGCGCCCAGGCAGGGGGCGGCGCTCCAGACACCCGCCCCGCTGACGCCACATAAGCCGAGATCACCTCAGCGGCGCGCGGTGCAATCACCGAACGCGCGCCGCCGCCGCTACCACGCCGCAACCCTCTCCCTGAAATCCTTCCGCCCGTCCCATCACGGTGCCGTGTCCTGGCGCCCCGCACCCAGGCCACACAGGTTCGGGTGGCCCGCGAGTCTTAGGGGTGATCTCCTCTTAAGCCTATGTTTCTCTTCTGTCTCTGCACTCCCGGTGCCACAGGTGCAGCCTGCTTCTTCATGTCCTCTCTCTCGGCGTAAGGAGACCTCCGCCTGGGGACTCTATTTAAGGGGCGTGGCCAGATGCAGGCCCCGCCCCATTCTGTGAGGTACGGGGTGGTGCGCGAAAGAGCCGGGAGTTATAGGGGGTGGGGCTGGGCTTAGTAGGAGACCTGCTGGCCGGCGGCCTCCAAACGCCCATCTGCCGGCTTCTCTTCCTCCGTGGATTCGGAGACGCCGTGGCGACCTCGGCTTCCAGCGTCTCTGGCAAACTGACGCGGGGATGGCAGCCGGGATGGTGATGCTGGACTTACTGCAAGCGGGCGGGTCGGTGCTGGGGCAGGCTATGGAGCGAGTAACGGGCGGCGACCTCCTATCCATGCTGCTCGTCGCCTGCGCCTTCACGCTCAGTCTGGTCTACCTGTTCCGCCTCGCGGTTGGCCACCTGGCCCCACCACTGCCGGCCGGGGCGGTACGTGCACCCCTGGGGGTTCTGGTGGGGGGACGCTGAGACCAGGGCGGCCGAAGAGCTAGCGAGGGGCTGGGACCGCGGGGGTGCCGGGCAGTGGCGGCGGGCACGCTGGAGGCTGGGGTTGGGAGGGGGTCGAGTGGCAGCAGCCCCGATTCTGGTGGCGCGGGCGGTCGCGACCGCCCTGACCTTGCTGAGCTTGATGCTGGGTGTCCTGATGTCGGTCGGGTGCCTTGTCCTCGTTGGGGTCGTGTTTGCCGCGACTGTGGTCTTAGTGATGGCTCTGTTGACCGAGGCACTACCGGTAGCCCTAATGGCCAGGGTCGGAGTGGCGGCTGTGGCCCTGAGCGTCCGGATGAAGGTACCGGCCGCCGTAAGTGGTGTTTCAGCCCTGGTGGGGGCCCTGTTGGTGATGTTTTGGGCAGCTTCGGCCCTGGTGGTGGTCGTCATCCGGGGTGGCTACCCTTGAGTGGTTCAGTGTTCTATGGGCTGTGTCGTTACCCCAGTGCCGATTTTATATCAGTATGGAAAAGAATGTGTTCAGTTTGGTAGAGTGAGCGTGATGAGTGTTGCAGGGACCTTTCTATGATGCTAATAAAATGTCAGATTCTTTAACTTAGAGCCTTTACTGACCACTGGTTTTTATTTCCCGAATGTATGTGATGAATGCGTTTTTAGCCAAACCAAGTAGCATTGACAATAGAATGCATTTTTTACTAACAGTGGAAATCACAAACTATTGACCAAGTAGTTTTTGAAATGATTTTTGTTTGACCTACAACAGACATGAGGCAGTTCTTCCCCTCCCCCACCCCTCCCAATGTGTGGTATTTTTGAGGAAGTGTTATCTTTGGAAAGACAACTGTAGTATTTTAAGATTGTTGCTGCTATTGTACAAAGAGTGAGTTTGTAGAGCTCCTCTCTCTTTGAGACTACGAAAGATATGAGGACTATTGTCGTTTTTCATAACTGCACGTTTGATTTCAGGAGACTTGATGCTGTAATCTGTGAGTCTCATTTTGGGGCATCTGAAGTACATTTTAAGCCCGCGTGCTCAGTGGTTCAGTTGTCTCCAACTCTGCAACCCCATGGACTGTATGTAGCCTGCCTGGCTCCTCTGTTCATGGAATTCTCCAGGCAAGAATACTGGAGTGGGTTGTCATTTCCTCCAGGTGATCTTCCCGGCCAGAACCTATGTCTCCTGCTTTGGCAGGTTGATTCTTTACCACTGAGCTATGTGGGAAGCCCAGAAGTACCTTTTATAGCTAGTGCTAAAATGTTCCTGCTAGAACTGATTTTCTCTCTCTTTAAAATCAATGGATCTAGATCATTCCTTGAGAGAAGCATGATAATGTGTTCTGTTGACCGTACTGAGGGATGTAGCATCTTAAACATTTCCCTTCTTTCCCTCAAGTTACTCTGTTTTTTCCCGTTGTGGGACTAAAGATTTAGGCAAGATTTTGGGACTAAAATTGTGAGTGGTAGTAGAAATAAGTGCTCAAGAAACCATAGTTTGAGTTTAGTGTTTTTTTTTTCACTTATGGTTAGGAAAGTTGCCTAGAGCCACTGATAATACTGGGCATATTCTAGAAAGTGTTCAGCATGTATAACTGCAGTACTGTGATGTTTGGTCATTTATCTTATACCAGATTTTGAGTTTCTCTTTTTTCCCAAAGCTGCTCTCTCCAAGGTCTTTGCGGTTTGCTTGTTGTGAAGTTACTTTTGGTGCTTCATCTTTTGGTAACTTCTTAATATTAAGGACAAGTTTCTTTCTTTCTTTTTGAATTGTGAAACTAAACTGAATGTCTTATAATAGGAAATGTAAACTCGAAGTTTCTTTGTTTGTTTTCTTTTGCAGAAAAGTCCACCATACATTTTCTCTCCAGTTCCATTCCTTGGACATGCTATAGCATTTGGGAAAAGTCCAATTGAATTCCTAGAAAATGCATATGAGAAGGTCAGTGTTACAAATCATTAAAGGAAAAGAAATTAGTGCTTTCCAATTTTCTTTTAAATGGTGGAATATTAAAAAAAAATGTAATCTTATGCTTATCCCTAGTACAGGTAACATAAAATTGGAGCTGCTCTGGATTAACAGCTGGAGGGGTCTTAGAGACCCTGTTATGTTCTCCTCTGTTCTGGGATTATCTCTGAGGAAATTTAGTTCTGGCAACTATGGTTTAAAGACACTGGCCTCAATTTTGTATTCACTGGTCACAGTTAACATGGATACTATTAATAATTGACCCTTTTTTTTTTTAACCATGCATCTGTGGAATTTTCTAACCCCCTTTCATGTCCCTCCCTCTTCAGCAAGTTTCTGTACTTAGTCTCTATTCCCACACCTCCTCCTTACTTACTCTTTAGTCCACTCTAGTCTGTCTTTCAACCCCTTCACTAATGAGCACTGTGTCCTAATATAGTGAACTTAGCTGTATTTGGCAGTGATGACCACTCCCACCTTAGATGTGGCTTCTCTCACTTTTTCTTCTGCTTCTGTGAATGCTGCTTTCCTAACTCATTTGTGGGCTCACGCTTGGCCATTTACTGTTGGGATTCACTGAGGTTTGGTGCTTGGCCTTTATGCTTTCCTAGTGATCTTGCAGCCTCAGTTTTTAGCCACATGAAGTGAAAGTGTGAAAGTGTTAGTCCCTCAGTTGTGTCTGACTCTTTGTGACCCCGTGGACTGTAACCCACCAGCTTCCTCTGTCCATGGAATTACCCAAGCAAGAATACTGGAGAGGGTTGCCATTCCCTTCTCCAGGGGATTGTCCCAACCCAGGGATTGAACATGCATCTCCTGCATTGACAGGTGGATTCTTTACCTCTACGCCACCTGCAAAGCCCAGCCAGATGTAAATGACACCCACATTAAAGTCTCCGATTCAGGTCTCTTCTTTGGTCTTCAGACCTGGATCTCCACCTCTCACATGATTCTTTCTTAGTTGTCCAAAGTCACCTGAAATCAAACATTTAAGAAATCTGACCTTTTGATTTTTCTCTCTCTAATCCTGATTGTCCTTCCTGTTCACTTTCCTCATCATTGTTCTACCAGTTTTGCAATGTACCAGGAGCCTAGGATTCACTTGCTACTTCCTGCTCCATCCATCAATTCATTGCCAAGCCTGCAGATTTTCTCTTCAAAATAATTCCATATCCTTCTGCTTCTCTCTCCACTGCCTCTCCATTATGTTGTCCCAAGTGCTCATCATCAGGTTCCTGTAACAGGCTCGCTGGTTGTCTGGCTTTCCTTCAGCTCCTATCCCTTCCTCCTCTCCACCCAGGAGCCAGAGGGATCTTTCTTTTAAAATATGCACAGATTAGTATCTTTCCCATGCAGTTTAAGACCTTCCATCTCATTCCGTTGCTTGCAAGGAAAGGATACAACTCCCTGAATGTGGGTTATGAGGTTCTGTATGGTACAGGCCCTACTATACAGACTCCACCCTCATCGCATCCTTACCTTTTCTTTTACCTTTAGAGCTCTGCGCATGCTCTGCTATCAGGCTAACTGCTACCCCTACCCATGCTTTAGGTCTCAGCTCTGATGTCTTTTCTCTCTTTTTAGTCCCTTCTATCAGTTCTCTCATCGAAGAGTTGCTTTCCTTCGTGTAGTACTTGTTACATTTGTAATTTTATGTTTGTTAATGCGATTGTTCTATTGAGTTGTATCTTTTTAAATAGACTGGAGTTTCTTGAGTCAGAGACAGTATTTTTGTTCATGATTGTATCCCCAGTAACTGAAGTCTTTAATAGATATCAGAAAACTGCAAAGCAAAGCATTTAGCACCTAACCAGATTAACAAAAAAATTAAAAATGAGATCATTCAGTGTTGGTGAGATAGTGGTAAGACTCATAACTAAATAAAATTCTGGTATCTTCACATAGAAGGACTTTAGGAAAGGTCATATTCTTTGGCTACTCCTGTAAAGTTACCTTTAATCAAAGGGAAAAAATATATTCTCAGAGATATTCATTACATAATTATCTATAATAAATAAAAAATGGACACATCAACCATAGAAAGAACAGTTAATATGATGTCTGTGAAAGATAGAAAATATTTTCAATATAAGGAGTGAAAAAAGCAGAATAGAAAGTTTTATTTATATTTTATTTGGAACTGGATGAACATAATTATACATTTGGACAAAAACTGGGGGAAGAATTGCATTAAGGTTTGTGAATGTGTTGATCTTCAACAATGTATTATTTTGTTATTTAAGATGAGTGTCTTAGCACTTGCAGATTTTTTGGTAACATCACTATGGGTACTTTTCTCTCTTCAGTATGGACCTGTATTTAGTTTTACCATGGTGGGCAAGACTTTTACCTACCTGCTGGGGAGCGACGCTGCTGCACTGCTCTTTAATAGTAAAAATGAAGACTTGAATGCCGAGGATGTCTACAGCCGTCTGACAACACCTGTGTTTGGGAAGGGAGTTGCCTATGATGTGCCTAATACCGTAGGTGACACCTTTAGCTTGAAGAAAGACAAATCTGCACTATACAATTTATAGCTGGTAGTGTAAGCTGTACTGCTAAAGTGTAGAAGAGATTATTCCTTGCCTCAAAACTCTGAAGAATCAGGAGACATTTATAAGAAGGAAAACCAAGGGTAGCTGACAGAGAAGGGGTATTTTGCTTTATAGCTGCTGGCGTGGACTAAACAATTTTAAAGGGCTTCCTGTGCAAAGCAATATTAATAGAATCAATGAGAACTTAGCGTGTTAGCATTTGATTTGAGGTGGTAAGAAGGAAAAACTCATTTCATCAGAAGGGCCTCCTATTAATACTTCCCCATCTCCTACCTGCAACTCTACGATGAGAGCTCTTTTGAGCTAGAGGCTGTTGGTTTTAGAAGTTTGTGTGATTTCTTTGCTCCCTGGAAGGCAAATATTTAAGTGCTGCAACTTGATATAAAATGCAGATCCAGTAATTAGCTTAATTACTTGGTGCAGGCTCTGGCTATCAATGTACCATGCATTACCCAGTACTCTAGTGTAGCAGCTGAGAATTGACATTAAGTGTTGCTTCTGGGGATTGAGGAGGTATGGAGGAATGAACAGCTCTCCTTAACACAAAAAGAGAAAGCCTAGGTTAATCCCTTTGGTTGGATATATCTAAAATGAACCCTTTGGGGAAGTTCTTAAAATAGAACTTCCCCAAAGGGTTTATTGTCTTAGTGTGAATTTATTCCCACTGTATTACATTCTAATTAAACTTTTGGAAGATAGTGTGAGTGAGGAATGATATTTGTTTGGGAATAAATGGTAGAATGTGTGAAAGAGGATAAAAATATTAGCAAAGCATAATGGACCTTTGGGAGATTGTGTTGGCATCTGGGTTGGGTTGAAAGACTAGAATATAATGGAATAGGAGGAGGCAGCCTGGGAGTCAAGAGTGGGAAAAAGCATGTATGTATAGGAAGGAAGGCCAGAAGTGGGGTTCCTGATTTATCATTTGAATTGGACCTGCATAGCATGTGTCTACTACATGTTACTTCAGATATATGCATGAAATTTTATCTGGTGTGGTGAAGAAAATTGTTTTATCTTTATTTTCAATTTTTCAGAAGATTGCTTTCTTTGAGTATTAAAGAGATAAAATACCCCAAATGAGTCTCATGATAAAATAGAACTGTGTTTTAATACTTGGATACCCTTAATATTTTGAAGGTTTTCTTGGAGCAGAAGAAAATGTTGAAAAGTGGTCTTAACATAGCCCACTTTAGACAGCACGTTTCAATAATTGAAAAAGAAACAAAAGAATACTTTGAAAGCTGGGGAGAAAGTGGAGAAAAAAGTAAGCACAATGTTTTGATTTTTCATTTGTCCTAATATGTCTACTTTTCTGTGACTAGAAATTTTAAGAGAGTGTGTGTGTGTGTAAAGAGCAAACTACAACACATGTAAAACCACCTTGCATGCATGCATGCTGAATCGCTTCAGTCGTGTCTGACTCTTTGCCACCCCATGGATTGTAGCCCCCCAGGCTCCTCTGTCCAAGTGATTCTCCAGGCAAGAATACTGGAGTGGGTTGCCATGCCCTCCTCCAGGGGATCTTCCTGATCCATGGGTCGAATCCACATCTATTATGTCTCCTGCATTGGCAGACGGGCTCTTTATCACTCAGGCTACCTGGGAAGCAAAACCACCTTATATTTAATGAAATGAACATGTTATGGAGTTAAAAGACTTGAGAGGAAGTAATTATTGCCGCTCACTTAGTAAAATCTTAAAATATTTTAATTAATGTGCATATTGTTTAGCTCAATTGTGTGAATTACATAAAAATGATGCATGATTGAATTTTGAAATAAACCAAATGTAAAACTTAAATTCAAGGTCATTTTAAGATAATATATAAAATAAAAAAATTTGCCCTCCATGTCAGCAAGTTGAAGTCTAAAAGACTAAGTTATATATGTAATACATTATTTTTCTAATGTTGTATGGGAATGATTTATTTAAACAAAAATGTGAGTTTCAATACATAAGCTTGCTGTACTACCAAAAGAGCGATTTTAGCTGTTCCCCAGTAGAAATCTTTAAAAAACGTATTATGTGCTTTCTCGCATTATGTAGGGAATATACTGAATGCAACATAACATTCTTTGGACTCTGTGAATCCAGTTTTTATATCGGACTGCAGTTAAGTGTTGCCATCAAAACCACTGCCATAGCCCTAGCAGGAAGCAACATCTGTCTACAGGGCAGTAAGACTACTACGTAGGTCATCACATTCTGGATCTAGTCTTCAGCTTCTATAAAAGGTCCAGGAATCTGGTTTTTTTTAATAGACCTAAATTTTATGTGACATACTTGCTATTCTACAAGAAGCTGATGTATAAATGGGAATGCTAACTGAATAAATACAAGTGAGATGCAATTATGGGACCAAGAACAGCACAATATTTGCTGAACTCCTCTTTACTGGCAATCTAATTGGAAAGCCAAATGATAACTAGAAGTTCGTTTGGTGAACATGGAATTAAAGAACAGGATATCGACTGGGTAATTGTTATGACTTTTCAAGTGTCATCCAGGTGTGCTTACCTGATGCATCTGTCTCTAATGTTTGCATATACAAGATGGTGATTAGTTAAGTTTTCTTTTAAGCCTTTTTCAAGACTTCAGTTTTTTTTCCCACTTATGAATTTACCACTTTTGATCTGGGGAATAATCCATTCCTCAGTCTTTGGACTGCTCTTTCTTAGAAAGCAACTTTTTAATCCCCTTATGTACTAAATAACCTTTTTATTGCCTTTATTATACTGTGACCTGGAACTCAGATAACCACATTCATTTTTATCTTCTTTTTATCTTTTTGAGATAAAGGGCTCATGAGTATGAGTGGGGTTTTAATTACTTCTGTGGCATCTACCTTGGCTATCCAAAGAGGTGGGCTGCCTTTGGTTTCTCTTTATTGTAGCCTGTCTACAGGCTTTTCTCGATGGTGTGAATAGGATCTTGCTGGTTAATGAGTTAAATTTTTACTCTCATTTCCTTCATAGTACTTTTGCATCTCTGAGAAAACAACATTTCAAAAGAATTTTTGGCAACAGTAATGGAAATGATCTTTTTCCCTCTAGATTTGTTTGAAGCTCTCTCTGAGCTCATAATTTTGACAGCCAGCCATTGTTTACATGGAAAGGAAATCAGAAGTCAACTCAACGAGAGGGTGGCACAACTGTATGCGGATTTGGATGGAGGTTTTAGCCACGCAGCCTGGCTTTTGCCAGGCTGGCTCCCTCTGCCTAGTTTCAGGTATGGGTAAAGAGACGATGCTGGGTCATTTCACTTTGTTTAATTACTGTACTATTGGTTTGCTTTGCATTAACAAAAATAAAAAATATAGAAACAAACAAATTGGGTGAGATTATGCGCCTCCCTTCTTCTGTAAGAATTCAACATTTTTTTTTACATAGTGATCTCATTTAAGTTTCAATTTTAGAAAGGTTAATTTGTCTGTCCTGATATTTTAAAATCCACTTACCCCACATATTCCTTATACTCAGGAAAGTTCCTGAACTCTACCTAGAAGTGATGGAGCCTTCTAAGCACTTGAAAGTATTTGACTAATTTGTAGTTTATTGTGAAGTTTCTGTGTTTTGAAGTATTCATACCTTTCTTTGTCTCCTTGTCAGCTCTGTTATGATCTCCTTAAGGGAAAGGATCATCTGTGATACAGAGAAACACTGCTCATAGAACTTGACATGTAGCTTAGTGTTTTGCCTATTAGTAGCCTTTATTGATTCATCTCTGTTCAAGTGAGGAATGGGAGTTATTCAAATCTTAAATCCTATAGAAGAACCAGAGTGAGTCTGTCCACTTCAAGAATTAATTTGCTTAAAATTGGAATTTCATGTTAATGTAAAGGTGTATTTCTGCTTTCTTTTAAAATGGAAAATGGTTGTAAAGGAATAATCATTTGAGTCTTCAGTTACAACATAGGTAGTGTGTTCAGAATCAGGGATATGTATAACATATTTCCTGTCCTTAAGGACCTTAGAAATTCCTAACAATATAAGATTTTCATGGATTCTTTTTTTTTCTCTTGGTTCTGAGTTTTGTCAATTGATGCCTGAAAGTATTGCTTAGTTTTTTAAAGTCATCTTCATGTTTGAATTACAGACGCAGGGACAGAGCTCATCGGGAGATCAAGAATATTTTCTACAAGGCAATCCAGAAACGCAGAGAGTCAGGAGAAAAAATTGATGACATTCTCCAAACTTTACTAGAGTCTACTTACAAGTAAGAGCTCTTCAGATCAAATATTAAACTGAAGGAGGAAATTCCACATTAAAAACATAGTTAAATAATATGTACATTTAAAAAGTAATAATACTGGTAAAAATTAGTAGCTGTGACCTTTGAACTTCTTAAATGGATGAGACGTAAATTACTGGGATCCTGTGCTTTACTGGAATTTAGTACTGTGCATGTGAAAAGTTTGCTAGTAAACTGCAATGAAGTCTTTGTAATCAATGTCATATTTTTTACTGGCCTTTCTTCTCTAAAGGGGGGAAAAATGTGGACTTGTGATGGGCAAATGCAAGAGAAAAAAATGAACTAATTTTTATGTAAAGGTTGGGGCATGAAATGCATCTGTAAATGTTAAATTTGTGTATGTGGTCCATTCTGTAGGGATGGGCGTCTTCTGACGGATGATGAAATAGCAGGCATGCTTATTGGACTGCTCTTGGCAGGGCAGCATACTTCCTCAACTACCAGTGCCTGGATGGGCTTCTTTTTGGCCAGAGACAAAACACTTCAAGAAAAATGTTTCTTAGAACAGAAAACAGTCTGTGGCGAGAATCTGCCTCCTCTGAGTTATGACCAGGTTTGTGGGATTTTGAGTTTCATTGCTGCTTATGATACTGAGTGTGTGTGGCTGATTTTTAAAGGGGACAATTTGGGATCTTCTATATACTATAGATTAAATTGAGTATTTTTAGAAAATTCCCCATAGCCTCCCCTGAAATGTCCTAATCCTGGATCTGTTTGCTGGTATTTTGTTGAGGACTTTTGGACTATATTCGCAGGGGTAGTGGGCTGTAGTTTTATTGTCATGTCTTTGACAGATTTTGGTATCAGGGTATTATTGGTTCTCAGAGAAGGAGTTTGGAAGCGTTCCCTCCTTTTTTTCCTTTTAGGAAGGCTTTGTGAAGGACTGGTATTACTGCTTTCTTAAATGTCTGGTAGTATTAACCAGTGAGGCCATGTAGGCCTGTGCTTTCTTTGTGGGTAGTTTTTGATTACTAATTCAATGTCTTCACTTTTTACAAATCTATTCATATGTTCTGTTTCTTTTTGAGTTAGTTTTTGGCAGTTTGCGACTTTCTAGGAATTTGTTTCATCTAGGTTATCTAATTTGTTGGCAAAGAGTTGTTCAAGTATTCGCTTATCATTCTTTTCTATTAGGTCAATAGTGATGTCTCCTTTTAATTTCTGATTTTAGCAATTTTTACAGTGATAGCTAATTATACACTATAAAATCCACCTATTAAAGTATATAATCCACTGGTTTTTAAAAATATTTTCAGAATTGTGAAACCATCATCAGAGTTTCATTTGAAAATGTTTACGCCACTTCCAAAAGAGGGCCGTGAGCAGTCCATTTCCCCTGCCCCTGGCAACCACTAATCTGTTTTGTCTCTTTGTATTTGCCTATTTGGACATTCATATGAATGGGATCATACAGTATGTGGTCTCTTGTGACTAGCTTCTTTCACTTAGCGTGTTTTCAAGATTAATCCATGTTGTAGCATGTATCAGTACTTTAGTCTTCTTTATTGTGAAGTAATATTCCATCGTGTGGCTATACCACTTTTATTAACCTCTTTATCAGTTGATTGACATTTGGATTGTTTCCACCTTTAGGATACTATGAATAATGCTGCTATAAACATTTGTGTACAGGTTTTGAAAAAGCTGAAATTGATGGTTTTTGCTAATGTTTTGATGTTTTAGATGGGTAAATTTTTGCAGGTCCTTACCATGCAATGGTAGTGATCTGTTATCTTGCCTTCTTTTTCTTCACTGACCATCGACAGTAATAAAACTGTTTTTATTCAGCTACTCTGAACTTGTTTGTATCCTGTTGCAGTATGTTAAATTTGTAAAACTTGGAAAATTTTTCTCTTTTTAGCTCAAGGATCTCAATTTACTCGATCGCTGTATAAAAGAAACATTAAGACTTCGACCTCCTATAATGACCATGATGAGACTGGCCAAAACTCCTCTGGTGAGTCTCCTGGCTAGAGCTTTTCCTCTGTGGCCGCCAGTTTTATTTATCAAAAAGAAGTAGTGTAATATCAAAGAGAATTTTTTACAGACATAATCACTTGTACATAATTTTCAATTTTACATATTCTAGATATATAAATATTTTTACATAAGTGCAGACAGTATACATGCTCATCTGATCTCCCTACATTTCAACAATTAGGGCTTTTAAAATGGAAGTTTATTTTTTCCTTGGTTTTTTAAAATAACATATATGTTGTTATAAGTAATTATAACTGTGGAGCTGTGTAAATTGGATTGTGAAAGGCTTCTTGAAATCCCATCCCCAGCCTCATGGCATTATGATTTTTTAAAATTTGTGTATCCTTCCAGCCCAGTGTTGTGTCATATGGAAATCATCTTGAGTTAAAATAATTTTTAACTGTCCTATCTATCCAGTTTTAAAATATATGTATATTTCATGTATATTAGTGCTTTATTAGACAATGATCTGATTATTTGGTAGAATATTTTAAAGTTATCTGCTGCTGCTGCTGCTGCTGCTGCTGCTAAGTCGCTTCAGTCATGTCCGACTCTATGCGACCCCATAGATGGCAGCCCACCAGGCTCCCCCGTTCCTGGAATTCTCCAGGCAAGAACACTGGTTGCCATTTCCTTCTCCAATGCATGAAAGTGAGAAGTGAAAGTGAAGTCGCTCAGTTGTGTCTGACTCTTAGCGACCCCAGGGACTGCAGCCCACCAGGCTCCCCCGTCCATGGGATTCTCCAGGCGAGAACACTGGAGTGGGTGCCACAGCCTCCTCTGTCAACGTTGTCTAATGAAATGCATCGCTCTCCTTTGTAGACTGTGGCAGGGTATACCATTCCTCCAGGACATCAGGTGTGTGTTTCTCCTACTGTCAATCAGAGACTTAAAGACTCATGGGTAGAGCGTCTGGACTTTAATCCTGATCGCTACTTAGAGGACAGTCCAGCATCAGGAGAGAAGTTTGCTTATGTGCCATTTGGAGCTGGTAAGATGATTACACTTCATATTTGAAATGTTAGTTCTGATAACATATTTGTTAAATAATCCATGTGAATTTTATTTATAAATATCTTCCCCTTATGGGAAGGAAAAAGTATTTCATTTATACTAAAGGAAATAGTTCTGTGAATCCTTATATAGTGTCCTATTACCTTTGTAACCCCTCTAGTTTTATAGTTCTGATTTTTGTAGTCTACCCTGTTTTCCCTTATCATGCTATTTAAAGCTCTTTGTGAATTCTGTTTTAAAGAACCGTTGAAGTTAGCACACCATTTGGGCATTTCAAGCTAAATATGATGAGATAATCAGCATTTCAGAAAACAGTAATGGCATGGGAGCTTTTCTGGATTGTTAATGAGCTTTTTGGTTCTCTGTCTATGTATTCTTATAATGTTCTATAAATTTGGACAGTAGTCATGTATGGATGTGAGTTGGACTATAAAGAAAGCTGAGCGCCGAAGAATTGATGCTTTTGAACTGTGGTGTTGGGTGTTCATTGGAAGGACTGATGTTGAAGCTGAAACTCCAATACTTTGGCCACCTGATGCAAAGAGCTGACTCATTTGAAAAGACCCTGATGCTAGGAAAGATTGAAGGCAGGAGGAGAAGGGGACGACAGAGGATGAGATGGTTGGATGGCATCACTGACTCGATGGACATGAGTTTGAGTAAGCTCTGGGAGTTGGTGATGGACAGGGAGGCCTGGCATGCTGCAGTCCATGGGGTCACAAAGAGTTGGATATGACTGAGCGACTGAACTGAAATTTGGACAGGTAGTGCGTAAGTGTGCAAACCTATGCATTTCGATTAAGATCCTAAAATAATGCAGGCTGACTGCTGTTCCTCCAGTAATTTCTCTAGTCATTGGTACTTTGTACAGATTAAACTGTATTCTATGACTTCTTATTTGATTTTTCCAAAAAGACCATTTAAGTGACATGACTTGTTTATCATGTCATCTTTTCCTCATGTAAATGAAAGTATAAAGTCCTTTGGAAACTTTAGATCTTAGTAACTATTTACTAAAGAAACTCAAAAATGGTATACCATATACATAACATAAAAGAGTCATAGGTTGTTCAAGCGGCTGGAAGGAGCATTAGTTATCAAGCCCAAATTCTGCCCCAAAGAGGAACCATTTCTAAACTGACACTTACCTGGCCTCTGTCTGGGGTTAGTGCAAACCCCATTGGTGAAGGGCTCAGTTCCCCCACCACTTTAGATGCCATTTACAATTCCAGGTTGTTACCTGTTCTAACCAACTGGCTGTAAACTTGAGGTTCTCTAGATCCCCTCTTTGAGCTTCCATAATTTGTTAGAAAGGCTCACAGAACTCCAAGAAGTTTGCTTACTGACTGCTGGTTTCAGTCAGTTCAGTTCAGTTGCTCAGTCATGTCTGACTCTTCACGACCCCATGGACTGCAGCACGCCAGGCCTCCCTGTCCATCACCAACTCCTGGAGCTTACTCAAACTCATGTCCATCGAGTCAGTGATGCCATCCAACCATCTCATACTCTGTCATCCCCTTCTCCTCCTGCCTTCAATCTTTGCCAGCATCAGGGTCTTTTTGCATCAGGTGGCCAAAGTATTGGAGTTTCAGCTCCAGCATTAGTCCTTCCAATGAATATTCAGGACTGATTTCCTTTAGGATGGACTGGCTGGATCTCCTTGCATTCCAAGGGATTCTTAAGAGTCTTCTCCAACACCACAGTTCAAAAGCATCAATTCTTCGGTGCTCAGCTTTGTAGTCCAACTCTCATGTCCGTACATGACTCCTAGAAAAACCATAGCTTTGACTAGACAGACTTTTGTTGGCAAAGTAATGTCTCTGCTTTTTAATTAGCTGTCTAGGTTGGTCATAACTTTTTTTCCAAGGAGCAAGTGTCTTTTAATCTCATGGCTGCAGTCACCATCTGAAGATTTTGGAGCCCAACAAAATAAAGTCACTGTTTCTATTGTTTCCCCATGTATTTGCCATGAAGTGATGGGACCAGATACCATGATCTTAGTTTTCTGAATGTTGAGCTTTAAGCCAACTTTTTCGCTCTCCTCTTTCTCTTTCATCAAGAGGTTTTTTAGTTCTCTGCTTTCTGCCATAGGGTGGTGGTGTCATCTGTATATCTGAGGTTATTGATATTTTTCCCAGCAATCTTGATTCCAGCTTGTGCTTCATCCAGTCCAGCATTTCTCATGATGTACTCTGCATATAAGTTAAATAAACAGGGTGACAATATACAGCCTTGCCGTATTCCTTTCCCGATCTGGAACCAGTTTATTGTTCCATGTCCAATTCTAAGTGTTGCTTCTTGACCTGCATACAGATTTCTCCGGAGGCAGGTCAGGTGGACTGCTGGCTTACTGCACAAGTATACAACTCAGGAATAGCCTGACTGAAGAGAAGCACACAGCAAAGCAGAAGGAAGGGGTACACAGCTGCATGCCCTCTCTGGGTGTGCCACCCCCACCCCCAAAAGTCACCTCATTTGCAAATTCAACTTGTGGTTGAAAGGGGCTTGTGAATAACAAAAGGCTCTTTTCTTCTTTGACCTTTATTGCTCTCTTAAGAAATTCCAGTGGTTTGAAGGACTCTGGCCAAGAATGGAAGACTAAATATATATTTATTACAAATCACATTATCAGAGGTTGTGATACCTTTAGTACTGAAGTCAGATTTGAAGTCATAAGTCCTGCAACATGGTTCTTCTCTTTCAAGATTGCTTTGGAGATCTAGTTCTTTGCATATCTCTGCATTTTAGAATCAGCTTGTCAGTTTTTATACATATATGACATGTGTTGCTATTTTGATGTGTTGCTATTTTCAGTGTATTAAATTCCTTTTTCCATTATCATTTGAAATGGCGTTTAAGGTTTTGATTGGAAGGTTCATAGTAACTTTTAACTATGGGTCTTGGGAGAGAAGTTCAGAATATTCTAGTATATCTCCAAACTTTATTACCATTGTGTGTTTCAAACGTTACATATATTTAACCTAGATAGATGTTGGGTTTCAGGAGAAAAACAACTGGAAAAATCATTGTATAATATCCCTGTGCTGTTTCCCCTAACAGACATTACAAATCTCTTGGGATTTTTATGGTTACTTACATTGTTATGAAAAGAATGTCTTTTTAGTATCTGTATATCTGCTTTTCACCTTTAATTAACCGCAGATAAACACATTTTATTACTCCAGACTGAAAGAGATGAGAAAGAATTTCAACCAATTGTTTCAGAAACTTTTTTTCTTTTATAGGGCGTCATCGTTGCATTGGGGAGAATTTTGCCTATGTTCAAATCAAGACAATTTGGTCCACTATGCTTCGTTTATATGAATTTGATCTCATTGATGGGTATTTTCCCGCTGTGAATTATACAACTATGATTCACACCCCTGAAAACCCAGTTATCCGATACAAACGAAGATCAAAATGAAAGAGGCAGCAAGGAACTAAAATGTGAACATCACTGTAAACTGCGAAAGCATTGAAGAGAATGAAGTTTATGAAACAACTCCCAGTATACTCTTTTTTTTTTGTTTGTAATTTTAAATGTTTATTTAAGCTTACGGTTTTTATGTATTAACTGAACAGTGCCATCAAATCCAATGGCATTTCAGAAATTTCCTAATAGTTTTATGATGGATACTTCATATGCTTTCTTTAAGGAAATCAAGCTTATTAGTTTGGGGGTGAGGAACTTTGGTAACTGGCAGATTCTAAATGACACAATTTCCAGGTAATAAGAGCATACATAGCTCTTGGCGAGAAAGTTCAGAGTATTCAGACCTTGTACTAGATCTCCAAGTGTAAAAGCCCAGTGAAATATCTGGAAGCCTTAGGTTATTTATTCATTTATTGGGCAGTGTATGTGTATGTAAGGATGGGTGGGGAGGGAATAAACTCACATTTAAAGACTTGGATAAAAGAGAATCCTATTGTTTTGGTATGATGGTATTTAGTGATGATGGAGCTATTGTGTAGGAAAATATAGCCTTTGAAATAGTTGGAAGCACTGTCCGTAGGAAACAGATTTCTGATAATGACTAATTATATTTCCTAAAAATAATTAATACAAAAGACTGCCTGTGTGATTTGATCTCATTACCGAATATCACATATTTATCTGCCTGATAAATCGGTAGCTGGGTCCACATAGTTCCATCTGTGTGGAAGTCCAAAATAAAGTCCTTGAAGTATAAGTTTTGTTCTCTTTGGCCCAAGGTGATTTCCATTTCCTCTCTAGAATCTAATCAGGGGTTTTTGTGACTAGTTCTGTTAATTTAGGTTAACAAGCTTTTTTTTTCCTTGTTAAATACAAAACCTGAGATCAGGAACTGTGGCTTTAAGACAAGGGTAATACAGTGCAGGGTTTCTTGGGAGTGTATCTCACTGGTCAAATTCTGTGAAGCCTGTATTTAAGAATCAACTCAAATTATAACTGGAGATGTGATAACGTGTATATTACAGTTCTGTTTAAAAGGTTAGAGGTCTCATGTTAAGCTATTTGTGAAGGCAGAATCTGTGTTGTTGAGTTTTTCACATTAAATTATCTTGGAGAATATAGTCTGTATTCATAAATTGTGATGTGTGTGGTTCAATGAGAAAAATTCAGGAATCTAGGAACTGGGATGGGAAAAAAAAGTGCCATCTTTATTTGTACTAATTTCAAACCATAATATTTTCTTTATTCATGAATTTAGGTAACCACATTAGTATTAGCAGTATCCATGATTCTGCAAACAGAAATCAGATACTTTTCATATCACATTATAGATGTCTTGTAACTTTTATCACTACTTTGAAATTATGGTATTATAAGTCTGTTAGATCTGTTAGATATTATTTCTTTACTCACCACAAAAATTTTTTAAAGTTTGAGTATGTCTATATAATCGGTTTCCTTTGCAACCCTATATACTGTATGTTTTTAAAAACATTATTCTGGGGACTCTCTTGGTGGTCCAGTGGTTAAGACCTCACCTTCCAGTGCAGGAGGTGCAGGCTGGATCCCTGGTTGGAGAGCTAAGATCCCGCATGCCTCGGGGCCGAAAGACCAAAACATAAAACAGAAGCAATATTGTAATAAATTCACAAAGATTTTAAAAATGGTCCACATCCAAAAAGCATTATTTTTGAGAAGGTATCCATAGTTTCACGAGATTGCTAGGAAGGTTCATTTCACAAAAAAGTTAAAACTCTGTGGTAAGGCTGGTTCATGTTTAGTGAATAGTTATAAGATTTAACAAAATTTAGTTTTCAAGTACAGACTAATTATTGAGAAGTATTAACAAGTCTGACTGTGGAGGCCTAATGTTATAAGGATGCTGATGGGCAAACAATGGGAGTGAAACTGATCAGAGTACCTACTCACTCTTTTTTCTCATTCTCCCTTAAGAGTGGAATCACCTTGAATGGAAAGCTGTGCTTAGCTAAAAAAAGGTTTTACCCATGAGCTCCCCTCTTCAACTGTTTTAGAATACATTTGCAACTTCTAGAACACTTTATTGGAACTTAGCTGCTAATATGGAAAATTTAGGTAATTTGAAATTTCCAAGAATGTAGATTGCCTGTTTGTCTTGATATAAATTGTAAACTATCTAATGTTAAGACAAAATCCTCTGGAAGTTAAGTATCGGATACTACTCTTCTTGCTGTTTTAGTGGTGGCCATGTTATCAGGGACGACTAGTTTAAAGAAATAACATTGAGATCTCGATTACCTCTATGAGAGCATCTTTGAATTGGATAGCAGGAATGCTGCTTAATTGCTGCACTATGGTTAATAAAATGTAAAATTTTGCATCATCTCTGGGCATGGCTTTGAGGAAACACCTTTGGATACAAATAACCCTAAATGTATATAATCAGGTAAGTATGGACTAATCACAAAAATACCCATTTGGCTTCTAAATAACACTGTATATAGACTTAAAAGTTGATACAAAGGCACATAGGAAAACTCTTCCTCGATGTGGGGAAAGAAAAACCCCAGTAATATTTAATTCTAAAATTAGGACAACTTTCTGAATCTCTAAATCCTACATATTTGAGATGAATAATAAGATGATATGTACTACCATAGGCTGAATGCTTGTGTTTCTATAGGTTTGTATGTTGAAAGTGAACTCCAATTTGTTGGTAAGTGGAGGTGATGAGGTCAAGGGGGTGGAGCTCTCACGAGTGGGATTAGTGCCCTCATAAGAGAGACTTTAAGAGCTGCCAGATAGCAAATCTGCTCAAATCTGCTGATGCTTTGATCTTGCACTTTCTAACCTTCAGAACTGTGAGAGATAAATTTCTATTGTTAAATAAACCACCCGGGCTATGGTATTTTGTTATAGCAGCCTGAACAGACTAAGACATGCACTGAAAACTAAGGCTCGTTAAAAATGAAGAAGGTTCTTTTTGGCCGCATCTTGCAGCTTGCAGGGTCTTAGTTCTCTGACCAGGAATTGGCCCTAGACCCTGGACAGTGAAAGTATAGAGAAAAAATAAAATAACATAAAAATGGGCTTAAAAAACAGAAGTGAGAGCCTAGGATTTATGGAAAGACATAGAAGAGCACTTCTATAGCTTTGAGGCTAGAGATGCATTATTGATTTTTAATTTTTAATGTCAAGCTATGGACAAAAACATGGCAAATATGGTGCTGATTGTAAGATACATGGAGATATTAACACCTTTGACACTATGATAGGAAAGTTTGGCTTCAGGAGATTTCAGGGGAGTTGGAAGGGGAACCTTAATATCCTCATCTTTTGAACTGGAACATCAAAAGTTACTATGAAAACTTGGTGAAGAAAAGAAACAGAGGTTTAAGATAGTCTCTAAAGTTATTAAAAAAAATCACAGCAGACAAAAAAAAAATTAGCTATAATATCAATATTGAAAGGAAAGGAAGCCCAGTGTTAGAAAATTAAAGGTTAACTGTCTTATTGGAGAGTCAATAGACCATACTGAGTACAATATATCGAGAGTTGATATGTCCTGAACTAAAGGTATTAGCACATACTGCAAGCTGTAATTGTTGTCTATCAAAAGAATTAGAAATATCAAAAACTATCCTTGAGTTTAAGGTTGGAGCAGGAAGGATGGGGCAACATTAGCTTTGCATCCTAAGCTCTTGTGAACATTATAATTTGTAGAAGTGAGCATGTGCTGTAAATATAATTTTAATAAAAATCTAATAAAATGTTAAATTATAAAAAAAAATGAAGAAGGTTCAAATACAGTGTAGTTAAAATGGTGAAGTCATTTTTATTTCAGTACTTGACAAAATACCCCATAAAATTCAAAACTTCTACCATTATACAAAAATAGGTCTCTACAAGTGATATTATCTGTCTTCATCACCAGTAGCAAATATATTAGGCAGAAACATGTAACTTCAGTAGCCTTATAAGAAAAGTGCAGGACACCTCAAGCTACACATTCAACTGTATCATAATGCCAAAAGTTTAATCTTTTCACCCATTAGATAAATAACACAATGTTTATAATTTAATCATTTAAATTAGCATTCCACAAATATACATGTAATTGAATGATTATTGTGCATGAATACATACACAGTGCTTATATGTACAAATTCCAGTTTGTTTTCATGTGCTGGCAAGGGCTTTGTATACAATCATAAGCTGTGTTTGCATTGGTCCCAGTGAATATCCACAATACAAAAGCACAAAAGAACCATTGATTTACAAAAGGAAATCTGTTTAAAATCAATTCATGATGTTTCAAAGGATTATCTTCTCATGCCAGCATGAAACTGAGTTGAACCTATAAGACAGGAACAGGATAGTTCAATGATTTCAAATCAGATTGTGACTTAGACTAACTAGTTCATGATGGGCAGAAGATTATTCCCTATCATTAAAAAAAAAATGCTTTGTTTTCTCCTAAAGAAGATTTATTCAAACCTGATTGTTTTAAAAAGAGATTTTGAATATATGTATTTCAAAGCATCTGTGACTGGCTCCATAGCATGCTAAGTGAGATTAATGTTAAGATTTTCTGTAAAGTGCCCTGCAGGCTGAATGTTTTGCTCTTCAAAATCTTGTGAAATTTAGATGCTCAAACCAACCAAGTCCAGCTATGATAATAAAAGTTTCCTATAGCAACAAGTTGTTTGAGTTAGACAATTTCTTGTATGAAGAGAGAAACTACTAAAAATAACCAGTGATGAGTCCTATCTATTTTGTGTGAATAGCAGAAAAAAGGGTTTCTAATAATAGTTATATATATATATAATATGTGTGTGTGTGTGTGTGTATGAAAATTGACTTAAAGGTCATTAAATTAAAATGGATTCAAAACCTTTGAATCAGGAGTGAACTGAGGACAGGGAAAGAGGTTTTTCTCACAATCCACTTCTAAGAATGAAATTTTGTGTGTTTTTGAGGAGAAAAAAGGTCATCCTTACAGTCTTTGGACTGGGACGCGTTCCTCAGATCATACATAAAAGCACAAGGTCGGAGCAAATATTATAGCTGCACTAAGTGATTAAAGAACCTGTGTCTTCCTCTCACCTCCCTATACCTTATCCGCATGCCTCAGAACTGATTTCTTTGGAACAAGTCCTCCAGCAGTCTCTGGAAGCTTCAGAGTATCTGCACATCGGTGCTCATCGTGCATTTCACCTCATCTTCTCAATGGGATGATCAGGGATTTTTGGGGGGAAGAGTGGGATCCCAGGTGATAAATCCTGTTTTGTCTTAAATTCCTCAAGTGTAGCCTGATAACTCATGCACTGAACTAGAAAATTTGATTAGCCTAATGAGGTTAAGTCAAAGAATTTCAAAACGAGAGAGAGTTCCAGGTCTATCTAGCACTGTGGTGCTGCCAATACTTGGTTAAGCTGAGGGTACCTGACTGTACAGTTCCAAGTCGTCTTTGCAGTGCCTCTAGCCGAGTGATATAATCTGTCAGGGCTCTGTCAGGATCATAATTCTGAAGCTGAGAACATGCTAAGGAACCAGGGTTTAAATCAGCCGGAAGGCCTGGGTACCTATGAGATTAAAAAGATGAAGATGAATCCAAATTACCCAGAAACAATGCAAGTAACTCACCAACCTACCTCCACCCTGCCCTCAAAAGGCAGACCACGTGTATACTCCCCAATCTATATATATATCCCCCCACCTCTGAGTCTGCCATGTGTTAAGGAAAAAACTTGTCAATAAATTCAAAGCAGCCACTAAGTCATCAAAAGAATGTCCAGCACACTGCTGTTGCAGAGAACATCAATGAAGGCTGCATATGTATAAATGCATCTTCTCCTTCAAACTTCAGAGATTTTTTTTCATAATTCCCAAGACTCAATTTTAGTTAATGCCTTTCTTAAGGTCTAGCCACAGCACATATACTGAATAATGCTTGATCAGCTCTGTTTCCTTTACCCCTAGAAACCAGTTACAAATTCAAAAACTATTTTTGGTTCTGGGCATTAGATTATGTAAACAATATATAACTGAAGACATGTTTAGCTATTTCATTGCAAAGAAGTCAAAGCCCTAACAGTGTCCTTCATTCTCTGTTAATTATTAGTATAAGGACGGATGCTGAAGCTGAAGCACCAATACTTTGACCACCTGATGCAAAGAGGTGACTCATTGGAAAAGACCCTGATGCTGGGAAAGACTGGGGAGCAGGAGGATAATGGGGTGACAGAGGATGAGGTGGCTGGATGGCATCACCAACTCAATGGACATGAGTTTAAGCAAACTCCAGGAGATAGTGGAGGACAGGGAAGCCTAGTGTGCTACAGTCTATGAAGTCACAACGAGTTGGACATGACTTAGTGACTGAACAATAACAACAACATTAGTATAGATTTTATCAAACTCTTACCTATTTTGAAACGGTAAAGGAGACCTTGGATAGTCCAGGTCTGATCTTGAGCGATATGCAGTATGTCTCGGTTCTCCATAGAGCTCCAGCCCGCCAGAAGAATGATAAAATGTGTCAGTCTTCTCTGCACCTAAAGTAATCCAAAATGTACCTTGTAAAGAAAAGAAAAATACCAAGCCCTTGAAAAATTTCTACAAAACAGATAAGATTCAAAAGACTGACTATACTGCACTATACTATATATCTCCTATTTATAATCATTTTCAATTATTCTTGCTACAGAAATACCAAGAGAAATTGCTGGAGAAACAGTAGTATAGCTTATTTTTTTTTTACCTTTGAACATTAGAATTTCTGATAATCTGGAACTATACCTCTAAGAAAATGGAGTATTTTATTTTCTTACTCTATGAGTGAGGAGTATCTGAATGTGTGTGTTATGAGAGAAAAGGCAATGTGGATTAAAAATATTAGACTATTAATGTTATTAATATGTATATATATATATATTAAGTCCTTTTATCACTCTATATTCTACTGACTTTCATTGGAAAAAACTGGAACCAAGACAGGCTAACTTACAACACAGAATTCATTATGGTTCAAATTTCAGCTGTTTCAGTATAAGGATGTATGCATATATGCTCAGTCATGTCTGACTCTTTGTGACCCTATGGACTGTAGCCCTCCAGGCTCCTCTGTCCATGGAATTCTCCAGGCAAGAATACTGGAGGGGGCTGCCATTCCCTTCTCCAGGGGATCTTCCTGACACAAGGATTGAACCCGCGTCTCCTGCGTTAGTAGGGTGATTCTTTACCCCTGAGCCACCAGGATGCATGTTTCAAAAACACTTCATTTAGAGTACTAAATATATTTCTTCTGTCTCTGCACAGAATATGGAAAGGTGGTCTACTACCAGTACATGTCAGGTATGCGGTGTGTCTATAGCTCTGTGCTCCCAGCTTCTGACCTCCTCCTTTTGCCTGAAGTGCTGAAGCCCTAGTGTTTGAGTATAGAGAGAAGGAATTTCAACTTTTATGTCACCTGTTGGTAAACTCAGAAACCTGTTTAATATTGCTAAATTGTGAAAACTTCAAATGGAAACTTCCACATAATAGAGTAAGAGCAATCCTGTTTTGAACCAGAGCCTTAAATGCAGCTGAACAAAGAGTGGGCTCTGGAGCTGACTGCTAGGGTTCGATGCTGGCCACCATTTCCTACCGGGTAATTTGCGGCAAATGACAAAAGCTTTCTGTGCCTCAGTTTTTCATCCGTAATTGCTTACATCACAGAATTGTGAGAGTACACGGAAAAAAGCGGGGCCTAGCGTGAACTAAGTGTGCTATAAAAATCAGCTCTTACTACTCTTCAGAACACCAAAGTCCTCAGCTTTGTTTGTTTTAAGGGCTCTGTCTTTGGACAACACAGGTCCCAGAACACATTATTTGGAAGGTATTACATATGCAGTAATTTTAGAGAAATCACCAACATAAGAAAAAATTCTATTTTGACTTCACCTGGATTCAATCCAAAGCCATCCCTGTTAATATTGATGGAGCCAGAACTTGTGACTCGATGCCACCGTCGAACCAAAAATTTCATCCTAAAAAAGATTTCAATGGAAAATTTCACAGAACATCTATAGCGTAAAGAGTCTAGACACACATTTTCCACAGAATTCAAGTCATACATTTAAATATTAATGCAGATCAAATTTCAATATAATCGCGTGGCTAATATTATGCAAATATCCCCTGGTTTGTGATAAAACTAACTGAAACAGAACAGGGCTTTTCCATGAGGCACAGAGGTCTCCTGTTGCCAGTACCACGTTCTGGCTTTAGAGGTACATGGGACACAAAGAGACAAAGAGCAAATGTAACAGAAAAGGGAAACTGGATGGGCAAAGAAAGGGTGAGGAAAAATGAAAAGAGGAGGAAAGAATGGAGACTAAGGGCAGAGAAGATGGAAAGAGAACAGAAAGATCCTTAAATTGGCAGTGACAGCGAGTGGGGAAGCAAGAAGAGTGAGGCCATGTAATCAGGGATGAAATATAGGGCTGGCTTCAAAAGGACGGGAGTGGCTATGTCACAACCCAGCTGTAGCAAGTTGCTGCCTGCCCCATTCTGGCCCCAAGAGCTCATGGAGCACCATTTTTGATTTATTCCAACTAGTTTTGAGGCTCGGTTTTTAGGACGGTCAAAATACAACGAACATACAAGAGAAGAAGAAGAAGACAGGGACAGTGTGAAGTCCTTCAACAGTAACTTGCTCTCAAGGAGCCTTCCCGAACCCTTGAAATCCTGTGACCTCTTACTTAGTGCCTCCTGAGTTACGTGCATATTGCTCTGTCCCATGAGAAAGTGAGCTTCCTTCGAGGATTAAGTCCTTTTTCTTTGTGAATGCACCTCCTAGCACTTACAGGCTGTACCAGGTGATGAAGGGAATGAAAGGAAGGAAAGCTCTTTGCTTTCTCCAACCCTCTAATTCTTGTACCAGTGCTGAGAAATGACAGAACCAGACAGGAAGCCATTTGGGCGACACAGTCTGCAGGCTGTAAGGCCCTGGCAGTGCGGAGGCCAGCTGAGAAGGGCAGTGAGGAGCTGAAAGACAGCAGATGGTACCCAGCACACAAAAACACTAATACCACCTCTTATTCTGCCTCTGTGGCCTTCTGAGGTACTTGTGAGTAACCTGAATACAATGGGATTGGATAGTACTTAAAAAAAAATGTCCTTTGAGACTGTCTGGCTCCTACAGAAGCAAGGGGAGGGGCAGCAAGGACAAAGTATCGAGGTGTCTGGGTGTATCCAACCAGGTGAGAGGGCGGCGGTAGGCTGGGTCGTCAAGGTAGTCAGATTCCTGACTCCATTTCAACCACACACAGAGTAAGCACTGGAGTGCCTAGCTTGGAAGGGCCAGAAAAGGAGCAACAAAAGCCCCAGCAGAATCCAACACAGACTCAGGCCAGGGATTTCTACAGCTGGGCTGTTGGAGGGGCTGTGGTTGTAGTGAAAATGAAGGTATGTCAGCTGAGGTAACTTTTCAAAAAAAATTTTTCTCCCTTGTGATCTCTTTTCTTTATATGTCTGAATTACTTCATGGGCTTATTTAGATTAAGAAAAAAGAGAGAGACCACCCAGACCGGATATTCCAGCTGAGTCACTGGCTGGCTGCCTCTGGGAGGGCCCTTTTCGTAGGGTCCGTCTGGTATGATGCAAAGTACCTCTCCCTGACTAGAGGATGGAAACCTGCCCCGAAGGAGGCATGTTTTCGTGATGGCAAGTGACTCCTACTGATTGAATACAGGGCACAGGAGGCAGAGCAAAGAGAGAGGACTAAAGATAACTAAGTTTCTCAGAATGCATTTTCTTTCGAGTACTTCACCTGGAAATTGCCATGGACACTCTGACGGCTGACCGGAACCTGGTGAAGCCCTTCGGCCGGTTGGTGATCCCCTCCAGGTCTGTGAAGGCCGGCTGTCCCCCCATGCGGGCCAGCAGAGCCAGGGTGGCCTCCTCACACTCCTGGAACCCACCCAGTAACAGGAGCAGGTATTTCTTCTGATAAATGAGAGCTTTCCGAAAACTTTCTGCCCTCAGGTATTTGCCATAAATTCTCTGTGTTTAAAGGGAAGAAAAACACAGACATTATTCAAACCGTTTTGGAGGGGAAGATAATCTAGACTTTATTTTTAAAAAGTAGCAGGAGTAGAATGGCTGGTACCGCATCACTGTTTTCTATTTTACCAGCAAAGTTAGAAGTAAAGGTAAACCTTGATACTTCCACTTCCATTTAGTCAATGACTTTTAGCTCCTATAATCATATTTAATGCAAATATTTTTGTCTTAGCAAAAAAAAAAAAAAACTAAGTTTTTTTTAATAGTATAGAGCTACTTTTATTATTATCATCACTTATTTAACTTTTTCAATGTTAATGTTTTCTGTCTCTTTAAAAGTCATAAACTTACGTTTACGCCATAGTTGGAATAAAATATTACAAACATTTTCTTTTCTTTTTTTTTGGATTTTAACTTAACTGATTAAGGTAGTTGTACTATTAATACAGTATACATTATGAGTCATGAGAGGCTATTCAGAGGGCTTACCATTACAGAGCATGATCCTCGAATATTGGTAGTAGTAGAGCTTCTATATGGAGTTGGAAGGCTAACTTTCTGTTGCTCTATTAGGGATGAGACTGTGGGAATTGGGACCGTGAGCTCAGGGTGCTGCCTCTGTGACCTCTGTGAGGTTAATCTGGTCCCAATCCTGGGCATGCTTTACCACAGTTTTTTTGTGATGAGCTAGAGACCTCATTCGGCGAAGGCAATGGCACCCCACTCCAGTAAGTACACTTGCCTGGAAAATCCCATGGGTGGAGGGGCCTTAATAGGCTGCAGTCCATGGGGTCACTAAGAGTCGGACACGACTTCACTTTCACTTTTCACTTTCATGCATTGGAGAAGGAAATGGCAACCCACTCCAGTGTTCTTGCCTGGAGAATCCCAGGGACGGGGGAGCCTGGTGGGCTGCCGTCTATGGGGTCACACAGAGTTGGACACGACTGAAGCGACTTAGCAGCAGCCGCAGGAGCAGCAGAGACCTCATTCATGACAGACTGAGAGACCACCTCAGTGTGACCTAAAATTCTTTAGTCTGACCATTAGGGTTAGTGAGAGATGAAATAAGGCAAAAGCAAGGACTGACTTTAGTGTATGTTTAGCTGGAGGATGTCTCCTACCTTTATAGTGGCATGCTCAGAATCAGAGCTCAGATTCTGAAGTAAAGCTTCATTCCTTAGCTCAGCTTTTAGTTTGTATACTTCAGCTTCTGCCCTCTTCAAGGATTTCTGGAGAGCCAGTTTTTCTCTGTTCCAGACTTCTTTTTCTGAGGTGATGATGGCTTCAATGTTGGGGCCACCACTGAGTGAAAACCTAGAAGACTGCAGAGGCCAGAGCTTACTTATGTGATTTTAAAGAACAAGTCTCTGAAGAAAAATCTGAATTTAACTTATTAAAGGTATCCCTATGGGCAATATAGAGTAGTATTCAGCTTTCCAACCTCAGATGGAGCAGTTCAAAGCCAATCTCAACTGACGTTAGGAGGCTCAGACAGTAAAGAATATGTCTGCAGTGCGGGAGAGGTGGGTTCAATCCCTGAGTCAGGAAGATCCCCTGAGACGGGAATGGCAACTGCTGTATTCTTGCCTGGAGAATTCCATGGACAGAGGAGCTTGAAGGGCTACAGTCCATGGAGTTGCAAAGAGTTGAACATGACAGAGCGACTAATAGAACAACATTAACTTTTAAGTTTATGGCCTTGCTGAGGAGATTAACTTCACAACTAAAAATCCCTATGAACGCCCGGACCCAGAGATGTTTAGATTAGTAGAGCATTCAACTAAAAAAGTCCATAGTCTTTTTTTTGGCTGTGCCATAGGGCCTGAGAGATCTTCAGTTTCCTGACCAGGGACTGGACCTGGGCCATGGCAGTGAAAGCACCGAGTGCTGACCACTGGACTGCCAGAGAATTCCTTCGGTTGTTGTTTTTTGGGGGTAGACTTTCAAAATGGACCATCTGGGTCCAAATGTTGAGCCTGTTCCAAAAGTACTACACTGGAAAAGTAGGGGAAAAATCCAGCATATACACAGGGAAGCAGGTTTCTGCAGAAGCTGTGTGGATGTGTTACCGTGTGTCTGACCACAAAGCCAGTCTTACAGGTCTTTCCTGTCTTCATACTGATGGTAATAGAGCTGGCAATTTAGTATTTTATAGTTTTTAAATGGGAAAAATTTAAATAAATTCCCAAAGTAGTTTATTAGACTGAAATCCACAATTTAATAGCATTTTCACTTGAGCTGTGAACACAATGAGTGATAAATAATTGACAAGAACAGGCAGAACACACATTCGAACACTTCTTCACATGTGTCTGCAACTGGCCCATAGGTAGGAAGTTACCCAGCTTTGAAGATAAATGTGTCTTGGTTTGACTACTGACCTCAGTTTTCTCATGTGCAAGGCTGGGTGTGTATTAGACATTCTGAACATATACCCAGAATCTGGCAGAGAAGATTCCCAATAAATAAACAGCTACTATGATTCCTATAAAATTTTCTAATGATCCTACTACAAATCAGATGCTAAGTATGCAGCCATGATAAAAACAGACGTACGTAATCTCTGCCAGCTCCTGCCTGTCGATACCATCTGATTTGCTCCTCCAGCTTCATAACCATGTTTCTTAAATCATTCTTTTCTTCAGTCAGTTGGCTGATATGTCCCGTCAGCTCAGTATTTTGTCTTAGTAGTCTTTCAGTTAATGAGCCACAAGAAGTACCTGGGGACATTAAGGTAGGCTAAAAGACAAAATGGCGTAAGGTCATACGAGCGCAAATGTTTATGAATAATGCATATAAAATGTGAACTCACTAAGAACAACAGATTTCATGAAGAACCATGGCTTGTGCTGAGTCTTAAATAATAACCAGGACTTCATCAGGGAGGAAAGAAGGGCATATTAAGTAGATACAACAGCAAGTGTAAAGGCACAAGGCTTGAGTGAGAGTGTGTTACCTTTAAGGAGTTATAGACATGCTTATTAAGACTAACCGTAAAGGCTGCTTTCATTATATGGATGACAGACCTAAATGTAGGTAGTGAAGAGCAATGAAAGGCTTGAGGCTGGAGCATGCCATAAACAAAATTTATGTGTGACAAACAGTCCTTCGACAGTACTCTGCAAAGTAACGTATATTAGAGAGGAAAGACTGTGGTGCCAAGCTTTGACATCAGGAAGTTATTGCCCATAGTCTAGGTGAGGAATGCTGAAGGCCTGAATGCAGGCAATGACTAAAGGCACAGGGACAGAACCTAGTGACTGCTTGGGTGTGCACGTAAGAGTAAAGGAATGTGATCTATGGTGACTTTCAAATCTCTATACTGGGTGATATCCTGACCAGAAATGTGGGATTAGGACAGGAAGGAGGAAAGGAAGATGATGCTCAGTCTGGTTTGTGCCTATGAGGTTCCTAAAGAGGTCACTGTGGGATATGTTTCCCTAAGAAAGGTGTTGCATAAATAACTGAAAATATAAACCTGGACCACAGGACAAAGGTCTAGACTAGAACCACAGTCCACAAGAAGATAAGCTACATAAGGGTAAGATTTTTATCAGATTTGTTCATCGTAGCCTCAGAACCCAATATAGTACACGGCACATACTAGGTGCCCAATATAAGTATTTGTTCAATAATTAAGTCTACTGAGAATTCAGGCTTTGGGAATGAATGAGCTTTCACAGTAAGAGGAAAAAAATGGACGAGCATAGGAAGAAGAGGAACTCATGAAGGTGAATGATGAAAGAAATGAGAGAATATTAACACAAAAGGTAAGGAAAGAGGGTATTTTAAATGGAAGAGGTCAAAAGTATCAAATGCTATAAAGAAGCCAAGAACCACAGGGACTGAACAGATTCACCACATCTGTCAACTGTGAGCACACGGGCAGCATCCTGACACGGTTTCACCGAGCGGTGAGGGTAAAGGCAGACTAGTGTTGCAAGAAACTTTTCATAATGTAAGTCAGAGGTCACCATAATTTTTCAATAATGATAATATTGCTTCCCTTCAAACTTTCACTATATTCTGTTGGGGTAAGGCAAACATTACTAATATTTTAAATAAATGAAATGCTAAAAACTCTTTTAGAAAATGCAGTGCCAGTATCAAATGATTCATGTAATTTCCATTATAGCTTTGCTCTCGATACTTTAAAAAGTGTTTTTAAAAAGTCTTACCTCTTCCCCTGGCTGGCCAGTTAATTTCTGTAGTTGTAAAACAATTCTATCAATATTTTCCTGAACCCAAACAAAATCTTCATCATCTGCTGTTTCAAACTGTAGTCTTCAAAAAAGAAAAAAGGGCAAAAAGTCAAAACATATCAACTCAAGGAGCAGTGTTACTAACACAAACATTACAGGTCAGGTGACACTACTTCACCTCTTTTTTCTCCTTTACATTAAGTGTTCTCTTTGCCTGAGTCAGGGTGTTATGAGAATTGTTTTCAGGTATATGAGTTCAGTTAAAGATCACCTTCTAATGTAAGCATGCATTAACTTTAAAATTTCACTAGCTACTAGTGAGGGACAGCCTCTGCCCAGCTTGCCTAAGAATGCTATTTCCAAAAGTTAGGCAGAAAATTCTAACCTATTGGAGGCTTTCTGGGCTAGATGCTGTAGTTTTGAAGCCACACATTGAAGTTTTTGTCTGATTATTTCTAATTCATGATTATAGGCAGTTCCTCCTCCATTCATTTCAATCATTTTAGGATAGCTTGATTCTTCTGTCTCTCCCATTTTCTGCTGAAGAACCCAATTTCTGGTTCGATCATTGGTTAAACTCCATGTGGTTGGCTAGAAATTTTGGACAGAAAAACGAAAATTGAAACACGAGGAGCACATCACATTCTTTCTTAAGAGAACATAATTACTGTTTATATTCCAAATAAACTATAGATTTTTAAATGATTGTACATCATTTAATCCAGTATCAAAATTATATGATCACAGGACTGCAATATTCTTCTAAAAGATATTTTAAAACAAAATGTCAATTTACCTCATTAAGATTCTGATACAGAATTCTTCTACTTTCTCGTTTTTCTTCTCGTTCTAGTTCTTGCTTCTGGAATTCCTGCATAATTCCTTGCAGTCGTTTTCCTTCCAGGTCTAGCTTATAAACTTGTTGCCTTTTCTCTTCCAGCTGGCGCTGAAGATCTTCCACCTTGGACTGAAGCTCGTGCATCTTCTTTTGTCCCTCTGTGTTGGCCTCCTGTTCTGTCTGCAGTGTCTTTCTGTGAACCTGCCTATCCTTTTCCATTTGCTGTCTTGTTTGCAAAGAATCCAGTTTATATTTCTCAGTCTCATTTAACAGTTCTACGATGCGACTGTGTTTCTCATCTAGCTGTTTTTGAAACTCTTTAAGGAGGTCCTCTGAGGGTAAGGATGGCCGAGGCTGCCCACTATCATCGCTGCTTTGCAGCTGTGCATGTAATTCCCGCTCCCGATCCAGGGTACTACTCATTTCCCGAATCCGAACTTTCTCAGATTCAAGAAGTACTTGAAGCTCTAAGTTGCGGCCTCGTTCTTCAGCTAACTGGGCATCGTGGAGCAATCTTTGTGATTCTATCTTCTGCTGTGATTCATTCAGTTGTTGTTTCTGTTGTTCCAAAAGTTGACTTAGTTGAATATTTCTTTGTTTCTGACTCTCAAGTGAAAACTTCAGATCCTTGTAGGAGAAAGTTGAATTTGAGAATTTGTTCATGTTAATATAAGCAAAAATACTTCATAAGTATACAATTGTGCCAATTGTGCTTTTATTAATACTAAGTTGGTAGGTACTATTTGGTAAAAGAACTGATTACCCATTTTACTAACTTATATTTTCAATAGTTAGAGTACAAAATTATTTGGACAGCCAGTTGATTTTCATCAAAGAATATCAACATACTTTCTCTCCCAACATTAATCATATCTGGTTAATGAATATGAAGCAGATTAATAACCTTTAAAAATAAAAGTATTTATCATATAATGTGATGGGAGTTCCTGAAACTCCTTGAATTTTCCCATACATTGCCACATAACTAAAAATAATTGGGCTTATGGAGAAGGCAAGGGGACAAACTACTCAAAACCTATAAACATCTGTAATGATAAAAAATATTGATATCTGAAGAAATAACATGTCCTTGCTAGGCAGAAAGCTCACAATACCATGGTGGACCCTAGAAAAAAAAAAAAATCCCAAATGTAGCAGGGTAGAAATTCTGGTTGGGCTTCCCAGGTGGTGCTAGTGGTAAAGAATCTGCCTGCCAATGCAGGAGACACAAGACACATGGGTTTGATTCCTGGGTCAGAAGATCCCTGGAGTAGGAAATGGCAACCCACTCCAGTATTCTTCCTAGGGAAATCGCATGGACAGAGGAGCCTGGCAGGCTATAGTGGATGGGTCTGCAAACAGTTGGACACAAATGAGTCACTGAACAGAGAAATTCTGGCTGCATAGTTTTTTTTTTAGCACAGAGCGAGCAAGTACTGGGCTTACGCAGACAGAAGGGCTCAAGGGGAACTCTTAAAATGGCACTGCATGTAGTACGACCTGCTGTGAGCTGTGCGAGGCTGGGGTGTGCCTCTCTGGGAGAGAGCCCAGCAGCAAGGGACTCATTGTAAGTTTCCATAACACACAGTAGCAAGGGCTCTTGCTACCAGAAAAGTACCACTGCTCTCCTTTCCTAGGAGAAAACAGGAACTGAAACCACTTCTGGGCTAAAAAGATACAACTGCCGTGTTTATCAAATTGTATATACACTAATTGAAATTCCTAAAACACATGCTGTAGCAGAAGAGTCTCTATGCATCCTTGCGTGCAGAAGAAGAAAAAAAGGATCATACTATTAGCAATTTCTAGTAATACTTTAGGTAACATTCAACACATAGTAAACAATTTATTCCACCTGATGAAGACTGTCAGGCGGACACTGTAGGAAGAGGAACGTCTCTCTTCTATCACTGTGGATTCTTCCACAGACATTTAAAGATACAGAAAACAGTACCTCAAGTTCTTCTTTATCCCGCTCTTCACTGCGTCCCTGCTTGGCTTTCTCTTTCTCCAAAGCCCACTGGAGCTCTCTGGATTTCTTCTGTTCACTGGCTAATGTGTCATTAAGCAAATGAACTTCATCTGTTTTATCTTTAACTTCCAACCTAAATCAGAGAGACAAATGAAGTGTCATAAAACTACTCTGACCAAGTATCTATTGAGAGAGACAGAGAACAGCTTCCACTGAACTGTGGTGGCATATTATAAACTAACAGAAAAATATATACCATATCAAGATTAAAGATTTTTTCACTGTGGTTCACTTCCAATTAACTGTTTCTAGTAATATAACTATTAGTTATTAGTTATTATTTACCATTGCAAACAATTTAATGTTTGGAATGGAATAAGGATTTCCATTAACTTTTACTGAACATAATAATCATTTGTGTGTGTGTGAAAATGTTCAAAATAATGACTATACTTGTAATGTGCCCTTGGCAAGCAGAGTATCACAGTATTTACATCAACAAATTTATCCTTTTTAAAAGCATTACCTTTCTAAAATTTTGCATATTTTAGCTAACTAGACCATGAATTCCATTGAGATCATAAATATCATTTCACATTACTTGATGGTAAAATGAAGGTCAAATTTATGTATCTTATACAACAACAAGTCTCAAACAGAACTGAAGCCAGGGAAAGAATATGCCAATACCTAATCCTCAGTTTATCATTTAGAAAAATCTGTAGTGTTTCCTTTCCACTGCAGTTTTTTGTATAAATAACAGCTTCGTGCTATTTCAACATCCTCTATAATGTCACACTTTGTAAGACCTGCACAGCGTCCGTGATAAAATTAGTCCAAGCCCTTCGCTAGTAACACAGGCTTACAGTCACGCGGTCGGGCACACCTGAACGCCTCCAACTCCTTGAGGTGCTTGTGCTGAGCCTTCAGTGTTGTTTCCAGTTCCAGTTTAGTCTGCGCAAGCTCACTTGTCAGCTCGGCAACCACCATCTTCTCCGAGCTCAGCTGCTCCTGCAGCTCTGTTGCTCTGTCTTTCACACTGCCGAGCTCCACTTGCATCTCCAGCATTTGAGACTGCTTCTGCTGCATATTATATTCGAAGAGTTCTACAGGAAAAAAATGTTAGTATTTAGAATATGATCCAGCAACTCGTACTTTGTTTATAAATATTCCGTTGACAATAACAGACGTGTTATTTAGGAGATTACTACAAAGCAAATGTGAAATGATTACAGCCTGTGAAGTTAGCAATTTATATAAATATTGAATAATGTAGATTTTCCTCATAGTGCTAAGTCCTCAAGATTTCAGAACTATGAACATATAAGGATGATAAAAGTTTAACAGAATTCATTACTGGATAGAGACTTGAAATAAACAAAAAGTTCACTTAATACCATAAACAGGAACTTGTATTTGTTCATTCAGAATTTCGATAGCTCACACAAAAAAATTCCAACGGTTTCTGATAGCCAAAGTACTGGAGGAGTCACCTTATGACTCCGACTACAATGCTCAGCAATGCCTGCTGGTTTTGTTCAGCCCTCCTTCACAGCAGTCCCTAGGAACTTCATTATAACAGAAGTGGGAAGTCCAAAGGTTTGGATCATGGTTTTGTCTTTAAAAACAAAATCCTTGCTACATGTGTATTGCAAGAAAACAAAGTGAAATATTTAAATCTCTAAGTATACTAAGTGAAAAAAAGGTAACAAAATATTTATCAGGATCCATCTTTACAAAAAATATAAACCTATGTATACATGCACAATGAAAAGGTCTGAAGACATATTTCCTGGGTGTTAACAGTCATTATTTTAGGATTAAGGAGATTCCAGGGTGATTTTTACTCAGTTTTTTGTTTCTCTATTCTACCATAAATGTACTTTTCCTTATTTATTTTTGGCTGTGCGGGTCTTTGTTGCTGTGCGGCCCTGTTCTCTGGTTGTGGTGCTCAGCTTTCTCACTGCCGTGGCTTCTCCTGTTGCAGAGCATGGTCTCTAGGCTCGTGGGCTTCAGTCACCGTGCTCCCAGGTTCCAGAGCACACAGGCTTAGTTGCTCTGAGGCACGCAGGATCTTCCTGCACCAGGGATCAAACCTGCGTTCCCTGCACTGGCAGGCAGATTTCTTACCACTGAGGCACAGGGGAAGCCCTACTGTAAGTGTGTTTTTAACTTAAAACAATTTTATCAAAGCTCACCAGTTCTTATTAGAAGTCATATTACTGGTGTCAGGAGATAGGAATAACATTGACTTTAGACTATTCATGTTAATTTACGCTTTTGAAACTATTTCTTAGGGAGTCGAGTCTCAGGATTTATATATATAAATAAATATCTATGTGATAGTAACGAAGCTTTCAACGGGGTCCTATTTATTTAAATGAAGTAACAGCAATAAATTCTCCAAAAATAATCTTCAATTAATCCTATGTCTAAACATACGGGATATATTTAATTTGTGGCCTTATTACACCTATTCTATCTAAAGTATTTTAAGATATTCAAATTCTTCAGCTTTTCAATGACAAATGTGAGACTGATATAAATTTCAAAATAGGCAAAAGTATAGGTGTTTCTACCTTTATATTAAACCAAAATGAAAACAAAGATATGTATCCTCACTACTTATGAAAATTCAGATTTCACTTTAATTTCTAATGATTTTGAGAGAAATCAGCTCTAATGAACAGATACTCCTCTTGAAAAGTAAAGAAAAGATTTGAACAAGCATATCACAATAGCACAAATCCACCTAGCCAATAATCATGTGACAAACTTAGAGAAATGTAAATTAAAACCATAATAGCAATCCACTGCATACCCACTAGACGGGCAATCAAGGGCTGACATCATCAACTTTTGGCAAAAATGTGAAGCAACAGAACTTTCATACACTGCTAGAAAGTGCACAAATTGATATGACCATGTTGGTAAAGAGTCTGGCATTATCTAATAAATCTGAAGATATATATATTCTATGACCTAGCAATATACGTATCCATAAGACTCATGCAAGAATGCATCAGAAACATGGCGTAACAATGTGCAGAACAGTACTGAATTTAACAGCTAGAAAGCAGAAATAACCTCAATGTTTAACCACAGAATGAATACATAACTTGATGTAAACTGTAAAGTAGTCACACAAGGGCATTCTATACAGTAAAAATGAACTAAAGACAAATGTAACTCAGAAGAATGTTACGGAGAGGTGAAAGAGACAAGACACAGACTGTATCAGAGTGATAAAGTTTAAGAGCAGGAAATATTTTAAACTTATGTGGTTTAGGAATATATAAAAAGGCAGTTAAAAAGTCAGGATAATGGTTACCTCTAGGGTACCACAGAGGAACATGTGTTCTATATCATTACAGAGCAGCAGAAGCGGGCTTCTGGAATACTTGACATGGGTGAGGTTTCCACAGGACCTCATTTCATAGTGTTTATATTGTATATTTTTGCATTTTGCACTTTTCTATACATATGTTACAGTTTGCACATACAAAAAAGGTTTTAAAAAAGAAATGGTTACTTCCATTGAGGATTTCTTTTTCTTTTAGGTTATCCTCACACAGAGCTCCAAAACAAAGAAAGATAATGAGCTTAGTAATTAAACAACCTGATCAAGGCAATGCCTGCTCATTTTAAATTAAAATTAAATATATCTGTTTATAATGGGCTTCTAAGGTGATTCAGTGGTAAAGAATCTGCCTGCCAATGCAGGAGATGTGGGTGTGATCCCTGGGTTGGGAAAATTCCCTGGAGAAGGAAATGGCAACCCATCCCAAAATTCTTGTCTGGAGAATCCCATGGATAGAGGAGCCTGGAGGGTTACAGTATAAGGGATCGCAAAAGAGTTGGACAGCAACTAAACAACAAAAATCTGTTTATATGTCAGAAAATTTCTGTCTCTTGGATTAAAGTATTCTGTATGAGTTGCCATCATTCTCTCTCCACACATAGCTAGCTAAAGTCAATTTCAACTTCTGTAGGAGATAAAGGGCTTCCCTGTTGGCTCAGACGGTAAAGAATCTGCCTGCAATGTGGAAGACTTGGGTTTGATCCCTGGGTTGGGAAGATCCCCTGGAGAAGGGAACGGTTACCCACTCCAGTATCCTTGCCTGGAAAATCCCAAGGACAGAGGAGCTTGGTAGGCTAAGGCCGTGGGGTACAAAGAGTTGGACACAACTGAGGAACTTTCACTCAGCCATAGGAGATAAAAGCAAGGTCCTGTGCTATTTTAAAGCACGTCCTTACCAACCTGTTTGGCGCACACTGCATTTTTTTCTCTTGCGACTGAGCAATAACCCCCTTACTTCCACCACTGCCGTACATGCCAAGTCACTTCAATCATGTCTGACTCTGCAACTTCATGAACTGTACCCTGCCAGGCTCCTCTGTCAATGGGATTCTCCAGGCAAGAATACTGGAGTGGGTTGCCATGCCCTCTTCCAGGGGATCTTCCCAACCCAGGGATTGAACCTGAGTCTCTTGTCTCCTGTACTGGCAGTCAGGTTCTTTACCACTAGCATCCACCACCACCGCCTCCTCCCAATTTTAAGAACTATTGCTTTTTTTTTTTTTAAGATGGAGCAATAAGCTTAGCTGGCATAGCATAACTGAGAATTTTTTTTATCTCATTTGCAAAGCTGAGTACGAGTTTTTGCCTGGCTAGAAAACCCTAATGTAAACCAATATATTTCAATTCTAAAAAATATTTTTTAAGTATTATACATGTGTCTATATGTATATTTTATACATATATCTTAAAACAAACTGGATATCTCTTTAATCCCTAGAGTAATTAATGCAGGTTAACATACTGATAGGAGAATGAGGAAAAACTGTGACTAAGAAGAAATGTGTTTTAACTGAATAATAAGAAGGGAAACAAAGTGAAACAGTTTCTTTCATCTATTTATGTCACTATATGAGCCTGTCATATAGCATACCTTGGTTTGGCTGATCAATCTCTTGCTCTCTTTTCAGAGTCGTTTCCTTAATATTCATTTGAGCATGCAGTGCCTGAATTTCAGCTAACAAACTCCTCCTGTCTGCTTTCTGGAGGCATTCCATAGCTGCTTGATACTCAATACCCTGTAAGAAAAAAGTCAAGAGGGTTGTAAAGACAACAACATTAAAAACCAGGAAGTCTGAAGAAGAATGACATGCTAAAATTTTGGGGAAAGTTATTAATTTTCTCTTCCTGATCATTAGGATTTACTTTTCAGATTATCAGTCTTTGCATTTATTTCAAAAATCTTTAAACACACGATAAAATATGATGAGTAATATAATAAACACCCATGTACTTAGCCCAAGAAATAGACCCTACACAGCTGAAGTCCCTTGTGTACAACTCCGTGAACACACCCTCCTCTGCACTATCTGCTCAAGAAATAACTAGGTTCTAAGTCTGGTGTTATTTTCACGCACTCTGTGTAATACATTACATACACACACACACCCTAAAAAATATACAGTTCTGCCTTACATGTTTTAAAACTTTACATAAATGGCATCATACTGTATTCATTTTTGCTTTTTTCACTGAATATGTTGGTGAACCATCCTGGCTGACACACATAGCTCTAGTTCACACTCATTTCAATGTCATATACTATTCCTACTATGAATAATATGGCACATTTTATTTGAGCATCTTTTCATATATTTATTGGATACTCTATTTCTTTCATGAGCATATACTTTAACACCTGTCCCTTTTTCCACTGACTATTCTATTCTCATTAGGTATTTGGTTTGTAGATTTCTTTTCTTGTGATATCTCTGTCTGGTTTTAGAGTTAGAGCAATACTGGCTTCACAGAATGAGCTGGCAAGTATTTCCTTCTTTATTTTGCAAGAGTTTGTGAAGAACTAGTATTACTTCTTTCACTTTTGGGAGAACTCACTTGTGAAGCCATCTAATTCTGAGCTCTACTTTGTGAAAAATTTTAAAACTACGAATTTAACTCTTTGTTATAGGTCTACTCAGATTTTCTACTTTTTCATCAGTTTTAGTAGTATGTATACTTTTAGGGATTTGTTCATTTAACACTCCTGTAGACAACTGTTTTTAAAGTTACATTTGGGACTTGGCTGGCGTCCAGTGTTGAAGACTCTGCACTCCACCGCAGAGGGTGCAGGCTCAGTCCCTGGTGTGCCTGTGTGCTTAGTCGCTCACCTGTGTCCACCTGACCCTGAGACCCTTTGGACTGTAGCCCACCTGGCTCCTCTGTCCACCGGATTTTTCAGACAAGACAAGTACAGTGAGTTGTGGTTTCCTTCTCCAGGGAGTGTCTTCCCGATGCAGGGATCAAACCCACGTCTCCTGTGTTTCCTGTACTGCAGGATTCTTTACCTGCTGAGCCACTGGGGAAGCCCCTTGATCCCTGGTGGGGGAACTAAAATCCCACATGCCTCATGTTGTGGCCAAAATTTAAAGGGTGTTTTACCATTTTCCTTAACTTAGTCTCCAGAAAAGCCTCTATTTTATTTACCTTTCAAAGAGTCAGCTTTTAACTTTTCATCCTCTCCACTGTACCAATGTATCCATTTCATTCATTTCTTTTTTCTTTATTACAGTTGAGCCTCATTATTTGTGGATTACATATTTAAGAATTTGTCTACTCAAGAAAATTTATCTGTGACCCTAAATTCAATACTTATGATGCTCTTAACAGTCATTCTCAAACATGTGCATAGAGCTGCAAGAAATTTAAATTGCCACATTCACATGTTTCTAGCGGAAATCGAGCAAGGTGATATTTTGCCATCTTTTATTTCTTATACTGTAAACAAGTGTCCTTTTTGTTATCTATTTAGTGCCATATTTTGGGTACTTTTGTGCTTTTTTATTGATGATTTTGCTGTTTAAAATGGTTCCCAAGCATAGACATAAAGTATTGTCTAGTATGCCTAACAAGGCTGAAAGATACATTACAGAGAAAATGCATGTGTTAGAAAGTTTTGTTTTAGGTTTAAGTTATAGTGCAGTTGGCCATGAGTTCAATGTTAATATTTCAACAATATATAATCAATAGGGTGTCTTTAAGCAGATATGCACAGAAAACAAGATTATATATTGACTGCTCGACAAAAATGTCACCACCAGGGACTCACAGGCTTTCCCCTGCTGGCAATGGCTCAATATTCACAACAGCTTTACCAATCTTACTACTGCAAATAAAGAGAACTGATGGTATTTTATTCTTTCTGTTTTATTTCGACTTATTTTGTTACTCTTTTTCTAACTTCCCAAATTGGATGATTAAGTCATTAATTTTTAGTCCTGCTTATTTTCTAATGTAAGACAAAATATCTGTAGTAATACTTTTTATCCTAAATATTCTTAGTGGCTCCTGTTAAAATTTTAACCTTAAGATTTACTCTAAAACTAATAACTCATTTTCTCATTACTATTAAAAAGCATTCTTTGTTTTAAAGTATTTTTTACAGTCTCATTTTGTTACCTGTTCTTGTATTCTCTGTTCCAAACAGTTTAATAATTCAACCGCATCTCCTGTACCCAGAGCTGTCAGCTCAGTCTGAAATGCGGCTAGTAAAACACTGCGCTCCTTTAAGAAAACCTGCTGAAGAGCAAGCAGAAGTTCACCTCGCCAGTCGGAGGAGCTCTCATCAGGTTGAGAACTATCATAAACCTAGCAGAGTACAAAAAACAAAAGTTAGTTTTCAAATAAGCTAAGAACTGTTCTAGAAATGATATTTGTCTGCTAACCAAAACCAGCACTGGAAATCTAAGAGGATACAAATTTATTTTCAAGTGTGCAACTTGGAGTACTTAAATAATACATGGAAATTTATGTGAAAAACATCATAAAAGACAACAGTTAATTTGGCCAAGTGCCTTATTATTGATAAAAATCATATCAAGCTATTTAGATGCACAATAGTCTTTGAGTACCTTGGCTTCTCTTTGCACTTGCATTTTGGTAATTAAATCCTTGAGAGATGAGATTGTACTGAGGTAAGCTCTTCTCTCTTCCAGCCAAGATTCTGAAGTCTGCTGAAGAGAATGGTCTTCTCCATCACTATAGGGAGACTCAGTGAGAGAGAGCACCTGCATGCCTTCATTATGGACAGCTCTCAGTAATCCCTAGAAACCATAACACAAAAGCCAGAATTCAGACTTTTTCAAAAACTGTAAAGTCAGACATGAAAAGAGAAATCCCCGTTAGACAGATTTAGAAAAGCCACTGCAGAAAGGAAACACTAGCCTACCATTACTGAATGCTTTCTTCCTGTGGAGGGGTAAGCCAATCCCAGAAGACTGTCTATGCCCTTATGTAGTTCTCATCCCGTAAGTTCTTTCTATTTATCTAATGTGCTCTTCTTGGATTTAATACCAGGCACTAATTTGACCAAAAGAAATATGTAGAAGATAGGTTCTAGTCTTTGAAATTGCTTTAATAATTTGGCAAACAAAAATATTAGGAATAGAAATTTTTAAAAATCGTTATACAACTAAATATACTCTATTATCTGTAAAATACAGAAATAAAACTAAATAGAGCTGTTGAGTTTCCTTCTAGTTATGAAATTCTCTCTTCAGAGAGATCTTAATATAGTAAGATCTTCAATACTAACTTCTAATAAACTATTATGTTCAACATAGAAACTACACTGGCTAAGTTTTACTGAAAGATGGCTGTCTTTTAGTACCTTTATTTTCTTTGGAAATGAATCTCCTGAACTTTCACCTTCTTCTCCTCGGCCTTCTGACGCAGTGTCAAATCCCTGACTTTGTGAAAGATAAATTCCTTGACCCCAGTCTGATCCAGAATCTAAAATAAAGAAAACCATTGACTATTAAAGAGAAACAAACGCTTTTTTAAGTAAGTACTATAAAAACTCCAGAAGTTTACGTAACTTACCACTGGAGCATATTTCTCTAGTTTGGTAAGCATCAGAATGTGTTAACTCAGGAATTGAGGAGCCCTAACCAGAGAAAACAAAGAAATAAAACATTTTTTGCTTTACTAAAAAAAGGGTCCAATGAACATTTTACTTTTTTTGTAATGCTGTTAAACAAACAAATATGTCACATCTTTCACAATAAATAAAACTACCCACGGTTTACAGTAAGGCTTTCATTTTTTTCTTCAGGGATATTACCATAATAAGAGACATTAGTAAATTAGGGAATGATAACATCAGGTTCTAAAGCTGCATAGGAGCTTTGTGGGACATTATTATTTGACTATACACAAAAGAAAGATTTTAAACTGTAGTTTTTTTATAAGGAAGAAATTGCCCCCAACTTTGTCCCTTAACAATATAAAATTTTGAAAAAAAAAAAAAAAAAAAAAAAAAACACAGAATGTCGAAAAAAAAAACATTATGAAATACCTCTTTAGATCTCAGACACTGTATCACCGCTTTCAAGGTACTACATTCCTCTGTCAGTAACTGGGTAGTGACATAGTGATCTCTCTTCAAGGTTTCAGTTTCTGAAATATGTCTGGATTCCATATCCAGAATTTCGGCAGCATGTAGTTCTTGCATCTGCTCAATCTTTTCAGTAAACTGATTAATTATTTCAGTGACTTCTTCTGATGAACATTCACTCCGTAAGTCAATCTGGATTCCTGCATTTCTAACAAGAACTTGTGGAGTCTGATTGCTGCTGGTGACTTTGAGGGTCCCATCCATCTGGGATGCAAAGCTTTGACCCACTTTTACAGGAAGTGTCTCTAACGTGCAGACCTTTCTGTCTTCTTGTACCTCAGTATTATCTTCTCTTTCTGAGAAGCAGGATAATTTTGCTTCTGCCTTTTTGAGTTGATCCCTAACTTGGCTTAAATCTTTCTGGAGAAATGCTGTATATGTTTCTTTTACCTAAAACATAAAACGACAGTTTAGAACATTCAGGTAAAAATATCACATGTAGAATTTAGGGTTGAGAGTATAATTCATGCTCATTTTCCACGGAATAACAGGGAAAACATTTCAGAAACAGAGTTTTCATACACAATTGCATACACGTAGAGTCACAGATTAACCAGAAGTGAAATCATTTTATCGGACTCTTACTTTTGGTTCTCAGGGGTTAACATCCTTCATTCTCCTTCTTCATTAACTAGACCAGAAGATTAAAAGCATCCCCCTTTTAAGAGACTAAAAGATTAAAAGAGATTCCAAGGAAAACCAAACAAGAAAGATGAGAGAAATGAAACTTATAATAACTCTTCATCAAATTTAAGAAAGATTTTTTTCCCTAGCTGTTAAGTTACAGATCTGAGATTGTTTTCATATTAAGAGAACATACACTTTGAAATAAAATAGGTAGAAATAGAAGCTATGTTATTAATTTTACCAAAAGCTCTTCTTGAAGTTTTTCTGCCTTCTCCTTGTAACTGACAAGTTCTTCTTGGGTAGCTGCTGACTCTGCTCTAACAGTCTCAAGCTGACCAAAAAATCCATTTTCTTCATTGGTATGAAACAGCTCAGTAGTTGTCTGAATGGCAGTGGAAAACACAAACATGTGATTTTCAAAAAAAGCCAAATGCAAGGTACACGAATATTTCAATAAAGCTTTTTCAGGAACAACTGCCTATCAGATTAAAGGGGTTAAAATGACCCATGTTCTTTCAACAAATAGGGAAACTCTTCAGAACCATCATTTGATATTCTTGAGTCAGTACAAAAAAAAAAAGAATGATTTTTTGGGATTGAAAGGTAAATCATGTCATTAGAATATATCCTAAAAAATTTTATAATTAATGAAATAGTTTCAGTTATCTATTCAAAAAATTTTCATATTTATATCACTTTCCTCAAAAGATGTGAGGTGGTTACTAAAATATTTCCTAGATATTAAGAAATAATAAAATATCTTGCTAAGATATTTTAATTATATGGAAAATCACATTACTACCTTAAATATTATTTATAGTAATTTTTATAGTTTCAGTTAGCTAGAAGGAAAAAGCCTAGTAAATGGAAAGAATTACTACTCTGACAAATAAATATTCATATGAACCTAATATATTAGTTAATTTCTGGTGTTCAGATAAGACTACACATTACTCAAAATTACAAATACATAAAGTGAGAATCTGAAAATTAAAGTCCTTCCACATCTGTCCTATGCTAAGAAATACCTACGCTTTCAGAACTTTACATAAAGACTTTCAGAGAAGAAAGGATGAAATCTAACAGACGTATAGAATCTATAAAAGTGAATGATTTATCACTCATACATTAATGCACTAGAACACTAATATATTCTGATATTTTTCATTGTGTAAAAAGAATGATAACACTTAACATGCATATTAGAAGAAGAAAAAAATCCACACAAGTTCCAGAGGACATTTGCTATACTTAACATTTCCACGTTTCTTGGGACTGCTCTACTTATGACTGCTCATAATGACTATGGCAGTAAAATAAATACTGTGATTTTAAAACTATACAAAATACAGTTTGTATCCATTATTCTAGTGAGAATAATACGACTATACAGAATAGTAATTTTTTTTTATAAAAACCCTTTATATATGGAGTTGCCAGATATAAAGAACACTGTATGAATTTAATAAGTTAGCAGTAATTTTAAGGAAAAGGGAAAAGAGTTTCTTAAGGTATTTAAGTGAAAAAGATCAAACACACACTAACCTTGAGAACTTCAAAATCTCCTGGAGGGCTTCTTTCCCTTTCCTTGCTTTCCTGTTTTTTCTCATTGTCCTCCAATAGCTTCTGCAGTTCTAGTAGCTTCTTTTCTTTTTCCAGAGCATTTTTTTCTGCAATTTCTATCTGTTCTTTTTCTAAAATCAAACTAGCCTGCATTTCAACCACCTGGCTTTCTAATTCTGATATTCTCAAGGTCAGTGCTGACACATTTGACTCCATTTCATTTCCTGTTAGTTGAGTCAAATTCTGTGTATTTGTTCTTTCAGGTTCTGATGAAGTTGATTGTTTATCTTGCCAGAATTTTGCATATTCTTTAACTGCCTCAAGTTGGACTTGACTCACAAGAGCAGCGGCAACTTTTTCCTCAAGTATATTCTGTAGGTTTACAATCTTCTTTTTTAGCACTTCTTTTTCAGCCTGGCCTTGCTCCTGCATGTCCTTTATCTGTTTATGACACTGGGTAAGTTCTAAGTCCTTTGCACTCACAGTGCTCTTGAGCTTTAGCACTTTTGTTTCCAAGCTGCTTATGGAAACTTCGCTGTTTTCTTCAAAAGGATTGAGGTAAGTCTGATTTTCTAGGGGTTGAAGAGCATCCTCAGGAAGGACTACTTCTAGTCCTGGTGTGTTTTTGTTCAGGTCGTCTATAGCTATGTTAACACTCTTCTCTGGTATGCTATGGATTTTTTCAATATTTTCACGTTCTCTCTTTAAGTTGCATAATTCTTCTGTTAGTTGGTTCATTTTTAAATTGGTTTCTTTAAGTGCATTTTTCGTCAAGGCCATTTCTTCATTAGTGTTTTCTACTTGCTGTTCCAAAGCCAGTTTTTCAGCTGTTACCATATCCAACTGATGTTTTAAACTATCTGCTTCTTCTGGGAGAGAATAAGCAACCACTGATGTCTTTTGTTCAATATGTGCCAATTCCTGTTGAAGTTTGTCAATCACTTCATTCAACTGCTCAATTTCTTCTTCTCTATTTTTCTTCACACGTTCTTGATCACTCAAAAAACATTCTATCTGGGTTTCAAGATCCCTTATAAGTTCATTTTTTTCTTCAATAACCTATCAGTTAACAAAAAAGCAACATATATAATAACTATGTATTTATATTTGGGGAATTTTATTTTAGGGCAGTATTTTAAAGTGTTGATCACATACACAAAAATAATATACTTCTCAGAAATACCAAATTAATTTTAATATAGACCACAAGTCTTACATCATACCAAAAATGACCTTATTTAGAACTTCTTTCAGAAAATTATTAAATATAGAGTAATTTATACATTTAATAGCTGATCTCCTGTAAGTAAAATAGTCAGTATCAATACACTCTAATCGAAAAGGATGAAAAGTATTGAAATAAATGTCTATAACAGTTAGTGCTTAAATACCATTATCTTATTTAAAAATTCAGAAGAATTTTGAAGTTTTTAATATTTTGGTTAGAATGATATGATGAAATCTGAGTTACCAGAAACTATGAAACATCAAAAATGTTTGACAATATTAGGAATGGATACAAATACACATAGCTTGTTAAACTAGTATGTTTTAATAAATTAAAATTAATGGATAAAAGAGAATTAGGTTTTATTTGATTTTTACATTCAAAAAGAAACTGAAAAATAACTATTTTGCCCTTTAAAATTCTAGCTTAACCACTATGAAAAACAGTATGGTGGTTCCTTAAAAAAGGAAAACAGAACTACTATATGATCCAGCAATCCTACTCCTGGGCATATATCCAGAAAAGGCAAGAAGTCTAATTTGAAAAGATACACGCACCCCAATGTTCACAGCAACACAAATTATTATACATAAAAAAGATAAGCATGAAAGGCTCACTGTACAATGCAGGGAACTCTGTTTAATATATTGTAATAACTTATAATGGAAAATAATCTGGAGAAAACTGGATCTATTTGCTGTACACCTGAAATTAACACCATAGTGTAAATCAACTACTTCAATAAAAAATAAAATTCTCATTTAAATAGTTTCATATAGTAATTTTAAATTAGTGTACCTTGTTATCTGTCGTCATTTTAAGTTGATGCTGAAGTTTCATAATTTGCTCATTCAATCGGTCAATTTCTACCTCTTTTTCTTGCATTATTTGAGCAAATTTCCCAAACAGTGCATGTTGGTCCTGAGTAGAGATAGCATCAGATTCCTTTATGATAAATCCCAGTTTCTCCATTTCATCCTAGGAACAAAGATAACCATCCCAGATGGATAGAGCATTACATGTAATCTTTAGAACATTCTGTCAATTAACTCTTACCAAGCTACAGCACCCAAAACGTTCAGAGCTACTATATAATTATTGTAAATCAATAAATCTTAAAATGTTTTGATAGAGGTCTCCAAAATTTTTCATATCTGATGAATTCAAACGTTTATGATGGGTTGAAGATAAACTCTATGCAAATCCATTTTCAGCTATTATTCCTCTGTTAAGTATTATGTAGCAGCTGGAATTAACAAATGCTTAATACTATGACTATACAAGACAAAAACAATGAATTATTTAGAGGCAAAGTTTTCCTTAAGCAATTACCTTAAATAATTTGTTTTCTTGTTCAAGTTCTTGTAGGCGGGTAGTAGATTCCTTTTTCTGTATTTCTAACTGCATATGTAGTTGCTGGACTTCTTCATTCTTATTTTCCAGTTCTTCTCTGAACTGTTCTAACTGCTCTTCTAAGTTTGTGATCTTTTATACCAAAATTATCAAAGGGAAAGAGAAAAACAACTGTTCATATAGATGCTTATGTGTCAAGAGAGAATGAAGAGTGCTGGATTAAGCTCTACAGTATACATGCTAAAAACAGGTGAGCCATGAAAGGAAAGGGGTTTCTTAAAGCCAGATATAACTGCATGGTTTCTAGACATTTTCAAACTAAACACTTTAAAACTATCCTTCCCAAACTGTCCTTCAGAGGAAGGCTACAAGGAGTCATTTCCTACCAAAAATTATCTTCTGATAAAGCATAAAAGAGTCATGAGAGGAAGGGAAAGAATCCACATTTTAAATCTTATTTTATGTTAAATTAACTGCTATCAAAAAGGCTCAAGAAAGCTCTAGAATTAAGTCAGTTATTTTAGCCACCAAGTGAGACCAACTCAATTTAGTCCATATTAATACTTAACCCCATAAAAGGTTTGGGAGCCACAAGCTTTATTTGGGCAGAAGGGAGCAGAGGGAGACTCTAAGACCAAGAGATACTTAGGTCTCACATACAGAAACTTACAGAGTAAGTTAGTAAAACCATTTCAGGAGAAAACTAGAGTGTTTCTATACGTAAGACATCTAAAATTCAGCTCTGAGTGCAGCTTACCACTAATGGTAAAGCAACTGCTCTTTGATAGTTATATAGAGATTGAAACTAATGGTGAATAGTAAGAGCTAATTATACTTTAAATATTGAGCTTGCTTGAGGACAGGAACAGTTGTTTACCTCAATGCTTTGCAAGTTCTTAGTACATTTTTAATGAAAGGATTTTCAAATGTTTATTTATCTAATGATCAAAACTGCTGCATTAAAACCAACCTAAGATACAAGGGCAGCATTTAGCGGCAGTTGGCCCAGAGAATACTTATAAATCATTTATCATCTTAGAACTTGAACGGGGGCACATATTGATTACACACCAACATGTAGTCAGATGGAGGAGGAAATGGCAACCCACTCCAGTATTCTTGCCTGGAGAATTCCATGGAAAGAGGAGCCTGTAAGGCCACAGTTCATGGCGTTTAACAAAGGGTCGGACACGACAGAGGGACTGAGTACATGTAGTCAGAATTATATCTTAGCATTAGCAAAGCAAAGACCTACAAAATCATTTAACCTAGTATCTCTGTAACAGAAATCATATTTATATTAGTAATAAAGAGCCATCATTTATAGCTTCCCTGATGGCTCAGATGGTAAAGAATCTGCCTGCAATGCAGGAGACTCAGGTTAGATTCCTGGGCCAGGAAGATCCCCTGAAGAAAGGAATGGAAACCCACTCCATATTCCTGCCTGTAGAATTCCATGGACAGAGGACCCTGGAGGGCTACAGCCCATGGGGTTGCAAAGAGTCGGACGTGACTGAGTGACTAATGCTTACCGGCAATTTACTGTTAAGACACTGCATAATATGCTTTACATGTATTATTTTTTAAAAGCCCTGTAACAACTTTATACATCTTTACTAGGATTATCTCCATTTCAGAGATGAGGAAGGGAATCACTGAGACAGGAGTCCCTTGTTCTGCAGTCACAAGGCTAGTATGTGGAAGTCACTTTTGAACCTCAGGAGTTTACCTCTGGAACCTGACATTCTTAACTATCATTTATCCTACTTCTAATAACTAATGTCTAAGACTTACATTTAAATAATTTTAATACTGGTATTAAACTCAGTAATAACACCTGAAATATAGTTAGTACTTGCACACATGTAATTATCAGGTTAGTCTCCTGAAAATTGTGATGATTATATCTTCTTCAAAGTTACCTAATAGATGACATTTGCACTTCTCTCTTCTATGACTACTTTTGGTGACAAGGTATTATTTCAACATATACATAGATATTTAAGCTTAAAATTGCTGCTCTTGCCTGTCTCACCTGATACTTATTTTCTTTTTTGATAAAACAGTTTACAGTCAAATTCTTAGCCTTAATATTCAAAGTGTAGTCCCGGGAGGAGAACAAGCATCACATGGGAACATGTTTGAAGCACAGATTCTCAAGCCTCACCCCAGGCCTACTAAATCAGGGTCTTCATTTTAAAATGATCTCTAAGGGGATTCATAGCGCTTTCAAGTTTCAGAAGCACTCATCTAAAGCACGAACATTCCCATCATAAGCAGCTGAACTTGAGGCATCAAAATAGAGACTTCAATTCCCAAAATGACACTGTGAGGCATTCTTTCCTCTTCTCAGCCAGACTTCAGTTTCGGTCCCTGGCTGTCTTATTACTGAGGCAATGATAAGCAAGAACCAGAAAAATATTATTAAGGTTTAAAAATAGAATGGCAGGTTTTTTGGTTTAACCTTGTTTAATTTAGCTACCAAATGATATCTAGATTGTCTGGATCACATTAATTAGCACCTATTCGTGTTTTAAGAATTTTTTTCTTTCAAATGTGTACACACACATGGGCTATACACACACACATGCTTCCCAGGTGGTGCTAGTGGTAAAGAACCCTCCTGCCAATGCAGGACACATAAGAGATACAGGTTAGATTCCTGGGTCTGGAAGATCTCCGGGAGAAGGGCATGGCAACCCACTCCAGTATTTGTGCATGGAGAATCCTATGGACAGAGGAGCCTGGTGGGCTACAGTCCATGGGGTCGAAAAGAGTCAGACATGACTGAAGCAACTTATCACAGTCCAGCTGCTGCTGCTGCTGCTGCTAAGTCGCTTCAGTCGTGTCCGACTCTGTGCGACCCCATAGACGGCAGCCCACCAGGCTCCGCCGTCCCTGGGATTCTCCAGGCACGAATACTGGAGTGGGTTGCCATTTCCTTCTCCAGTGCATGAAAGTGAAAAGTGAAAGTGAAGTCGCTTCAGTCGTGTCCGACTCTTTGCGACCCCATGGACTGCAGCCCACCAGGCTCCTCCGTCCATGGGATTTTCCAGGCAAGAGTACTGGAGTGGGGTGCCATTGCCTTCTAAACACAGTCCAGCACACACATACATATATATATCCTAATTAGATAGAAGATTCCTTGAGATTGGTGCTGGTTTTAAAATTAGACAGTGATGTTCTACACATGGCAACTCAATAAATACTGAATGACTGTCTATGATAATTTCTCATCAGCAAGGCAAAACATCCCCAATGTTTTGGCAGTACAGCATCACAAAGCTCCAGAATCAGAGAAATCGAGGAGGAATTCTTGTTCAGCCACTTACTGTGTGACCATGAGCAAGTTCCTTAACCTTTATTAAGATCTGGTTTACTCAAGAATAAAGTGGAAACACCAAAAGAACCTATCCTCAGGGACAGTGTAAGGGTTAAGGACACAAGGCATTAATTAAAATACTGACCACTTCCTAGCACAGACCATAACAAAGTTAACTATTATTATTTATTATTGTCATTTTTAAGTTAGATCTCATTGCTGCTGCTGCTAAGTTTCTCTATTTAAAACCTATCATATTGAAAGTGTCTTTTTCTTAAAGAAATTCTTCTATTTCTCTCCACATTATTCTCCTTCTCTTATATAGCCCGAAACCCTTATCTTTTAAGGTTTTCTTTTCTTTATTTCACTCTGCATTTCTAAATATTGTAATAAACTTTTAAAAAAGTTTTACACAAATTTACACTATGAGAGTAGTGGGAAGTATCTCAAATATAACGACACATAGACACCTTACGTTTATACTGTCAGATATCTGAAAATATTTGTCTAGTGCAGGAGAGAATGCTTAAGAAGTTATTTTCATTAAAAGATATGTTTCAATTTTACATTCCTATCTTTCAGTCTCTAGTCACTGAGTGACTGGGTTCTGACAGAACACTTGTCACTGTTATTCAAAATTAGTAGACCGAGTTTGTTGTTTAGTCACTAACTTATGTCTGACTCTTTTGTGACCCCATGGACTGCTGCCTGCCAGGCTCCTCTGTCCATGGGATTTCCCAGGCATGAATACTGGAGTAGATCAAGGTTAGCTGTCAATTTAAATTCGTTACTCATTCAACAAGTATGGCTCTGTTTCATCTGTAAAAACTGGTAGCTAGTTGACAGAAGCTCTCTAGGGTCTCTAGTAATTCCAATAAATATAATTCTAAGTAAGTAGGAGATAGTTATTGGATCCTTACTTCAAGAAATTAAGTGGTTAAGTAGTGTTAAATAAAATTCAAATGACAATATAAAATTTTACTATATTTAATCAATTATTTCTGCCTTTGTGACCAGTTTTGGAGTCCCATCTTTTTAGAAAGCAGATCATCTGTTTGATTATTTAGTGTAAGAGAAATCTTTACATGTTAATTCTTTTTGAAGCACACATAACACAAGTGGTTATATGTCAACAAAAGTGTCCCTGGTCACTCACATGAAAGGCAAAAAATAAAATAAAAAAGAATCTCCTAGACAAACATTAGTTAGTACTATGAGATAATGAGAAAATAATAATTTTCATGAAAATAATCATTTCCATTATTTATATAGGTGACTTTTTTCTTCTCTAAACTACAAGTTCTCTGAGCTATAGTTTTAGGTGACATCTAAATCAATCTTCTTTTTTGCAAAGTACTCATTAACATTTATAAACTGTTTACACTCAATAAACACACATCAAATGTTCTGAGAAAATTATATGGAAAGAGATAAAAATGTAATTAAAAATTTTGAAACATTTAAAATGATATGCTGTAACTAGATAGTAAGGTACAATATGCTAGAGAAAAACTGATGATAGACAAGGTTTAAATAATTAGGACTTGAAAATGATGGCTGTTTTAAAAGTGCATATTCTGGTTTTCTTGGGGGGGGGAAGGGAGGGAACAGAAAAACATAACTTTATAGAATTAAGAACATGTTTATTAGTACACTGTAAAAAGGCACTATTATCTCCCAGGGAAATATAACTTTAGAAAAAAACTCCACGGGAAAGTAGCAGTAATTCAAAGCCTACGGCAAGGCCAGGAGGAAGACACCTCCTTGTGCCCTAACACTAGTCTCTCTACGCTCATCTTCGTTTAATTCATACCTACCAAATGGGCCACCTTTTTGTCCTCAAAACTTCCTCCTCTGTCAAGGCTACTTGCCCCCTCTTCTTCAATCCAGTTTACTGGTTCAAATGTTTATTGTCTTCAACATCAACTTAGGCAATGAGCTAAGAAACAGTCTATACTTTGGTTTCACACCATAAACTCCATTCTAATCAAATTAAATTTTCTAAAGTAATTCAAGCCACATTTTGTCATTAAAAATAAACTTACCTCTTTTTCCTTTCTGTCTATGGCATCTCGCTCTGCCTGCAATTGTATTTCTAGAGACAATTCTGCTTTAGCTTCTACAGCTCCAAATTGTTTTCGGTCCTCTACCTTTAAATACATAAAAATTTTCTCAAAATTTCAGACATTAAATCCTGATTATCCATTTTAACTGGAGAAGAAGCAATTCTATTTCTTGAATTAGAAGTAGTCTACATTAGTGAATAATCAAAAGTTAATCAAACATTCACTCTTGAATGCACTTTATATAAATTAAAACAAGAATGCCTGACAATCTTAAAATTCATTTCTCAGGTAAAATGAAGGCTATCCCCTCATATCCTCCCCTCCCAAATTTCCTTATACTGTTTTTCTTTAGCATAATAGGAACAGATCTCACTGCTTCTTAGTCTGGGGCACAGCATTAGCCTGAACTGGTGCCTAGAGATTTTCACTTGGCTGTTATTTTAGAATCTTATTAATGCTTAAAAGGGTAATTAAGTCTTCTGGCTTAATTAATCTTTCTTAATCAGGACCCAGTATGCCAGGGATATTTGGAGAAAAGAATAAACAGAAATGGTTATGACGTCAATGAAGACATACAGATACATTATGCAATAATATCAACAGAATCCTTAGTAATTTTTTAATGTAAATAAACTGATGTTCATGTAACTAAGTGTAATCTGTACTAAAACACTTGATAAAATTAACCCAAAGAAAATGTCACACCTTTTGAAAAGTGTCTGCACTAACGAGTAAGGCTTGCTCCAGCTCCCTTACTCTGAACTCCAGTTTCTCAATTTCTTCATTCCGCTCCTGTATATCCCTCTGAAGCTGCTCTTTAGACAGCAAAAGCTCACTGCACTTGTCCGTTTTTTCCTTCAGATGATTTGTTAACTGCTCAACCTGGAAATAAAATAAGCAAAAACTGTAATGTTAAAATATGTAAGCATGTTAGTAATAAATCTATCCTCCTTTCAAATTTTTTTAGATACTATGCTTAATTTTATTTTTCATAAGGATGGCACTATCATCTCCAACTGTAGCAACATTTTCTGAGTTCATGCATCTAAGCACTAGTTAAAGAGAAATAATATTGCTCACCAACTCTTTTAAGAGAGTTCTGTTAAGACTAAGGTTTTCTCTAGCTAGGAGGAAAAAATAAATGCATTTTTGAATAATGTTGAATTGCAAGCTCAAATAGCACAAACACACTAAAACCTAATAAAGAAAACAAATTTACACAGTACTTATTACATTCATATGTGAGATACAATGACCTAAAAAAACTTTCATGGATTATACTTTTCTTTCCACCAATGGTTTATCAACACATATAATAATACAGTGGTTCTAAAATAACATAGGGACAGAAGGGAACTGGGGCCCTTTAATAGAGTTACTTGGAAAAAAGCTTTTCCGCCCACACATTCCACCAGCCTAGGAGAGGGATCAGGATACCAGGCAGTGGGAGGGATCCGTGTGCCCTGAAAAAGTGATTCAGATAAGAAGCAGATGGAAGGATATAGGAAAGATCAATAAGATAGCTTGTGAAATTAGTTCTGGTCAAGTGAAGAGAGAAAGCTTAATAAAAAAAGAAATATGATGGTAAGAAAAGAAACTCCACCTTATTTCAGTGAGATTCTTAGAGGAAATTATCCAAAAATGGCACTTCTTCCTTAAAACACTGAAAGAAATGCTAGCTTACCTACAATTAGAGGCTGAGAAAGGACAGTAATAAAGCCTGAGGGGAAGCTTGAACAATAAAAGATGGACAAGATTTGAAGTAAGGTTAAAGGAGAAGACAATAAAGCAGGTATAGCAAAATGCCACAGTATACTGTTAACAGCTAGATTTTTGTTTGTTTGTTTGTTTTGATCCTGAGAAAATCAGAAGCTAGAGAATCAGATCTGGCTAAATAAGGAGAAAACAAATGTATCACAATATTTTGGAAGAAAATCACACACATACTTTCTTGTTAGTTTCCTGAAGTTTTATGAATGAGGCAGATCACCCTTTTTAAATATAAGGAAACAAATAGTAGGAAATTACTAAGTTCCAGAGCTTGAATATTCTTTCGAGATTCAACAAACACACAGCTATTTTTCAAAATCAAGAACACGATGAATGACTATCAACTCTGTGGGGACTGATAACTTTTCTACTGCTCCAGTAGATAAGGCTGTTCTACATCAGATTCCTTCTGGTTTTTTGTTTTTATTTTTTATTTACTGGATGGAATTTTTATTTTTTTTAGTTTTTCAATTTAAAATTATTATTATTATTATTTTTAATTGGTTTATTTTCTATTTTTTAACTTTACAATACTGTATTTGTTTTGCCATACATTGACATGTATCCACCATGGGTGTACATGGTTACCCCTTCCAGAACCCGCCTTCCACCTCCCTCCCCATCCCATCCCTCCGGGTCATCCCGGTGCACCAGCCCTGAGCACCCTGTATCATGCGTTGAACCTGGACTGGCAATTCGTCTCACATATGCTAATTTACATGCTTCAATGCCATTCTCCCATATCATCCCGCCCTCGCCCTCTCCCATAGAGTCCATATGGTTTTTTGTTTTTAAAGATATCTTTTGTTAAATAAGACTGTAGATAACATTTTATGACAATGAGTTATAGGTTATTTTATACTTCTTTGGTTTCTTTACCTTCTCATATTGAAGTAATATTTAAGTTTCTGATTTTGAAAAAGGATATACAATAGAAAGAATTCCTTTCAAGTTTTTTAAGATATGAACCCTATTTTATACATAATATACAAATTAAGGTATGGAAGACAATATCAATGAAAACATTACCTCTCTAGTTTGGTGTTCACTGATAGGCTGGAATCGAGGCACGACCTTAAGCTGTTGTTCTAGTTTCTGTATTTCCTGTTGGAATACATCTCTCTCGTGTTCTCTATCAACAGCTTGCTCCTAAAGTTTAATAACGATAGTAACTGAAGAAATAATATTTATTGAAGTTATTATTTCCCTTGCTTCCCTTTAATTGTAGGCACAGTTGTCTGTTTGAAGATGAACAACTGATGATCACAGCAATGCTCCAAACCAAAAAGGTTTAAAAAGATAACACTTGTTGCACGGTACATAGCCTGGTAGGGCTCTTGTTGTATGATACATAACCTAGGGCTCTTCAGCAAAAATGTAAGCACTTAAATGTTATCTGAAGCACAACCTTTTTTAAAGTTCAAGTAATGTTAAATACAAAATGAAATTAAAATGGTCTCCTTAAAATGGATTTACTTTTTTGGAACAAAGGAGGACTCCCACTATTTAAGCAAAATAAGTAGAACAAATTGTGTTGTAGATACATTTTTTTTTCATTTTAATCTAGGTTTTTTTTTAATACCTAAAATTACAAAGTATGTTAGAATCTGATTCTCTGATCTGTGAAGATAACATAAGACTTAAATGAAACTCCAAAGAAGAAAATCCACATGAAATTAGAGATTTACCATCGTTTTTGGAAGACAGTAATGACAGCATGAAAACAGTTCGAGTTCTTCGCTTCCAAGGCACACTGTTACTCGTGTGTATACGTTTTATGGGTGAAACGGTGGACAACTAGCTCTTAGGATCCTTACTTGCTCTGACTACTGGTTAAGAAAAAGACTAGGACAAGTTTCTTAACTATGAATCTGGAAAGGCTAACTGGTAGGGCTTATTCATAATCTGTTTGTACTGCTTTTAGTTCTGAAAGCTGCATAATAAAAATTTTTAATTGAAATAATACTTTTCAATGAATTAGTAGATGACACAAATAGATAAAAATATTACAATTTAAGTCTTTTAATAATTTAAAATCCACAACACAGAATAGTAGCAAGTAGCATTCCAATGAAAAAATTATTAAAGTTGAGAATACTTACATCCAAAAATTTTCTCATTTTTTCTAACTGCTTTTCCAGGGCTTGGTTTTGTTGTCTTAAATCCATTAGTTCAGCATTTTTTTCCTGTTCCAGTTCTATAAATCTACTGACTTGTTCTTCAACATCTATTTCTAGAGCTTTCACTTGTTTTTGAAGGTCATCACGCACTTTTTCAGCTTGACACTGTACCTCTAGTTTTTCCTTCATCAGTTTTTCTGTCTCCTGTAGTAATTCTGTTCATGAATGCAAAAATATACTACATTAAGTCACAATTAATGATGTTATGATAGGGAAATCACCCATAACTGTGTTCAGATTTTAACTTCATGAAATTAAGGAGCTGAGTTTTATTTCAAAAACATGTATAAAAGGAAAATACTCATGTGAAAATATCAAAATAACATATTCCGATATAAGTAAGCAAGCTAGTATCAATAAAATCAAACAGAATTAACAAAAAGAATTATGCACTATCACTAAAAACAATATTTTTGTGAAAAGAACACAGCAAATGACCCGCCCAAAGTCCACTTTCACTACAAGGAAACGAGCAAAATCTAACCAAATTCAAGCACAGAAATAACTCACCTCTGGCAAAAATCAATCCACTCTAAACCTGCAGAGTCATTTTCATATGCACACACAACACACACGAAAATCAAATACTGTAAATCTTTAACCGAGGTAAGTAAGAGCTACAGGAAAGAAATATAACCACAATCAGAGTTTCCTGTTAGTCTTACTCCTTATTTGACCCACATTCCTGAGTTAGTCTTACATGTTCACATGTATGTGTATCAAGGGAAAACTGACAAGTATGAGAGGCAGTGTGGTGCTTGAGCGCAAAGACTAGGTTAATCTCCTAACTCTACCGCTTCTGACAGTTAATATGATGTCCTTCAATTTCCTTGTATGTCAAATGGGAATTAGTAACAGTACGGATCTCTGAGTTATTTCCCCACAATAAGTTAATATATAATATATCAAATAAGTTAATACACCAATGTGTGAAAAACAGTGCCTAGACTATGGTAAGCACTACATATACGTATAAGTGTTAGCTATTATTATTATTAATCATACAATAATAAATTTTATACAGCAAAGTAAAACAATTCTCTAATGAAGAAAATGGAATGAATATAACTCCAGAGTCTTTACACTAACTGGTCTGTCAACACTGTACTTAGGATTAGGAATCTACAGAAAGCAGCTTTCCTTTTAAAACAACACTGATTTAGATGCTAATACAAAAGTAATCAACCAGAAAGTCTCTTCACTAAATTTCACTGATCTTGTTGATACCATCATCTTATATACTGATTTAGAAAAGAGTACTGTGAAAAGTCATAGGTTGTAAGAACTTAATATATTTGTTAAAGAAAAAAACTTTTAATTTATTTTATATTGCCTATCACTATTTCATCCATTTTCTTGAAAAAACTGAAATAGTCTTATGCTCTGTGGGAATAATATGATGATGGTCACCATGACTCTCAGTTTTTAATTCCAAATTTTTGTTGTAAGAAAAGTTTTTTTGTTGTTAAAGAGACAAACTTGTAAGTATGAAACACAGCAGCAAAATTAGAGATATGTTAGTTGACTGAAAAATCCAAGGGTCACCCAATGGCCATGCAACTGTGTAAACACACCTGCTCCGGGCGCTGCATCGACTGCAGCATCTACTAGTCCTGTTAGGAAAAAAAAACACATACACACAACAACACATGGTGATTTACATGTCAGCTATTTCCTAAAACAGAGTAATACATACACACACACACACAACAACTAGGAGTAAAAGCTGAACATACTGACTGTCACTGGTTACATTTTGAGACGTGTCCATATTCCTTGAATATTTTACATGCATGATACATATACTTTGCACTTGAAAAATGCCAACCCTAAACCTGTGTTAAACAAATTTGAGCAACCAGAAAAGCTTCACCATATTATGAGAATGTATGTTGTATCTCTAAATTGATAAAATTTAATTAGTAAAACTATACATTTATAATGCTAACTGCATGTATAATATAAAGGTGAAAGAGAAAGTCACTCAGCTGTGTCTGACTCTTTGCGTCCTCATGGACTAAAAAGTCCATGGACTTCTCCAGGCCAGAATACTGGAATGGGTAACCGTCCCTTCTCTAGGGGATCTTCCCAATCCAGGAATCAAACTGGGGTCTCCTGCACTGCAGGCAGATTCTTTACCAAGTGAGCTACCAGGAAAGCCATAATATAAAAGTGGAAGGATATGACTAAAAGGATTTAAAGTTCCATTGTTACAAAGACTGACACCTATTTTTTAAACCACTAATTACCTAATTTCTCATTTAAGAAAAGATTAGAGGTTATCTGTAAACTTATTTATTCTTTGAACTCCTGCTTATATTCAACTAAATGCCAGCTTGCTTCTTACAGCCGTTTCAATCTATTATCTTGCAGGCTGAAATCCACCCCATCTGCTCACTACTAGAAATCCACTCCATCTGCTCACTACTAGTACCCGATCAGCCCTCTTAGTTGGTTAATCCAGGCACACATTTTGCTGCCTTTCTGCAGTTAAAAGAACTAAATCTCATACAACTTAAAAAAAATCCTGCTTCATTATATCCAGCTTTCTCTTTAGGCAGAGGTTTGAGGAGAAACAAAGAATTATCTTTCCTGTTAACACATACGCTAAAGGAAAAAGAAAAAAAAAACCCAAACCTGATTCCACATGGTTGGCTAATAAGACAATTACCAGTAAGGCAGATTTTCTTATTATTTTTCAATCCCTATATAAAACATAAATAATGGCACTGAAAGGGGAAAAAGAAGTCAACTTGAACTTTTAAGGAATGTTTCATATAAAGTCGAGATATACGTACGCTGTTCAACAGGGCCTGCCTCTGCTTTCATAGCCTCCTTCTGCCTCGACAGTAATTCTCTTTCTTCTTGGATCTGCTGTTGCTCTGCTTCTAGTTCTTGTAATCTATTACCTGCACATAACAACTCCTGCTCAAGACGATCTATTATATCAGTTTTTTCCTGAATTTGCCTTTCAAAAAGTGTTTTCTCATCTGCATAGCCATCAATGACACCTATAAAATAAAATTAACAAGGAATGCAATTATTATTTCAAATTTTACTATTATATATTTATATAAATAAAAAAAGTATACTGTCAGCAAATTTTAAATCATTTCAGCCTATTAAAAATCTTAAATGAATTTGCTGCTGATGATAGCAGCAACTATAATATGTTCAATACAGTCTTATTAGCCATTGTGTTTAAATATGAAATTTCTCTGAATTTTCTATTACTTGTTATGTTAATTTTTAACATCATGTTGGTGTAACATATTTTATTAAACAGATAGTTTCCTGGAAAGCTTAATATAAATCAAATGCCTGTGAATTGAATCACATTTTAAATATACTAGAGAAAGTTGATACTTTAAGTGATTCTAGAAGACTAACACCCACAACAGCATGGTATGATATAAATAGCATGGGGCTTCAGAGGTTTATAGCCTGGAATCAGCACTTAAAGGTGATGTCAAACAATTTATTAGCATCTCTGTTCCAGTTCCCTCATCTTTAAATAAAAAGAGCTGTCTTAGGATGGAGGGATTATGGTAACAACTCACTATCATTCACTTTTGTATTTTCTAAAATTTTAAATACTTTCATATAATTCTATTAAGTATTTTCATAATTAAAAGCTATATAGATATATAGTTTTAAAAGATGCTTAGAGGAATTTTGAAGACAAGCTACAACTATTTTTCAATGGTCATTTGAAATTAAAAGTAGACTGCTGGTTTCCAAATGTGGCTTGCACCAAAATTTATTTTTAGACTTGAAATTTCTCCATCCTCTAGCCAGCAAGCAAGGTACTCACCCTCAGCCTTACTGAGCTCCACAGCCAGCTGCTCTCTGGCCCTGGACTCCTCATGAAGGCGCTCTCGCAGCTCTTCTTGGCACTTAAGGGACTCAGTCACTTCTTGTTTCTGTCTAAATGACTCACGCATCAATTCTGTCTGTGTAACTTTTGCATGTTCCAGCTAAACAAAGAGGGAAAGTATACATGAAGGAAGACAAGTGTTAAGAATACCAGTGCCATTCTCCATTAAAGCTTAAAAAAATTTTTTTAATGAAAATAAAGATATACTGTTGAACTGCAGTCATTTAATATTTCTAGTGCATGCTTATATTAGTAGATAGCGCAATTCAGTAGATAGATTAACTGTGTACAAGAGATGTACACAGAGATGTATTCTAACTTTATTGAACAGAAAAAATTGCTTCTTACTGCTAGCACCTGCTTTCTCTGTTTTCACTGAAACAACTATAATGGGGAAAACTGAGCTCAAATGTTTCTAGAACTTAATATTAACATTATTAAATTAAAAAAAAATTTACCACAGCATTTTAAAATTTACCATAGCAAACAGATTTTAGAGTTACTAAATAAGGCTTTTGGTGGTAACCTTTTGTTGTTGGATAAATCAGTATCCAACCAGCGTGTAACCTTGTTTTAAATATCATCCATAACTTATTACTTGAAAATAATATGAACATACATTTAAGAGTCATAATGGAAAATTAAACATATTTTAATCACAAAATATTTTCTAGAATATCTCTAGTAATATGCTGTTACCTCAACAAAGATAAAAATTCATATATATATATTTTTTTTACTTTTGACTGGCAAAAGATTATTTTCCTTTAATGTGGATAACCAGCATATATTAATTTTTAATATTAAAAAGTGACCATAAAATATGAACTATTTATATACAGCATGCTTCTGAACTTATAGTTAGAGTCAATATTTTAAAAATAAATCAACTGCTTCCACATGTAATTTTTTCTGTACATTATATATTGTATATATACATAATATATATTCTGTACATTATAAAATGGCTACCTTGTAAATATATGAATCTCTAAAAGAATTCACAGCTCAAACTAACTAGGATATAAGTTTTTTTCTTCTTCAAATTTACTATACAAATACAATACACTTAAAACAAAATAAATACTTCCTCTAGAAAAAATTTTAAAGTTTGCTTCTATATTCTATCTCTTGACAAGGTATAAAATTTCATTAAGATGCATTTAAATATTACTGTAAAACCACAAGAAATATTAGTAACTTCAGTTTTACAAAGCAAAACAAAAAAGTTGGCAGGGACTCAAATACAGTAGATCCAGTAAACAAATTTCATCTATTATAGCACACAGCACCAACATCTTATTGGAATAAGAGATTCCTTCAAATATTTATCTAAACATTTTAAATGTTAAAAAATCTCTTCTATCCAGGTAAGGTACAGTTTATTCCTAATATTTATACAATACCTATACCTAATCATGTGAAATATATAAAAATATCATATTCAATATTTTCAAATAATTCAAAAACTACATTAAAAGTACTTATAAGCAATTAGTAAGTATTTTGTCACTTTAATATATAAAAGCTTCAGGGGAGGTAATGAAACTATTCTGAAAGCATCTGAAATATAAGGTAGTATATCGTTAAAGCCATGAAAGTCATTCAAAGGGCCGAATAACTTGTAGTAAATCATTTACAACATTTAAATGTCAAACGAACCTGAAAGACTAACTATGCTAAATACCCTTAACACTGTTAATAACATACATTTCACATAAAAAGTAGAAAAAGGTACTTTCTCACAGGATTAGTAGGCATATTAAATGTAAGTTCCTTAGGCAGTTAGCAAAAAAACTGAAATTAGAATCCAGGCTTTCTTTTTTCTTTTCTGGAACTAGAGCCAATATGCCAAACGATTGGCTCAATGACAATTCACTTAGCTCTTTTAGGTATGAGAATGCCTATTCCCTCAAATACAACCAGCCTGCTTTTACTAAGGATTGGCATCATAAACACAGAGAAGTAAGATTCTCAAGGACAAGCAGGATCTTTTTAAATAGCTTGTCTGGCATGGCAGAACTGAAATATTATCTCATTAGCTTTATGGAATTAAACACATAGCCAAGTTGGGGCTTGTGGATGAAATTTTGCCCTTCAATACATTAATCATTACAGGATGAATGAACCAAACAACAGGAAAACAAGATTCTATTCCATTTACCCTTACCAAAGACATTTAAAGTTCATTTCTCATTATAGCTTTTCTCACTAAATATATAAAAAACTGAAAGCATAAAATTATAAAAAACCAAATTTTTATACTTACTGAATAAGGAGGGGTAGGCAAGGAAATTTTAGAAATAAGTTTTAATATGTGCCCATTTCTTTTATGAATAATATGAAAAATAGAAGTATTAATAATTACTGAGTTATTTTCATCCAAATGTTCACACAGAGGAAAAGGATGTGGTAAAGGTACACGGGATTCAACCTCATAAATGTCTTCATCTTGTTCTTCCAACCACGAGTCACTAAGTTTGACAGTTGCCAAATAGGTCTTGTAAGAATCCATTCTAGAAGATGTAGCTGCTAATTTTCCTCATTTGCTTTACCAGTTTTCCACTACACTAAAAAGTTCTGTTTACGTTATAAAGATATACCACAGCAGTATGAAAAATTTTCTTTAGCATTATCAAATAAACAGAAAAATTAATTCATACAACTGAACAACAAAAGAAAAACAACCCCACAGATAAGAAAAACTAGGTCTCCACCAGTCTTCAGCAAAACAAAACAAAGAAACCAGAAGAAAACAAAAACAAAAAAACAAAACTAAAAGCAAGTAAACATGTTTTTAATTAGCATAATGACTAAAATGTTGAAGAATGAAAGAATGAAAATATAAATATCTAATCAGCTAAGCAATAAAACTGCTTTCGCTATCAAATTGTCTGTGGAAGTAAAAGCCTTCCAAGTCAAGCCTGGCAGGCAAAGTCAAGTTTGAAGTCTCCATAGAAGCAGTCCTAAGAAACGCAGTTGCAACATTATTTCCCTTGTTCTTGCTGCTTCATTCAATGCTCTTCTGAACTGAGCTATTCAAATAGCCTCTCATGCTGAAGCAAAGGATTCTAGTCAGTGTCCCCTGAGGAAAGGTCAGAACAGAGGGTGTGGTTTAATGTCTGTACCTATAGGTACACTGACAGGTGGAATCTGAATTAACACGCCCACAAAAAAGCCTGCCTAACAGGATCCAAGTTCCACGTCAGAGCTCTGAAAAGGATATTTAGATAAGTTTATAATGCTTCTAAGATAAGCTAGTGTTTTTCCATTCCATTAAAAAATGTTTTAATTTAAAAATGTACAATCAAGAAGGTCTGAATTCACATTATCAATCAGTTCTTCAACTATAACCAATAACTGTAACTTTTTCTGGAAAACTAAGTATTTCCTTTTGATATTTCCTTAAAATAATACTCGTTCTTTTGAGCAGTCATTAAAACTAAATATAGATGGTTCGGTTATAACCTATTTCTACACTGAATTATTTACAGAGTAGTTGTTAAGGAGAAAAAAAACCCTCTTTTAAATTATACCACTTAAGCTACGCTAGGAACTCTGACTAAGACTTAACAGCACAAGTTGTATATAATGGCCCTCTGGTAGCTTCAGAAACCTCGACAATAGTGAATAAGCCAGTTACTCAGAATTTTAAAAGCTGAACAACACGAAAGTTGTTTTAAATAAGTGAAAAAATCTTTCACTGTGGTGACTTTTCTCTACCCAGTAACTAAATATCCTTAACTCACAAAACTTTATCTGCTATGGGAAAAACCCACACTAAACCAAGCCTATCAACAAAAACCCATTTTTATAGCCACTTTCACTACACAAAATATCTTCAGACAGTCAATACCCAAACCCTTCACAGTCGGTTAATAATTAGGGCAGAGAAAATGAGATTTTCTACAGAAAGCTCAGAATCTATAGCAATATGGTTTGGGATGGGGGAGGAGCACTGCTGCCTAGAATTCCAGACAAGGCAATGACAAATTCCTATTTATTATGATTTCTTATGTGAGGGCTCCAGTCAGTTTTGAGAAGACACCTTAATGTCTGTACCAGAGGGAGATCCAGCCCTACCACTGGTGCAGCTAAATCTGACTTTCTTGGGGCTTCAGCAGTTACAAAATCATCAATATCCTAGATTTTCAGCTTTATGAACTGGCTGGACCCTTGCTCAGCATTTCAAACACCTCTCAAAATACTCCTCAGCTCCTTCTGCAAGTTACAGTTTACTTTGATAATCTGGTGTCTAATTTCTCTTATTTGAAGCAAAAAAACAAAACAAAACAAAACCCTGAAAGTAAGACATTTCCTTTTATAAATAGAAATATTTAGGTCAAGGCAAGAACTAACTACAAAGAAAAATGAGAAAAACTAGGAGAAAAAAAACCTCAAAAAAGCAGCAGATTAAGATGACTTAGAATGGGGCAAACAGCCCTCACAAAAAGAGTACATTAACTGATAGCATAATTCATGTTCAGAAAGGTGACCCTGAATTAAAATAATTCAAATAAGAGTATGTTTGTAAGAGAGTGCCAAACAGCTCTGCCCCAAACAGCATATTAACGGATGGTGTATTACATATACTGATGTTCAAAGAGGTTACCTGAATTGGAATAATTCAAATAATATATTCTTTTTCTTGAAATTTTAGAAAGCAAAAAACACCTTTTGCAGTCAAAAAGTTAAAATAATTTCAATTTTTAAGAGGCCACCCTTTTAATTATCTAGACTAGCTCATTATTCCCTGGTTTCAGGTAATCAAGATTTGCAATATATGTTTGAAGGCTATTAATTTGTGGAACAGACTTATGTTTAGCATTACTTTAATTGTATAACGTCAAGCCATTTAACTTTTTTCCCCAGAAATATTTTCCTCAATTTGAAAAACACTTCAGTTGCTCTCTTTTGTATTTATTTTATTTTTCTAAGTTATTTAATAGAGAGACTAAATCCTGGCTACAATACCCTGACAGAGCTCTGACTGATGCTTATAAAATGCACAACAGGAGCAACACCTAACAGCAAAGGTATTTCAACACTTTAGCACAGCTTAGGTTTAAAACAGAACAAAATGTTTTGTTTTTTTTTCATAACAAAATGACAAAACAAAATCTTAACAGTACTACTGTTTCATCCTCAGAAAAAGGCTCCTTTTGGGAGAAAATATAGAAACACCTACCTTAAGTTCCATCATTCTAAAAAATAATTATTTATAAGTTCATGAGAGTTGCCTATAATAAAAATCATTCTTTGGTAGTAAATTCCTCATTCATTGTTTTCTTCTAACACCTAAAGGAATCTCTTGTTAAATAATATGCTACGGCTCTAAACAGTACCTCTGGATTCTACAAAAGTGAAAGTGAAAGTGAAGTCGCTCAGTCGTGTCTGACCCTTAGCGACCCCATGGACTGCAGCCTACCAGGCTCCTCTGTCCATAGGATTTTCCAGGCAAGAGTACTGGAGTGGGTTGCCATTTCCTTCTACAAAACTTTAATGCTAAAAGACTATTTCCCACAGAACAGACTGATTCCTATTTGTACTTGATACAAAAATCAAAAATCTGAAACCACACTCTCACAGATAACTTTTCTGTAGAAACACAAAGAGACTACTAAATAAAGACAAGGTTAAAAAGATTAACTTTCTAAGGGCTTGAGAGTAATCCCTCAGCACTTTTACTCCTAGTCCAACAAAACCTATCCCAAACTGGGACTTCCCCGGTGGTCCAGTGGTTAAGATGCCATGCTCCCAAAGCAGAGGGCACTGGTTCAATCCTGGTCAAGGAACTAAGATCCCACATGCTGCACAGCATGGCCAAAATACCAAAACCAAACCAAGACTACACTTTAACACAAATGATTAAAAAACAAAACCAAAGTTATCCTAACCAATAGGAACTATAATAGGTTGAATACAAGCCTGAATATATGTATGGTAGCCTGTCTCGGCAAAAGAGAAGTGAAATCCACCCCAGAAAATATATTATTATATGGATTTGGACATACCATGGGGCAAATCACTTGTGAAATCAAATACATAAAGTAAAACATTCCTGATAGATACTATGAAATCAGACTATAAAGGTAGATATCCTGATACTTCATAAGGAAAATGATTACTCATTATTTTATTAAACCAAGAAACATCTATGGAACCTAAGTGAAAGTGAAAATGTTAGTTGCTCAGATATATTTAACTCTTTGCAATCCCATGGACTGTTAGCCTGCCAGCTTCCTCTGTCCATGGGATTCTCCAGGCAAGAATACTGGAGTGGGTTGCCACGCCCTCCTCCAGGGGATCTTCCCAACCCAGGGATTGAACCCAGGTCTCCCACATTGCGGGCAGATTCTTCACCGTCTGAGCCACCTGTGAAGTCCATGGAACCTAAAGCAGCCTCCAAACTTAAAGCTAAGTATAAGGCTTAACTACGATTTTCCAGTAAAGTTATATAACATATAAAACCAAGCCAGTTTTTAAAAAACAGGAAAGAAAGAGCCTTGAATATTTGAAAATATTTACTTATACTATAGGGCGTTTTCAGTGAAACTCCTCCCCAACCCCAAACAAAAAGGCCACAATTGCAGACAATAATCTCTCTCGCCATCTTAAAGGCAGTTTAATCCCTCTGACCCAAAGGCCACAAGTTCCCCCTGTGTTCTGGATTCCATCCTCTCCTACCCCAAGGATCTGGCTTCACACAGCCCACCCCCTCCAACCTGCATATTCTACTTTTCCATGGATACTCAATATAAACATTTGAACCTTAAAAAAAGCATCCTGCTCCTTTCAATTGTTCTCCTGTCTTCTTCACAGCCAGGTGTCATGAAATTGCTGTCTCTATTTCTTCAACTCCATTTCTGTAACTGACTGAATTGTGAATTCCTCCTCTATCAACTCCACAAAACTGTTCTCATGAAGGTCACTGATGATACCTATATTGAAATATCCAATGGACACTAAATTCTCAGCATTCATTACCTTTCCATGGTATCTGACAGTTACAGAAAATCACTCCTCATCTGGCTTTTAAGACACTATTCTCTAAAAACAAAACAAAACAAAGACATTAATCTCTTGATTTTCCTTGCTCATTCTCTCAATCTGTTTTGTAGATTGATATACTTTTATTCCCTTTTAAATCTCAGCACTCTACCAGCACAAAAATTTAGTTCTCTACACTCTTCAAAACATGTAGATCCTTGACCAGCTCAGTTATTGGTGTTTTTCATTTACTGAGATGGGGGATACAAAAGAAATGAATAATGAGTGCAGTTTTAGAGTGCATAGAGAGAAAAGATACTCGCTAGAGTTTGGGAGACTAGATTGGAAGTTGGCATCTCAGTAAATGAAAAACACCAATAACTGAGCTGGTCAAGGATCTACGTGTGGTTTCTTTCCTCTTCCATTCCCTATCCCCTACATCCAACGTCACACCAATTTCTATCAAATTCAACTTCCTACAAGTTTTAAAATCACTTCCCTCTTGCCCTAACTTCATTTCTACCTTTTTCACTTGGAATATTTTAAGAGTCTCCTGTTTCTGCACATTCAGCATCTCTCCTCACTCTTTTCTTGCCCATCTATCCGCCACACTGCTACCAAAGGAAATCCCTGTAAAAACAAATTTGAGAGTATTTTCTACCAAAAATATTTCAGTGATTCCCAACACTTTTCAGCATAAACTTAAAACTTTTCAACTCAGCCCTCAAGGGACACTGTGCTGACTGCTGCAATCCTTCTACCCTCTGCTCCCCACATTCCACCCTGGATGTTCTTAACACAAAACGACCCACTATCCTCAAACACATTGTGCCGGCTTATGCCAACATGCTATGCCCTTTGACACAAATTTTCTTCTTGACCTACGCACTTAGTTTCTACTAGTAAGTCTTTTCCTTTAAAGACTCATTTTCCCTTGAATTACGATTTCACTTTCATTACTTCACTAAAATTGCTCTTGTCAAGTAAGCAAGGCATTCCCCCCACCGATCCACCCTCAACCACCTGCATTAGATTTCAGAATCCACTCCTCGGGATTGTAAATTGACCTGTCAGCAGTAACTGACAGAATGATTCACTCCTTTCATTTCTAAAGGGCAGAAAAAGTGCCAGTCAAGAGCATGGACTCTGAAGTCAGTCTGCCCGGCTTCAATTTCTAACTTACACCTAACTTATAAGCCTGGGCAAGTTCTCTGGTTTCTATGCTTCTGCACTGCACCCCTCCATCCCCTCAGTCTCTATTTAACAAGGTGGTCAAAGTGATCTTTTTGAAAAATGTAAGTTAGATCAGTTACTGAAAAAATCTCTAATGACCCAAAGCTGGAAACAATCTATATGTCCTTTGGATAAACAAACTGGTTCATACTCCTCCTCTCTCAAAAGAGACAAAACTATTAACATACATAGATGAATCCTACATGCATTTGGTTAAGACAATGAAAGCAGACCCAAAGAATGCATAATGCATGATTTCATTTATGACACTCTGGAAAAGGCAAAGTTATAGGGACAGAAAGTGGCTAGTAGTTGTCAAGAACAGGAGGTGGAGGAGGGGCTGACTATAAAAGAATGGAGGAGCACCAGGAAATTTTGGGGAGATGGAACTATTTTGTATAATGTTTGTGGTGGCAGTTACATAACTCTACGCATCTGTTGCAACCAAAAGAACAGTCTACACACAAAATGAAATTTATTGTATGTAAAATTTAAAAAAAATTAACCAAAATGTCAGGGAACCCAAAATGGAATAAAACCTGTAACAAATGATAATAACTGTATTAAAAATGAACAACAAACCCACACTTCAGGGGTAGGGAGAAAAGATTTAACCTGAAATACTCTGAAAAACAATACTTTCTTTACTGTAAGGCTAAAGACAAAAAAAGTCAGTCAGTTCAGTTCAGTCGCTCAGTCACGTTCAACTCTTTGCGACCTCATGGACTGCAGCACGCCAGGCTTCCCTGTCCATCACCGACTTCTGGAGCTTGCTGAAACTCATGTCCATCGAGTTGGTGATGCCATCCAACCATCTTATCAAAAAAAGTACTATACATAAATACTGTACTCTAGTTAGTAAAACTGTTTTTCCCAGGGGTATAGGTTAGCAACTGCAAAATTACTTTATGGGTATATATGGGTATGAAATTACTTTATGGGTATACATGGTTAACAAATAAGTAAAACTACTGTAGATAATGAGAGCCTGGTTTCTCATCTTTGGAGAACAAAGTTACAAAGGAAAGGGGAAAGGGTAGAAAGAATGCGGTGGTAGTAGTGGTAGTAGTTGGGAACTGGAGGTATCAGAATGAACTTATACTTTTATTATATATACAAACAGACACAGAAAAAAATAGATGCAAATTGTTTTTCAAACTGTCTGCTGAGAGGACCATGACACCTTACTAACAATAAGCACATACAGCACCCAGGTCTTGGTTTCAAAGTATCATTCTCTAATAAAGGGAACTTCTAATAAAATAAAACTTCCTTGGAGAAGGGGTTGATTCTAGGGCTGGGGTGGGGAAAATACAAGATGGGCCTGGAGACTGTGATAGTGCAAATGTTCCAAAGAGGAAGCACCATGGAAGTGCCCAAGAGCCAACCTGAAAGAATTCTTCACGTCAAAGCAAGAACAGAGCTATTACAGTATTTGATTATAGATAACCCATTGAATGGTCTAGTGGTTTTCCCTACTTTCTTCAATTTCAGTCTGAATTTGGCAATAAGGAGTTCATGATCTGAGCCACAGTCAGCTCCTAGTCTCGTTTTTGCTGACTGTATAGAGCTTCTCCATCTTTGGCTGCAAAGGATATAATCAATCTGATTTTGGTGTTGACCATCTGGTGATGTACATGTGTAGAGTATTCTCTTGTGTTGTTGGAAGAGGGTGTTTGCTATGACCAGTGCGTTCTCTTGGCAAAACTCTATTAGCCTTTGCCCTGCTTCATTCTGTACTACAAGGCCAAATTTGCCTGTTACTCCAGGTGTTTCTTAACTTCCTACTTTTGCATTCCAGTCCCCTATAATGAAAAGGATATCTTTTTTGGGTGTTAGTTCTAAAAGGTCTTGGAGGTCTTCATAAAACTGTTCAAATTCAGCTTCTTCAGCATTACTGGTCGGGGCATAGACTTGGATTACCGTGATATTGAATGGTTTGCCTTAGAAACGAACAGATATGCAGATGACACCACCCTTATGGCAGAAAGTGAAGAAGAACTAAAGAGCCTCCTGATGAAAGTGAAAGAGGAGAGTGAAAAAGTTGGCTTAAAGACCAACATTCAGAAAACTAAGATCATGGTATCTGGTCCCATCACTTCATGGCAAATAGATGGGGAAACAGCAGAAACAGTGGCTGACTATTTTTATGGGCTCCAAAATCACTGCAGATGGTGACTGCAGCCATGAAATTAAAAGATGATTACTCCTTGGAAGGAAAGTTATGACCAACCTAGACAGCATATTAAAAAGCAGAGACATGACTTTGCCAACAAAGGTCCACCTAGTCAAGGCTATGGTTTTTCCAGTAGTCATCTATGGATGTAAGAGTTGGACTATAAAGAAAGCTGAGTGCAGAAGAACTGATGCTTTTGAACTGTGCTGTTGGAGAAGACTCTTGAGAGTCCCTTGGACTGCAAGGAGATACAACCAGTCCATCCTAAAGGAGAATAGTTCTGGGTGTTCGTTGGAAGGACTGATGCTGAAGCTGAAACTCCAATCCTTTGGCCACCTGATACAAAGAGCTGACTCATTGGAAAAGACCCTGATGTTGGGAAAGATTGAGGGCAGGAGGAGAAGGGGACGACAGAGGATGAGATGGTTGGATGGCATCACCGACTCAATGGACATGGGTTTGGGTAAACTCCGGGAGTTGGTGATGGACAGGGAGGCCTGGCGTGCTGTGGTTCATTGCGTAGCAAGGAGTCGGACACAACTGAGCAACTGAACTGTACTGAACTGAACCCATTGAAAAAATTAATAGCTATGAGTCCATACGAGGCCTGATTAGTTAAAATAAATGTGAGTGAAGAAATAGCTCTTACAGAAAAATTCCAATCAATAAATAAAGAATGATGAATGATGATAGAAAATCACCACTAGAACATCACAGTAACAACTGTACAGGCAAGATCTACCAATGGATGCTAAGATTAGTGGGTGGAAGTTTAAAGAGAAACAGGATATTTGCATAGTATCTAAGTACCTCCCCCCAAATATTTATTAATTACAAGAGGAAAATAATAATAGAATGAAGAAACCCAGCAGATACCAAAAGTGATTGAGATTAACAGGACTAGGAGTAAGACATATTCCTTTAAATTTGATACACAGAGAAGGGCACGTTGCTCCTGTGGTATTCCTGTTAAATTCATAAGCTTCATATAATCATGAGAAAATATCAGACAAAATCAAATCGAGGGATATTCTACAAGTAACCGGCCAGTTCTTCTCAAATGTCAAGGTCATGCAAGGCAAAGCAAGATTCAGGAACAGTCAGTCTGGAGAAGAAGAAGACATGACAATAAATGCAAGGTGGGATTCTGGAATAGATCCTCGAATAGAAAAGGACACTAGTGGGAAAACTGGTAAAATCCAAACAGCTTATAGTTTATAGTGATGCACCACTTTTCATTTCTAAGTTTTGATAATTATAGTACGGTTACACAAGATGTTAACATTAGGGAAAGTTGAGTGAAAAGCACATGGGAACACTTGGTACTATTTTTGCATCTTTTCTGCAAGTCTAAAATTATTTCAAGGGCTTCCCTGATGGCTCAACGGTTAAAGAGTCTGCCTGCCAATGCAGGAGACATGGGTTCAATCCGTGATCAGGGAAGGTCTCACATGCTGCGGAGCAACTCAGCCACAACCACTGAGCCTGTGCTCTAGAGCCTGGCAATCGCAAGTACTGAGCCTACGTGCTGCAACTACTGAAGCCCGTCTGCCCTAGAGCCCACGCTCCGCAACAAGAGAAACCACCACAGTGAGAAGCCTGTGCATGGCAAAACGAGAGAGCAGCTCCTACTCGCCACAACTAGAGAAAAGCCTTCGCAGCAACAAAGACCCAGCATAGCCAAGAATAAATAAAATTTTTTTTTAAATTATAAAAAATAAAATTACTTAAAAATAACAAGTTAAAAAATTGTACCCAAAGACTCCACATCTCATTATGAATTAAATTCCAAGTTCCATGTGATCCAGTCCCCAGGTATCACTCTGACCTTGGCTGCCATCCTTTCCCCACTCTTCTTGTTTCATCTGCATGGGCTTCTGTCAACCACAAAGAGAACCAGCACTGGACCACTTCAGGGCCTATACTCACTAACTCCTCTGCCTGAAACATTCTTTCCCAACTTACCCACTGGCTGTCTCTGCTTGACTATCACATTACCAGAGAGGTCATCCTTAACCTTCCTGTGTAAAGTGTCCTCTCCCCTCATCACGCTCTAACTCCCCTATTTTATTTTTCTTCACAGCAGGTATCACAATCTGGCATACAATCAGGCTCCACCAGTATATCGTTAGCTCTATGAGACTAGAGACTGTGTACACTTTGTTCAATGCTGTACCTCCAGTATCCGGGAGAGCAACTGTTATATACGAGGTGCTCAATAAATGTGATGAATGAGCGACTCTTCTCAAAGCATCAAGCCCTTCAATAAGCTTTACTTGTTCTCACCTCACCCTAAACTTTCAGATGCTGCTCTTTTTTTTCTAGTCTCAGGGTACCCTATGCAGAGCTATTTACCTGAAAGTCTCTTTCACTGCAAAAAGGTGAGCAGTGTCAGCTCTGTTTTAGATTTTTATGACAAGTTAAAAAAAAAACAACAACCCAAGATAAAAGGGAAATATTCCATTATGAAGAAGAATCAAATAATGCCTCATTAAAAGGGAAATGGAATACTAGTCATTTCATGAAGAGAACTATCCATTATTTTGGAGTTAAAATAATTGGTAAAAATATTCATCATGTTCAAAATAATTTTAGTTATTAATGAGAATATCATGAAGTCAATGTCTTTAAACATCTCTCATGGAAAAGCAGTAACTGAACTAAATTTAAAGAAAAATTTTCAAAGTTTCCATTCCCACTGCCTTAAAAATGTAATTCATCTATGAAATATCTGATTTTTATATCAAATGTCAACAGCTACTTCAATCTTTTTATATAATAGGTTATTAGTAGAACACTTTAGAATTCTGCGAGAATAATGTGGATATGATAATAATAATTTCTAGGTCAGTGGTTCTCAAACTTTATTCTGTACTGGTGTCACCTAAAGGACTTGTGAAAACACAGGTTTTGGGGCTCCATCACTCACCAAGGCTCGGGCAGGGCCTGAGAATTTACACTTTGAACAAGTCTTTAGTGATGCTTGTGTTGCTGCTTTGGAGACTGCACACTGAGAACTACTTACTGATCTAGGCAAAATTTCTGTGCTCTCTTCAGCGACATTTTAACTAAAAAGATACAAAAAAATCTACATGACATATCGCTGCTTTAGTACTTAACAAATTGAGAATAACCAGGCTCCTAATGCACCTCAAAGGGCCCACCCTGGTCACATAAGCTTATTTGATAAGCTGTAATCTTAGCCTGGGAAACTGAGTGCTTCAGGTGGATATCCTACACTTGCCTGTTGACAGTGTTAATGGATTATGGGAACGTTTCTCTTCAGTAGCCTGAAAGAACAAGTCCAACCACTCATCACTTCTGATTTATTTACCCTGGTTTATTTACCCATGGAGCTTGTCAAATGCCAAATATATTGCATTAACTAGACTGTCCATAAATTACAATGGGTATCAGGTAGTAGCAAAAGTATTAACAGAGCTCAAGATTGAGGTCAAAGTATTCAATAGTGGTCAAAAAAGGAAAAGTATTAATAGCTGTTTTCATGGCATAAAAGATAAATACAGAAATTAAATAACAATGTGGCTGAAATAAGCAAAAAAAAAAAAAAAAAGAAGGATCATATGTAAATTCAGTACAGAATTATCTATACTACACAACTTTCACAGAATACAGTAAATAATTATGATGCATACACATTCAAGCATAGAAGTGCTGAAAACAACAGCTGAAAATGCTCAAAGTGGTGCAGTTGACTCAGTAGAGTAGCATGTTGTTTAAGTGGCTTACACATAAGCATTCTAAGAGAAAGCCAAATCCAGCACTTACATTAATTTTGTTAAAGACTTCAAATGATATCAAAACTTAGTAGAAACGATGTATTTTTAAATTGTAGCTGCATTCATAATTTCAATGCTTGAGCTTGAGTTGGCTACACCTGAGGCTGATGGAAAAAGCTATAAACATAATTCTTTGATACAAAAGTATAATTTAATGTCTTGTCAAGTTAATAACACAGTGAGGTTGGTTTTAATTGATGCTGTTTCCTTAACAGCACTCAGGATGTTGAGAATGAAAAATAAATCATTTGTGATTACCTTGAAGATGGGACCCCTATCATTCTTTGTGTAAATAGTCATCTTTTCTGTTTGTAAATATACAAAGATTTGAGTTTTCAGGAATACCACACGTTTTTTAGTTCTTTGTGGATGGCTCAGGAAAATCTGAGTTACTGAAATAAAGGTTTTTCAATCCTTATGTAAAGCAAGCTTCAGAAAAACAAAAAAATTACCCAAACATAACAGTTTCTTCTATATCATATTTATATCTTCAGAATTTATCTATGAAAACATTTCTGAGACCTATTTAACTGCACATGAGTACTTTAGTTTGTTCAGACAATCAAGGAACAATCCAGAAGTTTAACAGTAGATATATGACAATGATATATTCCACTGGCCAATCAGTAAATTTTCACTGCAATGTGTGGTAATGTTAGGATTCTTCTGCTCTCAAACATAGAGCCCATACTCTCTCACAGAAGAAAATTTAGACTGTATTCCAACAAAGAAGAATGAATCTGAGGAAAACTCTAATTAGTTGAAAACTATTAGGAGGTTAAATATTTCACTGGAAATATATATTGCTTTGATAATGCCTTCTTAGTTTAATGCCAATAGCAAATTACCAAGATGGAAAAAAAAAAAGAATAATGGACTGATAATGATGTTAACCAAACAGTAGGTGGTTAAAAATTATTTCAAAGGTCACTAAACAAGAGATGACTCAAAAAATGGTGTATAATCACTGACTTAACATAAAAATAAATGAATCTTGCATTAAAATATAAACAACAATATTTGTCAAACTTGACACATCTAATAGTCAATCCTGCTGCAGAAACAGAATGATTTCTTGAAGAAAAACAGTGGCATCAATGGAGCCCAGACATCAGCAGAAAAAAGAGATCAAACATATTCTTTCAACTTCTCACCTTTTGTTTGAAATGCACATAGATTTAGAACACGCTGAATAAAGATATCAGTGAAAAAATGTTCATAATACTGGCCCTGCAGCTGATGACAATGAGGCACTCATCTGATTAACAAGAGAGCTATGATTCCACAGGTAAATTAAATATTTAAAAAACAAGTGAAGTTTCTTCATTTTAAAACAGTAAATAATTTAAAAAATTCTGCATAGAGTACTTAAGAGACACTTATAATACAGGGTGTAAAGATTTTACAGACCGAGGAAACTGCAAGTTAATGTATAAACACAATGGTATATACTCTTGAAAGTTCTATGAAAATAATACTTTAAGGTAGAAACTGCCCCTCATTCTAATTAGCTACAGAGGTAGTAAAGTGAGGTATTCTAATCATATTTGTGAAAAGAATGCAAAAATCATGAAGGAGTTGTGGGCTTGATTTGTTATATTTAACAGTACTGTTATGACATGTATGAGCAGACGGTTTATTTTAGATATTCCTTATGCTATTCCTTCAAATAAATATATATATTATAATGGAATATTTCATACAATGGTAAAGTTAAAACCTCTTTTGATGTCAAAAAGGTAATGTGTAGACTTTTAAGTCTAGAAAAATCTGAAAATTAAAACACTGAATTTTAGAATTTAAGATTCCATCAGTAAATTATATTAACCCTCACCATTTGAAGACTATCGGTTGTCACAAAAACAACAAATTATTAAAGGGGAACCAAACTAGATTCCTGTGAGACAGAGGAGAGAAAACATTTAGTCGTAGTTCCTGAGCTTAAAAGAAAACCTACTTCAAACTCAGTGTATATTAACAATATAAGGAGGTTACCTGACTACTAGTTTCACTTATGGCTTCCAGGAGTTTTTCAACTGCTGCTTGTAGTCGAGAGCTGATATTCAGCAAGAGTTCTTCATTTTCAGGGTCTATTTCAGGTCCAGTGAAGCCACTCCTCACAAGCCGCTGTGACAGCTCCGTTCCTTCCTCAGTTACTTTGCACCACATGCTACTGTCACTTCTTGGTATGTCACTTCCAGAATAAGAGGGTATAGATTCATCTGTAATCAGAATTATTTTGAAGGTATAAATCAATTATAATGAATCATTTTAGTAAAAACAAAAATTACAAAATAAAATCAAATTAAAACTTTAAATCACTGGAATGAAAGTGTTATTAAGATAACACTGTAACAAAACAAAATAGGCAAATTCAGAATGTAGTATTATCTGATGACCTACCAGGTGTAAGAATGGGAAGAATAATGCTATGCTAATAGGGGTTTGCATAAATTAATACTTAAGAGAGTTAGTAGTTTTCCTTTGATAAAAAATTTTAAAATACCTTTCAATAGGTATTTACTAAATGCTCACCGTGTAGGGTTTACTAAGTAATGGAGATACATAGGTGGCAAGATGTGGTTCCTACCCTCAAGGGCATTACACACAAGTGTAATGAGAAAACAAATATTTAAACAACAACATAAAAGGAAAACACTGTGCAATGGGATATTCCAAGTGTATGGCAAGATGGAAGTGCTTGATTCTGTATGGAGAAAACATTTTGATTTCTGAGCACTACATTGGGCAGCATCACCTGCTTGGCTAGACAGTAGAAGGGACTAAGACTTTTTTGTAACTGATTACTCCCAGGTGGCTCAGTGGGTAAAGAATCTGCCTGCATCGCAGGAGACACAGGAGACATGGGTTCAGGAAGATCCCCTGGAGGAGGGCAAGACCTGAAGCATCCCATGGGCAGAGGAACTTGGAGGGCTATGGGTCTATAGGGTTGCAAAGATTCAGACACGACTGAAGCAACTGAGCACGCAGCACGCATACCAGGAAGAGGTTAGACTAATAAACAGTTCTAATTTAAACTGTGGCCTTATGTTTCCACACTAGTCTTTTTTCTTATGTAAAGAAAACTGATTTTACATGAGCAGAAGACAAAGCTTTGGAAGTGTTTTCTCTAAACTGAAATAAAAGCATAGGTTATTTATCACTTCCATGGAATACTGTACTCATCTGTGGCAGCTTGCTACAATCGAACAATGAAATTTCCTGAAGAGGAACTATCTATTCTTTTATTAACGTGTAGCACATATTTATCAGTAACTGTGCAAAGTTAACAAATTAAAAGCAGAAGAAATTTTAATTTCCAAGGTACTTGGAGTAAATATTCAGTTTGACACAATCACCCAAGAGAACAAGAGCTATTCTTTAAAATGTCTTGCTAAAGTAGCTGGTGCCATATGGAAGTCTCTCAATCTCATGCAGTAAAAATATCAGATGCAGTTTCAGATACAAGATCTGAAATCAGCACAACTGAACATTCTCTAAGTACCTCCTCTGTATAAGTCACTGGCTGAAGAATCCAAAACTGTGTTCCAGAAAATGACTTAAAATGTTTGGTATTATGTAGTGGTGGTTTAGTCACTAAGTCGTGTCAGATTCTTGCTATTACACGTGCCGTGTGCTTAGTCGCTCAGCAAAAGTTAACAAATTTACTTTTAACTTCATGGCTGCAGTCACCATCTGCTGTGATTTTGGAGCCCAAGAAAATCAAGTCTGTCAGTGTTTCCATTGTTTCCCCATCTATTTGCCATGAAGTGATGGGACCAGATGCCATGATCTTCATCTCCTGACTGTTGAGTTTTAAGCCAGCTTTTTCACTCTCCTCTTTCACTTTCATCAAGAGGCTCTTTAGATCCTTTTTAGCTTTTGCCACAAGGGTGGTGTCATCTGCATATCTGAGGTTACTGGTATTTCTCCCAGCAATCTTGATTCTAGCTTGTGCTTCATCCAACCCGGCATTTTACATGATGTACTCTGCACATAAGTTAAATAAGCAGGGGGACAATACACAGCCTTGATGAACTCCATTCCCAATTTGGAACCAGTCCGTTCTTCCATGTCCAGTTCTAACTGTTGCTTCTTGACCTGCATACAGACTTCTTAGGAGGCAAGTAAGGCGGTCTGGTATTCCCATCTCTTGGAAGAATTTTCCAGTTTGTTGTGATCTACAGTCAAAGGCTTTGGTGTAGTCAATAAAGCAAAAGTAGATGTTTTTCTGGAACTCTCTTGCTTTTTCTATGATCCAATGGATGATGTCAATTGGATCTCTGGTTCCTCTGCTTTTTCTAAATCGAGCTTGAACCAGTTCTCCGTTCACGTACTTCTGAAGCCTTGCTTGGAGAATTTTGAGCATTACTTTGCTAGCATGTGAGATGAGTGCAATTGTGCAGTAGTTTGAACATTCTTTGGCATTGCCTTTCTTTGGGATTGGAATGAAAAGTGACGTTTTCTAGTCCTGTGGCCACTGCTGGGTTTTCCAAATTTGCTGGCACACTGAGTGCAACACTTTAACAGCATTTAAAGTAGGAAGTCAAGAAACACCTGGAGTAACAGGCAAGTTTGGCCTTGGAGTGCAAAATGAAGCAGGGCAAAGGCTGACAGAGCTTTGCCAAGAGAACACGCTGGTCATAGCAAACACCCTCGTCCAACAACACAAGAGAAGACTACACATGGACATCAACAGATGGTCAACACCGAAATCAGATTGATTATATTCTTTGCAGCCAAAGATGGAGAAGCTCTATACAGTCAGCAAAAACAAGACCAGGAGCGGACTGTGGCTCAGATCATGAACTCCTTATTGCCAAATTCAGACTTAAATTGAAGAAAGTAGGGAAAACCACTAGACCATTCAGGTATCACTTAAATCAAATCCCTTACGACTATACAGTGGAAGAGACAAATAGATTCAAAGGATTAGATCTGATAGACAGAGTGCCTGAAGAACTATGGACAGAGATTCAAGACACTGTACAGGAGGCGGTGATCAAATAAAAACTGAATGTATTGATAATAGGGACTAACAATTTATAAATACTCATGAGTTCAAAATGACGAATTCAAAATGAGTTCAGATATTGTACAATGTATATTACAAAGTCACTAAATAAAATTAATGTAGCCTAAAAAATGAATGATATTTTTGATGAAGCAAGAAATATTAACAGCTTACGATTGGTGCTAAAACTAAAAATACATATATCACATCTTTAGCTGAGGGATTAAATGCATTCTAGTGACATTTTCGTTTAATGGATACAGAGAATTTAACAAATCTGAAGTAAAATGATGGTCTGACATGACAATAAGTCAAGGCTTTGTGGAGTGAAAGAATGTGGAGAAGCAAGAATGAGGTAGGACAGAGAGCTGAGAAAAGGTAGCTAAAAGTAGGCTGGATCCAAGTTGTGAATGGCCTTAAATTTTAAGAAACTGGGGGCTTTGTTATACATAATGGGGAAGTAAATAATTTTTTGAGTAGGTGTATCAATTCTATGAATCAGGAAGCACACTGTATCAATGCAGAAGGAAGGGTTAGGGAAGAAGAGTCTGGTTAGAGAGCTATTTCAACTGTCCAGATGAGAAATGATAAAGATGGACGAGGCCTGGTTACAGGCTGGAAAAAACGGAATGTGTAAGACAAGGAGGACAGAAAAGCAGTACGAGATGACTGGGTTTTTCCAGCTTAGATGACTCTCAGATGACAGAAGAGTCTTTAAGAGAAATACTAAAAAACTAGGAGAAAGTGTGTATAGTAAGCATGAAAAATGATTAGTCAAAGTGCTAATGGGCTACATGGAGGAGAGACATTAACTTTGGAAAGTTGGGAGTCATCTGTAGAAAGGTGAGAGGTGAACCTTGGAAGTAGCCATGTTTACTCCAGGAGCTATATGTAGTGAGAGAAGGACACACAGTTGGCATCTCTGTATAGAATAAGCCAAGAAAAACTCTGTAAAAAAAATTCAGAGAAAGACAGGAGAGAGATGTTCCAGGAGACAAGGAGAGAACAGTTTAAAAAGAGACTTCAATGATCCTGTTTGTCGAGAAAGGCAAACAGGACAAGAACTGAGATGCTACTGGATTTGACAACTGCAAGGTCACTGTTGTCCACAGAGAAAGCGGCTTTGATACTATAGAAACAGAAACCCAAGCTGTTAGAAGCAAGAGTTGGTTTGATCTCTCATAGAATTTGTTGTGCATTATCTTCAGGAGAGGGCAAAGTTGAGAAAAATCATTTTTTCTGTAATATTATGAAGATACCAGCAAGTTTTAGGGTATAAAGAAGGAATCAGTGGTAAGGAAAAAAACTGAAGATACTATATATAACATTGGAGCAACTCTCAAACACAAAATACAAAGGATATATTAAAGAAGTGGCTTATAAAAAGCCACTGAATGTTAATTTTTAAAGGCTAGTAAAAAAATACATTAAGGTACTTAATAAAGATGGAGATGTGAACCAGCTTAATGTACTTTACTGATGACATTTTGAAGATATACACAAACAAAAATAATCCCAATATGTTCCAATGAAGATACAGAACTTTGTTTATTCCAATGAAATAAAGGGATGAGAACAATATCAAACTTGCACTGTATTTATAATAACTAGTCTTTGGAAGGAAAGATATAAATTGGCAGGGTAATTTCATTAAACGCCAGCAGAATTCTCAGAATGATCAACTTGATGAACAGAATCATGATTTCAGACTGGCCAACCACTCAGACCTGTATCTGAAACATGGTAGATGACAGTTATCCAAAAAGCCTTTAGTCATTTATTCTGTGGATTATACCATGTTCATTCCATAGAGAGAGCAATCAGCTTCTCAGTTTAAGCAGGGCCCATGATAGGATAGAGCAGTCCCCTGCCCTGGCCTGAAGGGCTCCAACTAGAAACCACTGGTTCTAGTCTGATTTTTGTACCTGACAGATGACTAAACTGAACTGAAGCCTCAGGAGAGTGAGAGACTTGCCCAAGGCCACAGTGAGCTAGAAGGACCTTCTCAGTACTAATCCAGTATTCTTGCCATAACATTGCATTGCTCAAAAAAAAAAACAAAAAAAGGCTGCAGCAAATAAGATTCAGTCCCTGGTCTTCTAAGGAGGAGGTACAGGTATTTTACCACGAAACCATCACAGTGTAGGCCTACAGGACATTTCCTTTCAATACCTCCTAAGGAAACTTATGTTTATGAACTTGTCTAATATTCACTCAAGCTCAAGCAATTCCACAATGGCTCAAAATTTCCCTTCACTTTCATATACTAGGTTGCTCTTATGAGGAAGCAAACATTAGCAAGTCAATTATTTTTTTTTAGAGAGTGAACGAGTCCACACACGTTTAAAATCTAAACAAGTTTAGACTTGAGAACTGCAAAGAGATTACAAGTGCTACTACCCACAACAAAAAGTCATATATAAAAATTGAAGAGCAAGAGTTGTTTTATGGAGAAGGAAATGGCAACCCATTCCAGTGTTCTTGCCTGGAGAATTCCATGGTCAGAGGAGCCCAGTAGGCTACAGTCCATGGACTCGCAAAAGTAGGATACGACTTAGCAACCAAACCACTACACCACCAGTTGTTTTATAAGCAGATTAAAACTGAACTTTTTGTTATATTAAATAAGATACAAAAGAACTATTTTAGAAGTTCATTTTAGTTTTTGCAATAATACTCCCATTAAACATATGAAGAAACACCAGAAAAAAATCTTACATATGGAACACAGTATCAATATTTTAAAGACTGTACTTTCCTCAGTTTTAAATTACAAATTCTTTAAATTCAGTATTTCCTTCAAGATGTAAAGTGAATCTAAGTGCCCCCAAATGATACTAGTGATCTTCCTATTTTGTTACTAAGACTACCACATCACTACCAACACAATAACATAAAAACTGACTAAACGGAGATTATACATTCTAACACCAGCAAAATTCTTATCTCTGCTTTAATAGTCTTTATACCATATTTCTTAACAGTGGGTCTAATTCCTTCTCTTGTGTCTTAGTATTATTCATTCAAAATCTATTGATAATTAAACAATTAAATATTTATTTTAAAAGGCTTAATAGATTCAAACATGTAGAAAATGGTATTAAGTAAAACATTAAGTACCATGATTTTATTTTGCCTTGAATTGAAATTTCCGTGCCTTCTTCAATGGACTGAGAATTGTTGTGAAGCAGAGAGCAAAAAAAAAAATTTTCAATAAATGTTTGTAAAATTGAACTGATAAAACTACTTATACTGAAAAACTACTCTATTATTGGATATCTTAAAATAGTAGCTAGACATATTTATATTTAAAGATTTAGAGGACTATGCAAGAAAGTGACTTCCCTGGTGGCTCAGACGGTAAAAGTGTCTGCCTACAATGCGGGAGACCCGGGTTTGATCCCTGAGTCCGGAAGATCCCCCTGGAGAAGGAAATGGCAACCCACTCCAGTACTCTTGCCTGGAAAATCTCATGGACGGATGGAAGAGCCTGGCAGGCTACAGTCCATGGGGTCGCGAAGAGTTGGACACAACTGGGCGACTTCATATATATGCAAGAAAGTAGGCCAGCAGACCAGATGTCCTTCTAGGTCTGCTTTATCATAGACAAGGAATGTAAACATAATCCTCTACATGTGAGTCAAATTACTAATTTATATCTTTTCATAACTATGGGAGCACTGCTCTGGAAGTGAGTTCGCTATCTTTTAAGAAATGTCGTTTGCCGAACACCTTAGCAACCACTTTGAGAAAAGTCTAGGAGAACTGCTAACAACAACAAAAAAACTTCCTGTAATGTACCGAACATTCCTCAGACTGTCTTTTGGATATGGTGGAGGTCTTACAGCAAAATGCCCCTTTCCCAGATGGTTAGGTGAAACTAGCTTATGAAATGATTGTTTTATAAAAAGTATGATTTGATAAATACTTTTACAATGAGATCAAGAAAATTTTACTTAGTTCTTCTCTATACATCAAGATTCATACGCAGAAAACAAACAGCCCTTGATTAAGAGCTTAACCAACAGTGAAATTAAAAAAAAACACATTTCTACAAAGTTTGAAACAAATGAAAAGAAAATTTTAAGTTACAGTATCATTTCACCTCTGACTTCACTAAAAGTAGTTTTCAACTTAAGTTTTTAAAATCAACTTTAGTTAAAACTCCATATCAAGCTTTTCTCTGCATTAGAAACATTAAGTGGCCAACCCATAATTAAACAAACTTTCTCTAGGTGGGATAATTTCTTCTCATTTTTCCACATGAAACTTAAAACAGAATGTTCTCAAAAATTGCATAACTGGCATTTTTATTTTTAGATGACTGACCTCCAACTGGGGAAAAGTTCTGGGGTATGGAACGGTAGTGAAGGAAGGCCTTGATCTTCTGGTACAAGTGGCCGGACCCTATCTTTCTCCATATGACAAAAACTTTCCCCTTTAGAGGGTGGTTTCAGGACATTGCTTATGCCATGTAAATATTGGTAAGAGTCTTGAGTGGTGATATGAAATTTTTCTTTTATTGGTGGCAAAATTAAACAGCCTTTGATTTATGTAGCACAATAATAACCCTGAGTATGTGTAATGACAACTCTAAGACACCCATTTGCAAATGCTAAACAATAATGGTGTTTTGAGATTAGCTCTAGTGTATTTGTGTTTGGAGGATTTTTATTGGAAAAGAGTATTCTTTCTTCTATATTTTCAGCACTAGTAATGTGCTTGAACTCAGCAAGATTTACTGAAAATAATGATGATAGTTTCAACAGCACATAAAACTTACCTCCTGTCTGTTCTTCATGGACACAAGACTTTATTGGTGGCTCTGCTTCTGGCCTCCAAATCAGGCTGGCAGAAGACTGGCCTTTACTAGATCTGTCTAAAATACCCAGGACATGGCGACCGATCGTTTCTTCAACAGCTGCTGTTGTCTTTACAACTTCTAAGAGGATCTTCAGAAGTCTGTTATTAGCTTTCTGGAGTGCATACCTGTATAGGTAAGGAAACATTCATTAAAATGTTTAATCTTTTTAAAGCAAACACTTAGGTCTACAAAAGAAAAATACACTATAAAACATCTGACTTAAACAGTAAAACTTCATATGACCCTGTTAAAAATAATATGCAGTAGCACCTACAATGAAGTGCTTTTTGTATTTATTTTAAATTATAAAATTTGTTTTCTTCTGAGAAAGAAGAAAACAGTCAACTAATTTCTGAAAATGTGCAGCATTTTACTGACCTGGAAGAAATCAAATAACTAAAGTTTTAAGCTAGTAGCTTCTAAATTAGAAGAAAATTTTAGGGAGATGCAAAAATTAAGTTTCAAAAAGTGTGCCCAATACCTAATCACAAGCAAGTTATTGAGCTGGTAATACTATTCGTGGTTACTCTTATATATTTTAACCTTATTAAAATATCTTTTTGTATCTTGAACAACATATTCTAAAATATATTCAAAAGTTCCACCAGGAAAAATGTTTGTGCTTCTACAACTTAATGGTGATGATCTATATGGCTAAATTACTAAAATAGGCAGAGACCTGTGTTTATAAAGGTCTACAGTACAATTTCACTATCTGCCAACACCAGAGGGTTGAAAACCTCAGGCTGCTGATTATTATATCTACTCCAGGGACAGAAACTTCTCAAGTTACACATACCACACTCATTTCAGTCAGCAGAAGGAACCTATTTTCAACCAAATGGAATTAATAGTGCATCTCCCTCTCTCTTTTTTAACAAGCAATACATTATTATTTTAAAAAATCAGAAAATGCTCCTACCCACCTACCAAAATATCTTAGTACTCATGATAATCATAATATCTTAGTACTTAGATAATCATGGTTAACATATTAATGCCTACGCATTCTAGGCATTCTATATATTTGTCATAAATATATATACAAAACAAAAATGGGATTATCCTGGACAAAGTGTTTTTTACAAGCTTTCTTTTGTCTTTAACACAAACATCTTCATGTGTCAAGAAATATACTTCCATAAATGGTGATTCAGAAGGTTATCTGATTAATCTTCTGAATAACTAAACTCTCTTGTCCTAATAGCTTAATTCAACAAAGGTACTATGGTGGCAAACTATATATTTAATACACATAGACAAAATAAGAGACTTTCATGGGAAAAGGTCCTCTGACTTAAGACACTTTCTCTTCAACTTCACATTGTGGGAGATCACCAGCAAACAGGTTAACAGGTATTTGTTTTCACAGGCACATGACATGACTATTTTAAGACAAGGTAATAAATGGAGCAGTTTTCCTTCAGCATTTGTCAAGTGAAAAAGACAGTTCTATTTTTACACTGAGATCAAGTTCTCTGGTTACATAAGGAAGGATATTAAAAATAAAACTCTAAATAATTTAGTTAGTAGGAAGTTAAGTAAAAGGTTTATTTCTTTGACTTTTTCTCAGGTTTCGTTCAAGCCTCAAACACCCCAGGACTAGGATAATTTGAAAATATTCCTACATAACAGAAATACTTCAAAATAAAAGGAAGGTAAAAAGAAATAAATAGGAATACTCATTTATCAACACTCACTACAAAGATTCCTAAAAGATAAACACTGTATAATTTTAAAAATATACCAATTAGAGATAAATAATATAAAATAAACATTTTGTTTATTTTATATTGCCAAGGTAACTCTAATTTTCATACACTGTCTTTCTTGTTTGAGTTCCATACTGACTGTGTTCCATACTGATGATCCAATGGGGAAGCCAAAATCTTAGGGGCCAAATTCCTCCATGCAAGCTGAGGAAGGAGGTTAGGAGGACACAGAGGGTTGACAGTAACAGAAATTGGAAAAGGAGGAAATTAAGTTAGTAGGTATTAATTTTAATTTAAAATTAAAGAAATTCTTTTCATTTGAACAAAACAGATTTTAAAATATTGTGCCTAAAATCCTTAATATTAATTTGGGGTAACTATTCTCATTTTTACATGAATCTCTATGAAAGCAAAGCAAGGGAAAGTTTTGTTAACATCGGATCATGAATTTATTCCTCCATAAAAGTGGGATATAGATTAAAAAGTCTCATCTGTTATACAGTAAATGCATCAAAGAAGTTGAATGTATACTATCATATTTAATCATTTATCTTTTTTTCTTGTCATAAACCAGGGGGTGGCTTCTACTGAATGCATGTCTGAACAGTGAAGGAATAAACTAACATGTACAATTTTGTTTTTTAGGATAAAAAATGACATGTGAGCAGAATAAAATTAATAAAGAAAGGTTCAATAACCAAATGACCTCAGCCTTATCATTTATTGAGTTAAGTGCATGCTCAATAGCCAATAAAGTTATATACAAGAGATTTTTTAAAAAATTGTCTATTTAATGTTAGGGAACTGATCATTCTTTACATATAGAGTACAATGTACAAATAAAATAGATGTACGAGATAAAAATAAAGACAAAGTTTATAACACCAAAACAACTATTTCAATTCACTTTACATTGAAAAAAATACACATTCTGTATACCTTTCATTGGACACAATTTCAGGAGGCACCTCTTCAGGTTTTTTGTCCAATACCTTTTCTTTAAAGGTCTGTTCCTCAACTTCTCCTTGGTTTTCATTTCCGTTCTGTTTTAAGTTTGCGTAAAGGTAGGCAGGACAAGACAGAAAGAAAACCTGTCATCTTGGAGGTAGCATGTCATTCTTATATTGTTATAAGGTGAAAAAGAAACCTCTGCGTGCAAAACAGATACTATCTGAAATAATATTTAACTATATTTTATCAGGAGATTAGCATTATCAAAAAAAGGCATGCTATAATGTGACAATAAAGTTTGTTAGGTTACTGGGCTCCTTGGTGAACAAGAGTTGTTGCTAAATCACTGTCAGATCCGAATTACCTTAAATGGAACGTAAGGCATCTTGACTTCACCTACCTTCAATGTAAACAATCACAAATATGTTAAGCTCAGATCTATAAAAAAATACATGTCACACCAACAACAGAGACACACAGATCCTACTGCATTGTTGACCACTGCTCCTAGGTGGGCCAAAGTCCATACTACCTGTGTCTGCGTACTGCTGTTGCACAGCTCACAACACAGCTTCTCTCTTCCAGCTAGAGACAGCTGCTTTAGTGCTTCCAGCTCCTCTAAAAGCACCCTCTCTCTCTCTGAAACCAGGTTTTCATTATCTATTGAGGATCTCTAAATAAGAAAAAAGGTCATGAGAGAATATTGTTTGCGATAGAAGGGAAAGGCAGGAATATTAAGCAGATTTTCTTTTAACCCGCTAGAACCAACAGGCCTTGGTTCTACCCTGATTCATATTCCATGATTAGGGGGTTAAAAGCATATATCAAGTTCAATGCAAAATTTGAAACTTAAAAAAAAAGCTAATTAGGCCTAAATATTCATGAATTTTTACAGCTTAATTCATATTATTTTAACATGCCAGTTTTGCATTGAAAATTCAGAAGTTTCAAGTCACAAAATGCAATGAAGAAAAGCAAAATTAATTTTTCCAAATGTCTTATGTTCAACTCCCAATTTTCCTATTATTCTATATCTGAAAGTATATTTCAAGAGTTCTCTATTTGTTGTCTTTCGTTTTAGCTTAACTTTTCAAAATAAATTGAATAAATTTGTTTTTATAGGAACTTTTACATAAATACTTGCTTTTCTACAACGATTTTGTGAGTATAATACATACAGCAATTGATAAGATTCAGTTCCCAAATACCAAGGAGTACGTAAATTTAGTTAAGAAAGTGGTTAAGAACATTATGTAAATTTGCATTTCTCAAATCAAGAAGAGATGTTTCCGTGGATTAAGTTCCAGAAACATACTACTTCAGATTTCCATTCATGATTAAAAAGACAGATTAAAGATAGATAAAGGTAAACCACGGAGATGCCAATTAGTAGACTCACAAATCTATAAATAAAAAATGGGAAAATTGAGTATCAACTGCACCTCAGCACAAAGAATTTTCCAAATTGCCAAAGTACTTTTGTCACGTATATACTCAATGGAATGATTAAAAACAAACAGCCTTACAACCACTTTTTCAGTGCCTAAAAAGGCAGGTAAGTCAAACGGTAGAGAGACTGCTCTCCAAGGTTGAGCTAGGCACCCTTAACAGGATCTTACTCTCTCGTACTGGTGGAGTCCGTTCCTGATGTCAAATACTTGTATTTATTCAGATCACAGCAATAATTCTGACTTAAAAAAAAAACAACTCTATAGAGAACACTGCTTTTTAACAGGGGAGGAAAGGGACTCTTGGTCCCATACCTGAGCTAACTGTTTATTCAGCCTCTTGATCTCTTCTTGCAGCTGTTCCTGGTCTTCTCGCTGTCTCTCCATCTGCCGCATGTGTGCCTGCCTTAAAAGCTCTGTTGCCTGTTGATGTTCCTGGTACTGCCGTACAAGTTCCTGCCTCATATCTTCCAACTGTTCTTCATTTAACATCAGTTGTCTAGAAGCATCCATGCTTGATACCAAAATCTCATCATGCAACTATAATAGTTAATAAAACATTATGTGGAAATCTGTCGGCACTGATTTTTTTAAATACATATGAAAATAATTCTAATACTAACCCCACAAAGCATGTCATTTTAAACTTCACATTATTAACTAAAACATAAATAATTTAAAAAATTTGTCTTTATAATTTCAAATCAATGTGAAGGTAATTATTATTATACATGCTGTTCTCCAAAAGCAGAATAACTACCAGTTATTTTAGATATAGTCTAAATCAAAGGGAGAAGAAGAATAAGGAAAGATACTCAAGATTCCTCCTATTCGTAATGAATAACTCTATTATTCCTCTTGACATTTTATGAGGAAATAACATAAATGGAATTCTTCTATTTTAAAATTTAATTTACAAAATGAGAAATTTTATCTCTTTATATTATGTAATGGTCATCAGAGTACTGTAGAGCACCTCTTGATAAGAAACAATCTGCAATATGTTTATTTGGAAATAAAAGCCTTATATTCCACTTTCTCAAACTTGTAAGAAGTCAACCTTATTGGATTTCAACAATTCCTGAAAAGCTACTCTTAAACAAATCATTCTGCCTTGAACAGTTGCTGGCAAGTTAAAGAGGTTTTGCACTTCAAAAAGAGTTGACAATTTTATCTGAATATGTCTCTAAAAACACATAACCTGTCATGAATATTAATAAAAAATTTGAATTAAGATAATTTTAAAAGAAGTAGCATTTACTATGTTCTGTTAAAGGCACAAACAGTTGAGGTACAGATCCTCCATTAATGAATAAGTAAAGGGTATTCGTATATACACAGGAGAATGCTTTAAATTATCTTAAGTGGGCAGCTCTTTCCTTCTGATATTATCCTATTAAGCAAATATTTTATCATACATATTGCCAAATTATAGTATAATAATTTGAATTGACTGAAAACTAATGTGTGTACAACTTACAGTGAGGTTTTACCATGCACAATGTATATAAGACAAACAGAAATATTATGAATCTGACGAGTTTTATCTAATAATAATATTAAGCCATTTATTCATACACTTTAAAAGTCACAGGTCAAGACTGAATCAAATATTTATCTTCTCCATTAAGCAACATTACTGTTAATATTTTTATAGTGAGAAAAGTTACAATTTTTTAAATAAATTTTTATACTCAAGGAAGCGTACTTACAGATTCTCTGACCATAAAGGTTCTATCTTTGGAGAACATTTCTTCTGAAATAGTCAGTTCATGGTCCTTTGATTCCAGTATATCGTCGAGATGATCCTTGCTTGATAACAGAATTTCCTTTCCATCTTCTCCTAACTCCTTACTAAGTGGTTTAAATTCTTCTTTAAATTTCCTGTCTGTTGCCTCAAAAGTCTGAAAACCAGTCTGACCTTGTGATAATTTCATTTCATTTAAGTAATGCTCTTGCTGACAGAGAGTAGATGCTTCTGATGATGGAGTGTCTTCTTTTTCCCCAGATATTCTGGACAGTTCAGTTTGCTGAGCAAATGCTATACTCATTGACACAATGACCTGAAGAAATAAAGTGATCAAAAAGGATTCAGTTCAAGAAAGGGTTAGATCTGTAAATACTAGCAGGAATTACAAAAGCAAGGTTCCTCTTAAGAACTACATAAATTAGTAAAAAAGATGGCCTCGTGCTTTTAAACCAAAAGAAATCTTAGCATAAAGTGATAAGAAGATAAAGATTCTCTGTTTTATAATGAATCTAATATCAAAGTGTTTTACTGCCTGCCTTTTTAAAATCAACAATTATAAAAACTTCTGTCTTACTACAACAGCAGTAAATGTTTGGTACAGAAATTAAAAAGGAAATAAAAGCCCTTGTATCTCTCTCCTCCAAGAAATATCACTATTAACACTTTAGTAAAGACATTTCCAAATCTTCTTCCTCTTCTTTACATTTAGATATGGATATAAATAGATATAGACAAACATTTTTCTTAGTCGTACTATAACCTGTTTTCATAACTATAGTAAGTATCTCAAGTCAAGAAATACATTTCTATATAATTTTAAATGGGTTTAAAGTTCCATATTATACAGATGTACTATAAATGTACTTAATCAATTATCTACATTGGACATTCAGACTAATTCATCCTTAAGGCTATTTTAAACACCACTGTGAATCTTTTTAACCATATCATACATATTCTTTCCAATTTCCTTGCAGTAAATCCCAGAAGTACAGCACTAGGTCTGTGTGATTAGTGAAACGGAGTGAGACCCTGTGGGGCTCCCAGGCATGGAAGGCTTTTTTGGTCCCCATTTCCTGTAGGCAAAACTCCAGACTCCATGACCTTCCCTGAGTTCCAAAGGGCAGATTCGAACAAGTTGTTAGTCAAGGAAGGAACAGCCAAGAAACAAGCTCAGGTTGGTTAATGTGACCAGAAGCTCTTCAAGATAAGGAGACCAACCATCTGAGAAGAGATTAAGGGAGTGCAAGCGCAGCTCACACCCTCATCCTGTCAGAAACTCCATCCCTGAAAGCACTGCTATAAATAGCATCTCCTGCATGGCAGGTGGATTCTTTGCCACTGTGCCACCTGGGAAGCCCCATTGCTATAAACCCCGCATCAAATCCTCCCAGACTGGGACACATAGCTTTTGAGGGCAGGAGCCTGCTCTGTCTCCCATTGCCTGGCAAAGCAATAAAGCTATCCTTATCTATTTCACCCAAAACTTTGACTCTGAGATTTGACTTATTACCGGTATACAGAGAAGCTGAGCTTTTGGCATCATTGGTAAACATGATGATACAATTCAATCTAATCTATTTCACTTTCCACTTCAACTATGATCCTTAATTTCTGCTTACTTTAGTTCCACCCACCATAGGTACCTAGAAATTGTGACCAGCAGCCTTGGCTCTGAGAAGTCTAAGCCTTTGAGAACCAACTATTGCTGTTCAGGCACTAAGTCATGTCTGACTCTTTGCGACTCCATGGACTACAGAACGCCAGGCTCCTCTATCCTCCACTACCTCTTGGTGTTTGCTCAAATTCATGTTCACTCAGTTGGTGACGCTATCTAACCATCTCATCCTCTGCCACCCCCTTCTCCTTTTGCCTTCAATCTTTCTCAGCATCAGGGTCTTTTAGAATGAGTCGGCTCTTTGCATCAGGTGGCCAAAGTATTGGAGCTTCAGGTTCAGCGTCAGTCCTTCCAATGAATATTCAGGACTGATTCCTTTAGGATTGACGGGTTTGATCTCCATGCAGTACAAGGGACTCTCAAGAGTCTCCTCCAACACCCGTTTTCAAAAGGATCAGTTCTTTGGTGCTCAAGCAAAAATCTAATCAGATGTTAAGTCACAAAGGAAATTTTTAAAAAATTGGTCATTATAAAGATCACTTTCTTTTGTATACATATTTAGATTACAAATGGATAACAAATAATTAAAAGAACCATGTGTTCTGGAAACTAAACAAACAAACAAACATAAAAACCAAGCCTAGACTAACCATCTTGTAATTCTCTCCTTTCTATTCACCACACCATCTAACCAAATTCCACCTGTGTTTACAATTAACTCTGCCTAGTCTGTGCCTGCGGAGAAGGCAATGGCACCCCACTCCAGTACTCTTGCCTGGAAAATCCCATGGATGGAGGAGCCTAGTAGGCTGCAGTGACTTCACTTTCACTTTTCACCTTTCATGCATTGGAGAAGGAAATGGCAACCCACTCCAGTGCTTCTTGCCTGGAGAATCCCAGGAATGGCGGAGCCTGGTAGGCTGCCGTCTATGGGGTCGCACAGAGCTGGACACGACTGAAGCGACTTAGCAGTAGCAGCAGTCTGTGCCTGTGCAGCTGAACTTAACTGAGAAGAAAAAGGAAAAAAACAAGCTGACTGGTCTTACTTTAAAATCATAACCACTATCCTTGAAATGAGCCCTTAGTAATACTGGGCGATTCTACTCAATTTCCCTTGTCTTTTCCATTTCTTATTCCTTCTCTTAGCCTTTGCTTTCTCCTTAAAGCTCCAACATCATCTCTTCCTTTCTCATTCTCAGGTGCTGTGTTTGCTTTTTGTTTTACTGAGAAAAATAGAAGTAATCAGGAAAAGAACTTCCACAGTCTCTAAATACTGTATCTGAAAACATACCTGAATCATGAGTCAAATATTCTTACCTTCCTTCCTGTTTCAATGAATTAAATTACCATGCTTCGATCTAATGGCAGCTTTTCAGGGGATCTGCAACTCTTCTCATCTACTCAAGGACACTGCTACAGCAACTATTCCCCTCTCTTTAAATCAGCTATTTTTTTTCCTTCTCTCCTCAATCGCTTCTATCAGCACAGAAACACAATGTGGTATCTTTCATCTTAAACAAAAACAAAACAGCAACAACAATCTACCATTCGATTCCCTACATCACTCTTTAGTTAGCTTCTTTAAAAGTGTACTTCTTTAAAAGTACCCTCTTTAGTGTACTTCTCTCCTCCTCTTTAAAAACAACTCAGAATAATTCATTTCTTCATTCTTCTCTTTCAGTCTCTCTCAAATCAAATCTAATCAGAGTTTGTCTCTACCATCCCATCAAATGTGTTCTTGTGAAAGTGACCGATGACTGCACACTGTAAAATCCAATGGTTAATTTGCAGTTTCAACCTTTCGAGCCTTTATCAGGAACATCTGACAAAGTTTAATACATTCTCAACAATAAACTTTCATCATTTGCTTCTCTGATGCAATCTTTTGTCATTCCCACATTTAATTTACCACTTCTTCATTTCCTTTGTTCTTCCTCATTTCTCTGACCTCAAACAATGGCCTTCTCTGGGCTGTTTCCAGACCCCTGCTCTATTTACACTCACTATATTAATATTTTTTAATAGTTCTTACCACAACCATGGTAAACATACACATACAACAACAAAAATAAAACATTTTATACTGTGACCCAAAGCACACACAAGTTCTTGTGTGTCTATGTGTTTTATATAATTAAATGTTTCCATTAATATCAAAATCCTGTACCAAACCAAATTTAACTTCATGCCTTAAAAAGAAGTTATAATATCACAGTTTGAAAAACATGGCCCTAGATACTACCATATTTCCATGCCGAGTTTTATCTTAGTTCCTGAACTCTGGAGTTATATGTCCAATCATTTTCTCATCACTTATATTTACACATTTAATGACTGTTTTTTGTTTAATGGATGAAAATTTGAATACTTAAGTCACCCACTCCTTTTCAAAAACTACTCCTTTGTATTTGTTTTCATCCTGTATCTAACACCTAAGTAAACAGTACCTCCATTCTTCCAGTTGCTTAGATCAAATTACCTGCAGTACTATCTTCCCTTGAAGGGGAAGTCCTTGCCCCTCTTTCCCTGTATTTCCTCTTCCTATATCCAGTTACATCTGCTGAGGAAATAAATTTGTACCAAGGTTTCACAATATTTCTCCAAATGGAACCCATGAATACAAAGGTTGCAGGACTGAATCAAACCATCCTCCAACTCGGCAATGCTGGCAGTTCGGTAGGTGGTTTTCAAACTCTTGCCAATTCTCCTTGGACACCTCTTGGAGACATCCACTGGAAAACTGCTGACTTTCTCTTTTGCATCCTACTTTCTTAAAAGGTGCCCAATCTGTTATCTTCATGATTTACTCCCTCACTTTCATCTGGACTCTCCCCTCAAGACAGTTCAAAAGTGAGGTCTTCTGTGATTACCCTATATAAAATAAAACCACCTCACTCCCCATGGAATCTTCTAGTCTTATTACCTTGGTTCGTTTTTCTCTTCATAGTATCTATTACTCTTGTACATTGTCTACTTGCACCAACTAGATAAAAGGTCAGGGCTTCACAGGTGGCTCATTAGTAAAGAATCCGCCTGCCAGTACAGGACTCGTGGGTTCAATCCCTGGGTTGGGAAGATTCCCCGGAGAAGGAAATGGCTACCGACTCCAGTATTCTTACCTGGAAAGGCCCATGGACAGAGAAGACTAGTAGGCTAGAGTCCATGGGGACACAAAAGAGTTGGACATGACTTAGCGACTAGACAACAACAGGCGTAAGGTCTACAGGAGCAATGATTTCATCTATTTTTCTTCTGCTATACCCTGCACTCAGAATACTGCTTGGCAGTGAAATGAAATGTTAATGAATGTCTATTTTTTCAGCAGTACATACCCAAATCACAGGTTGAATCTAATGTTATCTATGTTAGCAATCACTACCTCTACTGGTTTCTTCTATATACTCTGTGCTTTTAAAATAATGTTTCTCAATATTTTTCTAACTTCTTATAGGGTTGAGCATAACCCCATCTGTTCTGGTGACTAATATAAACAATCTACCTATTCCGGGGCTTCACTGGTGGCTCAGATAGTAAAGAATCTGCCTGCAATGCAAAAGACGCAGGTTTGCTCCCTAGATCAGGAAGATCGCTTGGAAAGAGAATCCAGTATTCTTGCCTGAAGAATTCCACGGACAGAAGAGCCTGGCAGGTTCCTCATTGGGTCCCAAAGTATAGGACACCACTGAGCAACTTTCACTTTTCATATATTATTCTAGGATCAAGCTGGGCCATCATGTGTTGTCTCTTGGATCACAGTATTGGGTTGGCCAAAAAGCTCATTTGGGTTTTTCTGTAAGATGTTATGGAAAAACTGAATAAACTTTTTGGCCAATTCAATACCTTGGCTGCCTCTGGAATGGTCTTCACTGACCTGTACTCTAGTGATTGCTATAAGCTTGATGAATGATGCTTCACAAAACATATTTGTATCATCACCATTATCACAGCAGTAAGACTACTTTAAAAGATGTCATTTATGAGTCTTATGAGACACCTATGTCATTTATGAGACATCTATCTTCTAGGTGTCTTATGGCATCCAGTCCCATCACTTCATGGCAAATAGATGTGGAAACAATGGAAACACTGACAGACTTTATTTTCTTGGGCTCCAAAATCACTGCAGATGGTGACTGCAGCCATGAAATTAAAAGACGCTTACCCCTTGGAAGAAAAACAATGACAGATCAAGACAGCATATTAAAAAGCAGAGACATTACTTGCCGACAAAGGTCCATATAGTTGAAGCTATGGTTTTTCCAGTAGTGAAAGTTGGACTATAAAGAAGGCTGAGCACCAAAGAATTGACGCTTTTGAACTCTTGGGAGTTGGAGAAGACTCTTGAGAGTCCGTTGGACTGCTAGGAGATCAAACCAGTCAACCCTAAAGGAAATCAGTCCTGAATATTCATTGGAAGGACTGATGCTGAGGCTGAAGCTGCAATACTTTGGCCACCTGATGCGAAGAGCTGACTCACTGGAAAAGACCCCGATGCTGGGAAAGATTGAAGGAAGGCGGAACAGGGGACAACAAAGGATGAGATGGTTGGATGGCATCACGGACTCAATGGACATGAGTTTGAGCAAGCTCAGGAAATGGTGAAGGACAGGGAAGCCTGGTGTGCTGCAGTCCATGCGGCGGCAGGGTCAGGCACTATTGAGCAACTGAGCAATATAATACAAAACAGGTGCCTTTTATGTATTAGTTCACTGAATCTTCACAAGAATTACTATTACTTCTATTATTCTCCTCTTTTAACATAGAGGGAACTGAGACTCAATAGTTAAGTAACCTTCCTAAGACTGCAAATCTAATCCTATCCCAAACCTCATATGCTTAACTACTATACTAGGATGCCTTGCTACAAACATTTCACTTGAGAAATTTATGTAAGAGGTAAGTAAAAGAGAAAACCCTGAAACTCTCTAAAAGAACTAGATAGTGAGAGCTGTATAAAAGCGATGGTGCTTCACTTTTTTTTTTAAAGGTTTTTTTTTGACATGGACCATTTTAAAAGTCTTTATTGAATTTGTTACATTGTTGTTTCTGTTTTCTGTTTGTTTGTTTGTTTTGGCCACAAGGCATGTGAGATACAAGCTCCTTGACCAAGGATTGAACCTGAGCCCCCTGCACTGGAAGGAGAAGTCTTAACCACTGGTCTGCCAGAGGAGTCCTGGTGCCTCACTGTTCACTTAGAACAAAATTATTCAATTCAAATATGGAAGTAAGTAGGTCCTTATGGCCCACATATTTCCTTGAGTATTGACCGCCTCATCTAATTTATGTTTAATCTAATTCTTCATGCATTTCCTGTAAATTCTATCCCTCCTCCTCCATTAAAATGCATATACTCCAGTAGGACCTTACACTAGAACAGTTTAAATACTACAAAAAACAAGCAAGACAAACTCAGAATCCAACTATTCCAAAACAAGAACCCAATTAGGAATATGCATTTTAAAAGAGAATTCAGAGACAAAGAAATGGAATCATAACGGTATAGTAGGTAGTACATGTGGTATTCAGGAGTTTACAAGAATAGTTCTGGGCATAGCAGCTAAGAGCATCTCTAGTCAAAAACATTACAGTCACGTCTCTTTTTTATTTGTTGGTTACTTTGGACTTGGATCCAGTACCCTAAGTTTAGCAGTTCCCTAAGCAGGGAAAGGTGACACAGTTTCTACCTATTAGGTCAGTGGTGCAGAAGCAAGCAGGCTGCAAGCCCCCTAAAGAGGCACCTGGAGGAAGCCTCGTGGCCCCCTGGCCTCCATGCATCCCCCCAGGTCAAGCTCAGGAAAGCCACGGTCTACCTGTTCACCTCCCCTTAGGCTCTCAGAGGAAGAAGTCCACACTTACAGGAGACCACACTTGATCTCCCTTCTGGGGTCCAGATGTATTTCTGAGCCAAGCTTTTCCAGAATCCATTACTTTGTGGCAAGCAGGAGAGTGATTATCTTCAGTCATACATATTGCCTGCAGGTGAAAATTCCCTCCACCAAGATTCCCACAAAGCCCAAGGCTCCCTTTCCTGTGGACTACAGCAGCCTTTTTCCCTCAGGAGAAGGCTGAAGGAATGAAGTTGGGTACAGGCTTCCATCAATCCCTAAATAATCCCTATATTTCAGGAAACAGACTTTCCAGATGACTCAGTGGTAAAGAATATGCCTGGTAATAGAGGAGACACAGAGATGTGAGTTTGATCCCTGGGTCGGGAGAACTCCTGGAGGAGGAAACGGCAACCCACTTCAGTATTCCTGCCTGGAAAATTCCATGGACAGAGGAGCCTGGCAGGCTACAGTCCATGGGATCGCAGAGAGTCAGACACCACTGAGTGACTGAGCATGCACACATGTACTATTTCTCTGGGAGGAGGTCTTCTCTAATCGTTCTTGGTACTGTTTTTCCAGCAACTTAACCATATTTGTTTCCTTTTTCACTCCAAATTCACCAGAATACTAAATTAAAAAGCAAATATGACATATTTATTTATACAACACTTATTTTTAAACTTTTCTCAAAAGATTTCTATTTCTTAGAAAGTTTCTTAAAAGCTTTAATAAGTAAATAAATTGCTGCTCAATTAAAAGCAATAGTTCTAGTGAAAAATTCTACTGTATAATTCTACTAAATTAACTGTACTTACTATTGTGAAGTTAACAAAAATGCAAATAGAGAAGCATGTTTACAATTACTAATGTACAGTTCTAGAGTGGGGGAAAAAAAGATACTACTTAACTAAAAATTTACTGAATGAAGTCCAGGGTTTTACAGTTATATTTGGGGAAAGTGGCCACAAATTGGGAATATACCCAGTGTTGAGGAGCGGCAAAAGGTGGTTTGGCTAGACGAGATACACTGGAAAAGATGAGGGACTTTTCTATACTGTATGGCCTGTGCTGAAAAAAGCCTTACCCAATGTCCTAGCCCTAGCATAGTGAATTTTTGGAATTCCTAAAGAGTACTCTAGAGAGAGTCTAGTTCAACTTCTCATGGTAGGAAGAAAAGCTGTTTCTCTTTTTTGACACTAATTTCTTGTGAAGTTCAGGGCACTGAAACTAACTCACTATACAGCCCATGTTATATAAAACAAGACAAATTTTAAACTAGAATATATTTAGGGGGAAATAAAACCTCTCCTGCAGAAGGTGATGGCAACCCACTCCAGTACTCTTGCCTGGAAAATCCCATGGACGGAAGAGCCTGGTAGGCTGCAGTCCATGGGGTCACTAAGACTGAGTGACTTCACTTTCACTTTTACTTTCATGCATTGGAGAAGGAAATGGCAACCCACTCCAGTGTTCTTGCCTGGAGAATCCCAGGGACGGGGGAGCCTGGTGGGCTGCTGTCTATGAGGTCGCATAGAGTCGGACATGACTGAAGCGACTTAGCAGCAGCAGCAGCAAAACCTCTCAATTTTAACTTTTTTTTGTTTTTCCTATGCTATGAAAGTACATCAGGCTTCCAAAGTGGCACTAATGGTAAAAAAAAACCCGCCTGCCAATGCAAGAGACTCGGGTTCAATCCCTGCGTTGGGAAGATCTCCTGGAGGAGGCAATGGCAACCCATTCCAGTATATCCAATTTCTTCACTTATATATTCTTCTGGATCTTTATTCTCATTTTTACTATACTTAATTCTCAGCAACTATTGATTGGATAATTATTAAATCACAGACATAAAAATGATAGTGACAAAAATACAATTAGTGTACATAACAGTTTAAAAATACCTCTGTCGTGTCATCAATGTTCTGTTCTATACAACTTGCTGGGTATGTTGTTTTCTGTGCATCAGACTCAGTAATTACCACTGAATCAATAGAGAAGCTAAATATAAACAAAAGAGGATGAAAGGATTAGTGTTGTGTGTGAATTTTACTGTTAGTAAATTTATAGCATGCATAAAATGTGTTGGGGCAGTGGGGTATTGTAACATAACTCATTATTTTTGACTAATTTTTTCATTTAAAAGTAAAGCAGCAGAATTACATGAATATTTAACAGATTATCCCTGAATTTTATGCCATTTTATAAAGTCTACTACAAATGTATGACATGGAGCTGTTTATAAGTATAGATATTTTTTAAAAGTTACCTATGCTATTATTGAGTAAGCAAGTTTATAAAATCCCATTTTTATTAAAAATTTACACACACATGCAGAGTGAAAAAAGTCTGGAAGAATACATATCAAAAGTAACAATGATTACCTCTAGTGGAATAGGGGTGTAGTGACAGTGAGAAACATTCTTAATTTTATTCATAACTACTTCTGAAATTTTTTGTTTTTCATGCATTCATGTATCTTTTGGTATTCAATGACATCTTTATTCTGTATTGTATTAGGTCACTTCCAAATGTTCACTACTACAAATGCTACAATAGAGATCTCATAAAATGTATCTCTGTATACATCTACAGATGTTTCTACATGATAAAATCTTATAATTTTAATTTTTAAAATTTTAACATAATGCCATATTTGAAAAAGTTACATTAATTTAATTCCATAATCGTACCATTTAAGTATTTTCTCAAAACTTCAACATGAGAGAGTCTCAACGATCTTAAAACTTTCTTAGAAGATGTATGTTTTTATTTTTGAGATTATACATTCTTTCAAATAGGAATGTACGAAGAATTAGCATTCTTTGTGCTACTGGCCACAAAGGTTTCTTCTGTTGTGAACTGCCTATACATCTTCTATATTCATGTTAAATTATCATAAAAACTCATTTTTCTTGTCTTTATTCTCTGCACTTTCCTAGTTAGTTTATCTTTTTTATCATTTCATCTGTTTCCTCATAGCTTCTTGCATACACTGTTCTGATCCTTTGCTTCATGTCTCATTTTCACAGCCCATGAAAGATACCTCAGATTATTTATCCAGCTATAGAGACCCAAACTAAAAAAAAAAAAAAAAAAAAAGCTGCCGAGTCCACAATGACTTAATTCTGTAGCTTTATAGCCTTTAAGAACGTTTATCCCAAATTCAAAAAAATAGACTAGCTAAAATCAAATTCACTGTTTCCATCTTATAATTTATGTCCTAACCTTCTACCTGCATGATTTCTTTACTTATATTAACACACTATAAGCCTCCATATTCTCTAGCTCAAACAATACAGGTCATCTTCCCTCTGTTTTGCTCCCAAGACTCCTTCCATCCCAACATCTCACACACGTCCCTTTATTTCCATTTCCCCTGGAGCCACTGCAAAAAGCATCATTACAGAAATGTGCAGCGATGGGCACTGAAAAATGCCACAAACTCAAGCCTTTATATTCCAGCACTTTAGCTGTATCATCATGTTATATTCCCCAATCACTAAAGAAATTATGGTTCTGTGAATAAACATTATTTCAGTGATTAGACTGAAGTCCCTTGAGGTAAGTGAAGCGAAGTGTCAGTTGCTCAGTCGTGTCTGACTCTTTGTGACCCCAGGGACTATACAGTTCATGGAATTCTCCAGCTCAGAATATTGGAGTGGGTAGCCTATCCCTTCTCCAGATCTTCCCAACTCAGGAATCAAACTGGGGTCTCTGCATTGCAGGCAGATTCTTTACTATCTGAGCTACCAAGGAAGCCCCTTGAGGTAAAGCGCCCCTTGATATACATCTAAAGTTTTCTCTACAACATTTAGCCAAGTCTCTTTCCAGTCACAGGACTGGAAAAGGCAGTTTTCATTCCAATCCCAAAGAAAGGAAATGCCAAAGAATGTTCAAACTACTGCACAATTGCACTCATCTCACACGCTAACAAAATTCTCCAAGCCAGGCTTCAACACTACGTGAACCGAGAACTACCAAGATGTTCAAGCTGGATTTAGAAAAGGCAGAAGAACCAGAGATCCAATTGACAACATCCGCTGGATCATCAAAAAAGCAAGAGAGTTGTAGAAAAACATCTACTTCTGCTTTACTGATTACGCCAAAGACTTTGACTCTGTAGATCACAACAAATGGTGGAAAATTCTTCAAAAGACAGGAATATCAGACCATCTTACCTGCCTCCTGAGAAACTTGTAGGCAGGTCAAGAAGCAACAGTTAAAACCAGACATGTAACAACGGACTGGTTTCAAATTGGGAAAGGAGTATGTCAAGGCTGTATATTGTCACCCTGCTTATTTAACTTATATGCAGAGTATATCATATGAAATGCCAGGCTGGATGAAGCACAAGCTGGAATTAAGACTGCTGGGAGAAATAGCAATAACCTCAGATATGCAGATGACACCACCCTTATGGCAGAAAGTGAAGAGGAACTAAAGAGCTTCTTGATGAAGGTGAAAGAAGAGAGTGAAAAACTTGGCTTAAAACTCAACATTCAGAAAACTAAGATCACAGCACCTGGTCCCATCACTTCATAGTAAATAAATGGGGAAACTATGGAAACAGTGAGAGATTTTATATTTTGGGGCTCCAAAATCACTACAGATGATGACTGCAGACATGAAATTAAAAGACACTTGCTCCTTGGAAGAAAAGCTATGATCAACCTAGACAGCATATTAAAAAGCAGAGACATTACTCTGCCAACAAAGGTACATCTAGTCAAAGCTATGGATTTTCTAGTAGTCATGTATGAATGTGAGAGCTGGACTATAAAGAAAGCTGAGCATGGAAGAATTGATGCTTTTTAACTGTGGTGTTGGAGAACACTCTTGAAAGTCCCTTGGACTGCAAGGAGATCCAACCAGTCCATCCTAAAGGAAATCAGTCCTGAATATTCATTGGAAGGACTGATGCTGAAGCTGAAGAAGCTCCAATACTTTGGCCACCTGATGGGAAGAACTGACTCCTTGAAAAAGACCCTAATGCTGGGAAAGATTGAAGGCAGGAGGAGAAGGGGACGACAGAGGATGAGATGGCTGGATGGGATCACCAACTTGATGGACATGAGTTTGAGCAAGCTCTGGCAGTTGGTGATGGACAGGGAAGCCTGGCATGCTGCAGTCCATGGGGTTGCAAAGAGTTGGACATGACTGAGTAACTGAACTGACTGACTTTCCAGTCATGGTTTCTTTCAATCCTCATGGTCTTAAGGTAGTTTTTATCCTCAATATTACTTAGACGCTGGTTTCAAAGAGGTGGCTCAGTGGTAAAGAATCCACCTGCCAATGCAGAAGATGTGAGTGAGTTCAATCCCTGGGTCAGGAAGATCCCTTGCAGAAGGAAATGGCAACCATTCCAATATTCTTGTTGGAGAATCCCATGGACAGAAGAGCCTGGTGGGCTGCAGTCCATGGGGTCATAAAGAGTTGGACACGACTGAGCACAGCACATATTACTTAGACATGTTTCAATATCTGCCTAAGATCAAATGGCGGCTCAAGGGCCCAACTGGGAGTCAAATACAGGTTTGTCTGACTCTAAAGCCCATGGCTGTTAAAACTCCATACTATTGCCCCAAGAGGCTTCGAGGATAACATTACCAAATATTTGTTAAATGAATGACAATTATTTTTCTTAAACTATTTTACATGTTCATAGGAGAGAATCTGGCAGTCAATAAACTTCAATGGTGGGGTCTGAGAGAAAACTAATGGTTTTGGTTGAAAGGTACTGTTAATACATTTTGACTGATTATTTCAGAAACTCTGAAAAGCACAAATAAGTTGGCAAAAGCCCAAGTGTAGGAACCACAAAGTAGATCTACTCTTACAGAGCTCTTCCTTTTCCTCATGCTTTGGAGACAAAACATCACTAATTAAAACATCACTACTTAAAATACGTTAAATGGTTATGAGTTCTTGTTATCCACCTATTTTCTTTCATTATCAAAAAATCTAAAGTAATGGTTTCCAAATGTCAATCTATGGACTGCCTGCATCAGAATTATCTTGTTATAAATACAAATGACCAGAATCTTGTCAAAGCTATTGAATCTACTCATGCTTCAAATGTAAAATCCAGTAATTTGCAATTTTACGTAGTTGAAAAATAGTATTAAATTTCAAAAACCTCCAATGTTTTCGATGCATCGTAAAGTTTGGGAACCAATGACCTCAAATAAAATGGAAGCTTTGTAAGGCTGTGCCAATGTGGGATAAACAATCCCAAAGCCTATATACAGATGCTGAATGAAAACAGCAGAAACAGAGTGCTTCCAAAGAAGTGAGGAAACTCAGTGGTTTGTCTTCAACACACACACACAACAAAACACAAAAACTCTGCCTTCAGGTTTCAGTAACAAGTACCTATGGAGACATCAGTCCTAGAGCAGCAGAGCCAGTCAAAGTTAGGTTAAAACTCTGAGGACTTTATAGAGCTAGTTAAATACTACAACACATTTCCCAACTAAATTATAAGTTGTTCAATCATTTTAACAAATATTTACTGAGCACCAACTATTCGTAGGGAATTATTACAGGATTTGGAATACAGGAAATTACATAGACAAAAATTCCCTTAATAAAGCTTGAAGTCCAACACAGGGGACTGATAATATAAACAAATAAACCTTTCCTCCTATCTATCTATCTATCTATATATATACACACATACATATATATACACACTTGTCTTTATAGTTATATATATATATAAAATACACTTCCCAGGTGGCTCAGTGGTAAAGCATCTGCCTGCCAAGCAAGAGATGTGGGTTTGATCCCTGGGTTGGGAAGATCCCCTGGAGAAGGAAATGGCAACCCACTCCAGTATTCTTGCCTGGGAAGTCCCATGGACAGAGGAGCCTGGTGGACTACATCCATGGGGCCGCAAAGAGTTTGACACAACTTAGCAACTGAACAACAACAAAATATATAACATAACATTAATATAGAAAAAGGAAACAGGAAACTCATGTGTAGAGTTCTAAGGGATGATTTTAATTTAAATAGGGTGATCAGGATAGGCCTCATGAGAACATGACACCTGAGTAAAGACCCAAAGAGGTGAATGTGTTGGGCATGCAAATAACCTAGAGAAAGATCAACCCAGGTAGAAGGAACAGCAATGAGAAGAGAAATTCACAAAGCAGGAGCATCCCAACAGTTTGAGGATCTCGAGGAGATTATGTGGCATTACAGTAGTAAGTCACAAGCAAGGCAGCAGGAGATAGATTCAGAGAGAAATAGGACCCAGTAAGTAAGGATCTGCTAAGGCACAGTAAGGACAGAATAGCACGTGAATATCATGACTTGTCCTAAATTTTAAAAGCAAAGCTTTAGTACTGTGTAGAGAACAGACTCTAGGGAAGAGTTAGGATAAAAGCAGTAATCCAAGTGAGACATGATGATGGCAGGGACTAGGGGCCTGGTGAGAAGTGGTACAGTTTAGATTTGTCTTGGAAATAGAGATAACAGGTTTCTTGGCAGACTGGAAGTGTGGTTTGAAAGGGGAGTCACCATAGATGGAGTCAGATGGCTGCAGAAGGAGCAGATTTTGAGGGGAAGATCCAGAGTGGGTATTTTGGACGTGGTAAATCCAAGTGTTAGACAACCAGGTGGAGAAAGCCCAGCTATGACTGGAGTGATCATATCTTACATCCTTTGTGTATTGCCCATATCAAAGTAGCAAAGACTAAGCATACAATAAAAAACAAACATGTGCACACCACCTGGTTTAACTTAGCATATTCATAACAAAGAGCCTCTTTATAAAATAAAGCTGTAATTAATATTCCTATTATAAAATATATGTGGTTTACACTAACCTTTACTTCACACATTTCAGAGATGAAGAATTACCTCCTGTTCTTATTTCTTGACAATGCTACAGCTCGTCTCTTTCAAGCAAAGTTGCTTAAGTTACATTTTTTTCTTAAAACAACCATATTATGATTGCTACTAAACTACAAATACTATTGAATGAAATTATAAGTTGATGGATACCTTGGCTGAACTGTGGACTCATTAACAGCTTGAAGCCTTTCCTGCAAAGAATGAATCTTTGCCTCGTAATTTTTTTCAGTTTCTTTCAATTGCTGCTGCAAAGAGGATACGAGGCTTTCTAATTCTTGAACCTGTTCAAGTTGTTTCATTTTTTCAGTATCTTGCAGCGTAGATAACTTGCTTTTATGACTAACATCTAAGTTACATGAATAGAAGAAAATATACATTTCAATATAAATTTCTTAATTAAATACCAAAATCACTTTTTTGAAGTAGGAGAATATTCATTCTTCTTTGAAAGATAATGTTTTTTAATAGTATAACTCGGGTATCAATTTAAACTCATGTAGACTTACGGTAAGAAAACATGAATTGTGTAATTCAAGATCATTTTTTCTATTTTCATGGCAGCAATACCACCACATCTACCAATTTTATGTCTTTAAATAGAAAACAATTTAGAATCAGGGAATGTAAGATGTAGGAAGACATAAATAGTCCAAGCCTCTCATTTTAAAGATGAGAAAACTGAGACCAAAGAGGGTTATAGTGAAATGCCAAAGGCAATAAGTTGTCTCAGATTTTAAAGTAAAAAGTCAAATTACTGAAAATTTGATACAAAAAACCACATTATACTATATAATCCAAATTTACCAATGTCTTGCAAATTGGTCATCTGAGGATGAGTTGATAAAAAGTCTGTTTGCTTTTTTGGCAGGTTCGCTTCTGCAAATTCAAGTCTCATATCACGTGCCTGCTGTCTCTTAATCTATGGAAAACAACAGAAGAAAAGCAGTGACATAGATATATGACTCAGGATTGTGGAAACTATACAAAGCAACTTTATATTTAAAAAGTTTTTTTTCTCCCCAAACCAGCCAGAACCATACCATTCTGATATAGGTATTTTCCCTTCCAAGTTATTCTACACTCTGACACAGTGACTCACATCACATTCCCTTCACAGGGACTGAAATTATATTACTAAATATAATGTCCTTTCATATCCAGAAGGAATTTGATCTAACTATAAAAACAGGAGCCACACAGAATTTTGGCATAATGTTCATAACAATATTTAAAACATGACTTAATCTTTGAAATTTCAATTCACACAGTAAATTTTATATCATGAATACTTGATAACATATCTGCTATTAATCTCTGAAAGTAACCTACATACAATCAGGTAGCTGACAAATGTGTGCTACTCCTTATACAAAAGGAAGGAAAACAACAAAAACAGATATACCTCAGCTTCTTTCCTTAACTATTAAAACTAGGCAGCAATATGTCAGATGTGTATGTGTATTACTTTAGTCATTCCTCAAATATTTAATACTCAGTCTACTATGTGGCGAGCACTGTGACAAGGGAGAGTAAGACTATGACATCAGTGAAAAAAATGCACACACACATATACACGGTACATCTGCCCTCAGAGAATTATCAACTAATTGGGGAAGTAAAATTAAATAATTAACAATGCATTAAACTATAACATGTGACTAAAGGATGATAATAGAAGAAAGACTGGTATGGGTCTGACGGAGGAAGTGAAATTTGGTTTGGGCCTCCATCATTTTGGTCAATGATTAGGAAAGGTTACAAGGAAGGAAGAGTAGGAGCATTCGTGAAAGGGTGAACTGCTGGAAGTGGTGAAGACAACGGTCCTGAAGGATAGGGGAAATTGTGTATGCTAGATAAAGAAGGTAGACGTGGATGAAAGAGCACCTTCAAAGCAAGGTGTGAGTTTGGATTTGCTATACTAGGTGACCAAAGAATTCTGCAGATGGAGGTGAGTGCCAGGATAAAATGTATTTCCCAAGAAGGCCATTTCAGTTGGTACTACTTTTAACAAATCCTCTACCTGACTCTTAACCCCATGTACATTTCAACCAAGAATCTTGCCTCCGACTTCCCAGAGAAAATAAAGCCCATCAGGTGAATACTTCAGTTTTCAGCTCTCCCTTTCAATACTGTCGATTCATTCAGCAAATGTACAGTAAACCTTTACTATGTGCTAAACAAAGCACTGTGCTAAGAGGAATGAAAATCAAGAGAAGACTTCCTGATTTTGAAGGATTTAGTGGGGTTTAGTCTAGTGGACATATCACATGTTGTCACAACTGCATATACCATAATTAGTGGATCAAGTAGAGATTCTTTGTGACTATAAGTGGGTGGGCAAAACCCACAATGAAGGCTTTAAAAGCCACAGAACTAAAGTTACATAAATTAAGGGAACAAAATATTCTAAGGGAAGAGCTAGTACTACAAAAAAAAAAAACAGTAGAATTAAGAAATTGGGCTTCCCTTGTAGCTCAGTCGGTAAAGAATCTGCCTTCAGTGCAGGAGACCTAGGTTCAATCCCTGGGTTGGGAAGATCCCCTGGAGAAGGAAATGGCAACCCACTCCAGTATCCTTGCCTAGAAAATCTCATGGACAGAGGAGTCTGATGGGCTGCAGTCCATGGGGTCGCAAAGAGTCGGGCACGACTAAGCGACTATCACTTACTTACTTACTTATTAGCTGAAGATACACTGAGCATGTTTATACCTAAGGTGGTAACGTAGAGATCTGACTTTCATTCTTGGCTAAATAAGTATTCTTTTGGGTACCAAACAGTTTTTCTTGTATTTTTTTTTTTTCTAATTGCTTCCCAATTAGAAAAAATATATATTTTTTATTTTTAATTCTTCCCAAAATTTAAAAAGGCAAAAAGACTTCACATAAAATTCAATCATAAAATCAATGAACTGAAAGAATAAACACTAGGCCCCATTCCTACATGTGACAACACATGAAGCTAAGCAGCCTCTGTCCCCTTTAAATGAAGTATGTTTTCTCCAGGTTTCACTTTCCCAGCTTTCACTTGGCCTTCTTCATTTATTTTATAAGCTGAACTCACGGAGGCATTTACGTTTATGATCTCTGACATACACCTCTCCTCTTTCCCCATGACTCAATTAAAATGACAATGAATCTGTAAAAGATAAATCCATAATAAACCAAAAAATAAAAGAGACTAACAGATTTCAACAGAAAAGGGTGGCAGAATAGCGATTAGGCAAGGAAGGAAGAGGGAAACAGCAGCCTAAAGCACACCTCAAGGGAGCCGCAGTTATAGGAGACAGTTAACTTGCCTAGCAGAACCCTAAAAAGACACCAGGCTCAGAGAGAGATCAATGACAGGCAGAGATCAGAAAACAAATATATCAACCTTTAACTAATCACAGCACAGCCTTTGCTGCTGACCCAGCCAGGCAGAAGTCTGGTGGCAGGTAAAAGATTTTCTAAAAAGAAATTGAAAGAAGTGTCTGGGGAGAACTAAGGAGTCGAGTGTGGGTGTTTGTGTTCCAGAGCAGGATCCCACACTCCAGCACCAGGGAAGGGACATCTGTGATTCATCAAAAGAAACTGTTCCCCACTCACTGTCTTCAAAGGAAAGAGGCAAAATGACAAACATCACTGTAGTTACTTGTTTACTTGCAAGTCCTCCTACACTATTTAATAGTTTCAACTATGTACTGTCATCAGGAAAAGCAACACAGTTTTAAAAGAAAGAAAGAAAACAAAGAAGGTAAGAAAGCAGAAAGGACATTTGATGATTAAGAATTCATTGGTAACTTCTGCCAAAGAAAGTTCAGTGAAGTATAAGCTGGGAGCTTGCTTACAGGTGGGTAGAAGAGACAGCAAGAGGTGGGAAACTGATTACAGTCTCTTCTTTCCTCCAAATAATATGACAGTGAAGGAAAGAGAACCACAAAGGAGGTACTAGATTCAGGGAAAATTGGTTATGTTCTGAACAGTGGAGACAAGAGGAATATGCCAGGCAAATGAAGGACAGAAACAAGAAAAACACAGATAAAGAACCTGAAAATAAATACAGAAGGGATGGAAAAAACAGGCTATCAATCTTAGAGGAGGTGGAAGGGGATGTTAACAAAAGCACAGAAAATAAGATAACCTTGGTTATGAAAAGGGACAACTTCTTCTGAGACAGAGAAAAATAAATTATGGTATTTTCACGTTTAAAGAAATGCATATTGGTCTAGAGGTAGCAAGGTGAGATAGTTTGTAAGTGTTAAGTTTAACACAGGAAAATGGGAAATAAGGCTATCTGCGAAGGAAAAAAAAGGGGAGTAGACATGGAAAGTATGACTTTACAACTAGGGAAGTTATAAAGTTAGGTAACATCCACTGAGGAGACTATGACAGAATGAATGACCACATAAAAGAATTGTGAGCTACAGTCTTGAGACCATGACTATGCAGTGTCACCAAGCCATATCACCATCTCATTTTTTTTAGCAGCCCTCAGAAAGCCAAGCATGAGTGGAGAAAAAAGGTCTCAAGAGGTAGGATAAGGGCAGCAGAAAAACAAGAAATCTAGACTACAAAGGGTATTGGTAAGAAAGTGGTAAGATGATTCTGAATAGGGTTAAATATTGTAGCTATGAATGGAAGGAAAAAGAAAACTAACAATGGTAGAGAAAGGTAGAATTAAAGAAGGGTTTTTAACCTATCTACCTGTCCTCCTACAAAGTTATCTGTAAGACACTGAAATAGTTTACATGTTTTAGAAAAAGCTGAATAAGGTTGTGCTTTAACGGCACAAAATGAGAAAGTAAGAGGGGAAAGGAGAAAGCAGGGGAAAAGAGGAGGGGAAGAGAAAGAGGAAAAAGAAAGAGAATTTTGGCCAGAGTATCGCTCATAAGCAATATAACTTTCAATCAATTAAATCTTTCAAATCTGCCCAAATATGTTAATACAATGACATCAAAAAGTACCCAAATAAGCAAACAGAGATTTTTCTGGGTACTTTTTTCATACAACATGACGATTACAATACTTAATCTTTGCTAATATATGACATTTTTCTGAAATAGCTAATAAATTATATGATGCCTCTATACTCTCTTACATAGCATTTTATACACACATTTCTAAATATACATAACATGATGTGAAACTAATTAGCTATGTTCTAAACAACCAATTATTATTATTTTTTAAAAGAGACTCACTGCTTTAAAAAATATTATGTCAAATTAAATGCAACTGTTTAACAAAGTTTACAATTTGACACTTTATATATATTTTAACTTTATCTTGATTTCAAAAGCTCTCTAAAGGGGTAACGAGTATTCAAACTGCAGAACTCCTTCAGCTCACTGATACTATAAATATACGTCACTTTCCCCTAAATTATGTCACTTTCCCCTAATTTTCTTTTCATGTTTACTCATTTTAGAAATTTTCGGTTGATAAAGTAACTTACAAGATAGCAGGTAATACAAGAAATGCAAACATTATTATACATTTTCCATACTTTACTTAATCGTGATTGAAGTACCACAAGTCTGCTGTATGCTTCTGCTGCTTTGCTGAGAAGAGTTTGCATATTTTCTTGAAAATCTAAATGATAAACAATTATAATAATTTCACTTACAGTAAAAGTCTGCTTCTTTCAATAAGCATTATTCATCTACTCATAACTTTTAAAAAATTGACTGCTGGAAGTAAAATTCATGTATTTATTAACAAAAATCTCATTAATGTGGAACACATGCTACAAAGGTTAACAATTTTATATTAAAATATGATAACTTCTGTTGGCATTCATTAATTTGTACACATTTGTTCATTATTCATACCAATTTTATATTAAAATACAATAACTTCTGTTGGCATTTATTAATTTGTACACATTTGTTCATTATTCATACCAATGAACATGGGTAGGAAACATTTTATTTGTGAAGGGATCAGTTAGTTCAGTCGCTCAGTCGTGTCCGACTCTTTGCAAACCCATGGACTGCAGCACGCCAGGCTTCCTTGTCCATCACCAACTCCCGGAGTCTACCCAAACCCATGTCCATCGAGTCAGTGATGCCATCCAACCATCTCATCCTCTGTCGTCCCCTTCTCATGCCTTCAATCTTTCTCAGCATCAGGGTCTTTTCCTATGAGTCAGTTCTTCACATTAGGTGGCCAAAGTACTAGAGCTTCAGCTTCAGCATCAGTCCTTCCAATTAACACCCAGGACTGATTTCCTTTAGGATAGACTGGTTGGATCTCCTTGCAGTCCAAGGGACTCTCAAGAGTCTTCTCCAACACCACAGTTAAAAAGCATCAATTTTTCAGTGCTCAGCTTTCCTTATGGTTCAACTCTCACATCCGTACATGACTACTGGAAAAATCGTAACTTTCACTAGATAGACCTTTGTCAGCAAAGTAATATCTCCGTTTTATGCTGTCTAGGCTGGTCATAGCTTTTGTTCCAAGGAGTAAGCATATTTTAATATCATGGCTACAGTCACCATCTGCAATGATTTGGGAGCCCAAGAAAGAAAGTCTGTCACTGTTTCCATTGCTTCCCTATCTATTTGCCACGAAGTGATGGGACCAGATGCCATGATCTTCGTCTTTTGAGTGTTGAGTTTTAAGGCAGCTTTTTCACTCTCCTCTTTCACGTTCATCAAGAGGCTCTTTAGATCCTTTTTGTTTCCTGCCATAAGGGTGGTGTCATCTGCATATTCGAGGTTATTGATATTTCTCCCAGCAATCTTGATTCCAGCTTATACTTCATCCAGCCCAGCATTTCTCATGATGTACTCTGCATATAAGTTAAATAAGCAGGGTGACAATATACAACCTTGACGTACTCCTTTTCCAATTTGGAGCCAGTCTGTTGTTCCATGTCCAGTTCTAACTGCTGCTTCTTGACCTGCATACAGGTTTCTCAAGAGGCAGGTCAGGTGGTCTGCTATTCCCATCTCTTGAAGAATTTTCCAGTTTGTTGTGTTCCACACAGTCAAAGGCTTTGGCATAGTCAATGAACCAGAAGTGGATGTTTTTCTGGAACTCTCTTGCTTTTTTGATGATCTAATGGATATTGGCAATTCGATCTCTGGTTCCTCTGCCTTTTCTAAATCCAGCTTGAGCATCTGGAAGTTCTCGGTTCACGTACTGTTGAAGCCTGTCTTGGAGAATTTTGAGCACTACTTTGCTAGCATGTGAGATGAGTGCAACTGTGCAGTAGTTGAACATTTTTTGGCATTGCCTTTCTTTGGCACTGTAATGAAAACTGACCTTTTCCAGTCCTGTAGGCATTGCTGAGTTTTCCAAATGTGCTGACATATTGAGTGTAGCACTTTATTTTTTTTTAATGTCTATTTTCTATTTTTTAACTTTACAATATTGTATTTGTTTTGCCATACACTGACATGAATCCACCATGGGTGTACACGTTTTCCCCTTCCAGAACCCCCCTTCCACCTCCCTCCCCAACCCATCCCTCCGGGTCATCCCACTGCACCAGCCCCGAGCACCCTTTATCATGCATTGAACCTGGACTGGCGATTCGTTTCACATACGATAATTTACATGCTTCCACGCCATTCTCCCATATCATCCCGCCCTCGCCCTCTCCCATAGAGTCCATAATACTGTTCTATTTATCTGTGTCTCTTTTGATGTCTCGCATACAGGGTTATCTTTACCGATTGACTAAATACGATATATATGTGCTAGTATACTATATTGGTGTTTTTCTTTCTGGCTTACTTCACTCTTAACAGCATCATCTTTTAGGATTTGAAACAGCTCAACCAAAATTCCATCACCTCCACTAGCTTTGTTCACAGTGATGCTTCCTAAGGCCCAATTGACTTGGCATTCCAGGATGTCTGCTGTAGGTGAGTGATCACACCATCGTGGTAACCGGGTCATTAGATCTTTTTTGTATAGTTCTTCTGTGTATTCTTGCCACCTCTTCTTAATATCTTCTGCTTCTGTTAGGTCCCTACCGTTTCAATACCAAAAAGTTAACTGAGGTTGCAAGTAGTAAAAATGAACTAATACAGGATTCCTATTAAGAAAGATAACTGAATGTCTTCTTCTTCTTTTTATAAAAATAACCCCCTGACATAAACTTATTCAACAAATACAATGACTTTTAAAGGTTTGGATCTATGATATAAAATTAAGGATTATAGTGAGGAAAAGATGGAAATACAGGAACAGAGGATAAAGAGACAAGAAAGTTTGTAGACAGCTTTGGTTTTCTTTTTATCACAATTACTGCATTGTAAAACTAAAAATGTACATTAAAGGTAAGATTTTATGAACCTGAAAAAAGATGCTAAGATAAACTCAAATCAGCTAAGTGATTAAATCAGGAATTAATGGAAATAGTTTATCATCAATTCATGTAAGAAAATTAAATACTCTGTTCAACAATGCAGTAAAGCCTTTTTTACCTTGGACTTCACATCTATAATCTTGCAATCCCAGTTCTTGGTTTTCAGAAGTGTGAACACCAGAAGTCTCTTTCTCTTCTCCATTTACTTCACATTTTAAAGCAGGAGTATAATGTTCACCATGGACATTGCAAAAAGTCTGCAGACAATAAAATTAGATATTTTATGGAATTAAAGTTTTAATTTCTGCCTCTAGAGATTTTTAAACATTATTTCCTATATGCAAAACATAGTCAAAAAATGTCACAGGAAAAATCAGTATGAAAACACTTCCATGTATCAAATCAATCTGCAAAAGAATAAACAAGTCTAAATCTTTCTCTCTCCACATGTAAGACATGAATTCTTCTCACATCAGGAAAATATGACAGCCTTCATTATCTATAATACATATCAAATATATATGTATAAACTATAATATTTTTATTTTTTCCTAATAATGAATATATCCTGTACTTTACCACTTTCTAGTATGGATTCTATACAGATATTCCCTCTGTAATGTCAACTACACATGAAAAAAGGTGAAAAGATGAGGACAAAAGTTTAAAAATGATGACTAGAAAGTAGTGTATAAATTCTACAGATATTATACTAAAGTAGGAGATCACATTCATACACTTTAACACAAGAGAATACTATTCATGGTTTACACACAGAAGAAAATAAAAAGTGTTTGACATATTATACTGGTTTTTCTCCTGAGCAATGGACGATTCTATCATCACTTATAAACAACATATACCACATAATCATCTGAGAAGCCTAAAGAAGTTTCTAAGTAAGTTTCACCTTTGCACCTCATGCAATTGGAAATAACAATTAACAACTTCTAGACCTAATTAATTTGTTTACTGTTGCTATTTCTTGAGATTTGCCTAAAAGTGAAACTATACTATTAAATGACTTAATTAAATTTCCAAAAGTTTCTAAGGTAGAATTTTATCATAAATTGATTCAGGTTGGTAGAAACCTGAATGATCAGCCAATTTACAAATAAAGCAAAAGACTCAGAAAGATGAAATAACTAGTCCATAGTGACATCAATGATTAGGGACAAAATCAGATTCATGATGAACTGCAAGGGACATCTCCATTACAACAAGCTGATTTATGTTTCAACTTGAGATTAGGGGTCAGGTAAAGAAATTACTAGAAGAAAAAACATATAAAGTCAGCTTATAAATGAACTACTATGACTTTGGAGAAGGAAATGGCAGCCCACTCCATTATTCTTGCCTGGAGAATTCCATGGACAGAGGAACCTGGTGGCTAAAGTCCATGGGGTCACAAAGAGTCGGACACGACTGAGTGACTAACACACACACACTATGACTTGGGCTCACTTTATATGTATAGACCATCAACAACGGATATGAAAGGGCAATGGCTGAACCCGTTGGCAGAGTGGAGGCTCTTGGTGTGGATATTCCTGAGTTTCTTTTGTTTTTTTGAATACTGTTTCTGAACTACTCCATAGGTAATTAGAACCAGTAAGGCAGCTTTACGTTCCCAACTAATATCACCCTCCCAACCCCTTCAAATTATAAACACACTGGCTGAGATGGAAAGCTATGACAAGCCTAGGTTGTGTATGTTAAATTTTGAAATATTTCAAATATGCAGGAAAAAGTTCATCTATTTCCTAGCTATAACAAATACTAATATTTTGTCATATTATACCCATATTTTTAAAAAATTGAACATTACATACAGATTTGAAGATTTCTACTGAACTGACGTTAAGTACTGCTTATCTATTTATTTCATTCACCTCTCTGCCCAGAGGTGATTATCTAACATGCATGTTTTTATACTTTTTTCTTTTGAGATTTACGGATGTAACAAAGACACTCTTGCAATGAACATATCTGGCTGTGCACACATGTGAACCTAAGTAGAAGTAAATGTTGGACTGTATGATGTACATAAACTCAACAATATACCTTGACAATCTGCTTCTCCAGATGGTACACTCCCACCAGGGGTACAGAAGTGCTGTTTCACCTGATCTTCACAAATATGATTATAGTTGGTATAATTAGTTTTTAGATTTGGCAATCTACAGTGTGAAATACTGTCTCACTAGTCATGGCAACCCACTCCAGTATTCTTGCCTGGAGAATCCCAGGGACGGGGGAGCCTGGTGGGCTGCCGTCTATGGGGTCGCGCAGAGTCAGACACAACTGAAGCGACTTAGCAGCAGCAGCAGCAGCAGTCATGTGCAAGACCTCCAGCTAAGTCATCAAATTCATTCAACTACCAAAGTGAGCAGGAGTAGGAAACAGACCTGCTTGAAGGCTCTATTGGTCTGTTTTTTAAAATTAGGCAAATCTTCTGTAGAATCTACTACTGAGATAATTTGCCTAAATTTCTTCTGTTTCAAACTGATTATCAGGAAAACATTTAAATACCTATTTTAAACTTAAAAACTCAGGAATATTTTCTAAATACAGTTCTGAAGTAAGATTGTAGGGAAAAGTAATTTGGATGATTCTGCTAAATCAAAATAGCAGTAACTTAAAATTTAGCATTTCTTGTCTAAAAGTACTTTTTAACTAATATCTTACCTGTGTAAAATGAGAACATTCTTCAGATACTGCCTTGTGAAGTTTTCCAATAAGCATTTGTAAAGGCTTCACTTCACCTAATAGGATAGTGCATTAAAAATGTTCAGTTTACATGCTTAGAAATTATTTTCATATTAAACTTAAATCAACTGGAAGCTTCCTGGGAATAAGATTAGTTCTAAGTTCTTTATTTCTTTCAATGTTATTGTGTACTGCTCAGTGTTAACTGTGTAAGATAATTTGTAGGATTTTCAATTTATATCCCACAAAATGGTACAAAGAAGTGATTTACAATTTTTTTGTATTACAATCCAATATAAGAACTGTATCACACAGCATAACCCTACATAAACTCACCCATATAAAACTGAAACAAAAATTCCATAAATTTTATTCTTTCTACATCCTATGCACTCCGATGGTTTCTGTTCTACTCTATTATTAAAAAAACAAAAAAAGCTGGTCATTACTCGCTGAACTAACTTCATTACCCATTAATGGACCCACTAATTAACTTTAGTGTGAAAAACTACAGATTCTATCTGAAGAGGATACCAATACAAACAACATATGCTTAAAATCTTATTCAATTCAAACCCAAAGAACTCCTTTTTCCTGAAGTGAAAAAGGATTATATTCTTATTTAAGCCACGCTTTAAACTCTACTGTTCAAAAGAACAATTCCAAACTTATGAACCATCTCATTCATAAAGGTAGATCAGTCAAGAATGGAGGCCTAAAGATATCTTGAACAGAGAAAGTCTAATTAACTGAATAACTGAATAATTATTAATGATAAAAGTTAACCGCGACTAGTCTTCCATTTAAGGTTCCTTAAATATCGCTGCTTACACAGTGCCATTTTAGTCTTTTTGCTCACTCTACAGTCTTCCAAGATGTCTCATTCTTGTCCTTGGCCTCAAATGATCTCTTGACTTACAAATCTTTACCTTGAACTTAAACTTCCCCCTTAGGTTTCACCCTTTATTTTCAGTTGCATACTAGGTATCGCGTTTTCAAAGTCATCAAGTATTTTTAACTCAATGTTCCAAGCTAAATACACTATTTTTTCCCACAAATCTACTCCTCATCCTCCTCGTGACTGGAGTCACCCTCAATCCAATTACTCAAACTAGACACGCAGGGATCATTCTCAATTTCTCCCTCTTACTGCTAATACTAACTGCAGACTACAACCCACCTCTTTAACTCTTAAAACTTTTCTTCCTTCTACAATGCTCAATGACATTTTAGCTCAACATCTTAACGTCAATAGAATAACTGCCAAAGCTGCTTAACTGGTCTTTCCATCACTTATCAGTTCAGTTCAGTTCAGTTGCTCAGTCGTGTCCAGCTCTTTGTGATCCCATGGACTGCAGCACACCAGGCTTCCCTGACCATCACCAACTCCCGGAGTTTACTCAAAATCATGTCCACTGAGTCCATCACTTATCACCTCCCTTAATTTGCTCCAGTGATGTCATCTTAAAATAAAAATCTTACTATGTTACTTTATTTGAAATCCTGCATTAGGTCTTACAACCAACAGCATAAACAGTAAACATGTTTCGATCAGAACCTTTTCTGATTAAGCTTCTGACAATCTTTATTCCTCACTACTTTTGCACACATCTTGAACTATCAATTCTCCAAAATGGATGTCGTCTCTCACATCTCTAAATTTAAGACTCAAGATCCTTTCCTAAAATTCCAACCTCCCTATTCCTGCCTACTTCCTCACTCTTCCAGGAAGTACTAGACTTTTCTCTTCTCTCCCTCCATTCTTTCTGTTCATTCTTCTATTATAGAAAAGTTCCTATTGTTTTGTAAGAGTTTATTTTATATTGCTTTTCCACAGGACTGTTGATTTCTTGGGGAAAATAATTCAGTGATTTTTAGACTTCTCAAGCACTTACACGAACAGTCTATGATTGTATGAACAAATGAGTCTAGAACTGGGAATACCCAGTCATATTCCTCCATGGGGTCTAAGTCAAGAACAGAATCACAAAGTAGCTGACTCTAATTGATACTTACTTAGAATTTTGTTAGAAACCATTTACCTGTTTCTTGTGTTTTTATACTCTGTAGCTCTAACTGGTGTATTTTCTGAAGTTCCTTGATCTTTTCCTCTTGAGCAGAAATAAGCTCCTGTTTAAGATTGCAAAGAGCTTTATCTTTTTCATTTTCCATATATTCGCGAACCTGATCCACATGAGTTGAATAGACCAGAGACAGGCATATACGTTGGGCTTCCATCTGGAGCCTTAAATCATTCTTAAAGTGAATTAATGTGCAGGTTAGAATAATTTTAAATGACAAATCAAATAATTTATTTTTGCATATACCCATTACAAGGGGGGGGGGAATACATGAAATTGTAAAGTATAATTGAGTGAGAAAATAATTAAACGTCACTTTCTTACATGAAATTATTTTCTCCCTCAATCTGCTGCACTGACCTAGGAAAATAGTACAACTTTTTCAAGGAAAACAGCACAATACTTTCATCACTTCAACTTCATGGTAAAGTTTGATATTTGGTAACGTCTTGGCCTGATCTTTCATTTTTGTTCAAAAATAACATTTTTAAACAAATATGGGCTTCCCTGGTGGCTCAGGTGGTAAAGAATCCACCTGCAATGTGGGAGACCTGGGTTCGATTCCTGAGTTGGGAAAACCCCCTGGAAAAGGGAACAGCTACCCACTCCAGTATTCTGGCCTGGCGAGTCCATGGGGTTGCAAAGAGTCAGACATGACTGAGTGACTTTTAATAAACATATATAGAGAAATGCAAATAATAATGAAATAAACACTTCAGTACAAATATCACAAAGTAATAAAGACAATCACTTTATCTTTTTTATTCATTTCTCTCCTATTAGTTTGGTTTAGAAACGAAATATAGATAAAAATTGATCATGTTCTCATTCTTACTTCCCCAGAGGCCACCATATTATAAAATTGATCATAAATTTGCTGCAAATCCAGTTCACTTCTTACACTCTCATTTCTTAATCCATCTATAAACAGTGCATATATTTTACGTTTTTAAGAATCTACATAAATGGTGCAAAATGGCATTTATTTTGCAAATTACTCTTCTCATTCAATATGCTTCTGAGATCTTTCAATGTAGATACACATAAATTTATTTTAACTTGATGCTGTATATATATTACAATTTGTTCATTTCCTTTTTGGAGATCAAATGGATTATTTCAAATTTTAGATATTTCAAAAAGTGCTGCAATAAATTCTTATATATATGTCCTTGTACATATATGATAGTGTTTCTCTAGCACACATGTGTGCTAAGTCGCATCAGTCATATTTGACTCTTTGCAAACCTACAGACTGTAGCCCACCAGGCTCCTCTGTCCATGGGATTCTTCAGGCAAGGACACTGGAGTGGGTTGCCATGCCCTCCTCAAGGGGATTTTCTTGACTCAGGGTTCAAATCCATGTGTCTTGTCTCCTGCATTGACAGGCCGGGTTACCACTAGCACCACCTGGGAAGCCCTTCTCAATTGTAGTGATTCTCAAAACTGTAGCCCAAATCAAAATCACCTGGAGTGCTTATTAAAACAGATTTCTGGGCCCCTACCCTCAAGCTTCTACTTAAAGAGGCCTGGTGTGAGCCGCAGAATTTGAATTTTAACCTGTTTTCAAGTGATGCTAACACTGCTGGTTAGGGACTACACTCACTGCTAGTAGAAATGTATTGCATCAATATTAGATTTTAACAGTTTTTTAATGTAATTACACAATTTTACACTGATATATTTAATAAAGTAGGTGAATACTCATCTCCCCACATCCTCATCACACTTCTTATTGTGAACCTTATTTTGTCAAACTGATAGGTATAAAATGCTATTTCATTGTTACATCAATTTATAATGTTGAAAGCATCTTTTCATGCTTATTAGCCAATTAGTAGAAGTATTTCTGTGGCTGCAGTATTATTTCTAAGCACATTTAGATTGCTCTTTAGTGTTACTGTTGTATAAACTGTTGCTCAATTTCTTCATGAGCTTCCTTCCATAAACACACACCTCACTGTTCTCCCCATCACTAAGGGGGTTTGTCTTGGCAGTGATGAGTGTGTCAGGGACAGCTTTTGCGTTTGCCTCTGTTTACTTTATAGAAGTTAACGTCAAGGAGATGGTATCTAAATGTCACTGAAAGTGTCTTCAGTTAAAAAAGAATAAACGTTTTAGTGAGAAATATCTGACCATTTTGACATCTTCAAATTTAGGTCCTCTCCTAGTAATGCCTTTAAAAATTTTTTTAAATGATCTTCTGACATTTTTAGGAGTGATAAAATTAAACCCAATTATGATTTTGAAAACAATTTCAGATATTTAACAAAGCATTAACAGTTATGTAATTAGAACTATTTAGGTTATTAAAATGTAAAATTTGATATAAGATAATAACTATGAGCACATTTATTAAGAAGTAGAAAGAAAAAAACTTTCCAAAAAAATCTTTCTATATATTCTACTATATAGAGAATAAAATTTCAGCTTCTTACAAAGTCTGTAAGGCTCTCCAAGATCTGGTCTTTTCTTTCTTCAAACTCTTTTTCTTCCACTCTCTTTCCCTCAAACTCAACCAAACAGGTCTTTATTCTGTTCCTCAAACTTATCTCTGCCATCACAGTTGCTCTAATTTCCCTGTGGTAGACTCCTCACTGTCATTCAGATGGCAGTTCAAATGTCAATTCTTCCTAGACCCCTTTCCTGACTACCCTATTTAATGACTACCCACCATTCTCTATCACATTATCTCTTTTATTTTCTTTATAAAACATCACTATTTCTTAACTCTTCTACTTATTTCCTCATTTACTACCTGCCTCCCTCACTAAAATATATGCTCTGTGAGAGTTAGAACCAGTTCTTACTCTTGTTCACCACTGTATTCCTACCTGGCAAGAGACTCGATAAATACTTGTTTAGAAATGAAGAAACACACATAAAGCTCTAGTTAGCACCATTATACAATGTGCCCAGTGGGATCTTCCTGCTATTTCTAATTTCAGTATCTATCAAATATAAATTGTCAGGAGTGATCTAGTATTACTCATTACATGTATTCTTTAATTGTACTTAGAATTAATATTTTTCCCCCTTTAGGTATAACAAGACTCTGAGAAAACTAGGATTTAAATATCTTTTTTTTCAGGGAAATAGAGTTTCATAACTATTGAACAACTACATGAAGTACTAAAAAGTTTTAAGAGTTAATTTTCAGTGAACCTTGAAAACACCAATACAAAAGGACACTGCAACCATCTTTGGAATTGCAACAAAATATTACAAAATCATTATTTTAATGCTCTGACTCTCAGCAAAGTTATTTAAACTTGCTTTTTCAAAGAAAATGTGTTCTCAGGATGGGGAACACATGTAAACCCACGGCTGATTCATGTTAGTGTATGGCAAAAACTACTACAATATTGTAAAGTAATTAGCCCCCAACTAAAATAAATAAATTTATTAAAAAAAAAAAGAAAGAAAGAAAATGTGTTCTATTTCCTGAGCAGATTAACTAGAAGAGAGGTAACATGGTTTAACAAACAGCAGATAAAAGAAATGTAAAGGGCAGGTTTAAGGGAGAATTACATCACAGGGTTCACTTTCATTCTCTGGTAAGGCGGGTAATTTACGTTGGATGTAGATGAAAACTTTCAGTATGAAATACACTTTAGTGTATACACGTTAAGTAAACATACCTGTTCTGATTTAAGTACGCTGAGCTCCTGCTGAAGTTTATCGTTTTCACCTGGATCAGTAGTCCCACGCGGTGATGTATTTGTCACTGACGGCAAGTGAGCAGAAAACTGTTCTTGGTTTGCTTTTTCGAGAGTCATATTTTCAAAAGGAATTTTATCTACCTCCATTATTTTTGATTCTTTATCAAAATGGTTATTTATTTTCGGAACTGACCCTCCAGGATCCCCGCTTGTTGAAGCTCCACCTTTCAGAAAGCTTAAATGGACATCATGCACATTTGCATTTTCTGTCCTACTTTGGTCCATTATGATTTCTAGCTCTCCACATCTCAATAAAAGGTGCTCTTTATCTTGCTTTAAAGATTTAACTTCTTCCGTTAGAAAACTTATCTCGTCATGTTTCTGTTTTAATTGCTCAGAAAGACCTGACAGTCTCTCTGACAGCTCTAATTTTTCTCGCTTGGTTACCTCAAGTTTTTCCATAAGTTCTGTTGTATCTTTCTCAACGACATCACCAGTTTCCAATGGTTCTGCTATAAAAGTCTTGTCATCGTCAAAGACTGAACTTGTCATTTTCACTATACTTGGGTTTATTCTTTGCAAATGACGAAGCTCTTCACTAAGTGCTTTAAGCTTACTTTCATACTCTACTTCTTGCTTATTTTTACTGTCTTCTAAATCGCTTTTTACTTTGAGAAGGCAAGCATAATCCTCCTGTAATTCCTGATAGTTAACTTCAAAATTTTTTTCAGCAAATGAAAACGTGTTCTTTTGCTTTTCAATCTCTTCAGTTAGCTGAATACATTGTTTTTTGAGGCCCTCATTTTCCTCTGTAAGTATCTCTATCTCTTTTTGCCAGCTACAGTCTTTGGATTGGGATTTAACGGAGTCTATGAAAGTTAATCTTTCTTCTTGGTTAACAGGAGTATGTATTTTCAACATGTCTTCAAGGGCCTTCTTTTCATCTTTAAGAATGCTATTCTCTGCTTCAAGTTGTCCAAATTTTTCTTGAAGGTCATCCTCTTTTTCCTTCATTTGTTTCTCCAATAATTCAGTTTTAAGTTGTAATTCTTGAACTTCCTGTTCAAGTGTACCCTTTTCCTTTTCTTCTTGTCTGAGTATTTCGATTTCTTTTTGCAGTTCGTTGATCTGAAGGGTCATTTCTTCTGATTTTGAATTCACGAGGGACTGCTGTAAATCTTTTAGCTTTGAAATTTCCAAAATCAGTTGGTTCTGCTTAGTTATCAAATTGTCTTTTTCAAACTGCATGGTTTCTATCTTTTGACTCATTTCATTCTGTAAGCCATCTATCTGCTGTTTATAGTGAATGCCTAAGTTATCTTTAAGCTTTTCAATATTTATTCTATGTTCAATTTCCAAATCTTCCTTCAGTTTGGAAAGTTCTTCCTCATGACTAAACAGGAGCTGTGTCCTCAGCCTCTCCAGCTCAGCTTCCTGTGATTCAGCCATTCTGTCCAATACAGCATTCTTTTCTCTTTCTAACATTTCAAGCTTTATCTTATAATTTGTAACTTCTGCTTCGTGTTTTAGTTCTAGTTCTTTCCTGGCTTCAGAAGCAGAAACAATCTCAGCTTTCAAATCTTCCACTGTACTAAGGGACTTGTATGCTTCATTGAGTTTACTTTCTTGCTCTGCTATTGTCTGTCTGGCCCTCTGAATTTGGTCCCTTGAAAAGCTCAGTTCTTCAAAAAGGTCTTCCAGCTGTCTCTGGAGAGCAGACTTTTCTCCTGAAATTACTCCTATTTCTTCCTTGAGTTTTTCCTTTTGAGAGTTAGTATCTTGCAATTTTATATTCAGTTCATTTATTGCCATATTCATTAACTTTATTTCATCTTCATTAACTGCAATACTTGGATGTGATCTGAAAGCATTCTCCAGTTCCCCCTTATGTCGTGTTCTAAGTTCGTCTATCTGTGACATGTGTTGCTTTATTAGCTCTTGTTTCATCTGTACTATCTGCTGCCCATACATCTCATCCAGCTCTGCCCGGAGCTGTTCCAACTTTCTTTCTGTTTCTTGTTCCACTCGTTGTAGGATATCCATCTCAAATTGACTGTCTTTATGATTTTTCTTCTGAAGTTCCTCAACCGTCCCCATTAATTGTTTTATTTCTTCAGAACACTGTCTTTCCTTTTGCTTGGAATTAGTCAGTTCTAATTTCATATTTTTTATCTCTTGGTTCTTCTGTACAACCTGCTCTTGTAATTCTTCCAGTAATTTATCAGCAGCTGTTACTTTATCCTTTAGCTCAAGAGTTTTTTTTTCTTCTTCTATTATTTTTGTATTTAATTCTTCAATGACTGCTTCCTTTTCCTGTATTTCTTTATTTGAGTTTTCTACTTTTTTATACTGTTCCTTTATAAAGAAAAAATGAAAACATAAAAATGGCATTTTTAGTTTCTGGTTACTTATACCCCTTAACCTCATTACCAAAAAGATTGATAGAAAACTGCTTTTTACATGATTCTATAAAAAGCAACTGCTGAACCTACTCCTTCATTTTTCTTACATCAATGAGACACAGACCTTGTGTAGCCAACACTACCTATGAGCAAATATCATAGCAATGTTGGTCTTCTTGGGGGGAAGAAATTTTTCTTGCATTGCTATGATTAAATGTTTTAATAAAAAATTTAGTAAGATCAAAATGTGTCTAAACCATTATATTTTCTTCTTTCTTATTAACTGATTAACATTCTAAGTATTTGGTATTTGCAATTGCAAGAGGACTACACATTCTTTACAGTTCCAGAGATATTCCTAAAAATAAATCAACATTCCTCCAATACAGTATTTCAGTGACCTGAAGGTTTGGTGGGCAGGTGCTATGAAAAGAGAAAAACAACAAAAACAGGCTCCTAAAGATCAGCCTTAACATCACTCCTAAGGCTAAATGAATCAGAAGTTTAGGGATACGCCATGCTTAAGTGGTTGAATTGCAAGTGACATGCAAGACAATTATGCTATTTAGGGCATATCAATTTGATTCTACATTTTGGGGGTAAATACAAATTTGAAAGCAAGACAGATTTTTTTTTACCCCTGTTCTGATTTAGGACTTTATTTTGGAACTGGAGATAAATCGAAACCCAAAACACATGCCAAGGCATGTCCCTAATCATGCACAGAAGTGTCACAGCATAAGAGATTCAAGTAGAAGCCCTGGAGATAAAGTTCTGTCTCGGTCATTTACTTGCCTGAGTGGTTAGGGCTGCAGTCCCAAGGAAAGAAAAAACAGTAAAATTTACAGATCAGAATATACTTAAGTAATTAAAATCACCTTCAGAAGACAAAAGTCCCAGGTCAAGAGGACTTAAAGGCACCTCAAATGGATGTGTTACCCTACCTTAAAAAAAAAAAGAATGTCAAAAACTAGCGAAAAACAAAGTCTGAGAGGGAAATAGTGGCAGTGCCCATTCAAGAATGGTTCAGGAAAGAGAATCAAGGTAGAGGAGATTTTGACAATTCTAATCCCTCTGGGAAAAATCACACCTAACCTAGAAAGCAAGGTAGGGGGCTGCTGTAAACAGAATTAAGAATTTCAGTCCAAAAGCATGGCCATTCCTACTGTGAGATGGACATATGAGGTTATCACAGCCTAATCGGCTTTGGCTTGGTATCACATACCCCATCAATGTCACCAGGCATTATTGATGATACTGAGCCTCCTGGCCTAGACTACCTTCTGGCAGTCTACTAGGCCTAAACTGCCTTTCTCTTCTTACCTCCTGGAGAGACTCATTTTCAAAGACTATTGTTTTCTAATCAAACTATTTTTTGATGCTGATAAAACATTTTTAACATGGTTCAACCTCGGTCTTTATGCACACTCCATCCTGTTTAAAATGTCCTCTTATCAGTTCAGATTTATAATTTATTCACTGTTTACCAAATAACTACTGAGGAGATGCTGTGTGTCATATATTGCACCAATTATGAAGAAAACAAAATACAATGAAAGGGAACTGTTCTAATTTATAGACTTACCTCAAATATCACTTCCCTGCTAAGCCTACCCTGAATCACTTCCTTTATGAAGCCAGACCTACCCAGAATTATCAAAACACTTTTTATCCATACTTAGCCTTGTTTTGGGGGTGCCTTGCATACCATGAGTTTTAGTGAAGAAAAAAGCACATTTAAGCATCACTATCTCTAGCTAGCCCGGGCTGGAGGCGGCCGAGAGGAGCTAGACTGGGCCAGAGACGGCCGAGAGGAGCTAGCCCGGGCCGGAGGCGGCCGAGAGGAGCTAGCCGGGGCCGGAGGCTGGGGGCGGCGGCCGAGAGGAGTTACCCCAGGTCTAAGGAGCGGCGGCTGCGTGTGCACAGGAGGGCTGAGAGGAGTTACTCCACATTCAAGGTCAGGAGGGGCCGTCCCGAGTAGATAACCCTTGTCCAAGGTAAGAAGCAATGGCTGCACTTTGCAGGAGCAGCGGTGAAGAGATACCCCATGTTCAAGGTAAGAGAAACCCAAATAAGATGGTAGGTGTTGTGAGAGGGCATCAGAGGGGAGACACACTGAAACTAAAACTACAGAAAACAAGCTAATCTGATCATATGGACTGGAGAACAGGCAAACCACTTCGTATTCTATAGATGGCAAGAGTGAACGTCGACATTCTAGGAAATCAGTGAACTAAGATGGACTGGAGGTGGGTGAATTTAAACGTCTCATATGACCTCATTGACCATTATATCTACTACTGTGGGCAGGAATCCCTTAGAAGAAATGGAATAGCCATCATGGTCAACAAAAGAGTCCAAAATGCAGTACTTGGATGCAATCTCAAAAATGACAGAATGATCTCTGTTCGTTTCCAAGGCAAACCATTCAATATCACGGTAATCCAAGTCTATGCCCCGACCAGTAACGCTGAAGAAGCTGAACTTGAACAGTTCTATAAAGACCTACAAGACCTTTTAGAACTAACACCCAAAAAAGATGTCCTTTTCATTATAGGGGACTGGAATGCAAAAGTAGGAAGTCAGGAAACACCTGGAATAACCAGCAAATTTGGCCTTGGAGTACAGAATGAAGCAGGGCAAAGGCTAATACAGTTTTGCCAAGAGAACGCACTGGTCATAGCAAACACCCTCTTCCAACAACACAAGAGAAGACTCTACACATGGACTTCACCAGATGGTCAACACCAAAATCAGATTGATTACATTCTTTGCAGCCAAAGATGGAAAAGCTCTATACAGCCAGCAAAAACAAGACCGGGAGCTGACTGTGGCTCAGATCATGGACTCCTTATTGCCAAATTCAGACTTAAATTGAAGAAAGTAGGGATAACCAATAGACCAATCAGGTATGACCTAAATCAAGTCCCTTATGATAATACAGTGGAAGTGACAAATAGATTTAAGGAACTAGATCTGACAGACAGAGCACCTGATGAACTATGGACAGAGGTTCGTGACACTGTACAGGAGACAGGGATCAAGACCATGCCAATGGAAAAGAAATGCAAAAAAGCAAAATGGCTGTCTGAGGAGGCCTTACAAATAGCTGGGAAAAGAAGAGAAGCGAAAAGCAAAGGAGAAAAGTAACGATACTGCCATCTGAATGCAGAGTTCCAGAGAATAGCAAGGAGAGATAAGAAAGCCTTCCTCAGCGATCAATGCAAAGAAATAGAGGAAAACAACAGAATGGGAAAGACTAGAGATCTCGTCAAGAGAATAAGAGATACCAAAGGAACATTTCATGCAAAGATGGGCTCAATAAAGGACAGAAATGGTATGGACATAAGCAGAAGATATTAAGAAGAGATGGCAAGAATACACAGAACTGTACAAAAAAGATCTTCACGACCCAGATAATCATGATGGTGTGATCACTCACCTAGAGCCAGACATCCTGGAATGTGAAGTCAAGTGGGCCTTAGAAAGCATCACTACAAACAAAGCTAGTGGAGGTGATGGAATTCCAGCTGAGCTATTTCAAATCCTGAAAGATGATGCTGTGAAAGTGCTGCACTCGATATGCCAGCAAATCTGGAAAACTCAGCAGTGGCCACAGGATGTGAAAAGGTCAGTTTTCATTCCAATCCCTAAGAAAGGCAATGCCAAAGAATGCTCAAACTACAGCACAATTGCACTCATCTCACATGCTAGTAAAGTAATGCTCAAAATTCTCCAAGCCAGGCTTCAGCAATACGTGAACCGTGAACTTCCAGATGTTCAAGCTGGTTTTAGAAAAGGCAGAGGAACCAGAGATCAAATTGCCAACATCCGCTGGATCATCAAAAAAGCAAGAGAGTTCCAGAAAAACATCTATTTCTGCTTTATTGACTATGCCAAAGCCTTTGACTGTGTGGATCACAATAAACTGTGGAAAATTCTGAAAGAGATGGGAATACCAGACCATCTGATCTGTCTCTTGAGAAACCTGTAGGCAGGTCAGGAAGCAACAATTAGAACTGGACATGGAACAACAGACTGGTTCCAAATAGGAAAAGGAGTACGTAAAGGCTGTATATTGTCACCCTGCTTATTTAACTTATATGCAGAGTACATCATGAGAAATGCTGGGCTGGAAGAAGCACAAGCTGCAATCAAGATTGCTGGGAGAAATATCAATAACCTCAGATATGCAAATGACACCACCCTTATGGCAGAAAGTGAAGAAGAACTAAAGAGCCTCTTGATGAAAGTGGAAGAGGAGAGTGAAAAAGTTGGCTTAAAGCTCAACGTTCAGAAAACTAAGATCATGGCATCTGGTCCCATCACTTCATGGCAAATAGGTGGGGAAACAGTGGAAACAGTGGCAGACTTTAGTTTTTTGGGCTCCAAAATTACTGCTGATGGTGACTGCAGCTATGAAATTAAAAGACGCTTACTCCTTGGAAGGAAGGTTATGGCCAACCTAGATAGCATATTTAAAAGCAGAGACATTACTTTGCCAACAAAGGTCCGTCTAGTCAAGGCTATGGTTTTTCCAGTGGTCGTGTATGGATGTGAGAGTTGGACGATGAAGAAAGCTGAGCGCTGAAGAATTGATACTTTTGAACTGTGGTGTTGGAGAAGGCTCTTGAGAGTCCGTTGGACTGCAAGGAGATCCAACCAGTCCATCCTAAAGGAGATCAGTCCTTAGTGTTCATTGGAAGGACGGATGTTGAAGCTGAGACTCCAATTCTTTGGCCACCTCATGCGAAGAGTTGACTCACTGGAAAAGACTCTAATGCTGGGAAGGATTAGGGGCAGGAGGAGAAGGGGACGACAGAGGATGAGATGGTTGGATGGCATCACTAACTCGATGGACATGGGTTTGGGTAAACTCCAAGAGCTGGTGATGGACAGGGAGGCCTGGCGTGCTGCGATTCATGGGGTCGCAAAGAGTCGGACACGACTGAGCGACTGAACTGAACTAATCTCTTGCAAGAGGCTGATGCAAAACAAGGGTTCTATAAACATCTACATAGTGATTTTTAAATTATTTTGGTTTTAAAGCATGTCCATTTTGTAATTTCAGTATCTTAAATTTGTACATTTCTAATTTCCCTAAGCGAGTCTCTGGAATCAGACTACATATATTTGAAAGCTGGCTCTACCAATGTATTACCTGTATACCTGGGGCAATTTACTTCATCTTGCTTTGTTTTAATTTCCTCATCTGAAAAATGGGGGTGATAATAGTATTTACCTCATAAGATTGTAGTGATTATTCAATGAGATAATATAATATGTGTAAGATGCTTTGAGTATTTCCTGATATCAAGTAAACAAAAACAGATGTTACCTAATACTTTTACTGTTATCCAAATAGTAGTCTTGTTGTGCTAATTTCTCAACATCTTGCAGAACTGCCTAAAATTACAGAAAATACTGTACTGTATGTATAGTCTGTCCTCATTATTCAAAGGTCCCAAATGTGTGAGCTTGCCTACTTGTTTAAATTTATAGATAACCCCAAAATCAATACTCACAGTCATTTGTAGAAATGCACAGAGTGGTAAAAAATTTGAGCTGCTGGACATTCATGATTCAAGCTAAGACGATGTCAAGGAAGATGAGCAGGTGAGATAACAAGGAAGGAGACCGTGAGGATGGAGATGGTGGGCTGTAGTGGAACATACTGTAAAAATGTCTGGCTCTGGGCTAGCCCAATAGGGTTTGAATCCCAACTAGGAGGAGGGGGGTGATACCTTTAGACCAGTCACTTAATATTTTTGACTTTCATGTCTCTTTTGAAAATTAAACAAGCTATAATCTACCAGAATCTTTTTAGGATTTAATACTATAATCTGTATGATATGCACAATGTTGTAAGTCAAATATACTTCAATAAAATTAAAAAATAAAATACAGTGGAATGAGTAAAAAAAATCTATATGATCTGTGCGTGTGTGTGTGTGTATATGTGTTTGTGTGTGTGTGTATATATATATATGTGTGTGTGTATGTGTATATACACACACACCCTGGGAGCATCAATTGTTGAATAAGTGTTCCAGGCAACTTTATAACACATAACTACCACAAATAAAGAGAATCTGTATTTTTTTCTCATTAAAGTGTGTGTTAGTCGCTCAGTCGTGTCTGTCTCTCTGAAACCTCATGGACTGTAGCCCGCCAGGCTCCTCTGCCATGGAATTTTCCAGGCAAGGATACTGGAGTGGGTTGTCATTTCCTCCTCCAGGGGATCTTCCCCACCCAGAGATTGAACCCAGGTCTCCTGCATTGCAAGCCGATTCTTACACCGTCTGAGCCATCAGGGAAGCCCTTTTTCTAACTAAAATCCACAAAATTTCATTTTGCCGTGAAAATATTTACAGAATTACATAACCATGGCTAAAATGAATAGAAACACCTTTAGATGAAAAAGAAAAAGGGACAGAAGTTCTGGTTATACATATAGATTCTCCTGAGGACTCAGTTTAACATAAGCTGATAACTTTCGAAGAACTCAGTAATGAGTATTATCTTAATACCTATTACTGGAAGGCTCCCAATTGCTTTTGAAATAAATTATTTTTCATACTTAAAGAACTTTTCTGAATTATGAAACTTTGTGATTCATGTGTATAACATAAAGATAAACATTTGGATAAAAAAACTTTAAAGTTAACTGTTAAGTTGCTGTACACTGGTTGACTTCCTTAAAATAAACTTACCATTTCATATGCTCTAATTTTCTCTTGCAAAAAACTAATTTGCATTTTGAAGTCTTCTTTCTTTCTGTGATAATCTTCTAATAGGTGGTCTTGTTCTTCCAGCTGCTGCTGATGAGTGAGGATCTGCTGCTTGGCTTGTAATAAATCTGCAGCTGTGCTACTATGAGTGCTGTTTCTCAGAGTTTCGCTAGCCTGTAACTTGAAAATATAAAGAAACCCTAATATATTACATTCTTAAACAAGTGCACCAAGGAATGGACATCCTTGGTGGGTGTTGCTCGGCTCATAGTTGCTCTCTGGGAACTATGCTGGATTCAGACGTTTAAGACTCCGGCCAGCATGCTTCCATAGCTGATCAGGTGAGTATGGGTCCATTATCTAAGCTGACAGATTCCTCCCTTATCTCAAACTATTTTCTGTTGCTCATCATCAGAAACCTTGATTAATACAACTAGTTTCCTATGGATCTTATTAAAGGTAAATGGAATACATTCAAGTTACATTCCAGAACTTAACTAAAATAAAGTCATACCAGGGTATGACTTCGGACATCCTTTAGACAAAGGATGTAACTACAGGTTAATTTCTGCGAAAATTCACCTTATCAAACTTACAAGATTTTAAAATATAGATGAGGAAGAAGTATAAAGAAACTAATAGCATAAAACCACTCAAGAAGTATGAATTAAATTTCTAGTTAATATAACAAATATTTACTAGTTTTTTCAACATAATATATTAATAAGCAAACACAACTTTTAAACAAATTTATATTTGTTCTAGAAAATATGATAAAAAGTTTTTTAATTCATTATTAAAAATTTAATAAATTTTCTTCTACTAGTAATACTTACATGCTGGAATTGAATCTGTAATTTTTGACTCTGCTCTGTCAACTCTAAAAATTCTCTCATTGTCTCATCCTTTTCTCTTCTTGCCTGTTGTAAATTAGCAGTGAGCTGGGTTATGATGCCATCTCTCTGCTTAATGGCAGCTTCAAATTCTTGCAACTAAAAGACATCAGTGAAAATTTAAAAAGTGCTACACTTATTTTTTTAACAAAATTAAATATTAGTACAGGTAACTTCAAAAATAAGATATTCAAAATGCATTGGCAGAATTATTACAATTTGTAAGCAATCTTTTCCATATTTGAAAGCTATTATCTTGCAACAATTAGTTTTACTTCCAAACCAACTCTAAAAAGGTTATCTGAACTAGGGAACAAAATACATCAGATTTGACTTACCCATATATCTACTTCTAGAAGGACAAGTGTCTTTCTATTTAGGGATGCTCCAACGTTTGCAGGTATTACCATGATAGCCATGCTTAAGCCTTACTTGTTTCTAGAGAAGGTGAAACTGAAATATATTCTGTCATCCTCATTAATGTCTTATTTCACCTTGTTTTCATAACTGACTGCCACAAACTAACATGTCATTTTAACTATAAAAAGTTATTTACAAAGACCTGCTGACAGGTTTAATAAGTTTAAGTCATAATATATTGACATGGTTTACAATATAAGTTTCTCTCAGGCTGATTACAAAAACATCCATTCATACTGAAGTGATTTCATCCTAGCTAGCTCATAAAGTTTAATAAAATATCTATATTATATTTATGCTTATTAATGGACTAGTTTTAAGCAATGCTATTTGATATATATAAGGACAAATATCATGAAGTGACTCTAAGTCACCATTTAAAAACCCCATCTTTAAAGAATGTATCTGTACTATCATTCAAATTTCCCATTTTTGTTTTGTGAGTAACAAAACAAAAGCCACATAAGGTAAACACACCTGCTTCAGTCCTTCAGTCCCATAGGTAGCCCTCATTTCTTCTAGTTCTCTGTTGAGTTCTTCAATCTCATGTTGTTTCCCAGCCAATTCATTTTCCATCATCTCTAGGTGGGTCTGATTGTACTGTGCTCCATGTTCAGAATAAGAATCATCAACACCAAATTCTTCTTCCTACGCCAACCCAGATTTTAAATAATTTAGTACTAGCAACATTTTCTTGGGAAGAGAGATTCAAAAACTGACTCCCACAGCAAAGTCCACTTTAAAACATCACTCATCACCTGGGAGTTTACCAGCATGACAACCTACTTTGTTGTTAATGTGATAAATACAAGAGCAAAAACAAGATATCTGCAAATTCTGTTACAACTGAGTTTTATAACAAAAGGTGGCTAATTTTGTTTTGTTACACATTAAAAGCATTTAGAAATCACACACAGAAAGAAGTACATGCAGGAAAAAGCTTTGTTAGTAACCAGTTTTAAACAGAATAAAACATTAGTATCATAAGTAGTTTTAAATACTGTACCCTTAATAAATTTGTAGGCTTTCCTGTTCTCACCACAAAACTGCAACCATTTACCTGTACAAAAACAATTTCCTGAAATATTATGATTTTAGACTTTTATTTAAAGCTAAAAATTAATTTGTGCTAACTGTATTCATGCTTTTCTTATGCCTAAGGAAAATGCCACATTGGCAAAAACAAACATAGTGATTAAATTTAAACATCTAAAAGACGTTATGACTGTTTCAAATGCCACTGACTCCTCATACATTTGAGTGCTTACAATGAAAACGACACTGTGCTATATACATCTCCATTTAAGTGAATTAAAGCTCTAAGTACAGTTTCTCTTTTGTCCTAGATCCTCCTCTACAAAACACCTAAAATCATGAAAATAATTGTTTTTTGATAAAGCCCTATTCATTTAAAAGTAAAACTGTTTACTGGTCTAAGTCTACTGGAGAGCAAGTGAAGACGGAAGAGGAGATGAAGAGCTAAGGAAACCCCCAAGAACTTTCGCCTGGGCCTACCATGAGAGTCTTGCCAACTCTGAGAGACGTGGAGACTCTCCACAATACAAACGCCTCTATCACTGACATTTTGTGGTAGGAGGAAGACAGTTGGCAGAATAGGTCTCTGAGGCTGACCTGGAGTCAGATTAATTTCAGATCAGTTAATCTACTCAATAATCCCTTCTTTCCCCCTAACAGCAAACAACTTAACTTCATTCTTGCTTACATCTCAATTTTTCACATTCTATGTTAACAGAATCCAAGTTATGAAGCTTTTAAGACTGAAATACATAGAATATCCCAGAATTAGGATTAGATTTGTATGGATCACAACACTATAAAAGGGGATGATCCTAATTAAGAGTTCTCTATAAAGTCTGATTCCTTTGCTTTTTTGCCAAGGATAATTTCAGAAAACAAAACCAAAGTTTAAAAAAATTCACCTTTATGGCTACACATCATTGCAATTTGTGAAAACTATCAGAACACAGCAGTACTAACTCTATTAAAATTATTAATAAAATCACTTGCAATAACTTTCAATTAAATTCGTCTAAATTTCAACTAGCTTTCCTTGATTTTTTTAAAGTTTATTTATTTTAATTGGAGGATAATTGCTTTACAGTATTGTGATGGGTTTTGCCATACATCAACATGAACTGGCCATAGGTATACACATGTCTCCCCCATTCTAAACCCATCTTCCACCTCCTCCCCACCCATTATGAAGCACTTTGATAAATGTCTACTAAAACTTTTCCTTTAGGGTAACAGAGTAATTAAATGGATTTTATGATTATTTTCAAATATCATACTAAGCAAAGGATATTCCTTTAAATGGTGATGATATCACTATTACATAAATTAGTTATCTATTTATTTTAACGGTATATACAAACACACTACATAGCCAACATTCAGCCTAAATTTTGTCTAAGTTGAGCACATTTTATACTTGAGCTACTCATATGCATTGGCTTCTATGCATAAAATACTACATGACTGTTTTCAAAACTTAATTGTGTTATTATAATAAATCTAAAAATCCTGTCAATATTAATAGTTTTTAAAAATTTAGTATCATGTAAATGTGTAATAAAAGATTATACACCAGAACTAAACTAAAATAAACTATTATTTCAAAGTTAAAACAGAAACACTCCTCAGAATATTAGGATCATTAATAGCAATAAATTATCATGTTTTTTAATCTAGAGAATTACTTCACTGGTACCTAAAGGGTAGAGCATTTGTCTCATCCTCTTACAGTAGCCTTTTAAAACAACACTTTGTAAACCATAATATGAAAGTACATTAATAACTTGAAACATGAAGATTAGATGAACAGACCCCCTCAACTAAAAAATGCTAACTTTTCTTAATGTCCTTCTTCACTGTGGCATCTGTCAAAATTATTTAACCTTTAGGTTATACTAATATAGTCTTATTGAATTCACAATTTATTTCACCTATGTAGACAACCTGAAGATTTGGGAAAGTACCTAAGGTGCATTCTAAATTTTAAAATGTTCTATAGGGTATTATTTCCTAAAAATACTGCTATTCAGAAAAACTCAGAGGAAAGATCACTCTTATTTTATAACTATAAAATGTTCTTCACACAAAAACTTTTCAGTGAACATCAGTTCAAAAACAGAAGAATAACTTATCTTTTATTAATGATTAATACTTTATCCTTATACTTAATCTGACGTATGTACAAAAATTTGAATAGTGGATGTTTTAATAAAAAATAGTATCTGAGAGTTCAAAAAGTTCATAAAAATTACAAGATTTCAGTGTGCCTAGCTGACTCTTGGATTAGAGCCAAGAAACTAAGGAGTTTAAGATCATTCATTCAGAGTTACGTATCAAGCACCACGCTGTACACCTTCAATAAACACAATTTTAAACTGTCCATTATACCATAATAGAGCGGAGGCAGGCAGGGAGAAAATTTTAAAAATACTGAAGTTAAAAAAAAGAAAGAAAGAAATCCAAGTCAAAGTTGAAAGGCTAAGTTTACATTACTCAATGGCAGGCTATAGTCTATGTCTCCAATCCCAGTCAGTTGTTTCAAAACTGTCATGAGTCACGTAAATGACTTGGTTAACAAGTACTGAATAATGGAATCTGAATAATGAGATCCATAATGAGACTGTATGCTCTCCTATCATTTCATCTTTCTACACACAGCAAAGCACATTTATTTACTTGTTTTATCTCTGTGTATTGCCCGTAGCATTTCCAACTTTTCCCAAACAACCTTGCTCAAAGGGTATCAATAGAAATATTTTATGTAAATATGGTATTTGAGATATGAAATGTCCCTTCTCCAAGAACCAAAAAGATTATCTATAACTTGAATTATTTTGTAAAAAGGGTATTTTCCATTTAGTCTGATTTCGCTAGTACACATAACTGGATATATTTTAATACAGAACAGATCTTAGGTAGGTCATAGGATAAAATTATCTGACTAATGCTTTCAAGACCTGAATCCATTTTTTAAGCCAAGAGGAATACTAATCATAGAAGCCAAGAACATTAAGCACATACCATATCTACCAAAATAAAATTTGCAAGCTAGTTTTAATTAAACACATAATTGGAATCTGAAATCCTTCTGAGAATAATTTGCTAAAAAAATTCATTTGTTTCTTACAAACTTAGCGTGAAGAAAAGGATACTTCCATTGAAGCACTGTAAAAAAATTTTTTTTGTGCATTGTTTTTCATGTATCAAACATTATATTAAGATCACCACATAACCCTCAAAACAACTCTGTGAGATAGATACCATTTCCACCGTTTTACAGGTTAACAAAACTGTATTTCATAGTTTAAGTGAGGTATCCAGCTTCAAACCGCTCAAAAATCAGAAATCTGAACACATACTTTCTGGGCTCCAAAGCCCCTGCCTTTTTATATCACCTTATTTCCCTATGCAGAAGAAAACTGACAGTGATATTTAGATAAAATATAGGATAATTATGTGTCTTATGATTAAAACTACATAGTTTTGAAATTTTAAAATTAATCAAATGCAAACCAGAGCAGCCAATATTATTAAACTTTGCAAATCTGTAATTTGTAGTGAAGTTATGTGTTGCTTAAAAAGGAATTTCATTTTTGAGGGGTATTACTCAGAAGTAATCTCTAAGAGTTCTAATATGAAGAGTATTATAATGTGAGATTTATTCCTTGGTTTGTTTATTTTTTACTGAAATGCATTAAATTTACCATGTTGTGTATTCCTTAGTTTATAAAACTGAACTACTGAAGATTTTTCTGTCTTCTAGCACAGGGAATATGGCTTAGAAGTTCCCTGAAATTCTATCTTGGTCAAATCAGTCCAATATTATTAAATCAACTGGCTACAGACCCAAATCTAGTCCAGAGGATCATGGATTGAAGCCAGTATCCATTTTAGCAATCTTGATATGACATCATCAAATATTTCACAGATTATTAATTTTTCTACTATATTCTATATACAAATTAAAATACATAAGTTTTTCAAAGTATAATCCATTATGAATTGAGGCCCCAAATGGATAATATTAAAAGGATTATGATTCAAATCTGTCACAGATTATTTGATAATTATCTTTCAATGTAAACTTCTAAATCACTAAACTTTTTCAAATTATACATCACCTAATTGAGCTTTAGTGATCAGCATCAGAAAAAGTATCAGAGGACTGGTCACAGAGTAAAAGTAGCTTTTCCTGAAAATTTGGTTTAAAAAAAAAATATGTATGAATCGGTGTATATTATGTGCACAATTATTCATGTATATTGCTTTTTTTCAGTCACACGGTTGTGTCCCACTCTTTGAGACACCATGGACTGCAGTACGTCAGGTCTCCCTGTCCCTCATTATCTCCTGAAGTTTGTCCAAGTTCATGACCACTCTATCAGTGACACCATCCAGCCATCTCATCCTCTGACGCCCTCTTCTCCTTCTGCCCTCAATCTTTCCCAGCATCAGGAACATTTCCAAAGAGTTCACTGTTCTCATCAGGTGACCAAAATACTGGAGCTTCAGCATCACTCCTTCCAATGAACATTCAGGGTTGATTTCCCTTAAAATTGACTGGTTTGATCTCCTTGCAGTCCAAGGGACTCTCAAGAGTCTTCTCCAGCACCACAAGTCAAAGGCATCAATACTTCGGCACTCTGCCTTCTTTACAGTCCAGCTCTCACAACCGTATGTGACCACTGGGAAGACAAAGCCTTGACTATATGGACATTTGTCAGCAGAGTGATGTCTCTGCTTTTCAACACACTGTCTAAGTTTGTCATTGCTTTCCTGCTGAGAAGCAATTGTCTTCTGATTTCATGGCTACAGTCACCATCCACGGTGATTTTAGAGACCAAAAAGAGGAAAGCTGTTACTGTTTCCCCCTTTACTCCTTCTATTTGCCATGACGTAATGGGGCTGGATGCCATGATCTTAGTTCTTTAATATTTAGTTTTAAGCTGGCTCTTTCATTCTTTTCCTTCACCCTCATTAAGAGGCTCTTTAGTTCCTCTTTGCTTTCTGCCATTAGAGTGGTATCATCCACATATCTGAGATTGTTGATGTTTCTCCCACCTATCTTGATTCCAGCTTGTAACTCATCCAGCCTGGCATTTCTCACGATGTGCTCAGCATATAGGTTAAATAAACATAGTGATAGCAGACAGCACTAGCATATTCCTTTCTCAATCCTGGACTAATCAGTTGTTCCACACAGGGTTCTAACTGTTGCTTCTTGACCTGCACACAGGTTTCTCGGGAGACAGGTAAGAAGGTCTGGTATTCCCATCTCTTTAAGAACTTTCCACAGTTTATTATGATCCACACAGTCAAAGGCTTTAGCATAGTCGATGAAACAGATGTAGATGTTTTTGTAAAATTCCCGTTTTTCTCTACAATCCAGCGATCCAGCGAATGTTGGCAACTTGATCTCTGGTTCCTCTCCTTTTCTAAACCCAGCTTGGACATTTGGAAGTTCTTTGGTTCACACAATGCTGAAGCCTAGCATGCAAGATTTTAAGCATGACTCTACTAGCATGGGAGATGAGTGCAAATTTATATTCATGTATATAAATATACATATATATGTAATACCTGTGTGCTAAGTCACTCAGTCGTATTCGACTCTTTGTGACCCCATGGACTGTAGCCTGCCAGGCTCCTTGGTTCATGGGGATTCTCCAAGCAAGAATACTGGAGTGGGTTGCCATGCCCTCCTCCAGGGGATCTTCCCAATCCAGGGATTGAACCCAGGTCTCCCACATTGCAGGCAGATTCTTTACTGTCTGAGCCACCAGGGAAGGCCTATGTAATACATATGTAAATATATAAAATTACTTCTACATATGTATGTAAAATATAGTTCTTATTGTTGAAACATGGTCAGTATATTCTAACTTTTATCTGTAAAACTTACATTTAAAATTATTTTTACCTAACTTTGAAACACATCATACTTACTAGGTATCAGATATACAGTTTCAATAAACTTTTCTGGACCTAATGGTAATTCCCACCATTTTTTAAATTTAAAATATTTAGGCAAAAATTCACAGTAATAAGAATTTCCAACATTATTTAGATTTTCATAAAGAACTTGAAAATCACATTTTTGATGTCTTCAGTTTTGAATCTATATTAATAAAAGTTAAATTTTGTTTTCTTATCCCAATATGAGAAAATGGCTATACAAATTTTAAACAAATTTCACAGGCATGTATTAGATAGTCAGATCTGTCATGACTTGGATTATAAAACATTCACTTTGGTATAAAGAAAAAACAACATCCAGCTGTGGATGTGACAGGTGATGGAAGCAAGGTCCGATGCTGTAAAGAGTAATATTGCACAGGAACCTGGAATGTTAGGTCCACGAATCAAGGCAAATTGGAAGTGGTCAAACAGGAGATGGCAAGAGTGAACACTGACATTTTAGGAATCAGTGACCTAAAATGGAATGGAATGGAATGGGTGAATTTAACTCAGATGACCATTATATCTACTATTGTGGGCAAGCATCCCTTAGAAGAAATGGAGTAGCCATAACAGTCAACAAGAGAGTCCAAAATGCAGTATTTGGATGCAGTCTCAAAAATGACAGGATGATCCCTATTCATTTCCAAGGCAAACCATTCCATATCACGGTGATCCAGGTCTATGCCCCGACCAGTAATGCTGAAGAAGCTGAAGTTCAACGGTTCTATGAAGACCTACAAGACCTTTTAGAATTAACATACAAAAAAGATGTCCTTTTCATTATAGGGGACTGGAATGCAAAAGTAGGAAGTCAAGAAACACCTGGAGTAACAGGCAAACTTGGCCTTAGAGTACAGAATGAAACAGGGCAAAGGCTAATAGAGTTTTGCCAAAAGAACACACTTGTCATAGCAAACACCCTCTTCCAACAACACAAGAGAAGATTACACACGGGCATCACCAGATGGTAGACACCGAAATCAGATTGATTATATTCTTTGCATTCAAAGATGGAGAAGCTCTATACAGTCAGCAAAAACAAGACCGGGAGCTGACTGTGGCTCAGATCATTAACTCCTTACTGCCAAATTTAGACTTAAATTGAAGAAAGTAGGGAAAACCACTAGTCCATTCAGGTATGACCTAAATCAAATCCCTTACGATTATACAGTGGAAGGGAGACATAGATTTAAGGGACTAGATCTGATAGACAGAGTGCCTGATGAACTATGGACGGAGGTTCATGACACTGTACAGGAGACAGGGATCAAGACAATCTGCAAGAAAAAGAAATGCAAAAAAGCAAAATGCTATCTGAGGAGACCACACAAATAGCTGTGAAAAGAAGAGAAGTGAAAAGGAAAGATATACCCATTTCAATGCAGAGTTTCAAAGAATAGCAAGGAGAGATAAGAAAGCCTTCCTCGGTGATCAATGCAAAGAAATAGAGGAAAACAATAGAATGGGAAAATAGAGATCTCTTCAAGAAAAGTAGAGATACCAAGGGAACATTTCAGGCAAAAATGGGCTCAATAAAGAACAGAAATGGTATGGACCTAACAGAAGCAGAAGATATTAAGAAGAGGTGGCAAGAATACACAGAAGAACTGTACAAAAAAGATCTTCATGACACAGATAATCACGATGGTGTAATCACTCACCTAGAGTCAGACATCCTGGAATGTGAAGTCAAGTGGGCCTTAGAAAGCATCACTACAAACAAAGCTAGTGGAAGTGATGGAATTCCAATTGAGCTATTTCAAATCCTCAAAGGTGATGCGGTAAACATGTTGCATTCAATATGCCAGCAAATTTGGAAAACCAGCAGTGGCCACAGGACTGGAAAAAGTCAGTTTTCATTCCAATCCCTAAGAAAGGCAATGCCAAAGAATGCTCAAACTACTACACAATTGCACTCACCTCATACACTAGCAAAGTAATGCTCAAAATTTTCCAAGCCAGGCTTCAACAATATGTGAACTGTGAACTTCCAGATGTTCAAGCTTGTTTTAGAAAAGGCAGAGGAACCCGAGATCAAATTGCCAACATCAGCTGGAGCATCGAAAAAGCAAGCGAGTTCCAGAAAAACATCTATTTCTGCTTTATTGACTATGCCAAAGCCTTTGACTTTGTTGTGTGGACCACAGCAAACTGTGGAAAATTCTGAAAGAGATGGGAGTACCAGACAACCTGACATGCCTCTTGAGAAATCTGTATGCAGATCAGGAAGCAACAGTTAGAACTAGACATGGAACAACAGACTAGTTCCAAATAGGGAAAGGAGTACGTCAAGGCTGTATATTGTCACCCTGTTTATTTAACTTATATGCAGAGTACATCATGAGAAATGCTGGGCTGGAGGAGATTGCCGGGAGAAATATCAATAACCTCGGTTATGCAGATGACACCACCCTTATGGCAGAAAGTGAAGAAGAACTAAAGAGCCTCTTGATGAAAGTGAAAGAGTAGAGTGAAAAAGCTGCCTTAAAGCTCAACATTCAGAAAACTAAGATCATAGCATCCGGTCCAAAACTAAGGTCATAAACATCACTTCATAGCAAGTAGATGGGGAAACAATGGAAACAGTGGCTCACTTTATTTTTCTGGGCTCCAAGAATCACTGCAGATGGTGATTACAGCCATGAAATTAAAAGATGCTTACTCCTTGGAAGAAAAGTTATGATCAACCTAGATAGCATATTAAAAAGCAGAGACATTACTTTGCCAACAAAGGTCCGTCTCATCAAGGCTATGGTTTTTCTAGTAGTCATGTATGGATTTGAGAGTTGGAGTATAAAGAAAGCTGAGTGCAGAAGAATTGATGCTTTTGAACTGTGGTATTGGAGAAAACTCTTGCGAGTCCCTTGGACTACAAGGAGATCCAACCAGTCCTTCTTACAGGAAATCAGTCCTGAATATTCATTGGAAGGACTGATGTTGAAGCTGAAATTCCAATACTTTGGCCACCTCATGCATAGAGCTGACTCATCTGAAAAGACCCTGATGCTGGGAAAGACTGAAGGGGATGACAGGGGATGAGATGGTTGGATGTCATCACCGACTCAATGGACATGAGTTTGAGTAAACTCTGAGAGTTGATGATGGACAGGGAGGCCTGGCATGCTGCAGTTCATGGGGTCGCAAAAGACACGACTGAGCAACTGAACTGAACTGATAAAGAAAAAAATGCATTTGTGGAATCCTAGGTTGCCCCGAGGTCTCCAGTGGTTCAAGCATCGAACCATCTTAAACTTTCAATTGAGAGACAAGCTCTAAGAAGTAAGGTATTATAGAAGAGAAAGCAATGTTTTCATATCTAAGATCCATATTTGAAGTCACAGGGCAGATTCTCTCAATTGCAATCTGTAATTTAAAACTGAGATATTACCCATAAAGGCAACTTTATGTAGCCTAAATTAGGAAAATATTTATTCATTTAATATTGGTTAATTATTTTCCTGATGAGAATCACTAATAAATATATTCCCAGTTTTCAACCACCTTAAACTTTTGAAATGTAACAGTTCTTACTCCTATTAGCAACCCAAAACAGTAATAATTTCATTTAAAAACATGAAGGTTTTTTTTTCTGTTAGACAACTACGATAAATCAAAATTTATATGAGGTTTGACAGAAAACAACAAAATTCCGTAAAGCAATTATCAAATAAATACATTCAAAAAAACTTATAGAATATACTGAGTTGTTCAACCATTCGGAGTAAGAAAGTTTTCCATATCCTCAAACATTGGACCAAAAATAAATGACAATCATATCTAAAGGAAAACGATAAACACATTTATTAACACATAAAGAAAGTATCTCCTAAAGTGCCCGATGCCCACATTAACCTTTATCACCTAAATTAAAAGTCACTACTGCAGCATTAATTTCAATAAATGGATTTACATAATTAACTAGAATTCAAGTATTTGTAAAAAAATTACACAAAATAAAACACCCTATATTATGAAAGGTTTACTGTGTTAAATATGGATATCTTATAACAAAACCCAATTTCGAACACTTTCCTAGAAACTAAAACAAGGTCTCCATCTAATTAAGGACCAAGTTATTCAAAGAGATTTAAGACTTTAATTAATAATCTGAAAAAAAGGTCAGAAAAACATAAACTTCAAGTTCTCTAGGTTATTTACATCATACTATGCTAATTTTTATTATATTTATAAAATCATAAAAGCATGTGAGTTGTAAGTAATAAAAAACTAACAATCAGCAATAATTTTAAAAAATATAAAATGGCAATCACAATGCTACTTATTCTTACCTCTGAACTATAATCATCTGCTGTGGTTGAAATTTCGCTTTCTGGCTAAAAAAGAAAGCAAAAACTGATTATTTAAGGTCTTTCTAAAACTCCCCTTCCAAATACTCTACTTTATTAGCCCATTACTATTGGTAACTTATTAAAGAAAACTCAAAAAAATCACTAAAAACCAAGAAAAAATTACTCAATTTTTAAAAAATTCTATTCTGATTATGAATCACTATGGCTAAATAACATCTAAAATTTATGACTACACAATCTCCTAAGTATAAAAGTATCAAGATGCACTCTCACACAAGGTTTTTCACATACTATAAACCATTTCTAAGGAAAAAGCACCAAATAAGGTATCATCCTTCTAATTCCTGTACTTCTTTTAAATAAAATAGTCCTCAAGTATTACTCAAAAGAGTTTGTTTTCCTTAAGATAAAGAATCATCAACCTTGGTGCTAGAATAAAAAGTAACAATTTGAAAAACATTACCAACTTCTGTTGTTATCAACACTGTTGCAGGTTACAAAAAATTTTAAGACATTTCTGCTTCATCCTTATATCCCTGGTATTTGGGTAAGAAGTGAGTGGCTTTTCCAAGCTTCCCTCAGCTTAGAAGTACTATGAAGAGTCAAGGAGAAAACCCAAACTTTCACTGCTTTCACTGTCTATGAATCTAATTTTAGAAGTGAGAAAAGAGACCTAGATATTTCCTTTTTTCATTCAACAAATACAAACCATGCATGCACTCAATATAGGCACCGAAATAAATAAAACAAATACTAACATACATAAAGGGAGAAACTGATGGAATGTAATAGAAGACTTTAATGCCCCACTGACATCAATGGACAGATATTCCAGGCAGAAAATCAAAACACAATAGAGATCATAAATGACACAACAGAACAAGTAGACTTAATTGATATTTTCAGGACATTACATCTCCAAAATCAGACTACACATTCTTTTTTAAGCACATATAAGCATTCTCTAGGACAGACCACATACTAAGACACATGGTAACCTTGGACACGGGCCAGAGTCCCTTGAACTGCAAGGAGATCCAACCAGTCCACCCTAAAGGAGATCAGTCCTAAACATTCATTGAAAGGACTGATGCTGAAGCTGAAACTCCAATACTCTGGCCACCTGATGAGAAGAACCGACTCATTTCAAAAGACCCTGATGCTGGGAAAGATTGAAGGTGTGAGGACAAGGGGACGACAGAGGATGAGATGGTTGGATGGCATCACCGACTCGATGGACATGGGTTTAGGTAGACTCCGGGAGTTGGTGATGGACACAGAGGCTGGTGTGCTGCAATTCATGGGTCGCAAAGAGTCGGACACAACTGAGCGACTGAACTGAACTGAACTGAATAAACCACAGTGGAAAAAATATTAAAAAGTATACATAAATATATATGTATAACTGAATCACTTTGCTGTACAACAGAAACTACACAACATTGTAAATTAGCTATACTTCAATTAAAAAAAAATTTGACTCACGGGTTCCACCCAGACCTGCTGAATTAGAAATCTGCATTTTAAAAAGATCGCACACATGATCTATATACACACTGAACTCTGAAGAGTATTCCCTCAAAATGGGGAAAGATAACCAAGTATCTGTCTAATGACCCCCCTCAAAAAAACCCCAAAACAAAACAACAACAACTAAAGAATGCAAAACCCATAAACCACCAAATATGAACCATCACTGTCTCCCTTCTCACCTACACTTAGAGAAATTTTACTCAGCTCTCAAGACCAAGTTTCAAGTCCATCTCCTCGATGATGCAGTAACTGATGCCAGCAACAGAAATAATAAGCTAACTCCTATTCTAAAATCCTGTAACTGACTAACGCAGCCCTCTTTCAAATCTAATATACTTTCATGACGTATGCCATCTTGGTTTGTTCACTCACTAAAGTCTTTTAAATGGACTATTGATTACATGCATATTGTGTACTAAAAACTGTGCTGGGGAGGATCAAACGGTGAACAAGACACTGTGCACTTGAAATGCTAAATTCCAGGGAAGGGCCCACGTATTGATTTGTCCAGCAGAAAATGAAACTATTCTTCAAATCAAATCAAGCACTACAGTTGTCATATTTTATTACATAAAAGATCCAGACTTCAACAAAAAATTATACAGAAAAAGGAAAACATGGCCCATACACAAGAAAAACAGTAGTCGGTAGAAACTGTCCCTAAGGAAACATAGATGTTGCACTTACTAGACAAAGATTTTAAGTTACATATTTCTTAAAAAGTCATATAAATGGAGGAAACAATGCCTAAAAAACTAAAGAAAATTATAAGAACAATGCCTCACTAAACGGGATATTAAAGAAAAAAGAACATATAAAAAAACAAACAGAAATTCTGAATTTAAAAGTAAAATAACTGAAATGCAAAATTCACTAGAGGGGTTTAACAGCAGATCTGAGGAGGAAGCAGCAGCAGCAAATTTCAAAAAAGTTCAACTGAAATTACCCAGTTTGAGGAAAAAAAAAGAATTTTTTAAAAGAAGAACAGGGACTTCCCTGGTGGTCCAGCGATTAAGAATCCGCCTTGCAATGGAGGGGACGTGGGTTCAGTCCCTGGTCAGGGAAACTGAGATCCCACATGCTGTTAGGCAACCAAGCCTGTGCACACTGGAGTCCGTGTGATGCACGTGGAGAGCTGCGTGCCACAGCAAAAAAGCCCTCCTGACGCAACTAAGACCCGAGGCAGCCAGTAAGTAAATAATTTAAATAAGTAAGTAAAAAGAATAGATCATCAAAGATCTGTGCAACAATACCAAACGTACTAACATATGCATAATGGAGATGCAGAAGGAGAGGAAAGGGTCAACAAGAGTATTTGAAGGTATAATGACTGACAACTTCCAAAATTTGATGAAAAACATTCATCTATGTATCCAAAATGCTCAAAAAACTCTAAGCAGGAAAAACTCAGTAAGAGCCACTTCTATGATGAACAGCAAATCTCTATGACATCTCTGGCTCTTGACTGAAGCCTATACATCTAAATCCTATTTCCAGGTTAAGTATGCCAGCGCACAACCCACACTATAATCATCATATGCCTTGGCCAACACTCTTCCTCCTAAGCATCCCATAGTTCTTTAAGTTCGGTCTTTGTTGGAGTACCACCATTCCACCCACCACCCAATCCACTCTTAACCTCTCCCTCATCTCCTTATTCTTGGAAATTCCATCATTAATGGGGGGAAGAAAATTATCATTTATTGAGGAAAATCTCCCCTGCTTCACCTTTACCACCACCCTATCGGGGTCACTTGGATATCCATTTAAAGCTAAACTACTTAAGGCTTCCAAAACACATCACACTGTTTCATGTCCTTGAGAATGCTGATTCTTTAGCACAGAGGCTGTCTGTCCTACTTCTTTGCCTCTAGCTAATTTTAACTCATATTTCAAGACCTGGTTCTATTATCTCTTCCAAGAAACTTTCCCAAGTAACACACACAAGACTAATTTGGGCATTCCCCCAAATCATGGCACTTTAGGGCACCATATGCATTGTTGTTAGCACAGCTCTCATCAGACTATTTAACCTGTCTTACGTCTACCTTCCCCACTAGACTGACCTTCCTAAAGTACGGAGACTGTCATATTTATCTTTGTATCCTTCATGCTCAATCTTTGGTATATTACAGTTGCTCAATAAATGTGTGTTGAATCAAGCTCACAAAATTCACACAGGATACTAATGAGTGATGTTATTACAGTAACTTTATACTTAGAATGCTGGTGTTTAAAAATCTGGATGAATACTCACTTCAACAGAGAAGACCTGGTCACATTGAACTATTTCTCCACTGTGTAGAGTTCTCGTTATTGTGGATTCAGGAGGCACGGCTGCTGCTGATCTCTGAGAACTATTTACACACATCTCATCACTCTGTGATTGTTCAATGTTTACAGCATGGTATGCTGACATGTCATGTTTACTGCTTGAAGTTTTCCTCTTTTTTTTCTGCTTCTTAGGATTCTGCCCATCAGACTGAGCTTTCCTTTGTCGAAACTGGGCAAGCTACAGGAAAAAAAAAAATCATTATTGTCAAAGATAATTTTTCTTTATTACCACTAACAAAAAAGTAGCTTTGGAGTCATTTTCTTTAAAGGATCAACCCATCACTAAAATGATGACAAAATAAAGGACAATGGATACTGTCTTTAATATATGAATGACTGCTGAATTGCAAAGAAAGCAGGTATTTCTGAATGAATGTCATTCAAATATTGAGAACTGAAAATATCATGTCTAAAGAAAGAAATTAGCCCAGAGTTGGGGAGAATAAAAAGAACAAAAACCAGCTGCCCTCATTCACTGTTCAGTAAAACTATAATCTCTGGATATGAGATTATATGAAAATACAGGAAATCTAAATGCATTTGCTCTGTGGAATTTCTGCAAATTCTACTTACATATTCTAGTAAAGGTAATTATTTCATACAAAAAGCTTTAGATATACAAATGATCAATGCAGCCTTGTTTACAGTGGGAAAAAACTATAAATATTTTTATCAGTACTAACAGTATCAAACAGTATCAAACAATAGTGCCTCCCAGCCCTTAATCATCTGCACACCATCTTCAGGGTTTCTGCCACATTCCAGTTGTCACCAAGACGTAACCATTTACTTACTATCTTTTAACTAGTGTATTTTTCTTATTCAGATTTATTTTAAAAGGAGACTTTGAATCCTTGACATAAATTAAAAGACAATTCATTTGATTAAAAAAAATAGAAACAAAAATGAATACAATAAAAAATAAAACTATATTATTAAAATTTTAGCTAGACATTGCTGAAGGTTCTGAGAGAAACAGACAAGTGTCAGAGGGTGCTAAGAATCTATTAGTACCAGACAGACTTTTGGCTTGTCATAAGCAGATAGATTTAAAGAAACTAGAAAGTAGTTAACCTTTTTTTTTAACAATACTATCTACTGTTATTTATTTAATACTAGATCAACAACGTATCACCTAAAATATCTCATCACTATCTAAATCAGAAGTATAGATTACAGACTTTGGCCAATACTGGATTAATTAAAATAATACCAATGTAAACCATTATTAATATTAAAATATTAATGTAAATCATTATTAATAAATGTTTATGACACAGCAGTAGGTATAAGAAAACAACCTTTTTTAGTAAGAGGAAACTTATGTGCATCTCTTGTAACAAAGGTAAGAGAGGCCTCAGGCTCACAGCCTTCAACAATTATATCTATCTTAAATTTTAATAACATTATATATATAGGCATGGATAAACACTGGAAGAATATAACCATAACAACTTTGGTCTGTCTCTAGAGATTATAGCTATTTTTCCTTATGCTCACATGAAATTTCCTTTTTGCTGCAGTAAATTTTCTAAATTTTATATGAAGCAACTATTAACTACCACTTCCTAAATTTAATTTGAACTCAGTCATTCTGAGAGAAAAGCACAAGAACAAGTGTAAGCCCTTTTGCCTTAAAAAGAGGAAATAGATGAACTTATACAATATATATGAACTTATATAATATAGATGAATTTATATAATACATAAATTAGAACAATTACAAAGATGGTCAGTAAATGTCTTAGGATATAAAGTATTAAAGGAATCTTGACAATGTTGATATCATTAACTATCAAATTATGAGACAGATATTAGAATAACATCTAGCAAATGTTATACTTTTGTTTTCTGTAAAGAAAACTTAATGGATAAGTAACCACTGCAGATGGTAATTGCAGCCATGAAATTCAAAGACGCTTACTTCTTGGAAGGAAAGTTATGACCAACCTAGACAGCATATTAAAAAGCAGAGACGTTACTTTGCCAACAAAGGTCCTTATAGTCAAGGCTATGGTTTTTTCAGTGGTCATGTATGGATGTGAGAGTTGGACAGTGAAGAAAGCTGAGCGCCGAAGAATTGATGCTTTTGAACTGTGGTGTTGGAGAAGACTCTTGAGAGTCCGTTGGACTGCAAGGAGATCCAACCAGTCCATCCTAAAGGAGATCAGTCCTGGGTGTTCATTGGAAGGACTGATGTTGAAGCTGAAACTCCAATCCTTTGGCCACCTGATGCGAAGAGCTGACTCACTGGAAAAGACCTGATGCTGGGAAGGATTGTGGGCAGGCGGAGAAGGGGACGACAGAGGACGAGATGGCTGGATGGCATCACCAACTCGATGGACATGAGTTTGGGTAAACTCCGGGAGTTGGTGATGGACAGGCAGGCCTGGTGTGCTGCGATTCATGGGGTCACAAAGAGTCAGACATGACTGAGCAACTGAACTGACTGATTTACTTAACAAATGTCTAATTAATAAGTGAGAAATATCTAATCGCTGACCTTGTAGAACATAAAAATACATCACATTAAAAATTTTTCCCCAGCTGTTTAGCAACTATTCAGTTATTCTGCTATCTGCTTAAGGAACAGATGCAAGACTAGTTGCCTCTATTGTACATTATTAAGCTGCTGGAATGCATTTAAACTACTTTGGATAGGAAATTCATTCTTAAAAATAAACCAACTGAAACACTATTATATATTATCTGTAAATAGAATCAGAAGTCTAGGCATATCATTTTAAAAGGATCCCTCAGAAAGAATGCAAAAGCAAAAAGGTGTTAATAATGACATTCTTGATATTTAAAAACTTATTCAGACAGCAGAGGCTATCAGGATGAAGATGAAGATTTTGTTTAAAATTCCATCTCTGTAGGGTTATATATAACATTTATACTTAATGTTTATACTAAATACATAACAATAGAAAATTTTTGTTAAAATCCTGCACTATAAAAAGATTTAAAAAAACCAAACAAACCTCTGTCTGAGACAACAGTATCCATTATTAAATAAACCTAGTGAAAAAGTTAATAAAAGATATGGAATAAAAACTAAAACAGTTTTATAACTGTGTTAGAACTAATTACTTCTAACGACAAAAAATTACCAAACACTGTTTCAGGTCTATGTCATTGAATAAAGGAAGTCATATTATTTTTTCACAACAATTAACCAAAAGGTAAACTCCATGAAGGTAAGAACTTTTGTTCACTGCTATATATTCAAAACCTAGAGCAGTACTCAATAAATAAAGGTTGAGTGAAAAAAAGATAATGCATTTTTTAACAGAAAAGTTAACATTAAGGAATCATTTTAAGCACTGTTCCACGGAACCTCAGAACTGAGATGATATAAAAGATTCCACTACCTAAAAAAGTTCCATGGTCTCAGAATTCAAAGTGGTAATTAAATGAATTAAAACATAAAATATTCCCTCTCACAATAATCTCTCTACTCCACTAAACAAAACAAACAGAAAAACCAAACAAACAACAAAATTAAATTCTCAGAAAAATAATACCCATAACAGCCTTTTAGGAAAACTCCTGTTTTGTAAAAATGTGAGAAAGAAAACAAGATCACATCATAAATAGCTATCAAAGTTATTTTTTATCTTAAACTTGAAAAATGGCAGGTAAGCAAAAATCAAAAACTCTATTCAATTGCTAATCATCTGATACTGAAATGATACACTTTATATTACTGGAAAAACATTTAGTCTAAAACATGCTGGAAATTCAGACTACAGCCATCTGTGTTTGTCATCTGGAAGCCAAATATAAAAATGGCAACATATGTAGGCATGGAAATAGCTGCAAGATTTACTGGAGAGAGATTATGTCCATATACACTTGTCTTTCAAAACTAACTCGGACCTCAGGCCAATGTCTTACCCTAACCAGAGCATGAGTAAACGACTAAATAAGAAGGACGAGGGATTTATTCCATAACCTCAGTTGTTATTTATAAATGAATATTCTCAATAACACAAGGAGACTTTAAAATGCCGTTAAAAAAATGCCAAGTTTTTATAAATGTCACTTCAAAAAAAGTGCTAATTGGAACTTGTTTTATTTCTTGAGTCTTTGTCAGATATGTATGTGCGAGGCACTATGCCAGATATAAGTCAAAATATACAGTCCTAACTGTAGGATCTTTCAGTCTAGGCCAGTATTCTTGCACAGAGAATCCTGTGGACAGAGGAGCCTGGTGGGCTGCTGTCCACGAGGTCACACAGAGTCAGACACGACTGAAGCGACTTAGCATGCATGCATGCATTGCAGAAGGAAATGGCAACCCACTCCAGTATTCTTGCCTGGAGAATCCCAGGGACAGAGGAGCCTGGTGGGCTGACGTCTATGGGGTCACACAGAGTCGGACACAACTGAAGCGACTTAGCAGCAGCAGCAGCAGCAGCTGCCTAATATTTCACTGAGTTGTGAGAAACAAGAGAAAAGTTGGCGTACAATTTTGTACACTCAACAGTCCTATATATCTATAAGGAGGCAGTATAGGAACATCTCTTGTCCTGATTTTCTCAAAGAAGGCTTTCTATAAGAGGTGAGGTTGCAGAGTTTTATAGCTGTGAAGGAAATAACTTGGCATATGATAGACAGTAGTGAGTAGTTCATTTACTTAAAAAATATTTATGGACTGCCTATCACATGTCTGCCCTGTGCCAAAGGCAGAGGAGGTAGTGATGAAACAGACAACAAGCCCTACTCCTCTGAATTGTAATCCAAGGAGGAAGAACAAACAAGCAAATCTAGACAAATATAGAAATGTATCATTTCAAGAGACAGAAAGCATTCTGAACAAAAAGTTTAAGTACTAAAGAAAGTCTAAAACAGAAAAAACTTCATTTGTATGGGAATGCAGGGAGGAGTCATGAAATATCTTACTGAGAAAAGAATGTGAAAGCTGAGATTTGAGGACAAATATGAGTTACTTCTCCAAGAGTAAGGAGCAAAATAGAACACAAACATGTGATTCCAAATCCAGTATTCTTTCCATTATACCAATTTGCATTACATGCATTCATTCTTTTCCTTCATTTGTCATTAAATGTAAAAACACTTAAAATAAGCAGGCGACATACAGCCTTGTACTCCTTTCCCAATTTTGAACCAGTCAGTTGTTCCATGTCTAGTTCTATGAACAACTGCAGCTTCTTGACTAGCATACAGATTTCTCAGGAGACAGGTAAGGCAGTCTGGTATTCCCAACTCTTGAATTTTCCACAGTTGTAATTCACACAGTCAAATGCTTTAGAGTAGTCAATGAAGCAGAAGTAGATGTTTTTCTGGAATTCTCTTGTTTTTTCTATGATTCTATGAATGTAAAGTTGTATACTGTCACCTTGCTTATTTAACTTATATGCAGAACACATAGGCAAAATGCCAGGCTGGATGAATCACAAGATGGAATCAAGACTGCCAGGAGAAATAGCAACAACCTCAGACATGCAGATGATACCACTCACGCGGTAGAAAGTGAAGAGGAACTAAAGAGCCTTCTGATGACGGTGAAAGAGGAGGGTGGAAATGCTGGCTTGAAACTCTACGTTCAAAAAACTAATATCATGGCATCTGATCCCACCACTTCATGGCAAATAGAAGGGGGGAAAAGAGGAAGCAGTGACAGATTTTATCTTCTTGGGCTCCAACATCACTGTGGACAGTGACTGCAGCCATGAAATTAAGACGCCTGCTCCTTGGAAAGAAAGCTATGACAAACGTACACAGCATATTAAAAAGCAAAGACATCACCTTGCTGACAAAGGTCCATGTAATCAAAGCTATGGCTTTTTCAGTAGTCATATATGGATATGAGAGTTGGACTCTAAAGAAGGCTGAATGCCAAAGAATTGATGCTTTTGAACTGTGATGCTAGAGACTTGGGAGTCCCTTGGACTGCAAGATCAAACCAGTCAGTCCTAAAAGAAATCAACCCTGAATATTCACTGGAAAGACTGATGCTAAAGCTGAAGCTCCAATACTTTGGCCACGTGACACAAAGAGCTGACTCACTGGAAAAGACCCTGATGCTGGGAAAGACTGAAGGCAAAAGGAGAAGGGGCGACAGAGGATGACATGGTTAGACAGCATCACCAACTCAATGGACAAAAATTTGAGCAAGCTCCGGGAGAAAGTGGACGATAGAGGAGCCTAGTGTCCATAGGGTCACAGAGTCAGACACGATTCAGCACCTCAACAAATGAAATTACCAAAACAACAAATACTTTTTTGACAACACTAGGGGAAAAACAGACACACACACCCACACACATCAAAAAGATTATAAAGTGTTTTAAAAATGTTATCAACCTTCTCTAGTTTTCAAAAACAGCTGTAAGCAGAGTTATTTTCTATATTTTTACTGTAGAAAATTTAAAAAATCATTAATTCTAATTATGGTGACTATTTGTACTTGTCGGTATGGTCTTTAAATCTCTGTGATATTCCTTAATGAATGCTGCATAAGCATGCTGTAGAATCTATTACAACAAAACTCCATGGGCTTAACTATGAAAACAAGAATAAGATTAACACAGGTGATCGAAAGACAATTTCGACAGTTTAAAGATGCTCTGAAGAATATTTTCCAACAATATCACAAAGATACAAACTGTCGGAAAATAACAGTGCCAAACAGACCCGAGGAAATCAGATGTGAGGAAGACCACAGAACTTCACCTTATGAAGCCAACAGTCTTATTTACATCCTATAACCTCATTCAATGCAGAATTTTTCTTAAAGTTTTAGAAAACTTTCATGTCTAAGAAAGATTCTGCAGCCTAAAAAGTTATCTTAATTTTGCACATTTTACCATATTTCACTGTCTGCCACATAGTAGGCCCAGATACTTTTTTGAATGCAAATAATATTTCAAAAAGAATACAGACTACATATAATAAAGTACTGGACTGCTGTGTCTATCCAGACTCTAATAAGCTAGCTATGTGACACTGGACAAGCCACTTATCATGAAGAGAACTCAGCTTTTTCAACTTACAACAAAGAGGAAGACTAGAAGGATCTCTTAAAATTTCTTTCAGTTTTACCATATGATCCAGCAATTCTACTCCTAAGTGATATATCCTAAGAAAACAAAAACACTAGTTCAAAAACATACATGCACCCCAATGTTCTCAGTAGCATTATTTACAACAGCCAATATATGGAAGCCACCTTGGTGTCCATCAACAGAAGACTGGCTAAAGAAAATGGTGTATATACACACACACACACACACACACACACACACACAATGGAATATTACTGAGCCATAAAATACGAACTTCTGCCATCTGCAACAATATACGTGGACTAGAGGGTGTTATGCTTACTGAAATAAGTCAGAAATAGATGAATACCGTATGCCATCACTTATATGTGGAATCTAAAAAATAAAACAAACAGATGAATATAACAAAACAGAAACAGGCAGAGAACAAACCAGTGGTTCCCAGAGGGGAGAGGAACAGATACAGGGGTAGGGGTAAAAAATGTACAGACTGCTATAGGTAAGAGACAAGGATGTGCCGCACAGCACAAGGAGTATACCCAATATTTTACAATAACTTTAAGTGGAGTATAAAAATATTGAATCTCTATGATGCACACTTGAAACTAACATTGTAGATCAACTATGTGTCAATCAATAAAATTTCTTTCAGTTTTTAATGTCTATTTTAGAAAAATTTTTTTCAATTGTTTCTTTTTCTTCTTATTCCCTGTACTATCACTTAATTATACAAGAGAAAAACTACAATTCTACATTATAATAAGATTTTTAAACCATTGCTTGAAAAAGCAATTCAATAAACAGTATCTATCACTAAATGATCCCAAATGGAAAAAAAAGATATAGAATAAAAAGTGGAATGATTACATTACAGAGCTTAGACCAAACTTCTAAGTGTATAAAAGTTATGAAAATACTGTTTAGGCTTCATATATATGAAGTATATGATGTCAAATTATTACTACAGAACAAATAACCAGAAGATAGCTCCAGGAGGGCAGGAATTTTCATCAAAATCAAAGGCTACTCTAAGTCTCGAACACTGCTTGTACATAGTGCTTATACATATTCTCAATAAGAGAATAAACACCTGTTGAATCAAAAAAAAAAAGATACTTTTTTTTTTTTTTTTTACAAAACAGAGGCACCAATAAGCAATAATTTTAGGTTTATTCCTTAAAAAAAAAAAAAAAAAAACTGAACTGATATATCAGGTCCATGGTTACATTACTGTACAATCATACAAGTAATATTATGCAGCTGACAAAGACAATGTTTTCCCAAAAAATTTAATGTGAGAGAATGCTCTCAACATAAAGTCGGGGGAGAAAAGAAGCCAAAATTACATATAGAGTATGACACAAGCTAAGTGTAAAAATATACACAGAAACAAAGAACAAACAAACTGTCAACAGTAATTACTTATAGGTTATGAAAGTATGGGGAAACAATGACAGAATTTATTTTCTTGGGCTCCAAAATCACTGCATAATGGTGACTGCAGCCATGAAATTAAAAGATGTTTGCTCCTTGGAAGAATAGTTATGACAAACCTAGGCAGCGTATTAAAAAGCAGAGACATTACTTTGCCCACAAACGCCACATAGTCAAAGGTATGGTTTTTCCAGTAGTCATGTAAGGATGTGAGAGTTGGACCATAAAGAAGGCTGAGAGCTGAAGAACTGATGGTTTGGAACTGGGGTGTTGGATAAGACTCCTGAGAATCCCTTGGACTGCAAGGAGATCAAACCAGTCAATCCTAACGGAAATCAACCCTGAATATTCATTAGAAGGACTGATGCTGAAGCTGAAGCTCCAATACTTTGGCCTCCTGATGCGAAAAGCCAACTCACTGGAAAAGACCTAATACTGAGAAAGACTGAGGGAAAAAGTAGAAGGAGGAGACACAGGATGAGATGGTGAGATGGTCACCGACTCAACAGGCATGAATCTGAGCAAACTGGGGCTTCCCTGATAGCTCAGTTGGTAAAGAATCTGCCTGCAACACGGAGACCTGGGTTCTATTCCTGGGTTGGGAAGATCCCCTGGAGAAGGGAAAGGCTACCCACTTCAGCATTCTGGCCTGGAGAATTCCATGGGTTGTATAGTTCATGGGGTTGCAAAGACTCAGATACTTAGCAACTTTCACTTTCAGGGAGATAACCAAGGAAGAGGAGCCTGGCGTCCTGCTGTCCATGGGGTCACAAAGAGTCAGACACGACTTAGTGACTGAAAAACAACAATGGACTATTAACCTCTCTTATATGCACATTTTTTGCAGGAAATAGCGACTTAGAAAAATAAAACAACTGCCCTAGTTGGTCACTTCAATGCCCCACCTTGTCAGGTATCCAGTACACACCAACAGCTCCCAGGGACATGTCAGAGCTCATTTGTGATAAAGCTGGGTGCACAAGAAACATACAAATACCAGCCGGCCTTTGGTTCTGTTTCCTCTTCCCATCTCATTCCACAACACAGTCACTACTCTCTGTGGCCTGAAGAACCATGGGATTATGATCTCTGCATACCTCTCAGCCCTTGGCACATGCTATGCATCAGAAAACAAGCTCAAGTTAACACAGCACCAGTGTTTGTAACAGTGAGAAAAACTGCAAACAGCCCAAATGCTCATTGGTATGTGAATGCTAAATGAGGTAAATTCTTAACAATGGAATAGTATGTGTAACACTGAACAAAAAGAAAATCTGACTGCTTATAATATCATTAAATTCAAAAACAGCAAAACTAATACACTGTTTAAGTAAACATATGTAGTACAGAAAAGCAAGGCACTAATAAAGAAAATTCGGAATCGTGATTACCTGAGGTGGGGCGGGGGGTAAGATTAGGATGGGAAAGGTTTCAGATGTATTTAAACGTGCATATTCCTTAAACTGGGTGATAAGCATAGAGGTTAGTTTTTAAAAAATCATTTTCTTACCCATATATTTTATATGTATTCTTTTGTAGGTGAAACATATTTAAGAATTTTTGAAGAATGAAGAATTTCCTGCTGAGGAAACTGGCCAGTGCTCAGAGTCCCTACCACCCAGGACACCCCAGCTGGTCCTCCCACTCTTGATTTGATGAGAAAAGAGGCAGTTGATGAGATTTTTCTCTTGGAATTAGAGAACAAAGAGTTAGAAAAGATGTCTAGAAAGTAACAGGGAGGAGATGAATCTTACTGAAGGATTTTAAAATCAGTGCATAAAGCAATAATCAAGTAAATATCCCTAAAATCACTCACAAAGTACATTTATGTATCAACCTACTAGTCATGTTGCAGACTGAAATATTTTTTTTCTCTATCAACAAAGCCAGTTTTTCCTTCTGACATGAAATCATCCACACTTCTTTAGTTGTACACCCAGTAAAGTAGGTGGCATGTAAGAGTTCATGATGTATAATCAACTTTGTTTTGCAGAATCACGCAAAACAGCTATGTCAGTGGGACCCAAAATTTATTGCATATTGAGGATCTTTATAAAATATTGAGTCCTGGCTCGCACCCCAGATTTTCTGATTTGGGGATGGAGTGTGACTTAGGCTTTGAAATTGTTTTAAGCTTTCCAGATGCTTCTACTGTGCAGCAAAGTCTGGGAACCGCTAAGTTAGATGCTTACTCTATGAACTGATCTGGTTACACTATTTAAATAATTTTTATTTTCCTCTTCTTTTAAGTGTCCATCGTGGAAAACAGTTCCACTGAATAGAAAAGATCTGGGGATTCATCCTGTAATTTTTTGTCTTGTACAAACTGAGGTACAAGGAAAGGAAGTTGATTTGCAAGGAGAAGGGTGTCAGATATTATGAGAGTGAAATAAGGGATGGCAGAATGCACTGATTCCAAACAGCTCTCCAGTTTCAGATGAGGCCCAACTATACTTCTCAGCTTCCTTTGAAATCTTTCTATCTTTTAAATTATCCTCTTTTTCTCTCCTTCACATAACTGATCAGTTTTGGGGAAGAAAGTACCCTGCTAGAATTAGGGTGCTTATATTTAGCTATTTGAATCAATTAATTTTTACTGCTTCACCTCTACACACACACACACACACACACACACACACACACACACACACACACACACGGTTTCACTGCTTCACCTGTATAGCAATAACACATACTTGCCACCTGGTGGCAGCATACCTACCTGAACACGGCATATAACATTTTCTGGAAATGAATAATCTCTTCAGAGCTTCAACATGTGACATACACATTCTTTCACAGTTTCTGGCTACTTTTAGAGTAAAATCCACCTTCTGTCAGCTGACTTATATGGCTCCTCATTATGTGATCCCAGACTACTTCTCCAATCTAATTCTCTGCTATACAGTTTAATTCTCTATGCTCCAGCATGAGAATGATGATGTTGATGATGGCTAATACTTCCTGTAAAGTTCTTCTAATTTGACAATGTTCTAAGAGCTTTATATGTGTAAGCTGAATCCTCACAACAACCCCAACGCAGATAATATCACTGTTCTTGTTTTAGAGATGGGAAAGAACAGTGCTGAGAGGTTAAGTAACTTGCATAAAGTCACAAAGACAGTAAACTGCAGAGCCAAGATTTGATTCCAGACTGTCTGGTCTAGTCCAAGCTCATAACCACTAGTATTACAATGCTTTTTACAAAAAGAGGGAAAAAAAACTTTGAAAAAGTAGGTAGCATTCACCATGCTTTCCTGATTCACGTTCATTCCCCATCTCACAATAACCTGAATTACTCACACCAACCATTGCTAGAGCTAAAGGTTACTTTTCAAGTCTTCATCACACTTGACTTCTCATTCTTGACAAGCGGCCACTCCTTACTTGAAACACTTCCCTTAGTTTCACAGACATCATCATCTCCTAGCTTTGTAAATAGTTTGCATCTCAGTCTTCTCTGCAGATACTTCAGTTCAGTTCAGTCACTCACTCGTGTCCAACTATTCACGACCCCATGGACTGTAGCACCTCAGGTCTCCCTGTCCATCACCAACTTCTGGAGTTTACTCAAACTCATGCCCATTAAGTCAGTGATGCCATCCAACCATCTCATCCTCTGTCATCCCCTTCTCCTCCCGCCTTCAATCTTTCCCAGCATCAGGGTCTTTTCCAATGAGTTGGCTCTTCCCATCAGGTGGCCAAACTATTGGAGTTTCAGCTTCAACATCAGTCCTTCCAATGAATATTCAAGATTGATTTCCTTTAGGATGGACTGGTTGGATCTCCTTGCTGTCCAAGGAACTCTCAAGAGTCTTCTCCAACACCACAGTTCAAAGGCATCCATTCTTTGGCACTCAGCTTTCTTTTTAGTCCAACTCACATCCATACATGACTACTGGAAAAACCATAGCTTTGACTAGACAGACCTTTGTTGGCAAAGTAATGTCTCTGCTTTTTAATACGCTATCTAGGTTGGTCATAGCTTTCCTTCCAAGGAACAAGCGTCTTTTACTCTCATGGCTGCAGTCACTATCTTCAGTAATTTTGGAGCCCCCCAAAATAAAGTCTGTCACTGTTTCCATTGTTTCCCCATCTGTTTGCCATGAAAGGTCATACAGCAGCTCTATTTTAGTTTTTTAAGGAACCTCCATACTGTTCTCCATAGTGGCTGTACCAATTGACATACCCACCAACAGTGTAGGAGGGTTCCTTTCTCTTCATGCCCTCTACAGCATTTATTGTTTGTGGATTTTTTGATGACAGCCAGTCTGGCTGGTGTGAGGTGATATCTCATTGTAGTTTGATTTACATTTCTCTAATAATTAGTGACTCTGAACATCTTTTGACGTATCTCTTGGCCATCTGTATGTCTTCTTTGGAGAAATGTCTATTCAGGTCTTCCACCCATTTGTTGATCGGGTTGTTTGTTTTGAGGCTATTAAGCATCATGAGGGCTTCCCTGGGGGCTCAGCTGGTAAAGAATCCGCCTGTAATGTGGGAGACCTGGGTTCAATCCCTGGGTTGAGAAAGATTCCCTGGAGAAGGGAACAGCTACCCACTCAAGTATTCTTGCCTGGGTCGCAAAGAATCGGACACAACTGAGCAACTTTCACTCACTCATTCAAGCATCATGAGCTGTTTGTAAATTTTGGAGACTAATCCCTTGTCAGTCACATCATTTGCGAATATTTTCTCCCAATTTGTGGGTTGTCTTTTTGTTTTATTATTTCCTTTGCTGTGCAAAACCTTTTGAGTTTAAGTAGATCCTACTAATTTCTTTTTGTTTTTATTTCCATTATACAAGAGCTCTCTTGTTAAAGGGAAGTGCACTGGGTAAAAATGCCCAGACATCTATTAATATTTTCATTAGGAGAGGAATTTATTTTTTCTAATTTATTTATTTTAGTTGGAGGCTAATTACAATATTGTAGTGGTTTTTGCCATACATTGACATGAATCAGCCATGGGTTTACATGTGTTCCGCATCCTGAACCCCTCTCCCACCTCCCTCCCCATCCCATCCCTCTAGGTCATCCCACTGCCCCAGCCCTGAGCATTTGTCTCATGCATCGAACCTGGAATGGTGTTGTTTCACATATGATAATATACATGTTTCAATGCTCTTCTCTCAGATCGTCCTCCCCTCACCTTCTCCCACAGAGTCCATAAGACTGTTCTATGCATCTGTGTCTCTTTTTCCGTCTCGCATATAGGGTTATCGTTGCCATCTTTCAAATTCCATATATATGCATTAGTATACTGTATTGGCGGAGAAGGCAATGGCACCCCACTCCAGTACTCTCGCCTGGGAAACCCCATGGACGGAGGAGCCCAGTAGGCTGCAGCCCATGAGGTCTCGAAGAGTCGGACACGACTGAGCGACTTCACTTTCACTTTTCACTTTTGTGCACTGGAGGAGGAAATGGTAACCCACTCCGGTGCTCTTGCCTGGAGAATCCCAGGGACGGAGGAGCCTGGTGGGCTGCAGTCTATGGGGTCGCACAGAGTCGGACACGACTGACGCGACTTAGCAGCAGCAGCAGCAGCAGCATACTGTATTGGTGTTTTTCTTTCTGGCTTATTTCACTCTATATAACGGGCTCCAGTTTCATCCATCTCATTAGAACTGATTCAAATGTATTTTTTTTTAAGTTAATAAATTTTATTTTTTATCTTTTTATTAGAATATAATGGCTTTACAATGTTGTCTTAGTTTCTGCTGTACAATGAAGTAAATCAGCCATATGCCTACATATATCCCCTCCCCCTTGGACCTCTCACCTCACCCCCCCCATCCCTTCCTCCCCTCACCCCAGGTTAAAAATTTCTTATTTGAGCTTAACTCTCCCTTGCCTCTGCTTCCATTTTTATTTTATTTTATTTTTATTTTTAATAAATTTATTTATTTTAGTTGGGGGCTGATTACTTTACAATATTGTAGTGGTTTTTGCCATACATTGACATGAATCAGCCATGGGTTTACATGTGTTCCCCATCCTGAACCCCCATCCCACCTCCCTCCCCATCCCATCCCTCTGGGTCATCCCATTGCCCCAGCCCTGAGCATTTGTCTCATGCATCGAACATGGAATGGTGTTCTGTTTCACATATGATAATATACATGTTTCAATGTTATTGTCCCAGAATGTCCCACCCTCACCTTTTCCTTCAGAGTCCATAAGACTGTTCTATGCATCTGTGTCTCTTATTCTGTCTTGCATATAGGGTTATCGTTACCATCTTTCACATTCCATATATATGCATTAGTATACTGTATTGGTGTTTTTCTTTCCGGCTTACTTCACTCTGTATAATGGGCTCCAGTTTCATCCATCTCAATAGAACCGATTCAAATGTATTTTTTTAATGGCTGAGTAATATTCCATTGTGTATATGTACCACAGCTTCCTTATCCATCCGTCTGCTGATGGACATCTAAGTTGCTTCCATGTCCTGGCTATTGTAAACAGTGCTGCGATGAACACTGGGGTGGGTACACGTGTCTCTTTCAATTCTGGTTTCCTCGGTGTGTATGCCCAGCAGTGGGATTGCTGGGTCGTATGGCAGTTCTATTTCCAGTTTTTTAAGGAATCCCCACACTGTTCTCCATAGTGGCTGTACTAGTTTGCATTCCCACCAACAGTGTAAGAGGGTTCCCTTTTCTCCACACCCAGGTAAGGAATTTATATAAATTAAAAGTTAAATATCAGTTTGGCAAATATAGATTGTTTTACATTAAAATATACTCAATATTTTAAATTATCTTTGAAAAGTTTCCATAACTTCCAACCAAAACCTATTATTTCATAGAAATTTTCAGCAAATATTTTTAGTTATAATTGGTCCCTGTCCCTGTTTTCCTTGGGGAAACAGTAAGGCAATATCAACTTGAAATAGTGAGACCCCTGAGGAATAAATACTGTCTAATCAGAGTCCACGATGAATGATCCTTAGAAAACAAGGCATTTTGTTTACAAATTCTGTGTGCTCAATATCAAGAAGGAAAGAGATTCTTGACCTGATACCCAGTTAGTTGTTCAAAGCTCTGTAACTGGAAGCTAATTCAATTAATACAATTTATAAATTCAAATCTTTATAGATGAGGATTTTGAATATTAAAGTTTAGTACAGTTCTTATTAGTAAAAATAATAATTTGGAGGTTTTGAGAAATGATCTCTTAAAAGAAAAGAACTCACTCTAGGGGCTTTAAGAAGTGATTTCTTAAAAGGAAAAAAAAAAGTTAGAGAGAAACTTTTATACCACAGAAGAATCTCAGTGAATAGCAAACCACAGTAAGAATCATAACCCTGATGGCAACTGAAAACAAACAGCACACTGTTCATGAACAAAGGGGATAAAAGAATTTTTCATGGTACAAATAAATCTATAGATTTAAATAAATAACCTAGGCAAAACCACTTCAGGAACAATTCTAAATTTTTGAATAGCACTAAATCCATGGGCAAATCAACCACAGCTTTATGCAACATACCTAAATGAGCTTTAAGTATCCTAAGTGATATTTTGGTGACCATGACCACAAAAACTCTAGAAGTAAAAGGGGAGTCACTATGATAACAAAAATATCTTAAGGCTAGTAAAATATCTGTAAAGATCTATTGTGTTCACATATGCAAATGGCAGGTCTTTTTGTTACTAAAGAAGATTAGGTTATTTTTTCCCACAGTGAAAAAGGATTGGTAATGATCAAGCCAAAAACCCAACAGGTGCCCCTTGGACCAACTGCATGCACTTGTTAAACAGCTGGCCATAGAATGAAATTACTCACTAGTCCACACAGAATTCAAACTTTAGCATCATGCTCTAGTCAAACCAAGAACTGAAAGGAAGGACCAGTTTAAATTTTGGCAGAGAGCAGAAGGCCTAAAAAAAAAAAAGATGGAAGATAATCCTACTGAAGATGTGTATCTCTCTGTCTCTATCACCTGCCCAAGTGAATGCTTGTCACTCTTCCACCCTCTCAGTATATAAAAATATATATGTAATATAAATATAAGTAATAATAATATTATGCAAAAGTTGGTAACAGTCCTATTAAAAAATGGGCAAAGGACTTGCACAGACACTTCAAAGAAGACAAACAAATGGGCAATAAGCACGTGAAAAGATGTTCAACATTCTTAGTCACTAGGAAATTAAAAAGCAAAAGCAAAATGAGATGCCGCTTCCCACCCACTAGAATAGCCATAATTTTTAAAAACTAGAAAACAATAAGTGTTGGTGAAGATATGGAGAAATTAGAACTCTTATTACACTGCTGTTGGGAATGGGTATAGCCACTATGGAAAAAGGTTGGTGGTTTCTCAAAAACACAGAATTACCATATGATTCAGAAATTGTACTCCTAGGTATATACCCAAGGGAAATGAAAACTGGTACTCAAATACTATATATGAATGTTCACAGGAGCACTATTCACAATACCCAAAAGGTAGAAACAATTTAAATGCCCATCGATGAATAAGTAAACAAAATGTGGTATATACATACAACAGAATATTATTTAGCCAGAAAAGGAAATGAAAAACTGATATATACAATACTGATGCACATTGAAAACATTACACCAAGTGAAAAAAAGGCACCAGGGGTCAAATAGTCTGGTTACATTTACATGAAATATCTAGAATAGGTAAACTTATTGAAATAGAAAGCAGACTGGTAGCTGCTTGAGGCTGGGGGAAGAAGGGAATGAAGAATATCTTCTTAATGGACACATCTTCTTAATGGACACAGGGCTTTATTCTGGGATGATAAAAATGTTTTGGAACTGAACAGAAGTTGTAGTTGCACAATGCTGTGTACGTACTAAATGCCTCTGAATTGTTTTAAGATGGTTAATTTTTATATGACTTCCACCTCAAGTAAAAAAAAAAAAAAAAAAAGAAAAAGAAAAATCACAGCTTCTTGTATCTAGCACCAGAAGAACTCAAAAAGCTCTCAGTCATTAACAAATTTTTTTCTTCAAAACACCTGTTGAGTCATGGACTCTGACAGGATTTTTCCCACAGACAATAAGGCATAGAATTCATCATAATTTAAATAAGTGCTTGCCAAGTAAAAGTCCATAGCTGTGGCTGTAGGCGTTCAAAAATGTTGGTTGAACAAATTAGCAAATAAATGTCTTTTCTTGTACAACAAACAGCATATAAATACACACAGAAGTTCCAAATGCAAAACAGCCCTTTTATAAGCTTATAAATAAACTTTGAAAAATTCTGAAGCTTTCCAAATTAAAGTTTTTAAAGAGACGCTAACTAATGAAATAAGATACCCAATTTCAATTTCAGTATAACTGAATTGAGATAAAAAAACATTCCTTATCATTTAATGTTTAACAATTTACCATGAGAACCTTTTCTAGCTTTCGTATTAGAAGAAACTCACTCACAGTTCAATAATCAGTAGCCTACAACAGATAAATATTTTACAGTCATAGTTTCTTACTACAAACTTTTTATATATAAAAATAAGAGGTGTTTTGTTTAAAAACAATTTTTGCTCTAATCTTGTCATATTCCAGTCACTTGGATAGATCCTGTCTTTTTCACTTCCTCTTTTTCATGAGCTTATTCAACTTTCAGTTTCACTAACAGGACACCACAGACCTCCTTACCAAGTCTCTCTTCATCGGATCTTGAGGCACTTTACCCAACTACTGCTCTATCCTTGTTCCTGCCATGTCCCTGGATTAGCCTTCAAAACCTCTCTTCAATATACACTTCGAGAAACCTGTTCTGCCCATTCTTTCGTCCATATTCTCTCTTTAAAGCTCATAAACTAAAACTCACGTTTTGCTTTTTATTTCAACACTAAAGGTCATGAGTTTGTTTTTAAATCGCAGATAATGCACCACTCTTACAATAAATGTTGAAGGTATCAAACTGCAGTATCTACTTTGAAAGCTAAGCAAGCTATGTCACAGATAAGAATAAAAAACTAGAAAGTATAAAAGAAACAGGGATGGAGAGCAATGTTCTTAGTGGTGGAGGGGAGTGTGTGAAATATGCAAAGAACAATTATACACCATGACTAACTTTGTCTATCAGAGTGGAAATAACGATTGAAAAGTCCTATTATCAATAACCTAATATACAACTTGCAGAGAGCACTGTCCTTTTTGTATAGAACTGGCACTATTTCTCAAATGGAAAATGCTCATTAAACAATCATATAATTATTACTTACTGAATGCAATAGGCAAAAATTTTTATAACTATTCAACAATGCCAATTATATAAAATGCTGAATAGCTGATAAAAACTTTGGTTTTACAGAATTCTGCCAGTAGAATGTTAAAAAGTATACATACTGTGAATATGCAGAAGTAATCTTATACTAAATATACAACTGTCCTCTAATTCTGTTTGCTAATATTACAACACTTTCTTTTACCTAAAATTGTAGATAATTTTACTTGGAAAAAACTGAAGTCATTCAAAGTGGAGTTAGAAGTCTGGATCAACACAAGGACAGCCTGTGTAGCGCTGTCCTTGACAGCACCTTGCAATGAGGTTAGCCTGGTTCTGAAAATATTTACTTAATGCAGTAATGTCTCATGTCTTCACGGGTCACGTTTCTTACTACATCAGTACTGAGGAAGTAACTGAGGACCCAACAGCAAATGAAAAAAACCAACAAGCAGCAGCAGAACGAAACTGTCATAAAGCACATTCACAGGGCTCCATCAGTGCTTGGTTATCACAGACCACCCCCTCAAGCTCAGTGACTGTTTCTCCAGTCACAGCAAATCTGAAACAGCAAATTAGGGGAGGAGGCAGGTGAGATGGAGTAACGCAAGATAGGCATGTTCATGGCAATGAGAATCGACAAAGAGAAAGGATAAGATCTACAAAGCCAGAAAGGAGATATATAAATGTCTAATGATAGAGATCCCAACTTCATAACGGAAACAGCACTGGAATAAGAATTATAGTTCCAGAACTACACTAATGCCAGGGCCCTTGGGAAACCTCATCTTCTTGTTCTGAATAATGATCAAACAATATAACATTCTCTTCAACATACTATATTTGATAAGCTCTTATTGTTTCTAAAAATGGCATTTAAACATTTTTACTGGTCATAAAGGAAATATACTGCAGAGAATGTGGAAAATACTAAAAGTGTAGAGGAAATTAAAACTGCCTATAACCACCGTCCAAAGATAACCATCATTTATATCTTGGCGCATTTTTTTTTCAGGTGTCTTCATGTATAAAGATTGTATATATACTTTTTTTGGTAACATTTTTACCAATCTGGTGTTATTTGTGGGAATTTCCCCAAATCAGAACGTTTCTGCAGAATTATTTTAATGGCTATATATACACAGAAATTTGGGCTTCCCTCGTGGCTCAGATGGTAAAGAACCCACCTGCAATGTGGGAGACCTGGGTTTGATCCCTGGGTTGGGAAGATCACCTGGAGGAGGGCATGGCTACCCACTCCAGTATTATCGCCTGGACAATTCCCATGGACAGAGGGTCGCAAAGAGTCGGACACGACTCAGTGACTAAGCACAGCACACATACCAAATTTATTCTCCTATCATTGCAAATTTTGGTTGGTATAACACACTTTATAAAGTATACTATACTGTATTCACAACAGGTCACTTAAAAAAATGATCATTTATAGATAAAGAAAGGAAGTAGTTTTTCAATGAATAGTTTACCAAACACCAAGAAGAAAATTTACAAGTTGTGGTCTGTAAAACTAGATTAGCAAATGCAGTATTTAAATTCAATGAACAAACAAGACATTTAGAGAACCAAGTATCTGAATGAAGTTTTAGAAATGGTTATTTTAAGTGACTTCTAATGCCAGCAATGAGACTTCCAATGAAGAGAATTCTGAATTACTGTTACTAAATTACAACATGCTAGTCAAGCAGCACACATTAACAGCTCATAGTCATTCTGCTCATGCATTCCCTAAGCAAATATTTACTGCATACTTACTATTTGATAGGTATCAGGCTAGACTGCATTAAATATCAATATCAAAAACCTTCTTTGTAAAACAGTCTTAAAAATGAGGTAGCAACATTTAACACATTTTAACAAATGAAACAATTTGCCACAAATCCTACAATACCATCTCTTTCACTGTACTTATTACCCAGTATCTGTCCTGCTAAACTTTGAGCAACTTCAGAAAACAGACTGTCACCATCTCTGTATTTCCAGCTCTTGGTGTAAAACAGGAGTTTGACACAGGTTTGCTTAACGACCTTACACTCACAACCCAAAGATTTTCAGTCCTAATATAAAAGCATACATTTATACAAAAGAAGTAACGTATACACTATTTTCGATGTCCATGTTCCTATTGTCCATGTTCCTATCAGTCCTCATAACCTTAATGGCTGAAAAATATTCTATCATACTTAGATAATATAGTTTAGAAAGTGATTCTCCTAACATTGTCTTTGAAGGTTGTCCCAGTGTTTTTATATTTTGGTGCCAATGCTCCAGCAAACATATCTTGCCTTACATGTCTCAAATTTATTTCTGACTAGAAAAATTCAGCTCAATTCTAGAAGATAATCTTCCACATGAAAGTGAATGTTAAAAGGAGAAGATTTTTATCCCATAGGCAGAATTTTGAAAGACAAAAAACACACATACACACAAAGAAACTAGAATTCTTTTTTGCCAAACCAAAGCAATTTAAATAAATCCTCTATTATGAGAGGTGTTGTCCAAAGTAAACTGTTTTTCGGACTGCTTCATATATACTTAGGAAAGATACTTCTGGAGGCAGATAGTAAAAATACTGAGGTAACAAGCAAACAAAACGTCTCATTAGAACTTCAATGCTTTTGGAAGGATGTGCATACTTTTCCTCCACTTTCTTGGATTCACAGATTGTACTCAGAACCCCAAGACTGCAGAAATCTAAGCAACTTTGAGATCTTAAAGATGCCTTGATTTTCTGATCCTAAAATAACAATCTACCTGATACAAACACTTAAGGTTTGACCTTAGATAATACAGAGCTAGTTTATATGTTTATATTAATTTTAGAAACATATGTTAAGCGTCTACGATTGTATCTCTGCAGTGTGGTTCTTCAGTGATTACTGAAATCACAGACCCTGTCTCGTTTTGCTTATTTGGAGGGAGGAGACAAGAGGAAAAGAAACAGTTAAACTATATTATACTTTAATTGAGATACAAGTACGAGTGTGAACAATCATCTCTAATAAAACAACATACAGTCTATAAACTGTAATTTCATTATAGGGAGGAAAGGGTCCTTTTGGCCAGTTAAAAAATATGCTCAAGCACGTAATTTTATAAAGAAATATTCTATTTAATTTATATTTCGTCTATGTCAAATTTTTCATGAAACTCAGTGAATAATAAAACCTTTTCCATTGTTTGCTTTACAGTCTTTTTCATACACACATATAAGATAGGGACTCGACAAGAAAGCAAGAATTCTATAGGTAAATGCTAAGAATATGGACCCTTTCGTCCCCAGAAGTTCCATTCACAGACTGCAGTAACATTCCACACAATATACAAGGCGCATGCCATGACAAAGACCTCCAAACACAAACATACACAGCCATGCTTCGAAAAACGCCCCTACAGCGAAGTTCACAGCTGGCACTTGTGGCATACTCAAGCCACGACTGAGACAGCTGTCACAGGCCAATCACACACTCAAGTGTGCCAGCGTGCCACCTAAGAAAGCCAAGCCGATGATGTGCGTACAAATCCCCAGCCGAATAAAGAAGAGCCCCAAATCACCCCCCCCCCCCGAAAGCACAATGTCTGCACAACCCAAAAAACTCCCTCAAAACAAGTCAAAGGATGGAGATTCAGAAGCAAGCTATATCAGCTTATACAGTAAAAAGAGAGGTTTTATTTCGGCATTCACGAGAAAGGAGCCACACCACCCAGGCATCACGGAAATAACCGCTAGGTAGTGCATCACCAGGCTTTTTCAATTAGAAAAGGGAGACGAGGGCAAGGGGAAAAAGCAGACGCCGCAGGACCTCCGTCCCAGGCAGCGCGCCGGGGTTGCAGAGCCGAGGCCTCCGCTTCGCAGGACCCCTCCCAACCCGCCGCAGCCACCGCCTCCCAGCGCAGGCCTGGCGGCCTCCGGCTCTCTCACCTTGGCTTTGCCAGCCTCCAGCTTCTTTCGTCTCTCTTCGTCCTCCATAGCTTCTGCGGGAAAGGCTGGGGGAACACAGGCAGGGGGTCGGGGACAGAAAGGCAAGGTCGGCTCCGACGGGGGTGGGACCGCGAGCTCCGCGGCGCAGGGCACAGGGCCGGGCCCGGCGCTCGCCCCTCCCGGAGTGGAACCAGTCTGCGCGCTCACTGGCTGGCCGCCCTCGGCCGCACGGGCAGCGTCGTCACCACCGCCGCCATCTTCGTCTCCACGTAAACACACGGCGGGACGGGCGGGGGGAACACGTCATCCGCGCAGCCGCCGCGAGTCCGGCCGCGCCGGGCAGGTGCGCCGGCCGCCCGGCCCGCCCCGCCGCGCGGCCCCTCGGCCCCCCCGCCCGGCCTCCCGCCCGCGGCGCCCCCTGGCGGAAACCACGCTTTCCCGGGGACGAGTGCCGCTCGCCGGGTGGCGGCCTGGCTGAGGAGGTGGGGGAGAGGGGGCTGTGTCAGGGGCGCCGTTCGGACCCCCACCGTTGTCCAAGGGACTCAGTGGTCGTTTTTAGAACATTTGAGATTTTTCCAGTTTCAAAGCAACGGAGAAAATACAGGTGCCTAACGGTGAACTTGGTGAACGCTGAAAACCCCCAAAGGAAAAGACGGGGGCGAAGAGGGGGTTGGATTGGTGAAGGGACCCACCGGACGACAGTTTTTCAGCCTAGATTGACTGGTCAACCCGGAGGACTGGCAGGGCGGCCAGTAGCCTTCACTCCTTCCTTAGCTGAAAGTGCCTCCCTTTTTTCTTACGTGAGGCTGCCCAATCGCCTGTCCATCTTCAAGGCCCACCTCACTCTCCGCCCTGAATAGCTTTTCTGATCTCTTTGTTCCCTCCAATCTTAAATTAATCCCCTCCCACGCCTCCTAGGAGCTTCCCCTTAGCTATGGTGTCCTGAAAGGAGCCTAGGCTTTGCAACCTGGGTTGAGGACAAAGCCAGCATAGACTTTTTCGCTTGAATGACCTTGAACAAGTTACCTATCCTCCTCTAGCTTACCTGGAAGTTTTGCAAGGCTTGTTAACATATGTGACTGCCCCTGGTATATTAAAATATCCTTAATGTCAGTTCTCTTCTCCCTGTATTTCCTTTATGTACCCTGCATGATGTTTTAATGACTTGTGCCCTTCTTTATTGGAGAAGGAAACGGCAACCCACTCCAGTATTCTTGCCTGGAGAATCCTGTGGACGGAGGAGCCTGGTGGGCTGCTGTCCATAGGGTCGCACAGAGTCGGACACGACTGAAGCGACTTAGCATGCATGCATGCATGCATTGGAGAAGGAAATGGCAACCCACTCCAGTATTCTTGCCTGGAGAATCCCAGGGACGGCGGAGCCTGGTGGGCTGCCATCTATGGAGTCGCACAGAGTCGGACACGACTGAAGCGACTTAACAGCAGCAGGAGCAGCCCTTCTTAATTCACCTCCTACTCCCGACTCCTTAATGGCAAAGACTGTCTTGCTCACCTTGGCATTACTAAAAAGACCAGCGAAATGCTTCGCACTCAATAAACACTTGTTGGATTGAATTGAGCCATTTTAATAAATTTAGCATGACTCTCCTTCCTTTATTGTCATATGTTCCCTCATTACTTCCTTTTTCCTCCCCACCATCTTACCTTCAAATCTATTTCTAGGATGAACCAACTACACTTTTTGATTTCTCAGGTTGATGATGTTTCTCCTTTGTTTTGGGTTAGGTTGAACTGAAAAACTAGTATGTGTGAATTGGAATAAGCTATGTGTTCAATCATACAAGTGGTGTTGAGTGAAAATTGAATTAAAAAAAGGAAAAAGAAGAAAAGTAAAGATCTTAAATCTACCACAAACTGAAGTCCAGTTTTGAATAGTTCTGGTTTAGAAATTCTTAGATTTAAAAAAAATATTTTTTTTCTCAGACCCCATAATGCATACATAATTGTGGCAGCTTGTAACACCCAAGTATATACCGCCCTGTTTTCCTAACCTGAATTGAGAAGTGGATGAGATTAAGCATTTTATCATGGGAATATATAATTCAAACAATAAAAGAGATGATTTATTGTCACCCAGCTAGCTGAGAGTAAAACTAAGACTGGAACTAAGTGTTCTAATAGTGCAGTGATTTAAATACTGCCTGAACAGAGGGATTGTGTTTGTAGGTTCTGATTGTCTAGGAGGAGGAAGCCCTATAATATCTGACAAGATATTCCTGCTTGTTAATAGATGCTGCTTTTCAGTAACTAAGGAATTCACTTGTTTGTTCCACTATGTGCTGAAACCATTCAAGAAATATTTGTTCCAGTATGCACTGAAAATGTTCAAGAATCTTTTAAAGGAATAAGATTATTTCAGTGTTTCCCATTACTAAGACCAGCAATCATACATGTTCGTCTTATATTAATATATAATGGGTGCTCAATAAATGTTGAAAGTTGTATATTGACTTCTGTTAGAAGGTCAAACATGTGGCACTAGTGCTCAAACACTTCCTTCTGGCAACTATTCAAGTGATATCATTCATTCACATCATTTCCTGAGAAGATATCTGAGCAAAGAATTGCAAGAAATGAGAGAATGAGCCATGGAGAAAGGTGAGGATATTGCAAGTCTAAAGATCCTGAAGCTAGATCATGACTGTCTTGATAAAAGCAGGAGGCAAGGGTGGCTAGAGTAGAGTAAGCAAGGAGGAGAACAGTAGGAGATGAGATCAGAGAAGTAACACGAGGCCAGATCCTGTAGAGTTCTGAAGGTCCTTAAGGACTGGCTTGTACACTAAGTGAGACTGGGAGCCACTGGAGAATTTTGAGCAGATAGGTGAAATGTTCTGGCTTATGTTATGAAAAGACATCTGTCTAAGAGCAGACTGGACTATAGGGGATCATTTTGGATGCTACTGCAATAATCTAGACAACAGATACTAGGAGTTTGGACAATGGTAGTGGTAGTGAATTAGATTCTGAGTATATCTTAAACATGGAACTAAGAGTGCCACAGGAGTTGTAGATTGAATATGAAATTTGAGATAAAAAGAGGAGTCAAAGTTGACTCTAATGTTTTTGTCCTGAGTAACTGAAATGATGGAATTGCCAATAACTGAAATGGGGAAGAGTAAATTTGGAGGAGACCATGAGTTCAGTTTTGAACTTGATAAATTAGAGAGATATATTAGGTATTTGAGGAGTAATGTCAAGTATAGCTCTGGTTATCTGAGTCTGGAGTTCAGAAGAGAGGTCCATGCAAGAAATATTGATTTGAAAATAATCAGCATATAGGTGGCATTTTAAGGTGAGGGCTTGGATGAGATCGTCTGGTGCCATGGTGTCCAACACGATAGCCATTAGCCACATGTGACTACTGAACATATGAATATGGCTTGTCTGAACTAAGATATGCTATAAGTGTAACACATTGGATTTTAAAGACTTAGTATTTATAACAAAAGAATTTAAAATATTTCATTGAAATGAATCATGAGGGTCCATCATGGAGAATTACCTTAAATGCTGTGCTGTGCCTCAGTCATGTCCAACTCTTTGTGATCCCATGGACTGTAGCCCACCAGGCTCCTCTGTCCATGGGGATTCTCCAGGCAAGAATACTGGAGTGGGTTGCATGCCCTCCTCCAGGGGATTTTCCCAACCCAGGGATTGAATGAACCCAGGGATCGAACCCAGGCCTCCCGTATTGCAGGAGGATTGTTTACTGTCTGAGCCACCAGGGAAGCCCTTTCCTTACATAGTTACCATTGAATTCCTTTGGACAAAGCCCCTCTTTCTAAATTAAAAATGGTCCTGAAGAGCTTCCTTAGTCAAGGCCAAGTATTAAAATTGAAACTTAAGATTAATCCACCGGTCATGTGGTTGCAAAGAGTTGGACATGACTTAGTGACTGAACAACAAATGAGATTTTAAATTATTTATTTTTATTTTTCTTTCAGGAAACATTTTATTGTCACTTCAACAGTAAGAATTTTCACTGACGGAAAATCAACACCTTTAGATAATCTCCCATATAACTCAGCTCAGCTTTTGAATCTTGGGTTTTGTAATCATATCAACCTATTTCCAAAAGATTGCTCTACCTGTAGCCAAATCATATTTGAAGAAGTTTTCTCCATCCTTCCCGCCTGCTGCTGCCACTAAGCGGCTAAGTTGCTTCAGTTGGGTCCGACCTGTGACCCCATGGACTGTAGCCCACCAGCCTCATCTGTCCATGGGATTCTCCAGGCAAGAATACTGGAGTGGGTTGCCATTCCTGACCCAAGAATTGAACCTGCGGCTCCTGCGGCTCCTGTATTAGCAGGTGGGTTTTCTTTACCACTAGTGCTGCCTGGGAAGCCCATCCTTCCCCCACCTCAACCAGTATATTGTAATTGCCATTTCATGTTATTTGATCTTTCACAAATTGGTAAGATGCAGCCTATCTGCCATCTCATTTAGAAGCCAGTATCTATCAATAGACCTTGACTTCACAAAACCTGCAGCAGCATTTGAGGCAATGCCTTATATTCTGTATTTTTTTAAAAATGGTTTTTCTCTCTTATATTGTCTTGAACAAAAGGTACCTCCTAAATTCAGGAGGAGGAACATTACAGTTTGTTTTTAGCCATTCCTCTTATGGATTACATACTTTTTCTTTATCCCTTTCTCATAAGGTCTATCTGAAATACATTTGGTCATTCTAGTTGCCATTCTATGGATCTTTGCAAAATCCTATATAATTCATTTAAGTTAACCAAGTGATTTTCATTAAATATTTGAACTATGTGTTTCACAATAGTACAGTTGTCTTGGGTTTTCCTATGTGCTTAATTCCTATTTGTGTGTCACACATACTTTAATAACAATACCACATGATTAATGTATTTTGAATTTCAACCCTATTCTTTAAAGCACCACGCCCATTGGTGAATTCTGTATTTTGTTGTACAAGCCATTTAAAAATGAGTCAGATTTAAAATGAATCAGTAATGCCTCATCAGTAATTCCTTACAAACAGGTATACATCTTTCTCATTTTTCAAAAGCAGTTCTTGTAAAACAGAAACACCATGAATTTTACTGATTACTCCCTTGAATTTTTCCAAACTTAATACAAAACACTGAGTATCCAGATACATGATCCTATGGTAATAAAATGTTATCTCAAAATTATTCAGAGAAAGCTTTCATCTATGACTATCTTCATGGCTTTGCTTCCCTAATTAGAAGACATTCACCTACCATTTCCACTGAGTATGCTTCACCATCACTTGTCATGCAACCTGCCTAAAACTATGCTCAAGAATCTTCCATCTAGAAGTAACACTTCCAAGTATCTCTACTTCAGTTAATGACCTTCTTCTTCTAGTCTCTTCAACTTGAGACCTTGAAGACATTTTGAATTCCTCTTTACCTCTTCCATCGTATATATCAGGAACATGCCCTGTTGTGCTTTCTTTCCCAGGGCATCTTGATTCCTTCCCAGTTTTTCTTTTTCCACTGCCCACATGGTCGATTATACCCCTATTATCTTACATTTTGAAGGTTTCAGAAGACTCCAATTTGTATATCACGTTCATTCTTCTCCATTATCTTCTAGCCCTTAGGAGTCTATCAGATTAGCCTTCCAAAACACAACTATCACAGTCATCCCATTATAAAATGACTTCCTACTGCACAATAAAAGGACCTTCAAATTCCTAAATCTGTCACTCAAGGCCCTCCCTAATCTGCCCTAGCTTGACTCCGTAGTCCTAACTCCAACTCCTCCCCCTTCCCAACTCCCCACTCAGTTGCTCCCTGGGCTCCCCATAAAGCAATTGCTAAATGACACTTGGGCAATGCCAGAAATCCATATACAGTTTCAGAGTCATCACAAGACAGATATTTCTGGGACATACAACTGAACTTATTTTGCAAATGCAGCTAGTACCCTTTGTAATTAGGGTTAAGCTTTGGGCTCCAAAATCACTGCTGATGGTGATTGCAGCCATGAAATTAAAAAACGCTTACTCCTTGGAAGGAAGGTTATGGCCAACCTAGATAGCATGTTTAAAAGCAGAGACATTACTTTGCCAACAAAAGTCCGTCCAGTCAAGGCTATGGTTTTTCCAGTGGTCATGTATGGATGTGAGAGTTGGACGGTGAAGAAAGCTGAGCGACGCAAAATTGATGCTTTTGAACTGTGGTGTTGGAGAAGACTCTTGAGAGTCCCTTGGACTGCAAGGAGATCCAATCAATCCATCCTAAAGGAGATCAATCCTGGGTGTTCATTGGAAGGACTGATGTTGAAGCTGAAACTCCAATACTTTGCCCACCTTATGCGAAGTGTTGACTGATTGGAAAAGACCCTAATGCTGGGTAGGATTGGGGGCAGGAGGAGAAGGGGACGACAGAGGATGAGATGGTTGGATGGCATCACTGACTCGATGGACATGGGTTTGGGTAGACTTCAGGAGTTGGTGCTGGACAGAGAGGCCTGGCGTGCTGCAATTCATGGGGTCGCAAAGAGTCGGACACGACTGAGCGACTGAACTGAACTGAACTGAAGAAAAAGGAGACATTAAACCATAAAACCAAAAATGATTATTTTTACCTATTAATAGAGGTGAAAGTATATGAAAAGGAAATAGAGGGAGCGTTTTTGCAGAATAAGAAACTGAAGGCTCAAGAGGTTAAGTGACTTGCCTGAATTTCCATGGTTGGGGAGCAAAAGTCCTACGCAGAATTAGTCCTAGGCCCCAGTTTGTCTTACTGCATTGCGTTAAGCTGCTCCTCCAAACAAAATCAGTACCTGAGTTTGAAAGGAGTAAATACATGCTTCCAGAATGTATTAAATAAAACTGAGGACTTTTTTGGTTAAATTTTAAGGTTTCAAAAGATTATTTATGACTTCTTAAATCAAAACTTGTTTGAAGTGGCCTAATGAAGTGTTAGAGAAACTAAGATGTTACTGTTATCAAGATGGAATTATATGCCTATAATCCAAGATACTGCAATTGATTACTGAAGAGACTATATACTAACTTCAGATCTTCAAGGATATTCATGACACCAAGTAGTCACAGAACATAATCTAAATGAGTTTCTCAAAGAGTTGTATCAAGGGTCCAAGTAGTTTTTAAAGTCAAGATACACTTAGTTTTGAATCTGAAAGAAAATTTCAAATAATCTTGCAGTGTCTCTTCTGTTTTCACCAAGAGGCTGTGAAATATTAAATATCCTCTATAGTACACTTCATGGCAAATAGATGGGGTAAAAATGGAAACAGTGACAGACTTTAATTTCTTGGGCTCCAAAATCACTATGGATGGTGACTCCAGCCATGAAATTAAAATACACTTGCTTCTTGGAAGAAAAGTTATGATAATTCTAGATAGCATATTAAAAAGCAAAGACATCACTTTGCCAACAAAGGTCCATATAGTCAGAGCTATGGTTTTTCCAGTAGTCATGTATGGATGTGAGCACTGGACTATGAAGGCTGAGAGCTGAAGAACTTATGCGTTCAAACTGTGGTGCTGGAGAAGACTCTTGAGAGTCCCTTGGGCAGCAAAGAGGTCAATCCTAAGGGAAATCAACCCTGAATATTCATTGGAAGGATTGATGCTGAAGCTGAAGCTCCAATACTTTGCTAATCTGACGCCAAGAGCTGACTCATTGGAAAAGACCCAGATGCTGGGAAAGATTGAAGGCAGGAGGAGAAGTGGGCGACAGTGAATGAGATGGTTGGATGCCATCACTGATTCAATGGACATGAGTTTGAGCAAACTCCTGGAGATGGTGAAAGACTTGGAAGCATGGTGTGCTGCAGTCCATGGGGTTGCAAAAAGTCAGACACAACTTAGTGACTGAACAACACTTAAAATGCCCTTCTTAGGGAAATCGAGCCTAGTTGCTATGGCTTGTGCTGGATTTGAGTGAAACATTTTGTTTATGCTTGGCTACTAATGTTTGGACCTCTAAAAAGACTGGACACAAAGGCAGGTGATTGCTTGCGAATTAATATGGCATACAATTCTAACCAGTTTCAGCACTCATTTTGAATGGTGACTTATGGACCTAATCACAATATCTCCCTCTTGGAAAGTCAGATGCCTTGTCAACTGAGAGAATTTAGGCATGATTCCAATTTTCCATGATAACTGATATACTTCCTAGTCTTGCAAGTGCCCATGTAACTCTATAACTCAGAAGATAATGTTTTGGCTACCTACATCACAGTATGTATTTGCAAAAAACCTCCATTGCCAGTGGTAAACAGAGTATGACTTTTCTCTGCATCTTTAAAATGTCTAACAAAGATTTTATGCAAAGTCTATGCCACTTTAAAAAGGGCAAAATAATATGAAATATTTGAATGCTTTCTATATCCCCAGAATTAATATACACAAATAAATTAATGTGACGGATAATATATACATATATCTGGTCACATGAATTTCTATTCACCCAAGAAATCAGGACTAGAACTCACCTCTTTGAAGATATGTAAGGTAATTCTGAATGTGTTGTGTGTGTGTGTGTAGGTATGTGTGTGTATAGCAGGCTATAGAACTTTGCTAGAGTCTCTTGGAATAAGCTGTCAACCAAAAATCATCACAAACTTCTGTTTCTAATCTAATAACTGGAATATCATTTGGTATTGTGCAGCAATGATTTAATAAAAGCTACCTAAACATTTTAAAGACCTAATGTGTTTGAAGGAAATGAATATGACATCTACATTGACAAATAAACTGAGATATGACATAGTACCACTTTTTGAAAGAAAATATCCTAATTTACTAATTTAAAATATAGAATCTCAGTCTATAGATATGATTTTGATTATAAAGTTTGCTGATTTACCTTTACAAGAGTGACTTAATTTTTATCTTGAAACATTTCTGTAATAGCTTAAAAAAAACTTGTTATTTTGTTAATGTCCAGATTACATTTGCTGATTCCCTAATTTGACACTGTCTATAACAGTGATTCTCAAACTTTAAAGTGCATATGAATTACATGAAGTGTTTATTATAAATGTAAATTTCTAGGTCAGAAGGTCTGAGTAGAGCCTAAAGGACCCAGGAATTTGTACATTTAACAAGCAGCTCATGTGACAGTAATGCAGGCGGTCTGAATACAAGGCTAAATACTGAATGTTTGTGTCCCTCCAAAATTCATATATGGAAATCCTAACCTTTGTTATGATGGTATTAGAAGGTAAGGGCCTTTTGAAGGTAATTAGGTCTTGCTGGCAGAGCCGTTGGGAATGAGATTGTGTGTGTGTGTGTGCGCACACGCGTGCGTGCGCACACACTCAGTTGCTCAGTTGTGTCTGACTCTTTGTGATCCCATGGATTGTAACCTGCCAGACTCCTCTGATCATGGAATTTTTCCAGGCAAGAATACTGAAGTGGGTTATCATTCCCTCCTCCAAGGGATTTTTCTGACTCAGGGATCAAACCCATGTCTCCTGTGTCTCCTGCGTTGCCAGGTGGATTCTTTACCACTGTGACACCTGGGAAGCCCCATAAATGGGATTAGTGTCCTTACAAAAGAGATTCTGGAGAGCTCCTTCACTCTTTCTGGCCATGTAAGGATACAAAGAGAAGTTGGGGGTCTTCCCAACCGAGGAATCATACCAGGTCTCCTGCACTGCAGGTGGATTCTTTACCGTCTGCGTCACCAGGGAAATCCACAAAGAGAAGCTGGCAATCTGCAACCCAGAAGAGACTTTTCACCAGAACCCAATCATGCTGGTACCCTAATCTCAAACTTCAAGCCTCCTGGACTATGAGAGAGAAATTTCTGTTGATTATAAACCATTCAGTTTATGGTATTTTGTTGTAGCAGTACTAACATGGGAAAATAGGCATATCAAAGAAGTTTCCTCATTATTGATTACTATTGCAATGATAAACTAGAATGTATACTTATAAAACTTAAGAATTGTTTTCTAAAATAAATAAGAAGAAAAATAAGAATAAAGAACACAATGTAATACAACATTCTTTGGTTTTGAAATTTTGGTCCCTGAAAAGAAACAAAACTACAGTTGCCAAAATAAAAAGAAATTATACTGGCTGAAAAAGTTCAAGTTACCCACCATAAAAATAATTATGACAGCTAATATTTGTTGAGTGATTCCCAAGTACATGTCAGTTAAGCACTAAATGCTTTATGCACACTGCATGCGTGTGCACTTAGTCACATCCAGCTCTGTGCCGCCCTATGGACTGTAGCCCGCCAGACTCCTCTGTCTATGGGGTTTTCCAGGCAAGAATGCTGGAGTGGGGTGCCATTTCTTCCTTCAGGGATCTTCTTGACCCAGGGATCGAACTGCCATCTGCTGCATCTCCTGCATTGCAGGTGGATTCTTTACTGCTGAGTCATCAGGGAAGCCCCTTTCATGTACACTATCTCAACATAATTCTAACAACTCTATGAAGAATGTACTATCTCTATGTTGGTGTGAGGAGACTGAGAGGTTAAGTAACTTTCCCAAGGTCATGGGGCTGATAAAAGGCAGAGGCAGACCTTGACCCTGGGTCTTTAACCATGACTCTCTTTACTTTCTCCTTGCCACCACAGGACAATGCATCACAATTGTATTGAGTTTAAAGCAGCATTTTTTATTTTTACTTTTTGCTTAACAAATAGATGAGAAAGACTTCGACAATTTCTGACCCTCACTAGGGTGTTCTTTAAACTGTAAATTCAAAAACTGTATTTCCTCATAAAAGTTGAAAAACTATCTCCCTTTGAACTAAAGAAGGATATTATAGTTATTAATCATAGCTCTTGTAGAACACACTGCAATTCTGTAGCTTGACACATTCTATAATCTGTTCTCATTTTAATATTTAAATGATAGTAAAACTTTGCACAAGATACTAGAATAATGATCAGTTATGATCTGATAAGATACTTACAGAGACTCAAAGAATTCAAAAGATAATGATAAATAATAGCTACACTGCAACTTTCTAAAGGTAACTAGAATATTTTCAGTTTTGCAATTTCATCTTTGTAATCCAATACTTTGGCCGCCTGATTCGAAGAGCTGACTCATTTGAAAAGACCTTAATGCTGGGAAAGATTGAGGGCAGGAGGAGAAGGGGACGACAGAGGATGAGATGGTTGGAGGGCATCATTGACTCGATGGACATGGGTTTGGGTGGACTCCGGGAGTTGGTGATGGACAGGGAGGCCTGGCGTGCTGCGGTTCATGGGGTCGCAAAGAGTTGGACATGACTGAGCGACTGAACTGAACTGAACTGAACTGAATCTTTAAAAGACAAGAGAAGCACAAGTGCAAAAACATTAATTAAAACTAGTCAGTGATAAAGTGGTTTCAAAAAATAATCTTTTTTCAAAAAAGGAAGAAATCAGAGGCTTTTTGAGAAAACATGTAGTAAAATCATAAAAATGGACTAGCACCTTCCCTCCCCCACCCAGTTGCCCAAACTGTTTAGAAAATTCCCATAAAAATATTTTAAGTGAATATGGTTCTTGTTCAAATCATGAAGCTTTGCTATTATGTGAAGTTTCTTCATTCTCAGAAAATAGAAAAAGCATTTACAATTTGCTGTTAATTTTCTGCAGGGTTGGGAAATGGGAAGAGGCAGGAATAAAGAACTCTTGGCTCCACTGAATTATTTTAATTTCTTATATGTCTTATATAGATACATATTTAATGGCCAAGCCTCAATTGTCTAGCTCACATAACCATCTGCGTTTTAAACTCTCATACTTGTCCACACTGAGTCTCCAGCAATTTATCAATTACAGTCCAGGTTTTCCTACCTTGTCACTGGTTTCCCCAGTTGTTCCCACCCAGGAATCTCTACTCTGGTAAGCTGTGACTCTGTATTTACCTATCTCTTCCCTGGTGGCTCAGTCAGTAAAGAATTTGCCTGTAATGTTGGAGACCCAGGTTCGATCCTCGGATCAGGAAGTTCCCCTGGAGAAGGAAATGGCAACCCACTCCAGTATTCTTGCCTCGAAAATCCCATGGGCAGGGGAGCCTGGTGGGGTACAGCCCATGGAGTCACAAAGAGTCGGATATAACTGAGTGACTAAACCACCACCACCACCAACCTTGGGGGCAGCTGTTTGCCCTGTGTCCTCCTCTTCTCTTTGGGATCCAACAAGCGTGACTTTTCAGTCTGTTCAGTTTTTCCCTTGTCAGGATAGACTTTCAAGATACTTAAATGCAGAACTGGAAACCCGAAGTCATACCTAGAAATTCTGAATCAGAGAGGTTCTCAGCCTGCAGAGAACAGGAACAGCTGAGATCAGGGGTGAGATGGCAAACTGATGTAGCAGAATTTATTAAGCCTTTCTGCCCCCATTTTCCTTCTTAGCTTCCAGAGCATGGGAAGCTAGACATATATTGGTAGGAGGGATGTTCCAAGAATCCACTCTTAGAAAATGGATCAACACATTGGATGCTCTCTAAATCAACAGTCCTGCAAATCACCCTTAGAGTAGCCCATTCATCAGCAAGCCCTCCACTGGCCACACACACACAAGCAGATAATCAAGAATTACAAGACAATCGAAGGAGACTTTCAACACTTAAAATGGAAGCCATAGTAAACAAAGAACTTAGAGAAAGCAGAGACAGTGTGGAGAGTGAAGGAAAAAAGAATTTTAAGGACTTATAATGTTTATCCCCAGAGAGAAAGAGAGGTTATTGATCATGTACAAGAGGCAAAAACAGGATGTGATCTTAAAAAAGCAGTACAGTGACCAAGAGCAAGCTCTTAGAAAATAAAAAGAATAGTGAAAATAAAAATTCAGTAGAAGAGTTGGAAGCTCACCTTCTGGAAATTTCCCACAAAATAGAATAAAACGAGGCAGAGAAAGAAAGGGATGAGAAAAGATAAAAAAAATTAGAGGTCTATCCAACTAGTAGCAGTTTCAGAAAGTTATAAAGAGAAAGTGAAGGGAATAAATATGAAAGAAATAATACAAGAGAATTTTCTAGAACTAAAAAGCAGGACATTCCACTTTGAGAGCCTATAGATTGCCTACTACAATGGATGAAAGGCAATCACTGAAAAAGTTATAGAACTCTGAGCATAAAGACCTTGTATCCTCATCAATCTTTTTCCTCTCCCTTCTTTGTCTTTACTTGGAAAAAACCACGACTCTGTTGGATCCAACACTAAACTCACTTTTTGTACCCAAGCCCCACAAACGAGACTGCAGAAAAACCATGCTGACTGGTTTCACTTTAATAACATGCACCCAAGTGTCACCAAGGCTCTTAATGTTACATTACTTGTGCCATATTTCCATGATTCATTCTTTCTCACTGCTTCATACCTCTTCTCTCTCATTAAACCCCGACCTACCAGCAGCACCCTAACTTTCAGCTGATAATTCTGCTCTCTTTTCCTGGGAAGAGTTTGGAATTAACTAAAAGAGATCCTCCATACACTCCTACCACCACAAGATCCTGCTATCCCTGTCACAAGGCCCACATCCTACCTCCTTCCTTTACTTTTGATGAACTCTCTGAGCAAAGGCAAATTTCTCCACTTGTGCATTAGATTTCATTCCCTTCTGCCTACTCAAGGATTTTGCTCCGGTAATTCTTCTCTTCCTCTTCCAGTGCATCAAATTTTCTCTGTCTCCAGGATAATTTTTCATTAGAATACAAATATGTCCTCTCTCTTTCTCCCTCTAGCTCTCTCACTCTCACTCTGTGTGTGTGAGTAAAACCAACTTTCTCTTTCCTTCCCCAGCTGAAAGTGAAAGACGTGTGAAAGTGAAAGTCATGTCCGACTCTTCGCGACCCCATGGACTGTAGTCCGCCAGGCTCCTCTGTCCATGGTGTTCTCCAGGCAAGAATACTGGAGTGGGTAGATGTTCCCCTCTCCAGGGGATCTTGCCAACCCAAGGATCGAACCCAGATCCCCCGCACTGCAGGCGGATTCTTTACCATCTGAGCCACCATGGAACCCCCCTTCCCCAGCTACTGCTCTATTTTTCTCCTTTCCTTGTCAGCAGTGCTCCAGTTATCTCCAATTTCTCTCTGCTCATTTTCTCTTAAACCTACTCTAATCATTATTTTCATCTCCATTATGCCATCAAAATTGCTCCACCCAAAGTCCCTGATGGTCTCCTTGATGCCAAATCTATGGTCATCTCTCAAACCTCAGCTTCCTTGACCTCTTGGCACGATTTGACACAGATGATGACTCTCACTTCCTTGAGACTCTTCTTTACCTGACTCTCAGGGACACATGACATTTACTTAGTTTTCCTCTTTACTTTCTTTGATTGATTCCTTTTCATTTCATCAATCTCTAACTGTTGAAGCACCTCAGGGCTCAGTCTTTGGATGTGTATCTACTCACCAAGGGAATATCTCACCCAGGTATTTGACTGGCATATAACCATCAGACCTAGACAGCATATTAAAAACCAGACACGTTACTTTGCCAACAAAGGTCCGTCTAGTCAAAGTTTCGGTTTTTCTAGTAGTCAGGTATGGATGTGAGAGTTGGACTATGAAGAAAGCTGAGTGCCAAAGAATGGATGCTTTTGAACTGTGGTGTTGGAGAAGACTCTTGAGAGTCCCTTGGACTGCAAGGAGACCCAACCAGTCCATCCTAAAGGAAATTGGTCCTGAATATTCATTGGAAGGACTGATGCTGAAGCTGAAACTCCAATACTTTGGCCACCTGATGTGAAGAACCAATTGATCTGAAAAGACCCTGATACTGAGAAGGATTGTGGGCAGGAAGAGAAGGGGATGACAGAGGATGAGATGGTTGGATGGCATCACCGACTCAATGGACATGAGTTTGAGTAAACTCTGGGAGTTGGTGATGGTCAGGGAGGCCTGGTGTGCTGCAAAGAGTTGGACATAACTGAGCGACTGAACTGAACTGAACTGAGCTGATACTGATGACTCTTAAATTTCTATCTTAGCTTGGACTTCTCCTTAAATTCTCAGTTTGATATCTCTACTTGTATCTCAAATTTAATATGGGCAAAACTGACCTGTTGATAAATACCTTCCAACCTGTTCCTCCCATAGGTTTTCCCACCTCACATAAGGACAACTGTTTTCTTCCATTTTTGCAGGTCAAAAACCCTGGAGTCATGCTTGATTCCTTTCTTTCACACCCCACATCAAGTAACTCAGCAAATGCTGTTAGCTTTACCTTCAAAATATGCCCAGAATTTGACCGTTTCTCCCATCTCCACTCGGAGAAGGCAATGGCAGCCCACTCCAGTACCCTTGTCTGGAAACTCCCATGTATGGACGAGCCTGGTAGGCTGCAGTTCATGGAGTCGCTAAGAGTCGGACACGGCTGAGCTACTTCACTTTCACTTTTCACTTTCATTCGTTAGAGAAGGAAATGGCAACCTACTCCAGTGTTCTTGCCTGGAGAATTCCAGGGATGGGGGAGCCTGATGGGCTGCCATCTATGGAGTCACACAGATTCGGACACGACTGAAGTAACTTAGCAGCAGCAGCAGCACATCTTCACTAACACCACTCTGGCCCAAACTACCATTACTTCTTATCTGGATTATCATAATAGCATCCTGAGTGCTTGCCCCATCTCTGCCCTCCATGTTTTTACCCAGGTGCCAAAAGTGAGAGCAGTCATGCATGTATGCATGCTCAGTCAATCAATGGTGTCTGCCTCTTTGTGATCCTATGGACTGTAGCCTGCCAGGATCCTCTGTCCATGGGGATTCTCCAGGCAAGAATACTGGAGTGGGTGGCCATTTCCTTCTCCAGGGGATCTTCCTGACTCAGGGATTGAACCCATGTCTTCTGCATTGCAGGTGGATTCTTTACCACTGAGCCACCTGGGAAGTCCTGAGAGCAACCATATTTCTGCTTTTCCCCAAAAGTATCCCATTCTTTCAGAATAAGACGCCAACTTCTCACAAGATCTGGCTCCATCTTACTGCTCAGAGCTCATGGACATTTACTTTGTACCTCGTATATCTGCTCTAGCCCCTAATATTCCTAATATTCCTTTAAAAAGACAGACACTCTTGTCTCAGGGCCTGTTCCCTCTGTTCTCTCTGCTCAGAATTGTCATCCCTTGGACATCAGTATGGTTTGCTCCCTCACTTCCTGCAAGTCTTCACTCAAATTTCCCCTCGAAGTAAGGCCCTTCTCATCCAAACTTCCACCCCTAACACTGCATACTCTCCTTCTCTGCTTGAGTACTTATCACTATCTAACATATTGCATGTGTTACATTTATTTTGCGTATTATTTGTCACCCACCCACTCTCAGAATATAAGTTCCACAAAGGCAGGGATATATGCCTTTCTTTTTTTCAATGCTATAATCCCTAGCTTCTAAAACAGAACCTAGAACAATAATGGCTGCTTGACAAATACTTGTGAACGAGTGAATGTATGTTTAATAAAAGCTCTCATACAGGGAAAAACAGATTCAGGAGTCAGCGTTGGCACTATGCTTCTCAACAGCCACACAGGAAAGTAGAAGGCAAGAGACCAATGCCATAAAAAAATGTAGATGAAAATGAATTCCAGGTTCCCTGGATTTCAAAGCAAAGTGTTAAGGAGGGTAAACTAAAGATGCTTTCAGATTTGCAAGATTTCAAAAATATTATTCTTGAGACTTCCCCAGTGGTCCGGTGGCTAAGACTCTGGGCTCCCCATACAGGGGCCTGGGTTTGATCCCTGGTCTTGGAACTAGATCCCGCATGGCACAACTAAAGATCCTGCAGGCTGCAACTAAGAATGGGGACAGTCAAACAAAGAAATAAATACAAATAAATATTTAAAATATTATTTTCATGAACTCTTTCTTAGGCAGCTATCAGGTGACTGACTTCATTAAAATGAGGGGGAAAAAAAAACCCCAAGAAATAGGAAGATATAGGTTCCAGGAAACAATCATTTCAACACAAGAGGAAAAGAGAAGGGAAGACCTAGGGTAATAATTAGTAACATTCTAGGCTGTCGTCATACAGAAAGTCTTGAGAATGATCAATCCATACAGAAGCAGGAGGACCTGGACTCCAGGAAAGATGTCTTTGAGTTAAAAACCAGAACTAATAGCTCACTTGATACATATTTACTCATAAGGAAAGGACTTCTACAGTCTGGTTAAGAGAGTTCATGAAATAATTAGTAACAGATAAATAGAAAACTAAACAACACTATGTGGCTTAGTTATGAACAATATTTGCACAGTAATAATAGTAATATAAAATAATGGTCAAATAATTTTATTCAAAATTGTAACCATGGGTAGAAAAGAATGTGGGGACATTATGTACAGAAGCCAATCCAGACTTTTCAGAGTAAAAAGCTGACATATAAACACCTAAAGTAGAGGCAGAAAATAGCACTATAATCATATCATATAGGACATAAATAGCTAAAGAAAGAAAAGAGCTGAAAGAAGCTGCCAATTGAGACTGGGCATAAGAGATTGAGAGAGACAGGACCCTGACAGTCTCCTACTCTTCACTATAAGCTTTGTAGTACTATTTGACTTTTTAGGTTATGTGAATACAATTTTGCTAAAAGTAAAAATTAAAATTTAATAAGCTCATGTAACATGAAGAAATGTCATTTAGAGTTATGGAAATAATAAAAGGAACTGAGCACAAATGGTACAAGACAATGGTTACCTCTGAAAAGTAGGATTGTGAGCTGACTATTTTATGACTACAGGCATGACTGCTAAAACAAAATTAAATGAATAAGACCAAACCACAGTAAAAGTTGACCAATCAGATGTCTGTGAGCATGGTATAGTCCTGAAAAATAATTATGAATTAGCCTGTATTCATAAGAGCAAATTCATTAGCCTGCATTTCATTAAGAGCCTTCTATCAAAATGCATGCACTTACAGAAAGAAACCCCTTCTGAGAAAATGAACATATCTGGGCTTCAACGTGATGATGTCACAATGATTTGCCATTTTGAAAACTAGTATCTTAATATCGAGGAAATGTACCTGTTGATTTAATAGGCATACTGAAATCCAAATTCAAAACTGTCCACTTGAATCAAAATGACCTTCCCGTAAGAAAATTAATCCTCTTAGGATTTTGTTCTAATCTTATTTTAGGAGCAGATTTTCCCTAATACCTGTTGGAGTCATTTGAGTTCTGACACAGAAATAGCAAAGAAACAATCACAATAGGTAAATACTTGGTCAGGACTTGTGTGTGTGCTGTGGTGGGTTCCATGGAACCCACTCATTAATTACTTTGAGGTTACCCAGGGGGAAATGTCTGTTTTTATTTTTTAAGATAATCACAACATCTCTCAATAATTAGTTTGTTTCAAAATTTCTTTTAAAATACTTTTATTATGTAATATTTTAATACATACTGAAAAATGTAACACATGTGTAAGGGATAAAGTATGGTGATATAACAAATTTAAGAGCTGGAACATTACCAACACCGTTAATAGCAACTCCCTGCATGTTTCTGTCCACATCCCATCCTTATTGAAAAACAGCATTGTCTATACAAACTTCACAACTTTCTGTTACGATTCAAATTAATTTCTTCTGGCTCTATTCTCTGAAGAATAATATCTATGGAACACTTTGGCTTTCACTCACAAATGAGTGAGTATAGTATTTGAAATTGATATCTAATTGCAAGGCCAGCTTTGCTACAAGCTGGCTAATTTTATAACTGTAGACAGGTTACTTAACTTTTCTGAGCTGCAATTTCCTCATCAGGAAAACAAGGATAATAATTTCTCATTTTTAGAGTTATTATAAGACCTAGATGAGCCAATATTTATGAAGCACTCATTACTTATAGAAAGCCAATCATTGTGATCTTAGAATATTTTTACAAAATATGAAGAAAAAATAATTAGATTAATTCTTTCACTTGGTAATGTTTGCTTCAAAAACAATTAAACATAATCTAAAAAGAAATATTTCACTTGTTTTATCTTGGTTATTTTAATAACAGAATCCAATCAACCTCTATGGGTGATTTTTTGGTTCATTGTGTAGACATTAGTTGTCAGGGTGACTAAATATCATGTTTATTAATGAATTCATTAGTTTAAAATTTAACGTAAGGATGGAGAAAACAATAGAGACTGCACATGAGAAACGTCAGTAGGATTGATCTAGTTGCCGATCTTGTGTTTAGCTGACTCAGCATTATACAAACAGAAAGGGGGCAATGACTTCAGAAACACTGAATTTTTGTTGTTCATTTTTTAAAATCATTTTTCTGCCTTAAGAAATAATGGAGCCAGCTGTCACAATATAGCAGCATGGAATGTTACCAATTATTCTGTCACCATGGTAGCAGAGTCTGGGGAACACATGATTAGATACAGGTTTCTAAAAAGTCAGAGGTTGACTTCTATATTTGTATAAGGAGACTTGTTTATTTGAAGAGAGATCACATTAATTCTCTGTACACTCCTGAATTATGTGAAATGCTACCTTCCTGAGAGAGAAGCTACTAGTGTGGAAAATTCCAGAATATCTTAAGATGGCCAACATCAAATAACTACAGACATGAAATGTGTTGAAATGATACTAGGATTAAGAACTGGTCTTTTGTTTTTAAACCTACCTGATGTATTGGTATCACACATGATGCTGATACTAGAGATGGTAATGGTGATGGTGATGATGAACAAGGGATTGTGAGTGAATCGGGACAGAAAATTTATTATTACTGTTAAATGCAAACGCTCAATCATTTTCATACATTTCAGGCCCATTTTTCTTAAAGAACCGAGCTACTTTATTTTCATGTGATATGCATTCTATGTTGTAGTCCTGCCTTTTGACTCGTGTGTGTATGTGTGTGTGCTCGGTCATGTCCAACTCTTTGAGGCCCCATGGACTGTAGCCCATCAGACTTCTCTGCCCGTGGAATGTTCCAGAGAAGAATATTGGAATGGATTCCCATTCTCTCCGCCAGCGGATCTTCCCGACCTAGGGATCAAACCTTCATCTCTTGTGTTTTCTGTATTGGCATGAGGGTTCCTTACCACTAGCGGTGAAATATATGACAGTTACATAATGAGGTTAATTCTAAAGGGCTACTGCAAAGCAGTGTTTGCCACCTTTTCTGCTGTCGTCTGAGAACAAGGCTAAGATTATAGCATGATAAATATTTGGGTGAAATCTAGTCAAGTGGCAGTTTGTCCCTTATATGATGCTGAAAGATTCGTTTGACTGATTTTATGTTTCACCTACTCGACCAGTAGTTGTTTGACCAAATTGTTTTCTTTTGCATTTTGCAGACACAACTTAAATGTGATGACTAGCTCTGTGGGACTTTGTCCTTAAAACTACTTGTTCAATCACTTTTAGAGTTTCAGTAATAAGGTTTACCACTGAACTGTTTAGTCCAATTTATCTTATGATCAGAAAAATCTGCACAGTGGTATTGACATTCAGTTGAGCTTAAGTTTTGAACAATGAAATAAATTTTGAATCATAAAAGGATGGTTAAGAATTCTTGAGAATTTGTTTCCTAATGTGTGTGTGTGTTTAGTCGCTCAGTCATTTCTGACTCTGCAACCTCATGGACCATAGCCCACCAGGGTCCTCTGTCCACGGGGATTCTCCAGACAAGAATACTGGAGTGGGTTGCCATGCCCTCCTCCAGGGGATCTTCCCAAGCCAGGGATCAAACCCAAGTCTCTTACACTGCAGGCGAATTCTTTACTGTCTCAGCCACCAGGGAAGCCCTGTTTCCTAATAAAGGGGGTTTAATTACTATGTCTAATTTTAAAATTTATATCTCATATCATTGTTATGAAATTTTATAGAACACATCACTCTAAGCTTACTTAATTCTTCATAAAAATACATTTTAATCTATTTATATTACAAATATCTAGAAGTGACAATATGAGCTGGTGCCAATGCATACTTATTTTCCTTTTTAATGGATCAGTCACCTGGTTGTCATAAAAACCTTGCTGGGAGAACTATCTGGTTTTACATTCATATTCCTTAAAGGCTCTTACCTCCGAAGCTATGTGCTTTGATTTTTCTGTATCATTGCTATCAGTTTTATAAGTTTTTAAAGCTTTTTTCATTTTATGAATAATGTAGTATTAATACCTAGTCTTCCAGTTAAGAATTTTTATAGCACTATTAAATATTTCTTCAAGGGTTTTTTCCCTAAAATAATTTTAAGGTGTATTTCCAGAATAGCTACTTGTAAATTTGAGGACTAATTAGAGCCTTGTGACATTATGATACCCATTATTGTAATCTAATAGTAAATAATTATATAATAAATAAGTTTTTAAAAGTCACAGTCCACTGATACATTTACTTGTTTTATATATTATGAAACTTTTAGAAATCTCATCTAATATTTTCTCTGTTGTTATCATTGTTATTAGAAATAACTCTTTATTACTTTTAGTAATAGCATTATCAATAGAAATAGAAAGATTTAACAGTTTTCATTAGAAATTCTCTATTGTAACATGATGATACTTTTCTTGCTTGTCAACAAACTATGAAATGTTTACTATGTACTGTCAGCTTGCTATCTCTTACTTTATATTTTCTATCTTTCAAATGCTAGAGTTTCCTGACATCTATAACATGTAACAAGAATATATTTGTCCTTTTTTATTTCTTCTGGAGTACAAATATGAAGTGTGTCCTGGCCAAAAACATTGTTTCCATTTCATACGTTATTACTGGCAGTGAAAACCAGTAAAATGTTCATGGAGGGTGGTTTGGTTCTGTCAAAATTAAAAATGCTCACATTTTGACCCAATCATCTCAACACCTAGGTTTTTATTCTACAGATAACCTTGCATATGTGCAGCACAAAATGCATACAAATGAAACATTTATTGCTGCCTATTTGTCATTTGGAAACATTAGTAAATGCTCATTATTAACAGACTGTTTAGATGAATTATGCTATATTTGTACTGTGGAGTACTATGCAGACAGTAGCTAGAGTGATGACTTTTATATGATGGATTTGGAACAATCTTCAAGAGTGAAAACTCAAGGACCAGAAGAAAGTATATGACATATTACATTTTGAGTGAAAGGAGAAGGGGGGAAATTTACACATGTATGTTGGCAAATGCATGGATTTTATTGTTAGAAGAATTGCCACGAAACTGGGTACAGGTTGTCCTTTAGAGAGGGGAACTGGGTAACTGAATAAAAGGAGAGAGATAAGTTTTTATTGTATCTGCTTTTGTATCTTTGTATCATGTATGTAAGCTTACTTTACATATACACATACATATATGTACACACATACATAATTTTAAAAAATAAAAGAGATATAGCCTCATAGTGAAAGTCGCTCAGTCGTGTCTGACTCTTTGTGACCCCATGGACTGTAGCCCACCAGGCTCTTCTGTCCATGGGATTCTCCAAGCAAGAATACTGGAGTGGGTTGCCATGCCCTCCTCCACAGGATCTTCTCGACCCAGGAATCAGACCCAGGAATCGAACCTGGGTCTCCTTCACTGAAGGTAGATTGTTTACTTTCTGAGCCACCAGGGAAGTACACATACAGCCTCATGTCTTGGAATAAATATACTGCCCGATACTACTTTTCATTTCTTCTTTCCTCTTCTATAACTTCCATCACTTAAGAGGAATTAAGTTCTTTCGTTAGTAAAGAATAGACATTTCTATCTTTGCAACTACCAGCACAATTGTTGCTAAGTAGTTAGAGAAGACTTGGGCCTCTTAACTTTAACATTTTAGAAGTGTTTGGTTTTGTAAATATAACAATGCAGTTGGGCCTCTGCAGTCTAAAGAGAAGTGGAAATTAGATAGTTATAAAAGAATCCCCCTTTGGAGGCTGGAATTGTTTGTGGTCTAAACTGGGTAATGGTCAAATTGCTTCAAGATACTATGTATACAGTCTCAGAGTGATATTCTAATATAAAACTGTAATTAAATCTCTGAATGTGGTTGAGTTTGCACCATATAGAATTTGTAACATGCTATAAAATGTGTACCATATATGTAAAACCTATTTAGAGATTCATGGCAACAGGTTTGAAAACTTATTTCACGTTTTAAAAGAAGTTTTAAGGGTTAAAATGATGAAATAATGTCTATTAAAAAAACTGTTAAAATTTCAATATAGAAAAAGAATTACAAAGATCTTATAAAGTTCTGTGAAAGGCTCTCCTGCTTAGAGGTGAAGACTGCCTCAAATTCTATATTTTGTGGTTATTTCATTGACTGTCAATGAGAAACAAGAAAAGTAATTTTCTTAAAAGAAATCTCAAGAACACTAGAAAAATATTCACATCATCATGTGCATTCTCACAACACAGGTACAAGTGCATGCAGTGACAATTAACTAATGTTTTCCCTCCACCATCCCCAGGAATTCATATCTGCTTCTCTTCTAAATATGTTTCAATGACTGTGCAGTCAATACAACTAGACTGGCACTTGATCCTCTAGAATGTAATAATACATACCCCCTGGAGAAGGATGCCTTTGTTTCCTGGATCTTGGAGTCGTACAACATATGGTCTGACAGATTCTAAGCTCCAAGTATCTATTTTTAGGCATGATGGTTCTTTACCATTATCTTTCAATAAAAGAGAAAGTATTTGTTGAACTGAGACTTGCTTTCACAATAGTACCAAAGCTTGAAAGCAAGTGGTTTTGTCAGCTTAGAAAGTTTGGTGAGATGAATAATTTAGTCTGTAGGAGTAATATGTCTTAAGAAGAAATTTAAGTAGAGGTTAGGTAATGCAGTTAATTAATTAAATGATCTTAGGATATCTGATTCACAATGACTAATTTAAATATGCCCTAAAAATACATACGGATCATAAGTCATGATTGTGATATTCTCAAGGGCAATACAGAACACATAATTCAACACACAATAGAAAAAAATAATCGTTTCATGTGCTTTAAAACATTTGAGAATTCTCTCTCTCTCTACCTTTTTTATCTTTTGCTAATGTTCACAGAGAATCACAGTGCCTGATCAAAATAGAGAACAGAATTAAGCTAAGGTTTATATTTAATGTCAGGAAAAATGAACATATTTTAGAGCACTTATCTTTAACTAGACAAATATTTGAATTTTAAAAAGTACTTTTTCTGAGAATTGTTCTAAACTTTACAATAGGGATTGCTTCTTCAGATTGTCACCATAATTAACTGGGTAAAAGAATGGTGTGTTATGAAACTCCTTTGTACTAGGAAAATGATATTTAGCAGCCTCTCTTGGGCTAAAGAAGAGACTAACTTTCTCCATGTCACTGATGGCTGGGAAGTCATCAATCTTACCAAAAGGAACAGATGTCATTAAAATCTTCCCTTATGTTCATTCCTGCCCTTTGTCAAATCTCAAGGCCTGTCCCCTGTGACACTGGAAAAGCAGACTACTTAGTGAAGGGAACCTCCATCATGGTGCTAGATATTTACATTCATGGGGACCTCAGTTTAGAGATGAGTTGGGTTTCAAAACTTTAGTACCAGAGTAGAATTTTCAATTAAGACAATATTATAAGTGGCGCTAATGTTCTGGAAAGAGTCTATAAAAATGAAGTGTTAAAAAAACCAGTAAAACCCAAAATAGCTGTGAAACAAGTTCAGTTCAGTCTCTCAGTCGTGTCCACCTCTTTGAGACCCCATGAACTGAAGCACGCCAGGCCTCCCTTTTCATTACCTCCTCACTTCAGCATCAGTCCTTCCAATGAATATTCAGGACTGATTTCCTTTAGGATAGACTGATCGAATCTCCTTGCAATCCAAGGGGCACTCAAGAGTCTTCTCCAACACCACAATTCAAAAGAATCAAATCTTCAGCGCTCAGCTTTCTCTATAGTCCAACTCTCACATCCATACATGACTACTGGAAAAACCATAGCCTTGACTAGATGGACCTTTGTTGGCAAAGTAATGTCTCTGCTTTTTAATATGATATCTAGGTTGGTCATAACTTTTTTTCCAAGGAGCAAGTGTCTTTTAATTTCTTGGCTGCAGTCACCATCTGCAGTGATTTTGGAGCCCCCCAAAATATAGTCAGCCACTATTTCCACTGTTTCCCCATCTATGTGCTATGAAGTGATGGGACCAGATGCCATGATCTTAGTATTCTGAATGCTGAGTTTTAAGCCAATTTTTTCACTCTCCTCTTTTACTTTCATCAAGAGGATCTTTGGTTCTTCTTCACTTTCTGCCATAAGGGTGGTGTCATCTGCATATCTGAGGTTATTGATATTTCTCCAGCAATCTTGATTCCAGCTTGTGCTTCATCCAGCCCAGCATTTCTCATGATGTGCTCTGCATATAACTTAAATAAGCAGGGTGACAATATACAGCCTTGACATACTCCTTTCCCAATTTGAAGCCAGTCTGTTGTTCCATGTCCAGTTCCAACTGTTGTTTCCTGACCTGCATACAAATGAAGCAAGTATCAAAAGAGAAAACAACACACCAATTAAAAATAACTTATGTTGTATGCTGGTGTCTGAAGAAAAATTTTCTTTAGAGGAGAATAAAAAGAATACAGGCTCTTGTGAGAATTGTGAATAGCTTTTATTAGCACTTGTATGAACTCTAGAGCTTGTTCTTTCTTTTTACACCAAAAAAAAAAAAAAATTCACTTTAAAATGTCCTTCTCTTTTTTTTTCTGGTTTAAATACACCACTGATAATAGTCTTTTGCTTAGGCATGGTTATAGTCGTGGTGGGGGAGGTAAAAATGGATCAAGGGAGAGGAAAATATTCTAGAAATAACCAGTTTCAAATTAAGACAGGGAGAAGAATAAAGGAAAGGGGATTAAAGATGAGATATCTTTGGGCAAGAGATTATTAAAAATTATCACTAAGAGTGGTGGATGTAGTAAAATAAAGAGAAAAATCTGCAGCTTGACATGGGCAAGGCTGAGTGATGTTAGGTCAGATAATTTCCTATCCATGCCTGTCACTAAGTGATACTGTTTATTCCGGTCAAATTTGTTACAGTGGTTTGAGCAGAGGAAGAGAGGCAGAACACAGTGGGAAGGCCTCAACACCTACTGTTTTGCCTGCCCAGCAACTGTTTCCCCTTCTTTTATTCCCGTATTCCTTTGGGGCAGAGGCTCAATCACAAGGAACAACAGCCTGTAATTACTGAAACTGGGAGCCCAGGCCACCGTGGGATTAAGCTCTGAGTTGCTGAGCTGCTAGCATAAGGCTCTTTGAATTTTCCCTGGCTAGAAATGGAGCTGGTCCCAGCATCCAGAAGGGGCTTTAACCTCTGGGTAAAAATGAAGCAACTCCAGTTTCAAAGCTACAGTAGTTCTCAATTCTGGCTATCCATTAGAATCATCCGTTGAAAACCAAAACTGGTTTTAAACATAACAAAAACCCAGACCGATGTCTGGGCTTCCTGTCAAACCAATTAAATCAGAATCCCTGGGGGTGGAGAGCTGGGCTTTGGGATACTTAAAAAGCTCCCGAGGCAATGCTAATGTGCAGCTAGAATAGACAACAGCAGGTTATGAGAGATACAGAGGTGAAAAGGTCAAGAGTCCAGCTCACAGGTAAAGGTGAAGAGAGATCTACAGGCAGCTTTGGAGAAGGGTACTCTTTATGCTCAGCTGGCTTGCCTAGTGTCGCAGTGAGGTGTGAGGAACTCAGGCAGAAGCAGGTGGTACTAACTGTTCAGCAGATACGGTAATCAGGAGCTCAGTGAGGAAGGCTGGATGGCAGTAAGGTAAGACTTCCCATCTTTGCTATTTTGCTTAGTGAAAGTGAAAAGTGAGTGTTAATGGCTTCAGTCGCGCCCGACTCTTTGCAACCCCATGGACTGCAGCCCATCAGGCTCCTCTGTCCATGAAATTCTCCAGGCAAGAATACTGGAGCGAGTTGCCATTCCCTTCTTCAGAGGATCTTCCCAACCCAGGGATTGAACCTGGGTCTCCTGCATTGCAGGCAGATTCTTTACTGTCTGAGCCACCAGGGAAGAGGAAGCCCTAAGTTACCTCTTCAGTGATTATTTGACAGCACCCAACTCCCCTTCCCAAAATCTAGCTAAGTTTAGCAGTCATTTAAAATCTTACCCTTTTCACTGATTTGAGTGCTTAAGATGGGAGGAAGAATGGGCCATCTTCATGTGACCATAATTCTACCGCCTCAGTACATGGAGTGCAAAACCTCCTACTCAATGGAATCACAGAAACCTATAATCAGGAAGGGACCTTCAATGTCATTTGGTTCAACGCTTTTCTCTTGGACTATGAATATCTCCATTAGACTTGCTAAAGGCAAGGAGTGTTTCTTAAGTTTCTTTGTTTCTCTGGTGCCTACCTGGTGTATAAATATCAAAAGACCAACTGAAAGGACACATTTTTAGATGAGGAAGCTGAGTTGCTTAGTCAGTATATTAGTCAGTTCATTCATTCATTTATTCATCCATTCACTTAATACCAGACAGAAAACTTTAGATATCTATAGGAATCAATGTACAACAAGGAGGTTATAGTCAATAATACTGTACTGTATACTTAAAATTTGCTGAGAGTAGATCTTATGTGTTCTCACTCCACACATAAAACAATAGTAATGATGTGAGATGAAGGATGTGTTAATTAGCTTGATTGTGGTAATCATTTCACAATGGATAGGTACATCGAATGATTGTGTTGTATATCTAATATATACTCAACTTTAATTTGTCAATTATACCTCAATAAAGCTGGAAAAATAAAACTAGCAAACAATTGAAGTATATTCACAATTTTCACTTTCATTTAAGATAATGTAGTCTTTTTTATAGTGGATTATTTTGGTATTCTGCAAAGAAAAATAAATTTTTGAAGCTGGAAAAAATAACTATTAGGAGCTAGAATATTTCTGATCATCTTAGAAATATAAGTAATTTTATTCAATCAGCATTTTCATGCACTTACTAGGGAAGGCATTTATTAGGTGCTATGAAGGTTAATAGGGCTCCCCTGGTGGCTCAGTTGGTAAAGAATATGCCTGCAATGCAGGAGACCTGAGTTCAATCCCTGGGTCAGGTAGATCCCCTGGAGAAGGGAATGGCTACCCACTCCAGTATTCTTGCCTGTGAAATTTCATAGACAAAGGAGCCTGGAGGGCTACAGTTCATGGGGTAGCAAAGAGTCGGACACAGCTGAAAGAGTAAGCCATGGAGGTTAATAGAATTTAATTATTAAGAGCTCAGGCTTGGTGTTAAATAGCCAGGATCTGATTTCTGGTTTCTACTTCCTGGGTGTGTGATACGGGGCTACTTATTTAACTGCTTCATGTCTCCCTTTTCTTAATTGTAAAGTAGGAATAACAAAATATGCTTTGCAGGGTTAACAGGACCTTACACATAATAACTATTCAATAACTGCTAACTGTTAAAGGCGTGATTTAATATGATCTGCTATTTTGAATCCCTCCCCACTACTAAGAAGACTAGGATCTGTTACCTAGGTGGGATTTTATTTCACAGGGCCTCATGTGGGTTTGGATCTGAAGATGGGCCTGGAGCATGGCTGACTTTGGGTGAAATAGTGGGGAGAGGAGTTTGAAGTCCTGAAGACCATCCAATAGGAAGAAAATGTGATCCAGGCTGTCCAAGAACAGATCTGAAAGTTGTTTTTCTGTGTGGTGTGGTAAGTAACCCCTTGGACAAAATCTGCAGTGAAGTCCATTTTGCTCATTCATGTTTTCAGGTGACATGGTTTACTTTAGCAGAACTCAAGGTGGTTCTGGGTTTATCAGAGAGCATGTACAGCTGGCAGAACCAGAGGAACTGGTTGCTGGTTGCTGACTGTTGGCTTAATTTGTTTTCCCTTTCAAATACATTTCTGATTTAAAATTGTCATGCTATAAATACCAAGGAATAAATCTCTAAAGGTGAAATTTCAAGATAGACTGTAAATAGGAAGGAAGATAATTTTGGAAAAAGCGGGTTTTATTCCATCTTGTGAATATTTGCTCCCCTGCTCTGCAGTAATGTTAACATTTTCTACCAGTGATGAATAATTGCCTTATGGTAATTTAAGGCAGAGTAGTGTAGGATCAAACAACCCAAAAGGTTGTTAAACTCACAAGACTGAGTGGAATCTGAAGTATTATGGTGTTTCTCTTAGCCAACTCTCTTCTGGTGATGATGGCAATCTAACCACCTTGAGAACCCAGGATCATATCGAGGCAGAAATTGTTAGGCAGCTAGTGTAGAGCTGGGACCTTGGTTCTTTTTTAAATTTCAAATTTTTCTTCCATACAAATATCTTGCTCCATTAACCTAAAGTTATACTTGTTGTTTCAGTTTCCAGGCATTCAGAGAAATACCTCCTTAATCTAGTAGGTAATAAAACATCCAGACCCAAGACAGGACAATTGTTAACTGCTGTCCAACTGATCAAGAAGAAAAACACCAGGTAGACCTTTAACTCTTACCGCATACATCTGGTCCTTGAACAATGGCCTGGGGTCATTAGAAAGGGTCATGGGATGGCAACTCAATGTCTAAGAAAAAGTCAAGGACTTGGGGATCAAAAAAAAGCAAATTAGAAAAAACTAAAAAAATTAAAACCAGACATGCTGCTGCTGCTGCTAAGTCACTTCAGTCGTGTCCGACTCAGTGCGACCCCATAGACGGCAGCCCACCAGGCTCTGCCGTCCCTGGGATTCTCCAGGCAAGAATACTGGAGTGGGTTGCCATTTCCTTCTCCAGTGCATGAAAGGGAAAAGTGAAAGTGAAGTCGCTCAGTCGTGTCCGACTCTTAGCGACCCCGTGGACTGTAGCCTACCAGGCTCCTCCGTCCATGGGATTTTCCAGGCAAGAGTACTGGAGTGGGGTGCCATTGCTTTCTCCAAAAACCAGACATAGTTGCCTTTAAAACGAATGGTTAGAAATTACATATATGTCAGGGACCCAAGTCAACCAAAAACAAACAGATCAATACTGGTAAAGATATAAACTGCTGTAATTCCTGCCTTCGGGACACTTCACCCCATCTCAGTGTCTATTCTGAGAGCTTTGTACTACTCACTTCTCTAAAATAAATCCTGCATGTTTACTACCATGAATGTCTGCGTGATTGTAAAGTTCATTCTTTGGCTCTGTGAACAAGAACTTGGATTCCCATTTCAATATCAGGGCTGGAATCAGCAAATTTGCCAGGCTAAGTATCCAGTTCCTTGTAACAGACCCTTGTAGTAATTAGCCTGGAAGTAGGAGAGCTTACTCATGAAGTCTTTCTAGATTCTGGTTAGGCACATTTCGTAGAAATAAAGTTGTCAGCAAGAAACTCTGTATAAATCTAATGTTATTAAAAATAATTGTTTTTTAAAGGAAGGAAATTTAGCTTTTTTGTTTGTTTGTTTGCAAACAAAGAGCATTAATCACCTGTGACTACGTGGGTAACTTTACTGGTTTACTCAGCCTTAAGCTTTGTAGACTTTTCTTTGGTTTTCAGGCAAACCAAATGCCAGGAAAGAGAATGGAGGAAGAGAGTTCTAGGTAGAGACCTGATGTTCCTCTGAAGGCCCTCAAGTGAGACTTGTAGGCAGCTGGCAATCTGTCTGGGAAGTTGATGTGGTGTGGGTGATCCATTTGCCCACTGAGTCCAGGAGTCTGTGGGTGTAGTTTCATTGGGTAGGGGGAGGGGGAATGGATGACCATTTCCTTTCTGACCTCAGTTGGATCTTCTGGGATTCAAACATGAGTGGTCAACCAAGGGCTTGTGGTTTTGCTACAAGTCCATTTGCATGAAAAACTAAGGACACTTCCTGGGCAGAGCTGGTCAGGCAGGTACTTTGGGCGTAGTAACAACAAAAACCAAAAAACCCCAAACAAGAGCAAACAAACAACTTTATTTATAAAAGGGCAGATGTGCTTCTGAATGCAGCACAGATACTACATTTGTACTGGACTTTCAGCCCATGTCCTTAGTGTCTAAGTATAGCTTGTGGAAGGAGAGCTCCAGAGTCTGTACTTTCCCTGCAACATGCTTTCAAATAAAAAGGGGGCCAGGGAAGGAGAGATCCATTCAATCCTGCAACTTTGATCCCCACCACAAGTTCAGTTCAGTTCAGTCGCTCAGTAGTGTCCGACTCTTTGCCACCCAGTGAACTGCAGCATGCCAGGCGTCCCTGTCCATCACCAACTCCCGGAGTCTACCTAAACCCATGTCCATCGAGTCAGTGACGCCATCCAACCATCTCATCCTCTGTCGTCCCCTTCTCCTCCTGCCACCAATCCTACCCAGCATTAGGGTCTTTTCCAATGAGTCAACTCTTCGCGTGAGGCGGCCAAAGTATTGGAGTCTCAGCTTCAACATCAGTCCTTCCAATGAACACCCAGGATTGATCTCCTTTAGGATGAATTGATTGGATCTCCTTGCAGTCCAAGGGACTCTCAAGAGTCTTCTCCAATACCACAGTTCAAAAGCATCAATTCTTCGGCGCTCAGCTTTCTTCACCATCCAACTCTCACATCCATACATGACCAGTGGAAAAAACCATAGCCTTGACTAGATGGACTTTTGTTGGCAAAGTAATGTCTCTGCTTTTAAATATGTTATCTAGGTTGGCCATAACCTTCCTTCCAAGGAGTAAGCGTCTTTTAATTTCATGGTTGCAATCACCATCAGCAGTGATTTTGGAGCCCAAAAAAAGAAAGCCTGCTACTGTTTCCACTGTTTCCCCATCTATATTTCCCATGAAGTGATGGGACCAGATGCTATGATCTTAGTTTTCTGAACGATGAGCTTTAAGCCAACTTTTTCACTCTCCTCTTTCACTTTCATCAAGAGGCTCTTTAGTTCTTCTTCACTTTCTGCCGTAAGGGTGGTGTCATCTGCATATCTGAGGTTATTGATATTTCTCCCGGCAATCTTGATTCCAGCTTGTGTTTCTTCCAGACCAGCGTTTCTCATGATGTACTCTGCATATAAGTTAAATAAGCAGGGTGACAATATACAGCCTTGATGTACTCCTTTTCCTATTTGGAGCCAGTCTGTTGTTCCATGTCCAGTTCTAACTGCTGCTTCCTGACCTGTATACAGGTTTCTCTGGAGGCAGGTCAGATGATCTGGTATTCCCATCTCTTTCAGAATTTTCCACAGTTTATCGTGATCCACACAGTCAAAGGCTTTGGCATAGTCAATAAAGTAGAAATAGATGTTTTTCTGGAACTCTCTTGCTTTTTTGATGATCCAGCGGATATTGGAAATTTGATCTCTGGTTCCTCTGCCTTTTCCAAAACCAGTTTGAACATCTGGAAGTTCACGGTTCATGTATTGCTGAAGCTTGGCTTGGAGAATTTTGAGCACTACTTTACTAGCATGTGAGATGAGTGCAATTGTGTGCTAGTTTGAGCATTCTTTGGCATTGCCTTTCTTTGGGATTGGAACGAAAACTGACCTTTTCCAGTCCTGTGACCACTGCTGAGTTTTTAAGTTTTCCAAATTTCCACCCCAAGTAAGGTCACTTAAAAACACATATACAGGGGGAAGGGTGGGTGGGTGTGATGATTTGGAGATTGGGATTGGGATTGACATATATACACTACCATGTGTAAAATAGATGGTTAATGGGAACCAGCTGTATACCACATGGAGTTCAGCTCTGTGCTCTGTGATGACTTAGACGATTGGGATAGGAGGAGTGCAAGGTAGGAGGGAGGTTCAAGAGGGAGGGGATATATGTATACATATAGATGATTCACTTTGTTGTACAACAGAAATTAACACAACATTGTAAAGCAACTATCAGTTCAGTTCAGTTGCTCAGTTGTGTCCAACTCTTTGCAACCCCATGCACTGCAGCAGGCCAGGCTTCCCTGTCCATCACCAACTGCCAGAACTTGCTCAAACTCACATCCATCAAGTTGGTGATGCCATCCAACCATGTCATCCTTTGGCATCCACTTCTCCTGCCCTCAATCTTTCCCAGCATCAGGGTCTTTTCCAATGAGTCAGTTCTTCGCATCAGGTGGCCAAAGTATTGGAGTTTCAGTTTCAGCATCAGTCCTTCCAATGAATATTCAAGACTGATTTCATTCAGGATTGACCGGTTTGATCTCTTTGCAGTCCAAGGGACTCTCAAGAGTTTTCTCCAACACCATTTTTCAAAAGCAACAATTTTTCAGCACTCAGCTTTCTTTATAGTCCAACTCTCACATCCATACATGACTACTGGAAAAGCCATAGCTTTGACTAGACTTACCTTTGTTGGCAAAGTAATGTCTCTGCTTTTTAAAATATGCTGTCTAGATTGGTCATAACTAGAATTATTGTGCTAGTGTGTGAGATGAGTGCAATTGTGTGGCAGGTTGAACATTCTTTGGCTATACCCCTATTTTAAAAAAGAAACACATATATGATCTTATACTGCCATGGTTGCAGAAAAGGAAGAGAACTGTAAAAAAGAGATATATGACAATAATGACAACATAAATTTGCCTTAAAAATTAAGTTACTTTATCCTTTATAGAACATTCAGAAAGATGAAAACTTTAGAACAGTTTCTAGGAAAAATTCTCTTCTACCATGCCACTCTTTCACTTCATCGCCTTTCCTCTTTGTTCCTTCATCATTGCTTGCTCCCTGCCACTGGTCTTCTCCCATACACAGCTCCCAGGGATTCCAACCACATTTTCTTTTCTTAATTACATCATTTTAGTAGAGCCTTGGATCACCTGTGGTCTTGGGGAAGCATGTAGATGAGCTCATTCAGGCTGAGAATGAGACCTACCTTGGAAAGCCCAGGAGGGCAGGGCTTTGTCTTGATTTTCACCATATCCCTCCATTCTGAAAACAGTGTGTGGGGGGGTATAGTGAATAATGAATAAAACACAGGCAAGTTATATAAAGATTCCATTCTAATGCAACGCCAATGGCAACCAAGTCATTTCTCCTACTGGAGGTAATAACATCGTTTAGGGGATTTAAAAAATTTTTTAATCCTTAATGAGTAACTGTCTTTGCAAAAATATGAGAAGGAAAAAAATGAATCAATAATACACCATTCTTATCCAACCATTATGCTTTTCTTATTCAGCATTTTATAATATGCATTTAAGATATATTTGTAATCAGAAAATTTTAGATAGGAAATATGGAACTTATTTTCAGAAGAACTAATTTCTTCAGAAGAACTGATTGCCTACAAGACATCACTGAAAACAAATCATGATGTTGCTTAAGTCTGAAATAATCTTTGATAATCTGTGTCCCTACAAGAGACATTACTTTGTCAACAAAGGTCCGTCTAGTCAAGGCTATGGTTTTTCCAGTAGTCATGTATGAATATGAGAGTTGGATTATAAAGAAAGCTGAGTGCAGAAGAATTGATGATTTTGAACTGTGGTGTTGGATAAGACTTTTGAGAGTCCCTTGGACTGCAAGGAGGTCCAACCAGTCCATTCTGGAGGAGATCAGTCCTGTGTGTTCATTGGAAGGACTGATGTTGAAGCTGAAATTCCAATACTTTGGCCACCTAATGTGAGGAGCTGACTCATTGGAAAAGACCCTGATGCTGGGAAAGATTGAGGGCAGGAGGAGAAGGGGACGACAGAGGATGAGATGGTTGGGTGGCATCACCGACTCAGTGGACATGCTGCTGCTGCTGCTGCTAAGCCGCTTCAGTCGTGTCCGACTCTGTGCGACCCCATAGAAGGAAGCCCACCAGGCTCCCCCATCCCTGGGATTCTCCAGGCAAGAACACTGAAGTGGGTTGCCATTTCCTTCTCCAATGCGTGAAAGTGAAAAGTGAAAGTGAAGTCACTCAGTTGTATCCAACTCTTAGCGACCCCATGGACGGAAAATCCTCCATTCATGGGATTTTCCAGACAAGAGTACTGGAGTGGGGTGCCATTGCCTTCTTCTTCAGTGGACAGAGTTTGGGTAAACTCCGGGAGTTGGTGACGGACAGGGAGGCCTGGTGTGCTGCGGTTCATGGGGTTGCAAAGAGTCGAACACGACTGAGCAACTGAACTGAACTGAACAACAAAGTATCATGTATAGATCACAGAAGACTTACTGGTCAAGCAGGTATAAGACGTACGTTCTCTTGCTGGCTTCTACTCTGAGGGTTTCAATGTTTCATCTGTAAACGAAGAGGACCATGGTTCCATAATCTCAAAGCTCTTATTAAAGTCTGAAGTTTAATGATTCCTAAAGAAGATTTTATTGTTTTGCATCTGACTGTAAGATAGGTTGAAGATACAATATTTATATACTTATATATATAAAAATTTATGGAATTCCCTGGTGGTTCAGTGGTAAAGAATCTGCCAGCAATGCAGGTGTCACAGCAAATACAGGTTCAATCTCTGGGTTGGGAAGATCCCCTGGAAGAGGGCATGGCAACCCACTCCAGTGTGCTTGCCTGGAGAATCCCGTGGACTGAGAAGCCTGGAGGGTTACAGTTCATGGAGTTTCAAAAAATCAGATATGACTGTAGCAACTTAGTATACATGCATACATAAATTTATATTTATATTTATATATAATAATAAATATTAACTGGGATATAGGAGTTCCTTCCGTGCAGTAATAGATATTAGAAACTCGTCTAATTTTTGATGACAAAAAATGTTTTTTTAACCTGGAGGAACTACAGTAAATAGTTTTACTTAGCAGATAGACTGATTATTAACAAAGTTCCAAAAGTAAATTTTTATGCTTAAAATCCAATAAAACTGAATGTTAATTCAAGACAAAGTGATGACAACAAACCAGCTAGAAGTCATCTAAGGGACAGAGTGAGGATAAAACATTAATTGGTTTATTGGTGCAGAAATGGGATGAAGAAAATTCTACCACTATGCTCTTATATAGAAGAGGGTAATGCAGGAAATTCTTCTTTGCAGTAGAATTCAGGATCAACCCTCTCCCCAACTCTCTATTTTTCCAAGGATTTATCTTCTTCCTTCAGAAGAAATTGGCGGTCTGATGATTATCTCATTAACCTCTGTATAATCCTTCTTTTGGGGTTACCAGTGAGACTGACAGGACACAAAGGTTTAAGGTGATACCTCCCGAGGGGACAAAAATGCACTGGTTGCAGAAATTAACTTCCTATTGAAACTTTTACTCATTAAATTTTTTTTATTATTTATTTTTTGGCCCCGCCTTGAGGGATCTTTGCTTCCAGATTAGGGATCAAATCTGTGACCCATCCACTGGGAGAGTGGAGTCTTAACCACTGGACCACCATGGAAATCCCTACACTTTAAATAATTAATTAATTAATTAATTAATTTTTTCTTTTTTTTTTTTTTTAAATAAATTTATTTATTTTAGTTGGGGGCTAATTACTTTACAATATTGTAGTAGTTTTTGCCATACAGTGACATGAATCAGCCATGGGTTCATATTGTGCTCCCCCTCCCGAACCCTCCTCCCACCTCCCTCCCCATCCCATCCCTCTGGGCCATCCCAGTGCTCCATCCCTGAGCATCCATCCCATGCATAGAACATGGAATGGTGTTCTGCTTCACATATGACAATATACATGTTTCAATGTTATTGTCCCAGAACGTCCCACCCTCACCTTCTTCCTCAGAGTCCACAGGACTGTTCTATGCATCTGTGTCTCTTATTCTGTCTCGCATATAGGGTTACTGTTACCATCTTTCAAAATCCATATACATGCATTAGTATACTGTATTGGTGCTTTTCTTTCTGGCTCACTTCACTCTGTATAATGGGCTCCAGTTTCATCCATCTCAATAGAACCGATTCAAATGCATTTTTTTTAATGGCTGAGTAATATTCCATTGTGTATATGTACCACAGCTTCCTTATCCATTCGTCTGCCGATGGACATCTAGGTTGCTTCCATGTCCTGGCTATTGTAAACAGTGCTGCGATGAACATTGGGGTACACGCATCTCTTTCAATCTGGTTTCCTCGGTGTGTATGCCCAGCAGTGGGATTGCTGGGTCATATGGCAGTTCTATTCCCAGTTTTTTAAGGAATCTCCACACTGTTCTCCATAGTGGCCGTACTAGTTTGCATTCCCACCAACAGTGTAAGAGGGTTCCCTTTTCTCCACACCCTCTCCAGCATTTAGTGCTTGTAGACTTTTGGATAGGAGCCATTCTGACTGGGTGTAATGGCACCTCATTGTGGTTTTGATTTGCATTTCTCTAATAATGAGTGATGTTGAGCATCTTTTCGTGTGTTTGTTAGCCATCTGTATGTCTTCTTTGGAGAAATGTCTGTTTAGTTCTTTGGCCCATTTTTTGATTGGGTCGTTTATTTTTCTGGAATTCAGCTGCAGGAGTTGCTTGTATATTTGTGAGATTAATTGTTTGTCTGTTGCTTCATTTGCTATTATTTTCTCCCATTCTGAAGGCTGTCTTTTCACCTTGCTCATAGTTTCCTTTGTTGTGCAAAAGCTTTTAATTTTAATTAGGACCCATTTGTTTATTTTTGCTTTTATTTCCAATATTCTGGGGGGGTGCTGTCATGGAGGATCCTGCTGTGATTTATGTCGGAGAGTGTTTTGCCTATGTTTTCCTCTAGGAGTTTTATAGTTTCTGGTCTTACGTTTAGATCTTTAATCAATTTTGAGTTTATTTTTGCCTACACTTTAATTTAGATGGCCTAAATTTGTTACAGAAGCAGAAGATATTAAGAAGAGGTGGCAAGAATACACAGAAGAACTGTACAAAAAAGATCTTCATAACCCAGATAATCACGATGGTGTGATCACTCACCTAAGCCAGACATCCTGGAATGGGAAGTCAAGTGGGCCTTAGGAAGCATCACTATGAACAAAGCTAGTGGAGGTGATGGAGTTCCAGTTGAGGTATTTCAAATTCTGAAAGATGATGCTGTGAAAGTGCTGCACTCAAAATGCCAGCAAATTTGGAAAACTCAGCAGTGGCCACAGGACTGGAAAAGGTCAGTTTTCATTCCAATCCCAAAGAAAGGCAATGCCAAACAATGCTCAAACTACCACACAATTGCACTCACACGCTAGTAAAGTAGTGCTTAAAATTCTCCAAGCCAGGCTTCAGCAATACGTGATCGATGAACTTCCAGATGTTCAAGCTAGTTTTAGAAAAGGCAGAGGAACCAGAGATCAAATTGCCAACATCCGCTGGATCATCGAAAAAGCAAGAGAGTTCCAGAAAAACATCTACTTCTGCTTTGTTGACTATTCCACAGCCTTTGACTGTGTGGATCACAATAAACTGTGGAAAATTCTTCAAGAGATGGGAATACCAGAACACCTGCCCTGCCTCTTGAGAAACCTGTATGCAGGTCAGGAAGCAACAGTTAGAACTGGACATGGAACAACAGACTGGTTCCAAATAGGAAAAGGAGTACATCAAGGCTGTATATTGTCACCCTGCTTATTTAACTTATATGCAGAATACATCATGAGAAACGCTGTGCTGGAGGAAGCACAAGCTGGAGTCAAGATTGCTGGAGAAATATCAATAACCTCAGATAAAAGAGCGTCTTGACGAATGTGAAAGAGGAGAGTGAAAAAGTTGGCTTAAAGCTCAACATTCAGAAAACTAAGATCATGGCATCTGGTCCCATCACTTAATGGCAGATAGATGGGCAAACAGTGGAAAGAGTGGCTGCCTTTATTTTTCTGGGCTCCAAAACCACTGCAGATTGTGATTGCAGCCATGAAATTTAAAGACGCTTACTCCTTGGAAGGAAAGTTATGACCTACCTAGACAGCATATTAAAAAGCAGAGACGTTACTTTGCCAACAAAGGTCCGTCTAGTCAAGGCTATCGTTTTCCCAATGGTCATGTATGGATGCGAGAGTTGGACTATAAAGAAAGCTGAGAGCTGAAGAATTGATGCTTTTGAACTGAGGTGTTGGAGAAGACTGTTGAGAGTCCCTTGGACTGCAAGGAGATCCAACCAGTCCATCCTAAAGGAAATCAGTCCTGGGTGTTCACTGGAAGGACTGATGGTGAAGCTGAAACTCCAATACTTTGGCCATCTGATGCGAAGAGCTGACTCATTGGAAAAGACCCTGATGCTGGGAAAGATGGAGGGCAGGAGGAGAAGTGGACGACAGAGGATGAGATGGTTGGAGGGCATCATCGACTGGATGGGCATGGGTTTGGGTGGACTCCAGCAGTTGGTGATGGACAGGGAGGCCTGTCGTGCCGCAGTCCTCGTGGTTGCAGAATCGGACACTACTGACCGGCTGAACTGAAACGCTGAAGTGTTCATCTACATCATGTTAATCACATAAATAAGCTTAATGAACCTATCACGCTGCAAAATACATGTATATAATAGTGATTATCCCATTGCATGTCACTTTCTAGCAGCAACTCAGGGCCTCTGGCCGTTGGCTGGAAAGCTCCGAGTCCCGTTTGGCCCTCCGAAACACTCCCAGCGCGCTCACCGCGGTCTCCTGCTGCCCCCTGCCGGTACCCAGCGTCAGGTTGTGAATGTTGTTGTCCACTTCCTGTTTCTCGCGCGACTGCAGAGGTGAAAGGAAAGGCTTTTTCCCGTGACGTGTTGTATTCCAGGTTGAGGTTGGTGATTCGCTGCTGCTGTGCTTTTTCTTTTTAGAAGCGTGTTTTGGTGGCTGTGATTTGTAACTGAGTCCCATTCCCGCGCAGCCCTAGCTGACTTTCCTTTTGGGAGGACGAGGGACGGAAGAACCCGAGGAATGGAACCCGTAGACATACCCGTAGAGTTTTTGAGTTACAGACTCGCGTAGGTTCGAACCTTGCTTCCACCAGTTAACACAAGCTAGTAAGGGAGCTCAGCGGTTTTTCTCATTTTGTAATTTTAGGAATAATGCCAGCCTTTTAAGTTGTCTACCTTTTAAGTAAGATGATGTGTATGAAGCACTTAGTTCTGGGTTTTGCAAATTATGTTCGTGATTCTGCCGCCTTTTCCCCTTCATTCTCGGGCTTGTACTTAACATTTTGTTCTCAATATCTCTGAGAGATGCTTAGTATGCCGAACATTATGCGCTGTTAAATGAGATGGATCTCTTTTTTCTGTATTACGGAGTCCTGGCAACATTTTGTTCCACTTCCTTTATTTTTTCTGTTTCTAGGAACAACTATTTCTCCGCTTTTCTGGAGGGACGCAAAGTCCTCTTTCCTTAAGACAGATGAGGTGAGAAATTCATTTCAGATCTTCAAACTTAGCTCGTTTTGTCAAAAAACTAACTAGAATGCAGTACCCTGTAACCAGAGATTACCCATTTCCATCAAAAGCCCGTTCTTGTCCGGGGAACTGTGGAGCAGAGGGGGACATAAACCCACTTTTATTCTTTAGACCTCACAAGTACAGAGGTTTTCCATGTATTTGTTAACTTTGGGTTTTAATGCTTGGAATAATGGCTTTGGTAATTAAAAACGTCAACTTGAGAGACAGATGGAAATAACTTGGAATATTTATTATTTTTGTAATTTATAGATTGAGGCAGTTGATACTACTTGCATTAGGCTGCTTAAATATTTATTCACCATACCAGGTGTAATCGGACTATTTTGAAGGGAGATTGGGTGCTAAAAGAGTAAAATAACTTTGATATTTATCAGGTTTAACTTTTTCTGTGTTGAAACCTGAAAGATAACTTACCCTGTTTTTATCCCCTCTCTGTGTATGTATGTCCCTCTGCCCTTTTTATGTAAGTAATATTATCCTAGCCATACAGTTTGCCACTCAGAATGCCTAGGACATATTTTTATTGTGTTAGAGCTGCCTCCTTTTAAAGAGTAGGCTGTGTAATGTTATATTGATGTGTGTTAGTAACTCAGTCTTGTGGGACTCTTTGTGACTTCATGTACTGTAGCCCACCTGGCTCCTCTGTCCATGGAATTCTCCAGGCAAGAATACTGGAGTGGGTAGCTATTCTCTTCTCCAGGGGATCTTCCTGACCCAGGGATTGAACCTGAGTCTCCTGCATTGCAGGCAGGTTTTTTACTGTCTGAGCCACCAGGGAAGCCTCATTGTATTGATGTACCACTATTTATTAATCATTCTACTCTTGGTGGCCATTTGGGTTCCTTCTTTTTTTACTCCCACAAACAGTATTATAATGCTCATCTTTTTTTTTTTTTTTTTTTTCCCCCCTGTGAAGTAACAAATGTGCATTCTTGTCCTTCATTTCCTTTGGATTATCTTCAAGAAGTAGCAGTGCTGGATTGAAAGATACAATAGATGGTACCAAATTCCCTTCCAACAGTAATATTTGAGAATTCTTATTTCTTCCTGTGTTTGCCAGTTGTTGATGTTAGTTACCATTGTTTTTAGGTTTAGCTGATCCTGCTCATACTATTGATACTTGGGGGGTCCAGTTTTTTCATTTATAGTATTGTAATCAAAACCAAATTTTTGTGGCCAGTTCAGTTTTTTTCTATTTAAATAGAATACTTAATTTTAGGCTCCTTAGTAACGAATTACTATAAAACACATGATTCACTTCACTTTGAAGTATTTGTTAAGTTAAAGAGTTGTGGGAAAATACTGTTTGAATGGGATCTTGTACTATGGATAGATTAAGGAGAATGGGCCTTTCTGAAAGACAGAGTGGCTTTAAAAAGGCAGGAAGACAAGAATGGTCAAGGATGTCTAGGACCAGAGACTTAACAGGCAGTAGTGTTTCATTGTGAGATTGCAGAATAGAAGAGATAGCTAGAAAGGTCAGTCTGAAGATTTTACCTTCCACGGGAGGGCTACAGAGGTGTTTAATCAGGGAGTGAGGGACATGACCACATCTTTGTTTCATACGTGTTCTGTGCGGGGCACTTTTGAGTGACTGATGTTTGAGTTAAGCGACTGATAGTCCGAGTGAGAGAATTAGGGAAGAGTAGAGAGATTGGATTTCAGAGATACTGAAGAAGCAGAGTCTACATGAATGAATGACTGTGGGTTCGAGGACGAGCAAAAAAGCAAAGCTTACTCTTACATTTTTTATTTTGAGTAATTATTAGGAGAGTAATGGTGATTTCATCAATTAGAGGAGGGCTCGTTTGTTTGGGGGCTGGGAAAGATGCTCAGTTTGGTTTTGGACTTGTTAATTTGTGTGAAGGGTGTGTCCATGGAGAATGAATTATGCAAAGACAAATCCACCTAACTAATTTCTTACTCTTTTGTTAGGGTATTTGGCATATATTTTTGCTTTCAGTTTGTCATCAGTAGAATTTCTTTTGAACTTACTGTGATTCATTCAGCTCTGTTTCTCAAGAGTAGAGTGCGGTCTAAAGCAGTAGTCTTAGACATTTTTGATCATATACAATCTTAATTTTAAAAAGGTGTATAAATATACCTCCAGTATATGTATATTTACTGACTAGTTATATACGTCTTATGCTACTGTTATTAATATACTGTATAATTATGAAACATGTGAAAAGTAGAAATTTTAAAAGGCCAAGACAAATATAAATTGGGGCTTTGCTGTTTTCTTCCTGCATCCCATTGGATCATCTCACACCCACTCTTTGGAAAGCACTGGTTTTATCTAGAGCTGTCAGTGTTCTGTTTCTTTATCCAGTAGAGGTCACCCCGAGCATCTGGAAGAGAGCAGGTTTTTGAGCTGGGCAAGGTAAAGCCTCATTCTTTAATTACGAGGGTCTTATGTTTAAGTTTCTGTCTTCATGTATTTTTGGAAGATTATGTAGTTACAGAGAATATGTTATTATGAAGACATGAAGAATAATGAACTCGGGGTATAGGGCAATCTAAAACATACTTTTGTGTTTCCTGTTTGCTTTGTGAGTGACCTGCATTTTGTTTGAATGTTACTTGAATCTGTAGTTTTGGAATCTTTTCCTAATTCTTTGAGAATTGATGGATTATCTGAATTATAAGAATGTTCTCAGCCAGTAGGCATAATCCAATTTCTTCTTAAATTGGAGTATTTAAAAGGACAGGCACAGAGGAGCTTTTCTTAATATTGATCTTGAAAGCAGCATCTCAAGCCCAGAGATAGTAGCGATGAGTTGGAGCCATCTATCTCTATTCTTTGTTTTATGCTTAATTAGGAGAGAGGAAGAGGAAGAACCCTCTTTTAAGTAATAAGAGCCCATTGTAAGTAATTAGAAATTAAGAGCAGTTTGTCACAGCTATATAGTCTGAAAAGGAGAAAGTACCGTTAAAATATTATGTATAACACTTTTCAAAAAAGTGTAATGTATTGTATGACTGAGACCATAAGCAATTTAAGAGCATAAATTGTCTGACAAGTTGGATAGCAAGACAAAAACTTTTCTGTTGCTTTTCTGTTAAAATATTTCCTATAAACAGAGATATTTGTTTTAGTAGGGACGTATGATTATTGTCATGTATAAGTTCATAAATTTTATGCCCCATTTCTAAATGATCAGGAAAATGAGTTGTCAAGGTTTTAATCTTTTGATCAAAGTTATATGTATTGTGAAGCAGATGCAGAGAGCCCTGAGTTAGTCTTTTGCAAAATGGTGGTAAGAAGGAGAATGGCAAAATGTGTATACAAAATGTGTATATCTCATTTCTCTGTATAATTCCACATGTAGTGGACACTGTGTATGAAATATCCCAACTGGGTCATAATGAAGTGAAAATTGGTTTGGAGTTGTTGGGTTAACCCAACAACCAAGGGTGCATTAGGGTAAATTGAGTGACATGGAGATTGGGATCAGGGTTGTTGACCAGAGATCCATGTAAGATAAGAATTAAGGATGGATTTAAAGAATACCATGAACCTAGAAAAAAGTGTTTAGGGTGGAAATAACGTATTATGAAGAGTTGGTTTTCAGGGCTAGATTTAGAGTTTGATAACCAAAAAGTGAAAACAAAAGGCAAAGAAGGCTGCTATCTGTGGGCAGATTCAAGGTGAGAAGTCTGGGAAGTTAGAAGACAAGGCAGAATTGAAAGCATCAGTTAGTAAAAATAAGCCAAAGCTTTGGAAGGCAGTTAGATAAAGCAGATATGGAAAGGGGCAATTGGTTTTGGGTAGCCAGTGCAGTCAGGACCATACAGCAAATAAAGGCAAGAATGATTCTGGGGCAGTGTTTTTGCTGTGTGCTGCTTTTATTTATGTTAAGAATAGAAGTGGCCCCTGGCCCACAGATAATCGAAAGTGGTGAGCCAGGGAGTGGGAGTGTGGTGGTGAGATTGTTATCACAGAACCAGGAGAGCTGGATCTCTAGTATTTTCTTAGAGAAATGACCACAATACAGGATCATGATGTAATCTGTTAGCTGTCTAACATGTTTGTTTGTGTAATACTGTGTATGTTTTCTATACAGCATTCCAAAAGGTTTGGGCTACCTGACCATTATGGCGCCAAGGAACCTCGTGTATGTGAGGAGTAACTGTCTCGTTGGTTCAAGATGTTGGATGATCCGATTTTCAACAGAAATCTTCTTTAAATCAGTTTCTTTTAGGCTTTCCAATAAGAAATGTGATAATGCAGACAGTGAACCTTTGGAAAATGAAGAACTGCTGAATAACTTACTTACCATGGGAGTAGATGTTGACATGGCAAGAAAGCGACAGCCTGGAGTTTTTAACAGGACAGGTACTAATGAGCAGGACCTGCAGACATTCCTTCTATCTAAAGGAGCCAGCAAAGAAGTGATTGCTAGCATCATATCAAGATACCCACGAGCCGTGACTCGCACTCCTGAAAGTCTTTCACATCGATGGGATCTGTGGAGAAGAATTGTGACATCAGACCTTGAAATTGTAAATATTTTGGAACGTTCTCCTGAATCTTTTTTTCGGTCCAGTGACAATCGAAACTTAGAGAATAACATAAAGTTCCTCTACTCAGTTGGATTGACCCATAAATACCTTTGTCGATTGCTGACCAGTGCCCCGCGTACCTTCTCCAATAGTCTTAATCTGAATAAACAGATGGTTGAATTTTTGCAAGAAGTCTGTTTGTCGTTGGGTCACAGTGGTCCCACAGATTTTGTCAGGAAGATAATTTTTAAAAACCCTTTCATCTTAATTCAGAGCACCAAACGGATAAAAGCTAATATTGAATTTTTACAGTCCACGTTCTGTTTGAATAACGAGGAGCTGCTTAGTCTGATATGTGGTCCAGGAGCTAAAATCCTAGACCTTTCCAGTGACTGTATGAGAAGAAGCTACAAAAATATCAAAGGAAAACTGTTTTCTCTTGGGTGTACTGCGAAAGAGATACGGAAGTTTGTTTTAAGCTATCCAGATGTGATCTTCTTGGGAGAGAAAAAGTTTAATGATAAAATAGACTGCCTCATAGAAGAAAAAGTTAACATTTCACAAATCATTGAGCATCCTCGGATTTTGGATTCAAGCATAAGTACTTTAAAAAGTCGAATCAAAGAATTGGTAAACGTTGGCTATGACTTGAGTACATCAAACATCAGCCTTCTGTCTTGGAGTCAAAAAAGATATAATGCTAAATTGAAAAAGTTATATATTGAGCAGAACATTGTTTTGGAGAATTAAGCAAAAGTCAGTCTTCTAATGTAGTGATTTTATTTCATTTTGAATTTGGACCTTTCAAAAAGGAGAGATTTGTTTTCTTAACCACATATACATATGTAATGTGCCTTTGGATATTTTATTTTAAAGGTTCATAAAAACTCACTGTTAGTATATCCAAGTATAGAGTCTTCCCAGCTACCTCTTCTGTAGTTTGAATTATTAATAGTACAACATCCAATTTTATGATATAGGCTGTGGCTATTGTATTAATGATCATTGCTGAGTGCTATGGCAGAACAATGTGTAGAAAGAAAATGCAAAATAAGCTTTTTTGGCTTCTGTTCCTGTTTAAAAATTGAGAGATTGATTTAGATAGTTCTCTTTCTTATCATGATTTTGAATAACAACCTATTTCTGTTATTCTATATATATAATTATAGTTCATCTTCAAAATACAGTGTCAGTAGAAATAAGACAACACAGAGGAGGAATTCTTCATCCAAATTCTACATACTCCATTTAAATCATTAGTATGCCTCATGGATCCTCCAGTTTAGGTTAAATTTACTGTGGGTATATTCTGATTTCTTTGAAGATTAAGGCAACTGTGACAGGCAGAATAATAGTTAACCCAAAGATTTCAGTGTCTTAATTCCCAGAACCTGTGGATATGTTTTGTTATATTACAAAAGGACTTTGCAGATATGATTTAAGAACCTTGCTTTGAGGTCCTGGGTTGGGGAGGTTATCCTGGTTGGACCCAGTATAATCATAAGGTTCCTTAAAAGTGAAGAGGGAGGTAAAAGGAGAGTTCAGAGTGATGTGATGGAAGAAGGACTTGACCCACTTTTACTGGCTTTGAAGGAGGAAGGGGACATGAACCAAGGAATGCAGGTGGCCTCCAGACAATGGACAAGGCAAGGAAGCATTCTCCCCTAGTGCCTCAGAAAGGAAGGCAGCCATGTCAGGGCTTTGAGTTTAGCCCTTGTCAAACTTCAGACCTACAGAACCAGAAGATAATAAACCTGTGTTGTTTTAAGCCACAGAGGTTGTGATAATTTGTTACAGCAACAAACAGACTAATATAACAACTAAATAGATAATTTAGTAATTTAGATGAAGAAGTATACCTTTAGTATCATGTCTGTATTTCTTCCTCTTCTACTTTTTTGGTCCACTTACCTTTCTGGAATGGCTAGTAAGTTACTGTTTGTAAATTCCTGTAAATATATGGATAAAAAACTAAATGTAAGTCTAAATAAAGAAATATTTTTGCTTAATGAATGTGGTTTAAAGAAATGGTTTTTGTTTATTTATAATTTGCTGGTGTTTCTACTAATAAAGAGCCAAAAGTTTCTAGAGGCATTAATTTCAAAAATGACACGTATCTGTATCTTGAAAACATTCACAGTCTGCTGCTGCTGCTGCTGCTAAGTCGTTTCAGTCGTGTCCGACTCTGTGCAACCCCATAGACGGCAGCTCACCAGGCTCCGCCATCCCTAGGATTCTCCAGGCAAGAATACTGGAGTGGGTTGCCATTTCCTTCTCCAGTGCATGAAAGGGAAAAGTGAAAGTGAAGTTGCTCAGTCGTGTCCGACTCTTAGCAACCCCATGGACTGTAGCCTACCAGGCTCCTCCGTCCATGGGATTTTCCAGGCAAGAGTACTGGAGTGGGGTGCCAGCTCTGCATAAATTGAAAGAGAAGGAACCAATTATATGACTAATTACTTCCAGTTTTCCAGAGGCATTTGTTTTCTAGATATGGATTTTGAATTAAGTAACAAATGACACTTAATCTTTGAAGCATATTTTCTTTTATTGAAATATAGTTGATTTACAGTATTAAGTTTCATGATTACAGAATAATGATTCAGTATTATTTTTTTTCAGATTATACTCCATCATAGATACATATGATACACACACACACACACACACACACACACACACACACACACACACACACACACACACACACACACACACACACACACACACACACACCAAGATAATGGGTATAATGCCCTGTGTTAAGCCTTATTTTTCATCATTGATACCTCAAAAAATTTTATTCCCACCAGTGATAGAAACAAAATGCATGTTTTTTCAAGGCCATTTGTATGTAAATGATACTCAACTATTTCCGATAAACTATTTGATGGCAAACATGGCATAATTTAGAAAGCATGGACTTCAGAGACATTTCTTTAGTCTATCTGGGCACTATTCCTGACGAGCTCTGTAACTTTGTATACATATTTTTAATTTTACTGAACCTATTTTCTCATCTATAAGGTAAGAAATGGACCTCCCAGAGTTAAGAACCAGGTGATGTAGGGCCTCTGAGGTTTCCTGCACACAATAGCTGTTCAGTGGTAGCAAGAATAAATAATCACAGTAGCATTTTAAAGACATCATTCCCATATTATACAATTCAAAATATGCAGCTTTTAAAAATGTTCGTGGTGCTGTGCAATAATCACTGCAGCCTACTTTAAAATGTGTTTGTGCCCTTTAAAAAGAAATCCTATACACATTAGCACTCAATCCCCATTGCCCCCTCCTGCTTTCCTAGCCCTGTTTAGTTGCTCAGTCGTGCCCAGCTCATTGGCGACCCCATGGAGTGAAGCCCGCCAGGCTCCTGTGTCCATGAGATTTCCCAGGCAAGAATACTGGAGTGTGTTGCCATTTTCTTCCCAGCCCTAAGCAACCACTGATCTTTCTATAAATTGGCCTATTCTGAACATTTCATACAAATGGAATCATATGATACGTGGCCTTTGGTGGCTGGCTTCTTTCACTTAGCATAATGTTTCTCAGGTTCATTCTTATACTGTGTATCAGTATTTCATTCTTCTGTGTTGGCAAATAACCTATTGTATAGAAACAGCAGTAGGATTGGGAGTGAATTTTATTGTTATGGTTTAAGTCCTGAGATGGGGAGATTATCCCAGATTATCTGGGTGGGCTCATTGTAATCAAAGGGGCCCTTAAAAGTGGAATAGGGAGGGGAAAGAGCAGGTCAGAGTGATGTGATGAAAGGACTTGATGCATTTTTACTGGCTTTGAAGGAAGAGGGGATATAAACCCCCTTAAGTACCTGTTTTCCGACTTGTTTAGGAATACTTGCTGAGATATTGGTTTGAAGTCTAACAAGTTTATAAGAAACTTGAGGGAGGTGGGCAGAGGAAATAAAAGTTTATTGGCATCAGCTGGTCATGAGGATTGTACCTGGACTTTTGAGAGATGATACAGCAATGACAGTTGCCCGTGGCCAAAGAGGGTGTGGGATGCACAGAAGTAAAATACAGTACCTATTTGGGGGTTGGGAAAGGGACAACTTCCCTTGTATTCTTTGTAGAAACAAATGGGCAATGCCTGTCAGGCATTATATAAATAAGCATTTTATATAAAATATTAATCTGCTTTTTAATATGCTATCTAGATTGGTCATAACATTCCTTCCAAGGAGTAAGCGTCTTTTAATTTCATGGCTGCAGTCACCATCTGCAGTGATTTTGGAGCCCAGAAGAATAAAGTCAGCCACTGTTTCCACTGTTTCCCCATCTATCTGCCATGAAGTGATGCGACCAGATGCCATGATCTTAGTTTTCTGAATGTTGAGCTTTAAGCCAACTTTTTCACTCTTCTCTTTCACTTTCATCAAGAGGCTCTTTAGTTCTTCTTCACTTTCTGCCGTAAGGGCGGTGTCATCTGCATATCTGAGGTTATTGATATTTCTCCCGGCAATCCTGATTCCAGCTTGTGCTTCCTCCAGCCCAGCATTTCTCATGATGTACTCTGCATATAAGTTAAATAAGCAGGGTGACAATATACAGCCTTGACGTACTCCTTTTCCTATTTGGAACCAGTCTGTTGTTCCATGTCCAGTTCTAACTGTTGCTTCCTGACCTGCATACAGGTTTCTCAAGAGGCAGGTCAGGTATTGTATTCCCATCTCTTTCAGAGTTTTCCACAGTTTTACTTTGCCAACAAAGGTCTGTCTAGTCAAGGCTATGGTTTTTCCAGTAGTCATGTATGGATGTGAGAGTTGGACTATAAAGAAAGCTGAGCACCGAAGAATTGATGCTTTTGAACTGTGGTGATGGAGAAGACTCTTGAGAGTCCCTTGGACTGCAAGGAGATCCAACCAGTCCATCCTAAGGGAGATCAGTCCTGGATGTTCACTGGAAGGACTGCTGTTGAAGCTAAAACTCCAATATTTTGGCTACCTGATGTGAAAAGCTGACTCATTGGAAAAGACCCTGATGTTGGGAAAGATTGAGGGCAGGAGAAGAAGGGGACAACAGAGGATGAGATGGCTGGATGGCATCACCGACTTGATGGACATGGGTTTGGGTGGACTCAGGGAGTTGGTGATGGACAGGGAGGCCTGGCGTGCTGCAGTTCATGGGGTCGCAAAGAGTCAGACACGACTGAGCGACTGAACTGAACTGAATCTTATATAAGTATACATATAGATATATGTATACTTATATAATATAAATATATAATATATATACACACATATACATACACATTTTTTGAAGTATAGTTGATTTATATTTCTGTTGTACAACAAAGTGATTCAGAATATATACCTTTTCAGATTCTTTTCCATTGTAGTTTATTACAAAATACTGAATATAGTTTCCTGTGCTATACATTTGGATGTTGTTTATCTATTTTTTATAGTAGTTTGAAACATGTCCTGTTTTAAGGTTTGAGTCTAAGGAAGAGTCAGTTCTTGTTAAAAAAAAAAAGTGAATTATAAGCATATCTTAGAGATTATTGTGGGTTCAGTTCTAGATCACTGCAGTGAAGTGAATATTGCAATTAAGTGTGTCACATGGAATTTCTTGGTTTCCCAGCACATATGAAAGTTATGTTTATACTGTAGTCTATTAAGTGTGCAATAGCATGCTGTCTTAAAAAAACAATATATACTTTAATTCAAAATGCTTAATTGCTAAAAAGTGCTAACCATCATCTGAGACTACAGCAAGTCAATCTTTTTGCTGGTGGAGGGTCTTTTTTTTTTTTTTTTTTTTAAAGGGTATTTTAATGTGGACCATTGTTGAAATCTGCGCTTCCTTGGTGGCTCAGCTGGTAAAGAATCTGCCTGTGTTGCAGAAGACCTGGGTCAGTCCCTGGGTTGGGAAGAACCCCTGGAGAAGGAAACGGCTACCCACTCCAGTATTCTGGCCTGGGGTTGCAAAGAGTCGGACACAACGGAGTGACTTTCACTATTGTTAAAATCTTAAATTTGTACAATACTGTTTCTGATTTATGTTTTGGATTTTTGGCCATGAGGCATGCGGGATCTTAGCTTCCCAACCAGGGATCCAACCTGCACTCCCTACCTTGGAAGGCGAGGTCTTAACCACTGGAGTGCAGGGGAGTCTCAGAGGATCTTGCCTGGATGTTAATGGCTGCTGACGGATCGGAGTGGTGGTTGCTGAAGGTTGGGGTGACTGGAATTTTTTAAAAATAAGACAACAAACATGGAGTTTGTTACATGAATTGACTTTTCATTTCATGATTTCTCTGTTGCATGTAATGCTGTTTGACAGTATTTTACCCACAGTAGAACTTCTTTCAAAATTTAAGTCAGTCTGCTGCTTTATCAACTTTTACAAGTTTATGTAATAGACTAAATTCTTTGTTGTCATTTCAGCAGTCTTCACAGCATCTTCACAAGAATAGTTTCCATCTCAAGTAGCCACTTTCTTTATACATCCATAAGAAGCAACTTCTCATCCATTAAAGTTTTATGAGATTGCAGCAATTCGGTCATATCTTCAGGCTCAACTTCAAATCCTAGTTCTCTGTTTCCACCACATCTGCAGTTCCTTCCTCCACTGAAGTCTTGAACCCCTCAAAGTCATCCGTGAGGGTTGGAGTCAGTCTTTTCCAAACTGCTGTTGCTGTTGATATTTTGACCTCTTCCCGTGAATCAAAAAGTTTCTTTTTTTTTCAATTTAAATTTTTTATGAAGATCTTAATATTATCTAGTAATACAATGGTGAATCTTTAATATTCTGTAATAAACCATAATGGAAAAGAATATGAAAGAGAATATATATATTCAGCTGTACTACACTTAAAAGTAATGGTGAATCTTTTCCAGAAAGTTTTTGATTTACTTAGCTCAGATGTATCAGAGGAATCGCTATGTATGGTGGCTTGATCCGTGGCCTGCAGAATGGATGATGTGTTAAGCAAGCAAGAAAATAACATTAATTGCCTGTGCATCTCTGTCAGAGCTCTTGGGAGACCAAATGCAGTGTCAGTGAGCAGTAATATTTTGAAAAGAATCTTTTTTCCTGAGCAGTACGTCTCAACAGTGGACTTAAAATATTCAGTAAACCATGTTGTAAACAGATGCACTGTCAAGCTTTGTTGTTCCATTTATGAGAGCACAGACAGGGTAGATTGAGCATAATTCGGAAGAGACATAGGATTTTTGGAAAGATAAATGAGCTTCAACTTCAAGTCATTACCTGCATGATTCCCTGAACAAGAGAGTCAGCCTGTCCTTTGAAGATTTGGAGCCAGGCACTGACTTCTCTCTAGCTATGCAAGTCCTAGAATGCATTTCTTCCAATAGAAGGCTGTTTCGTCCACATTGAAAATCTGTTGTTTAGTGCAGTCACCTTCATTAATTATCTCAGCTAGATCTTTTGAGTAACTTGCTGCAACTTCTACATCACTTCTTGCTGCTTCACCTTGCACTTTTATAAAGACAACATTTTTTTCCCTTAAACCTCGTGAACCAACTCCTGCTAACTTCCAACTTTTCTTCTGCAGCTTCCTCACCGCTCTCAGCCTTTGTGAGTTAGAACTGAGAGTTAGGGCCTTGCTCTGAACTAGGCTTTGGCTTAAAGGAATGTTGTGGCTGGTTTGATCTTCTAGCCAGACCATTAAAGCTTTCTTCATATCAGCAATAAGGCTGTGTCACTTTCTTGTCCATTGTGTATTCACTGGAGTAGCACATTTAATTGCTTTCAAGAACATTTCCTTTGCATTCACAGCTTAGCTGTTGGGGCAAGAGGCCTAGCATTCAGTCTGTCTCATGTCTTCCTCTCTAAGCTTTGAATTTAAAGTGAGAGACAGGTTAATCTTCCTTTCATTTGAACACTTAGAGGCCATTGTAGTATTGTTAATTGGCCTAATTTCAATATTGTTGTGTCTCAGGAAATAAGGAGACCCGAGAAGAGGGGAAGAGAAGGGGAATCAGCTGGTCAATGGAGTAGTCAGAACATAAACAACATTTATCAGTTAAGTTCAGCACTTAATATGGGCATGATTCATGGCACCACAAAACAATTACAATAGAACATCAAAGTTTACTGTGGCAACCTAGAGGAGTGAGACGGGTTAGGAGGAGAGAGGGAGGTTCAAGAGGGAGAGGACATAAGTATACCTATGGCTGATTCATGTTGATGGACCCAAGTTAGGGGCATTCTCTCCTTTTTGCATTCTTGCAGATGGGGAATACTGATTGTCATGTTACACTCTGAGCATCAGCTGAAGTGTCTATGGCAAAAGTCTGTGCTTAGGTCCTCATTATTCCCTTGCACATGGGAATGTGCCTTTACAGACTTGCTCAGCTTCTTCAGAATACCTTTTTCTCCTGACCAAAGCCATATCTGACTGCATATCATGTAAGCATGATACACTTGACTAAAGCTTGTTAATTTAGCTAAAATGCAATAATGTGTTCATAGAATTAAAGTTTAGCTGAGTGTGTACGTTAAAATAATTAAAAGTTCTATAGATTGTATATTTAATTGATAACTAAAAATAATTACTGTTAAAAAATTAAAACTAAGGCCTAGTCAACCTGCGTGTACTTATGCACAGAAGTTCATGAACTGCAGGGGGAACTGTAGACAGCAATTTGGTTTATACAGTTTTCTAACATCAGCTATAAGTCTGGCTTGATAATTCAAACTAAGTAAAGAATCCTTTAAATACCAAGAAAGTTAGCAGGGGATCATTTCATTTGTAGATTGTGCCAGCATCAAGCTGGAAGAAATAAACTGATAGTCTTGTGTACAGTTTTTTTCCCCTGATAGTTTAATGTTTGTTGAAAAGAATACAAAAGCTATATTCCTTGAATGGTTACTCCTTCCTTTTAAGCAAATGTTACTGTTCAGTTGTTTGAGACAGTTCCAAAATGACATGATTAGGACACTTTTTGCATTTTAACCTGAGTTTGTAGTTCTTGTTTGTTACACAGTCTCAACTCTTAGTATTATGCAGTGATGTCTTTGAACTTTTTCAGTTGTACTGCCAGATCCTCTGTTCTTGTTTAATTTCCATCTTTAAACTTGGGGGGTGTTGATTATATGTCTGTATAAAAATCCTCACATAAGGTAGTGTGGTCTCCACATGATAGCAGTTGACATGATGAGTTGGCTTTCATTCTTTTGGAACTGGAGGATTTTTTTGTTTGTTTGCGTATTTGTTTTTAGTAAAGATTTTAATGATTCCATCTGAAGTGAGGAAATCAGATTTTGTTGTAAGACTGTTATATAACACACACATTATTAACCACCCTTGGTTTCTGTGTTGTTGAGAAGACCCTGCGTATGCAAGTGTGTGTGCTCTTGGGTCTCCCAAGCTGTTTTGATGACTTCATTGATAACTCTCATTGGCTGAACAGTTGTAGTTTTGAGGATCAGTGTGTAAAATAGAATGAAAGAATTGGAAATAAAAGTAAAATACCTTTAGGTAAAGCACCATATGTACAGTGCATGCCCTATATTTTTATGGTAGCTACAAAAGAGCTACCATAAAATCTCTGCAGTTAAATGCTGTCTTTCATGTCTTTACTGTCTGCATCATGCCTTCATCAAGTTGAATTCTGGTCCACACTCTACCTGGCATCTGGAAACGTGACAACAAACTCTAGAACAGAAGGGTCATCATACAAAGAAGGATGCTTTTTCTCTTCCTGCTTCTGCAGGTGGTTAGTACCTATTTAGATAAGCTTTGCTTTGTACTCTGCAACTTTCTTCCCTAGAGTCAGTAAACAAAGGAGTCACTTGCGTAATGGCTTCACTAACTAGATCCCTCAGAAATCTTAAGTTCACCCCCTTCTCCTTTCTTTTCCTAGTCATACTAATATTTATATAGTTACACAATCAAAGTCTCTGCCAAAATTGAGGCCCTTGGTAGCCTAGAAGAGTGCAGTAGTTGCTTTGATAGTTCATTGGTTTGTTTATAAAAATAACATTTTTTCCTGATTGCATACTAATCATATAATTACGCAATGTTGGAAAATATAGAAAAACACACAAAGTACCTATAATCCTCATATTCCAGAGATAGGACTTGTTAATGTTTTGGTATATAACTTTCTAGTCTTTTCTTTCTTATGCATATGCATTATTATGTGTGAAAAATAGTCTCTTTTCTATAAAATGAATAATTCAACATATATTTGCTGAATACTAATTGTGTACTGTTGTGTTTGATGCTGGATTATTGTAACTGTCTTAAACATTCTTATAAATATACTATGAGCATTCTCCCTAATCACACACCATGCAAAGATGCAAAGATGGGCTCAATAAAGGACAGAAATGGTATGGACCTAACAGAAGCAGAAGATATTAAGAAGAGGTGGCAGGAATACACAGAAGAACTGTACAAAAAAGATCTTCACAACCCAGATGATCACGATGATGTGATCATTCACCTAGAGCCAGACATCCTGGAAAATGAAGTCAAGTGGACCTTAGGAGGCATCACTACAAACAAAGCTAGTGGAGGTGATGGAATTCCAGTTGAGCTATTTCAAATCCTAAAAGATGATGCTGTGAAAGTGCTATACTCAAAATGCCAGCAAATCTGGAAAACTCAGCAGCGGCCATGGGATGGGAAAAGGTCAGTTTTCATTCCAATCCCAAAGAAAGGCAATGCCAAAGAATGCTCAGATTGCCACACAATTGCACTCATCTCACACGCTAGTAAAGTAATGCTCAAAATTCTCCAAGCCAGACTTCAGCATTACGTGAACCATGAACTTCCAGAGGTTCAAGCTGGATTTAGAAAAGGCAGAGGAACCAGAAATCAAATTGCCAACATCTGCTGGATCATCGAAAAAGGAAGAGAGTTCCAGAAAAATATCGATTTCTGCTTTATTGACTATGCCAAAGCCTTTGACTGTGTGGACCACAACAAATTATGGAAAATTCTTCAAGAGATGGGAATACCAGACCATTTGACCTGTCTCCGGAGAAATCTGTATGCAGGTCAAGAAGCAACAGTTAGAACTGGACATGGAACAACAGACTGGTTCCAAATAGGAAAAGGAGTACATCAAGGCTGTATATTGTCACCCTGCTTATTTAACTTATATGCAGAGTACATCATGTGAAATACCAGGCTGGATGAAGTACAAGCTGGCATCAAGATCGCTGGGAGAAATATCAATGACCTCAGATACACAGATGACACCACCCTTATGGCAGAAAGTGAACAAGAACTAAAGAGCCTCTTGATGAAAGTGAAAGAGGAGAGTGAAAAAGTTGGCTTAAAACTCAACATTCAGAAAATAAGATCATGGCATCTGGTCCCATTACTTTATGGCAAATAGATGGGGAAACAGTGCAAACAGTGTCAGACTTTATTTTCTTGGTCTCCAAAATGACTGCAGATGGTGATTGCAGCCATGGAATTAAAAGACATTTGCTTGTTGGAAGAAGAGCTATGACCAACCTAGAGAACTTATTAAAAAGCAGTGATATTACTTTGCCAACAAAGATTGGTCTAGTTAAAGCTGTGGTTTTTCCAGTAGTCATGTATGGATGTGAGAGTTGGACTATAAAGAAAGTTGAGCACTTTTAAACTGTGGTGTTGGAGAAGACTCCTGAGAGTCCCTTGGACTACAAGGAGGTCCAACCAGTCTATCTTAAAGGAAATCAGTCCTGAAGATTCACTGGAAGGACTGATGTTGAAGCTGAAACTCCAATACTTGGGCCACCTGATGGGAAGAACTAACTCATTTGAAAAGCCCCGGATGCTGGGAAAGATTGAAGGTGGGAGGAGAAGGGGATGACAGGGGATGAGATAGTTGGATGGCATCACCAACTCAATGGACATGAGTTTGAGTAAACCTCGGGAGTTGGTGATGGACAGGGAGGCCTGGCATGCTGCAGTACATGGGGATGCAAAGAGTCGGACATGACTGAGCGACTGAACTGAAATGAACTGATTTTGCCATGAAGTAGTGGGACCAGATGCTATGATCGTAATTTTTTGAATGTTGAGTTTTAAGTCAGCCTTTTCACTCTTCATTAAGAGTTTCTTTAATTCCTCTTTGCTTTCTGCCATTAAGGGGGTATCTGCATATCTGAGGTTATTGATATTTCTCCCGGCAATCTTGATTCCAGCTTGGGCTTCATCCAGTCTGGCATTTCCATGATATACTCTGCATATAAGTTAAATAAGCAGGGTTACAATATATAGCCTTGATATACCCTTTTCCTATATATTCTTTTGCTATATGTTGTGCATCTGTTATACTTATTTGGATACCACTTCTGGATGTCAAATGTTAATTTCAATTATAAGATATTTATTAGTAATGAATTAATAATAATAAGGGTTGACAGTATTAATCAAGAAACTTAAGTGCCTGTGCGATTTTTTAGACCAGTGCTCCGCAATAGAACTTGCTGCAACAATGGAAATTTCTCTGTCTGTTGTATCTAATAGGCACTACCTCATGTGGCTATTGAGTATTTTAAATGTGGCTAAAGAGACTGAGGAACTGAATTTTATTTAAAAAAACATTTTAATGAATTAAAATGTAAATTTAATTAGCTGTATATGGCTAGTGCCTACCGTATTGGAGAATGCAACTTTAGACCATATGTTCTGCTAATAAAGTCTCTCCATAGCAATAGAGAGTTTGGTCATACTATTCTCATGCACATGTCTGGTAACCATCTTCAAACAACATAAGCAAGCCTATTTTATTTTTTAGGTCCTCCGTGGCCATGAGATTTTTACATTGTATTAGTGAGGTTCAAATTCAGTTCACTTCAGTTGCTCAGTCGTGTCTGACTCTTTGGGACCCCATGAACCGCAGCACGCCAGGCCTCCCTGTCCATCACGAACTGCTGGAGTTTACCCAAACCCATGTCCATTGAGTTGGTGATGCCATCCAACCATCACATCCTCTGTTGTCCCCTTCTCCTCCTGCCCTCCATCTTTCCCAGCATCAGGGTCTTTTCCAGTGAGTCAGCTCTTCACATCAGGTGGCCAAAGTATTGGAGTTTCATCTTCAACATCAGTCCTTCCAATGAACACCCAGGACTGATCTCCTTTAGGATGGACTGGTTGGGTCTCCTTGTAGTCCAAGGGACTCTCAAGAGTCTTCACCATGACCACAGTTCAAAAGCATCAATTCTTCGGCTCTCAGCTTTCTTTATAGTCCAACTCTCACATCCATACATGACTACTGGAAAATCCATAGTCTTGACTAGACGGATCTTTGTTGGCAAAGTATTGTCTCTGCTTTTTAATATGCTGTCTAGATTGGTCATAACTTTCCCTCCAAGGAGTCTTTTAATTTCATGGCTGCAGTAACCATCTGCAGTGATTTTGGAGCCCAGAAAAATAAAGTCAGCCACTGTTTCCACTGTTTGCCCATCTATTTGCCATGAAGTGATGGGACCGGGTACCATGATCTTAGTTTTCTGAAGGTTGAGCTTTAAGACAACTTTTTCACTCTCCTCTTTCACTTTCATCAAGAGGCTCTTTAGTTCTTCTACACTTTCTGCCATAAGGGTGGTGTCATCTGCATATGTGAGGTTATTGATATTTCTCCCAGCAATCTTGATCCCAGCTTGTGCTTCCTCCAGCTCTGTGTTTCTCATGATGTACTCTGCATATAAGTTAAATAAGCAAGGTGACAGTATACAACCTTGACGTACTCCTTTTCCTATTTGGATCCAGTCTGTTGTTCCATGTCCAGTTCTAACTGTTGCTTCCTGACCTGCATACAGGTTTCTCAAGAGGCAGGTCAGGTGGTCTGGTATTCCCATCTCTTGAAGAATTTTCCACAGTTTATTGTGATCCACACAGTTAAAGGCTTTGGCATAGTCAATAAAGCAGAAATTGATATTTTTCTGGAAGTCTTTTCCTTTTTTGATGATCCAGCGAATGTTGGCAATTTGATCTGTGGTTCCTCTGCCTTTTCTAAATCCAGCTTGAACCTCTGGAAGTTCACGGTTTACGTATTGCTGAAGAATATGCTTGGAGAATTTTGAGCATTACTTTAGTAGCGTGTGAGTTGAGTGCAATTGTGTGGCAATCTGAGCATTCTTTGGCATTGCCTTTCTTGGGGATTGGAATGAAAACTGACCTTTTCCCGTCCTGTAGCCACTGCTGAGTTTTCCAAATTTGCTGGCATTTTGAGTATAGCACTTTCACAGCATCACCTTTCAGGATTTGAAATAGCTCAACTGGAATTCTATCACCTCCACTAGCTTTGTTCATAGTGATGTTTCCTAAGGCCCACTTCACTTTCCAGGGTGTCTGGCTCTAGGTGAGCGTGAGTGATCATATCATCGTGATTATCTGGGTTGTGAAGATCTTTTTTGTACAGTTCTTCTGTGTATTCTTGCCACCTCTTCTTAATATCTTCTGCTTCTCTTAGGTCCATACCATTTCTGTCCTTTATTGAGCCCATCTTTGCATGAAAAGTTCCCTTGGTATCTCTAATTTTCTTGAAGCGATCTCTAGTCTTTCCCATTCTATTATTTTCCTCTATTTCTTTGCATTGATCTTTGAGGAAGGCTTTCTTATCTCTCCTTGCTATTCTTTGGAACTCTGCATTCAAATGGTTATAACTTTCCTTTTCTCCTTTGCTTGTCATGTCTCTTTTTTTCCCAGCTATTTGTAAGGCCTCCTCAGACAGCCATTTTGCTTTTTTGCATTTCTTTTTCTTGGGGATGGTCTTGATTCCTATCTCCTGTACAATGTCACAAACCTCCGTCCATAGTTCATCCAGCACTTTGTCTATCAGTTCTAGTCACTTAAATCTATTTCCCACTTCCACTGTATAGTCATAAGGGATGTGATTTAGAATTGGTGAGGTGGCCCCTGAAAATTTTGTTGTCAGTTTCAAAACATACTCTCTTTTACATTTGAAAAACCCTGTATAGAAACTACCTGAGACGATGGTTATAAAACCTGCTTGATTAGATTTTTACAATCATCCAATGAGCTGTTGCTTTTATTTAAAAAGAACTTAGTTCTAAGTTAAAAAGAACTAAGTTCCTAAGAACTTACAAGTTATTTCTCTAAGACAGGAAAGTTTTCACGATCTATGCCCCTCAATAGGCACTAACTTTCTGTCATATGACTCATCTTTTCTAGACTCGGATTTTACTTCTTTTGTGTCTTACCCTTCTTTTCTAGACTCCAAAGTACAGTGCCAGAATTCCTGTTACTTGATCTTGAACATCAATTTACACATTGTTGCCTAAACTCACTTTGTATTCTAAATCCATTTGCAATCTCAGAACTTTGTTCCATAAGCACGTATTACTATAGTTTTAATTTACTTTTTTATAGTTTAAGAATCATTCTTTATCAGTACACATGAAGCTGCTCCTTTTATTAATGGCTGCATCACTTTTGGATGGGTGTACCATCATTTATTTAACTAATTTTATTCAAGGGGCATTTATTGCCATAAAAGTTTTTCTGCAGGGATGTCTTTCCATGTCATTTTTTTATGTGTACAAAATATCTATAGAACGTATTCTGAGAAATAGAATTGTTGGATCAAAGATATGTGCATTTAAAATTTTGGTAGATGTTGCTGAATTGTCTGTGGTACCAGGGAAGCCCGGTATCTGTCATACTTCTGGGGTTTTCTGATCGCTCAGCAGTAAAGAATCGGTCTGCAATGCAGGAGACACAGGAGACGTGGGTTCGATCCCTGGGTTGGGAAGATACTCTGGAGAAGGGAATTGTTACACACTTAAGTATTCTTGCCTGAAAAATCCCATGAACAGAGGAGCCTAGCGGGCTACAGTTCAATGAGTCTCAAAGAGTCGGACATGACAGAGCAACTAAGCACTCATGCACACTTCTACCAACAATATCTGAGGAAGCCTGTTCTCCTGCACCAACAGTAGGTTTTTATTTTTTATCAGTACCAATCTGTTAGGTAAAATTGGTGTCTTCTAACTTCAACTGGGGTTTCTCTGGTGACTGACTCAGTGGTAAAGAATCTGCCTGCTAATTCAGGAGACACAGGTTTGATCCTTGGGTCAGGAAGATCCTCTGGAGGAGGGCATGGCAACCCACTCTGGTATTCTTGCCTGGAGAATCACATGGACAGAGGAGCCTGGCGGGCTACAATTTATGGAGTCTCAGAGAGTTGGACTAAACAACAATAACAAGCCTTTAGGCTGTAATAATGCTGTATTCTTTTCTTAACTTTTAACTTTAATCTTTTTTTTTTTCATGTAGAGTATTTTAACGTGCATGAGCTTGGTTTTATTAGTTTTTCTTTCATGGTTTAGAAAGGCTTTCACATTCCAATATTATAAAATCATTCTCCATGTTTTCTTCTAGTGCTTTATGATTAAAAATTAAAATTTGATCCATTTCAGCACCATTTGTTGAATAATTCTTCACCGAGAAATATTTGTTTCATTTATTTAGTATTATCTGTCATATCATATTGTTTCCATTTATTCTTTCTGCATATGTGTGACTTGTAGCATTTTATTTTATTTTATTTTTATTAATTTATTTATTTTAGTTGGGGGCTAATTACTTTACAGTATTGTAGTGGGTTTTGCCATACATTGGCATGAATCAGCCATGGGTTTACATGTGTTCCCCATCCTGAACCCCTCTCCCACCTCCCTCCCCATCCCATCCCTCTGGGTCATCCCATTGCCCCAGCCCTGAGCATTTGTCTCATGCCTAGAACCTGGAATGGTGTTCTGTTTCACATATGATAATACACATGTTTCAATGCTATTCTGTCAGACTGTCCCACTCTCACCTTCTCCCACAGAGTCCATAAGACTGTTCTATGCATCTGTGTCTCTTTTTCTGTTTCGCATATAGGGTTATTGTTACCATCTTTCAAATTCCATATATGTGCATTAGTATACTGTATTGGTGTTTTTCTTTCTGGCTTACTTCACTCTGTATAATGGGCTCCAGTTTCATCCATCTCAATAGAACTGATTCAAATGTATTCTTTTAATGGCTGAGTAATATTCCATTGTGTATATGTACCACAGCTTCCTTATCCATTCGTCTGGTGATGGACATCTAGGTTGCTTCCATGTCCTGGCTATTATAAACAGTGCTGCGATGAACACTGGGGTACACATGTCTCTTTCATTTCTGGTTTCCTTGGTGTGTATGCACAGCAGTGGGATTGCTGGGTCATATGGCAGTTCTTTTTTTTTTTTTTTTTTTAATAAATTTATTTATTTTAGTTGGGGGCTAATTACTTTACAATATTGTAGTGGTTTTTGTCATACATTGACATGAATCAGCCCTGGGTTTACATGTGTTCCCCATCCTGAACCCCCCTCCCACCTCCCTCCCCATCGCATCCCTCTGGGTCATCCCATTGTCCCAGCCCTGAGCATTGGTCTCATGCATCCAACCTGGAATGGTGTTCTGTTTCACATATGATAATATACATGTTTTGATGCTATTCTCTCAGAACGTCCTACCCTCACCTTCTCCCTCAGAGTCCATAAGACTCTTCTATGCATCTGTGTCTCTTATTCTGTCTCGCCTATAGGGTTATCGTTACCATCTTTCAAATTCCATATATATGCATTAGTATACTGTATTGGTGTTTTTCTTTCTGGCTTACTTCACTCTGTATAATGGGCTCCAGTTTCATCCATCTCAGTAGAACTGATTCAAATGTATTCTTTTTAAAGGCTGAGTAATATTCCATTGTGTATATGTACCACAGCTTCCTTATCCATTCGTCTGATGATGGACATCTAGGTTGCTTCCATGTCCTGGCTATTGTAAACAGTGCTGCGATGAACATTGGGGTACACGTGTCTCTTTCAATTCTGGTTTCCTCAGTGTGTATGCCCAATAGTGGGATTGTTGGGTCGTATGGCAGTTCTATTTCCAGTTTTTTAAGGAATCCCCACACTGTTCTCCATAGTGGCTATACTAGTTTGCATTATCACCAACAGTGTAAGAGGGTTCCCTTTTCTCCACACCCTCTCCAGCATTTATTGCTTGTAGACTTTTGGATAGCAGCCATTCTGACTGGTGTGAAATGATACCTCATTGTGGTTTTGATTTGCATTTCTCTAATAATGAGTGATGTTGAGCATCTTTTCATGTGTTTGTTAGCCATCTGTATGTCTTCTTTGGAGAAATGTCTGTTTAGTTCTTTGGCCCACTTTTTGATTGGGTGGTTTATTTTTCTGGAATTCAGCTGCAGGAGTTGCTTGTATATTTTTGAGATTAATTCTTTGTCTGTTGCTTCATTTGCTATTATTTTCTCCCATTCTGAAGGCTGTCTTTTCACCTTGCTTATAGTTTCCTTTGTTGTTCAAAAGCTTTTAAGTTTAATTAGGTCCCATTTGTTTATTTTTGCTTTTATTTCCAATATTCTCGGAGGTGGGTCATAGAGGATCCTGCTGTGATTTATGTTGGAGAGTGTTTTGCCTATGTTTTCCTCTAGGAGTTTTATAGTTTCTGGTCTTACGTTTAGATCTTTAATCCATTTTGAGTTTATTTTTGTGTAGGGTGTTAGAAAGTGTTCTAGTTTCATTCTTTTACAAGTGGTTGACCAGTTTTCCCAGCACCACTTTTTAAAGAGATTGTCTTTTCTCCATTGTATATTCTTGCCTCCTTTGTCAAAGATAAGGTGTCCATAGGTGCATGGATTTATCTCTGGGCTTTCTATTTTGTTCCACTGATCTATATTTCTGTCTTTGTGCCAGTACCATACTGTCTTGATGACTGTGGCTTTGTAATAGAGCCTGAAGTCAGGCAGGTTGATTCTTCCAGTTCCATTCTTCTTTCTCAAGATTGTTTTGGCTATTCGAGGTTTTTTATATTTCCATACAAATTGTGAAATGATTTGTTCTAGTTCTGTGAAAAATACCGTTGGTAGCTTGATAGGGATTGCATTGAATCTATAGATTGCTTTGGGTAGTATACTCATTTTCACTATATTAATTCTTCCAATCCATGAACACAGTATATTTCTCCATCTATCTGTGTCCTCTTTGATTTCTTTCATCAGTGTTTTATAGTTTTCTATATATGTCTTTTGTTTCTTTAGGTAGATATATTCCTAAGTATTTTATTCTTTTCGTTGCAATGGTGAATGGTATTGTTTCCTTAATGTCTCTTTCTGTTTTCTCATTGTTAGTGTATAGGAATGCAAGGGATTTCTGTCTTAATTTTATATCCTGCAACTTTACTATATTCATTGATTAGCTCTAGTGATTTTCTGGTAGAATCTTTAGGGTTTGCTATGTAGAGGATCATGTCATCTGCAAACAGTGAGAGTTTTACTTCTTCTTTTCCTATCTGTATTCCTTTTATTTCTTTTTCTGCTCTGATTGCTGTGGCCAAAACTTCCAAAACTATGTTGAATAGTAGTGGTGAGAGTGGGCACCCTTGCCTTGTTCCTGACATTAGGGGAAATGCTTTCAATTTTTCACCATTGAGGGTAATGTTTGCTGTGGGTTTGTCATGTATAGCTTTTATTATGTTGAGGTATGTTCCTTCTATTCCTGCTTTCTGGAGAGTTTTTATCATAAATGGATGTTGAATTTTCTCAAAGGCTTTTTCTGCATCTATTGAGATAATCATATGATTTTTATCTTTCAATTTGTTAATGTGATATATTACATTGATTGATTTGCGGATATTAAAGAATCCTTGCATTCCTCGGATAAAGCCCACTTGGTCATGATGTATGATCTTTTTAATATGTTGTTGGATTCTGTTTGCTAGAATTTTATTAAGGATTTTTTCATCTATGTTCATCAGTGATATTGGCCTGTAGTTTTCTTTTTTTGTGGCATCTTTGTCTGGTTTTGGAATTAGGGTGATGGTGGCCTCATAGAATGTGTTTGGAAGTTTACCTTCTTCAATTTTCTGGAAGAGTTTGAGTAGAATAGGTGTTAGCTCTTCTCTAAATTTTTCGTAGAATTCAGCTGTGAAGCCATCTGGTCCTGGGCTTTTGTTTGCTGGAAGATTTCTGATTACAGTTTCAATTTCCGTGCTTGTGATGGATCTGTTAAGATCTTGTATTTCTTCCTGGTTCACTTTTGGAAAGCTATACTTTCAATTAAATCTAGCTGGTCTATTGTATCATTTAAAGTTTGTGTTTTCTTGTTAATTTTCTGTTTAGTTGATCTGTCCATAGGTATGAGTGGGGTATTAAAGTCTCCCACTATTACTGTGTTATTGTTAATTTCTCCTTTCATACTTGTTAGCATTTGCCTTACATATTGTGGTGCTCCTATGTTGGGTGCATATATAATTGTTATATCTTCTTCTTGGATTGATCCTTTGATCATTATATAAAGTGTCCTTCCTTGTCTCTTTTCACAGCCTTTATTTTAAAGTCTATTTTATCTGAAATGAGTATTGCAACTCCTGCTTTCTTTTGGTCTCCGTTTGTGTGAAATATTTTTTTCCAGCCCTTCACTTTTAGTCTGTATGTGTCCTTTGTTTTGAGGTGAGTTTCTTGTAGACAGCATGTATAGGGGTCTTGTTTTTGTATCCATTCAGCCAGTCTTTGTCTTTTGGTTGGGGCATTCAGTCCATTTACATTTAAGGTAATTATTGAAAAGTATGGTCCGGTTGCCAGTTACTTTGTTGTTTTGAGTTCGTGTTTATGCACCCTTTCTGTGTTTCCTGTCTAAAGAAGATCCTTTAGCATTTGTTGAAGAGCTGGTTTGCTGGTGCTGAATTCTGTCAGCTTTTGCTTGTCTGTAAAGCTTTTGAATTCTCCTTCATATCTGAATGAGATCCTTGCTGGGTACAGTAATCTGGGTTGTAGGTTATTCTCTTTCATTACTTTAAGTATGTCCTGCCATTCCCTTCTGGCCTGAAGAGTTTCTATTGAACGACTAGCTGTTATCCTTATGGGGATCCCCTTGTGTGTTATTTGTTGTTTTTCCCTTGCTGCTTTTAATATTTGTTCTTTGTGTTTGATCTTTGTTAATTTGATTACTATGTGTCTTGGGGTGTTTCGCCTTGGGTTTATCCTGTTTGGGATTCTCTGGGTTTCTTGGACTTGTGTGACTATTTCCTTCCCCATTTTAGGGAAATTTTCAACTATTATCTCCTCGAGTATTTTTTTGTCTTCTTATTCTGGGACTCCTATGATTCGAATGTTGGGGTGTTTCATATTGTCCCAGAGGTCCCTGAGGTTTTCCTCATTTCTTTTGATTCTTTTTTCTTTTTTCCTCTCTGCTTCATTTATTTCCACCATTCTATCTTCTACCTCACTTATCTTATCTTCTGCCTCTGTTATTCTACTGTTGGTTCCCTCCAGAGTGTTTTTGATCTGATTTATTTCATTATTCATTATATATTGACTCTTTTTTATTTCTTATAGGTCCTTGTTAAACATTTCTTGCATCTTCTCAATCCTTGTCTCCAGGCTATTTATCTGTAACTCCATTTTGTTTTCAAGATTTTGGATCATTTTTATTATCATTATTCTTAATTCTTTTTCAGATAGATTCCCTATCTCCTCCTCTTTTGTTTGGTTTGGTGGGCATTTATCATTTTCCTTTACTTGCCGAGTATTTCTCTGCCTTTTCATCTGTTTAGATTGCTGTGTTTGGGGTGGCCTTTCTGTATTCTGGTAGTTTGAAGTTCCGTTTTATTATGGCGATTCCTCCCTGTGGGTGGGGTTGGATGATTGGCTTGTCAAGGTTTCCTGGTTAGGGAAGCTTGTGTTGGTGTTCTGGTGGGTGGAGCTGGATTTATTCTCTCTGGAGTGCAATGGAGTGTCCAGTAGTGAGTTTTGAGATGTCTATGGGTTTGGTGTGACTTTGGGCAGCCTGTATATTGATGCTCAGGTCTATGTTCCTGTGTTGCTGGATAATTTGCGTGGTATGTCTTGCTCTGGAACTTACTGGCTCTTGGGTGGAGCTTGGTTTCAGTATAGGTATGGAGGCTTTTGGATGATCTCTTATTAATTAATGTTCCCTGGAGTCAGGAGTTCTCTGGTGTTCTCAGGTTTTGGGCTTAAGCCTCCTGCCTCTGGTTTTCAGACTTATTCTTGCAGTAGCGTCAAGACTTCTCCATCCATACAGCACTGATAATAAAACTTTTAGGTTAATGGTGAAAAGATTCTCCACAGTGAGGGATACCCAGAAAGCTTCACTGAGTTACATGGCAAGGTGAAGAGGAAGGAGTGAGATAGAGGTGACCAGGAGGAGAAGAGGGGCACTCAAATGTGGAGAGAACAGTCTAGCCAGTAAACACTTCCCTATGTGCTCCACAGTCTGGAACCCTCAGAGAGGTTCACGGAGTTAAATAGAGAGGAGGGAGGAAGGAGATAGAGGTGAGCATGAGGAGAAAGGGGGGAATCAAGAGGGGAGAGAGAGATATGGGCAGTACTCTGTTCTCTAAGTGTTCTCTGCTGTCCAGAACACCCACAGAGATTCACAGAATTGGGTTGAGAAGAGAAGGAGGAGGGGGGATATAGAGGTGTCCTGGGGGAGACGAAAGAGAGTCAAAAGGGGGAGAGAGTAATCAAGCCAGTAATCACACTCCTGAGTAAAAATGGGTACTAAAGATTGGGTTCTTAAATGTGCAAAATTGAATTAAATACTATAAAACGAAGGTTAAAAATCTGGAGTAGAGGTTAGACTCTTAAAAAAATACAATATTAAAAAAAAAACCAAAATCACAAAAAGTATAAGATATATATATATATATATATGCAGTTTGCTTTTTGTTCTGTGAGCAGGCTGGCAGTGCCTTAGATTTGGGCTTTTTGCAGGATAGTTCTCTCTCTCTCTGGCTATCCCACAGTTTAGGTTGCTGTCTCACCTTAGCTCCTTCAGATTACCCTCAGGGCATTCGGGCCCGGTCCTTACCCTAAGCGATGCCGCCCACTCCTCTCCGTTCAGCCCCCACTTGCTGGTAGCAGATGCGAGCGTCTGGGGTACTTCTCTGCTCGAAGTTGCCTTTAGGCACGTAATCTGTCGGTTTTATTTATTTATTTTTCCTCCCGGTTATGTTGCCCTCTGAGATTCGAAAACTTCCCCCAAACCCACCGGTGAGAGGGTTTCCTGGTGTTTGTGAAACTTCTCCTCTTACGACTCCCTCCCTGGGACGGTTCTCCATCCCTAACTCTTTTGTCTCTCTTTTTATCTTTTATATTTTGTCCTACCTCCTTTCGAAGTCAATGGGCTGTTTTTCTGGATGCCTGGTGTCCTCTGCCAGCGTTCAGAAGTTGTTTTGTGAAGTTTGCTCAGTGTTCAGATGTTCTTTCGATGAATTTGTGGGGGAGAGAGTGGTCTTCCCGTCCTATTCCTCCACCATCTTAGCCAATCCCCTCTCGACTTGTAGCATTTTAAAGTTTTTCTTTATATAGCTTTGACACAGTTCTTGCTAAATTTTATTTCTAGGCATTTAATCTTATTATTGCTATGGTTTTAACAAATGGGATCTTATTAATATATTTCATTGTTTTGTAACTGACTGAAGCCCTCATTGTTTTATACAGAAAGGGTATTTATTTATTCACTCATTTTATCTTAATATTTTTCACTTTCCTTTCTCTAATTATTATTATGTCAGCTGATACTTTTATAGAAATGTTAAACAATCATGCTAGTAATAGACATTCTTTTTCTTAACTTCAATTGAAATGCGTTTGGTATTTCTCAATTAAGCATGATGTATACGATATAAAATTGTGTGAAGTAAAACTTTATCCCTTTTTTATTAAGAATTACTTAGTTAAAATAAAGAATAGATATTAATTTGGTCAAATACTACTATTTAATCTCTGGAAATGATTATGATTTTTCTTTTTGGCTTATTGATATGATGGGTTATATTAATACATTTGCTAATAGTGAGTATCTATCATCTTGGTATGAACACAGCTGACCAGAATGTATTATTTTTTTAATGTGCTGCTAAATTCCATTTGATAATGATTCAATTAAGATTTATGAATTGTTGTTCTATCACTGAGTTGTATCTGACTTTCTGCCACCACATGGACTTTAGCAAGCGAGGCTCTCCTGTTCTATACATTTAAAATTTAATTGATTTGCATAGTTTTTTTGGATAATATATGTTGAGTTTTGGTATCATTGTTTTGCTGGCTTCATTAAGACAAAATGGTACTGTTATTAGCAAATGATTTATTTCCATGAATGTGAGGAAAGGAGCCTATTGTTATTTTAATATTCTCTAGTTCTGTGGTTGTTTCTAAATTTTACTTAAAAAATACAATTTTTTCTCCACTTAAGTTAGAATCATGAATGTTTATCTAAAGTATTTATCTTAAAAACTGACATTAAAAATACATTCTGCTATTTTTTTTTCCATTTTTTGTTTAGTTTTTTCCTGTTATCTTTATTTTGCTTTTCTTAGGTTTATTTTATTGTCCTTTTCTAAGATCTTGGGCTGAATGTGTAATTCATTCATTTTCATTTTTTTGACCATCAATAGAATTTTCTGAGACTATGTTTATTCTTCTGAGCATTACTTTATCTTTTAAGTTCTGTATATCATTTTTATTACTTTTATTTTGTATGTATTTGTGAGAAATGGTGAGAGAGCTGAGCTTTTATCCTATTTGCGAGGTAATAAGGTAGCCTGTCACAGTTTTGTGGATGCTCTGACTCCTGGATCAGAGACAAAGGGTTGTTTGTTACTCACAGCAATCACAACAGTCCAAGAATTAGTATTTGTGCCAGTTCCCTGAGCCCCACTTTTCCCAAGGTGATGTGAAGAGGGCCAGGTGACATCTGCATACACAGTGAGTTGCATTACAGGAAAGAAACCCTGAGTTTAGGAAGCCTGAAGCTTTTATAATGGCCAGTAGACCTAATTGTCTTTTGAAGCTTCAAATGGAGATATTGTCTCTATCTTCCAAGATCTGTTCCAAGATCTTTCCAAGCTATTCAGTGTACAGATGTCCTTGGAAAGATAGTCCAGAACAAAAGAAGTTAGTGCCTCAGCTTGCAACATGTTCAGAAACGTGAGACTTGTGGAGAATTGTTTCCTAACAATATCCACCCCTTGCTTCTGTTCTGTCTTGGCTGCTGGTGATTTCTCCTGAGAATATGCCACTCTCAGCTATTCCGATTAATCTGGACAACCAAGATTAGAACCAGATCCATTCATTTGTGTCATGTAAACACGTATGTATCAACAGGACTCTAAGCAGTAGATGAGGCTATAGTATATATAGCATAGTATAGTACAGTAACTATAGTATTGACCTAACCATGCCCCTCATGCTTCCAGATTCACCTAGCTGAGCAACTCCCATAAGTCATTTGGGTCTATTTTAGAAAACAAGATGCCTTTACTAATCCTTAGAGAAATGCAAATCAAAATGGTACACCTGCTATGGAAAACAGTATGGCAATTCCTTTGCAATTAAAAATAAAGTTTCCATATGATCCAGCAATGCTGCTTCTGGTTATACAACCAAAAGAATTGAAAGCAGGACCTTGAAGAAGAACTTGCACACCTGTAATCATAGCAGCATTATTCATAGTAGCCAAGAGATGGGAAGCAACCTAAGTATCTACTGACAGAGTATTGGATAAACAAAATGTGGCTTAGGTATACAGTGGAATACTATTCAACTTTAAGAAGAAAGGAAATCCTGTTATGCTACAACATGGATGAACCTTGAGAACATTATGTTAAGTGAAATAAGTCAGTCACAAAAAGAGAAATATTCTGTGATTCCACTTTTATGAGGTACCAAAAAAGTAGTCAGAATTATAGAAACACAAAGTAGAATTGTAGCTTTTGGGGACTTGGAGGGAAATGAGGTGGTGTTGTTTAGGGGTATAAAATTTCAGTTTGTAAGGTGGAAAAGTTCTAGAGAGCAGCTGCACAACAATGTGAATATAACTAACATTACCGAACTATACACTTAAATGTTTAAGATGGGGGAATTCCTTGATGATACAGGGGCTAGGACTCCATGCTTTTGCTGCTGAGGGAGTGGGTTCAACACCTGGTTAGGGAATTAAGATCCCTCAAACCATGCATCATAGCCAAAAAAATAGTGTTAAAAAAAATAGTTAAGAAGGTAAGTGATATTTTATTTTACCGCAATTAAAATAAAAACAAGATCAAGTGGCTTTCTCTTTCACTTCAATTTATATATTGATTTATCCATTATTTAACTTCAACAATTAACAAGTCATGGTAAGATGAGCAATTTATTCCTATTTAATCTTTATTTCTACCTACTTCTGCATTCCTTGATTTATTTTGGTGTAATATAATTTCAGACATAAATCTGAGTATATATATCCAAAAGGTAAGGATTACTAAAACTTTTATTTTTAAATTTATCTGTTCATTTCAGTTCAGTCGCTCAGTGTGTGTGACTCTCTGTGACCCCATGGACTGCAGCACACCAGGCCTCTCTGTCCATCACCAACTCCTGGAGTTTACTCAAATTCATGTCCATTGAGTAAGTGATGCCATCCAACCATCTCATCCTCTGTCATCCCCTTTTCCTCCAGCCCTCAATCTTTCCCAGCATCAGGGTCTTTTCAGATGAGTCAGCTCTTCACATCAGGTGGCCACAATATTGGAGTTTCAGCTTCAGCATCAGTCCTTCCAATGAATATTCAGGACTGATTTCCTTTGGAATGGACTGGTTGGATCTCCTTGCAGTCCAAGGAACTCTCAAGAGTCTTCTCCAACACCACAGTTCGAAAGCATCAATTCTTCAATGCTCAGCTTTCTTTATAGTCCAACTCTCACATCCATACATGACCACTGGAAAAACCATAGCCTTGACTATATGGACCTTTGTTGGCAAAGTAATGTCTCTGCTTTTTAATATGCTGTCTAGATTGGTCATAACTTGCCTTCCAAGGAGTAAGCATCTTTTAATTTCATGGCTACAATCACCATCTGCAGTGATTTTGGAGCCCAGAAAAATAAAGTCAGCCACTGTTTCCACTGTTTCCCCATCTATTTGCCATGAAGTGATGGGACCAGATGCCATGATCTTATTTTCTGAATGTTGATTTTTAAGCCAACTTTTTCACTCTCCTCTTTCACTTTCATCAAGAGGCTCTTTAGTTCTTCTTCACTTTCTGCCACAAGGGTGGTGTCATCTGCATATCTGAGGTTATTGATATTTCTCCTGGGAATCTTGATTCCAGCTTGTGCTTCCTCCAGCTCTGAGTTTCTCATGATGTACTCTGCATATAAGTTAAATAAGCAGGGTGACAATATACAGCCTTGACGTACTCCTTTTCCTATTTGGAACCAGTCTGTTGTTCCATGTCCAGTTCTAATTGTTGCTTCCTGACCTGCCTACAGGTTTCTCAAGAGACAGATCAGATGGTCTGGTATTCCCATCTCTTTCAGAATTTTCCACAGTTTATTATGATCCACAGTTAAAGGCTTTGGTATAGTCAATAAAGCAGAAATAGATGTTTTTTTGGAACTTTCTTGCTTTTTCAATGATTCAGCGGATGTTGGCAATTTGATCTCTGGTTCCTCTGCCTTTTCTAAAACCAGCTTGAACATCTGGAAGTTCACGGTTCACGTATTGCTGAAGCCTGGCTTCGAGAATTTTGAGCATTACTTTACTAGTGTGTGAGATGAGTGCAGTTGTGCAGCAGTTTGAGCATTCTTTGGCATTGCCTTTCTTTGGGATTAGAATGAAAACTGACCTTTTCCAGTCCTGTGGGCACTGCTGAGTTTTCCAGATTTGCTAGCATATTGAGTGCAGCACTTTCACAGCATCATCTTTCAGGATTTGAAATAGCTCAACTGGAATTCCATCACCTCCACTAGCTTTGTTCATAATGATGCTTCCTAAGGCCCACTTGACTTCACATTCCAGGATGTCTGGCTCTAGGTGAGTGATCACACCACCGTGATTATCTGGGTTGTGAAGATCTTTTTTGTACAATTCTTCTGTGTATTCTTGCCACCTCTTCTTAATAATGTCTGCTTCTGTTAGGTCCATACCATTTCTGTCCTTTATTGAGCCCATCTTTGCATGAAAAGTTCCCTTGGTATCTCTAATTTTCTTGAAGAGATCTCTAGTCTTTCCCATTCTATTGTTTTCCTCAGTTTTTTGCATTGATCACTGAAGAAGGGTTTCTTATCTCTCGTTGCTATTCTTTGGAACTCTGCATTCAAATGGGTATATCTTTCCTTTTATCCTTTGCTTGTCACTTCTCTTCTTTTCACAGCTATTTGTAAGGCCTCCTCAGACAGCCATTTTGCTTTTTTTCATTTCTTATTCTTGGGGATGGTCTTGATTCCTATCTCCTGTACAGTGTCACGAACTTCCGTGCACAGTTCATATGGCACTCTGTCTATCAGATCTAGTCCCTTAAATCTATTTCTCATTTCCACTGTATAATCATGCTGGGAGAAATATCAATAACCTCAGATATGCAGATGACACCACCCTTATGGCAGAAAGTGAAGAAGAACTAAAGAGTCTCTTGATGAAAGTGAAAGAGGAGAGTGAAAAAGTTGGCTTAAAGCTCAATGCTCAGAAAACTAAGATCATGGCATCTGGTCCCATCACTTCATGGGAAATAGATGGGGAAACAGTGGAAACAGTGGCAGACTTTAGTTTTTTGGGCTCCAAAATCACTGCTGATGGTGACTGCAGCCATGAAATTAAAAGATGCTTACTCCTTGGAAGGAAGGTTATGGCCAACCTAGATAGCATATTTAAAAGCAGAGACATTACTTTGCCAACAAAAGTCTGTCTAGTAAAGACTATGGTTTTTCCCAGTGGTCGTGTATGGATGTGAGAGTTGGACGGTGAAGAAAGCTGAGCATTGAAGAATTGATGCTTTCGAACTGTGGTGTTGGAGAAGACTCTTGAGAGTCCCTTGGACTGCAAGGAGATCCAATCAACCCATCCTAAAGGAGAGCAGTCCTGGGTGTTCATTGGAAGGACTGATGTTGAAGCTGAAACTCCAATACTTTGGCCACCTCATGTGAAGAGTTGACTCATTGGAAAAGACCCTAATGCTGTGTAGGATTGGGGGCAGGAGGAGAAGGGGATGACAGAGGATTAGATGGTTGGATGTCATCACTGACTCGATGAACATGGGTTTGGGTAAACTCCAGGAGTTGGTGATTGACAGGGAGGCCTGGCGTGCTGCAATTCATGGGGTCACAAAGAGTCAGACACGATTGAGCGACTGAACTGAACTGAACTGAATGGTCTAGTGGTTTTCCCTACTTCTTAAATTTAAGTCTGAATTTGACAATAAGTAGTTCATGATCTGTGCCACAGTCAGCTCCCGGTCTTGTTTTTGCTGACTGTATAGAGCTTCTCCACCTTTGGCTGCAAAGAATATAATTAATCTGTTTTTGGTGTTGGCCATCTGGTGATGTTCATGTGTAGAGTTTTCTCTTGTGTTTTTGGAAGAGGGTGTTTGCTATGACCAGTGTGTTCTCTTGGCAAAACTCTATTAGCCTTTGCCCTGCTTCATTCTGTACTCCAAGGCCAAGTTTCCCTGTTACTCTAGGTGTTTCTTGACTTCCTACTTTTGCATTCCAGTCCCCTATAATGAAAAGGACATTTTTTTGGATATTAGTTCTGGAAGGTCTTGTAGGTCTTCACAGAACCGTTCAACTTCAACTTCTTCAGCATTACTAGTCGGGGCATAGAGTTGGATTATCGTGATACTGAGTGGTTTGCCTTGGAAATAAACAGAGATCAGTCTGTAGGTTTTGAGACTGCATTCAGTTTATCTATTGAATCATCACAAAACCATCATACCTAAAAGATTAGTGATTTCTGGTTGATGTGCCTAAGTGTATTCATATTTTTCTTATCCTGCTTAGAATTTATGGCATTCTTAATTCTATATCTTGATGTATTTTTCAGTCTTGGAAAATAATCAAACATTTTCTCTTCAGACTTTTTTTCTGCCCTATTCCTTCTCTCCTTCTGCTCTCGGATTCCAGTTATATTGATGTTAGACCTTCTCACTGTACCACTTATGTCTCTGTCTTGATTTATAGCTAACTTATCATTAAAAAAAAAACCCACAGAAAAACCTGAGTCTTGGAGTTCCTCTGAAATATATTTGGCAGCTTAATACATTGACATAATTTAAAATTTTTTCCACAATCCCCAGAAGTTTGTATGTACTGATTCTGGGCTTCCTAGCTTCAGGATGTTGTAAACAGCCCGTATTATAGAAGGTCTGAAAAGAAGAACATGGATAAAAAAGGAGTTTCTTGATACCTAGAATAAAACCCCACCACCCAAGTTTTTGTTTTGGGAATACAGACATAGGAGGAGAGTAGCAATGGGAACATGAAGTCTGAGTGTTTGCTGAGAAGAACTAGGGGTACAGAACTGGCAAGAGTGGGATTAGCTTTTAGGTATTGTGGTAGGGTGCCAATCTAGGTGACAGCTTTATGAGTAGATGGAACCTGTATACTTTACACTTGAAGTGAGATCTTCTGATGGGAAGTTGAGGTGGGACTTGTTGATGCTGTGGACAGGGAGCATTTATAATTGTCTTGGAAGTTGACTTAATAGATCCCTGACACAGTGGGCTTGAGCGTTCAACATCATGTGTGACCATGATGAGGTGAGGGTCAGAAGAGATTTATCCTGACCTCAAGGTTGCCCTGGGGGTGTTGAGGGGGTGAAGGCAGTCTCTCAAATGTGAATTGGAATATCTTGATACGTCTGACTGCTAGGAGGCTAAGCTAGATTTTTTTCCTACATAGAACATATCCATTTATTGTAATCTAGCTTGCTCTTGATATTGTAGAAGAAATTCATACCTTGTTTTGTCCCCAGATCTACTGTTATCATCCAGGTGTACTTTTGTCTTCGTTAAGTTAGTTTAAGTTAACAACAACAAAACAGATGTGGAAAGTAAATTCAGGAGAGCTCTTTTATTTCCTGACTTCCTTTGTTAACAGCTATAACCATCTTTAGGAAACTTCAAAAGGACACACAGGAACAAAGGAGAAAAGCCGAGACTGCTATTTTGCGGTGCAGTAGACTTACATGGAAGAGAGAAACCTTGATAGAAGCAACAGGTAGTAGCAATTGAAGGTGAATCAGACAGAATAATTCTCAGAAAGAAAAGCATGATGGTTCACAAGTTAGATCAAGAGTGTGGCCTGAAGTGTATGCTGGCAAGAGACTTCTGTCTAGCCTTAATCTATTAGACACTATCCTTCACCTTCACCCCTTGATCCCAGTCTCTGTCTTCACCTACCATATGTGATCCTTCTACTATGGTGGCTCCAAATAATAGTGGACAGCGTTGTTGTTCAGTCACTAAGTCATGTCCGACTCTTTGCTACCCCCACAGACTGCAGCATGCTAGGCTTCCCTGTCCTTCACTATCTCCTGGAGTTTGCTCAAACTCACGTCCATTGAGTCAGTGATGCTATCCAACCATCTCATCCTCTGTTGCCCCTTCTCCTCCTGCCCTCAGTCTTTCCCCAGCCAACATTGGTGTCTTGTATTCAGGGCAAGGAAGTCCAGCTCCCATTACTCAACAGGGAGGGAGTCTGCAAGAAGAACTGAAGAGGGTGTTACTGGGAAGCTGTGTCACAGGCATAAAAACTTGGAGCTCTCAATGAATTTGCTTTTTTTTAAATTTTGTTATTTATTTATTTATGTTTGGCTTCAGTGGGTCATCCTTGCTTTTGCATAGGCCTTCTCTAGTTGTGGCGAGCAGGGGCTACTCTTTCTCGCCTTGTAGGGCTTCTCATTGCAGTCGCTTCTCTTGTTGCGGAGCACAGGTTCAGTAGTTGTGGTACTCAGACTTAGCTGCTCTGCTGCATGTGGGATCTTCCCAGACCAGGGATCGAACTCATGTCCCCTGCATTAGCAGGCAGGTTCCTACTTAGATTGTGCTACCAGGGAAGTCCCAGTGAAATTTCTCATCAAAACTCTCTGCACAGTTCTATGGTATTATTTAGCACAGGTGCATCTGGTACTATTAAACTATTAGCACAGCTATGTCGTGGGTTATACAGGATTCCTAAGAGACCTGACCAGTGAGTATAACATTGTCTCTATGGTAAAGCAACCGCAAAAAGAACGTTTGGATACAGTCTGTAAGTTGGATTGGCCTGACTAGGTTAAAAGGCCCATCCTGCTCCCCAGCTTTAATGTCTGCCCCTGTACAAAGAAGGTAAGGTCTTTTATATACTGACAGATAAGCCACACAACCTGATTTTAAATAAAGATAAAGATTGGCTCCTTGTCAGAGAGCTTGTCTGAGTTAGGACAGGCCATACTTAATGAAATATGGCATTAGATGGGCCTTTTAAAACGAGGCAGTTTGTACAAATTTTCTCTACCATTATCAGACCATCTGTGTTTACTTTTGTGTGAAAGTAAAAGTTTCAGTGTTATTTGGATAAAAAATGGCATTTCTCATTGTGATAACGAGTGTGAATATCACTCAGTAAAAAGTGAATAAAAATGGGAGGTTTTATTTTTTTTATTGGTTGCCATTTTCCATGGAGAATGAATTAAATACATGGAGTTGAAAGAAAGACAAAGAGAAGTGGTTGACCAGTTCAGTCATGTTTTATGTAATACTTGTTTTTTTTTCTTTTACATGAATGTATTTTACCATCCATCAGGACAAATTAATGTGTCTTGGGCCTTTAAAAACTGTAAAAAAATAATTTTAATGGTTCCAATAACAGCTCCAGATGAATGCTGGAAAACAGATATTCCAGACTGTCAAATAGTGTATGTATTGCTTGACTCTGTTGTAACTGCAAGTAAATGCTGCTTTTGTATGAAGTTTCCTTGACTGCCAGTGGAAGAACTGTAGCACATTTATTGCAAACAAAAAATTGGAATGGGAATGTGACATGTTACAACAGAATGGTACCTAATCCTTTCTCGCCAGTTGGACTGAATTAAAATAATAAATCATTAGGACAATAAAGCATTCTTGGTTATAAGAAGGTATAATTTAATTAAAGAGATTTTTTTTAAATGGCAGATTCAGGGACTTCCCCTGATGGTTCAGTGGCTAAGACTCTACATTTCTCAGTGCAGGGACCCTGAGTTCGATCCCTGGTTGGGAAACTGGATCCAGAGACCACAACTGTAAAATCCTGCATGCTGCCACTAAGATCTGGTGCAGCCAAAAAAAAAAAAAAAAAAAAAAAAAAAGGCAGGTTTTTACTTACATTGCTTATGATGCAGAGATTTTATTTAAAAATATGGTTTCTTATCAGCTGGAGAAATAGACTTAGATCCCATGTAAAGTTATTTGTGTTAAATGGGAAAAAAAAGCAGGCAAGCTTCAGAGGTGAATTGAACTATGGAATGAAAAGTGTTTACAACAAAGGCCAGTTCCTACTCTGTTTACTGCAAGTAAGGAGCTTCAGGATGTTGTCCTGTGTTTGAAAGGGGTGACTCATGTCATCATTTATCGCAGTTAATTGCTTGTGTTTGTGAAGATCACGGTATGTTGCAAAGCAGGGCTGAGTAATCCATGGTGACCTTTTGTGCTATCAAAGCTTTATCAATTAGAAGCCCCTTATTGTAAATTCAGAGAACACCCATTGAGTGCCATCAAAAGAAAGATCTTGGCTACTTAAGCAATCCAGTTTTTTTTTTTTTTTTCCTCCTTTTTTGGCTCTTTTTCCTTCAAACTGAATCCTCTCTAGGATTACTGTTTCCAAATCTGCAAAATGAAGCATATTGAAAATGTTTTCTAACTTTTAAGAAGTGTTGTGTTTTTCATAAGCAATAGTGGGAATTTCAGAAAACTGGTGTTTTTTTCCTTGCTACAATGCCTTTCTTCTTGAAGCCCCCAAACTGGCTGGCTGGCTAACTTCTGGTCACTTTCTTTTTCATCTGCTTCACTGTGTTGACACTTGGCCTGACAGATGTTTTGCAAACTTTGTTAAATGTTTCAAAATTGTAAATTAAAACCATTATTTTTACTATACTTTGCTTTTGGATCGGTCTTAAAATATTTGTTCATTCTCATTCACTTATCTCCAGATATGATTTTTCACTTCTTATTTTCTGTCATGTTGTTACAGTTTCTGACATTGTTTAATGCCCTGCATCCCCAGCTTTTGACATTGTTGAATTCCCTCTTCTCATCCCTTGAAATTCTCTGCTCTAATGTATTTTATGACACTGCATTGTCCTGGATCTTCTTTTATATACGTGTGCTTCCTTTGTTTCTTTTCTTTCTCCTTCTTCTTCTTTCTCCTCCTCTTTTTTCTCCTTTTCTAAAATTGCGCTATCTTTTCTATATTCTTTAGTTTGGTTATTAACCAAGACTTAGCTTCCCCCCACCCCCACCCCCACTTCTACTCTCTTGGCACACCCATATACTCAAGTTCCAGGTGTCAAGTTCCAGGTCTACATTTCCAGCTGCTGTGGAACATTGCTACCATTTCCATCAAGAACAAACTCCAAAATCAAACTCAAAATCTCCTTCTGCCCAGATTCAGAATTCCTAATGACTAACATAGTGTCTGACACATATTAGAGACTCAGATATCTGTTGAATTATATGATGCTTGATATGATTTCAATTTTCTTAAATTTACTGAGGTTTGATTTGTGACCCAAGATGTGGTCTATCCTGGAGAATGTTCCATGTGGCACTTTTGAGAGAAGGCTGTATTCTTCTGCAAGATTGGATGATTGTCCTGAGTTATATGAATTCCTATACTAATGTGATGTATCATTTAAGACTTGTGTTTTCTTATTAATTGTCTGTTTTGTGATCTATCCATTGGTATGAGTGGGTGTTTTAAGTCTCACCTACTATTTTTGTGTTTGTCAATTTCTCCTTTTATGTCTGTTAGTGTTTGTCTTATGTATTGAGGTGCTCCTATGTTGGGTGCATAGATATTTACAATTGTTATGTCTTCCTCTTGGATTGATCCCTTGATCATTATGTAGTGTCCTTCCTTATCTGTTGCTAATATTCTTTTAATTTTTAGGTTGTTCTGTTCTGATATGAGGATTGCTACTCCAGCTTTCTTTTGCTTCCCTTTTGATGGAAATATATTTTTCCATCCTCTCACTTTCAGTTGCCCCCCCTTTTTCTTTGTGTCTTTAGGTCTGAAGTGGGTTTCTTGTAGACAGCATATATATGGGTCTTGTTTTTGTATCCATTCAGCCAGTCTGTGTCTTTTGGTTGGAGCATTTAATCCATTTACATTTAAAGTAATTATTGATATATATGTTTCTATTGCCATTTTCTTATTGTTTGGGGTTGATTTTGTAGATTCTCTTTTTTCTTGTGGTATTTCTTGACTATATAAGTCCGTTTAACATTTGTTGTAAAGCTGGTTTGGTGGTACTGAATTCTCTTAACTTTTGCTTGTCTGAAAAGCTTTTTATTTCTCCATCAATTTTGAATGAGATCCTTGCCAGGTACAGTAATCTTGGTTGTAGATTTTTCCCTTTCAAGTTACTTTATATCCAGGCCATTTCTTTCTGGCTGCAGGGTTTCTGCTGAGAAAGATCAGCTGTTAGCATATGGGGTTTCCCTGCATTTATTGTTGCTTCTCCCCTTGCTGCTTCATTCTACGTTCTTTGTGTTTTAATTTTTGTTAGTTTCATTAGTATGTGTCCTGGGCATGTTTTCCTTGGGTTCATCCTATGGGATTCTTTGTGCTTCTTGGATTTGATTGTCTATTTTCCTTTACCTTGCTGGGAAGTTGCAACTATATCTCTTCAAAAATTTTCTCATTTACCCTTGTATTTTTCTCTTCTTTTTCTGGGATCCCTATATTCAAAATGTTGGTGCATTTGATATTGTCCCAGAGGTCTGTGAGTTCTATCCGAGTTACTTTTCGTTCTTTTTACTTTATTCTGCTCTTCAGAAGTTATTTCCACCATTTTATCTTCCAGCTCACTGATTTGTTCTTCTGCTTCAGATATTCTGCTATTGATTCCTTCCAGAGTATTTTTAATTTCAGTAATTGTGTTGTTTGTCTCTGTATGTTTATTCTTTAATTCTTCTAGGTCTTTGTTAATTGATTCTTGCATTTTCTCCATTTTGTTTTCAAGGTTTTTGATCATCTTTACTATCATTATTCTTGAATTATTTTCCAGGGTTAGTTTGCTTATTTCTCTTCATTTTATTTGGATTCTGTGTTTCTAGTATTTTCCTTCACTTTGTGTAGTATTTCTCTGCCTTTTCATTATTTGTTTTAATCTTATGTGCTTGAGGTCTACGTTTCCCAGGTTTAAGGTTGAATTCTTTCTTCCTTTTGGTTTCTGCCCTTCTAAGGTTGGTCCAGTGGTTTGTGTAAGCTTTTATAGGGTGAGATTTGTGCTGAGTTTTGTTTGTTTGTTTGTTTTTCCTCTGATGGGCAAGGCTGAATGAGGTGGTGAATCCTGTCTGCTGATGATTGGGTTTGTATTTTTTTTTGTTTGTTGTTTAGATGAGGCGTCCTGCACAGGGTGCTACTGGTGGTTGGGTGATGCTGGGTCTTGTATTCAAGTGGTTTCCTTTGTGTGAGTTCTCACTATTTGATACTCCCTAGGGTTAGTTCTCTGGTAGTCTAGGGTCTTGGAGTCAGTCCTCCCACTCCAAAGGCTCAGGGCTTGATCTCTGGATCTGTTCGGGAGTTCTGATCTTCTTGCCTTCAGTTGTTCCAGGTCTCTCATCCTTGGAATTTCCTCATAGTTGAAACTATCCAAATGAAAAGCCCAGAAATAATTCTGGCTTCAAGGCTCTCGCATCCAATTCTCTGCAACGGCACCATCTTCTTTTTCTACTCGGCTCCTTTAGATGCACCACTGCCTCCTCACTGACTCAAGAGGTGGAAGTTCAATGGGAGTGGAACCTACACTGACTCCTATCCCAGCTTCATTCTTACTAAAGACCAGGACTCTTGATAGGCGTGGAGGAGGAATATAGAGAATTCAAACGAGGGTGGGAAAGTTTACAACCTTTCTAAAAACAAAAACATACTACTTTTAGTAGAACAAAAATTATAAAGATGGCATGTCCTTTAGTCATAAAAATATATATTGAATAATACCACCAGTTTTGTCCACACTGTGGTTGTTTACGTATTCATACTTTCTTCCAATTTATTGTCCTGATTTTCATTTAAGTGGTCTTCCCTGGTGGTTCAGTTGGTAAAAGCGTCTGCTACAATGCAGGAGACCAAGGTTCGATCCCTGGGTTGGTAGATCCCCTGGAGATGGAATTGGCAACCCACGTCTTCAGTATTTCTTGCTCTGGAAAATCCATGGAGGAGAAGCCTGATAGGCTATAGTCCACAGGGTGGCAAGAGTCGCGACATGACCCTGGAGACGGACTTCACTTTCACTTTCACTCTCATTTAAGGTATCAGGCCTCCCGCATTCCATTCATCTCTTTGGAGATGCTTAATTTCTCTCTTGACTTGTGTTTGGGACTAATGCTGTGGCCCTCCAGTCCAACCATGTGATCTTTTCCCCCTGATCAGGTAGCTGGCTCATGGGAGGGGCAAGTGAATCCAAGTCAAGCTAAGGAGCTGTGAGTAAGTGGTTTGCTAGGGGAATGCTAATAAAAGACTCTTACTTGCTTATCTGAGGAGAGGCTTCTTGTAAACTATATCCTTTTTGTTCCAATCGTGGGATGATAAGATCATATCTCTGACAGCTTTTGGCAGCTTTGTTTTAATCCAGGTCGGAAAGCCTACTTTAGAATGAACACCGTTGCACAGCAGAGAGAAAGTTGAAACATGAGCTACATCCTTGATGGGGTCTTAGTGGAGTTACTGAGTCAAATCCCACCAGGAGGTGAGCCCCACCTGTGACAATCCACTGTAAGAAAACTTACATCCTTGTTTTATTTATCCAGTTTGCATTGTTGCTGATTTCTTTTCCTTTTACTGGTAACCAGCTCATGTTACCTTTTTCCCAGTGTATCTAATTCTGGAAAGGTTACGATGAGGGAATTCAAATTTTTATGACTAGCTTACTAAAATTTATTTGACATCATCGCATTTATTTTCCTTAATCTAGCCTAACTTTATTTTAGGCGTGCTGTTCAGTTACAGTTTCCACTAAACCTTATGAAGCTATTTAAGTTTAAATTAATTAAAGTGAATAAAATGTAAAACTGCATTTCCTCGTTTGCACTAGTAACTGATAGCCACATGTGGATAGTGGCTACATCTAGGTTGGCACAGGTACAGAACACTTCCAGTCTCAGAGAAAGTTTTACTGGATAGTGCTATGACAGTGAGAGAGAGAAAGAAGAGAAGAGGAAGAGAGCGTAGAATGAGAGGTAACTTGTATTCTAATATGACCCTCAAGTGTACTCACTGTTTTCCCTCGGAAAGCACTCTTCTCTTTCTCAGGTCTTTTTTATTTCTGTACAAATCAGAGAGGGTGATCAAGGAGGTTGGGGGGAGATTTCCTTCATGGTTCAGAGTAATGAAATTCTATAGTGCTTGTTTTGATTTTTTAACATTTGTAGTTTTTGTTATCTTCAGGGGTCAGCTTGTGAATTCTACCATCAGGATCTATTTAGATATAAGTACCAGGGCTGAAAATTCAGGACTCTGTTTCATTTTTTTCTTCTAGCAAAATAAAAAAAAAAGAAGTATCCCAAATTTGATTTAGGGCAGGTAGGTTAAGGGTTTAAACAACATATGGGCCATTTTTTTACTTAGTGTTTAAAACAATAGATCTAAACAGAATCAAGGCAGTCATCCTTAATATGAATTGCTATCTCATACAAGTGTACTACCAAAAATAAACAAATAAAGGCCTTGGAGGAGGGCACAAAATAAACTTGTTTCTGAAAAAACGTTCATCGTTTATCCATCTTGATAGTAGTCCTCATATTTTATTTTTGTATTCATTGATTATTGTATATTTACACGTTCAAAACACTTGAGTCTCTACTTTATGTTGTGTAGTATATGTTACATATATTTATATATATATATATATATATATATTATATATATATATATATACACACACACACCACACACATATTATACTTGATTCTGACAATAGGTAGCGAACAAGGTGCTAGTTCTCCTATATAGTGTTTACGGTAAAGAGATAAAGCCGATATCATAAATAATTCCTGAAGACAGTTATTTACAATTGGTAATTAATTGCTATAGAGTATGATATACTGTGAGAGCATTAATCAGGGTGGAACAATTGGGTGTGGGGCATTCCAGAAGAACAACTGAGAGAAACTCTATCCCACCAAGGACTCAAGTGTGTAGAAGGAGCTGAGTGAGAATTGTTTGTAAAAGACGAGCCTAGAGAAGTAGACTGGTGCCAATTATGCAGAGCCCTGTCAACCATGGCCATGGCATTGTGGGCTTTATTTTAAGCACAATGGGAAAAAATCACTGAAAGGTTTTCAAGGTTTACTTGAGTGTCATGATCAACATGCATCTCAAACTCATTTTCTCTGGTGGCCAGAGTGGGTATGAGATGCTTGGAAGGTTACATTTGAAGGCAAGTGGACTAGTTAAGGAAGTTTATTATAATTCAAATGAAAGATGGTGGTATTTGGGGTGTATATGTTTGAACGGACAGGGAGTACAGGGGAAGAGGTTTAAGCCACCAGAGTCTGGTGAAGAGCCATTTTCTTAGATCACAGTGGGTATGGGAGATAGCGGGATATGAATTCTGGCTATACGATTGAGCATTTTTAATCCAAAAAATAGTTATTGTTTTTATTATTATCATCAAAGCAGTCATTTTCACAACCTCTAGGTGCTTATAATAATATATTCATATTTCATAATAAAGAGGACCACTTGGCTCTTTAAAAGTTCAGTTTATTTATCACTTTCATTAGTGCAATGGTAGTGGAAGCTGTTTGTGGTTTCAACTTTCTTTCTGTTCTAAAAAGTGAATGAGGAGGATGAGATGTGGGAAGAAACAAAAGAAACGACCTTTTTTCTTTCTTTTCCTTGGCTGCCTGGATGACAGTACAAGATATGCAGTGAGGAATTATTAAAATTGATAAAGTAATTGAAGAGATTGGCTGCTGGGAGGTGAAAAATGAGTCCTCGTACATGAAAAGTTATCTTTTTCTTCTAGCCTAAGAGGAAATCTTACCTTTCCATTTACCTTTTCTTACAGTTACTGAAAATTCTGGGCTTGTGTGTCCACATCCAAATTACCAAACTGAGAGTCACCAGTTTTATAGCAAATGATTCCGCCTCAGCTCATTAAGGTTATTTATTGGAGCTGTTTTTTGGCTTTTCTTGGTGTGGGTGGTGTTTTTGCTTGGTTTTTTACCTTATGTATGCTGTTCTATTTTTATGAAATTAGTTCTTCTCATCTTCACTCTACGGCTAGGAAGCTTTGAGTCAAATTAGTTACTTCCTCTGTCCTTGTTGGTTTGGAGTTCACTTTCAAAGTTTCATTTGGCTTATCTTCCTTAGGGCTTACGTGGCTTGGATCTATATTTTGTAATTTTTTTTTCGTTTCTTGGCATTATTGCTTGCCTAGAATTTGGTTACTTAGAGCTTCAGTTTCTGAAAATCAAATAACCAGTTTGATTCAAAGTTGTTCAACTTTATGAGAGGTGTGACATTAGTTCAATCACTTAAACTTTTTGAAATTTGTGTTTTCATGATAAAATTAGAGATACTGTAATACAGACTATTAGCATATTTGTGTGTTTTATATGAGAACTGCATGTGAATGCTTAGCAGGGGCTTGGGCACATGAAAATAATCATCTTCTAGACAACAGGTATTAATACAATAGCATTCATCATCATCATATTATTTAATATCTGTTCATCAAATCATCTTAGATATTGTAGATTATATATACTCATATTCTCTTGTACTTCTTTTGCTTTTCTTCATTTTTTCCTCATCTTACCTTAATACTTTTTTAAAACAACCCAAAGGTACAGATCAAAGAAAATAAAGTCAAGTATATACATTTTATTTAGGTCCACTAAGTAAGACTTTCAAATGCTACGGATGTTGGTGTGTATCTGATATGGGGGCACATTTAGGACACCAGGGGAGCAGAAAAATTTTAAGTGGATTCCAGACAAAGTCGTGTATGTAAACAGAAATGATTTATCCCAATTGTGTTACAGGAAAAAAGATAGGGTAGCATTATTACTTAGCCAGGAATGAGGTATATTGGTTCTTCTCATAATCAGGGACTGAAAACAGACTTGTCAGCCAATTGATGTCATGAGCCAGTGGACTACAGAAAAGAGAAACTGAGTTTTCAAGTGGTATAGAAAGCATCTTAATTAGAGTTATTACAGGATCCTCTCATCCATACCTTCATTTCCATTTAGCCAATTGAAATGGAACAAGAAAAAAAAATAGTATTGTGAATTCCACAACCAAATTGTGTTATTTCGGGAAATACTTAGAACTCCTTTAAATGGCATACCATCTAAACCACTTTCATTTGCATTGGACTGAAACTTGGCTTCTTTCTCAGTCCAGATGTAATTTATTTAATTTCCTTTAGTTTTTTTTAATTTAGAAAGTATGCATAGACATAAAATCTGGCATGTCTCAATGTGTTGTTTCTGCACATTGGTGAATTCAAATTAGCCAAATTATTAGTGGATGGTTCCTATAATCTAAAGTGAAGATGGCTTTTATTTCATAATGCCAAGAAATGTTAAGTGTGGTTAATCAGGGAAACTGTGGGATTTTCTGGTGGTACTTCGGCCTGGAATCCAGGATTTTGCCCCTTCATATGCCTTTCCCTATTAACTTAATATCACCAAAGTGTTTATGAATTTTTTGTATTTTAATCTGTTTTTAATCATTTTGTAGATGACAAAGGTGAAGTCTCCACTCCATAGGATGCAGTTTCCCACCAGGAAATTCCCTTTGGACTATTTTCTGTTGCGCCCTAGATCTTCTCTGCCTGAGCCTCTATGAGAACCTCTGTACCTCTCTCTTCTCTGTTTTTCTGCCCACCCCCACCATTTGTTCCCTCTAGGATTTCGGCTTGGTTCCTCTATCCTCAATTTCCTCCATCCCCAGGCCTTTCTTTATGCAGGCAATATGCTGATACATTCTTGGTATATGAATCATTCTGAGTTTTATCTTTCATCCCCATTATTTTCATTGTGTCTTCTGAGTTAAGGTGGGTTTTCCATGGGGAGAAGTTCTAGTGAATATGATTTTCTCTCTTTTTTACATAAGGAGTTGTAAATACACTATGGATACTGTATTTTGAAATTATATCTTTAGGAGTTTGCCCCAATGCCGTGTAGGTTTCTTGTAAGTCTGTAACTGGAAGGGCTGTAACGTGGTGCGCGTAGCCCACTTTGCCTTTTTGCAATATCTTGCTTGTATAAACTGAACCAGCCTGGCCTTTGGGCCTGTGTTATGTTCAGTTTATAACTCCTGGTTATGAGAATCTGAAGGGATTACTTATGCTATAATCACAATGCTTTGGATTTACTGCTCTGATCAAAAATTTCCTATGGGTTTCTATACCATGGAGCTCTATGAAAAACATGAACTGGGCTGATGTATATACTGCTATAGCTTAGGGATGTTAATGGAAACATAATTCAAGTAATACATGATTTGCTATATGGGTTAAGTCGTCATCAGTTCAGGACAGCCTAGGTTATATTGCAGTAACAAATAAAAACCCCCCACCAAATCTTAATTGTCTTAAAGATAGAATATTTATTTACTATCATACATTGTTGTGAGTGGGTCGACAAGGTGAAGGGAGTGAGGGCCTCTGTTCTTTGCAGTCTCTCAAGGATCCAGAAAGTATAGTCCCTGTTCAGGGGCAAAGAGTGATCGAAAAAGTGTTGCTTCAACTGTCCTTCAGCCTCAAAGAGATACCAGGCAGTTTGGTTGACACCTCATTGGCCCAAAATTATTGGCCCACCCAACAAGAAAAGTGATCAGGTGATGAGTACTATGATAGCCAATGGTGGAAAGGCTCAACTTCTTTGAAAGGCGTAAGAGTCGTAACTTTGCTTTGTGTTGGGGAGGAATGGACTAAATTGTCTTAAGAGTCAATATTGGTTAATGCTTATATTATTAGGAAAAATGATCATTGGCAGCAATACAATGGACAGGGTATTTAGAAAGAATTTGGAGCTAGTTGGACATTCTTGTTCCATTCATATGTAATTATAGCAAGCCACTTAAGACTGAAAAGTAAGTCTTATTTCATTCTTTTTAAAAAAATTTAACAGCCTATATGAGTTGCCTTGGAACATAATCCATTGTATGTGTATTTCATTGTTTATTTAATTGAATCATAGATATGAAATGATGTTGAACCTTAGTTTAATCCCTAGAAATGAAAAATATATTGTACAGTTTTTAAAATGGTAGGCTTTGTTTAGCAAATGTGTAAATGTAAAAGTTGCAGCTGTCTACCTCCAACTCTTTGTGGACTCCTGAATTCTCCAGGCCTCAAAAAATACTGGAGTGGGTAGCCTTTCCCTTCTCCAGGGGATCTTCCCAACCAGGAATCAAACCAGGTCTCCCGCTGAGCAGGCAGATTCTTTACCAGCTGAGCCACAAGGGAAGCCCTTTCCTTCTTATTTTAATGCATTATCATAGCAAGGGCTTCCACAGGTGGCGCTTGTGGTAAAGATCACTCTGCCAATGCAGGAAACATAAGAGTGTGGGTTTGATCCCTGGGTTGGGAAGGTAAAAAAATGAGTCACTGGAGGAGGGCATGGGACCCATTCTAGTATTCTTGCCTAGAGAATCCCAAGAACAGAGGAGCCTGATGGGCTGCAGTCCATAAGCTCCAAAAGAGTCAGACATGCACACATTAGCATAGCAAAAAACAAAAACAAAATAAACAATGAGGTAAAGACTGCCTTTCATATTTCTATATTCAAATGCCTGGAATGATACTCAGCATGTAAGTCTTGAATGTATATACAATAATTTTAGAAGTACTATATTATATGTAAAGAAATAAGAATAATATACATGGGCTAATTGTGTAAGGTAGGTTTTTGTTTGTTTGTTTGGTTTTTACTATGTAGTTTTAATTCCTAGTGTTTAGAGATGGGCTGTTGACCCAATCACTTGGGTCCTTGCTATATCTCCTTAGCAGCTATATACCTTGAGTAAGTTTTTTAATCTCCATATTCACCCTTGTTTCCCCATTCATGAAATGAAGACAAAATAATGATAACTTTATATGGGGAATTGGTAAAATGATTAATTACACCATTATATGAAACTACTTTGGCATCAGCACATATGTAAGGGTTATAGATCACAACTTACACTACTGCTACTGTGGGCTTCCTGGTGATTCAGCAATAAAGAATGGGCCTGCCTAGGCAGGAGATGCGGGTTGATTCATGATCTGGTAGATCCTCCAGAGAATGAATATGTCAATCCTCATTCTTTATATTCATTACCTGGAAAACATCATGGACAGTGGAATTTGGTGAGCTGCCAATTCCATGGGTTCGCAAAAGATCAGACATGACTTAGCATCAAACAAACAATGTAGTTGTAGTTTTATCACTTTTGTTTGAGATTGATTGGTGTGGAGGCTTACTATATACATTCACCACTCAAAAACAATAATTGGAACCATAGAATTGAAATACACAATCACACCATAGAACTTTGGCATCTCGACTTATTTTCACTCTAAGATTTGTATTTACTGTTTACCTTGAAATTTGTTTTAATGATGAGCTTTAATTAAAACAGTTGTTTGGGTCCCAATAGTAGCTATTCGTGCAGTAGGATGATAGAGCCTGATTTGTTTGATGGGTCTATCAGTGTCTCACTTTGTGTAAATGGAGTGAGTAAGAGTATGCTTCTGAAGAGCACTGCCACATTTTCTCCTCCTAAACTTTCTTTTTATGTTGTGAAAGCCCAGGAGTACTCTGAGGCACTTGAAGAGGTTGTTGAAGCCAGAATATTATAACTACCTTATTTGTGAAATAAAAAACAATAGAAAGAAAAGACTAGGCAGTATGATGTATGACAGTGGCAATCACAATAAATGTTATTTTCCCTTTTGTCCCAGAGCTTCGAACACACATGTAGGTACTTGTATAAGTGGAATATTTGATTGACTTTTTCAACGGGAATCATTGTCAATGCAATCTGTAAGTGAAAACTAGGTCACTTTATATACATCATTTATGTGTAGGTACCTTCGTTATTTGTATTTCCAATGGAAGAAAGTGTCTAAACCCCTGGCAATGGAAAACAAAATGTTGAACTTTGAGGGTTCCTCTTCCCAACCCCAGCATATTATTTGAAGGAAAATTTTTTATAGAAATGTCTTGAGCATATTTCTTTGTCCTAAATACCCACTATTTGGTGTGTGAATGATATCTGTCTAGGTTTTAATCATGTTAAAAAAACAACTCATAAGGGTTGTTGTTTTAGGCTTATTCCTATAAACATCTATACTGTAGTCTTGCTAGGATCATGTTCCCAAAAACACATTAGCTGCTGAAATATTGACAGAACTTAAATTTGATTAAACTCAACAATATTTTGGGTTAAACTTACTGGTTAATAGAACATTATTAGTGGTATGATTTGGCTTTACATTTTTCTCTTTCCCATTTGCTGTTAGAAATCAACACCCATTACTCACTATTGTATTTTGCCTGAATGCTTTTTCTTTTGTTTCTCCTACATTCTTACTTCTTTTGGTAAAATGAAACCTAGTATCAGTTAAAATCTCTAACCAGTAAAGTAATGGGCAATACATTGTAAAGTGCTGCTTTGAGTTGTTCATAGTTAGTGTGCAGGTATTACAATTTCACTGTAGCTGTAATAGAGTGTAATGTCACTTTAAGACCTGTGATACTTTTACTGAGGAGGGATGTTATTGAAAGGAGGACTTTGCTACTTACAGCGCCGTATAGCTGCCCTGCTCCAACATTTTGCTCGCATTACTCTGCCTGTATGCTCTGGAGTGGGGGATGGTCCGTCATTAACTATAAACTGTTTCTCATCAGGATACTGCACATGATTAACCATCATTTCAAAGGTTCTAGTCTGGCAGAGGTGACGACCAGGAGATGATTTAAAGGTGAATATGACAAGGTTTCCAGTCCTCAAACCTTGGTTCCTTTTTACTGACAATACAGTCTGAATGAAACCAATGTCTTCTTTACTGGGGAAGTAGCATCGGAAGAGAAATACATTTTTTTTTTAAGCTGATAAAAGAAGGATTATTGGAAGGTCTTTTTTAAAAAAATCTCCAATTGTGGCACAGATGGATTTTAGAAAGTGTTAGAGCTTTCCAATGAACACTAATAGAGTAATCGGCTCTTGGCTGGATTTATCAGGTAAGAAGTCTCCTTTAAGGATTTAAGATTCAGCAAGCAGATTTGAAATCTATTAGTAGGTCAGAGGAACTGTGAAGGCTGAATGCATAATTTGGGGGGAAACACCTATTATAACATAGCGATCACCCTATTGCTAAGAGAGTGAGCAAAGAGAGTATTTGCAGGAGCCTGGAAGTAATGTTGAGAATTAAAGTAAAGTTAAATGAAAAAATAAATCAATAAAAAGAGAAAATTATTGCAAACATCAAACCACAGCAATCCCTTGAGTGCTAAGAAAAAAAATTTTTTTCCTATTTATGGGTGATGAAGAGAAAGCAGTCATTGAAAAATGTTAAGTTTTTTTCATTGGTAGAGTTTTTTCAAGTTTTTAGCATGAAATTCCTAGTACATTTTATATATGAATTCCAAACAGTCATTGATGCCACCTTCTGCCTTTTTTGTCTTTCTATAATTTGCAGAAACCCAGCTACATTCATTTCATGAATCCTTAGGAGGGGTGTTGCTCTTTTCCTGAAGAGAATGCATCTTTGGTAAATGATAGTTCTGAGGACAATGAGGCTAAATTGTTGTACACAAAAGTAAAACAGTGGGGCTGTGAAACTAATTATAAAGTGAATGGTCCATGTGAATCACAGACCAGGGACATGGAAAGGGCATCATGCTGTTGAACTTAAGGTTTTTCTACTTTGCACTTTATTAGGTTGTCACCATTTGTCTATATAATTTTAAAACCCTTCTTAAAGACCTTGTCTCTTCTAAAACCCACAAATTTGCATTGTATTTATGTCTGTATACATACGCGCACACACCAAGGTATAATGTATATATTTTGCTTGTGAACATCACAGCTTTTGAAAGAGTGCAATTTCCACAAAATAAAGATAGCAACACGGGGTAGGTCACTAGGAGGTTTTAAATGTTGAGTTTTAAATACTTGAAGTATATGATTTGACTGTGGGAAAGATGAAAAAAAGAAAGAAACAATCTTGGGGTCAAAAGTCTAAGAGAAAAGCATACACTTAACTGGATTATTTTGTTTTTTTTCTAATTAACAGAAAAATGCTTCCGTATTCATGGCTGGAGTAAGGACGATTGCTTCAAGTTTGAATTAATTTGGCAAATTATGAAATGCTGCATAAGGTGTTGTTTGAGAAATTGGCATATGTAGGCGCAAGTGAGCTTTTGGACCTCCTAAGATTCTAATAGGTGCTGAGAAGGACTGTCAAAGTTTCAGCGCCTAGAGAAAAGGTGGATGTTCGTCCTTAAATATATACACCACCTGTATATGACTCATTTTCATCAACACTCAACAAATGCCCTACATTATCTTAGGAGGCTCAAAGCCAATATTGTACATTATCGGTTCGCTTTAGGGAGTGGATGCATAGATCTTTGATTTTGTATCTGAAAAACTCATTTTGGTGAAGACAATTCCTTCTGATTGTTAAGTCCACCCCAAAACACCAGTTCTTTCAGGGAGATTACAAACTGCCTCTGAGAAATGATTACTTAGTATAGAAGCCAGCATGGAATTAAAAAAATTATGACTGTAGAATTAGAAAAAAAAAAAAAAAAAAGATTCCACTATTTTCCTTCCAGGCTTATGTCAGACTTGGCAATGATGTTAGAAATGTACTAGGAGCATCAGCCTTTCAATGCCTGGAATAACTATAGCTTAAAGATATTGTGTAAAACAGGTTGTTTTAGTAGGGTATAGTGTTTCAAAATGCTAACTGATAGTCAATACTTTATTTCCTGTATTTCAGTTTTCCTAAAGGTTTGGTTTTGCAGAATTTCAAAAATGTATTTATGATCTAGTGGAGAGTGATTTCTCTCATGCCCATTTCATGCCATGGCCTCTGCGAGTCTTAATTTTAGCTAGCAAAGTAGCAATGGGACATCGCGTCTGAGACCCCCTTGTTCATCAGTGGGGACTGTCAGAGCTAGAGGGCTCTCAAAGCCAGGGATAATTATTTCCTTTCTTATGTTCTCTTTTAGAGACTTTAGAAAGGTATGAATTATCCCTGGCTTTGTAGCCTCCCTAGATCTGTCCAGTCCCAACTGAGGATAAAAGGGGGGTAATCAGACGTCATGTCCCTTTGTACTTTGCTAGCTAAAATTAATTGACTCGTGCAGAGGTCATGGCTATGCTGTGAAAGGGTTGAGAGATTCCTCTCCACGAGATCATTAATTTACATTTTTGATATTCTGCAAAACCCAAACTCTGTAGGATAATGAAATACAGAAATAAAGTTTTTGACTAATCTGTTAGGCAGTTTTTTTGAAACACTTTTACCACTGACTAAACATCCTGTTTTACACAAGGATTTCTTTAAGCTATTGTTATTCCAGGCATTGAAAGCTGGATGCTCCTGTTCATTCTAATTCATTGCAAGTCTGACATAAGCCGGGAAGGGAAAATGTGGATCTTTTTTTTTTTTTGTTTTCTAATTTTACAGTCATGAATTTTATTCCCAGTGCTGTCTTCTTAACTTAAGTAATCATTTCTCTGAGGCATGTTGTAATCTCCTGAACGAATGGTGTTTTGGGGGTGGATCTTAAAATCAGAAGGAGAATTGTACTTCAGCCAAAATGAGTTTCAGATACAAAATCTAAGATCTATGCATCACTCTCCTAAAGCCAAACCATAATGTACAATATTGCTTTGCTCCTAAGTTATTGTGGCATTTGTTGTGTGTTGATGTATTTGCATATACCAGGTGGTGTATATATCTATGGACGAACATCCACCTTTCTCAGCGCTGATAACTGTGAAGTGCCTTCTCAGCAACTATGAGAATCTTTTAGGAGGTTACCAAAAGCTCCAGCTGAGCTACAGATTGGTCCATTTTCTCAAACAAAACCTTTTGCTGCATTTCATATTTGCAAATTAATTCAAATTGAAGATCGTCCTATCTCAGCAGTGTTACGGATGCATTTGCTGGATAAGAATCTGTTAAGTGTATGCTTTTCTCTTAGAGCTTTGGACCCAGGAGTGTTTCTTTCTATTTTTTTCATCTTTCCACAGTCCAAATATATACTTCAGTATTTAAATCTACATTTAAAACCTTCTAGTGATCTCTCCAGTGTGGCCTTCTGTTTATTTTGTTGGAAATTGGCACTCTTATCAAAAGCGTGTGTTCTGCACGCAAAATATATACTTATACCTGTGTGTGTGCGCGTAAGGATACAGGACATAATACAAGATTATTTGTGGGTTTTAGGTTTAGGAGGAGAGATTAGTCTTTAAGAAGGGTTGTTAAATTGATAATAGACAGAATGGTGACGAACCGTAATTAAGTTGCAAAGTAGAAAAACATTATGTTCAACAGCTGATTCCTTTCATGTCCTGGTCTGTGATTCACAGGAACATTCACTTTATAATTAGTTTCACAGCCCAATGTTTACTTTTGTGTACAACGATTTTAGGCCTCATTTTCTTTCGAAAACTCTCATCAATGTACCACATAGATTGCATTCTCTCGATAAGAGCAAACACCCTCCTCTGGATTCTGAATTGAATGTATCTGGGTGTCTGCAAATTATAGAAAGGACAAAATAGAGCAGATGGTGGCATGCAAGGGATCTGTTTGTGAATTTCACAGTTAAAAATGTACTAGGAATCATTAAACTTGAAAAACTTTAACAGGAAAAAAACTTAACAGTTTTTTCAATGCTGCTTTCTCTTACTTCACCCATATAGATCTTAGCACTCAAGATTTGCTGTGGTTTTGATGTTTGCAATATTTTCCTTTCTTTTTATGATTTATTTTTTCATTTAACTTCTTTAATTCTCACATTATTCTACAAGGGCTCCTGCAAATAGCTCTCTTTGCTCATCTCTCTTAGAAGGGTGTCTCTATGTTAATAGGTGTTTCCCCCCCAAATTATGCATTCAGCCTTCACAGTTCTCTAGACCTGACTAATAGATTTCAAAATCTGCTTGCTGATTCTTAAATACTTAAGAGTCTTCTTACCTGTAAAAATCCAGCCAAGAGCCAGAGTACTCTATTAGTGTGACATTGGAATGCTCTAAACACTTTCTTAAAAATCCATTCTGTGCCACAAATTGGAGATTAGATTTTTTTAAAAAAAAAAGGAGCTTCCCAATAATCTTCTTTTATCAGGATTAAAAAAAAAATGTATTCTCTTCCGAGCTACTTCCTCAGTAAAGAAGTACATTGGGTTCATTCAGACTGTATTGTCAGAAAAAGGGATCCATGGTTTGAGGACTGGAATCTTGTCATTTTCACCTTTAAATCTACCTGGCGTCACACTCTGCCAGACGTGACCTTTTTGAAATGATGGTGAGATAATGTGCAGTTTCCTGTGGAGAATCAGTTATAGTGAATGACGGACCATCCCACTCCAGAGCATTCAGGGCAGAAGTAAGGCAGCAATGTAGGAGCAGGGCCTGCCTATCGGCGCTTGTAATAGTAGCAATAGTCTCTTTCTATACCCTCCTCTGTATAGTTTCAATGTATTAAAGTGACATTACCCTCTTATTACAGCTACAGTGAAGTGTATACCTGGGCCCACTATCTATTGACAACTCAAGCAGCCACTTTATCACTGTATTGCCCAGTTACTTTCTGTTAGAGATTTTAATGATACTGTTCATTTCCAAAAGAAGAAAGAAGGAAGTGAGAAACAAAAGAAAAATGCATTTGCAAAATACTGTTTGTGTTAATGGGTGTTAGATTTCTAACAGAAATGGGAAGTGAAAAATGTAAGCCATTTCTCACATCTTATTGTTCTTTACATGTTAGTTTAACCCAAATGATGTTGTTGAGTGTTATACCAATTAGTTGTCATTATTTCATGCACCTATTAATGTGGGGAAACATGATCTTGCTAGACTTCAGTATAGATGTTTATTGGAATAAGCCTTAAAACAAACCTTATGGTTTTTTTTTAACATGATTTAAATACTTTGACAATATTCACATTCTCAGCACCATAAGAGTGGGTTTTGACAAAGAATATGCTAAAGAACATTTTATAAATAATTTCCTTCAAAATAATATGCTGGTGTGGGGAAGAGGGAAAACCACTCAGAAGTTCAACATTTTGTTTCACCATTGCCAGGGTTTTGACACTTTCTTTCTTTGGAAGAATACAAATTACGGATCCGGTACCTTACTCATAAATGATGTATAATAAAGTGACCTAGTTTTCACTTTATACAGATTGCATTGACTATGATTCACTTGAATAAGTCAATCAATTATCCACTTATAAAGTACCTACTGTGTGTAGATGCTCTGGGACAAACGGGGAAAATAACATTGATGTGAGTGCCACTGTCATACCATCATACTGTCTAGTCTTTCTTTTCTTTTGTTTTATTTTCAAAATTAAGGTTAGTTATAATATTCTGTCTTCAACAACCTCTTCATGTGCCTCAGAGTACTCTCTGGGCTTTCATCAGTCATTATAAGAAAAGTTTTGAGGTTTGACAGTGCGTCTTCAGCAGCCATCCTCTTCTCTCTCCATTTTTTCACATGAGTGAGAGACACTGAGAGGGGACCCTTCAAAAAAACATCAGTATTATCCCTGATCTCTGCACAGAATAGCTCTTGGGACCCTATACAACTGTTTATATAAGCTCATCATTAAACAAATTTCAAGGTAAGGTATACAGTTAAATACAAATCTTAGAGTGAAAATAAGTCGAGTGCCAATGTTTCTAGGTTTGTGATTGTGGATTTTCATTTGCTATGGTTTCATTATTGTTGAGTTGGTGAATGTATATAGTAAGCTCACACCATTCAATCTCAAGACAAAAAGTGATTATAAAACTACAATAGCTGTTGTTGTTTGGTTTTGCTAAGTCATGTTCTGCTCTTTTGCGACTATGGATTGCGCTCACACCCTAATTTTCCTTCTGTCCATGATGTTTTCCAGGTATGAATATAAGAATGGATTTGACATTTTCCTTCTCTGGAGGTATCTTCCTGATGCGGGATCAAACCCGCATCTCCTGCCTTGGCAGGCAGATTCTTTATTGCTGAATCTCAGGTGGGGGATAGCCCACTAGTAGCAGTGGAAGTGGTATCTAAAACCCTACTATGTGCTGATGCCAAAGTAATGTTTCTATAAGGTGTAATTTTTATCATTTTTTCCAAATCCCTATTGATAAAGTATCTTTATTATTGTCTTCATTTCATGTAATGGGGAAACAGGGTTGAATATTGGAGATTAGAACTTACTCAAGGTATTATAGCTGCTATGTGATTATAGGCAAGACCCCTGTGATCTGGGTCAAACAGCCATCTTCTAAACACTAGGATTAAATACTTCATAGTAAAAAAACAAAAACAAACAAAAACCTACCTTTCATATTAGCAGATAGTTTCTTATTTTCTTTACAATTAATAAGTCTTCAAAAAAAATTATTGTATATTCTTTCAAGACTTAAATGCTGAGTATATTCCAGCATTTGAATTAGAAATATGAATGGCAGTCTTGACCTCTTGGTTTTTGGTTTTGTTTTTGCTATGCTAATGTGGCATTGTTGACTCTTTGGAAGCTTATGGACTGCAGCCATCAAGGCTCCTCTGTTCTTGGTGGAATTCATCTAGGCAAGAATGCTTTAGAATGGGTTGCCTTGCCCTCCTCCAGGGACTCTTCCAACCCAGGGATCAACCCACATCTCTTATGTTTCCTGCATTGGCAGGTGTGTTGTTTTCTTCCACACTAGCGCACACCTGGAATCCCTTGCTATGATAATGCATTAAACTTAGAAGGATAAGGGCTTCCCTGGTGGCTCAGCTGGTAAAGAATCTGCCTGCCATGCGGAAGACCTGGGTTTGATTCCTAGGTTGGGAAGATACCTGATGAAGGGAAAGAGATACCCACTCCAGTATTTTGGCTGGAGAAATTCCAACGGGAGTCACAAAGTGTTGGATGTGACTCTGCTACCTTTTTCTTTTCACATTTGATAACAAAGACTACCATTTTAAAAACTGTACAGTTATATTTTTATTTTAGGGTTTAAACTAAGGTTCTAATCATTTCTTATCTATGATTCAATTTAATAAACTTTGAAAGACCATTACTAATGGATGTTGTTCAATGGCAATCCAGTTTAGGCGTTGTTAAGATTTTTGTTATAATATGAATTGAAATAATGGTCTTTCCTTTTCCAGTCTTAAGGGGGCTTCGTTATTTACTTATGATGGAATCATGTTTGTCCTAGACTAGCTACCATTGGTACGTGTTTCTTATGTCCACTGTACCATGGTGGAGTGAGGCCTTGGAGCTTGTTGCCGATGAAAATTTGATAGCTTTTTAACAGATGATTGACTACGGGTTGATCACATGGAAGGCCTGTCTCACCTATCACAAAGCATTAGTTATTTTCGCCTTTCAAAGAAGTTGAGCCTTTCAACTTGGGCTATCATAGAGACTTCATCTCCTGAATCACTTTCTTGTTGGGTGGGCCATAATGTTTTGGACAATGAGCCCTTGGTTGTCAACCAAAAACTGATGGTATTCTTTGAGGCTGAAGGATGTGAAGCAACCTTTTCAGATCATCTTTGCCCCTGGAAACTGGGACTATCTTTCTGGATCCTTGAGAGACTGCTAAGATACATAGAGGCCCTCACCTTCTCCTTGCCCATCGCACAACAGATGTTGATAGTAATTAAATATTTTGTTCTTTAAGAATTAAGATTGGGGGTTATTTGTTACTTGCAATATAAAACCTAGTCTGTCCTGACTGATGAAAGACTGTAACACTATAGCAATCATGTATTACTTGAATTTTGTTTCATTTACTTCCCTATGCTATTGCAGTATTTACATTCTAGGCCCAGTTCATGTTTTCATAGAGCTCCAGGGTATAGATAAACTCCAGTGGAGATTTTTGATCATGTAAGCAGATGTAATTCCATATGCATTGATTATTGCTGACTGTATCCCTCTTCAGGTTTCTCATAAGCCAGGAGTTAGTAAACTGAACATTAACGGCCCATGGCACTGGCTGGTTCAACCCCCACCCCCAGGGGGTTTATACAAGCAAGTTATTGCACTCAAAGGCAAAGGGCGAAACGCACCACTGTTTACAGCCCTTACTGTTACTAGGGACTTCATGATACCTACTCAGTGGGGCCAAATCCTAAAGATATTTAATTTTCAAAGACAGTATCCATGTGTTGGTATAACACTCTTTATGTAATAAAAGAGAGATATCATATTCACTAGATCTTCTTCCCCATGGGAAAACCCAACATTTACTCTAGAAGACACATGAAAAGAATTGGGGATGAAAGATAAATCAGACTGTTTCATAGCAAGAATGTTCAGATATTGCCCTGCATAATGAAAAGGCCTGGGGAATGGAGGAAATGGAGGATAGAGGTATCCAGAGGGCAGAAATCTTAGAGGGGAAAAATGGTGGGGGAGTCCGGGTGGGCAGAAAATAACCAGAGAGTGAGAGAGGTACAGAGGTTTTCTAGAGGCTCAGGAGAGAAGATCTGGGCGCAACAGAGAATGTCCAAAGGGAATTTAATGGTGGGAGAAACTGCATCTATGGAGTGTGACTTCACCTTTTGTCTCTTCTAATGATTTAAAACCAGTTTTAAAAATATCAAAAAAATTCATATTCACTTTGTGTTATTAAGTTAATTGGGGAAAAGGCTTTGATAGGGGCAAAATCCTGGATCCAGGCCTGATAGTACCTCACTCGAAAATCACCTCATTTCCCTGATTTTAAACTCACTTTTGCATTTCTGGCATTAGAACATAAAAGCATCTTCACTTTAGTTTAGGAACATCCAACTTAATAATTTGGTAATTTGATTTCACAAATGTGCAGGAAAATACACATTTGAGACATGCAAGATTTTTGTTTGCATATTCTAAAATTAAAAAAAAACTTAAAGGAATTTTAAATATATTACATGGGACTAGAGAAAGATGCCAAGTTTTCTGTCCATATTGCAATATGTAAAGTGGTTGAGGGTATGCCATTTAAGGAGTTCCTAAGTATTTTACCGAAATACACAATTTTGGGTTGTGATTTCTCTATATATTTTTTCTTTTGTTCCATTTCTATTGGCTAATGGGAAATGAAGGTATTGGGATGAGAGGGAGTCATTGTTAATTATCTCTAATATAGATGCTTTCTTTACCATGAAACTCAGTTTCGTCTTTTCTGTAGACACTGGGGTATTACATCATTGGCTGACAATGTCAGTTTTCAGTCCTCTGATTATGAGAAGACATTATTCTCTCTTTCCCTTGGCTAAGTAATAATGCTACCCTATCTTTGTCCTGGCCTGTATCACCAATTGGATATTATTTCTTGTTATCATCACACTTTGTCTTGGGATACTCACTTAAAATTTTTTCTGCCTCCCCTGGTGTCTTATATGTGCCTATCAGATTACACATACAACATCCGTAGCTTTTGTTAGTCTTACTTGGGACCTAAAATAAAATGTATATACTTGTCATATTTCTGTGGTCTGGACCTTGTGTTGTTTTAAAATGTTATTTAAGCTAAGTTGAGGACCAAAAATGTAGAGAAAGCAAAAGAAGTACAAGAGAATATGAGTTATATAATATTACAATAATCTATGATGATTGATGTACATGTTTTAATAATGATGATGGGATGATGACTATTGTATTAATAAATGTTGTCTAGAGAGAGGAATATTTTCTCATGTGTCCAAGCCCCTGGTCAAGCATTCACTTTGCTGTGTCTCATTTAATACTCACAAAATTTTGCTAATAAGGTCTGTAGTACAGTCTCTCTATTTTATCCAGTGAAAAACACAAATTTTCAAAGAAGTTAAGTGATTTGAACTAATGTCACACCTCTCATAAGGGTTGAACATACTTTGATGCAAAACTGGTATTTGATTTTCAGAAACTGAAGCTCTAAGTAAACCATAATTCTAGGCATGCAAGATTGCAGAAACGATAAAAATAAATTGACAGAATAAAGATCAAGCCCACGTAAAGCTAAGTAAGATAGCCTTATGAGTACTTTGAAAGTGAACGCCAAACCATCATAGTGACAGATGGAAGTACTAATTTGATCAAAGCTTCTAGAGCTGTTAGAAGTGAAGAAAGATGAGAATATTATTTCATAAATAAAATGTTCTGCATACATAAGGTAAAAAAACAAGCAAAACACACCCACCAAAAAAGCCAAAAAAATGTCTCATAATAAGACTTAAGGTGCTTGAGGGCTGATTCATTGCTCATTACTAAAATGGTGACTCTCAGTTTGGTAATTTGGATGTGGACACACAAGCCAGAATTTTCGTAAACTTGTAAGGAAAAGGGAAAGAAATGGAAGGTAAGGATTTCTCTTAGGCTAGAAGAATAGATAACTTTCATGTACGTGTCTCATTTCTCACCTCCAGGAAGCCTTCTCTTCAATTATCTTATCAATTATAATTCCTCACTGCTTATCTTGGTCTGTCTTCCAGGCAGCCAGGAAAAAGAAAAATAAGGTCGTTTCTTTTGTTCTTCCCACATCTCATCTCTCATTCTCATTTTTTAGAACAAGAAGAAAGTTGGAATACCACAAACAGTTACTGTCATGGCACTAATGAAAGTGATAAAATATACTAATTTTAAAGAGCAAGTGGTCTCTTTATTATGAGAATATGAATATATATTATAAGCACATAGTGGTGTGAAAAATGATGCTTTGATGATAATAATAAAAACAAAATGAACATGATTTTTTTGGGTTTATAAAATGCTCAGATCTTTAGCCAGCATTTCATAGTCGCTATCTCCAATAACCACTGTGATCTAGAATATGGCATCTTCACAGGACTCTGTGTCTTAAACTTTCCCTGTTTTCCCTGTCCGTTCAAAAACTTTTAATACACCCCAAATTACCACCATTTTCATTGGTAATTATAATAATACCTTCCTTTAAATAGTCCACTTGCGCTTCAAATGTGAACCTTCTCCAAGAATCTCGTTCCCACTCTGCATCCAGAGTTAATGAGTTTGAGATGATGTTGATCATTGACACTCAAGTTAAACTTGTGAAAACCTTTCAGTGAGTTTCCCATGGGCTTAAAATATAAGCCCTTAATGCATGGCCATGGTTGACAGGGCTATGGTTAAGGTGGCACCTGTTCTACTTCTCTAGGCTCGTTCGTTTACATCACATTCTCTCTCTGCTCCTTCTACACTCTTGAGTCCTTGTTGGGATAGAGTCTCTCTGTGGTACTTCTGGATGCCCCAACCAAATTGTCACCTCTGATTTTTGCTCCTCACAGTTATTCTCTCTATAGCATTAATTACCATTGTAAATAAAAACTGTGTCTGGAATTAGTTATGAGATCTGCTTTATCTCTTTACCGTAAACACTATGAGAGGAGATACTAGCACCTTGTTTAGCTACTCTATTGTCAGAAATCAAGTATATATGTTGTGTGTGTGTCGTGTGTTGTGTTTATATATATATATATTTTAATTTTATATATATATATATTATTATGTATACACTATACTACCATCTATAGTAGAGATCAAGTGTTGGTACGTGTAAATAAAAACAAATATTCAATGGAATCAAAAATAAAATATGAGGCTACTATCAAGCTGGGATATACGATGAAGTTTTTTCTGAAACAAGTTTATTGTGTGCCCTCATTCCAAGGCCTTTATTTGTTATTTTGGTGTAGTACACATGTATGATAGATAGCAAGTTAATATTAAGGATGACTGCTTGTTCTGTTTGAGTCTATTGTTTTAATACCTAAGTAAAATGATAAGTGGGACCATATGTTGTTTTAAATCCCTTTTACCTACCTGACACATAGAATCTATTTTGGATACTTCTTTTTTTTTTTTTGCTAGCGCTAAGGAAAAAAATGAAACTGTCCTGAATTTTCAGCCCTTGGGTACTAGTATCTAATATGATTGATTGTAGAATTCAAGCTGAACCCTGAAGAATTACAAAAACTACAAATAGTTAAAAATCAAAAAAATATGCTCTTTAGAATTTCATTACTCTGAACCTAGAAGAATCTCCCCCCATAACCCTCATTGTTCACCTCTCTGTTGTACAGGAAATAAAAAGACCTGAGAAAGAGAAGGGCTTCTTTTCCTGAGGGAATACAGTGAGTTCACTGGTGTGGGTCATATTAGAAATAAAGTTTCCTCATCTTCTACGCTCTCTTCTATTCTCTTCTTTCTCTCTCTCTCTTTCATAGCACTATCCAGTTTAAACTTTCTCTGAGGACTGGAAGTGTTTCTGTACTGTGCCAATCTAGATGGTAGCCACTATCCACATGTGGCTATCTGGAAGTAATAGTGCAAACGAGGATAATGATTGTTTTTATTTTATTTCACTTTAATTAGTTAAACTTAAATAGCTTTTCATAAGGTTAGTGGAAACTGTACTGAAACAGACAGCTCTAATAGATGTAGCTAGATTAAGGAAATAAATGCGATGATGTCAAATAATTTATAGTAAGCTCTAGCAGAAAAATTTGAAATTACCTAATAGTTAAACCTTCCAGAATTAGGATAACACTGAAAAAGGTTTAAATGAGCTTGGTTACAATTAATAGGGGGGTAAAAGAAATCAGAAAACAATTGCAAAACTGGGTAAATAATACAGAGGATGTAAGTTTTCTACAGGGGATTGTTCACAGGTGGGGCTCACCTCCTGGTGGTTTGACTCAGTAACTCCACCTAAGTTTTCATCAAGGATGTAGCTCAGTTTCATACTTTCTATCTGCTGTGCAGGTTGTATTTCTAAAGTAGGCTTTCCACATGGGATGAATCATAGCTGCCAAAAGCTGTCTGAGTTATGATCTTATTCATCCACGTTATTGTTGGAAAACAAAAGGATTGTTTCAAGATGTCTCATCAGATAAGCAAGGAAGAGTCTTTTTTAGTTCACCGAGCAAACCACTTCTCACAGCTCTTAGCTTGATGGGATCTCTTGCCCCATCCCCTGAGCCAGCTACTTGATCTGGGGGAAAAAGAATCACAGGGTTGGACTGAGGGCACAGCCATTAGTCCCAAACTCAAGTCAAGGAGAGATATTGAGCTTCCTCCATAAAGTGATGAATGGATATGCGGGGGCTGATACTTAAATGAAGTTGAAAGTGATAGTGAAGTCGCTCAGTCATGTCCGACTCTTTGCGATCCCTGTGGACTGTAGCCTACCAAGGCTCCTCCTGTCTTGGGATTTTCCAGGCAAGAATACTGGAGTGGGTTGCCATTTCCTTCTCCAGGGGATCTTCCCAACCCAGGGATCGAACCTGGGTCTCCTGCATTGTCAGGCAGTCGCTTTACCATCTGAGAACCACCAGGGAAGTCACTTTATGAAAATCAGGACAATAATTTGGAAGAAAAGAAAGGATGAATACTGTAAACAACACAGTGTGGACAATAAAGGCTGGTGGTATTTTCATATTATTTTAGGGGACTAAAGGACTTGGCATCTTTATAATTTTTTCTACGTAAAAGTAGTATGGTTTTGTTTTTGAAAGGTAGTAAACTTTCCCCTCCCTCTTTGAATCTATTTTCCTCCTCCACGCCTATCAGAGAGTCCTGGTCTGTAAGTAAGAATGGTATGGGGTAGGAGTAGTGTAGGTCCTCTACCAGTGAACTTCCACCTCAGTGAGTCTGTGAGGAGGCAGTGGGGTTTGGACTTCTAAGGAGCCGAGGAGAAATAGAAGAGGTGACGTTGCAGGAGAATTGGGTGCTGAGGCCTTGAACAGATTTATTTTGGGCTTTCATTTGGTAGTTTCTCCTATGAGGATTCAAGGAATGATGTGACTGGGAAAAAACTGAAGCTAGAAGATCACAAGAAACTCCGGAATCAGATCCAGAGATCAAGTCTGAGCCTCTTGGAGTGGGAGTATGCGTCCAAGACCCTAGCTTCCAGGAACTAACCTAGGGAGTATCAATTAGTGAGAACTCACACAAAAGGAAACCACTTGAATACAAGTACCCAGCATCACCAACCATCTGTTGCACCCTGTGCAGGACCCCTAATCTAAAACAACAAACAAATAATGAAAATATTAAACCCAATCATCAGCAGATAGGATTACCCCTCATTCAGCTCCTTGCCACATCAGAGGGGAAAAAAAACAACAAACAAAAACTCAGCCACAAATTCACCCTATAAGAAGCGTTTAACTCAAACTATGGACCAATCCTTAGGAAGCAGAAACAATAGGAAGGTAAAGAATTCAACCTTAAAATGTCTGTGGGCCCTTTTGTTTTGGGGTGAGTTTCTGTAGACAGCATGTATGGGGGTCTTGTTTTTGTACCCATTTCACCATCTTTTTTTTTGGTTGGGGCTTCAGCCATTTACTTTTTAAGGTAATTATTGAAAAGAGGTCTTGCCATTATTTTGTTTTTTGAGTTCGGTTTATGCACCCTTTCTGTTTTCCCTGCAAAAAGAAGATCCTTTAGCATTTGTGAAGGCTGTTTGCGGGTGCGGGTTCTGTACCCTTTTGCTTGTCTGAAAAGTTTTTTGAATTCTCCTTCATATCTGAATGAGACCTTGCTGGGTACAGTAACGGGGTTGTGGTTATTCTCTTTCTTATTTTAAGTAGCCCTCCCAAACCCCTTGGGCCTAAAGATTTTTTCATTAAACGCTACGTTATCCTTTGGGCCCCTTTTTTGTTTTTTGTTGTTTTTTCCCTGCTGTTTTTAAATTTTTTTTTGTGTTTGTCTTTGTTAATTTGTTTACTTGTGTCTTGGGGGTTTCGTTTTGGGTTTATCCTGTTTGGGATTCTCGGGGTTTTCTTGGACTTGTGTGACATTTCCTTCCCTTTTTAGGAATTTTCAACATTATCTCCCGAGTTTTTTTTTTGTTTTCTTATTCTGGGACTCCTTAAATTCAAGTTGGGGTGTTTCATATTGCCCCCGAGGCCCTGGGGTTTCCTCATTTTTTTTGATTTTTTTTTCTTTTTTTCTCTGCTTCTTTTATTTCCACCATTCTATCTTCTACCTCACTTATCTTATCTTCTGCCTCTGTTATTTTTTCTTTTGGGTTCCCCTCCAGAGTGTTTTTGATCGGATTTTTTTTCATTATTCTTTATAATTGACTCTTTTTTATTTTTTTATGGGCCCCTTTGTTAAACATTTCTTGAAATCTTCTAAATCCTTGTCTCCAGGCTATTTATCGGAAACCCCCATTTTTTTTTCAAGTTTTTGGGATAAATTTTTTTACATTTTTCTTAATTCTTTTTCAGATATTTTCCCTATCCCCCCTCCTCTTTTTTTTTGGTTTGGGGGCTTTTACCCCTTTTCCCCTTTACTTCCCGAGTATTTCTCTCCCTTTTTCATTGTTTAGTTTGGTTGTGTTTGGGGGGCCTTTCTGTTTTTTGGGTTTTAGTTTGAAGTTCCTTTTTTATTTGGCTTTCCCTCCCGGGTGGTGGGGTTGGATGATTGGCTTGTCGGTTTTCCTGGTTAGGGAAGTTTTGTGTTGGGTTCGGGTTGGGGTGGAGTGGATTTATTCTTCTGGATTTGCAAGGGATTTCCCATTTAGTGAGTTTGGTGTCTAGGGGTTTGGGTTGGGGACTTTGGGCACCCTGTAAAATTGATGCTCGGGTTCTATTTTCCCTGTGTTGCGGGATAATTTGCGTGGTATGTTTTGCGGGGGAAAAACTTACTGGCTCTTGGGGGGAAGTTTTGGTTTCATAATAGGTAGGAAAGGTTTTTGGGATGACCCTTTTTTAAATTAAATTTTCCCCCGGGAGTCGGGAGTTTTTCTGGTTTTTCTCAGGTTTTGGGGTTTTAAACCCCTCCTCAGAGTGGTCTTCCCGTCCTATTCCTCCACCATCTTAGCCAATCCCCTCTCGACTTGTAGCATTTTAAAGTTTTTCTTTATATAGCTTTGACACAGTTCTTGCTAAATTTTATTTCTAGGCATTTAATCTTATTATTGCTATGGTTTTAACAAATGGGATCTTATTAATATATTTCATTGTTTTGTAACTGACTGAAGCCCTCATTGTTTTATACAGAAAGGGTATTTATTTATTCACTCATTTTATCTTAATATTTTTCACTTTCCTTTCTCTAATTATTATTATGTCAGCTGATACTTTTATAGAAATGTTAAACAATCATGCTAGTAATAGACATTCTTTTTCTTAACTTCAATTGAAATGCGTTTGGTATTTCTCAATTAAGCATGATGTATACGATATAAAATTGTGTGAAGTAAAACTTTATCCCTTTTTTATTAAGAATTACTTAGTTAAAATAAAGAATAGATATTAATTTGGTCAAATACTACTATTTAATCTCTGGAAATGATTATGATTTTTCTTTTTGGCTTATTGATATGATGGGTTATATTAATACATTTGCTAATAGTGAGTATCTATCATCTTGGTATGAACACAGCTGACCAGAATGTATTATTTTTTTAATGTGCTGCTAAATTCCATTTGATAATGATTCAATTAAGATTTATGAATTGTTGTTCTATCACTGAGTTGTATCTGACTTTCTGCCACCACATGGACTTTAGCAAGCGAGGCTCTCCTGTTCTATACATTTAAAATTTAATTGATTTGCATAGTTTTTTTGGATAATATATGTTGAGTTTTGGTATCATTGTTTTGCTGGCTTCATTAAGACAAAATGGTACTGTTATTAGCAAATGATTTATTTCCATGAATGTGAGGAAAGGAGCCTATTGTTATTTTAATATTCTCTAGTTCTGTGGTTGTTTCTAAATTTTACTTAAAAAATACAATTTTTTCTCCACTTAAGTTAGAATCATGAATGTTTATCTAAAGTATTTATCTTAAAAACTGACATTAAAAATACATTCTGCTATTTTTTTTCCATTTTTTGTTTAGTTTTTTCCTGTTATCTTTATTTTGCTTTTCTTAGGTTTATTTTATTGACCTTTTCTAAGATCTTGGGCTGAATGTGTAATTCATTCATTTTCATTTTTTTTGACCATCAATAGAATTTTCTGAGACTATGTTTATTCTTCTGAGCATTACTTTATCTTTTAAGTTCTGTATATCATTTTTATTACTTTTATTTTGTATGTATTTGTGAGAAATGGTGAGAGAGCTGAGCTTTTATCCTATTTGCGAGGTAATAAGGTAGCCTGTCACAGTTTTGTGGATGCTCTGACTCCTGGATCAGAGACAAAGGGTTGTTTGTTACTCACAGCAATCACAACAGTCCAAGAATTAGTATTTGTGCCAGTTCCCTGAGCCCCACTTTTCCCAAGGTGATGTGAAGAGGGCCAGGTGACATCTGCATACACAGTGAGTTGCATTACAGGAAAGAAACCCTGAGTTTAGGAAGCCTGAAGCTTTTATAATGGCCAGTAGACCTAATTGTCTTTTGAAGCTTCAAATGGAGATATTGTCTCTATCTTCCAAGATCTGTTCCAAGATCTTTCCAAGCTATTCAGTGTACAGATGTCCTTGGAAAGATAGTCCAGAACAAAAGAAGTTAGTGCCTCAGCTTGCAACATGTTCAGAAACGTGAGACTTGTGGAGAATTGTTTCCTAACAATATCCACCCCTTGCTTCTGTTCTGTCTTGGCTGCTGGTGATTTCTCCTGAGAATATGCCACTCTCAGCTACTCCGATTAATCTGGACAACCAAGATTAGAACCAGATCCATTCATTTGTGTCATGTAAACACGTATGTATCAACAGGACTCTAAGCAGTAGATGAGGCTATAGTATATATAGCATAGTATAGTACAGTAACTATAGTATTGACCTAACCATGCCCCTCATGCTTCCAGATTCACCTAGCTGAGCAACTCCCATAAGTCATTTGGGTCTATTTTAGAAAACAAGATGCCTTTACTAATCCTTAGAGAAATGCAAATCAAAATGGTACACCTGCTATGGAAAACAGTATGGCAATTCCTTTGCAATTAAAAATAAAGTTTCCATATGATCCAGCAATGCTGCTTCTGGTTATACAACCAAAAGAATTGAAAGCAGGACCTTGAAGAAGAACTTGCACACCTGTAATCATAGCAGCATTATTCATAGTAGCCAAGAGATGGGAAGCAACCTAAGTATCTACTGACAGAGTATTGGATAAACAAAATGTGGCTTAGGTATACAGTGGAATACTATTCAACTTTAAGAAGAAAGGAAATCCTGTTATGCTACAACATGGATGAACCTTGAGAACATTATGTTAAGTGAAATAAGTCAGTCACAAAAAGAGAAATATTCTGTGATTCCACTTTTATGAGGTACCAAAAAAGTAGTCAGAATTATAGAAACACAAAGTAGAATTGTAGCTTTTGGGGACTTGGAGGGAAATGAGGTGGGTGTTGTTTAGGGGTATAAAATTTCAGTTTGTAAGGTGGAAAAGTTCTAGAGAGCAGCTGCACAACAATGTGAATATAACTAACATTACCGAACTATACACTTAAATGTTTAAGATGGGGGAATTCCTTGATGATACAGGGGCTAGGACTCCATGCTTTTGCTGCTGAGGGAGTGGGTTCAACACCTGGTTAGGGAATTAAGATCCCTCAAACCATGCATCATAGCCAAAAAAATAGTGTTAAAAAAAATAGTTAAGAAGGTAAGTGATATTTTATTTTACTGCAATTAAAATAAAAACAAGATCAAGTGGCTTTCTCTTTCACTTCAATTTATATATTGATTTATCCATTATTTAACTTCAACAATTAACAAGTCATGGTAAGATGAGCAATTTATTCCTATTTAATCTTTATTTCTACCTACTTCTGCATTCCTTGATTATTTTGGTGTAATATAATTTCAGACATAAATCTGAGTATATATATCCAAAAGGTAAGGATTACTAAAACTTTTAGTTTTAAATTTATCTGTTCATTTCAGTTCAGTCGCTCAGTGTGTGTGACTCTCTGTGACCCCATGGACTGCAGCACACCAGGCCTCTCTGTCCATCACCAACTCCTGGAGTTTACTCAAATTCATGTCCATTGAGTAAGTGATGCCATCCAACCATCCTCTGTCATCCCCTTTTCCTCCAGCCCTCAATCTTTCCCAGCATCAGGGTCTTTTCAGATGAGTCAGCTCTTCACATCAGGTGGCCACAATATTGGAGTTTCAGCTTCAGCATCAGTCCTTCCAATGAATATTCAGGACTGATTTCCTTTGGAATGGACTGGTTGGATCTCCTTGCAGTCCAAGGAACTCTCAAGAGTCTTCTCCAACACCACAGTTCGAAAGCATCAATTCTTCAATGCTCAGCTTTCTTTATAGTCCAACTCTCACATCCATACATGACCACTGGAAAAACCATAGCCTTGACTATATGGACCTTTGTTGGCAAAGTAATGTCTCTGCTTTTTAATATGCTGTCTAGATTGGTCATAACTTGCCTTCCAAGGAGTAAGCATCTTTTAATTTCATGGCTACAATCACCATCTGCAGTGATTTTGGAGCCCAGAAAAATAAAGTCAGCCACTGTTTCCACTGTTTCCCCATCTATTTGCCATGAAGTGATGGGACCAGATGCCATGATCTTATTTTCTGAATGTTGATTTTTAAGCCAACTTTTTCACTCTCCTCTTTCACTTTCATCAAGAGGCTCTTTAGTTCTTCTTCACTTTCTGCCACAAGGGTGGTGTCATCTGCATATCTGAGGTTATTGATATTTCTCCTGGGAATCTTGATTCCAGCTTGTGCTTCCTCCAGCTCTGAGTTTCTCATGATGTACTCTGCATATAAGTTAAATAAGCAGGGTGACAATATACAGCCTTGACGTACTCCTTTTCCTATTTGGAACCAGTCTGTTGTTCCATGTCCAGTTCTAATTGTTGCTTCCTGACCTGCCTACAGGTTTCTCAAGAGACAGATCAGATGGTCTGGTATTCCCATCTCTTTCAGAATTTTCCACAGTTTATTATGATCCACAGTTAAAGGCTTTGGTATAGTCAATAAAGCAGAAATAGATGTTTTTTTTGGAACTTTCTTGCTTTTTCAATGATTCAGCGGATGTTGGCAATTTGATCTCTGGTTCCTCTGCCTTTTCTAAAACCAGCTTGAACATCTGGAAGTTCACGGTTCACGTATTGCTGAAGCCTGGCTTCGAGAATTTTGAGCATTACTTTACTAGTGTGTGAGATGAGTGCAGTTGTGCAGCAGTTTGAGCATTCTTTGGCATTGCCTTTCTTTGGGATTAGAATGAAAACTGACCTTTTCCAGTCCTGTGGGCACTGCTGAGTTTTTCAAATTTGCTAGCATATTGAGTGCAGCACTTTCACAGCATCATCTTTCAGGATTTGAAATAGCTCAACTGGAATTCCATCACCTCCACTAGCTTTGTTCATAATGATGCTTCCTAAGGCCCACTTGACTTCACATTCCAGGATGTCTGGCTCTAGGTGAGTGATCACACCACCGTCATTATCTGGGTTGTGAAGATCTTTTTTGTACAATTCTTCTGTGTATTCTTGCCACCTCTTCTTAATAATGTCTGCTTCTGTTAGGTCCATACCATTTCTGTCCTTTATTGAGCCCATCTTTGCATGAAAAGTTCCCTTGGTATCTCTAATTTTCTTGAAGAGATCTCTAGTTTTTCCCATTCTATTGTTTTCCTCAGTTTTTTGCATTGATCACTGAAGAAGGGTTTCTTATCTCTCGTTGCTATTCTTTGGAACTCTGCATTCAAATGGGTATATCTTTCCTTTTATCCTTTGCTTGTCACTTCTCTTCTTTTCACAGCTATTTGTAAGGCCTCCTCAGACAGCCATTTTGCTTTTTTTCATTTCTTATTCTTGGGGATGGTCTTGATTCCTATCTCCTGTACAGTGTCACGAACTTCCGTGCACAGTTCATATGGCACTCTGTCTATCAGATCTAGTCCCTTAAATCTATTTCTCATTTCCACTGTATAATCATGCTGGGAGAAATATCAATAACCTCAGATATGCAGATGACACCACCCTTATGGCAGAAAGTGAAGAAGAACTAAAGAGTCTCTTGATGAAAGTGAAAGAGGAGAGTGAAAAAGTTGGCTTAAAGCTCAATGCTCAGAAAACTAAGATCATGGCATCTGGTTCCATCACTTCATGGGAAATAGATGGGGAAACAGTGGAAACAGTGGCAGACTTTAGTTTTTTGGGCTCCAAAATCACTGCTGATGGTGACTGCAGCCATGAAATTAAAAGATGCTTACTCCTTGGAAGGAAGGTTATGGCCAACCTAGATAGCATATTTAAAAGCAGAGACATTACTTTGCCAACAAATGTCTGTCTAGTAAAGACTATGGTTTTTCCAGTGGTCGTGTATGGATGTGAGAGTTGGACGGTGAAGAAAGCTGAGCATTGAAGAATTGATGCTTTCGAACTGTGGTGTTGGAGAAGACTCTTGAGAGTCCCTTGGACTGCAAGGAGATCCAATCAACCCATCCTAAAGGAGAGCAGTCCTGGGTGTTCATTGGAAGGACTGATGTTGAAGCTGAAACTCCAATACTTTGGCCACCTCATGTGAAGAGTTGACTCATTGGAAAAGACCCTAATGCTGTGTAGGATTGGGGGCAGGAGGAGAAGGGGATGACAGAGGATTAGATGGTTGGATGTCATCACTGACTCGATGAACATGGGTTTGGGTAAACTCCAGGAGTTGGTGATTGACAGGGAGGCCTGGCGTGCTGCAATTCATGGGGTCACAAAGAGTCAGACACGATTGAGCGACTGAACTGAACTGAACTGAATGGTCTAGTGGTTTTCCCTACTTCTTCAATTTAAGTCTGAATTTGACAATAAGTAGTTCATGATCTGTGCCACAGTCAGCTCCCGGTCTTGTTTTTGCTGACTGTATAGAGCTTCTCCACCTTTGGCTGCAAAGAATATAATTAATCTGTTTTTGGTGTTGGCCATCTGGTGATGTTCATGTGTAGAGTTTTCTCTTGTGTTTTTGGAAGAGGGTGTTTGCTATGACCAGTGTGTTCTCTTGGCAAAACTCTATTAGCCTTTGCCCTGCTTCATTCTGTACTCCAAGGCCAAGTTTCCTTGTTACTCTAGGTGTTTCTTGACTTCCTACTTTTGCATTCCAGTCCCCTATAATGAAAAGGACATTTTTTTGGATATTAGTTCTGGAAGGTCTTGTAGGTCTTCACAGAACCGTTCAACTTCAACTTCTTCAGCATTACTAGTCGGGGCATAGAGTTGGATTATCGTGATACTGAGTGGTTTGCCTTGGAAATAAACAGAGATCAGTCTGTAGGTTTTGAGACTGCATTCAGTTTATCTATTGAATCATCACCAAACCATCATACCTAAAAGATTAGTGATTTCTGGTTGATGTGCCTAAGTGTATTCATATTTTTCTTATCCTGCTTAGAATTTATGGCATTCTTAATTCTATATCTTGATGTATTTTTCAGTCTTGGAAAATAATCAAACATTTTCTCTTCAGACTTTTTTTCTGCCCTATTCCTTCTCTCCTTCTGCTCTCGGATTCCAGTTATATTGATGTTAGACCTTCTCACTGTACCACTTATGTCTCTGTCTTGATTTATAGCTAACTTATCATTAAAAAAAAACCCACAGAAAAACCTGAGTCTTGGAGTTCCTCTGAAATATATTTGGCAGCTTAATACATTGACATAATTTAAAATTTTTTCCACAATCCCCAGAAGTTTGTATGTACTGATTCTGGGCTTCCTAGCTTCAGGATGTTGTAAACAGCCCGTATTATAGAAGGTCTGAAAAGAAGAACATGGATAAAAAAGGAGTTTCTTGATACCTAGAATAAAACCCCACCACCCAAGTTTTTGTTTTGGGAATACAGACATAGGAGGAGAGTAGCAATGGGAACATGAAGTCTGAGTGTTTGCTGAGAAGAACTAGGGGTACAGAACTGGCAAGAGTGGGATTAGCTTTTAGGTATTGTGGTAGGGTGCCAATCTAGGTGACAGCTTTATGAGTAGATGGAACCTGTATACTTTACACTTGAAGTGAGATCTTCTGATGGGAAGTTGAGGTGGGACTTGTTGATGCTGTGGACAGGGAGCATTTATAATTGTCTTGGAAGTTGACTTAATAGATCCCTGACACAGTGAATGGTGTGGCCTGTCTTTGGACTGGTGGGCTTGAGCGTTCAACATCATGTGTGACCATGATGAGGTGAGGGTCAGAAGAGATTTATCCTGACCTCAAGGTTGCCCTGGGGGTGTTGAGGGGGTGAAGGCAGTCTCTCAAATGTGAATTGGAATATCTTGATACGTCTGACTGCTAGGAGGCTAAGCTAGATTTTTTTCCTACATAGAACATATCCATTTATTGTAATCTAGCTTGCTCTTGATATTGTAGAAGAAATTCATACCTTGTTTTGTCCCTAGATCTACTGTTATCATCCAGGTGTACTTTTGTCTTCGTTAAGTTAGTTTAAGTTAACAACAACAAAACAGATGTGGAAAGTAAATTCAGGAGAGCTCTTTTATTTCCTGACTTCCTTTGTTAACAGCTATAACCATCTTTAGGAAACTTCAAAAGGACACACAGGAACAAAGGAGAAAAGCCGAGACTGCTATTTTGCGGTGCAGTAGACTTACATGGAAGAGAGAAACCTTGATAGAAGCAACAGGTAGTAGCAATTGAAGGTGAATCAGACAGAATAATTCTCAGAAAGAAAAGCATGATGGTTCACAAGTTAGATCAAGAGTGTGGCCTGAAGTGTATGCTGGCAAGAGACTTCTGTCTAGCCTTAATCTATTAGACACTATCCTTCACCTTCACCCCTTGATCCCAGTCTCTGTCTTCACCTACCATATGTGATCCTTCTACTATGGTGGCTCCAAATAATAGTGGACAGCGTTGTTGTTCAGTCACTAAGTCATGTCCGACTCTTTGCTACCCCACAGACTGCAGCATGCTAGGCTTCCCTGTCCTTCACTATCTCCTGGAGTTTGCTCAAACTCACGTCCATTGAGTCAGTGATGCTATCCAACCATCTCATCCTCTGTTGCCCCTTCTCCTCCTGCCCTCAGTCTTTCCCAGCCAACATTGGTGTCTTGTATTCAGGGCAAGGAAGTCCAGCTCCCATTGCTCAACAGGGAGGGAGTCTGCAAGAAGAACTGAAGAGGGTGTTACTGGGAAGCTGTGTCACAGGCATAAAAACTTGGAGCTCTCAATGAATTTGCTTTTTTTTAAATTTTGTTATTTATTTATTTATGTTTGGCTTCAGTGGGTCATCCTTGCTTTTGCATAGGCCTTCTCTAGTTGTGGCGAGCAGGGGCTACTCTTTCTCGCCTTGTAGGGCTTCTCATTGCAGTCGCTTCTCTTGTTGCGGAGCACAGGTTCAGTAGTTGTGGTACTCAGACTTAGCTGCTCTGCTGCATGTGGGATCTTCCCAGACCAGGGATCGAACTCATGTCCCCTGCATTAGCAGGCAGGTTCCTACTTAGATTGTGCTACCAGGGAAATCCCAGTGAAATTTCTCATCAAAACTCTCTGCACAGTTCTATGGTATTATTTAGCACAGGTGCATCTGGTACTATTAAACTATTAGCACAGCTATGTCGTGGGTTATACAGGATTCCTAAGAGACCTGACCAGTGAGTATAACATTGTCTCTATGGTAAAGCAACCGGCAAAAGAACGTTTGGATACAGTCTGTAAGTTGGATTGGCCTGACTAGGTTAAAAGGCCCATCCTGCTCCCCAGCTTTAATGTCTGCCCCTGTACAAAGAAGGTAAGGTCTTTTATACTGACAGATAAGCCACACAACCTGATTTTAAATAAAGATAAAGATTGGCTCCTTGTCAGAGAGCTTGTCTGAGTTAGGACAGGCCATACTTAATGAAATATGGCATTAGATGGGCCTTTTAAACGAGGCAGTTTGTACAAATTTCTCTACCATTATCAGACCATCTGTGTTTACTTTTGTGTGAAAGTAAAAGTTTCAGTGTTATTTGGATAAAAAATGGCATTTCTCATTGTGATAACGAGTGTGAATATCACTCAGTAAAAAGTGAATAAAAATGGAGGTTTTATTTTTTTATTGGTTGCCATTTTCCATGGAGAATGAATTAAATACATGGAGTTGAAAGAAAGACAAAGAGAAGTGGTTGACCAGTTCAGTCATGTTTTATGTAATACTTGTTTTTTCTTTTACATGAATGTATTTTACCATCCATCAGGACAAATTAATGTGTCTTGGGCCTTTAAAAACTGTAAAAAATAATTTTAATGGTTCCAATAACAGCTCCAGATGAATGCTGGAAAACAGATATTCCAGACTGTCAAATAGTGTATGTATTGCTTGACTCTGTTGTAACTGCAAGTAAATGCTGCTTTTGTATGAAGTTTCCTTGACTGCCAGTGGAAGAACTGTAGCACATTTATTGCAAACAAAATTGGAATGGGAATGTGACATGTTACAACAGAATGGTACCTAATCCTTTCTCGCCAGTTGGACTGAATTAAAATAATAAATCATTAGGACAATAAAGCATTCTTGGTTATAAGAAGGTATAATTTAATTAAAGAGATTTTTTTTAAATGGCAGATTCAGGGACTTCCCTGATGGTTCAGTGGCTAAGACTCTACATTCTCAGTGCAGGGACCCTGAGTTCGATCCCTGGTTGGGAAACTGGATCCAGAGACCACAACTGTAAAATCCTGCATGCTGCCACTAAGATCTGGTGCAGCCAAAAAAAAAAAAAAAAAAAAAAAAAAGGCAGGTTTTTACTTACATTGCTTATGATGCAGAGATTTTATTTAAAAATATGGTTTCTTATCAGCTGGAGAAATAGACTTAGATCCCATGTAAAGTTATTTGTGTTAAATGGGAAAAAATAGCAGGCAAGCTTCAGAGGTGAATTGAACTATGGAATGAAAAGTGTTTACAACAAAGGCCAGTTCCTACTCTGTTTACTGCAAGTAAGGAGCTTCAGGATGTTGTCCTGTGTTTGAAAGGGGTGACTCATGTCATCATTTATCGCAGTTAATTGCTTGTGTTTGTGAAGATCACGGTATGTTGCAAAGCAGGGCTGAGTAATCCATGGTGACCTTTTGTGCTATCAAAGCTTTATCAATTAGAAGCCCCTTATTGTAAATTCAGAGAACACCCATTGAGTGCCATCAAAGAAAGATCTTGGCTACTTAAGCAATCCAGTTTTTTTTTTTTTTTCCTCCTTTTTTGGCTCTTTTTCCTTCAAACTGAATCCTCTCTAGGATACTGTTTCCAAATCTGCAAAATGAAGCATATTGAAAATGTTTTCTAACTTTTAAGAAGTGTTGTGTTTTTCATAAGCAATAGTGGGAATTTCAGAAAACTGGTGTTTTTTTCCTTGCTACAATGCCTTTCTTCTTGAAGCCCCCAAACTGGCTGGCTGGCTAACTTCTGGTCACTTTCTTTTCCATCTGCTTCACTGTGTTGACACTTGGCCTGACAGATGTTTTGCAAACTTTGTTAAATGTTTCAAAATTGTAAATTAAAACCATTATTTTTACTATACTTTGCTTTTGGATCGGTCTTAAAATATTTGTTCATTCTCATTCACTTATCTCCAGATATGATTTTTCACTTCTTATTTTCTGTCATGTTGTTACAGTTTCTGACATTGTTTAATGCCCTGCATCCCCAGCTTTTGACATTGTTGAATTCCCTCTTCTCATCCCTTGAAATTCTCTGCTCTAATGTATTTTATGACACTGCATTGTCCTGGATCTTCTTTTATATACGTGTGCTTCCTTTGTTTCTTTTCTTTCTCCTTCTTCTTCTTTCTCCTCCTCTTTTTTCTCCTTTTCTAAAATTGCGCTATCTTTTCTATATTCTTTAGTTTGGTTATTAACCAAGACTTAGCTTCCCCCCACCCCCACCCCCACTTCTACTCTCTTGGCACACCCATATACTCAAGTTCCAGGTGTCAAGTTCCAGGTCTACATTTCCAGCTGCTGTGGAACATTGCTACCATTTCCATCAAGAACAAACTCCAAAATCAAACTCAAAATCTCCTTCTGCCCAGATTCAGAATTCCTAATGACTAACATAGTGTCTGACACATATTAGAGACTCAGATATCTGTTGAATTATTCAGTAACTTGGAAAGAGACATACTGGGGTAGGGGACTAACCTGTTTCTGGACATGGTCAGAGCTGAAGGTCAGGCTTGAAAACCCAAAACTTGTGGCCACAAGTCAAAATATAGTATCCAAAAGAGAGTAATTGACTCAGGTCCAGTCTGGACTGTTGTCTAAGGGGTTTGCTCTGATAAATAAAAGGCAGTAGAAGTCTGTGGGACAATGAGATAATACTGTTACTTTTACTCATAAGGGGTACTCATAGGGGATATGCAATTGGTAATGTCCTAAGTGTCCTACTTGAAAATGCATTGTTACTGGCCCTCAGCCAGTGTCTGGGGGAATAGACTGTGATATAAAAGAAAAATGGATAAATTGGACCACATCAAAATTGAAATCTTGCTTTTCAAAAGACGCTATTAAAAAAATGAAAAGCCTCAGACTGGGAAAAAATATTTTCAAAACATATTTAATAAAGGACTTGAATCAGAATATATAGAGAAACTTACAACTCATTAATAAGATGTCAAAGAACCCAATACAAAATGGGCAAAAGAAATCAATAGGTGCTTTACTAAAGAAGATGTATAAATGGCAAGGAAATATATGAAAAGACACTCAACATCCTCAGTCATTAGAGAAATGCAAATCAAAACCACTAGAATTTCAAAGTGGCAGTAGAATTTCAAAACCACGTGAAACCACTGTACACCCGCTTAGGAGGCTAAAATTTAAATGAATGATGATTCAAAGTGTTGACAAGAAGATAGAACAACTAGGACTGTCATATACTGGTGAAAATGCAAAATGAAAAACCACTTTGGAAAGCAACTTGACAGTTTCTTATAAAGTTAAACATATACTTATTGTAAGATCCAGCAAGCCTACTTGGAGGTCTTTGCCTTGGGAAAATGAAAATAAATGTCCAGACAAAGTCTTGTAGGTAAATATTAGTAGCAGCTTTATTTCTAATAACTCCAAACTGGAAACAAGCATTTTGGAAAAAACAAGTGAATGGATAAGCAAACTGGTGCAATTATGTAATGGAATGCTTTATGGCAATTTAAAAAAATTTAAAAAGATGAGTGTGGAGAGGTAGGCTGGGCAAGATAAGGATTTTTAAAGTCATGTTAAGTTTAGACTTCATCCTAAGAGTGACTGACAGGTTTTAAGCCCTTTTTATCATGTGATGTTAAGAGCTGATTCATTGGAAAAGACCCTGGTGCTGTGAAGGATTGAAAGCAAAAGGAGAAGAGGGCAGCAGACGATGAGATGGTTGGATGGCATCACTAACTCAGTGGACATGAGTTTGAGCAAACTCTGGGAAATAGTGAAGGACAGGGAATCCTGGTGTGCTGCAGTCCATGGGGTTGCAAGGAGTCATGCATGACTTAATGACTGAAGAACAGCAACAAATCATGTGATGTGATTTCTAATGTATGTCTGTGGCTGCTGTGTGGAGAATGGGTTGAATGGAAAGATCTTTACCAAGAGGGTATCAGATGATAGTGCTGTGAGTTAGGGGAGTTACTGGAGGAAATAGAGAGAGATGGGTGGATTTCAGAAATATTTGGTAAGTAGAATTTCTTGTGGGAATTGATAAAGAAGGAGGAATTGAGAATAGCTTCTAAGTTTCTGGTTTGGGTAACTGGGTGTATGGTGGTACCCTTCACAGAGAAAGAGTAAAGGAGCAAGAAAAGCTTATGGGCAAGGTGATGACTTTAGTTTTATATATGCTGCTTTTGAGGTGCCTGAGAGGCATTCATATTGTGTTTAGAGACAGTTGGATATATCAGTCTGTTGCTTAGAAAACAGGTCTAGGCTGCAGAAACATGTCAGTTCCATGTAGGTAGTAGTTGAAACCATGCAATTCAATTGATCACTGATGAGTAGGATGAGGAAAGAAGAGGCCTATAGCAAAACCCTGAGAAATTCTTATGCTCAATGGAGAGGTAGGAGGAAAATTAGAAGAGTATCATTTTATGGAAGCCACTAGAAGAGGTGAATAATCAATAATATCAAATGGAATTATGTCATTGAAGAATATGATTTTTATTCTTAGTTAATACATGTGGAATATTTGAGAGGTGCTCTTACAGTAAAAGATGAATCACTGTTACACAATTAAAAAGAAAAGTTAACTGTTTGATATCTTGTAAAAAAGGTAGCACTTTTTTTTTTTTTTAACATTTTCAATACAGATGGAAGAACTCAGAGTTTTCTATTATTTTGTTTTGTTTTTTCCCCTCCTTGGGCTTTCCTCCTTCATTAGAGACTTTAAAAGCACTAAACATTAAAGAACTTACAGAAATCCACTTATATGCATTATGGGTGGAGAAGCTTGTACTAGATATTCCCTTATTTACAAACCTCTGAGCAAGAACATACTTTTTGTAATGTTTGTTTAATAAATGCTATCCACCTTAATTCCCCCTTTCCCTTTGGTCTTTTTCATGCCTGAATGGGTGTGACTAGCTTGAAGAGATCAATGGGAAAAGGTTTTTGATTCCTCTATTTTAAGCAAGAAGTGTTTGTCAAGTGGGCAAGAGGATCTGTCAGTGATGGGTAGAGAAGTTTGTAACTGAAATACCAGTTGTTTTCAAATTGATCTTATTGCCATGGTCAGCTTTAGTTGTTCGTGGCAGGATGCTGAAATGAATGTCTACACCCCCCCAGATGCCATCTTTCCCTTTCCTTTTTTCTAGTTGCCTTCTCCCAAAAATGGAAGAAAAAGAAAGCTTTTGAAAAGCTAGAATTTTATTTTAGAGTGATAAGTAGGAGAGTATTGTTAACAAATTGAAGATCACAGTTACAAGAACTCAGCCTGGAAAATGGCTGTAGGCGCTTACTAAATCGTCGTTCCAATCAGTGGCAGTTTCTCCTGTTACTCTGGGAGGGGAGGAGGACTTCCAGGCTATGTGTCCCAGTCATCAATTTATGACTTTCAGCTCCACATACCTGTCTGGGATAACAGACTGGACTCTAAGCATTTCTCTGTCACAGCGAGCACAGTGTTAAGCTTTGTCAATAGAGGTTGCTGGAGGGACCCTGCCTGAAGGTGAGGGCTTCTCTCCCTGTTTCATCTGCTACATTTTGCTTTTCCTTGCTCCTGCTTTGGGGTCTGTGAGTGGTGTATGTGTGTGTATATGTGTGTGTGTGTGTGTGTGTATGTGTGTGTGTGTGTGTGTGTGTATAGTGGGGGGCATCTACTGGTGCTCTACCTGAGATGTGCCCCAAAATGGGCAGTCCATTGGTGACTTCACAGATCTGTCCTGAACCTTGCTTCAGCCCTCCCAGGGTGACATTGGTATACCCCAAGTCTCATGCTGGAAGAAGGCGATGGCATCCCACTCCAGTACTCTTGCCTGGAAAATCCCATGGACGGAGGAGCCTGGTGGGCTGCAGTCCATGGGGTCGCGAAGAGTCGGACACGATTGAGCAACTTCACTTTCACTTTTCACTTTCATGCATTGGAGAAGGAAATGGCAACCCACTCCAGTGTTCTTGCCTGGAGAATCCCAGGGACGGGGAGCCTGGTGGGCGGCCGTCTATGGGGTCGCACAGAGTCGGACACGACTGAAGTGACTTAGCAGCAGCAGCAGCATGCTGGAAAGTGGCACCCTGATTTCTTCTTCGTGTGTGCCCACCAACCTTGCTTGCTTGCGCTCAGAAGGTTCCCTATAATGGTCCTGCCATGGACACCATGTGCTCCAGGCTTCATACCGGTAGTAGTGCTCCGATTCCTTCTGTGTGCTCACTCAAAAGCTTCTGTTCGCCAACTCCCTAGAGGGTCATCTCTTGCTCTCCTGTTACTGTGGACCAACTCTGGCCATCAGACCAGGAAACATCACTATGCAGTGGGCTGCAACCGTAGCTTCTTCAATGGGATCTTTACACATGCCTTGAGGAGGAGGCCATCCATCCACCCAAATTTCTTCTTCCTTGTGTACTGTTCAAGGCATGTGCCTTCCTCTATCACAGTTAAATAGTTTTCTAAAGCTAAGCTTCTGCAGATTACTGTGTGGTTTCTGTCTCCTGAGTGCACCCAAAATGATGCCCTCTCTTGCCTTTAATCTATTATGTATACGTCTGCCAGATTACTCTTCTTGTAGCTCACCTCTGATTTAAAACACAAACCAAAAAAAGACACCCCCACCTCAGCCCAAAACAACAGTGATCCTTGAGTGATTTGGCATTGTCTGGCATTCAAGACCCTCCATGATCTGGTCCCTGCTTGCCTTTTCAGTCTGATTTTCTACTCTACCTAAAATAACCAAGGCAAGCAGCACTGTTCAATATAAAAAATCCAGTCCTAGGTTTGACTTCTAGCTCTATCACTTATCACTAAGCACACAAGGCCTTGTCCTTCGGCTCCTCTGAATTTCAGTTTGCTCATCTGGAAAATGGGGATACTAACAGCTTGTTTGCTTACACCACAGGGTTGTTGTGAGGTTCAATTAAATAATGTATGTGGAAACTAAGAATTCTAAGATTCTGTCTAACTGTAATGTGTGGCCATACATGTAGTGTTTTTTTTTTTTTTTTTTAAAAAAGGTGCTCCCATGTGAAAAATAATTGCTGTCAATCATTTGTCTAGTATTTTTGGATGGGTTAAGGGGTATATCTCTTTCTAGAACTCAAAATTATGTCTTATTTTTCTATTTCATGATTTAGCTTGTTTCAAGATGAGTGAAGTAAGACGTTAAAAATATCTCGATTGTTTCTCTTTTCTTTGCCATCAGAAACACAAAATACAATGGCTTTAAAATTTGGGGATAGGGTAGAACATTTATCTCTTTTGTTACTTGGTCCTGAGGCTGTCCATCCATTACTTGGGTAGACAGATCATTTCATACATATGTGTGAATTCATTAAAGTAGTACTCCTCTACCGTATACTTTGATTGTACATGTGCTGAAATATACAGAAAAGTGAAAGTGTGGAAATGTTAGTCACTAAGTTGTGTCCGACTCTGCGACCACATGGACTGTAGCCCACAAGGCTCTTCTGTCCATGAAATTTCCCAGGCAAGAATACTGAGTTGACATTCTCTTCTCCAGGGGATCTTCCCCACCCAGGGATTGAATCTGTGTCTCCTGTATTGCAGGGAGATTCTTTACTGTCTGAACCACCAGGGCTTGGTAAACTGTAAAATAGAAGTAAATGAATTATTTTTAGAAAATAAACCAGAAATGGATAAGCTCCTAAGTTGGTGAGAAATTCAGCCTATTCAAAATTCAGATCCCTTCGGAGAGGTATTCCTCTTCCATGAGAATGTGATAAAGTGTTGTTAGGCCTTAAGCCTGTGCTACAAGATGAGAGACCCAGCTGTTTGTGTAGAAAGAGGAAGGTTTCTCTAGTTGCTTATGGATTGGACTCATCTTTGTTGGGCATTAGGCCAGCCTATGAATGTTTTCATAAGCAGGTGGTTCTTCTGAATTCCTCATTATCTTGGTTGGATATATAATGCTGGAGGAAAAAAGCCTATTCTCAGAGAACTCAAAACATGAATATAAAAGACATTTAAAAACTGTTTAAAAAAAAACTTCCTTAGGGAGGAAATACAAAGTTCCTTCTTTTGTAGACTGAAAAGAAAGGTGAGATCAACAGAGTTATGAAGAGAAGTAGCCATTCCAGTCTTGCTTAGACAAAACCTGTATTATCTAACCTTTCTATAGTTCTTTGTATTTTCCAAAGACCTTTACAAATGCATTTTTCCCTCATGTAACCATCCTCTGATCAAAGCAGGTTAGCATTCATCTTTCCATTTTCTAGATGGGAAAGAAGAGTTCCAGAGAAGTGAAGTCACCTTCATAGGTCCTAGGGTGAGTCAAAGGTAGAATGGACTTTTGAATCTTTGACTCAGAGTTTTTGGCTTAGTTACTCTGCAACGTGTTGTTTCCTGTCTTGACTAAAGCTCTACAAATTGGTTAAAAAGAATCCCTAATCTAAGAAGCCAAGTCTGGAATTCTAAGTAGAGGATACTCTGTGGGAAGGCTTTTGGTTTTATTAAAATGGAGATTCCTTTGGGCCACCCTCTGCTTAGAGGGCTGTGGAGAAGAGCTGATGTGGTTCATAGACTTTGGAGAAGGAAGTCTTAGACTTCAGAAGAGGTGCTCCTTCAGGTCTCCTGGGGATTGCGGTTGTACCTCTTTATAGAAGAAATCTGAAAGTGATGTTTGTAGGATTGACATCTGAGAAAGTGGTTTAGCTCAGCCATTGAGATTTGTGTTTAGCTCTTAGGCACCCAGTCAGCTTTCCATGTGTTCGAATTATTTTTTTTCCCAGAGGAGAACCCAGTCAGTCTCCAATTCCTGAAATTCGAATTTAGAATATATATTTCTCTGCAATGTAAATCTATTTAAGATTTGATGTCTGATCAAATCACTAGATCACTGACTAGTACGTTGCCAAATACCCAATAGGCATTTCAATAAATATTTATTAATAATATTAATCACGAGAACAATCTTTTTCAACATTTATGTTTGAAATATGTTCTTTACCAATACTGCAACAGGGAAAACTTTCACGATAATTACATTTTGCATTTATATTCAGTGATTTATTTCCTAGAACCTCAATATATGATTTTTTTTTCCTCACTCTTATGTTTATTGGCAAATATTAGTCCTATAGTATAGATGAGGAATGTGAAAAGGAAATAGAAGTGATTTGCTAAAACACTCACAGAAGATTGAAGTGAAGTAGGGAATGAAAATTTAGGTCTTTGTCCCCAAATTTCACTAAAAATAGTCTATTAATACTTCTGGGAACTAAACTAATGGTCAAGAAACTGTAGTGGAGCATGGTGAGTTTGGGCTTCCCTGGAGGCTCAGCTGGTAAAGATTCCGCCTGCAATGCAGGAGACCCTTGTTCCATTCCTGGGTTGGAAAGATCCCCTGGAGAAGGACATGCAGCCCACTCCAGTATTCTTGCCTGGAGAACCCCAGGGACGGCAGAGCCTGGTGGGCTGCTGTCTATGGGGTCGCACAGAGTCGGACATGGCTGAAGCGACTTAGCAGCAGCAGCAGCACAGCCAATGCAGTTTGTCAGGGGTAGATTGGAGCTTTGCATCATGCAGGAATCCAAGCCTTTTTTGGTGGATTGTTCTGATATCTTCTAAGGTCTTTCAGCCTTCTAACCAAGTGGGGAGAGAGTGTGGAGAAGTTCCTCAGGCTGTTTTTTGGTAATTAGTTAATTTGACTGCACCAGATTTTAGTTGCGGCACTCAGTATCTTTAGTTGCGGGATGTGGAATCTGGTTCCCTGACCAGGGGTTAAACCCAGGCCCACTCCTTGGGAGTGCAGAGTCTCAGCTACTGGATCATCAGGGAAGTCTCTGCCGATGCTCTTAATTGTCTCACTGGAGGTGATGCACGTCATTTCCTTCCCTACATTCCACCAGTGAGAATTAGTCACACAATCCTATGGAGCTGCAAAGTATCTGAGAACTGTGGTCTGATACTTTATCAAGAAAGAAAAGAATACAGCCAGACTATTCTAGATTATGCATATCAAAGATATATACTAGGGAGTAGGAAATGCTTAGATAGAGAGACTCACATACTGTAGATATTAATATTTCCCAACTTATATTTATCTCTTACAGTCACTGAGGGCAGCTGCCTTTGTGTTTAATGGCACTTCAATAAGAAATGTATTTTACATGATGATATGATACCAGCACATATATACCAATGTGAAAATTTCATACGTGTTGTTAAGGATACAATAATTACTTTTACTATATATGGTGCACTCTGGTATTTTCTGTACTGTTTTCTACTCTGTTCTATTTTGTTTCTGTAGTCTTGCCTGCCTCAGCCCAAGGCTCGTCTGTAGTCTTGGGAGGCTCCATTCCATCTCAGCAGTCTCTGCACCCGAGGAGAGACTTCCAAGGGGAGTTTGAGTCTGGGTTTCCTGTTGTTCAGTTGTTCAGTCACTCAGTCATATCCGACTCTTTGTGACCCCATGGACTGCAGTGTGCCAGGCCCTCCTGTCCCTCACTATCTCTCAGAGTTTGCCCAAGTTCATGACCATTGAATCAGTGATGTCATCCAAACGTCTCATCTTCTGTCATCTTCTCTTCCTGCCTTCAATCTTTCCCAGCATCAGGGTCTTTTCCTGACGTGTAGGTTATTCTTGCTGTGGTCCTTTGGGCATCCAAAGGCTTGCCATTATCACTTGTGTGCTTTCTTCCTCTCCTATAGTGAGAGTTGTCAAATATAGGCATACATTGTTCTGTTGCTCTTCACTTTATTGCACTTGGAAGTTATTTTGTTTTTCAACAAAATGAAGGTTTATGGCAACCCTGCATTGTGCAAGTCTATCAGTGTTGTTTTTCCAATAGCATTTGTTCACTTCATGTCTCCATGTCTCGTTTTGGTAAGATTTCAGTATTTCAAAGTTTTTCACCATTATTGTATTTGTTATAGTGATCTGTGATCAGTGATCTTTGATGTTCTATTGTAGTTGTTCTTGGGTGCCAGGAACCATGCCCATATTAGTCAATGAATTGCCTTAATTGATAAATGTGTGTTCTTACTTCTCCATCAACCAGCTGATTCCTTTTCTCTTTCTCTCTCCCTGAGCCTCCCTATTCCCTGAGACACAATAATATTTAAATTAGGCCAATTAATAATGTTACAATGGCTTCTAAGTGTGCAAGTGAAAGGAGTCACATGTCTCTCACTTTAAGTCAAAAGCTAGAAATGATTAAGCTTAGTGAGGAAGGCATATGGAAAACTGAGATAGACTGAAAACTGGATCTCTTGTGTCAAACAGCCAAGCTGTTAATGTGAAGGAAATGTTCTTGAAAGCAATTAAATTTGCTACTCCAGTGAACACACAAAGGATAAGAAAGTAAAACAGCCTTATTGTTGATATGGAGAAAGTTTTAATGTTCTGGATAGCAGATCAAACCAGGCACAACTTTCCCTTAAGCTAAAGCCTAATCCAGAGCAAGGCCCTAACTCTCAGTTCTATGAAGGCTGAAAAAGGTGAGGAAGCTGCAGAAAAAAAGTTAGAAGTTAGCAAGTGTTGGTTCGTAAGGTTTAAGGAAAAAAGCCATCTCCATAACATAAAAATACAAAGTGAAGCAGCAAGAGCTGATGTAGAAGATGTAGCAAGTTATTTAGAAGATCTAACTGAGATAATTAATGAAGGTGACTGCACTAAACAACAGATATTCAATGTAGATGGAACAGCCTTCTATTGGAAGAAATGCATTCTAGGACTTACATAGTTAGAGAGGAGAAGTCAATGTCTGGCACCAGAGCTTCAAAGGATAGGCTGACTCTTGTTTAGGGGATCATGCAGGTAATGACTTGAAGTTGAAGCTCATTTCTCTTTCCAAAGATCCTATGGCTCTTCAGGATTATGCTGTATCTACTCTGCCTGTGCTCTTGTAAATGCAACAGTGAAGCTTAGTTGACAGTGCATCTGTTTACAACATGATTTACTGAATATTTTAAGCCCACTGTTGAGACAAAAATGCTTAGGAAAAAGATTCCTTTCAAAATATCACTGCTCATTGACAATGCACCTTGTCTTCCATGAGCTCTGACGGAGATACACAGGAGATTAATGTTGTTTTCTTGCCTGCTAACACAACATCCATCTGCAGCCCATGGGTCAAGGAGTAATTTCAGCCATCTTTTTATTAAGAAATACATCTCATAAGGTTATAGCTGCCATAGAGAGTGATTCCTCTAATGGATCTGGGCAAAGTAAATCAAAAACCTTCTGGAAATGATTCACTATTCTAGATGCCATTAAGAAGCTTTGTGATTCATGGAAAGAGGTAAAATTTCAACATTAACAGTTGCTTGCAAGAACCTGAATCCAACCCTCATGGATGACTTTGGGGAGGGGTGGGTTCAAAACTTCAGTGGAGGAAGAAACTGCAGATGTGGTGGAAATAGAAAGAGAACTAGAATTTAAAGTGAAGCCTGAAGATATGACTGAATTGCTGTAATCTCATAATAAAACTTTAATGTATGAGAAGTTGCTTCTTATGAATGTGTAAAGCAGGTGGCTTCTTGAAATGGAATCTACTGGTGATGATACTGTGAAAACTGTTGAAATAACAAGAAAAGCTTTGGAATATTATATAAACTTAGTTGATAAAGTGGCAGCAGGGCTGAAGCGGATTGACTCCAATTTTGAAAGAAGTCCTATTGTGGGTAAAGTGCTGTCAAACAGCATCACATGCTACAGAGGAAAATCATTCATGAAAGGGAGAATCTTATTTTAAGAAATTTCCAGAGTCGCCCCAACCTTTAGCAACCACCACCCTGATCAGTAAGTAGCCATCAACATCCAGGCAAGACCCCTCCACCAGGAAGAAGATATGACTCACTGAAGTTTCACATGATAGTTAGCATTTTTAAGCAATAAATTATTTTAAATTAAGGTGTGTATATTATTTTTAGACATGATACTATTACACCCTTAATAGACTACAGTATAACTTTCATATATATTGGGAAATAAATTCTGTGTGACTCACTTTATTGTGGTGGTCTGTAACCGGTACTGTAAGGCATGTTATAAATTTAGTTAGAATTTAAATTTTCTGGGGTCTTTTATCTGTTTTTAGAAATGAATGTTTTCAGGTTTCAGCTTATATATTTACCAAAGAACTTTCTGAACAGAGCCCCTTCCCAAACTAGCTTCTGCTAAGTTGCTTTAGTTGTGTCCGACTCTGTGCGACCCCATAGACGGCAGCCCACCAGGCTCCTATGTCCATGGAATTTTCCAGGCAAGAGTACTGGAGTGGGGTGCCAGAGCCTTGGCTAAGTCAAGTGCCATCTAGTGGCCAAACTAGTTTTTAACTAGTTTTTAACTAGTTTTTATTAAAAACTAGTTAAAATGCTAGAGAAATTGACTTTCATCATACCAGCCTAAAAGGACTAGGTCTAGGACATGAATATTACAAGTTACTGTAAATTGTGCTGGGACTGGTCCAAGCTATGCTGAAGTTACTGCGGGATCAATATTTCTGATTTCTCCATCTCTGAAGCAGGCAGCTGTGATAGGAGGACTTGAACCACAAAGTCACTGTGCTGTGTATTTCCTGAGGGCACTTATCAAGGGGTCATAGAGTATTTGGTATTCATTTATTCATTTTTCAACCATTCATTCAGCATCAAATATTATACACACACACACACACACAGCTAGGTTCAAGGTACTGTGTTAGAGAATAAAAGATTAACCAGACTGGGTGTTTTATTCTTTTGAAGGCTTGTTGTTCAATAGGAAAGCTATACATCCATGACTTCAATGAAACTAGTTTTGTAAGATTTAGAAAGGGGAATCTGACATGGTGCTAAGCTTAAAGAACACATGGATAGCAGAGGATGTAGGAAACTTCAGCACTGCTCTAGGCTCAGTCTTGGGGGAGATAAGACATGTGCTCATAGAACAGGAAGTGATATCGGATGGCAACTGAACTGAGTGGGTCTATCTGCAAGTGCTACCAGGAGACAGAAGGCTGCCACTCTCTGCTCATCGCTCCCTGCCTCCCCTACGGAGCTCTGCACATTTTGGAATCAGTAAACAATGGTTAGTACAGAAAGTAAAAATGAAAGTGCAAGTTGCTCAGTTGTGTTCAATTCTTTGTGACCCCATGGACTCTATTCTCCAGGCCAGAATACTGGAGTGGGTAGCTGTTCCCTTCTCCAGGGGATCTTCCCAACCCAGCGGTCAAACCCAGGTCTCCTGCATTGCAGGTGGATTCTATTCCAGCTGAGCCACCAGAGAGGTGTTTTTCACATCTATGGTTATCAACTGCAAAATAGCTTTACAAAAACAAATAAGTTGAGCCTATCACTGTAGTTGGCATTTAAGTCAGCTAATTTGTCTTAAAACTTTTATATAGATTTAAACTAGCTTATGTAATTAATACATCCCAATGAAAATTTTCTAGTGGATATTTTGTGGTTAATTTTGATGATGACAAAAAGAGACCACAAAAAAAAACACGAAGAAAAGTTGTATTCGAATTTGGCTTTGGTGTAATCTCTAGTAATCTCCCAAGTCCCATCTCTTCAGCAGCATTAAATTCTGTAGTGTTTTCCAACTCACTCCTCCACCATTTTCCTCCTTCATGGTCATGAGTGATTAATTTTACTGACTTAATCTCAAACTGATATTTTTACAGTAAATCCTTTCGAACATTCAGAGACAGATTTGAGGTTTAAATTTGGGGAGTTTTTCAGTGCTCAGGTGGATTGTTGTTCTGAGTGCCGAGATGGGAGAGGGAACTTAAAAAGTGATTTATAAAGCAGGTGATATACATGACTTTCATATTACTTACTAAAGTCTGCAAGGTGAAAATTGATCTTGGTTTTTTTTTCCTTAAGAAAAATCCCCAAATCACTGCTTAGTTTAAATTTCTAACTCAGCACCTCAGATTGTAATGTATTGGTATACATCTACATGATTTAATTCTGTCTTTAAAAATAGATAATAAGAAAAAACACTTTTGAGTGATTTGTGCTACAATAAAATTTGGTTTAATATATTGATAAAATATTAAAATTAATATTAATTGATAAAATATTAATGTTAATAAAAGTTAATATTAATTTTTTGCATTGCTTAGACATGCCAATAACTTTTGACATGGAGGCAACCTTTAGTTACTTAAAACGTACTTTTGTAGTGAGATGAGTAGTATTAGTTAATGTGAACAGGTCTTATGTGAATCTCATGGGCCTAATATAATTTTTGTGAGTCTTATAATTAGAGAAGAAGAAGCTTTGAGTTACAAGTCATTATTTCTGAGATAACTGCTGAGAAAGAACTACAGCTACTCCTTTTTTCTGGGCAAAGGAGACTGCTCACAGCATTGGTCACAGCAACTCTACTCTGGCAGCGAATATTATTTTCATGATTCTCTGACTTTTCTTTTTTGCCAATCAAATATAAATTTGGATATAAGTGCTCTTTGTTACTGATTACAGAGGCAACAACCTGACATAGACTAGCAAGCAATAGGTGAGGTTTAGACTTAACTTCCATCAGTGAAGATGCTCCATTCATTCATTCACTCATTTACTCATTCATTTTTCCAACAAATATTTATTAAGTACCCACTATGAGATGGTGCCTTTGAACCATGGTGCTGGAAGCACCACATCGAAAGTATTGATGTCTACAAACTCTAGTGTTGGGGAAGACTCCTGAAAGTCCCATGGACAGCAAGGAGATCAAACCAGTCAATCTTAAGCAAAATCAACTCTGAATACTCATTAGAAGGACTGATGCTGAAGTTGAAGCTCCAGTATTTTGGTCATCCGATATGAGCAACTGACTCTTTGGAAAAGCCCCCGATGCTGGGAAAGATTGAGGGCAGAAGGAGAAGGGAGTGACAGAGGATAAGACAGTTGGATGGTATCACTGATGTAATGAATATGAACTTGGGCAAACTCTGGGAGATGGTGAGAGACAGGGAAGCCTGTCGTGCTGGAGTCCGTGGGGTCACAGAGTCGGACACGACTGGGCGACTGAACAACAACAACAGTATGAGATGGTGAAGGACAAGGAAGCCTGGCCATGGGGTTGCAAAGAATTGGACACGACTTAGCAACTGAACAATAACTACAATGTACCAGGTACTGTTCTAGGGGCTGGGGTTTCAGCAGTGCACAAAATAGGCCACCATCTTGGCCCATAGGCTCAAACTTACATTCTAGTGAATGGATATAGACAAAGAACTAAACAACTAATTAAAACATATAGTATGCAAATGCTAATAAGATGTATGGAGAAAAATGAAACATGAATGGGGTAAGGGGGTTCCAGGAGGGAGAAAGGGCATTCCACTCTAAATCAAATGGTCAGAGAAGACTTCACTGAGAACAAAGACAAAGGAAGCAAAGGAGTGAGCCATGTAAACATATTTGAGAGAAGAGCTTTCCAGGCAGAAGAAACAACAAATGTTATGGCCCTGGGGTAGGAAAGTGCTTGATTGTGTCAACTGAACAGCAAGGAGACTGATAAGGTGGGAATAGTAATGGAGGGGAGAAGATAGGGGCTGAAGTCAGAGAGGTAATGGGGCCAGATCATATAGGGCTTTGTGAGTCACTGTAAGGACTTTGCTGTTTTCTGTGAGGGAGAAGGGGAAGCACTGGAGGGTTTTGAGCAGAGATAGCACTATTTGATTTGTTTTAAAAGAATCAGTATGACTGATTTGCATTGTTGCACGGCTTAAACCAATACAACATTATTGTAATTATTACCCAATTAAAAGAAAAAAAAGAATCACTATGACTCCTTCACTGAAATAGGAAGCAAGGTCATCAGCTGAGAGTATGAAGAAAGGAGAGGGAGCTGGTAGAGATTATGATGCAGCGCTTAGGAGAGTGGGACAATAATTTAATGGGGGAAATTATGTGAATACCAGGCAGCATGGAAGGCCCACTTAGGATTATTGGTCATAATTTAAAGTGAGATCAGTCAGCTGTGTGGAGCAGGTAGAGTAGGATTTAATGAGGGCTGAGGTTTTGCCAAGTGACTTAGAGAAGGAAGGGTGGGAAAAGAGAGTTGAGTGTCACTTGGGAATGATTTAGTGATTGGCTCTGGAGTTGAAGCTGAGTAAGTAGAGAAGAGAGTGCATGAGGGGCAGGGACAGTGAAGAGGTGGTAGGTTCCATGGACTAGAGGTGTCATGTTGGGTGTGGGACAGAGTGAGCTGGTCAGAGTGATATGCTTGAAGTTGAGATCGTGGGACAAAACTGGCTTCATTTAGGGTGTGGTAAGAAAATTATCTTTCTCAAATGAAGTATAAAAATGCCACAGACAAATGTTCATTATATTTGAATCCCTTTGAATCATGCCATTCTTTCTAGATTCCTCCCCACCCCATATTTGAGTTTTTAGAATACCAGCAGATGATAGTATAGCAGAAGAAGTCCAGTGGCTGACTTAGAGGATTAGGTACTCAGTCTGTAGATTTCACTAAGAAAGAAAAATTATGATCTAGCAGAATCAATTTTCCCAAGATTATTTGCTTTATCCTAGCTTAAAAAAAGCTAAAAGAAACAGCAGCAACAAAAATAAACAGCGCTGAGATCAAGAACAAAATATTCCTTGTTCAGTTGGAAATATTCAGCAAACAGATGAAAATCACATTTACATTTTCCATTGTCCCAAGCACTAGCTGCAGAATAGGAAAACAGTTGTGAATGATAGCACAGTAATGGTTACAGTAAAACAAAAACTGAAGGATTACCCAATAAATACTTACTATTGGAATGCACATCTTATTTACAAAAGCATGCTGTTTTTGTGTTGACTTTTGAAGAGAGACTATTAGACTCTAAGCACATAAAACTTGAAAGAAATATAAATATAAATTATTTAGAGCTTCTTAAGTACAGATTAAAATGCCAGCATTTGGAATTTCATAACTTACAAGTTAGGCTGCTTGAGTCAAAATTGCATCAGGATGTGTAAGGATCCCCTAAGTTAAACTGGAGTGAGGATTTGAAAACACCTGCTTTTTATGTTGTTGTTGTTACTTTCCATAAGCCTTTCTAGGTATAGATAATGTAAAAAAAAAAAGGGATACTTAAAGCTCTGTGGGTGATTAAATATCAAGGATAATTAGCTATGCAATTATTTTGAAGAAGTAAATTGAAAGTGACTTAAATACAAACTTAAAAAAAAAGGGTAAGCCCACAAGAAATACAGGTTTTGTTGTTTTATCTTTATGCCCCGTTGCTTTGCCTCAATGCAGTATTAAGTATTACTATTAACAGTGAAGTAGGTTATTTTTAAGATAAATTAGAGTCATATTGTCAAAATTACAGATCTTGGTGTCCTGGGTTCCCCCTCACCTTTGCTTAAATGCTGGAGGGATTTACATGACTGTCGTTTTCAATGTACATATGAGTCTTTGGGCTTAGAGCTTTATCAAGTTAAGAGTACAAGGTGCTTTGTAAAGTGCTGATGTAGGTCCTCACAAAGTGAAGTAACCAACCCATTAATTGAAAATATTTGTCCAAGCATAAGTCAGGAAGGAGGAGGTTTGTTACTAAAAAGCCAATCTTAGCTACATTTGGAAACGAGAGTAGGAAATGGCAACCTACTCCAGTATTCTTAATTCCATGGACAGAGAGCCTGCAGTCCATGGAGGTGCATGAGGTCCGTGGAGGTGCAGTCCATGGAGGTGCAGAGAGTCAGACATGACTGAGGGACTGAGCAGCACAAGCGCAGTAAGCCAGCCACCCAGTAACACGAAAGCCTCTTCAATGTTTAAAAGCGCCACAATCTTTCCATTAGTGTATGATTTAAAAAGCTGGATAAAAGTAATACTACAGTTGTGAATGTGTATGATATCACAACTAGTTAAATCAATTACTGGCCATTTGGGACTTGCTAGATTTGGTTGCGGAGAAGGCAATGGCACCCCACTCCAGTACTCTTGCCTGGAAAATCCCATGGATGGAGGAGCTTGGTAGGCTGCAGTCCATGGGGTTGCGAAGAGTCAGACACGACTGAGCGACTTCACTTTCACTTTTCACTTTCATGCATTGGAGAAGGAAATGGCAACCCACTCCGGTGTTCTTGCCTGGAGAATCCCAGGGACGGGGGAGCCTGGTGGGCTGCCGTCTATGGGGTCGCACAGAGTCAGACACGACTGAAGCGACTTAGCAGCAGCAGCAGTAGCAGATTTAGTTGAGAACTGCAAGTAGCTCTCAATGATCTTATGGTTTCTTAGAGGAGATAAGAATAATATATACCCATGACAGGAGAATACAACATACGATGAATGAGCTTAGGAAAGGGCCACTATCAGTGCTTTTCCTCTCAAAAAACTTTTTTCCTCCTGGGAGACTTAATTCCTTTTGCACTTGGTTTTACTTATTAGACTCTCAACTCCCATAGTACTTATTATACACTTAACCACCTTAGAAAATATTTATCCAGTTTTTGGGTCATGGATGGAGGGGCCTGGTAGGCTGCAGTCCATGGGGTTGCTAAGAGTTGGACACGACTGAGCGACTTCACTTTCACTTTTCCCTTTCATGCACTGGAGAAGGAAATGGCAACCCACTCTAGTGTTCTTGCCTGGAGAATCCCAGGGACAAGGGAGCCTGGTGGGCTGCTGTCTATGGGGTTGCACAGAGTCGGGCACGACTGAAGCAACTTAGCAGTAGCAGGACCTGAGTTATCCTTCTAGATTTGGAGAATTCTTTACCATAAGAGTTTTGGTAGGAGGAAGATGAAAAAAGCCAGATAGTCACTTTCCCACACTTCTTTGCAGCTAAGGTCAACCAATCTGACCAAGTCAACCAATCAATTAAAAAATATGACAGCTTTATTGAGGTATAATCCACAAACCATTCAGTTCACTTAAAGTGTACAATTCAGTTGTCATAAGTGTATTCACAGAGTTGCATAACCATCCACAACTGATTTTAAAACATTTCTATTACCTCAAAAAGAAACCTCATCTTCATTAGCAGCCATTTCCCATTCCCCTAACCTCCTCAGCCCTAGGCAACTCTGTTCTATTCTTGGTCTGTCTAGATTTACATATTCTGGATCTTTTGTTTGAATGGAATTATACAATAATTCTTCTGTAATTGCCTTCTTTCACTTAGTATAATGTTTTCAAGTTTCATCCATGTTGTAGCAAGCATCAGAGCTTCATATATTATTGAATAATATTCTATTGTATGAATATACCACATTTTATCTATTCATCAGTTGATGAACATTTGAGTTAATTTTGTGTATGATGTGAGGTAGGATGGCATGTGAATATCAAAGTGTCTCACCCAGCATCACTTTTTGGAAAAAGTTTTCCTTCCCACATTAAATTGTCTTGGCACCCTTGCCAAAAATCAATTGACTGTAAATGTGAGGATTTATTTCTAGACTCTCAATTCTATTCTATTGATCTATGTATCTATTCTTAGGCTAGTACCTACTGTTTTAATTACTATAGTTTTGAAGAAAATTCTGAAATCAGGAATGTTTTCTGCTTTTTCAAGATTTTTTGGCTATTCTGAGTTTCTTGAATTTCCATATGAATTTTAGCATCAGCTTGTCAATTTCTGAAGAGATGCCAGCTGTATTTAGGTAGAGATTTTGATGAATCTGTAGATCACTGTGGGTACTAATGCCATCTTAATAATTTTGTCTCTAGTTCATGAACTGATATATTTCCATTTATTTAGGCCTTCTTTAATTTCTTTCAGTAATATTTTATAGTTTCTAGAGTAGAAGTTTTACACTCCTTTTGTTAAATTTATTCTTAAGTATTTTATCTTTTGCTAATAATGTAAGTGAAATTGTTTCCTTAATTTCACTCTCTATTTTCTCATTTCTCATGACTAATTAAGTACAATTGTGTTTTGTATATTGATCTTGCATTATGCCACCTTACCAAACTTGTATATTAGTTCCAATAGTTTTTTTAAGTGGATCTCTTAGGGTTTTCTGTGTACAAGGTCATGTCATTTGCAAATAGGTATAATCTTATTTTTTGCTTTCCAATATGGATGCCTTTTACTTTATTTTCTTCCCTAATTGCCACATCTAGAACCTTCATTACAATGTCAAATAGAAGTAGTGAGAATGGATGTTTTTATCTTATCCCTCTCATAAGAGTGAACCATTCAGTCTTTCACCATTAAGTTCAACCCATCAGATTTTAGATGCAGAGAAGTAGTCACACTTGCAGAATCCATTCTGATTTCCCTTTCCTGCTTTATTTATTGTACTTATCACATTCAGATATACCATATGTTTTAAACTTTTTTTGTTTGTTTTATATCTGTTCCCTGCTCCTGCTCCTGACTGCCTCCTACCTAATGTAAGTGCCATCAGCGCAAGCAATTTTGTTAGTTTTGGTCACTGGTTCATCAAAAACTCTGAACATGCTGGACATATAGTAGCACTCAATACATATCTGTTGCTTGAAACAATAATACCATGGTCTGTTTTCTGTTGCTTGGTGTGTAAACTCTTTTGTGAAAGGAAGCATGGTTTTGGATTTGAAAATGATTTTGTTTTATCTGTGCATGTGTGTGCTTAGTCACTCATTTGTGTCCAACTCTTTGCAACCCCATGGATTGTAGCCCACCAGGCTTTTCTGTCCATGGGATTTCCCAGGCAAGAATACTGGAGTGGGTTGCCATTTCCTACTTCAGAGGATCTTCTGAACCTGGGAATCAAACCTGCATCTCTTGCGACTCCTGTAGGAAACTCCTCCAAGAAACCAGTAGACAGATTCTTTGCCACTGGAAAGCATAAAATATATTGAATATGGTAGGTGCTCAGTAAATGGTGGTGAAATAGAATCAAACATTCCATTGAGGACAAAAGGCTTCATGGAAGTGAGAGTTGAGCTAGGACTGAAGGATGAGTAGGAATGAGATGAACAGAAGTAGGGACATTTTAGAGGTATTAAATGTCAATTTTTTTACTTTGGTTTAAATACAATCAGCTGTACAGAAATTTATTCTCTCTCAGTTCAGTTTAGTCACTTAGTTGTGTCTGATTCTTTCTGACCCCATGGACAGGAGCACGCCAGGCCTCCCTGTCCATCACCAACTCCTGGAGCTTGCTCAAACTCATGTCCATTGAGTCGGTGATGCCATCCAACCATCTTATCCTATTGTCCCCTTCTCCTCCTGCCTTCAGTCTTTCCCAACATCAGGATCTTTTCCAACGAGTCAGTTCTTCGCATCAGGTGGCCAAAGTATTGGAGATTCAGCTTCAGCATCAGACCTTCCAATGAATATTCAGGACTGATTTCTGTTAGGATTGACTGGTTTGATCACCTTGCAGTCCAAGGGACTCTGAAGAGTCTTCTCCAACACCACGGTTCAAAAGCATCAATTCTTTGATGCTCAGCTTTCTTTATGGTCCACCTTGAACATCCATGCGTGACTACTGGAAAAACCATAGCTTTGACTAGATGGACCTTTGTTGGCAAAGTAATATCTCTGCTTGTTAATATGCTGTCTAGGTTGGTCATAACTTTTCTTCCAAGAGGCAAGCTTCTTTTAACTTCATGGCTGGAGTCACCATCTGCAGTGATTTTGGAGCCCAAGAAAATAAAGTCTGACACTGTTTCCATTGTTTCCTCATCTATTTGCCGTGAAGTAACGGGACCAGATGCCATGATCTTTGTTATTTGAATGTTGAGTTTTAAGCCAGCTTTCTTTCTCAGTACTGGAGGCTAAAGGCTTGAAATGAAGGTGTTGGTAAGATCATCCTCTGGGGGAGGATACTTCCTGGCCTTTTCTTCTAGTAACCTCAAGCTTGCAGCTGCTGTGCTTCTGTATCTGATTCCATTGTCACGGAGTGTTCTCCCTGAGTGTGTTTGCCTTCTCGTGGAATTTTTCTCTTCTTTGTTTTTTCATTCTGTAAAATTGAATTATAGCCAATGTACAATGTTTTGTTAATTACTTCTGTACAGCAAAGTGATTCAGTTATTTATATATATGTATAAATATATAGGCTTCCCTGGGGACTCAGTGGTAAAGAATCCATCTGCAATGCAGAGGACATGGGAGATGTGGGTTTGATCCCTGGGTGGGGAAGATCCCCTGGAGTAGGGCATGGCAAACCACTGCAGTATTCTTGCTGGGAAAATCCTATGAACAGAGGAGCCTGGTGGGCTACGGTCCATGGGATCACAGAGAATTAGACATGACCGAAGTGACTGAGCATGCAGGCATTTATGTATACATACATTCTTTTTTAATATTCTTTTCCACCATGGCTTATCATACATAGGATTTTGAATATAGTTCTCTGTGCTATATGGTAGGACCTTGTTGTTTATCAATTCTGTATATTTTATATAAAAAAATAATATATATAAGCTCTTAGCTCATATCTGCTAACCCCACCCTCACACTCTATCCCTTCCCCACCCTCTCCGTTGGGCAACCACCAGCCTGTTTTCTATGTCTGTGAATTTTTCTCTTCTATAAGTACATCAGTGATCTTGGATTAGGGCTTATCCTAATGACCTCATCTTCACTTGATTACATGTGCCAAGACCCTATTTCCAAATGAGGTCACATTTGCAAGTACCGGGGGCTAGGAGGACTTCAGCAGATGTTTCTGAAGTACACAATTCAGCCTGTGATGCCATGACTCTATGTTTAATGTGACCCATTTCCACTTTCTCAGTCTCCCCTCTTGCTTGTCACTCCCTGTGCTCATGCTGAACAGGTTACTGTTGTCCTGTCTGGAATGCCCCAGTCTGATAGGGGAGCACAATGTGATACTTTACAGCTCAGCTTAAGAGTTACTTTCTTTGGGAAGTCTTCCTTGAGTCCGAGTCAGGTTAAGGGCTTCTCTTTTAGGCCCATTATAATGTTTGTCCTGCTGCATTGTAATTATTGATTTACCTGTCTCTTTCTTACACTCACTCTGAAGTTTTGAAGGCAGAGACTTTTTGTCTTACTTAATCGTTGTGTTGTCCTGGCTTAGCACACTGCTTAGCAGCTGGAAGACACCCAGTAAATATTTACTATTGAGTATGAGGGCTTCTCCTGTGGCACTAGTAGTAAAGAACCCGCCTGCCAGTGCAGGAGACATAAGAGGTGTGAGTTCCATCCCTGGATCTGGAAGATTCCCTGGAGGAGAGCATGGCAACCCACTCCAATATTCTTGCCTGGAGAATCCCATGAACAGAGGAGCCTGGTGGGCTGTAGGCCATAGTATCACAAAGAGTTGGACACAACTGAAGTGACTTAGCACACATGAGTAATATTAGAAAGGAAGTTTGATAGGACCTAGAAACCAGTAGGGTGTAAAGGAAGAAGAAATAAAGGATTACTTTAGAACTTTGTATATAAGTAGAATTTTGAGGTATGTATGCGAAGGAAAAGCGAAATTCAAAAAGGAGATGATTTGGGGGAAAAGATTGTAATCCCAATTTAAAAGGGATATGGAATAAATATATGATAGAGTAAGTAGAATGGGAGGACAAGGATTGGGCCTTATGGTAGTGTTTCTAGTAGTTAGAAATCTGCCTGGCATTAGAGAGACCATCAATTCATATTTACTACATGAAATGTGCTTCCCTGGTGGCTCAAATGGTAAAGAATATGCCTGCAATGAAGGAGACCTGGGTTCAACTCCTGGGTTGGGAAGATCCCCTGAAGAAGGAAATGGCAACCCACTCCAGTGCTCTTGCCTGGAGAATTCTATAGGCAGAGGAGCCTGGTGGGCTACAGTCCATGGGATCGCAAAGATTCAGACATGTGACTAACTTTCACTTTTCACATGAAATGTAAAGCAAATGTTCAGGTCTCCAAATTGGTGTTTCTACTGACCAAATAGAAAAGTTGTGGACAGTGAACTGATTTGGGAGCTGGGAAGATAAAGCCTTCAACGTTGGGTGTTTTGATTTAAAAGTTAGAACAGAAGGATTAAAGGAGAAATTTCAGTAGATAAATCTAGAGCCATGAAAAGAGCTATTACTTGAAAGTCACAAATGTCTATTTGGAGGTTATCAATTTAGAGATGATAATTGAAGATGGAGGTAGATGAAGTTTTAGAAGGATTGGGCATAGAGTGAAAGATTGAAGAATAGAGGTCAGGACTTTGGGAAAACACACATTTGGGTACCAGGAGGTGACAGTTAAGCCAAAAGGAGATGGAGACGGCAGCCACAGAATGGACCACTTGGATATGACAGCATCACAGAATCCAGGAAGGAACATAATTTGAATAACAGGAGGTCGTTAGCTGTGCCAGATGCTGGAAAAAGATAGAAAATAATGAGGACTGAGAAAAGCTCATCAGCTTTAGCCTAATTCAGTCATTTTTGACCTTCAAGAGACATATATCAGTGGAGCATTGACAGTTATCTAATCTTAGGTATTTAAAAAGGAATTTGGTGACAGTTTGGTGACAGTAGGAGAGGTGACGTTCAGTAGACCATATAATTAAGTTTGGCAAGGAAAGGAGAGAAACTGGATAATAACGTGGAAGGTCAGCACAATCAACAAAGACTCCTTGCTGTCCTTTTGAAGTGTGGTGCACTTTTGACAAACTTAGTGTTCTATATCTTGAGTGGTTGGTTCCAAAATCAGGCTAGAGCTAAAAGAGTGAGTTACAAAGTTGGAGAAAGTATGGAGCTTTTGGCTTGACAAACCAGAAGAGTGTCCTGCTGGGTACTCTGGGTACTTGTGCTTTGTTATGTGGCCACCACTGGAAAAGCGAAGTGGGGCAGGAAAGGTCATGAGAACTTTTTATGGTGGAACAGAAATCGTTAGGTCCCAGAGCAGAATCAGCTCATTGGAACAGAAGAGACCAAGCAAGCATCTCTGTTTATAGATAAAGCAGCTGAGGTTCAGAAAGAAGCCCTGGGACCTCTGGGTTTTCATGAAGAAGCATCCACATTGTTTGATAGGGTGATGGGTTTGTTTGCCCTTCTCCTCAGACTGAGGGGAATTCCATGACACCATTGCTACTCCCTAAGAGAATACCAGATTGTAGACAAAGCAATAATTGCTATCTCTCCTTTTTATTGAGGATGTTGCTGATCAGAGAGTATTAGCCTCTTTGGGGACACAGTCTCCTTCTTAGACAACTTCTAGAACCAATTTGGCTGTGGTTTGCAAATAGATATGGGGAAATGGAGGCCATATTGTTGGCTCCCCAGGGTCATCATTAACCAAGCCAGCCGGCTGACAAGCCTGTGGCTATGGAAACCAACCTTACTGAGGAAGACGGATTATAAAAAGAAGCCTCTTTTCTTTTCAATGGAATGATGTCTTGATCCTGTCAATTAGATCTTGCAGAAATATTAGGTTGGATCATTTAATGTTCTCAGTCAATACTTTATCAGTTTTTTTTTTTTAATATCCTCTCTTATTTGACCTTTTTTCTTCTATTGAAGACAGGGATGAATACTGCATTTTTCTTCTCACAAAGGTTTTTACATGTGAACTCAGGATATCGTTTGTTTTCACATGTGTAAACTCAGAATTTCTACTATGGAGAAAAAATAGTGTGTGGTGCTGGGCACACCTTTGCTGCAGGGGTTCAAAATGATGAAAGAAATAGGAAGCTGAGAGTTGGCTATATCAGTATCTATTTATATGCAAATTATCAGTTTTCTTCTCAGAAATATATTCTTCGTCTTCATTGGGGTCTGGAGGAGATATGATATGTCTTATGTGCTACCAACTCTTATGTCTGTTATGTATATATGCAAATGCTACACGCATACACAAACATATACACACATTCATACCGAAATTCCTCACCTACTTGGAAACTCCTTATGCAGGGATAATAGATACTAAGATTGAAGGACAGGAGGAGACTGTGTGTGACAGAAACATAGAAGTGTTTATTAAAGAATTCTTTGGGGTGTGTGCATGCATGCTAAGTCGCTTCAGTCATGTCCGACTCTGCAAGCCTATGAACTGTAGCCCGCCAGGCTCCTCTGTCCATGGGATTCTCCAGGCAAGAATACTGGCGTGGGTTTTCTTTGGGGACTTGAGGTATTTTCCTCTAAACTTATCTTTTATTTCCCACACTGTTGTACAGTTTTTACATCATTATTCTAGATGTCACTGAAAAGCCTGAGGCAGCCTATTTAGAAATGTCTCTAAACATATTAAACCAAATAGCAAGTAAATAATTTTAATCATAACTTGCAGCCAATAAAGACCTTCCAGTAACTGGCAAAATCTCAAAACCTTTGAAGGCTTCCTCTCCAACAACAGAATTCTATAGGATATTAAAACCAAGTTCAGAATTTAGAAGGGAATTCTGTGGGTGGCATAAATGAGAAAACATCTCAAGGCCTTTCAAAACCAGAAATTAGGCATAGTGTTACGTTTCAGTTATGGATGGAGTATTTGTCTTCACTTTTCATTCTACACTGAGACAGTGTCGGAAGCTAACCAGAAACTGCCTTGTGTAGGATATTGAGAAACAGGAGGTATCAATACCCAAGATAAAAGAGATTAGAGGAAAGGTCACCAATAGGAGACCCAAAGAAGCTAGAGTTGGAGAATCAACAATGGCCATACATGCAAAAGATTCACAGTATATTAAAGAGATCACATTCTATTTTAGAGCAAGACTTCTGCTAGGCTATCTTAAAGAGAAGATTTTCTGTTTTTAAAAATAACTCCAAAGAAGGACCTGTGGCCTCTATTGGTAACCCATTAAAATATTTAATAACCCTTTCTGTCAGGATTTAGGTTCATTTGTTCTGTTATAGCCAAGTGAAACTTGTTATGAGTTTAGATGAACTAGCCTGACACTCTCCCCTGGAGTAGTGTAGACATTCTTGTAAGTGAGGATTACGGTTAGATACTTACTTTCAGGAAACCAAAATTCCTTTATCCTTAATTTTTATACTCCTTAGTCATCTTGACTGCTTTCCTCTAAACCCTTCAAAGTGCCCTGAATACAAAAATTATGAAGTTGGTTCTTGTCGATGATTATCTCAGGGTCAGACTTCTCATTTTGGGTTCTGTAGGAGAGGTGAAAACGTTGAAGCAATTTTCAATGATTTTCCCTTGTAAAATATCTGATGGGTAATGTTCACACGTGTAACAATATTAAAATGGATGTTTCAGCCAAGATCCAAAGATCCAATTAATGCTGTGTTCTAAAGGAGGAGGTGATTCCTATGCAGGATTTCAAAAGGAGTAAACTGAGAACTGGTTACATGATTATTAGGTTTTACCTTTTTGATTGGAGGATAATTGCTTTACAATGTTGTGTTGGCTTCTGCTGTACAACAACATGAATCAGTCATAACTATATATGTATCCTTTCCCTCTTGAGCCTCCCTCCCTGTTACATGATTCTTAAATTCCTTGCCCATATAAAGATCATGAAAAATTTGAGACAGTAGAGGAGGTTTCAAGATTTGTAAGGACTGTTTTTGGAGAGCATTGTGGTGAATCCTATCTCCAAGGAGGCAGATTGGGAGGGTGCTTTCTTCTTCATCTCAGATCAGGAGAAAGGAGATTTAAGAAATGGCACGGAGAACTTCATATGTGTCCCCCGTCGTTAAGGGAATATTATGGACTAGTGTAGGTGATTACATGGAAAAATCTAAAAGGCAGAGACCAGCCTGTTAGATGCTCTAATTGCAGGAATGAAGGAGAAGTAGCTATGTTGATTGACTCTCATTCCAGTGTATGTTGGGCAAAGAATACTGAGAGTATTTGCCATGGACCAGATGTGGGATGTGCAAGGGAAAACTGGCCTAGAGTTTGGGACTCAAAGTAATATTAGGGTCTAGTTCTTTCTCCATTTCTCAGGGTAGTTTTGTGTGTGTATGTGTTCAGTCTGTTCTTAATAGGCCCTCTCTTAGTAATTACAGGATGGATGTCAGAAGTTCCTGGGTAAATCCCCTTCTAGCTTCAGAACCAGGGCAATAGAGCAAGAGTCTTTATCCCACTGTTTTTCCTTTGGTTTATTTGGTTTTATTTCTCTTTTAAATGAAGAATAGCTTTGTTTAAGGGTTGCTTACTTTAGCTGAAATAAATCTGAATGATCCTACTCCTTTGGAGTAAAACTTAATGCTTATCAATTTCCTATTGTATTTAGCTTCTGGTTGGAATTTGAATAAATGAAAACCTAAATAAAATAGGTGAAAGTTCCTTGACTATTCAGGTGAATACACAAAACTCAAGGTGGTAACTTTTCTTCTAAGTCACTTGGGTACCTGTTATTGATGACCTTAGGAGGTAACCCCACTGTTCTTAGCACATGGCCTGAGATTTGCTTCTAGTGAACTGGCTAATGTCACATATTTGGCCCTGAACGATGACTTTGGGTCGAATTGTGTATTTCACCCATGGAGCTGGGAAGACTGTCCCATCCAGCTGAGAGTGGGGAAGGGATAAATCCCCAAATGAATTTTAAAGTCATTCCAGAGAAAGGAGGGGTGTAGATGCCAGGTAGACCAGGTGTAAAGGTTCTGCACACTGTATATTTGCAGGCATTATACCTTTCTCCCTTTCTTAGTTTGTATGTGATAAAAAAAAAAGAAAGAATATAGACCTGTGTGGGCAGTGAAATCTTTTCTAAGATTAAATGTGAGGTCAACTCTAGAAAAAGTGAGATGAGAATGTTCCTGATGAGAATCTGGAGCATTTAATGAACTTACAGGAAACCTGAGAAGTTAGAAGTTAGGAAAGTGAATGGTTCTGTACTGGGAAACCCTCAGCAAGATGTGATTGTAAATCTCTGTGAATGAGATGAATGAACATTTAAGCCTCACATAGACCTCAATAGTTTCAAATTAACAAATAGTCTACAATGATAGTGCTTAATATGTGCCATATCCTTGAGCAAAAATGGTTCTCTATATAAAGTCCTCTAATAATATGCTTTCATAGTCCTCTGTATTTTCTTTCATAGAAGGAACACAATTTTCTACTCTACATTTTGGTGGGATCATTTATATTTCACACTAGACTGTAAATTCCATGAAGGCAAGAGTCATGTCCATTTTGCTTACCATTGGATCACCAGCATTTTGCAGAGTATCTTTTGCAGCACTTAGTAGATATTCGGGCTTCCCAGGTGGCTCAGCTGGTAAGGAATCTGCCTGCAATGCAGGAGACTGGGTTCAATCCCTGGGTTGGGAAGATCCCTTGGAGGAGGACATGGCAACCCACTCCAGTATTCTTGCCTGGAGAATCCCCATGGACAGAGGATTTGTTTGTAGCCTGGCGGGCTACTGTCCACGGGGTCACAAAAAGCTGGACGCGACTGAGCAACTAAGCACAGCACAGTAGATATTCAGTAAATGTTTGCTGAATGGATGATTGAATAAAGACTGTTTCCTTAGTCTCAGAGCAAGACTTGGGAAAAGAAGCACAGGTTTGCTTGTTTGTTTGCTTTTTCAGTTTTAACAAGCTTCACTTTTTCTTGGTTCTTCTTTCCTTTTTTTACTTTTATTTTTAATTAGATGGTAATTGCTTTACAATATTGTGTTAATTTCTTCTATACAACATTGTGAATCAGCTAAAAGTATACATGTGAACATGTTGGTATGGGGAAGGAGGACCTGCTTGCCTTACTTACTTACTTACAGTTTGCCTGCCAGAAAATGACTCAAATATCTGATGTGGGTCAGGTTGCACTGTCTGTTACTCAAAGCATTTACTGTAATTCTGTGTCAGGAATTTGCTTTCAAAATTGGTACATGATGAAAAAGGACGCTACCTGGTGTGTAATAGATGTTTGTAGATGAGAGACATCCTAAAGGAGGGGGTGTTACTTATAAGATTAATAATCTGGACCCTTTGGTGACAAACAAAAGTTACATTTGCATTCTGATACCAGTTGGGTTTCTTGAACTCTTTAATTAACAGAAATTGATAGGAGGCCAGTTGAGGAGTTCAGGCAAGACTTTCCTGGTCCCTGGCTGCTCCACAAGGGAGAACGAGAAGCAGGTTCTCTTGCTCGATCCCTGAGGTAGGGGCAAGCTGGTTCTTTACATGGGGTGAGGGTGGGGGCGGATCTGGGGTTGGGCTGGAGGGGTGGTTTGGGTGGCCTGCCTGCCCTTTGAGGCGCCCTGTCAGGATCGCATGCAGGACCCTCTCTGCTCCCAGCGCCTCACGCGTGGCAGTTGGTGTTTGGCCTTTTCGTATCTTATTGTTCATAATACGCCCCAACTGTGCATGCAGTGATTTTTGGTCCCTTATGTAGTTTCGTTGTATTCTGTTGCCCAAGGAGATATTTGTCCAGGTGCAAGCACTGCAGCAAAGGGTCCCAAGGCCCAACATATTTCAATACTATATACATTTTTTTGTGTTTTGATTTCAAAAAATCCATCTATGTAATAAATGTATTGTAAACTCTTTCCCTCAGGTAACATAATCTTCATAATAATCATTTAATGGCTATATAGTCTTTCAGTGTTTAGACGGTCCTTAAGACAGTTAATCATGCTGCTGTCCTTAAACACTTAGTGTCTTCTGATTTTTCCAATGCTGTAAACAACACAGGGAGCAACAGCTCTGTGCGTAACAGCTTATACCATCCCTTGGATATTTTTCTAAGAAAGTTCCCCTCAGGTATTATTCCAGGTTGCTAGCTTTGGGAATGAGGAGTTATACTGATTTTTTTTTTTTTAAACAGAAGGTGCATTTTCAGATATTAGAAGCTGAGTCTGTATTCTGTCCAGGAGGGGTCCTGCTGTTGGTGAAGCCTTAGAGTAGGAGTGACTGGGATATCAAGTCCCTTCCTGGGTGCCTATTTCAGAGCAATGAAGAGTCTTTGCCAATATAAAAAAAGAAACCAGAGAATCTATTTTGTTCATTTTTAAAAATTTTCCAGTTTACTTTTCAATCCCAACATGTACTTTGGGATTTGTGTTTTTTTTAATATAAGCATTATTTTTAAAAACAAATTTAGATTTACATAAAAATTACGAAGATACTAAAGAAAGTTTCCATATACTCTGCTGACACCCAGTTTGCATGATTATTAGCATCTTACATTAGTATGATGAGTTTGTTATAATTAATGAGCCAATTGGTATATTATTATTATTAGATTTGTGTCCTTAACATTTGCTTTTCAAAATTGAAATTATAAGGATTTTTGTGCAATAAAGCAGCACTTAAATAAGCCTAAAGTTAAAGAAAGGAAAAGTCATAGTATGATCATATGATCATAGTCACAGATGCGTCTTGAGAAGGCCAGAAAAGTGGTCCTTGCCCTTATTTCAACTTAAAAGAATCACTGTGGGAGGCACCAAGGGAGGGGGAGGGTAAAGGGGGGACGTGGTGCAAACGGCATGGCTGCCACCTTGTTTGTAGCCTGGCTTCTGGCCCACTCCGTTCTCCGTTCTCAGTGATGCACGCTCTCCCCTTACCCCGCCGCAGTGCCCCGCCCTCTGCAGTGCCCCGCTGCCCAAGTGCTGAGGCGGCTCCTTCTGGTCCCCGGACTTCCCAGTCGAGGCGTTTGTCACAGTGTCCACAGGAGGAGGATTTGGTGGTGCTAGCAGCAGCGGTGCCCAGCAAACTCTGTATTCTTTCTGGCCTCGTGTCACGGGAGAAATCTGGAATTTAACAGTGAAAGATTTCTGAGTACAGAAACTCCCACTGGCTCGTGTTAAGAAGATTATGAAACTGGCTGGCGATGTGAAGATAATCAGTGCAGAAGCCCCTGTGTTGTTTGCCAAGGAAGCCCAGATTTTTATCACAGAGTTGACTCTTGAGGCCTGGATCCACACAGAGGAGAACCAGAGCCAGACTCTTCAGAGGCATGACACTGCCATGGCAATTACACAATGTGATGGGTTTGACTTTCTCATTGATGTTGTTCCGAGAGATGAGTGGAAACCAGCAAAGCGTCAGGAGAAGGTGCGCGGATCTGTGACTCTTGCCCAGCCTATTTAGGACTGCTTCAGGTTGGCTCAGCAGCCCACTGCCGATCAAGTCCAGGTGCAGCAGCAAGGCCAGCAGACCACCCGCTCCACAACCACCCTCAAGCCTGGGCAGATCATCATTGCACAGCCTCAGCAGAGCCAGACCACACCTGTGACCATGCAAGCTGAAGAAGGTCAGCAGGTCCAGGCCCAGCCACACGGTCAAGCCCAGCAGGCCCAGAGTAGCACTGAATGGACCATGCAGGTGATGCATCCCCAACATAGGCAAGATCCAGCAGATCCCGGTGCTCCCGCATGGTGGCCAGCTGCAGTGGACTCGCTTAGCCCAGCCTGTAAGGGGGCCCTTACAGGCACCCCACGTGGTGCAGGGACAGACCCAGACACGTGCCACCAATGCTCACAGATCATGCAGAGGGAGGTCCAGCAAGAGCAACAGCCAGTTCACGGATGGCCAGAGGAACAGTGTACAGCAAGCTCGAGGCTCAGAGCCAACTGGAGACACAGCCTCCAGAGAAGTGGAAGCCAGGAAGTTCCAGAGAACTGGAAACACAAGTCCCCTGAACCTCTTCCCCGCTCACCACACACACCGCAGTTGCCTCCCAGCCCTAGCAGAGCTCCACTTCCCCTCCTCCCTCTGTCGCCTTGCAGTGGGTGTTAGTTGAGGTATCTGGGGCCCCCAACCAACTCGAAGGCCTATGGGAAGAGAGGCCTATGCCTCTCTCTCCAGGGTGACCTCACTCTCTCCTCTCCACCCCTCGCAGCAGCTCTACCAGATCCAGCGAATCACCATGCCTCCCAGCCAGGAACTTGCCTACCTGGTGTTTATCCAGTCAGCCATCCAGCGCTCTGACAGGCAGAGCCCCCGGGTGACCCATGACTGAGGGCCTGAGCTGGCAAGGCCGAGGACACCCAACACAATTTTGTGCCATTCAGCCCCAGGTGGTGGGCACTGCCTCCCTCCACACAGGACCCTGGGGACCTCAGCACCTCCTGCAGGCTAGGTCTCTGGTGTACTAGGTTTTGTGCTTGGAGGCTGAGATTTTCCAACAGAAAGATGTAAGATGTAATATTTTTAATTTCCTTTTTTCCCTTTTTTTTTCCTCCAGGCAATCAATATTTCACTGTGTTGAGCTGTGTGTCCAGTGCTATGATATGAAAATATGGAATAGCATATTTATGACATTTTCTCAAAGAATATGGCTAAAGAAATATTTGTTTTATTTTTCTTTTTTTGATTCTTACTGCCACTTCTTTTAGGAGTAGATCTCCTCAGGGCTGTGTGTAATCTCCTGACTCTTAGAACAGCTGTTGCCTCAGGATTCGCCACCTTGTTCTACCCTCAGGTAAAATTAGGTGATGTGTGTAGCTTCCTTTCCACTAGTACTCCTCTCCCCGGGTCCCTGCTCCTGCCCCAGAGCTCTGTGGGTTTGCATGCAGAGGTGGTGGGAACATTCCCTGCATTTAAGGGATTCATTTGCCATGGAGAGTGGATGGTTTCATTCCCAAACCCTCCTCTTCCAGGGACCCAAGGAGACTAGAACTTTGTGCATTTTCCCTCTCCCCCATGCCCCTCATTTTTAACTTTATTTTATTTTTAAATGCATTGAAATTTGTGACAATCTCCTCTGCTGCATGGACTTCAAATTGCATGAAATGCAATAAATCTCATTTTAGATTAAAAAGAGTCAATGTGGAGGATAACGTACAAGATGACAGAATTTGGAAGCATTCTATTTTTAGGAAATGCCCATTAGCAATTACTTACATTTTTCACTGTTACTGCTGAGAATTGACTAGTCTGTTTTCCAAAATATATTGTCCTTTTCTTCTTATATTTTTGTTCCAATTCTGCTAAAAGTCTTCTTTTTCTAATTTTGAATTAAAATACTTTAAAATAACTTATCTTAATCTTTTTTTTTTCCCCTTGCTATAATCTTTAGAAGTTATTGCCAAACTGTCTTGCAGTCCTTCGTGAATTGCCCTTTTCTACCTCTTGACTAGTTTCCTAATCACCTCTCCTGGGAGCAGTTTACTGGCTGAGGGATACTGTTTAGGACTGCTGTCCTAAAAAAGTTGAGGAGATGAAGATTACCTGTTTCACTTTTTCTTTTTTTCTTCTTTGGTTTCTTCAATTCCCAAGTGTGGTCCATTTGTCTCTATGATGGACTCCAGTGATCCCTGCTTCCAGGTATTTCTCTTCCTTTGTTTCTAAATCATAGAGTATGGCAGTTTTGAGGGGATGTTGTTTCTGTGATTAAGCTAGAAAAGATTGTGAATTCCTGGCAGACTTTCTCTTGGCAGCTTTGATGAAATAAATTGCAGCAGTGAAGAGGCCCATGTGGCCAGGAACTGGGGGTTGCTTCTTGTCAACAGTCAGTAAGTAATTGGGGCCCTCAGTACTGCAACAATTATTCCTGCCAATAACCATGTAAATAAGCTTGAAACTGAATCCTTCCCCCATTGAGCTTCTGGTTGAGACCCTAGCCCTAACCAACACCTTGGTTATAGTCACATGAGAGATCATGAAGCAGAGGACCAAGCTAATACACATCTGTACTTCTGACCCACAGAATCTGTGTTGTTTTAAGTTGCTAAATTTTGGGCCAATTTTTTAACAGAGGATAGATAACTAGCATACTAGTTATCTAAAATACCTAAAGTGAAGGGTTCCTTCACTTTGAAGAATATGATGAGTCACAAACAAGTCATTCTTTCTCAAGATAATAAGAATAACAGATAATTATAAAAATTCAGACTTTATGACCCCTGAATAGAAGAGATATTTTTAGTCTTTTTTAAAGTGTTAAAGCGAAGAAGAACTAAAGAGCCTCTTGCTGAAAGTGAAAGAGGAGAGTGAAAAAGTTGGCTTAAAACGCAACATTCAGAAAACTGAGATCATGGCATCTGGTCCCATCACTTCATGGCAAATAGATGGGGAAACGATGGAAACAGTGACAGACTTTATTTTTTTTGGCTCCAAAATCACTGCAGATGGTGACTGCAGCCATGAAATTAAAAGATGTTGCTCCTTGGAAGAAAAGTTGTGACCAACCCAGCCTATTAAAAAGCAGAGTCATTCCTTTGCCAACAAAGGTCCATCTAGTCAAAGCTGTGGTTTTTCCAGTAGTCATGTATGGATGTGACAGTTGGACTATAAAGAAAGCTGAGCACCGAAGAATTGATGCTTTTGAACTGTGGTGATGGAGAAGACTCTTGAGAGTCCCTTGGACTGCAAGGAGACCCAACCTAAAGGAGATCAGTCCTGGGTGTTCATTGGAAGGACCAATGCTGAAGCTGAAACTCCAATACTTTGGCCACCTGATGTGAAGAACTGACTCATTTGAAAAGACCCTGATGCTGGGAAGGATTGAGGGCGGGAGGAGAAGAGGATGACAGAAGATGAGATGGTTGGATGGCATCACCAACTCAATGGACATGAGTTTGGGTAAACTCCGGGAGTTGATGATGGACAGGGAGGCCTGGACTGTCTGTCAGACATGACTGAGTGACTGAACTGAACTGAAAGTGTTAACAGTAAGAGATCTCAGAGGTGATCTGGTTAATGTTTCTCTAGTATTACATAGAAAACACTACTACTGAATTTTCCTCTAAAATTGATTTTACTCCCGATATTCTTTATTGTTTGAAAGCCCCTGGTACTCAGCCTATAAGCCTGAAAGATCAGAAATTTAGGAGCTAGCCTTGATTCCCTCCTCTTGTGTGTGTCTGCAATTCCTTCCTCTTACGCATGCATGCTCAGTCACTCAGTCATGTCTGACTCTTTGTGACGCCATGGACTGTAGCCCGTCAGGCTCCTCTGTGCATGGTGTTTCCCAGGCAAGATACTGGAGTGGGTTGTTATTTCCTGCTTCAGGGGATCTTCCTGACCCAGGGATGGAACCCAATGCAGGAGTATTGGCAGGCGGATTCTTTATCACTGAGTCCCTCCTCTTTACTACTAAGTACCTCCACCTAAATAACACATCACCACCAAGTCTACTAATTCTGACTCTAAAATACGCCTTATATCTGTCTACCTTTTCCCATTGCCACCACGCTGATCTAATTTATCTTGTTTCTCACTTGGAACTGCTGCCAAGTGAGAGCGGTTTGTGGTAGACTGTATAATACTTCTCCTATCTCCCCAAAGACGTGCTGCGTTAATGCCCAGAATCTGTGAATATGTTACCATACATGGCAAAAGGGACTTTGCCCATGTAATTAAGGTTACAGATCTTCAGATGTTTATATTATCCTGGATTATCTGGATGGGCCCAACCTAATCACATTTGTCCTTAAAGGCAAAGAATATATCTTGGCTGAGTCAGAGAGATGTAATGGAACAAAAAGGAGGAGAGATTTGAAGAATGAGAAAGACTCAACCCACCATTGCTGGCTTTGAAGATAAAGGATGGAGGCCACAAACCAAGGAATGTGGGTGGCTGCTAGAAGCTGAGAATGTCTGAGCTTACAGGGACAAGAAAACAGGGAGCTCAGCTCTACAGCCATAGGGAACTGAATTCTGCCAACAACCTGAATGAGCAAGAAATTAATTCTCCCCTTGAGCCTCCAGAAAAGAATGCAGTCCTGATGATTGTAGCTTAGTGAGACATGTCAGGCATCAGACCTGCAGAACTGTAGGATAGTAAATTTGTATTGTTTCACCCACTGAGTCTGTGATAGTTTATTCTAGCAGCAATTGAAAACCAATACAGCTTCTCTGAATTCTTCCTAAGTATTCTTCTAGCTCTTAAAACTCTTCTTCCTGGGATAGCCAGAATGAACTAAGAAAACAAAAAACCAACAAATTTTGGGACTTCTCTGGTGGCCCAGTGGCTAAGATTCTGTGCTCCCAATGCAGGGGACCCAGGTTTGATCCCTGGTTAGGGAACTAGATCCCAGATTGCCACAATGAAAAGATCCTGCATGCTGCAACTAAAGATCCCATGTGTTGCAACCAAGACTGAAGATCCTGAGTGCTGTAACTAAGACCTGGTGCAGCCAAATAAATTAAAAAAAAAAATATATATATATATATGTTTTTTTGTTTTGTTTGTTTGTTAGTCACTCAGTTGTGTCCGACTCTTTGCGACCCCACGAACTGTATGTGGCCCGTCAGGCTTCTCTGTTCATGGAATTCCCCAGGCAAGAATACTGGAGTGGATTGCCATTCACTTCTCCAGAGGATCTTCCTGACCCAGAGATTGAACGCTGATCTCCTGCATCGCAGGCAGATTTTTTCATATTTTAAAAAACAAAACAAAATTTTGTCAGGTGACTTCCCAGTTGAAACTCCTTTCCATTGTGCTTAGAATAAAATCCAACCTTTTTTCTGTGACCCGGAAGCCCTGCATGCCCAGTCTCTCCAGTCCTGAAGTCAGTCCTCCTCTTCCATCTCACTGACCTTTTGATTCTCTGAACTTGTTAAGCAGTTTCACACCCTGGGGTTTTCACAGATGCTTAGTGCTCTTCACATACAGTCTCTTTCTCATTCTTCAAATATCTTCTTAAATGATGCTAGTAATATTTAATGATATTAGAGAGGCCGAAGTGGCTTTTTCTCAGTATCCCCTTTAAATATGCTCCATTTTTCTTTATTTTACATTTAAAAAATTATTTATTTCCTTCATAGTACTCTTAACACAAAATCACATTTATTTATTTTTTGCATATTTATTGTCTATTATCTCAACTAAACTCTAGGCTCCAGGGAAACAGGGATGTTTATTTTTGTATTCTTAATACCCAGTGTGTTGTCTAGCACATAGTAGATGCTCAATAAATAGTTTTCTGAGTAAATAAATGGATTTTGCTTCCATGGGATGTTTGTAGACACTTTTCCAGGGAAATGGTTTTAGAGTCAAACAGGTTTGGGAAATTCAAAATTAAACCCAGTTAAATAGATCTTTTTACTGCTAGACTTTGCTGAGGCTTTAATTTGCAAGCAGATTATCCACTGCTAATGGGTCATTAGTCTCTAAATGGGAGCAACTGTTTGTAGCTTTTCTCCTATTTATTTGACCTGGAATTTCTTTTGCTTGGGGCATCTCTTAGGACAGGTATTCTGTGATATGTTATTTGGCAAATGCCAATGTATTTCAAGATCCCCACTTTCTTTTTTAGGTGTGCACCATGCAGCATGTGGGATCTTAGTTCCCCGACCAGGGATCAAACCTGCTCCCCCTGCATTGAAAGTGTGGCATCTTAACCATTGGACCAGGGAAGTCCCAAGGTCGTCACTTTCTAGACAGGGAAACTGTGGCCCATGAAGATTCTCTGACTTGTCTAGGTTTATTCTGTGAGTTTTTGTAACAGTCAGGGCTTTCATGAAAGTCTAAATTTTTAAGAATGTCTGTAGCATCTTTAAACGATTAGCTGAATCAATAAGGAAAGTATTGGTTTAGAGTGAAAATTATAGACGAGAGTTAGAGCAGACTGTATCAAGAAATTTGGCCTTCTTTGGAAATTGCTATTTTTTGGTAAAATACCACAACAGAGAAAAAGTTATTCAGATCCCATAATTTAAAATTTAAAAATGCTACCACACCCCTTAACCCATGCCCAGATCAAAACAAAAATTCATACAATCTAGATTACTCTAGCTGCCCAGGATAGGAAGAAATCAGGCAAGGTCTGACTTTTATTTACCTCCCTGATTGCTGTGTTCTTGTGGAAATTTTTGTGTGGGAATTCTGAGAGTATCTGAGAGTAGAATCCAGATGTTCACTTTCAACATAGGGAATGAGTTGAGTGTTTAAGTGCCTGGCTTTGGAATCCTACAGCTGTGGGTGAGAGACCTCCCTCCATGTCTTACCACCTGTCACTTGTGGTACATTATACCAAACCAGTCCAAGCCTCTCTTTTCTGCAAACAGAAATAATATTAATTCCATCTCATAGAATTGTGAAGATGAGATGATGCATATAAAGAGCTCAGCACATTGCCTGGCCCAACAAACACTTGTAAATGTAAATTTGTATTTTTAGGAGAAAGCTGTTGATGAGCATTTGTGGGATTTTTGAAAATACTAAGATAGGTTTCACAGTTGCCCACTGTTGTCCATTGATTGATTCAAGGTCTCCTTGTAAGACTGTGGAATTTGCAAACCATGGCCTCTGCCTTAATTTTGAAAAATACCAGATAAGAAAGAATAGAGTCCACATAAAGTTTCCATCTAGGTCACTTCCTGATCACTTAGTATATTGCCTGTAAATGTTGAGTAAGATTGTTGGATCTAATTCAGCATAAACACACACTGGTCGTGATTTAATGATAAGCAGCATAGTTAACACTTTGTATCACTAAGGGGTTGTTTTTCAGCTTTGCTAGGGCAGATACAGAGTGCCTTTATCAGGGTTTAGAGCAGTCTTCTTCCTAAGGCATGGTCTTTCTAGGGTCTGTCAAATGCTCAGAGTGTCTAGTGAGGTCTCTCTACTTTGGCAGATTGAAACTTGAACATTTCCAAATCTTGTGGGAACTGTGGTAGTTGTTCAGCCCATAGGTCCCTATAGTTGTTCTTTCTCTGGCTTTATGGAGTCTTGTTCTGTGCATCTGTTGCCTAGTATTCAGCCCAAGACTCAAGAGGGCCCCTGTGCAGATTTCTGGAACTCCTTTTATTTCTTTATAGCACTTTTTTCAAGTTGGAATTGTGTATTTGTACAAACAAATTACACAGCCCCTTTCTGTCTAGCACCATGCCCCATGGTGTTGCCTCAGTGGCCTTGAATTCTGATCTGTTTCCTCCTGCTCCACACTGAGATCTGCAAAGTACTTCCAGGCTCACCTTGTTCATTTTCCATCTTTCAGGGATCAGATTTTGCCTGTTGTCCAACATCTGAAAACAGTTATTTCATATGTCTTGTCAAGTTTAATAATTTTAAGAGGAAAAGTTTCTCTGTGGTGACCAGAAGCGTTTGTCGCTCTGTTGTGTCCGACTCTTTGCGACCCCGTAGACTGTAGCCTGCCTCTGTCCATGGGATTTTCCAGGCAAGAATACTGGAGTGGGTTGCCATTTTCTTCTCTAGGTGGCCAGAAGTGGAAGTCCTTTTCCATTTTTAGTCCTCATTACCTTACCACAGGATCTCTATAATGAAGAATCTCACCTCAGTGCTGTAGTGGTGAGAGATTTGCTTTCATGCCATACACTTTTATCAAGTTTCTCTTAGGACTAAGGGTCTGAGCAGGACAGGTGTTGGGTATGTATCAGAGAATCAGTCTATCATCGAGAACAGAACAAAATTAACTCATCAGTAACTGAAGGAGTACATGTAGCTGTGTGCTTGATATGTTTAAGAATCCAGATCATATAGATGATAGCCTATGTGATGGGTTCATTTCTGAACTCTTTTCTAATAAACCTTTATTTAAAAAAACTTATTGATTATATTGGTGGTAATTGGAATCATTGTAATCTATGCTTATTTCCATGCTCTAAAGCTAGAAAGACTTGAATCTATCAGAAAAGGACAGGGCTTTCCTATGAGCAAAGAACCTTCAAGGCACAGAGTCATGCAAGAAGGCTTCTTTTCTTTAGTCATCATAAGCGCATTAATCATAATGAAATAAGCTAATAATATGGGACTTCCCTGGTGGCTCAGTTGGTCAAGAATCCCCCTGCAATGCAGGAAACAACCTGCAATGCAGGAGACCAGGGTTTGATCCTTGGGTCAGGAAGATTCCCTGGAGAAGGAAATGGCAACCCACTCCAGTATTCTTGCCTGGAAAATTCCATGGACAGAGGAGCCTGGTGGACTACATTCCATAGGGTCATGAGAATCGGATACAACTTAGTGACTAAACCAACCAATCAACAAAGCTAATAATATATTTCTATGCCGGTTTCTTCATATATTAACTTGAGTGAGACAATCACATATCGGTATCTTTCACAAAGAAGTATCAACAACAATGGGCTATTTCTTCCCATAGTATGACTAGGTAAAGAAAATTGCAATAAAATATGACTTAAAGGGCCTAGAGGCTTTCAGTCATCTTTTTGCTTAATATATAAAAAATAATATAAAAATTGAAAAAAACTCAAGAAAAATAATTAGTTTGTTTTTCTTCTTGGTAGGTGGTAGGGACCCACTGGTGAGAAGATGTTCATTAGTAGGTTTTTGCTGCAAAGAATGTTTGCTGGCATCAGTGTAGAATGTTTATCTTTGCTTGCAAGTGATATTGCCTGTATCATGAATAACTATGAGGAAAACACAAAAGGAAAATTCCTAAATTTAAATTTGCTTATGTATTGCAGGTCTGTGTTTCAAGTGTCTAATGCCTGTTAATTCAAATGCCATAATTTTCTTTTCTTCTCCATGATCATTTTGACTTGGATGAGTTTGGAAAAGCATTTGCTAGAAGATAAAACATCTTTGTTTTATAACTGGTCTGTGGGTCTACTGACTCTAGCCTTCCTAGGGCCTTGAACTTTGAGAATTTCCTATCTATTTGTAACTTCAAATAATCTTTAAAAAGGAAACTGCTTTGATGTTTGCCTTTTCATTCTTTTGAGCATGTAACTGTCTTATGCTAATTGTCTGTATAATAATGTGTAGTCATCTAATGTAGATGATGGAGTAGTTGGTATTATCCTCCTTTTACAGAGGAGGAATCAGAGATATGGAAGGATTTTGGAATTTGCCCATTGTCACCCACAGACAATTAAGTGTCCTGATCAGAATTGGGACTAAAGAATGAGCACTGGTTGAATAGGAGGAAAAGACTTAATTGTAGTTCTTCTCTGTCTTCAATTTAGGCTAATTTCTTATCTGAGCCTTATTTTTCTCATTTATAAAATACTGGGATAGGATAGGCAAGCTCCCAGGGCCTTTCAGCTCTGACATGTTATGGTCATTTGACTCTCTTTGACTTTTCTTCCAGAGTACATTGCTTCCTTTGGCTTTTATCTGTAAATACCTGGATCACATTTGATTTGCATTTCTCCACTCTGCCTGTGCCCCAGTGATACATTTTTTTTTGGACTGTAAGTAGTTTTTCTGAAGAGCTTAAAAGAAAAAAAACATTTAGTCACCTAGCCTGTGTTAACTGTGATCTAGAAGCTGTCTGGTTGACTTTCTCATTACTCTTTTAATATTTTACTATTGTAATATATGGTATTTTTATTACAAATTTACCTGTGCTCATGTAGTTCAACTAAAGTGTTGGAAAAACCATCACTTATTTTCAGATACCGTCACCTGCAAATCCCTAAGTATTCACCATTGTTTTCATTACTAATCACTTTTGTGATCATGGGTCTCATACTAGCCTTATTATAATGTAACAAGGAAGGTAATGAATAACTTACCTTCCTTACAAACATGAGGCTAGAACAGAAAACTAAAGAATGGTTATTTCCATGCTGTTTTTTATACTCCTGAACTTAAGGACATTAAGTTGAAGTATTTCAAGATAAAATATGTGCTTCAAAGTCTTCAAAATAATTTAAAAATATAATTTAAAATAATGAAGAACTGCTTAGACTATTGGACCTTTCAACTACGTTATGAAATGCATACCAAAGTTTGGCCTTTTTGGAGCCCACTTCCGGACTTTTCTGTGACTGATAAGTCTCTACTTTGCTATTAAAATTGTGATTTCAGTTTCAGACAGTTGAGCCATAAATTGCTGAGATCTGGGATAAATGGCCAATTATATTAGAACAAATGTCTATTGTTTTATTTGTGGAAGGGGAGAGTTCACTGTACTACTTACTTAGAGTGATTATTTCAAATTTTCCTCCTGAAGAAGAAGTCCATGCCATATTTGTGGAAATGGTTAAGTGACCACAGGAACGAAGAATTCGGGGATGATTTAGTGCAGATCATCTTGCAGGTTTCCTGGCATGTGCGTTTTAAACAGTCCTATGTTGTGTCCAAGTTTGCCAAAGTGTGTAATCTGTGAGCAATTGAGGCAAAATCAAAATCAGAAACCTAGGAGAGTAATATTGTTTTGGAATTGTTAAGCAAAAGACCTTGGTTTGGGTTGTTACGTCTGGAACCAAAATGTCACATGTGGCATACATCACTTGAAGTTTATTATTTTAACCTTTAGGCCTCCTTGTTGAAAATTTATGCTATTCAGTGCCTTGCATCCCGGTATAAGCATTTCTTTTCTGTTGTATGTGAGTCTGTGCCAGCTACATGGTGAGCATGGTGAAACCATAGCTTGGATGGCTAGAAGGGCCCCTCTGTGGTTCCACCCTTTTACTGGAACTGCCAAACCCAATAGGTTCGAGAGGGTGCTTAAAAATGAAGGCATGCACCAGGTAATTGAAACCATTCCCTACACATCTGGGGAAAAACCCAATCTAGTCACACTCTCTGCTGAAAAAGAAATCATCCCATGCTATTGCCAGGAGTTGTAGGAAAGTAAAAGTGGTGTCATTTTACGTTTACAGAAGCATTTAGCATTTTCTCAGACAGACTCAAAAGCTTGTGGTTACAAAGTGTGAAATTCTTATTAAAATTCCTCATGGAATCAACAGAACCCATATCTGGCAATTGTTCCAAGGCCTCCTTTCTTTCCATTTGTACATTGTGGCAATTATCCCACTGATCCATTCTCTTCTCCATAGCAAAGAAACCTACCCTACTTTCCCATTCATTTGCTAATTTGTCCTAGTCAGGAAAATTTTAATTTGTCATTCATGGTAAGTTCACCCTCAATACCATGGCCTCCTTCATGCTGGCAAGAGGCAGATTGTCCTCTGGAATTAAGAAGCAGTGAACTTTCAATGGTTGTGACCCCAACAGAAGAGATAGGTCTGATGACGGGGAGTGTGTGTTTTGCTTTTAGATCTAAATAAAGATTTACGGATTCAGAATTTGATATCCTTGTGCAGAATTGTGAACCTTCCACATGCAGTCCAAAGTTACTTGCCAGCAATGGATTTATATGTCCTCCAACGTTTCGTGTCACTTTCTGTGATAATAGTAATATGACATTCTACTGTTTCTAAGCTTCTTTCACTATCATGGTTATTCTTACAGTAATAACTTATGGGACAGATGGGGTAGGAATTATTTCTTCCACTTTGAAAATGAAGATCTTGAGGCTCAGAAAAGTTAATAGCTTACTCAGGTCACACAGCTTGTGAAAATAGGACTTAGCTGTCAAACAGGTCTTCTTGTTTTGAATCCTGTGTTCTTTCCATTAGCATGTGGTGCCTCTTAGGTTTCTTACATCTTCTCACCAAAGAAAATTTTATTTTGGACAAGTTTTCAAAGCAGTTTTGATGGAATATGTTCAAATGCTATTTACATGGAACTGACAGCATGGAAATGTGCGATTTCTCAATCAGGATGGTGCCTGTTATCTTGGAATCCTGGAACTGTTGAGGATCCGTGTAAAATGGTTTCATCCTTCTCTATTTGTCTAAGCACAATAATTTGCTTGTTCTTCTGCTCTTGTACATTCTTCTATTTTTTAATATAGGTAGTCGTGTATCTGTATATTTCTAAATCTCAAATGTAAGCTCCTGATGCCCAGTTATCATCATATTCATCTTTGTGTGCTTCATTGAACTTTTTTCCAATGTCTTGCATGACATAAATACTCAGTGAATATTTAGTAAAAAGAATCAAAGATGAGATAGCAGGGTTTTAAGAGTCCAGGTGTACTTCTATGTACCATTTATATCAGTCCTGCCCAGTATAACTTTCTGCAATGATGGAAGTGCTTCATATTTGAGTTGTCCAACACAAGAGCCATTAGTGGCTAATGTGATTCGGGAACTGACTTTTTAATTAGTTTAAAGTAATTTAAATTTAAATAGCTGCATGTGGCTGATGGTTACCATATTAGACAGTGTAGTTCTAAATTTTCATGTATTTGAATATTGTTGGATCTCTCAAATCTGACTGTATTTAGGTCCCTCCATATACAGGTGATTTTCACTATGTCTTTGATGGGGCTGCAGAGCCAGTAAGGTGATGAAGGGTGCACAGAGACTTTCTCTTGCACCTGAGGTGGAGATCCTCCCTGCCCTTTGAGCCTCCCTCCTGCTGCTCCCTGTCCTGGAGTGTTTTCTGGAAAGCAAGAGTGACTTGTCTCTTGGAGTTGCAAAGTGTTGGAATGGGCTCAAGGAGATGACCGTTGGAATTTCTCAGTTCTCGAGGGTCAATGATATTTTGTTTGGATCTGTAGGAAAGAAAATGTCCATCATGTCCAAAAAAAAAGCAAGTCTGCAGTCAGAAGAAAGAGGAGGGTAGGCAGCTAACATTTGTCCAACAGATTTCCTCATAGGCAGTCTGGGTGGTGCTCCACTTGGACTAAGAATCTTTAGGCTTTGCCTCTCTCCTCAACACAGAAGGCTGTATACATCACCCGTAACCATTAAGTTCTGCATTTCTTCTCATTGTGAAACTTTTAAATTCCTGCTCTGAAGATGTTAGCTAGGAATTAATAGAAAAATCTCCCCCCATCGCCCTTCCCCAGCAGTAGCAGAAACTGCCCAGGAAGAGAGAGATGCTGTTCATGCAGGGTGGACCCTTTTGATCTCCTCAGCTTCTAAGAACCCCTATTCCTCATCCTGTGGCTTCAGCTAACTGCTCTGGAGGAGGCAAAAGGTTAAACACAGAGAGAGGCAGGAGTGAAGTGGCAGCCAAACGGGAGAGCCCAAGTGGGTCACTGAATAGGTATCTATGTGTTATGATGTGATTCTGGTGACGAGTCCTTTCTCAGGATGTAAACAGGTTTATAAAAACAGAGTTTTGAGATCTTTGTGCTCTATTAGAAGGAAAACAAATATTTAGGAAATGGCAATAGGTGCATTGTTAGTAGCTACTATCAGTGAATCCTAAATTTCCGAATTAAAACTTGAGATTTAAGGACTGGCATCATTATTTGTGAAAGGACTCAAGAGTAGCTATTGAGATTCAAAAAGTAGAATCTGCCCTGAGGTGCTTACTAGCTAGGGCTGACAAAACCAGTAGATATTAATTTTCTGTATTGTATATGAAAGTGCCACTTAAAACTGTTTTTCCTTTTAAAAAATATGTTCAGATTAACATTTTAACTTTTTTCCTTTTTCTGGTGGAGGTGTGAGGTAAGCATTATCTGTCCCTTTAGGCATAAGACAAAAGCAAATCACAGACAGGGAAGTGACCTGGCTAAGTTCTCAGAGTAGTCATGTCTCTATATACACTGGCATTTGAACAGGGAGCTTCAAACCCAGCAGCCACCAAGCTGGCCTTTCTCCTCAGAAGTAAGATGACAGGCCCAATCTCTTAGCAGATGTAAAGGATCTTGTGTGTATAGAATACATAAGGAAATGTGCGGAGGAGGGAAAAAGACTCAGTCTGGTAAAGCTTATGGAGAGAAGACAAATTACTTGGATTCGGTTCTAATTCGCTGAACTTTATTTTTAATAAGCTTTTGTTTTTGAAATAATTTTAAATGTATAGAAAAGCTGCAAAGATAATACAGATGGTTCCCATATAAATGTCATCGTTTCCCCTGATATTGGCATTTTATATTTGATTTCTTTAATTTTGCAGTCATTTTGAATGCATGCATGCATATATGCTGTCTCTCAGTCGTGTCCGACTCTTTGCGACCCCATGGACCTGCCAGGCTCCCCTGTCTATAAAAGTCTCCAGGCAAGAATACTGGAGTGGTTTGCCGTATCCAGGGGATCTTCCTTACCCAGGGATCAAACCTGTTCCCCCTAAATGCATGAGTACCCCTTAAATAGAGCCTTGTCTACAAGTGGGTTTGTTTCTATCACTTTCCTATAACATTTTCCAAAAATTTACTACCAAGAGAGAATAACCTATATATCTGATAAGGATTCAGTAATTGAACACTAAAATTGCTATTATAAAGTCACTGGAGAGTTTTACCCACAGCTACCATTGCTAGGAAAGGGGAAGGAAGAGAAGAAAGAAGAATATTTGATAGTATAACAGGAGAAATAACTTTCAAATGAAAGGAGAGCCTTTTCTGGTAACTTTCAGTCCAGAAGGCACTCTTCCTCTCAGGAACCACTGAGGCTTTATAGCAGTGTTGCAATGACAGACAATTTTGCAAAGAGCATTTGATTAAATAAACTTCAAAGAAGATACGCATTTCCCCAAATCCTTGGATTTGTTGAACTATAAATAGAAACAGAATTAATTAGGACTAGAAAAATGTGGTTGATAGTGGAGGTTCAGGAGGGAGGAGCCATGGGTGTATCTATGGCTGATTCTTATTGACGTTTGACAGAAAACCACAAAACTCTATAAAGCAATTATCCTTCAATTAAAAAATAGTGGCAAAAAAAGTTAAAAAAAATTGGTTGATAGTGATGCTCAGCTTTCAAGTTGGGACTCTGAGCAATTGCAGACTGAGTGAGGGATTTCTACAATGCTTACAAGGAGGTGAATCATAGGTCAGTGGAGGATATGGAAGGACGTGGGACCCAAGAAGGTCAGAGTGCTGCAGAGCAGTGCCGTTGATGAAGAGTGCACGGGAAAGACCCAGCCTGGGTTTCCCCGTCATTCAGTGAGGAGCCACTGACACTATGTACTGGACTAATACAGCAATTATATTTGTTTATTTTTTGAGTTCCTTAAATTTGCATTTATGCTTAAGCAAAAAACTATGCAAGAAAGGATATGACATTTCTAATATGCGACCATTTTTATCCCTCAAACTGGGACTTCTGTATTGTTCCCCCTTATGCCTAGTAAATTAAAACTGGCTAATTAAAAGATTTTTTGCTTGGTTTCACTTTGTTTTTGTTGTTTTTTTTGAACCTGAGAGTAAAGAACAGTTATTTGAGCTAGAAAAATGCAACTGACATTTGCTATGAGAATACCTAGAATAGGTAGACAGATGTGCAGACCCTTTGACAAAATGCAGTCTTCCTGTGTGTCAGGCATTGATATTAATTTTATATTTTCTTCCCAGGATTAAATTGCTTGTGTGTATTTAGGTTTCTGAATTTTATAGATTTAGTAGTATGCACCATTTCCCCCACTCCCAGGGATCTAAGAAAAAATATCTGAAAAAACGATTACTTATCATTATATTTAATTTTCAACCATAAGGTGGCATCACATCACATGTTATGTCAAAGAAGCCTACTTTTTCTGTTCACTGAAATGACTAAGCTCTGCACATGTCTTTAAGTTATAGGTGTAACATATTGTTGAATTTTGAAGTTTAGAAGCAAATATTGGAAGCTGGCATCTTTATATAGGGGTTTAGCATTTTTGTCCTTATATTTGATCGTTTTATATTATGTCTGAGAAGTTAGTAATAGAATAAGCTATTACTATATTAGCTAATACTATGTTTTGCCTCATTAAAATGTGTAAGGCAGTTTCTTGCATATAGCTTCTCAAAAATATTCACTGCATGATTAAATTAAAATATTCCTTTAATAGGCCTTACCCTCAGGAATTCATTTTCTCATTTGTCAAGTTGAATTTACAGCACACTTTTATTGCTATGACCCATTTTTTACCAGAATAAGAAGCTTATTTTCATGAAGAAGTTAAATCCAACTGAACACATTTAATTTCCCTACTATCCTTTAAAAACACATTACTTTTTCAAAAACATACCACTTTTCTTTGCTTAATTAGAAATGTCCAGGACTTGCAAATTACATAAATATGCTGGTTTACTTTCTCTAGTTGGTTCATTGAAAATTCTAGTTTAGTTTTGAAAAACTGAGTAGAAATTTTGCTTCATTTTCCTCTGTAAAACATTTTGTACCTTTGTAGAAAACATTATAAACACTTTATATATAAAACCTCTCTTTCTTCAGATGGAGTGATTTTGTTCTTGAAACTCTTTTGTGTGTGTGTGTGTGTGTGTGTGTGTGACAGAAGTTTTATTACAGTGAAAAAGGACAGAGGCAGCTTCTGACATAATCATCAAAAGGGAGATGGAGAGTGCCCCCCACCTCGCTAGTCTTTTCAGTTCAGTTCAGTTCATTTCAGTCGCTCAGTCGTGTCCAACTCTTTGTGACCCCATGGATTGCAGCACACTTCCCTGTCCATCAGGCTTCCCTGTCCATCACCAACTCCCGGAGCTTGCTCAAACTCATGTCCATCGAGTCGGTGATGCCATCCAACCATCTCATCCTCTGTTGGCCTCTTCTCCTCTTGCCTTCAGTCTTTCCCAGCATCAGGGTCTTTTTCAGTGAGTCAGTTCTTCGCATCAAGTGGCCAAAGTATTGTATTGGAGTTTCAGCTTCAGCATCAGTCCTTCCAATGAATATTCAGGACTGATTTCCTTTAGGATGGACTGGTTGGATCTCCTTGCAGTCCAAGGGACTCTCACGAGTCTTCTCCAACACCACAGTTCAAAAGCATCAATTTTTCAGGGCTCAGCTTTCATTATTATAGTCCAACTCTCACATCCCTACATGACTACTGGAAAAACCATAGCCTTGACTTTTGTTGGCAAAGTAATGCCTCTGCTTTTTAATATGCTGTCTAGGTTGGTCATAGCTTTTCTTTCAAGAAGCAAGCGTCCTTTAATTTCATGAGTGCAGTCACCATCTGCAGTGATTTTGGAGCCCCCCCAAATAAAGTCTTTATTCCTATGGCTAAAGTTGCTAGTCTTATCAAGGCCTTATATACTTTTACCAGACCCACTCTCACAACATACATCTTAAGAAAGCAAGATTAGTCAGAAGGTTCTTGTTAAGGAGAAACATATCCTCAAGCAAGTTACATTGTTGTTATATAATCATTAGTACAGAGCTTAAAGAAAAACATACCCTTGAGCAAGATGAGTTGTTTTGTTGTCTGATCATTAGCTCTGGGCTTAAAGAAAAAATGTCTTTTGTGACTAAGACAAAGGAATGTAGAAATAAAAGTTTGTCCTTTTCTTCTCCTCTAGAACGCCTGGACCCCTTTGTCCTCCTTGAGAGCCCTGCACCCCTTCTTCCTTGAGGGCCCCCACAGACTTCTTATCAGCCTACTTAAGAATTGTTCTTGGAACTTTTTGTTTATGGTTTGTGGGAAGTTAGTGCCACTTGGTTTGCAGGGAATACTACCACAAGGTGTGTTGCAAGGCACCTTAAAAGTTTAGTTAGGAATTTGGAGGTTGCAATAATAAGACATCTCTCTAAATGAGTGAGAGCGATGTTTCTATTAAATTGATTCCATAAATTGACGTTTGACTGTAACTATTCCAGGTAATTCGCCTACCAGTGCAGGAGACGCAAGAGATGTGGGTTCAATTCCAAGGTGGGGAAGATCCCCAGGAGAAGGAAATGGCAACCCTCTCCAGTAGTCTTGCCTGGAAAATTCCATGGACAGAGGAGCCTGGTGGACTACACTCCATGGGGCTGCAAAGAGTCGGACATGAATGAGCACACACTAGGTGTTAAATCTCCCTTTCCCCCCCTCATTGGAGCTATGATTTAAAAATAACTATTTCTCTTTTCTGTAAATAAAAGGCATTATATCCTTACTATTTTTTGCTCAGAACTTAAGTGAAAAGTCAAAGTGAAACAAACAGGGTAGTGTGAAATAGAGTGAGGAGGTATTTATAGGAAGAGGTTAAGGTTAGGGAAGGCATGTTTGAAAAGATGACCTTGATATAAGCTGAGTTAGAGCCAGCCCTGTACATTTGGCCTTGATTTGGTTGGGTGGAGGACACAATGGTTGTGGTCAAGGAAAACATTCCAGAAAGTGACTAGCCTATGTGAAGGCTGTGTGTTGGGAAAGAGCTTAGTATGTAACAGAGAGAAGAAACAGAAATAAGGACTGTGTGGCTAGAGCCATGGAATTACAGAAACTGGGAGTGTGGGAAGGTGACTTGGCAGGGTGGGTTAGTACCATGGTAAGAACTTAGGATCTTTTAAATGCAATAGAAAGCAAATAAAGAGTTTTAATTAGGGAAGTTACCTGATCTTATCTTCATTTTTAAAAGATCACTCTGGTTCATCAACAGTGGAATAGATAAATAAGTTGTGATATACTCATACAATGATATACTCTATGATATACTCATAGCGAGGAGAATGAACGGTTGCTGCTTCACACAACAGCATGAAACAACAAGCCAACCCAAATGCATAAGGGTCTTTTCCAATGAGTCAGTTCTTTGCTTGTTACTGTTTCTGTATTAAAAATGCTAACTCTTGGTTTTGTATATCTTTTCTTTATGATATTAATAGTAAAAACTTGAGATTTTACCTGGGGACAGATACTGAATCCCTTCTATTCAAATAACCACATTACTTTTTCTATGATGAGTTATATTATGTTTTTTTGTATTTTACCTATTCTAGGATTCATGTATCAAAAGTAGGAGTAGTAGGAGTATCTGACTATTTAATTAACAATAGTATTGTATTCTACTTTGCTGTAAAGATGGTGAAAACAGGTAAAAAAAAAAAAGCTGTTTTAAAACCTGCTATGTTTTCAAAGTCAAGAGTTAAGTCTTTGTATCATATAAAGTATAAATTGCATTTGATCGTTTGGATGTTAAATAGCAAGTTTATCAGTCCCCCTCACTGTCCTGCTTAAGAAATAAGGTAAGTTTTATGTCTGTTTAGGTAACCTTGCATGGCCTGTCAGATTTCTGAAGAGAGGCATGGGATGAAGAGGCCCCTGACTGGTACAGTAGGGGTTCTTTAAGTTGTGAGCACTGAAGTGTCTTAGCTGGGCTGCTGAGATGTACAAAGACGGCTGCACAGTGAATTCTGACCCTGTAACCCTTTCTATTGAAATTGAATCTTCAGATTCATATCCATCAAATTGACATGTGATAGTCTGAGGAGAAAACAATGTTGGAAATGGTCTATTGAAAGTAATTTACTCCCTCATCTATCATGTTCTCAAATGGTCTGCATTTGAGCAAAGCAGTGGGAGTATAATACCCACATTCTGAAAGTTGAGAAGGTCTAGAGAAGGGGACTTTCATTTTATTCTTTCTTTCCCTCTCTCTATATATATTCACACAAACATATAAGGTAAAAGTAGAAGAGGTAAATGACATTTTAAATTTATATTATATTTATATATAGTGTATATATATGTATATATAAGTATACATACACACATACATATATATGTATATGTGTGTATATATATGTTTTAACCAGACTTCCACATATCAGAAATTTACTTCCACATATCAGAAAAGGAGAAAATTATGCCTCCTGGTTACTATTAGGTTTTCAGAATGTACAGATGGAAAATAGTTAATGGAAAGCCACCCCAATTAGATTTATTTTGCATTGTGCTTCACTGAGTACAGAAGTCATTTAGAACGCTTTAATTTTTTTCCTTTGAGACTCTCACAAAACATAACCTCCAAAACAGGGGTGGGGTAGATGAGGGGAAAATGATCTGTAAATGTTTGCTTGAAAGATGCACTTTCCTGCTTAGTTATAGAGTGAAATCGATACCAGCCTCCAGATTTGTTGACCTGTTTGTGAGATGGAAACTAAAATGTGAGAAAAAATGGAAGTTCTCCCCAATGATAGATTTTTTCCTCTTTCATATGCAGCTAGTGTGAACAATCTAATGACTTGCAAGATCTGCAGACCTCTATATATTGCTGAAGAATGCCATGTGGAGAAAGGGCATGCTTTACCTATATCACTGTGCCTTAATCTTCTTAGATTTTTCTACAAAGAAATCATATTAATCAAATTGCCTTTCTGCTGTATGAAAGGTGAAGACTGACTAATACTTGACTTTGGGTGAAATTGGATATAGAAGAAAATCCTGACTTGAAATAATACCAGACTTTTTATAATCCTGTGTTGTTGGAGTCTTAGTTCAGGATTGCAATTTTCACCTCAGGTTTTGTAAAATTTCAGAGTCCTGCCAGCGAGCCAGATAGGTACTGCACACTTTTTAGAGGCAAAGCAAAACAAGACAAAACAATAACAAAACTCAAAACAAAAAGAACAAAAACAAAACACTAAATGTATTGAAACATAAAAAGTAATATTTGTTTGCAAATGTTTAGGTTTCATTATGTATCTTCAGATAACATAAAGAACAGCAATTGTATGCTGTCAGTACAAAAAGGCAGAAAACGCTGTTCATCTGGTTCATAAAGTTTGCTGGTTACAACCGAGATACAAAATGTCTAAATTCTGAGTTTTGAAAAACTTAATTCAGAATCTATATGTGTAAAATATGGTTACTTCAAAGTGCTTTTCCTGGGAAACTATCTGCTTATTTCAACAATTCACTTAGTATTTTTGGAAGGCCGTGAAAATTTTTTATTTTAATCTGTTAGCATATTTGAATAACTTTTGAGAGGAGGCTGACTTTTTGTAAAAGCATGAAGTCATTAAGAATTGAGAGCCCCAGTGTTACTGGGAGTTAAGTAAGTCAGAAAGAGAAAAACAAACATTGTATATTAAAGCATATATATGGAATCTAGAAAAATGGTACTGATGAACCTATTTGCAGGGCAGGAATAGAGACGCAGATATAGAGAACAGACTTGGGACACAGTGGGGGATGGAGAGGGTGGGACAAATTAAAAAAGTAGCGTTGAAGCATATACATTGCCGTAGGTTAAACAGATAGCCAGTAGGAAGTTGCTGTGTAACACAGGGAGCTCAACCTAGTACGCTGTGATGACCTAAAGGGGTGGGAAGGGGTGGGGAGTGGAGCGGGGGATTCAAAAAGGAAAGGACATATGTGTGCTTATGGCTGATTCACTCTGTTGTGTGGCAGAGGCCAACACAACATTGTAAAGCAGTTATCCTCCAAGTAAAAATAAGAATTAAAAAATAAAGAATTGAGAGCCCAGGAATAAACCCAGGCATATATTACCAACTTACAAGGTGCCAAGAATACACAATGGGAAAAGGAGAGTCTCTTCAATAAATGGTGTTGGGAAAACTGGATATCCACATGCAAAAAATGGAATCGAATCCTTATTTTACAAAATATACAAACATTAACTCAAGGTGAATTAAAGACATAAACGTAAGACTCGAAAAGCATAAAACTCCTAGAAGATAACATAGGTGAAAGCGTTTCTTGACATTGGTCTTGGCAATGATTTCTTGGATATGACACAAAAAATATTGGCAACAAAAACAAAAGTAGACAGTGGGACTACATCAAACTAAACAACTTCTGCACAGCAAAAGAAACAATCAAAAAATAAAATAGATAAAAATGTAACCATTTGAGTGGGAAAAAGTATTTGCAAACTATCTATCTGATAAGGAGTTACTATCCAAAAAATATAAGGAACTCATACAATTCAATACCAAAAAACCAAATAAACAATTAAAAATTGGGCATAGGAACTGAAGAGACATTTTCCCAAGTGGTCTGCAGGTGAAAAAGTGTTCAATATCGCCGATCAGGGAAATGCAAATCAAAACCACAATGAAATATCGCATCATAATTGTTAGAATGGCTGTATCAAAAGAGACGAGAGATAACAAATGTTGGCAAGGATGCCCAGAAAAAGGAATCCTTGTACACTGTTGGTGGGAATATAAGTTGGTGCAGTCACTCTGGAATACAGTATGCAGAGCCCTCAAAAAAACTAAAAAATAGAGCTATCATTTGATCCAGCAATCCCACTTGTGTGTATATATCCTAAAGAAATGAGATCAATATCTCAAAGAGGTATCTATATTCCCATGTTCATTGCAGCATGATTCGCAATAGCCAAGATGTGGCAGCAACTTAACTCCATTGACTACCGAAGATAAAGAGAATAGATAAAGAGAGAATGTGGTGTGTTTGTGTGTATGTACACATTATTGTTGTTGTTTTTCAGTCACTAAGTCATGTCCACCTCTTTGTGACCCCATGAACTGCAGCACGCCAGGCTTCCTTGTCCTTCATTGTCTCCCAGTTTGCTCAAATTCATGTCCGTTGAGTCGGTGATGCTATCTAACCATCTCGTTCTCTGCTGCTCCCTTCTCCTTTTGCCTTCAGTCTTTCCCAGCATCAGGGTCTTTTCCAGTGAGTTGGCTCTTTGCATCAGGTTGGCCAAAGTATTGGAGCTTGGGCTTCAGCATCAGTCCTTCCAATGAATATTCAGGATTGATTTCCTTTTCAACTGGCTGATTTGATCTCCTTGCAGTCCAAGAAATTCTTCAAGAATCTTCTCCAGCACCACAATTTGAAAACATCAATTCTTCAGCTCTCAGCTTTCTTTATGGTCCAACTCTCACATCCATACATGACTATTGGAAAAACCATACCTTTGACTAGACAAACCTTTGTTGGAGAGTGATATCTTTGCCTTTTAATATGCTGTCTTAGTTTGTCATATCTTTCTTTACAAGGAGTAAACATCTTTTAATTTCATGGCTGTAGTCACCATCTGCAGTGATTTTGGAACCCAAGAAAACAAAATCTGTCTCTGTTTCCACTTTTTCCCCTTCTGTTTGCCGTGAAGTGATGGGACCAGATGCCATGATCTTAGTTTTTTGAGTGTTGAGTTTTAAGCCAACTTTTTCACTGTTCTCTTGCACATTCATCAGGAGGCTCTTTAGTTCCTCTTCACTTTCAGCCGTGAGAGTAGTATCATCTGCATATCTGAAGCTGTTGATATTTCTACCGGCCACGTACACATGTTATTCTGCCATGAGAAAGAAGGAAATCCTGCCATTTGCAACATAGATGAAACTGGAGGATATTAGGCTAAGTGAAATAAACCAGACACAGAAAGATAAATGCTGCAGGATAACCGCTTATATGAAGAATCTAACAGTCAAACTCACTCGAGCATTTAGTTGTAGTGTTTCTTCCAATCTAGGAAGTTCCTGCTACCCCCCCCCCCGCACCTTTCTTTTTTTGGTCTTTTATGGTCATGACACTTTTTAAGAGTATTGGCCAATTATTTCATTGAATGGCCTTCAATTTGGGTTTGTCTAATATTTCCTCATTATGACACTTTTTAGATTCAGGGAATTTCAATTTGGGTTTTTTTTTTTTTTTTTTTGCTTTTTTTTTTTTTTGCCAAAATGCTATAGAAGTGATGTCACAACATCACTTCGTATCAGAGACACATGATTTTGATTTGCCTATCACTGGTGATGTTTGATCATTTGATAAATGTGGTGTCTGCCAGATTTATCCATTGAAAATAGACCATTTTTGCCTTTGACATTTGAAAGTGTAGTTTAAAAAAATGTACCAAACAAGAGTGAGTATATAGTCTTTCAAGGCAATATTACAGGACCACTCACTGAATGTAGAGTTTTATTTGTTAAAGAGGTCTCATTCTTTGCTGTCAAATGATATTTTGAGACAAACTTTCTATTTCTCATCATACTCTTGCCTTGCATTTTAGCATGTGTTAATGATAGTTGCCTGAAACAGTTGTAACAGTGGTGTTTGCTGTATGGTGATTTTTCCACCATTTCTTCTACAATTATTAGTGGAATGCTATTGCAAGAAACTGCTGTCATTATTTATATCAGCAGAGACTACATGACTTCTTATTTTATTCTATGGGTTATATCTATTACTATAATTATTTATTTTGTTGCTCAAATATTCCCCAAGTTAGCCATGGGGAGACCTTTTAAGTTCAGAGTCCTTATTCTGAACCCTTGCTGTAAACTCCTGTATATTTGTACCCATTTATTTCAGAAAGGCTCCATGCAGTCTGATGTTAATAGATTGTCATTCACATGGATAACAGGATGCTTATATTGGCTTCTAAATATAATGCTGTGTCCTTCCTAAGGAAAAAGAAAGCAATTTCTAATCTGTCACTCTCCTGATTCATTTGTTACTCTCACAATTTTTGGTACAGACTTTACATGTGGACATTTTTCAACTTCATGATAAATATCCTATACAGGCAATAGGGATTCAACTATTTTCAGTACTTTTAATTATCTTCAATGTGATTTTAATCCAACAAACATTTATTTCAAAGCACACTGGCAAGAAAAATTGGAAAATGAAACCTATTCTCTGATCTCAACCAGTTTGCTCTCCAGTGAGGGAGATCAGGGGCTTCCCAGGTGGTGCTAGTAGAAAAGAACCTGGGGCTGCCAATGCAGAAGATGTAAGAGACATGGGTTCGATATCTGGGTCAGGAAGATCCCCTGGAGGAGGGCATGGCAACCCAGTCCAGTATTCTTGCCTGGAGAATCCCATGGACAGAGGAGCCTTGTGGGCTGCAGTCCATAGGGTCGCAAAGAGTTGGACACGACTGAAGCAACTTAACACGCACAGGGGAGGTCAGACATACCTGCAATTATGGTATAGCTATAGCAGGATATGATAAGTATTTGAGAAAAATGTTCTGGGAACATAAAGAAGGACGGGATTTATTCCAACTTGAGGGTAGGGTAGGGTGATGGAAAAGGATTGGGCAAGGAAGAGGGGACATGTGAGATCTTTGAGGTTTAGTAAAGAAGACAAAGACGTTAATGTTAAGCTGAAGAAAGTATCTGTCACATAACTTATTTCATTTGCCATTTGGTATTTATCTTCATTCTTTCTAGAGTAAGTTGCTTTTTAGTTTCAAAAATTCTGAAAAGCAAAGTCAGAGAGGTTTACATTTTTACAACCAATTGCTGAGACTTGCCACTGATGGTGACCTAGAGGTGATAACCTAGGAATATAATGAGAATAGCTAAAGTTTGTGTCACTTTGCATTGTCTAGTCTTGAGAATGGAGAATCAGAGCAAACCTGGGTTGCAAATATCTTGTATAACCCCTGAATTATTCTCCTTTGCTCTTCAGTTCTTTTGGCAGAAGTAGCACCACCTCTCATGCTATCTAACTGGGTTCAGAAAGAGGTCCTGTCATGATAGCCCTTTAGATGTTATCCAAGTAGGGAAAAGAATGATGAATTCCAAGACAGTGATTGCATTTTTGAGCAATAAGCGAACATCAAGAGACAGTCAGTCTTTGGAAGGTGATGGTAATGGTAGTGGGGGAGTCTCACTGTGCTTTACGTAAATATATGTTTTGAAGGGGCTTTTCTCTTTTAGCATGCAGTGCATCCATTGTTGGTATCCACTTTTCCTATGCTGTTTTTGGCCCCCCAAAACACTAGTGCTTCTGAACACTAAGGGTGAGGCTATTTGACTCCTAGAGGTTCTCAAGTTTTTGATGCCTTTAATTTCTTCAGGTCTGAGACCTGCCAGAGAGCAAGGCAGAAAGCAGAGCAGCCTGTATGAATGAACACTCGTGTGAGCTGTAGAAGGAGAAAACTTCCTCTCACAATCTGGTGGAAAGTAGAATAGGAAACACCATGTGCTTTTGTGTAGAAAATAACAGTGAAGCTACTTAGCATCACGGAAAACTTTTCTTGGTAGGGTGTATGTTTCCTAATTCGTAGCTGAATGAAAGGTGAACTTAATACACATAAAGTACTTGGAAAAGAATTGGTTCTGAAAAACTTCTGAAGATTATTTATTACTAAATGCTTTCAATGCTGCTGCCGCCTAAAGATATGAGAATTGTCCTCTCTTGTACTCATTTTATGAAGAATGTAAACATGCAGAAATATGCATATATATAAATAATGTTTTTTCTGTGTATAATTTATGTCAAAAACTATAATTTATATTCCAACTAAGACTGTATGGATGAGAATTTATTCTTATCTTTTACTATTTGCCTTCTTCCATCTAAGCTTATTCAATAAACATAGAGAATTAAATGTGTACTTTGTGGAACGAAAGAAAGACAAAATTTTCTCAAACTTTCCCCCAAGTGGTTTAAAAATTGTCACTGATTTCAAGTCCTGAGTTGAAGTTTTTGTTATACATATATGGGTATATGTACACACGCAAATGCAGACTCATCTGAAAGATGAGGTATAAATGAGCCTACAAGAAAATAACAAAACTGATAATACGATGATTATCAAAGCTAATGTTGCCTCTGTGGAGTAGTTTTGCAATTTATTTGTATCACAGTCACCTCTGGGAACTCCTTTCTATTTGGATACATCAGGAACAAGAGGCTGCTTGCTTCTTAGTTCCTTAGAGAGTTAGACTGTTTGGCCAGAGTTATGGAAAAGGGATTGTGCCGCAAGTCAAGTCATGGTTTCAGGACTGCTTCCAAATATTCCTGCTTTGGTTATAGGAGTAAAGAGCTGTGGATTCTTGAAGCAGTCTTTTTGGTCAAACAGTTTAACAGGCTGTGGGTCTACTGCCAGTGATTCCATTTCTAAAGGATTTTCCTTTGAAGTGTTTGTTCCTCAATGTGTTTTTCCAGCCAAACATATGCCTATGATTTGAAATCAGCTTAAGAATTTTCTTTCACACTTTAGTGTTCATGTTTAGTTTGCTGGCATTAAAGATGCGAAATAAACTTGTTTGGCTCCTCAAATCCCTCCAGTGATTTTGCCACTCATGGTTATCCTAAGAGGTGGAGTTTAGCTGTCTCTAACTCTAGATGACACTTGAAAGTTACTTTTTCAACTAATTTATTTCTGGGAAAGGGTTAAAGGAAAATATGCTCAAGCTGCATATACTTTGCATTTCTTTTCTAGAGTTTCTTAGAAAATTATTTCTTATTTGTTAACCATTATCTTAGTTCAAAGTTTTTCACTCCATCATGTATGTAACTGTTCTTGACCAGTATTATGTTTGGATTATGACATGAAACTGTGCTCACTGGATTAGATTTAAGATTCATTGAACAGTTCAGTTTAGTTCAGTTGCTCAGTCGTGTCTGACTCTTTGTGACCCATGCCACATGCCCATGTGACCCATGTGACTGCCACATGCCAGGCCTCCCTGTCCATCACCAACTCCCGGAGTTTATTTAAACTCATGTCCATCGAGTTGGTGATGCCATCCAACCATCTCATCCTCTGTCGTCCCCTTCTCCTCTGCCCTCAGTCTTTCCCAGCATCAGGGTCTTTTCCAGTGAGTCAGTTCTTTGCATCAGGTGGCCAAAGTATTGGAGTTTCAGCTTCAACATCAGTCCTTCCAATGAACACCCAGGACTGATCTCCTTTAGGATGGATTGATTGGATCTCCTTGAAGTCCAAGGGACTCTCAAGAGTCTTCTCCAATACCACAGTTCAAAAGCATCAATTCTTCGGTGCTCAGCTTTCTTTATAGCCCAACTCTCACATCCATACATGACTACTGGAAAAACCATGGCCTAGACTAGATGGACTTTTGTTGGCAAAGTAATATCTCTGCTTTTTAATGTGCTGTCTAGGTTGGTCATAACTTTCCTTCCAAGGAGTAAGCATGTTTTAATTTCATGGCTGCAGTCACTATCTGTAGTGATTTTGGAGCCCCCCAAAATAAAGTCTGCCACTGTTTCTCCATCTATTTGTCATGAAGTGATAGGACCGTATGCCATGATCTTAGTTTTCTGAATGTTGAGCTTTAACCCAACTTTTTTCACTCTCCTCTTCCATGTTCATCAAGAGGCTCTTTAGTTCTTCTTTGCTTTCTGCTATAAGGGTGGTGTCATCTGCATATCTGAGGTTATTGATATTTCTCCCAGCAATCTTGATTCCAGCTTGTGCTTCATCCAGCCCAGCATTCTCATGATGTACTATGCATAGAAGTTAAATAAGCAGCGTGACAGTATACAGCCTTGACATACTCTGTTCTCTATTTGGAACCAGTCTGTTGTTTCATGTCCAGTTCTAACTGTTGCTTCCTGACCTTCATACACATTTCTCAAGAGGCAGGTCAGGTGGTCTAATATTCCCATCTCTTTAAGAATTTTCCACAGTTTGTAGTGATCCACACAGTCAAAGGCTTTGGCATAGTCAGTAAAGCAGAAATAGATGTTTTTCTGGAACTCTCTTGCTTTTTTGATGATCCAGCGGATGTTGGCAATTTGATCTCTGGTTCGTCTGCCTTTTCTAAAACCAGCTTGAACATCTGGAAGTTCATGGTTCATGTATTGTTGAAACCTGGCTTGGAGAATTTTGATCATTACTTTGCTAGCATGTGATATGAGTGCAATTGTGCGGCAGTTTGAGCATTCTTTGGCATTGCCTTTCTTTGGGATTGGAATGAAAACTGACCTTTTCCAGTCCTGTGGCCACTGCTGAGTTTTCCAAATTTGCTGGCGTATTGAATGCAGCACTTTCACAGCATCATCTTTTAGGATTTGAAATAGCTCAACTGGAATTCCATCACCTCCACTAGCTTTGTTCATAGTGATGCTTTCAAAGGCCCACTTGACTTCACATTTCAGGATGTCTGGCTCTAGGTGAGTGATCACACCATTGTGATTATCTGGGTCATGAAGATCTTTTTTGTATAGTTCTTCTGTGTATTCTTGCCACCTCTTCTTAATATCTTCTGCTTCTGTTATGTCCATACCATTTCTGTCCTTTATCGAGCCGATCTTTTCATGAAATGTTCCCTTGGTATCTCTAATTTACTTGTAGAGATCTCTAGTCTTTCCCATTCTGTTGTTTTCCTCTATTTCTTTGCATTGATCACTGAGGAAGCCTGTCTTATCTCTCCTTGCTGTGTTTTGGAACTCTGCATTCAGATGGGAATATCCTTCCTTTTCCCCTTTGCTTTTCACTTCTCTTCTTTTCACAGCTGTTCCTAAGACCTCCTCAAACAGCCATTTTGCTTTTTTGCATTTCTTTTTCTTGGGGATGTTCTTGATCCCTGTCTCCTGTACAATATCATGAACCTCCATCTATAGTTCATCAAGCACTCTGGGCAAAGGCTAATAGAGTTATGCCAAGAGAACATACTGGTCATAGCAAACACCCTCTTCCAACAACACACAAAAAAAACTCTACATCACCAGATGGTCAACACCAAAATTAGATTCATTATATTCTTTGCAGCCAAAGGTGGAGAAGCTCTATATAGTCAGCAAAAACAAGACCGGGAGCTGACTGTGGCTCAGATCATGAACTCCTTATTGCCAAATTCAGACTTAAATTGAAGAAAGTAGGGAAAACCACTAGACCATTCAGGTATGACCTAAATCAAACCCCTTATGATTATATAGTGGAAGTGAGAAATAGATTTAAGGGACTAGATCTGATAGACAGAGTGCCTGATGAACTATGGACATTGTGACATTGTACAGGAGACAGGGATCAAGACCATCCCCAAGAAAAAGAAATTCATTGAACATGGGTGAGCAAGAGATTGAAAACATTGAGTTTCATCTGTTTCCTGTCTTATTTGGGAGAGGAGAGACTTGTGCGTGATAAGGCATTGTGTTCAGGGAGGATAAATTGCCTATGATTCTGTTGGTTTTGTGAATGGTCACTGAAATTCAAATATTGGAGGCTGGAGAAAGAGGCCAAACTCAGAGTGTTATTTCATTTTCTAATTATCTGTAATTGTTTACTAATTATTCTTAACTGTGGTGGGACCTCCTGGGAAGGAACCAAGGAAGGCTTATATTCTATACTCTTGGCTTCTTCCAGGGAACTGATTTTCAGATCATGAAGGACCAATTTTGAGCAGCAGAGACCTTTCTAAAGCCTTCTCTTGACGACTAAGAATGGAAAATCCTTTAACTTAGTCACACACTGCTTTTGAATGAATATTTGTGTCTGCTTCCCTTGCACCCCACCCCTTCCAACCCATTTCAAATGTTGAAGCCCTAATCTTCAATGTGATGGCATTTGGAGACAGAGCTTTGGTATGTAATTAGGTCATGAGAGTGGAAATCTCCTGAGTGAGATTAATGCTTCATAAGAAGAGACAGAAGGGAGATGATCTCTTTCTGCCATGTGAGGATTCAGAAGAAGGCAGCCATCTGCAAACCAGGAAGAGGGGTCTCACCCGATACCTTGATCTGGGACCTTCCAGTCTCCAGAAGTGTGATAAGGTAAGTTTGTATTGTTTAAGCCACTGGTCTGTAGTAATATTTTGTTATAACAGCCTGAAGAAAGACACATTAATTTCAGATCACTCAACATTCAAATAATTTTTCTATTTCTTGGACTAAGGTGACTTCTCAGAATACCTTTGTCCAGGTAATTTTAAAAATTGTATTTATTTTTTTGTGATTTAAAAAATTATTTCTTTTTAATTGGAGGATAATTGCTTTATAGTATTATAGAGGTTTCTGCCATACAATGTGAATCAGCCATAAGTATACATATGTCCCCTCCCTCTTAAACCTCTCCCCAACCCCCAACCCCATCCCATCGCTCTCAGTTGGCCCAGAGCACTGCATTGAGTTCCTAGTGTTGTACAACAGATTCCCACTGGCTATCCATTTTACATATGGTAATGTATATATCTCCATGCTACTCTCTCAAATCCTACCCTTTCCTACCTACCCCCCCGCCCCCCCCCCGCCCCACCATGCTGTTCTTTATATCTGGATCTCTGTTCCTGCTCTGCATTCACATAAATGAGGTGACTGACAACTTGTGGCTCCCATGATAGGTGGGAGGTACCTTGTTTCTTTCTTGTCATGAAATCAGTGTTGGTCTTGTGGATGGACAATCACTGGCTTCAGTGCTGGAGGCTGGAGAAAGAAGCCAAGTAGGAGCAGGGACGTCTCACTCAGGAGACCTACTTAGCCTAAGGACTCTACTAAATTCTCATCTCCTCTCAGTGCACCTTCACCATGCTCCATGGGCCCACTGACATACGACGCCAAGATGACAGGCTGTTATGGATAGTTCATCACATGTTGACTCAGTTAGTAGCTTTGTCCACTTCTCCAGGCTCAAGCCTTGGAAGGCCAGAACTTTCAGAATGATCACATTCATTATGGATACTTTTTTTAAAAAGTAATTTTTTTATTTTTGGCTGTCCTGGGTCTTGCTGTTGGGCTTTTCTCTGTTGTGGTGAGCGGGGGCCACTCTCTAGTTGTGGCGCTCGGGCTTCTCACTGTGGTGGCTTCTCTTGTTGCTGAGCACCAGTTCTAGGGTGTGGGGGCTTTAGGAGTTGCAGCGTGTGGGCTCAGTAGTTGTGGTTCCCAGGCTTTGGAGCACAGGTTCAACAGTTGTGGCACACCAGCTTAGTTGCTCTGTGGCATGTGGGATCCTCTCGGATAAAGGATCGAACCCATGTCTTCTGCATTGGCAGGCAGACTCTTGACCACTGAGTCACCAGGGAAACCTCCTGATGGGTGATCTTACACATACAGTGTGTGCCTACATGTATGAGTTTCATTAGTTCATAAAGCTGGTATTTCGGAAAAAAACTAGATTTGTTTTCTCCATTTTCTTTTTTTTTGACATCACATTATCTCATCTTCCTTTTCAGCTAAATCAGATCTCTATTCCACCTACCCTCTTTTGTAAAGACAGTCAGTTGGCATGACTGTCAAATTTGGTGTAGAGTTCCCTTCTTACAAGAGATAGTCTTAATTTATTACATTCATTCATTCAACACACATATATTTATAACTTCTGTGTGCTAAGCTTTGTGTGAAGAGATGATCAGATAATGATAAATATGTTATGGATTTTTGCCCTCAGATAGCTTATAATCGAGGAAGAGACATGGCATAATAATAATTAACTCTGCTATAATGCATGCTGTTGTTGTTTAGTTACTAAGTTGTGTCTGACTCTTTTGCGACCCCATGGACTGTAGTCCATCAGGCTCTTCTGTCCATGGAATTTTCCAGGCAAGAATACTGGAGTGGGTTACCATTTTCTTCTCCAGTGGATCTTCCTGACCCAGGGATTGAACCTGGGTCTCCTGTGTCACAGGGAGATTTTTTTTTAACTGCTGAGCCACCTGGGAAGCTGTCTGTAATATGTAAAATGATATATTAATAACACAAATAAAATGCTATAGGGACTCAGAGGAATTTTGTCCTTTCTTGCTTGGTACCCATCTTTCTGCTGGGTGACTGCTTCCTGGCAAGGCTAGCAGTGGGAGACAAAATCTGAAGCATATCCAGACTATGCTATGTTACTACAGGAACTATAGCCTCACCTTTGAAAGGCTGAGGGTTAGTCCAATCATGGTGACCCATCCTGGTAAGTATACTGTTGTTCCCAGATTTTGAAGGAAGAAGGAAATGGCACCTCACTCCAGTACTCTTGCCTGGAGAATCCCAGGGACGGGGGAGCCTGGTAGGCTGCATTCCATGGGGTCGTGAAGAGTCAGACACAACTGAGCGACTTCACTTTCACTTTTCACTTTCATGCATTGGAGAAGGAAATGGCAACCCACTCCAGTGTTCTTGCCTGGAGAATCCCAGGGACGGAGGCGCCTGGTGGGCTGCCGTCTATGGGGTCGCACAGAGTCGGCAACGACTGAAGCGACTTAGCAGCAGCAGCAGCAGCAGTTACAGTTTTCTATTTGGAATGAGGGAGTTTTAAGAAATACAGAGATGGAAAGAGAAGAAAAAGAAAGAGTACATAATGGTTCTAGAATTTCCATATAGGACATGCTTGGGGTGGCTGTCAGGGAGGGGGAACAGGGGAATTTCCTGTAGTATTTGTATAACCAACCCAGTTGTTTACTTAGGATTGTATATTTATTTGGGGTGGCTTGGAAGAGGCTGTTGAATATTACGGCTGGGGAGGGGATCGCAAGTCATTTCTTAGTATTTCCACTTGTGGTAAGTTGCTCAAAAAGGGGGCAAATAACTTTTACTAGGAGGTAATTTACTAAGGAGCATCTTTATACACAGGACCTTTTCCCAATTTTAGCACTGAAGCTCTGGCATAGAACTTTAGAAAGTCCTGACATGAAGATTTGTTGAAAGGAACTGCACTTGACTCCAAAAGAATGCAGTATCTTATCTTGGATATAATTTAAATAGATGAGTTTATGTAGTTCAAGGAAACAATTTCTCTAGCCTCAGGGGAACAGAATAAGATGGTGCCCAATCAAACTACAGTTACCTTCTGTCTTACTAGCCCACTGCCTGCTCCGTGCTTTTTGTCTCCGTGCCTGCAGTGCCGGTGGGAAAAATGAAGAGTGTCAGGGGCCAGTACTTTTGGATCCTTCCTGAAAACCCCCTGGTTAGATGAATCATTAAATGTCTCTCTACTTGGCCTGCTCAGTGTTGCACTGCCCTGGATCATATCCACAGTCCTACCTTTGATTCTAAACTGAAGTTAGATTTGCTTGCTCCTTTTGGCACATTTTCATATCATGAGCACAGTCTGTGATATATCCATCTGCGCGGCTATCTAAATAAGAGCAGAGTTGTGGGGAGTGTGGCCGAGAGTTCACTTAAGACCCTTCACAGGCTCCTGCTGGCCTCTTCCAGACTAGCAGCTGCAAAGGAGGTTAATCATGAACGTATCAAATATGGTAGATTGGTCTGGTCACACATGACACCTGGGAGTGTTGAGTCCTGCTCGTAATCAAATGCCTGGTACTGTTTTGGATACTTGGGTTTTGAGTTGTGTTGACTTGTCAGTGGGACAAGTCAACAAACCTCAGCTAAATAATTGTGGTATATATTAGGAATGTTAGATAAGGCAGTTCCATGTAGCTCCTATCATGTGCATTCTTGGACTGAAAATAAGCCAGTCTCTCAGCAGTTTGAAGAGAATGCCTTAGAACTGGCCCTTTGAACACCATAAGAATGAAAATGATATGTGGAAACACTTTGAAGACACTCTGACTTGCTAATGTAAAAAATATGAAGGATCTAGATGTTTGCTAGGAAAATACAAGTGGGAACCAAACTATACTTAAAACATCTGAAGATCTTTCTGACATTTCCCAGCTGGTTACCTAAGTAATTGAAGTTATAACTGCTTTAGTTTGGTGTGTCAATGTATAGTCTGCAAGCTATTATGGAACCCATGACGTTCCCAGTCTGCAATCAATAGCAATATTAAGAAAAAAGAATTAATTGTTAGCATTGATAGACATTTAATTAAGGCCTATAAAAAAGCAATTGCTTGCATGCACATGATTCATTATCAGATTTTTATCATTTCATGGTCCAATCTCCAAAGAAGCACATGCCAGTTACAAACTAAACCTAGAAAGTTTTCCAAGGACCAGTCATCTATTTAATATCTTGCATAAAATCGATGATGATTTCATCAGCTGATCACAGGCTGAGCCTAGTATATGGAACAAAGTCTATGGAAGAAGAATTAGTGGATTGGAGAGGCAGTGGAATGAGAAGAGAGGGGTACAACTTCTCTAGATTCTTCATTTTCTCCCATTCTTTTTTTCAAAAAAGTATTTTTTTAATTGAAATAGTGTTGACATACAAATTATGTTCGTTTCAGGTGTAGTACATAATGATTTGACATTTACAGTTATAGAATAAAGTAATTAAACAAAGTTTATTTATTTATTTGGCTGCATGGGGTCTTAGTTGCACCATGTGGGATCTTTGATCTTCGTTGCAACATGTGAAATCTATTTCCCTGACCGGGGATTGAACTCGGCCCCCCTGTATTAGGAGTGCAGAGTCTTGGCTACTGAATCACCAGGGAAGTACCCAATGCTTCCATTCTTATATACAATCTACTTGTATTTTCAGTTAATATCTCTAGTAAATGTCTTTCAGACCTATATTTTTGTCTCTAATTTCTCTGAAACTTCCATATGTCTTCTGGGAATTTCCACCTAAAACCTGATATACGGTATTTCATCTCCCTTGACAATCTGAGTTTTCCTTTTAACTTTCCACTTGTGTTAATACCAGCAGTTATTAGTTACTGGCTTTGACATCTGAGAACCATGTTTCACTGGCCATTTTCTCTTGTTTGTTCATATCCAAATAGTTCTTAAATCATACTTATTCTTCCTTATCATCATCTCTTTGATTTGCTCACTTCTTTCTAGTCCTGTGGTGACCTCTTCAAAAGTTTGCATCCTTACTATAGCTTTTGATAACCTTCTAATTTGTCTCCCTACTTCTAGTTTCTCTTTCCACTCAATGGGCCAGTAACTTACCACAAAGCTCATTGTATGCCCTAATTGGGGCTTCCCTGGTAGCTCAGATGGTAAAGAATCTGCCTTCAATGCAGGAGAACCCCGTTTGATTCCTGGGCTGGGAAGACCCCTGGAGAAGGGGTAGGCTACCCACTCTAGTATTCTTGGGCTTCCCTTGTGGCTCAGATGGTAAAGAATCTGCCTGCAATGCAGGAGATATGGGTTCCATCCCTGGGTTGGGAAGATCCCCTGGAGGAAGGCATGGCAACCCACTCTAGTAGTCTTGCCTGGAGAATGCCCATGGACTGAGGAGCCTGGTGGGCTACAGTCCATGGGGGTCACAAAGAGTTAAACATGACTGAGCAACTCAGCACAGCACAGCATGGCCTAATTTAATGTCTCTTCATTTGTTGTTGTTCAGTCACTAAGTCATGCCTGACTCTTTGTGACCTCATGGACGGCGGCACGCCAGACTTCTCTGTCCTTCACTATCTCCCAGAGTTTGCTCACATTCACATCCATTGGGTAGGTAATGCTATCTAACCATCTCATCCTCTGCTGCTCCCTTCTCCTTTTGCCTTCATTCTTTCCCAGCACAGGGTCTTTTCTCAGCTCTTCACATCAGGTGGCCAAAGTATTGAAGCTTCAGCTTCAGCATCAGTCCTTCCAATGAAATTCAGGGTTGATTTCCTTTAGGATTGACTTATTTGATCACCTTGCAGTCCAAGGGACCCTCAAGAGTCTTCTCCAGCACTACAATTTGAAAGTATCAGTTCTTCAGTACTCAGCCTTCTTTAGGGCTCTTCATTACCCATTCAGTAAAATACCTATCATTCAGCTTAGCATTCACAATTATCTACAGTCTGTTGCAATATCAATGTAGTTTTCCTTTTTTCCTATACTGGAGACTAATAATGAAAAAAAGACTTTCCAAAAGAAAAACAAACTCAGAGATTTTGTATATATATGAGAAGAAACACAAAAAGGAAAATGATTCATGATGAAGCACAAAATTATAGGAAGGAATGAAGACCACCAGAACTAGTAAACATAAAGAATATTGACTACAGTAACGATGGTAAGAATGTCTCTGGGTTTTATAACATGTGAAAGTGAAATATATGGCAGGAATAGCACAAAGGGCAAGAGGGAAGAAAAGCGTTGTTCTAAGTTTGGTGCATTAGTAAGGACACAGTACAAGTGTGAGTTCAGCGGATAATCATTCAAGAACTGTTAAGATGATGTTCAGAAAGCTGACGTATCTACAGGACAGCGAGTTACTGATAAAGGACAGGGAGTTACTGATACTAAGGTCCTACTCCTTATTGCTTTTACTTCAGACATTAGATGGTTTCCTTTTTGCAGTAAATCATTATGGAAACATGATATTTGTCAGAAAAATAATGCAACACCTGTAATGTAAGCAAGAAGACTCGATGAAGCAAATGTCTATAATATATTGCATGAAGAAGACAGAAAGGATTTTCTTAAAAACTTATGGGAATCTACGATTAATGGAATTATCCAGAAAAACAAAACTCAGAAAAAAGTCATGCACTTAATTGCTATATGTTGATGAAAACACCACATGATGTTTTGGAAGACATAAACACTAGTACTGAAGTGCACTAGAGATAGGGAACTTTGCTGTGCTTTGCCCTGTCGTAGTTATGAGCTGTGATGAAGGAAACAAAGAGATATTGCAGTTTTTATGTCAGCTACCAAATGAATAATATTCAAAGCCAGTAGAGGAGCTAAATATGAGTAAGTGAGTAAACAACAGAAACAACAAAAGCATACTTGATGAGTAGGCAGAAAAGAAGGCAGAAAAGGCAGAATGAAGGACAAAAAACAGATGGGAAAAATATCGAAAGATAACCTAAACCTAGTATGTCAGTGATTATATTAAATGTAACTGGACTAAGCACTCCAGCTAAAAGGCATATATTGTCAGTCAACTGTCAGTCACTTAAGTTCAAGTGGATTCTGAAGCTACATTTTTTGCTCCCCCTGTGTTTTGTGTTTTTGATGTCGTATTTTACACCTTTTTTGTTTATTCCTTAACTATTTGCTCTCGTTAGAGTTGATTTTATTATTTTTGTCTTTTAGTCTTGATAGTAATTTATTTAAGTGGTCGATGCATAGCCTTCACTATATATTTGCCATTACCAGTGGGATTATTCCGTTCCTATAATTTCTGATTTCGTCTTGTGGCCTTTTCTTTTTCACTTAAAGACAAACTTTTAACACTTCTTTTAAGGTGGGTTTAGTATTGATGAAGTATTTTAAGTTTTGCTTGTTTGTGAAGCTCTTTATTGCTCCTTCAATTCTGAATGATAACCTTGCTAGGTAGTGTATCCTAGGTTATAGGCTTCTCCTTTCAGCACTCTAACTACATCATGCCACTCCCATCTTGCCCACATAGTTTCTCCTGAAATATCTGCTGAAAACCTTTTGGGGTTCCCTTGTATGTTACTCTTTTTTTTCTCTTGTTGCCTCTAGAATTTTCTCTGTAACTTTTGTCGTTTTAATTATGATATTTCTTTGTGTGGGTCTCTTTGGGTTTGTCTTGTTTGGGTCTCTGTAATTCCTGTACCTTGATGTGTCCTTTGTTATGTTTAGGAAATTTTCAGCCATAATTTCATCAAATACATTTTAAACCCTATTCTCTCTTCTTCTGGAACTCCAATAATGTATATGTTGTTATGCTTGATATTGTCTCAGAGGTCCCTTATTCTATTCTCACTTTAAGAAAATTGTTTTTCTTTTTGCTGTTCTGATTGGGCGATTTCCATTATTCTATCTTCTAGACTGTTTCTGTATCACCTATCTCCTTTTTATTTCCTCTAGGATCACAATAAACTGTAGAAAATTCTGAAAGAGATGGGAATACCAGACCATCTGACCTGTCTCTTGAGAAACCTGTATGCAGGTCAGGAAGCAACAGTTAGAACTGGACATGGAACAACAGACTGGATCCAAATAGGAAAAGGAGTACATCAAGGCTGTATATTGTCACCCTGCTTATTTAACTTCTATGCAGAGTACATCATGAGAAACACTGGGCTGGAAGAAACACAAGCTGGCATCAAGATTGCCGGGAGAAATATCAGTAACCTCAGATATGCAGATGACACCACCCTTATGGCAGAAAGTGAAGAAGAACTAAAGAGCCTCTTGATGAAAGTGAAAGAGGAGAGTGAAAAAGTTGGCTTAAAGCTCAACGTTCAGAAAACTAAGATCATGGCATCTAGTCCCATCACTTCATGGGAAATAGAAGGGGAAACAGTGGAAACAGTGTCAGACTTTATTTTTTTGGGCTCCAAAATCACTGCAGATGGTGACTACAGCCATGAAATTAAAAGATGCTTACTCCTTGGAAGGAAGGTTATGGCCAACCTAGATAGCATATTTAAAAGCAGAGACATTACTTTGCCAACAAAAGTCCATCTAGTCAAGGCTATGGTTTTTCCAGTGGTCATGTATGGATGTGAGAGTTGGACGGTGAAGAAAGCTGAGCACCGCAGAATTGATGCTTTTGAACTGTGGTGTTGGAGAAGACTCTTGAGAGTCCCTTGGACTGCAAGGAGATCCAATCAATCCATCCTAAAGGAGATCAATCCTGGGTATTCATTGGAAGGACTGATGTTGAAGCTGAAACTCCAATACTTTGGCCACCTCATGCGAAGAGTTGACTCATTGGAAAAGACCCTGATGCTGGGTAGGATTGGTGGCAGGAGGAGAAGGGGACGACAGAGGATGAGATGGTTGGATGGCATCACCGACTCGATGGACATGGGTTTGGGTAGACTCTGGGAGTTGGTGATGGACAGAGAGGCCTGGCGTGCTGTGATTCATGGGGTCGCAAAGAGTCGGACATGACTGAGTGACTGAACTGAACTGAACTGAGTGTATTTTCATCTTAACTACTATATTTTTCAGTTCTGGCCAGTTATTTTTTTATAGTTCTTTATTAAAATTTTCACTGTGTTCAACTATTCTTTTCTCTGTTCAATTAGCATTCTTATTACTATTGCTTTGCATTTTTATCGGGTAGATTATTTATCTGTTTCATTAGATTTTCTTCCTCAGATATTTTTTTTCTTGTTCTTTAATTTGAATCATATTCCTCTGTCTTCTTATTTTGTTTTACTTTCTCTGTTTCTGTAAAATTAAGTGAAACAGTTACCTTCCCCAGACTTGAGGTCGTGTCCTTTTGTGGGAGCATCTCTGTGTAGTCTGCCTGTGTCCAGGGGCTGTGATGGGAGACCTGGATCTGAAGTGAGCATGGTCTGCATCTTCCTCTGAGGTGTGCTCGCAGCCACCGTCTTGGTGGAGTTAGAGTTAGAGTTGGAGGAGCTAGAGCCAGAGCCAGTTGCAAGCTAGGGTTTCTCCTGTGCTTAATGGCCGTCAGTGCCCTGATGCTTTCGAACTGTGGTGCTGGAGAAGACTCTTGAGGATCCCTTGGACAGCAAGGAGATCCAACCAGTCCATCCTGAAGGAAATCAGTCTTGAATATTCATTGGATTGATTGGGAAGGACTGTTGCTGAATCTCCAATACTTTGGCCATGTGATGCAAAGAGCTGACTACTGGAAAAGACCCTGATGCTGGGAAAGATTGAAGACGAAAGGAGAAGGGGACAACAGAGTATGAGATGGTTATATAGCATCACTGCCTCAAAGACATGAATTTGAGCAAACTCTGGGAGATAGTGAAGGACAGGGAAGCCTGGCATATTGTAGTCCATGGGGTTGCAAAGAGTGGGACACGACTTAGCCACTGAACAACAGCAACAACAAACCCTGTTGAGGGCCAGGGGTTAGCACTGAGGAGCTGGAATTGGAGCCCTTGGGGAGCTGGATCTTTCATGGGTCTCTGTGTTGGTTTGGGATGTGGCTGGGACCTGAGGGCTTGGGACCACACTTCTGTGCTAGTTTCACTTTTCCTCCAGTATGTGTGCCTTGCTTAGAGGCTGGCTTGGGGCTGGAGGGGTTGGTGCCATACCATAGACCTGGCCCTGCCGGCTCCCAAGTGTGGGTAGGCATGCGTCCTCCTACAATGATGGCCTCTTCCCTGGAGCTAGCTTCACTCCCTTTGGAGTGTGTGCAGGGTGTGCAAGCTGGAAATGGCAGCTCCACTCTGGTCAGAAGCAGGGCCGGGGTGCAAGCTTGCTCTGTTTCCTCCACGTGTGTGCACTCTTATGGGCAATGTTCGTCTCTCCTTTAGTGGAGAGCAGCATCAGAGCACAGGGCCTGGAGCAGTGGCTCAGCGTGGCCTGGGGAGTGCATGGGGATGGTCCCAGCACACAAGCCAGAGTCCAGGGCAGTCTTCAGTCTGCTGCCTCCATGCTGTTACTGGGAGGAAGCAAGTGTGTGTGCCCTCTCTTCAGGAGCAGAGTCTCGGTGACTTGTAGCCCTCCAGTAAGCCCCATAGGTTTTCTAGCACGTTAGGGGGACGACTCATCTTCCAGCTGTGGACCCTAGGACTGGGATACCTAATGTGTCGCTTAAATCCCTCTCCTCACTCCTCTTCTGTGTTCCCTGCCAGGGGTGTGGGTGCCGACAGACAGATTGCCTCTCCTCCCTTACTACCAGACCGAATGTGGATCTTTATAGCCTTGTTTGTAGAAATGTTCTGCTAGTTCCCAGGTCAATTTTAGCAAGAGTCTCTCTATATATAGTTGTAGTTTTGATATGTTCATGAGAGTTGGTTAGCCCAGTATCCTCCTACTCTGCCATTTTGATCTCCTGGTAGAACACTTCTTGATATATCTTGGATCAAAGAAGAAATTGAAATTAATATTAGAAAACATTTTGAGCTGAATTATAACAGCAGCAAAAACCTACCAAGACTTGTAGATGCATCTACAATAGTGCTTGGAGGAAAATTAATGCATATGGTAGGAAAGCAGAAAGGTTGACAATCTATTTTGTAATCTCAGGAATCTAAAGAAAAAAAGATCAAATTAAATCTTAAGAAAGTAGGAGGAAGGAATTAATAAAGATAAGAACAGAAACCATTGAAATAGAAAGTGTTTATTTGTTACACAAGTTACTTAAGTTTCCTCATCTGTAAAATAAAGATAAAGATCAAACCTACTTCATTGGATTGCTGTGAGGATTAGACAAACTAATGCATGTAAAATATCTTTAAGTGGTGCTTTCCATAGAGAAAACACTTAACATATATTACCTGCTGCTGCTGCTGCTACTACTACTGTGTCTACTGTTATTACAGGATGAGTTGTTAGGCACATATTCTTTCTTTTTAGGAAAAATGGAGATCACGTGGGCCTTGAGGAGTCTAAAGATTCTAAAGCAATTGGAGCTGAGCTTGCCAGTTTATCCAGGGAGATTCTAAAGCAAGTGGAGCTGAGTTTGCTAGTTTATCTAGGGACATTCCTATGCCATAGGAGGTGGTGTATGATAGAGTCCCCCTTTCATGGTAAATTTCGTCCTGTCATCCTTCTGCTGAAAGTCTTCCTATTACTCTTAAGGTAAAGTCTATACTTATCATGGTCAACAGGGATGCATTATCTGACCTCTGCCTGTGTCTTTAACCTTATCTTCTTTCCTCTCCTCACTTCAATCCAGATATTTACCTTTACAGTCTTTTCACTGTTTCTTCTATCTAGAGTAGTGTTTCTTCATCTCCTTGCATAGAAGATTTCTCCTTTTTCAGAAATCAGCTTAACTGTCATCTTTCCAGAGGGGACTTGCCTGACCTCCCTATTTGTGGTTGGTTGGATTTCCCTCTACCCTGTGTTGTTCTCTATCCTAGCAACTATTGGTTTCCTTCATAAACAGTGTCAAAAATCTGTAGTTATTCATGAGTTTACTTGTACAAAGTTTCACCCACTAAACTGTTACCTTCATGAGATGGGGTTCTGGTCTGTCTTGTTCAGCATGCCAGGATAGAGTCTGGTATCGTGCATTAAAAGTATTTCTTGAATGAATGACTGCATCTGATAGGATTGCTGTCTTGAGGCAGTGGTTGTACTTTGTGACATCTTTGAACTCTTAAGACCCTGAACCTGTGCTGTGACTATTCTATTGCTTATCCGAGGGAGAAAAGTGGTCAAGTCCAGGAAGAGTTAGGCAACTTCCTTTATATTGGTGAATTTGTGATGCCACAGGTTTCCCTTCTTGGTGGAGCTGTCAGATAATAACACTAATCATCTTCCTTGAACACTTACTGTGGTTCTTTGCTACGTAGAAACTGACTCCTCCCCGCAACTCCTTGATTTTACTATCTAATCCTGCACTAAAGGACTTTTAGTAGGCCCTAGAGAAGAAAGAAAGTATTAATTAAAATGATGCTCACCCTTAAATTTGACAAATAACAGGCTTCTGGCTGTCACTAACCAACACTGTTAGCACTAAATTAGATGTCTGTTATGGTTGTTCAGGCAAGTTGTTTCATTGATCTCAGCACTGGTTCTCCTGCTCTGGAAGATATAAATCATCGCTGAGAAAGATGGTTTATCTTTTATGAGTCCTCCTGATATTAGCCTCAGGCTATGAGATGCGGACAGAGAAGTGTGCTCTTCCAGCAGAGAATTCTTCCTCCTGTTGTGTCTGAGTTTTTCACTCTCCACCAGTCATGTCATCCTCATCAAGCATGGACACTTCTGGATAAATCCATACTAACGGTACGGTTTGATACCTGACTCTTACTTCAGTGATTCAGTCTCCTTTCTTTTTTATAACTGAAGATGCCATGTAACTGGTTGTAGTTGAGTAATTGCTCTAATTTCTATGGAAACATGTATTTTTCTAATAGCAGGGCATTTTTTTCAGAACAATATTACCTTAAAGAGTCATATTTATGATGACTGATTTAAAACAGACACTTGTTTACCCAGGAGAGGTTTAGATACTGTTGAAATCTGGTCTGTATCAAATTAGGATGCCTATTAGTCAGTTTGAATGAATGAAAGAAAACAAAGTGAATTTGGGGAGAGGGAGCGCAAAATAGTATGACTTATGCATTTGGATAAATGGAGGTCAACGCTGGTTTAAAATTAGGCAAGCTACTTAATATACTTCTCAGCATCAGGCTCCCACAGTCCCCTAGCTGCACTGCTCTGGTATTTGAAGACAAGTGATCCTGACACTTGTGGAAAAGAATGTCTTGCTTACATTGTGCACTGAGCCCTGGGGCCTTCCCACATTGCTTTAGCAAGGGCAGCCATCCGCCTGGCTCCTGCCTGTTGAGAGTAGCTTTAGACTAGAGAGGTTGAAAATATGGTCAACTCACATCTGCAAAGCCCTATTATTTTTAGACTACCCTTTTTTTATTAAATAAGCTTTAAGCTGAATTCCGTATTCAAAGAAATTAATTTTATCTCACAACACTGAGCTCCAAATGTAGGAGAAACAAGCTCAAAAGGAAAACATAACTTCTGTATGAAAACAGTCTTTTTGAATCTGCTAGTGAACCCATTAAAACTAAGAATTTCATTTTTGAAAGGAGATCATCTCTTTCACATATCACTCAGGATGTGATCGCCTGTCATCTTTTAGATGGGTGTCTGCTCACATTTCTAATTTTATTAATTCCAATTCAACTAACCCTGAAAAATCTTCCCAGTGGAAACTCCCTCTCTGGAGGTGGTTTCCATCTCTCAGAGATGATGTGATTCTGTGGAAACTTTATTATTCTGTCAGCGAGGGCTGGTGTAGGAAAGATCTATAGCGAGACTGCCATCGTGATCCTCCCAATTACGTGACAGATGGAACGAAGACCACAAAGCCTTGTCCTTGGAAAAGAAGGGGAAGTAGTCTTGCACCTTGGTTCTCTTACCAAGTCATGGCTACTGCAAGGAGCCTGGATTTGCAGTCAGGACTTAATGAGTTCAAGTCCCAATTGTGCTGTTGACCAGCTGTGTGATTCGGATCAGTTTACACAAGTTTGCACAAGTTGCTGTAAACTTCAGTGCCATTATTGTTAATTTTCTTTACTGTTAATATTAACCATCTGATAGTGTTGTTGTGAGGATTAGATGAGACCATGCATAAAAGGGTGATGCAAATGGATGGAATGGTTGTTATTACTACAGGCTCTTTATAGCTCTAGCTGATTTTCTACCTCAAGTTCAGTGTTTTGGATATTAGTTGTCTTCCCTTATTTTGCTGGTAGTAGCAGAAATAGTCAATGGATAAATGGGTCTTCAATTACAGTCTTTTCTTGGGACTGACCCATACCTAAATCCCTGCAATATATCTCTACACTACAGGCATTAGAAAAGATATAGAAAAATGCTACCAGTAAACCACAGGATCCCCTGGCCTGCATCACCCTTGGTCTGCCAAATCTGGACTTAGAACTCAAAATAGCACTTCTTTTAGACTTACAGACAAATTGAAAAGAAAATGTAGCTCTCAGTTGAAGCCTGTGATGAATCAGTGCTTTATTTTATACTTTTCTTTTGAAAGTTATTTTTAAAAAGAGGCAAGTGATACTTAATAAAGCTTCCCATGCTTGCTCAATAACAGTTAACGGGTCCAGGTCTGTGACTATAATCTTCAATTGATGGATGTTTGGTTTCCATCTATCAATAGCTTGTCTAAGGGATATTATATTTAGGAACAGTTATCTAAGAAACATGCTTCCTGCCTACCCACTTGCATATTTTATCTTTGGTTTTAGTTAGATGACTGAAGGCATATGTTACTTTAGCTTCTAAAGAATGGATACCCTTCCACGAACCATACCAATACATTATGTCCTCAGCTTTTTAAGAAAGTTGTTACAAGAAAAGACATATGAAATCAACTTTTGATTTTAGTGAAAATGCTCTTGAGAACACTTAGTGTCCCCTATATAAAGTCATAGATGAGAGGGTTTTTTTTTTTGAGAACTTAATACCAGGAAAAGCTTTGCCTTCCCCAAGGTACTCTAGTAAAACAATGTGTGCTCAGTTGCTAAGTCATGTCTGACTCTTTGCAACCGCATGGACTGTAGCCTGGCAGTCTCCTCTGTCCATGGGATTTTCCAGGCAAAATATTGGAGTGGGTTGCGATTCCTTTCTCTAGGGGATCTTCCTGACGCAGGGATGGAACCTGCATCTCTTGTGTCTCTTGCATTGGCAGGCAGGTTCTTTACCATTGCTGCTGCTGCTGCTAAGTCGCTTCAGTCATGTCCGACTCTGTGCGACCCCACAGACAGCAGCCCACCAGGCTCCCCTGTCCCTGGGATTCTCCAGGCAAGAATACTGGAGTGGGTTGCTATTTCCTTCTCCAATGCATGAAAGTGAAAAGTGAAAGTGAAGCTCAGTCGTGTCCGACTCCTAGTGACCCCATGGACTACAGCCTACCAGGCTCCTCCGTCCATGGGATTTTCCAGGCAAGAGTACTGGAGTGGGTTGCCATTGCCTTCTCCGCTTTACCATTGAACCACTGGGAAAGCCCAGTGAACAATGAGACTTAATTAATTACTTGGTATACTTGCTTGCCATTCAGCTTCCAAAGAGCTTGAAGCAAAATTTGAAGTTCAATGATGGCATCAATGTTTACTTTAATAGATAGCCTATTTACATATCACTTTTTAAAACCTTGCTAGATTGCTTTTCCGGAGAAGGCAATGGCAATCCACTCCAGTACTTTTGCCTGGAGAATCCCATGGACGGAGTAGCCTGGTGGGCTGCAGTCCATGGGGTCGTGAAGAGTCGGATACAACTGAGTGATTTCACTTTCACTTTTCACTTGTATGCATTGGAGAAGGAAATGGCAACCCACTCCAGTGTTCTTGCCTGGAGAATCCCAGAGATGGGGGAGCCTGGTGGGCTGCCGTCTATGGGGTCGCACAGAGTCGGACACGACTGATGCAACTTAGCAGCAGCAGCAGCAGATTGCTTTTCATATCTTTTGTTGTAAGCCATATCAAGTGGTTTTTGAAAAGAAGCATTATGTAAAGAGAAATGAAATAGTAGCTGTTAAAAAGGACTTAAACAAGAGAAGAGGAAGAGGGAAAAGAACCATCATCCTTGTCATCGTTGTCACAGAGGGAGCTATAATTACTTATGAGTGTAGGAAAAGAAACTAATGGTAACTTTCACTTTTATTAAAATTAGAAAAACATTAGAAAACATTTTTAAAAAAATTAGAAAACACTTATGCATTAGAAAAATACAGAGGAAAATATAACACGCGCCTATGTATTGTTATCTAGTCACTAAGTGAGGTCCAACTCTCTTGTGATCCCATGGACGGCAGCCCACCAGGCTCCCCTGTCCAAGGGATTCTCCAGGCAAGAACACTGGAGTGGGTTGCCATTTCCTTCTCCAGGGGCACCTATGTACCTATTATTCAAATTTAACATATATTAGTATTTGCCATTTTTTGTTCAAATAAAAAAATTTAAAGCAAAAATTACAATATAGTCAAAGGTTATTTCTTTCATCTCCTCTATGTCTTGAGGCTATCTGTGCTCTGATGTCACCTTTCTAACTGGGCATTTGTATATTACTACATGTATCTGTCTGCAGTTTTTTGTTTTTTTGGTTTTTCCCAGCAGTGCTTTTGATTTTTATCCATGGAAATCAATGTAATTCATGTTAATTGCTAAATTCCCTCATATGATCATACCACAATGTGTTTCATTCCTTAACTGAGGACAGTTAGGATTTTTCCAGTTTCCTAATATGGCGAGCAGTACTGCTTTGCTCCTGTTTCTTTGTACACAAGTGAGAGAATTTCTCTAGGGTATGTGCCTCAAAGGGAAATTGCTAGATCATAGGTCTTCATTCATTCAGCAAATAATGCAGTGTCCATTATTTGCCATGTACCATTCTAGGTGGGCTTCTTGGTGGCTCAGTAGTAAAGGACCCACCTGCAATGCAGGAGACGTGGGTTTGACCCCTATGTCAGGAAGATCCCCTGGAGAAGGGCATGGCAACCCATCCAGTATTCTTGCCTGGAGAATCCCATGGACAGAGGGCCTGGTGGACTGCAGTCCTTAGGGTCACAAAGAGTGGGACATGACTAAAGCTACTGAGCATGCACACACCATTCTAGGCATCTTTTGTTGCCTATCTACAGCTACTACAGTGAATAAGACTGCATGAACCATTCTGGGGGTATACTGGAGGAAAAGATAGACAATAAAATAATAAATAAACAAAATAAATGTATATTAGATAGTGGAAATGCTCTGGAGAAATAATAAGCAGAGCAGGTAATACAAAGTATGTAAGTGAAAAGTTTTGCAATTGTATAAAAGGTGGTAAAGGGTAACTCATGGTTTTAATTTTCATATCTCATGAGTGATAAGAAGCATCTTTTCATACATTTAAAACTGTTCATATTTTATGCACCCCTTAAAAATTCCTGTATTATGTCTTGTTGATTTAAATCCTTTAATTTTAAATGCTCTTTAAATATATACAAACTAAAACTAGACATAAACTTCTAGAACTTTCAGTTCTTATAGCTTGTAGTTCTTATAAAAACAAATGTAAAAATTGCATACAACTCTCTCCTCTGCAAAGCCAAAAAACTTTAAGTTAGCATACATAGTTTAATGTTATACAAAGTATTAGTGACTGTGGCTCTCTTCTTTTGGGCTTGGTCTGCCTTTCCCACTGGGTGTCACGAGATGATGCAATTCTCTCACCACTCTTCTTTCTGAATCACTGAAACACCTTTGTTCCTCCAGCACACTCTGAAGTCATCTGGCCCACGGTTGGTGCAAAAGCCTCATTTACCTCTGAAGTCTATCTCTGTACATTGTTAATTAGCTGAAGACAATTAAAGTAGGACTACTTGGCACAAATCTGATTGCAGACACAAAGACAGACTGGGCCTATGAGGAAGCATTTGGTTACGTGTGGTTCAGTTCAATTCAGTCGCTCAGTCATGTCCGACTGTTTGTGACCCTATGGACTGGAGCATGCCAGGCTTCCCTGTCCATCACCAACTCCCAGAGCCTACTCAAACTCATGTCCATTTCGTAAATGATGCCATCCAGCCATCTCATCCTCTGTCGTCCCCTTCTCCTCCTGCCTTCAATCTTTCCCAGCATCAGGGCCATTTCCAATGAGACTTTGCATCAGGTGGCCAAAATACTGGAGTTTCAGCTTCAGCATCAGTCCTTCCAATGAATATTCAGGACTGATTTCCTTTAGGATGGACTGGTTTGATCTCCTTGCAGTCCAAGGGACTCTCAAGAGTCTTCTCAACACCACAGTTCAAAAGCATCAGTTCTTCGGTGCTCAGCTTTCTTGATAGTCTAACTCTAACATCCATACATGACTACTGGAAAAACCATAGCTTTGACTAGTTGGACCTTTATTGGCAAAGTAACATCTCTGCTTTTTAATATGCTGGCTAGGTTGATCATAGCTTTTCTTCCAAGGAGCAAGTGTCTTTTAATTTCATGGCTGCAGTCACCATCTGCAGTGACTTTGGAGCCCAAGAAAATAAAGTCTCTCACTGTTTCCCCATCTATTTGCCATGAAGTGATGGGACCAGATGCCATGATCTTAGTTTTCTGAACGTTGAGCTTTAAGCCAACTTTTTCACTCTCCTCTTTCACTTTCATCAAGAGGGTCTTTAGTTCTTCTTCACTTTCTGCCATAAGGGTGGTGTCATCTGCATATCTGAGGTTATTGATATTTCTTCCGGCAATCTTGATTCCAGTTTGTGTTTCATCCAGACTGGCATTTCACGTGATGTACTCTGCATATAAGTTAAATAAGCAGGGTGGCAATATATAGCCTTGACGTACTCCTTGCCTGATTTGGGACCAATCTGTTGTTCCATGTCTAGTTCTGACTGTTGCTTCTTGACCTGCATACATATTTCTCAGGAGGCAGGTGAGGTGGTCTGATATTCCCATCTCTTTAAGAATTTTCCACAGTTTGTTGTGATCCACACAGTCAAAGACGTTGGCATAGTCAATAAAGCAGAAGTAATGTTTTTCTGGAACTCTCTTGCTTTTTTGATCATCCAACAGATGTTAGCAGTTTGATCTCTGGTTCCTCTGCCTTTTATAAATCCAGCTTGAACATATGGAAATTCATGGTTCACGTACTGTTGAAGCCTGGCTTGGAGAATTTTGAGCATTACTTTACTAGCATGTGAGATGAGTACAATTGTGCGGTAGTTGGAGCATTCTTTGGCATTGCCTTTCTTTGGGATTGGAATGAAAACTGACCTTTTCCAGTCCTGTGGGTACTGCTGAGTTTTCCAGATTTGCTGGCATATTGAGTGCAACACTTTCACAGCATCATCTTTTAGGATTTGAAATAGCCTCAACTGGAATTCCAACTGGAATGCTATTTCAACTGGAATTCCAGTTTATGTGTGGTTACCCAGATGATTTAGAACATGCTTACTTTAGATTATCAGTGAAATGAATACTCTATCAAATCCTGAAAAATATATTCCAATGAGAATATGCCAGTCTTCCCAGATGGGTCAGCCTACCCCAGTGTGAGCAACTCTGATCTAACATAGATTTAGAGCCCAAGGTGGATTATGAACTAGTACAAACATGGTTTCTGGAATACGCTGATTATTTTTAGGGTCGACAGTTACCCAGATGGCTGAGTCATATGTGTTAGGAATCTCTGCAATCTTTTTCCTTGGTTTGCCTAGTTTGGAGTTTTACCCTATGTGAAGCTCAGAATGGGCTTCCCTTTGTTGTAGAGAAGACCAAGAGAAATTTACTGTGCGTCCTTCTTTCTGTGATGTGCACCTCATTACCAGGCATCCTTGGGCTTCCCTTCCCTCTGAGGTCCAGGTACACGACAGTGGCCTATTTTATTATTTTATTTTAATTTATTTTATTTTATCTTATGTTCATTATCTGAAACTCTTGTATCTGTTTGTTTGTACTTTTGTCATGTGGATGACAGATTCAGTGGAGAGATGACTCAAGACCTTCAATTTCATTCATTCCTGATTGCTGGTATTATAGGTTGCTGGTGTGGATACCTAAGGGTGAGGAGCTGATACAACTGTCCATCTGAATATGAATCAAAACCTTTGTTTCATTATTCACAACTTGAATCATCAAATATTCTTTTTGGCAAGTCAGGGTCATTATATAGATACTGAGAACAGACTTTATAGTCATACATATTAATAGTGTTGATAGAATTGGCCTTATTGAGAATTTATTACTGCCTGTTAAATGTTAATACAACTAAAAATTAGCACAGCTAGGGGATTTTGCTGAAAAAAAGGTGAGAAGTTTTACATTGAACACACATATATATGTGTGGTTAAATCATGTTAAATTGCAGCTTTCATAGGTCAAAAACAAATATAAGCAATATAATATGGTTCAGGTATGCCTTACCAAAGCAGTAACAAGGATAATAATGTCTAGTTTTTTTTTTTCTTAAAAACCAATAATCAAGCAGATCACCTGGGTCTTAAAACAACACTTTTCTTTACATAAAATATTTTAGTCTTGTGGGGTGGGATGCAATAAAAATATCCTGTCTACAGAAAACCTAGAATGCCTTTGTCCTTCATCTAGCAAAATTCTCCCAGGACCTGGAGCTAATCTGTTCATAAAAACTTCAATCACCATTCTCGTCCACAGTGAGGGTTGTTTCCTGTGAACTTGATGATTTTCCACTTTGCTACCATTATTTTAGTAAATAATTCTACATTATCTTCTTTCTAAATAAATTGTCAACTCCTTGGGAACAGAGACCATTCCTTGACTCTTTATGATAGCTTCCAGTAAGTGTTGATTTGCCTGAACATTTGACTTGGAGAGAGTATTCTGGTAGGATTTAACTATTAAGTTGGTAGAGTAACAAGGAAATACTATTCAGAGGACTAGGAATGTTGCATTTTGAGAAACCAATCCAGGATCATCCTGCCACAGTCTCCTTTGGTAGATAATACAAAGCTGAGATTCTCCTTTGGGAGAAAATACACTTTGAGAATCTCTCGGCTGTTTGACATTCTCTTAACTCTTCTGTTCCAAGTAGAATGGTCAAGAGAGCTTATCCCACCAGATTGAGTCTGTGTTGGCTAAACTGAGCACAGAGATCATTACCTATTGATTTTAGTATGGCGATGATAAATATTGAGCACATAAAGTCAGCCAGATAGCTGGTTTGTGCACTTATATTGGTAATTGTGTGACAGTTTCTTCAATGGATAAATATGAATAAATCTTCAATGGAAGATATATTTGAATAACCTACAATATAAAAATACGATTTTTAATGTGTCCTTATGTTCACCAATACCATCTTCAACAAAACTGCCCCCATATCTCAAAAGTTAATGACAGTTTTTATCACAGCATAGAAAGGGTCTTTAAGAAATTAATGACAGCACCTCAGGCAACAGTTTTTCCCTTTTGTCCTTTCTGTTTTTGTAAGACAACTCAGTGCCAAAAGGAGAAGAAAGATAAAGGCTCACAGTCAATGCTCATGGACCAGACACTTAATCCAAACTTAACCAAAAGTCAGTATTTAGCTGTACCTTATCAGTGTGGAAATGTCAAACATAGAAAGAGACACGAACAAATTTCTCGTTCCTGTGCTTCAGTGTTCAAAGCTGTGTGGCAGAGTTTCAACATCAGATAAGACAAAATGGCCTTTGGGGAAAAAAAGACAACAAATGACAACACTTGCAGCTGCCGAGACCCAAGTTTATAAGAGGAACACAGTCATGGGAGATGCATTCTAACCTGTATCAGCACATCCGCTTGGTCACCTTGGGGCCTGTGTGATGCCAGCACTTGATCATTACTCGCAGCAGGTAAGCCTTCAAGAGACTGCTACTTGCTGAGTAAAGTCAAAGTTTGTTGCCACGTAGGACAATTGACACAACTGATTTGCCTTCTCAGTTTGCGTGGCTGGAAAATGCATCAAGCGTGGCTGTGGATCATAGGCTGTGGGTCTGCCAAGCAGGAGTTCCCCTGGGGCCTCCATGAAGCTACGGACAGTTCAGGTTTAGAACAGAGGTTTTCAATCTTTTAAGAACTTCAAAAGGGCTTCCCTGGTGGCTCAGTGGTGAAGAACCCACCTGCCAGTGCAAGAGCCACAGGAGACACAAGTTCGATTCCTGGGTCAGAAGGTCCTCTGGAGAAGGAAATGGCAGCCCACTCCAGTATTCTTGCTGGGAAATCCCATGGACAGAGGAGTCTGGCGCGCTACAGTCCGTAGGGTCACAAAAGAGTCAGACTTGACTGAGCGACTAAACAAAAACAGCAAAAGCGATAAGAACTTCAGAACCCTTTCAGAATTCCATCTCACTCCATAGGACTCCAGCTGACCTCACCTGTGTAATTGCTGTTGAAAGTTGTATTTTGTTAAAAAAACAAGGTTACGTTGGAAAAACCTGTAATGATACTCACATTTAATGAGGTGGTTGGACTCTCTGTCCATTTGGTTATGGCGAAAAGGAAATAGTGTAAGAAAGAAAGCCGGTGACTTACATGGCTAAATATGCATTGTTACTGACTTTTTAAGGACTTGTGGGTGGGTCTGGCATTTCATGGAACATGGAGATCTAGAAATTGCTGAGAGAGAAAACATCTCTTCATCTCGAAGTCCAACTAGAAAGGACCTGCATCAACTAGATTCACAGAACATTGAGGCCTTAGAATTTACCAAGAGCAGGGACCTACTGTTCCAAACTATTTATTTGAGTTACCTAGGTGCTTGTTAAAATACAAACTCCGGTTACTTTCCTCCTAAACATTCTGATTCAAGGAGACTGTAGCGGAATCTGGCAGCCTGTCTTTTTAACAGGAGTTCAAAGAGATTTAAAAAAAAAAATTTTTATTTATTTTTGATTGTGCTGGGCCTTTGTTGCCATGCTTGGGTTCTCTCTAGCTGTGGCGAGCAGGGGCTACTCTTCATGCTGGTGCGTGGGCTTCTCATTGCGGTGGCTTTTCTTGCTGCAGAGCACGAAAGGCGTGCAGCATTTAGGCTCAGTAGTTATGGCACACGGGCTTAGTTGCTCCGCAGCACGTGGAATCTTCCTGGGAATCCACTGTGCTGCCAGAGAAGTTCCCCAAAGAGATATTCTCTTCTGACAGATCCGGAAACATTGCTCTACTGTGTCCTAGCATAATGCACATTACAGGGTAGATACTCAGTAATGGAACAAATGAGTGAAAGGAGAAACTGCAATGAACATGCCGAAAGGCAGTCTCAGCCCCCGATGTTGCTGCCTTCTCATTCAGTGTGCCAGGGCTTTTGGCCTTGCATAGCTAACTCCAAGTTGTGGGAGAATGACCTTCAGAAACAGTTGATAAAGGTTAGGTTTTTGAATGTCACATGGAATAGTACTCCTTCCCCTTTGTCGTTTGTTGGAGTGTCATAGTGACACACACGAAAATACTGTGCCCTAAAAAAGGAATGAAATCTAAATGTCATAAACAGAAAGAAACTTGTCTAAATCTCCCTTAGGAAGAAATCTATTTTGTGTGTTCTGCCAAAGTAGGTCCCACCAGGTGTAAACCATCCTCCCCCTTTAAGCTGTTTGTCCCTGGTGGCTCACTGGTAAAGAATCCGCCTGCCAATGCAGGAGACTCGGTTCAATCCCTGGGTTGGGAAGATCCCCTGGAGGAGCGCATGGCAACCCATTCTAGTATTCTTGCTGGGAGAACCCATGGACCGAGGAGCCTGGCAGGGTACAGTCCATGGGGTCACAAAGAGTCGAACACAGCTTAATAAGTAAACAACAACAAAAGACACAGAGGTGAAATGTTGTTGGGAGCAGAATTCCTATCTCCATGTAGACAGTGCCACTTATAATTTCTGTACTCAGTAATGTTCAGTCACTCAGTTGTGTCCAACTCTTTGTGACCCCGTGGACTGCAGCACTCCAGGCTTTCCTGTCCATCACCAACTCCCAGAGCTTGCTCAAACTTATGTCCATCTAGTCGGTGATGCCATCCAACCATCTCATCCTCTGTTGTCCCCTTCTCCTCCCACCTTCAATCTTTCCCAGCATCAGGGTCTTTTCCAATGAGTCAGTTCTTCGCATCAGGTGGCCAAAGTATTGGAGCTTCAGCTTCAGCATCAGTCCTTCCAATGAATATTCAGGACTGATTTCCTTTAGGATGGACTGGTTGGATCTCCTTGCAGTCCAAGGAACTCTCAAGAGTCTTCTCCAACACCACAGTTCAAAAGCATCAATTCTTCAGTACTTAGCTTTCTTTATCATCTAACTCTCACATCCATACATGACCACTGGGAAAGCTATAGCTTTGACCTTGTTCCTCCTTTTCTAAAATTGTATGACACATTAACTTTGCTATTATGGTTCCCAGGGGAATCATTTTGTAAACTCCATACAATTTATAAAACTTTGTTACAAGTCTCGGAACTACAGGAGCCGAGGACATGGGCTGTAAGTGAGAGAAGGAAGGTAGAAGCTCTGTCTTTATTTGACTCACTCTAAGGTTCTCTGACAGAGCTTGGGCATGTGGCAGATATGGGACTGGACTGAGAACGCCCAATCGTCTCTTTTGTTCAATTTCTGTGACTACCTGTCATCATCATGGGATTTATTTAGAGTCATTTGATTTCTACTGAGGAGAGGATAGACAACATGGAGGACAAAAAGAGCCCCAGTTAATTTATTGAAACTTGTCATGCTCTATTTTTGTGACTTACTGAAAGATTTAATAAGTATTGTTGAGGGAAAAAAGCAATAAGGCAGTGTTAAGGAAGGTTGCAGGCTGGTGCAGTAGTGGTTCATAAGCTTCTCTGCATTTTAGAGTATGGGCAAGTTAAAAAATTCTCGTACCTAGGCATTGTCCCATACTAATTCAGTCCCAGTTTCTGGGGGTGTGACTTAGGCTTTCCTAGGTAGTTCCAGTGTGCAGCCCAGTGGTGATTCTTAGATTGCTCACACACTCTGTCTTTTCTAGTTATACATTATTCCCTCTGCCTGAAATGACCCTCGTTCCTTCTGTCTAAGGCCTCCTCATCTTTAAAAGTTTACCACACAGATACCTTCCATTGACAGAGTTTACTCATTTGTTCAACATATATTTACTGAAATGCTTCCTTCTCCATGGTGATGGCACTCAGTGACAACACAATACATTTTGATGATTTTAAGTTATTTATTATTATTATTGTTTTCATTCATAGACTTTGAGCTTTTGAAGCCAGGGATTGCAAATTATTCATCTTGCCTTTTGTGACACCTTTCCCTTTATTTCCGTTCCCCCACATTCCCAGAGCTTGGTGATTATTGTCCCACAGACGTTCAATATTGCATAATAATGGGTTTTCAAAGGTGTGGTTACCATACTCAGTGGATTCAAAATTGCTATAGCTTGACTTCAAATTAAGAGTTTTGTTTTAGTAATGCCCAGATTTGTTTGTAATGCTCTTCTTAGAGATGCCCATAATTTTGTGAGTCTTTTATTTGCAGTAGCATTGAATGATGCTTTCTTGGAATGATATGAGATTGCTCCAAGGTTTATTTCCCAGACAATACTTGGCATCATGAAATGTTGTATTTTACAGACTTTGTTTTTATACTCACCCATCCTCAAGTTCACCTTCTTTTTATTTCACTCAGGTAAAGGATTACCTGACACTTGGGGCCCTCTAGGCTCAGTGAAGTGTTACTCACTCAGTTGTGTCCAACTCTTTGCGATCCCATGGACTCTAGCCCACCAGAATCCTCTGTCCATGGGGTTTCCCAGGCAAGAATACTGCAGTGGGTAGCCATTCCCTTTTTCAGGGGATCTTCCTGAGCCAGGGATCGAACTCAGGACTCCTGCATTTCAGGCAGATTCTTTACCATCTGAGCTACCCCTGACTCTGAAACCTAACTCTCACCTGCCCGTGTAAATCTTCTGGCCTAGTTAGACTTGTCTTCTTAATGCTTCCCAAGTGTAGGGTTTTTTATCCTTCTTGCCTACTATTATTCTGAATTGTTCTGGTACTCTAAAGACTCACTCCCTCCATGAGTTTTTACCTGAGTTCTTCAGCTTTTTCATAAGATCTGTACCATGCAGTTTAGCCCTAGTCTTTATGCTGCTGCTGCTAAGTTGCTTCAGCTGTGTCTGACTCTGTGAGACCCCATATACGGCAGCCCATCAGGTTCCTCTGTCCCTGGAATTCTCCAGGCAAGAATACTGGAGTGGTTTGCCGTTTCCTTCTCCAATGCATGCATGCATGCTAAGTCCCTTCAGTCATGTCTGACTCTGTGCGACCCCATGGACAGCAGCCCACCAGGCTCCTCTGTCCACGGGATTCTCTAGGTAAGAATACTGGAGTGGGTTGCCATTTCCTTCTCTGCCTAGACTTTATACAGTTTTGTTTATTTTTTATTATTAATATCATTCCTCACAGATGACCTGTCTCTATACCTGATTGTAGGAATCGTCTCGTGTGTAGCTTTCATAGGTTCTGTGGCACCTACCACAACTAAAGGCTATTCTCTAGTTACTTAATACATGTTTGATTCTTTAGAGATTGAATTCAGTCATATCTGCCATCTGGTAAGGCTGGCTTGTTTAATACACAGTTTAGAAAATTTGGAAAGGTTTTCTGTGCAGTGTAAGCCCAGCTCTGGGGCCCTGTCATGGGCTGAATTGTGTCTCCCCAAATTTATATGTTGAAGTCCTAACCACTCAGTACCTTGGAATGTGACTGTATTTGGTGTATGTGTAGATAGGGCCTTTAAAGAGGTGATCAAGTTAAAATGAGGCCATTGTTGTGGGCTCTAATCTCATCCTACTGGTGTCCTTTTAAGAAGAAGAAATTGGGATGCACAAAGGGATACCACACATGTAGAAGAAAGATGTGTGAATATGTCAAGAAGAGGGCCATCTACAAGCCAAGGAGAGAGGCTACAGAAGCCCACCCTGATGGCACCTTGATCTTGAAATCTTAGCCTTCAGAACTTTGAAAAAATAAATCTCTGTTGCTTCAGCTGCTCAGCCTGTGGTATTTTGTTATGGCGGCCTGAGCCGACTAACACAGGTCCTATATACTACCTGTCTAGAGTGACAAGGAACCTCTCATGGATGGATTTTCCATTTCCATCTTCTTCTTACCTCAGTTGGAAGATTCTAGATCATGCCTCCCTGACAGAGAAGATGAAACTGAGAAGCAAAGAGTTTCCTCCTTCTCACCCTTTACCCTTCCTGGTTCTGTGAAGGGTGCCCCTGCCCAGAAGCATTTCCATCTACTTTATCTTGATCTCAGATCACTTTCCCAGCGATGAAGCTGGGTGAAGGTAGGGTCTTCAGTCCTCTGGAATTAGTGTTTTTTCCCCCTTTAAAACTCTGCTTTCCTGTGCATAAATGTAATGGGTTAGTTTGTATTTGAGGAAATTCTTACCTAAAAGAAGATGTCTTAGTTTGAGTTTTCTCTAAATCAGATCCTAAGGCAAGGATATGGGGGCAGATGGTTTATTTTTGAAGTGGTCCCAGGAGTCCCTGAGAGGGTAGAGGTATGTAAGACAGAGACAGGAGGAAAGTGCAGAGTGCTTTCAGGTATGGTTACCCTGTGGGAACCTGGGGCCCCATCCTGTCAGGGACGCTATGAGAGATTGTAGTCACAGCAAGGGAAGCTGAGGCTTTTATCCACCATCTTCTGCTGCTCATGAGTGCAGGGTTGGTTCTGGAGGAATGAACTAGCCACCACTCTGACTTACCCTGGGAGTGGGTGGATCATGCTTCTATAGGCAGAGGAAGTCCAAGGGCAAAGAGACACGGGTACTTGAAGCAGGAGCCCATTGCCTTGTGAAAAGAACTGCCCATCAATAACACACGCAGTCAAAGCTATAGAAATGTGTCAAGGGATATTGAGAAGGCATCACCTGTCTGTTGCTGAACACTGGTTTTTAGATTTCAGGAAGCTGGACTTAGGTTCTCCGAAGTTATAACTCACTCTGTTAGGTACCATAAAAACAGATCTTGAATGCTTTGGGCTTTTTGTGGCTGATTCCTGCTTATCCCGTAAATCCCCATTTTAAAGTCATTCTGCCAGAACTTAATTTATTCTTGTAGTTCTACATCAGCTTTTCTTGCGTTGACCCTGATCATCATCTCTTGGTGGTCTACCTTATAGTACACTCCATCCAGCCTGTGCCCTCCCCCCACCGCCCCTCGCCAATCTCCCAACAAGTTGGATCAGAAAGCAGGGATTTAAGCACTCTCCATCCCTGCCCCAAGATATTTATTTCCTAGTAAGTCATGTGTTTGCATGGAGAGAAGGTTGGATGTTAGAACATGGCCATAAGCCTACCCAGTGGCTTCTGTTGAGGTTCAGCCATGTTCTGGGCTTGTTAAGTTACTGGTGGGCAGCGTCTGTCAGAAGATTGAAGATCATCCTGGGAGGTAATTATTATAAGAGATGAAGAAGCCAGGGTTGATAGCTGGATCCAGTAACAAGCCTTAGTTATCAGAGGAGAGGGGCCATTCTGAGAATGGTGTGGTGTCTGTGACTTGGATTTGTCTCTAATCTTCCTTTAGATCGTGTCTCAGTCCTTCAGAGGTGAAAGCTATAAATGAAAAGTTTTGTGGTAAAACTGTTGGACATGAAGGTACAAGCAAGATAACTTAGGGACCCCTCTGAAAGAATGTAATGCAATCAAGACAGAGGAGAGGACTTCTCTTCCAGTTCCAGTGACGTCCATGGAGAGTGCTGGAAAGGGCAGGAGGAATAAAAACCTGTGTGGTGTGTGACAAGGCTTGTTCCTTAGCACAGGTGAGATGCCCCAGGGATTTACCAGAGTTACTTGGAAAGCGCTTGATTGATAGGTGTGTCCTGATAAGTTGATGGGGGAGGCCATGAAATCTGAGTCAGCTGATTAATGCAACCTCTTTTATTCCCATAAGCCTATGTTGTTGTTGTTTAGTTGCTAAGTCGTGTCTGACTCTCTTGCAACCCCATAGACTGTAACCCACCAGGCTCCTCTGTCGCTGGTATTCTCCTGGCAAGAATACTGAAGTGGGTTGCCATTTCCTTTTCCAGGGGATCCTTCCGACCCAGGGACCTCATCCGCGTCTCCTGCATTGCAGGTAGATTCTTTACCACTGATGAGGACTGAGCAAACCCTAGCTGCAGATGAAACTTTCTGGTTGATAGAGACAAATTCTTTTATTTCTTTCTGCAGTCAAGTTTAGGATAGTTGTATACCACCTGGTCCCTAGTGGGTGCTCAGAAGTTTTCACTGAATGAATGACCTTTCTTCACCTTTGATAAGCATCAGGAGTGAGCAGGATTGGGGCTTCTCTGGTGGTCCAGTGGTTGAGACTTTGCCTTCCAATTCAGGGAGTGTGGGCTCGGTCCCTGGTCGAGGGGCTAAGATCCTACATGCCCTGGGGCCAAAAAAACCCAAAACATAAGACAGAAGCAACATTGTAACAGATTCAATAAAGACTTTAAAAAAGATGATCCACATCAAGGAATCTTGAAAAAAAAAGGAGCGAGCAGGATTGGAGAACTGATCTATTATAAATTCCCAGGGTGAGGAAGCCATGGATCTTTCTTACATGCTATGTCTTACAGAAACAAGTACACGTGTAAGAAAACGCAGATAATGAAATGACTTTGTCACTATGTAAACTTCAGATAAATCAAGTTATTGCTTAATAGTTCTTTAACTGATTGCTCTTAGTCTGCCATCACTTGCTAGCACTGTGCCTTTGGCCAGGTTGTTTAACATCTCCCAACCTTGATTATTCTGTTGAACTGAGATAATATTACCTACATAGTGATGCTCTTGTGAGTACAAAAGTTAATGTATATGAAGTGCTTTGTACAGTGCCTGGGACGGGGGCAAGCATTTGATGATGATGAGGAGGAGGAAGAGGATTGTTATTATTATCATATCTTAGATAATCTAGGTTGTTGTTCAGTTGCTAAGTCATGTCCTACCATCTGTGACCCCATGAGCTGCTGCATGCCAGGCTTCTCTGTCCTTCACTACCTCCTGGAGTTTGCTCACATTCATGTCTGTTGAGTTGGTAATGCTATCGAACATTTCAGCCTCTGCCACCCTCTTCTCCTTTGCCTTCACTCTTTCCTAGCATCAGCATCTTTTCCAATGAGTCAGCTCTTCGCATCAGGTGGCCAAAGTATTAGAGCTTCAGCGTCAGTCTTTCCGGTGAATATTCAGGGTTGATTTCCTTTGGGATTGACTGGTTTGATCTCAGTCCAAGTGACTCTCAAGAGTCTTCTCCAACTCCACAATTTGAAAGCATCATTTTTTCGGTGCTCAGCCTTCTTGAACGTTCAGCTCTTACATCCGTACATGGCTACTGGGAAAACCATAGCTTTGACTACTCAGGCCTTTATTGGCAAAGGGATGTCTTTGGTTTTTAATACACTGTCTTGGTTTGTCATAGCTTTAAAATATCCATTAAAAGCGGATAATCTATGAGTATGTTATGTAAGATCCACCGAGGGAATTACCTCTACTTTGTTCTTTGGTTTTTAGTTGGTTTTCTACGAATACATATTTAAAGTAAACTTTATAAGTTTAAAATAAAGCCTTTGGTATAGACTCTTATAGGGTTCCCTGGTGGTCAGATGGTAAAGAATCTGCCTGCAATGCAGGAGACCTGGATTTCATCTCTGGCTCGAGAAGATCCCCTGGAGAAGGGAATGGCTACCAACTCCGTTATTTTTGCCTGAAGAGTTCCATGGACAGAGGAGCCTGGCAGGCTACAGTCCATGGGGTCACAAAAATTGGACATGACTGAGCAATTAACACACATATACACACATAGGCTCTCACTGAGGTTTCTGGAACTTTAGATGTATTCTCTATGTTCAGTAATTTTGTCTTATCTATTCTTGACTACCTCCAAGAGAATCAACAGATTAGTGAAACCTCATTTTTCTCTTACATCAACTAGGTTGTATTTTCTGCTTTCCAATATCAGCGTTTGCTTGTTTGCATCTCTGTCAGCTAAACCGGAACCTAAAGCTAGGGTCTATTGTGTATTTCTCTTAGCATTTCCTTTGTAAGCTGCTTGAAGAAGGTTTGCTAGAGCTGTGTGAAAGTGCGTATTGTTTAGAAGACAGAACTATTTTTAGCTTGAAGGTAGAACTGTGTTTTTCTTTCTTAATAAATTCCTTTTCTTTTGATGAAAGCCAAAACTTGAAGCTAGTGGTGACAGATCAGGGTCCTAATTGCTGTGCTGTTGGAAATAAAGAGAGATGTTTATTGATAATCAACTAAATAGCAAACCAAATTTCATCAGTGTGTAAGATGAGCCCACTCAGTGGGCTGGTCTTATAAAATACTTTTCTAGTGAGCCTGGGAAAACTTGTGAAGTGGTAATAATAAAAACAGCATCTGGTCTTTGCAGGAACTTTGTCATACATAAGCAATGCATCATGGGTGTGGTAATGAACATCAGGTGTTTTTGGCACATGACTTCTAAACTTGGGGAAGAGGAATTTTGCTTTTTTGCACATACTGGAATGTGTTTTCACATTTCTGGTATTAAAAAAAATAGCTTAAGAACTACATTATTTTTTTATTCCTTATTTGGAAGCTATACTGGTCAGCATAAGAAAATACTTAACTTCAGATCTTCAAAGGCATGTTGTAGAGGTTTGGAAAGCATTTGGTTTGGCTTGAAGCAAGTTTGGCTAGTGAAGTGACAGGCACACAAGAAAGAACAACAGGTGAAAAAATGTGGAGTTTCTTTCATCTTTCAAAGGATTTTCTTGATGAATTGAAACAGCCATGAAAATAAGCACTGGCCTTCGTGCCCAGTGGTCTAAAAGTACTTAGAGTAGGCCAAATAAGAATCAGGCAGGGACCTAATGAAAATCAGGCAACAAGCCTAGGCTAATTAAATATGTGCTGCCTTTCCCCACTTTTTAAAATTCCCTTTGGCTCAATTTTTAACAAAAAAATCTGGTTTTATGTTAGATATTTCTCTTCCTTGACTCAGATATTGTAGAGGCATGAGTTATTCAGTAGAACCAATGAAATTTTTTGTTGGCTAAGTTGACTTTCTTGCTGGCCTCTTTCTTTTGAAAACTGCTTATGAAAATTGACTAATTAAATTTCTGGGCTAAAGTAAACAACTCTTGAAGTGGTTGACCGTGAGTCAGAGGCAGAATTTTTCATTTTGTTTGGGAGAGATAGTGCATTTGATTGTAACAATGTTTTTAGAAGAGCTTTCAGAGCTGTTGATGGAGCTTCCGTAGTTTCTCCAACTTGTTTAAAGGAGTCTTTGGGATCTATTGAGTCATGAATAATTATCTGCTTAAGATCAGAAGACATGTCTCCAGAGAATTCTGTAAAACTTTAAATCATATTTTTTTGGTGAAAATTGACAGAAGTGTAGATCATTTGCTCTAATGTCCCTGTTTATGGTGTGAGTACAGAGAGGACCTGGGACTGAATCACATTCTCAGGCCCTCAGTCAGTGACTTCTTTCTTGCCAGTACCTCCCATGAAGAAGTCGCTGCTTAGTTTAGCGTTTGAATATGAATAAAAGTTTTATGTAACTCAAGAGATAACATACTTAATTTACTACAGCCCATTTATAAAGTCCTAGGAGATGTCTGAATTATAATAATTGGTGAGTCTGTTTTGTGTCTTTCTCCAAAGCCTTTGCTTAGGGAGTGGCTTTTGAAGTTCAGTGATGATGCCAGATTTGGAGGAATTCTAGCAGCATGTGTTTGGGGAGCAGTATGGTTGAGAATCATATTGGATCTATAGATGATAAGACATTACGAATATGGATGTAAAAGGATGACAAGACAGTCAAATCCTATGACAGATCATTCCTTTTAAGGAGAAATATCAATCCAATACTTAACCACTGTCAAAAGGTAGTCAGAAACACCACCACCAACAAACCATATGCTTTCAAAAGAAGCCTAGTAGCCTGTTTTCCTTTTGAAATGCTTAATGAAAAAGCTGCACAGAAAAACTTCTGTAGATTTGAGGATTTTGGAATAAACAAGCATCAGGAGCAGAAACCCACGTGCTCTGTCTTTCCTGGCTTTAATTGTTCTGATTTCGAGCTTAGCAGCAAAATATTCTTGCCAAGTGACTGTACGTGGGCATGGGATGTTTTCGGCTTTGCTTTACTCGGTCGTTTGAAGAAAAGGCCCTGGTTTATATCAGTCAGGCATCATTTTAGTGTAAGAGAAAACACGCCCCTTGAAACAATTAAGGGATCGAAACTTATCATTAGGGTGAATAATAAACTGCAATGTCTATTTAGAATAGGGTTTCAGAAATTAATTACTGGGGTTGGTCACAGCATCCTCACTGTTTTCTAATGATTAAAAACTATAGTTTTGATAATTGGACCGTGAGAAATTTGTCAGGGCAATATATTTATCATTTATCACTTCAGAAAGAGGTCGGCAAACTTTCTCTGTAAGGAGCCAGACAGTAAATATTTTAGGCTTTGTGCCTTTGTAGTGTGAAGGCAGCCACAGACAGTAAATGAATGAATGTGCCTGTGTTCCAATAAGAGTTTAGGTATTATATGTTACATTTCATATGATTTTTAACATGTTCTTCCTTTGATTTTTTTCCAGCAATTTAAAAATGCAAAGTCCGTTTTTAGTTCTGGGTTGTATAAAAACAGGCAGTGAGCCAAATTTGGCCCAAAGGCTGTAGTTTGCTGACCTCCTGCTTTAGAAGAAAAGACCACGTTACTATTTACACTAAGACATGTGAGTATTATTTTAGAGAGCAATGCATTTTATTCAGTTCACAATTACTCTGTAAATCTGATCTAGTGATCATTGTTTTTAGAATGCATCATCTGTGTTGTTTGAGGACTGCATATGAGGGCTAGCTGAGTGGCACAAGCTTTGACAAATGGATTTCTGACTGTTCCTCTCATTAGGTTCCAATTCCTGTTCATCAGTTAAAGGAACTTGTGTCATTGCCTCACTTGTTGCAATGAATAAATCTGTATAATTTTACAAAAGAACAACTGCATGGATTCTTTTGCAGCCTGAAGACTTGAGTGTTGGGCTCCTCTTTATAAAAGTTTCCATGACAATCTGGCCTGAGAGAATGACAGGTTTGCCCTCATGGGGAATTTCTTATTAAGGAAGCTTTTCTTTTACCAGGAAGCTTTATGGGGACTTAATAGGGGGTCAAACAGAAAGGACCAAATAGGACCCTTTCATAAACCATACCTTCTACTCTCTCTGGCCTGAAAGAGAGCTTGTTTCCAACTGTGTGTGGTGATGGGGTGCTGTTCAGAAGCTGAGAGGTTAGAGAGGACCACCATGCTACCCTGGGGTCTTGCTTCCTAGTGGTAACCAAGAGACCCAGATGCAAGCATGAGCTATTAATATGTGGACTAAGCCAAGAATTATAGGCCCCTGGATTTCTCTATTGAAAGGCCGTGTGTGGAGTAGTGAAGTGAGTGGCTCTGAGCTTGACTCTCTGAGTTTTTCTCTTGGCTCTGCCATTCACTAGCTGTATGACTTTAATTCTCTGCACCTTACTTTCCTCCTCTGAAAAGGGGGCATGATAATAATAAAACAACAGCGATGCCAGGGTAGTTGCGGGGATTAAGTAAGTTCATACAGTGGGCCCTCCACGTCCGCTGCAGTGGAGGGCCCACCATTATACAATTTTTTACAAGGGACTTGAGCATCCACAGATTTGGGGATCTGTGGGGGCCCTGGGGTTAACTCCCTGTGTATACGGAGGACGACTGTCTATGTAATGCATTTTGGAACAGCACCTGTCACGTGATAGTGAATAATAAATAAGAGCTGTTGTGAAGATTTTCTTTCTTTTTGGACTGAAAATAACACAGCATTTGCAAACTCTTATTTAAAGGGAGATTCCTTTCCTCAGGCATAATCACTTTGAAAATATCCTTTAATCTCTTGCCTTTTCTTTCCCATCCATTATCACTCCATCATTTTATTAACTTATACTTTCCAGCTGCCTCAGCCACCCTGTCCTAACACCCTTTTGGATCTTGGCCTTTATTCTCTTCCCACTCACTACACTTGTTATAAACTCAGTGATCTCCTGGGTCTAAATTGGCTCATATGTTAGAGGGAAGCATAGTTCATCAGGTGTCACTTAATATATTGCCCTATAGCTGTGGCACAGCTCAATCTCAATTTGGTTAATAATCTATGGGTTTTCCAGGAAGGTTTATTGGTAAGCTGCATATGCCCTGCTTAGAGCTGAGATATTGAGAGAATAGAGCACAATGGGGAAAACAGAGAGTGTTCTGAAAGTAGGATTTATGTCTCATCATTTTTCAGTAGGGCTCCCCAGGGGGTCTTAGAGAATATTCTCTATTCTAAAGGCCTTCAAGAAAGACTTTTGCTTGACTAGGTATATTGGGTTTGGGTTGCCTTTCCTGCCAACTGCTTTCTGGGCTGGAAAAGACAAAATCTTAAATGTTGCCATTTGTTGTTGTTGTTTAGTCATGCAGTTGCATGTGACTCTGTGTGACCCCATGGAGTGCAGCATGCCAGGCTTCCCTGTCCTTCCCTGTCCTTCCCTGTCCCTTGAGTTTGCTCATACTCATGTCCACTAAGTCGGTGATGCCATCCAACTACCTCATGTCTACCCCTTTTCCTCCTGCCCTCAATCTTTCCCAGCATCAGAGTCTTTTCTAATGAGTTGGTTCTTCAGATCAGGTGGCCAAAGTATTGGAGCTTCAGCTTCAACATCAGTCCTTCCAATGAACATTCAGGACTAACTTCCTTTAGGATGGACTGGTTGATTCTACTTGCAGTCCAAGTGACTCTCAAGAGTCTTCTCCAACTCCACAATTCGAAAGCATCATTTCTTTGGTGCTCAGCCTTCTTTATCATCCAACTCTCACATCTGTACATGACTACGGGAAAAACCATAGCTTTGACTATATGAACTTTTGTCAGGAAAGTGATCTCTCTGCTTTTTAATACACTCTCTAGGTTTGTCACGTGTTGCTATCAGTGTAAAGTGTAAAGTGTGAGTCACTCAGTTGTGTCCGACTCTTTGTGACTTCATGACTATAGCCTGCCAGGCTCTTCTGTCCATGGAATTCTCCAGGCAAGAATACTGGAGTGGGTTGCCATTTCTTTCTCCAGGGGATCTTCCTGACCCAGGGATTGAACCCCAGTCTCCTGCATTGCAGGAAGATTCTTTACCATCTGAGTCACCAGTGTTGCTATACACTGTTTTAAATCCAGCTAAGTCTTTGTTGTCTTGCTTCTTGGGCCCGTGCTCTGCAGCAGGGTAGGAATGTGGTCAGTTGTTGAGGGAAGCTTTTATTTTGCTTAACTATTATCCTGAATTTGGCTGTTCCTATTTTCTTGGAATAAAAGTGAGATGTCATTGTTTGGACTACTCAATATAAAGAGAGTACGGATTTTTTTTTCCCCCTAGAGAGGTTTCATTGTGTAAGTTGTGGACAAAAGCAATTCTGAAACATTTTAATATGTTTGCATAAGGGAAGGCCACAGTGCATGAGGTTTACATGAAGTCTTTGGGTTTTGCCCTTTTGGATAATTCTAAAATGGTAGTTCTCAGCTCAATAAGAAACAACATCTGTGTTAAAAACACAATACAGGCCTAGTTTTCCCCTCCTGTTTCTTTACTCTCTAGATATCTCATTCATATGAGACATTCTCCCTGACTTCAAAGGGTACTTCATGTAGGTGAGAAATACCCAGAGAGTAGAGGGGAATGAGACTGTGCCCCAAATACAGTTTTATTTAATTGAAACAATTCTTCCAAATGACATTTGCTAGTGGTCAAGAATCCACCTGCCAATGCAGGAGATGCCCGAGATGTAGATTTGATCCCTGGGTCAAGAAGATCCCTTGGAGCAGGGGGGCAGGAAATGGCAACCCACTCCAGTATTCCTTCCTGGGATTGCAAAGAGTTGGACGTGACAGCATGCATGGGGTGGTGTATATTGCTTATACTTTAGGCTCACATAGAGTTTGCATTCATTTATTGATGCCTCTTCCTCTAGCATACTAGGTCCCTACTGTGTGCAGAGGGCAAAACCAAGACATATATTTGGACTACAAGACACACATATGCCTGTTTGTATCATTCATTTCAAAAGTGAAATATTGTCTTTAACATTTTTACTGCAGATTTTCTGGAGTACAACCAATAGTATTCATGATGATTTTATTTTTTTCTAAGGAAAGAAAAAATAAGAAAACTGCTTTCTTAGTGCTTACAACATGATAGGCATTGTACATAATGTGATTTCATTGAATCTTTGCATTAACCCTTCAGCATAAGGATTATTATTCCCTTACTATAAATGAGAAAACTAGTTTGGGAATTAAGTCAGTTGCCCAAAGCCACATAATTGGTAGGTTGTAGAAAACTAGGATTTATAACCAGGTCTGTCTCTTTTCACTAACCCAGTCTGCTTCCCTTTGAGCAGAGATGAAACACCTGGCAGAACATGCTCACTTGTGATATAACACAAAGTGTCCTCTGAAGGGACTTAACTTAGAAAATTATTATAGAAATAGGTGGAAAAATATGTTGCTTTTTCAGATTTTAAAAAGTAAAAATTTGAAGCTTAAATTATGAAACCTGGGCACAATTATTTAATTAAAATAAACTAATAAAATAAAAAAAAATTCTTTTGAGTGTGTAGGTCCATACTCAAAGAATTAGGCATTTAAAATGGTTATTCCACCAAACTAATAAGTCTACAACTTTGTCAGACTAAGACATAATTTAGTAAGTACAATATAGACTTAAAAAATGAACAGTTTCCTGTTTGGGTCTAAATATAACAGTGGTGATCATATTTTAGAATACTTTAAAATTTTAATTATGAAAGAATTGCTGATCAAGGAATAAGAACCAGAGGTTCTTGAAAATGCTTAAGAGCAACCACAAATTCTTGCTGCCAAGCAGAGAGAAAACAGTCTTCATTTTTGTGCCAGAATTTCCTTTTGGCTCAGATGACCAGATCTACAAAAGAAAAAATGGGGAGATTTTTGCTATTCTAAAAAGGTTTTCTAATATACTTAGGGAAAAAATTGTATGAAACTTATGAATTCCTCTAAAATAGTGTATCTGTGGGCCATCTATCCTATTACCGCACAAAAATCTCTCACTGTTCTCAATCTTGGTTTCTAGTTTTATCTACAAATAGTGACAACTTCCCTATCTCATTCAGATATCCAAGATGGTAGAGTAAAAGGATGTTGCATGTAATGAAAAAGTACTTTGGAATGGTTAAAGTGTTATTCATATGGAATGATAAATGCATGCAGACAATACTTTTCAAAATTCTCCCATATATTTTCTCCTTGTAGTAATATAGTTCACCTTCCATTGCCTTTCCTCCATTATCGCCCAGAGAACAGGGAGAATGTCACCTAGGGGATGGAGAGGATAAAAAAGGGAGACTAGTCTTGTCAGTCGAAAGGGAGACATTGAAAACTTCGAATTCTAGGAGGCAAGGAAAGAAGAGATAAAGGAAAGAAGGAAGGAAGGGAGAGAAGGAAGAAGCGAGAAGGCAAGAAGTTAGCATTTGTGTATGGGCTGCATGCATGAAAAATCCCATCGAGTGGGTAGAAACATCCAGAAAAGTTTTAGGAGAACCTGGAATTCCCTTCTCTCCTGAGGGGAGAATGAAAGCCTTTAGGAGAATAGTTCTGAGGTCAGCCTGGCCCTCTGTGATGTGGAAACAGTAGAGCCGGATTGTGAGGGAAGAGTCTGCATAGATGGTTCTGAGATATTTCAAGTTGCCCAGGGCCTGTATAGGGCCTTCACTGGTAGCTCAGCTGGTAAAGAATCGCCTGTAATGCAGGAGACCCTGGTTTGATTCCTGGGTTGGGAAGTTCCCCTGGAGAAAGGACAGGCTACCCACTCCAGTATTCTTGGGCTTCCCTGGTTGCTCAGACAGTAAAGAATCTGCCTGCAATGCTGGAGACCTGGGTTCGATCCCTGGGTTGGGAAGATGCCCTGGAGGAGGGCATGGCAACCCACTCCAGTAGTCTTGCCTGGTGAATCCCCATGAACAGAGGAGCCTGATGGGCTACAGTTCATGGGGTCGCAACAAGTTGGCCATGACTGAGTGACTAAGCACAGGGCCTGTATAGGATCTGGAATTCCTCATGAACCAAAGGGAGAAGGTGCAAACATTTGAGAGAACTGGTAGACTAGAATAGCTCCCAAAACTTTGTACCAGCCATTAGACAGGTGAACATCAGAAAGTCAGGTAGTACCAACTATTGCTGAGGGAGCTGGGAAACCATTGCCCTGTTAGTGCAGGTCTAATGTGATACAGCTGTTTGGGGAAGCTTTCTGGCAGTGCTTAGAGAAATTTGGTCATATACCCTAAGACTCCCACTCTTTGGGTATATACTGTAGAGCCACTCTGACACAAGTCTACACGGGAACATGTATGAGTATGTTTATTTGGGAAGGCAGAAAGTTGGAGGTAAGTGACGTATCCATTGCTAGGGGAATGAATTAGTGAATTATAGGATATACATATATAGTGGAATTCTATGTACCACTCAGAGTTAATTGTCTAGATGTACATAAAGCAACATGTGCAGCATGCCCAGCCGCTCAGTCATGTCTGACTCTTTGCAACCCCATGGACTGTAGCCTACCAGGCTCATCTGTCCATGGGATTTTCCAGGCAGGAATACTGGAGTGGGTTGCTGTTTCCTTCTCCAGGAGATCTTCCCAACCCAAGGACTGAACCCACATCTACTGCACTGGCTGACAGCTTCTTTACCACTGAGCCACCTGGGAGGCCCATAGCACAGTTAGAAGTGTATAAATTAAACACCTCCAACACAAACAGCGTTACATATTTCACAAAGACACAAACATACCTAAATACAGTTAGGTTTTATAAACACTTTTGTGGATGCCTCTAGCAGCAAGGGAAATGGAAGCTATAATGAGAAATTAAGGGGAAAACAATAAAATTAATATAACATAGTATAGGCCTGTGAAGTTAAATGATGATGTACCATGAGCTAAGAGATAAAATTTAATCTGAACATTAGGTTAAAAAAAAAGCTGCATTTTGCATATTTGAATCACAGTGAATACATATGGTGATTTCTTGTGATGATTATATTCAAGAGAGGTGGTCCTGTGAGGAGTGGCAAGGAGCGACCAGTCTCTAGGAGTAAGCTACATATCCAAATTACATAAACAGATGATTTCAGGACCAGGATGGAATTTAGTAAATTGCTTGTTATTCCAATGCCCTGGAAGATGAAACATTTACCCCTTGAGATTAATTTTTCACTGACTGATCAAACTCAATGTACTGTTTATGTTCTCTGTAACAGGAATTTTAAAGTACATAAATTTTTAAGCGAGAATCTGATATCCAAAAAGATACATTACTTTCATCTGAAGTAATTTGATGTTCAACTGGGTGAAATACTGCTACAATTTAAGCTCCTTATTTATAAAATATGGATCCAGTTAATCAGATTTATAGTGTGAAGTTGGAGCTCTCTCTGATGACTAGAGAAGGAAGTTTAATGTTCTTAAAACATTATCCCCTCTGGTCTTCATTATTTACCAGCTGCATGTTGGCCATCACTTTACCTTTTTAGATCTCGGTTTCCTCATCTGAAAAATGATTGGACTAGTGTATCACTCCCTAAAAATGCTATGATTTTACAGTAGCAAGAACAAAAAAGATGATTAAACTTCTGCTAAACAGAAAGTCCTCTCTGCTATATTACCAACAGTTTACTGAGATAGTCTCAGGGCGAAGAGAAGTTGACAAGCACTGTCTCCAGAGGTAGGGGTGAGTCAAATTCTGTTAACACCCTGTTATCTTTAGGTCACCCAATGCTTTTCAGAATCAAGCATTTAAAAGATTCCAGTGAATTACTCTTTGAATTATTTTTAAGAGTAGAATTTGAGCAATAGATTTTTATCCTGCTGCCTCAGTATAATCTGTGATTCTGGATGATGTTAGAAGTAAGATTATTTCTGTAAGTTTCTTTGGGTGCTTCCAGTATAAAAATATCTGTGATTTTCTGGGGTGGTTTGCAAGATGGTCTTGTAATATAATAATGACAATACCTAATGTATTATAGTACATGCACAGATACTATGATAAGTGATTTCTGAATATTAATTCATTTTCACAACAACCCTGTGAGGTAGGTACTATTATTATCCCCTTTTATGGAGGTGGAAAGTGAAGCATAGAGCAGTTAAGTAAGTTGCTAAAAAATTATGGCTAAAAAGTAGGAGAAATGGAATTGAACCCAGGCTGTTCAGCTCAAGAGTCCATGCTTTTAACCTGCAGGCTTACTATCACTCTAATTTTTAGTGAAGTTTCATTTTTCATCAAAAGTTTTACAGTATACTAGAGATTTGTCTGGACTGTATATTCTGAAAAATGTTCCCATTACTCCATTGATAGTCAGTTCTTAGAGAAAACTAATCAGAAATCAAACAAACAAAAAACTCCATCAGCTTGACTCTCTGATTCTTCCTTCACTCCTGCCTCTTACAATAATAGTGTATCTAATATTTATTCAGTTCCTCCTCTGTACCAGACTAAGTGTGTTTTTTTTATTAACTTGATGATTCTTTATGACTCATATGCTGCTTGCATGATTATTAGCCCCTTCTTACTGTTAAGCAAGCTGAGGCTTACAGAAGTCATATATGTTGCCTGTGGTCGTATGTCTGGAGAGTATCCAAAGGGACAATCTCTGGCACCAGTGCTGAGCCCCTTGTAGGATTGCTTCTAAGCATTTGTGGGCCTGGGTTTCTCAACCCTATAGTGAGTTGTTTAGATGTCTTCTAAGTAACATCCAACTTTGCTTCTTCATGAGTCCATTAATCATATGGATCATGGCTCCATATGATTAATGCCACTTAGTACTGGCTGAAGTAGAATTTCAAACCAGGCTCAAAAATTGACACTGTTGTCTCTCATTGGCTTTGGCAAATCATGAACATATACAGCAGCAGAACAAAATAATACACAAAAACTGTATTTTTATTTCCTTTCCCAGAAGCTATTTCAGGTCTGGCATTGTTATTATTCATGTTATGCAGGCTTTCCCTTCATTAATAAAGCATTTTTTAAAAAAATAAAATTTTATTTTAAAAGGACAGTATTCCATGTTAAGGGAGGAATTGTTGTGTTAAATTGAATGAAGTTGTGCTGGTATTCACATCTTTAAAAACATCTTCCAAAACTTGACCCTGAATTTCGAAAGCCCTTGAAGCAAACTTTCTTAGTACGAACTAGCAGGAGAAAGACTGCGGTAGAAAAGAGGTCGTGACTAATTGCCTGGGAACGTTTCCTCATGCTTAAAAAGAGGTGGAACAGTGGGGTGAGGAAGTGGGGTGATGTGACCTTTTGATCCTAGACGGCTTGTTTATATTTTCTTATCACAGATCTTTTTGCTAAAAGTGAAGTGTTGGTAAAGTGACTGTAGTCTGCCAGAGCGACTCTTGGCCTTGATCCAAACCTAACTGAAATATTATCAGAAATACATTCTTTACCATGTATAGCACTTGCAAGTTCTTCTAATGAGGCCCACACATGGTAGCCAATTAGGCAGGATGATCAGTGCTTTGGGCAGAGAAGAGCAAGCCCCCTCACTAGTGTGTCATGTAGGGGTTACCCACCAAATGTGGCTCTGTGTGGCATGTCTGGGGGATGGTGCCAAGGTGCTGTCTTGCAGGACAGAAATAAGCAGCATTATGTATATGTGAGGCTAAAAAAAAAAATCTAGTCTTTATACTCTTATTTGAGAAAAAAAAAGACTTAAAGCTCATTTTACTCTAAGATAAAACTACAAAAGAAACCTTGTTGGAGTATGCCTCTAGAAGGAGGCTGCACATGGCAGGACAAGAAGAAAGTGTTGGTGGAAGTGACAGACTTGGGGAGGTAACAAGTTCATGACATACAACAAGCTCAAAATATAGACACATCCATAGAATGTCTAGAATCAGTGTGGCAAACTACACAAGGGTCCAAAATATACTCTACGACATCAGGCGTTCTATGCCTTTTATTTATATAGTGCTTATTTTTAAGAAACTTCATGAAGATATTTTTAAAAACATGTTTGTTTATGTTTTTGGCTGTGCCGGGTCTTAGTTGAGGCACCCAGGATCTTTGATCTTCATCCTGGCATGCAAGACCTTTTAGTTGCAGCATGTGGGATCTAGTTCTCTTAACAGGGATCGAACCCTGGCCCCCTGCATTGGGAGCTCAGAGTCTTAGCCACTGGACCACCAGGGAAGTCCCTCCAAAAGTTTTATTTAAAATTTGCACATGTGCTAAGTCACTTCATTCGTGTCTGACTCTTTGTGACCCCATGGACTGTAACTCGCCAGGCTCCTCTGTCCATGGGGTTCTCCAGGCAAGAATACTGGAGTGGGTTACTGTGCCATCCTCCTGAGGATCTTCCCTACCCGGGGATTGAACCCTAGTCTCTTATGTCTCCTGCATTGGCAAGCGGGTTCTTGATCACTAGCGCCACTTGGGAAGCCCATTTAGAATTTAGATTAGCCTAGCCTAATTTTGCCCTTGGAGTCTAGAAGACCTCGTGCTTCTTTTAGACAGACAGTAGGCTCCTCTCATTCCTTGCACCATTTCCTGTTAGGAAACCAAATTCCATTCAACATTTTCTGAAGATATCTTTGATTCATGGGAAAATTAGATCTGTTCTCCAGAGTCATCAATGGTCAAAACTAAAAGGCCTGTGGTAGGACCTGCTTCTGCCTAGAACATTTTGAAATGCTATGCTCAGCTAGTGAGCCAGCAAAACTGTGACCAAAGTTGCTTCATTGTTGTTCTTTGGCACAATGGAACTGCACTTCTCAAGGGTGCCCTTCTTGAGCTCAATGGGGTCCCTGGCAGCTAATGCATTAGAGAAAGCATTGCAAATTGGCAAAAGGCATATGTCTTATTCCTCAAAAAGACCCAACACTAGCTTGTATATCCAAACATTTCAGAGCTGCTAGAGCTTATAGGAAAAAATTTATTCTTCTCTCACAGTCACTCTCTATTAAAGAAGAACCACCTGGAAATCTGTCATTGGCATGAATCTGTCTTGATTGGGTTTGCCAGTGAGTGAAGTGAAAATCGCTCAGTCGTGTCCAACTCTTTGCGACCCCATGGACTATACAGTGCATGGAATTCTCCAGGCCAGAATACTGGAGTGGGCAGCCTTTCCCTTCTCCAGGGGATCTTGCCAACCCAGGGATTGAACCCAGGTCTCCTGCACTGCAGGCGGATTCTTTACCAGTTAAGCCACAAGGGAAGCCGAGGGATGTACCTAAATGGAATTCTAAAGTCTTGGTCATTTTTGAAGCCCATTCTGCTTCCTTCTTGTGCCTCTCTAAAGTGTAAGCAATGCTAATGAATCTATGTGTTACATCTTGTGAGTGATACATTTGCATTTTAACAGGGGCCCCCTGGATAGCTTTACCCAGAGGTGTGAATCTTAGTGTGGGAATTCCCACCACTGTGGCAGACCAGGGGGAAAGAAATTTTGGGAGTGAGTTAGCTTAGTGGAAAGGTTTAACTCAACCCAAGAGGATGGATAGGTGAAATTTATGTTGTGCTGTGACTTGCTAGAGTTATTTTGTGGGAGCCCGCCTGGCGGGCTACAGTACACAGGGTTGCAAGGAGTCAGACACGACTGAGCGACTAACACACTCTGATGTGGATTCCATAGAACTCTGTGAATCAGAAGGAGTCCAGGGAGTGGCCTCAGCTCTAGAGGGGGCTGCCTACCTCCATCTGTGCCAGGGTCTGGATGACAGGGAGTAAAATATAAACCCTAGTACCGTGTCCTCTTGGAAGGTCTGGCTGGGTTCCTCCATTCTTGGGTTCCTCTGGGTTCCTCCCTTCTGGAAAGTGGCCTGGGGTACACACCATTGAAGTGCCACATGGGAAGGAGAAGAATAGGTCTGCGGAAAGGGAGAATGCCATCCACTCTCTTACTCCTGTCCTGGATGAGCCTTCAGAGTATAGGGAAGGGTGCTCATTTATTCTAGACCTCAGTTGTGCATCATCTGGCTGAGTGGCTTTGCTGTATCCCAGTCAGCAGCTGCATAATCCAGGTGCTTCCTTAAAGCCTGCTCAAAGCCAGACATTTTCTTGGAGCAACATTGGCAATTTCATTTACTGTCTTAAGTTGCTTCTTCTTTGAAAACAACTTAAACCAAATAGCTTTGGAGATGATATATGGTGAAGAACTTTAAGACCTTAATTTACTGCTTATTCACATCTGGTGTAGATCTAGAACCACTTTTGGGGGAAACCTTTGGCTTTGCCTGCAGGTGCTATGAGGCCTCTGCAGAATGCCTGCGTTGATGGGCCCTTCAGGCAAAAGATCCTTCAGGATTAGGATCTTAAAGTAGGAGCTTAAATAGTCAAGTTGAGTATTTAATGACTTTTTGTGATTATAATTTATACAAATTATGGAAAATATAAGAAAATAATAAAAATCACTCATAGTTCTGTGATTCAGAGATACTGCTACTAAAATTTTGGAGTATTTTCTCCCATTCTTAACTATATGCATTATATATATGTATATATTTAAAATTTCTGTTTCTTTTACTTATTACTAAATCAGGAATGTTTTCTTATGTCATTTGAAATCATGCTGTTTCCTGGTTGCATACTATTTCATTGTAAGAATGTATTAATTTGTTTAGATTCCTGTCTACTTTCCTTTATTTGTGACAGTAAAAATGTTAGTGTCTCAGTCGTATCTGACTCTTTGCAACCTCATGGACTGTAGCCTGCCATGCTCCTCTGTCCGTGGGATTCTCCAGGCAAGAATACTGGAGTGGGTTGTCATGCCCTCCTCCAGGTGACCTTTCCTTTACATGATTCTTTTTGGTGATGGCTCAAATTACTTTTGTCTCTCAGGCTTTGCCTTCTGCTGATGTGCCCTTAACTTTCATGAGAGATGCTATTAAAAACATAAGCTTGTTCTGATGGTTCGTTTTATGTCTCACTTTGCTTAGGCTATGGTACCATGTTGTTTGATCAAACACTAGTCTAGATGTTTCTGTAAAGGTTTGTAGATGTGATTAACATTTAAAACAGTTTATCTGTAAGCAAAGGAGATTACCTGGGGTAGTATATGTGGGCTCATCCAATTAGTTGAAAAATTTTTGAGCAAAAATTGAGGTTTGCTGGAAAAAAAGGAATCTACCTTAAGACTATAACAGAAATTCTACCTTGAGTAGCCCAGTCTGCTGGACTGCCCTACAGATTTCAGATGTGCCAGCCTCTGTAATCCCATGAGCCAATCCTTGAAATACATCTTCTGTTAAATCTTTTTTTCTGGAGAACCCCAACTAATATACCTGTGAAATTCATTATCACATTTGCCTTGACAATGCCATCAAAGACCTTGTCTGTCACATAAATTAGAATACCCGCAAGAGATCTCACATAAAATTTTCTTAAAAATTAGTAGTAGGAAAATATCTGCTTCAATTGCATACTAGTGTGTTTCCTATTCTCTGAGAGTAAGGAGCACACCACTATCCTACTCCTCTTTGGGTTTAATTGGGAAGAAGCATGGAGCTCAGCCATGGTGGGTCAATTTATATTCTTTCTTCTTGGTCACAACTTAGCAACTCAAATTTTCCTCTATCCTTTTCTTTACTCTTATCTGTACAATGTCACAATTCTCTGTGGAAAAGGATGAGATGTAAAGAGCTAAAGTCCACCCTCCGTTTTTCTTCCTTTGATTTTCGGGTGAATGTTTTCCTTCTCTCTTTGGCTAAATAAAGTTACGTTTACTTTTGCCGTTTTCCTAAAGACTTGAGAAAAACTGTTAAACAATATCTGTTCTCTTTTCTCCAGTCTGTACTACAGTCATGGCTTCCCACTGAGGTATAGCCAGTGGGGCCAACCACCTTGGGCGGCCTTATTGGACCAGTTCTCTGGTGTTGTAAGCCTGGTCAGTGGATGAGCCTAGAGACAAGAAGGAAGGATGTTGAATAGGCTTAGTTCCCTCAATTACTTGTATGTATTAAGAAGCTGGGCTCAAGAATTTTTCCAGAATAATCCCCATTATTTCAATTTGAAGGCCTGTTTCAACAAAAGTCATTTTGTTGTCAGTGTCAAATTTTTCTGCATAATAATCTGGCTCAATTGTGGCCATTGGCAGTTTAGTAAGATTCAGATGGCATACCACCCATATAAAAGATGTGAAATTCTTAGACATGCAATAACACCTCCCAGCCCTGGCACCACAGAATATCAGCAAACCCCAGGTCTGCTTTTTGCTTCCAGTAGATGCTTTTGATTTACAGATACATTAAAATTACATAGAAAATATAAATATCTAAAGTAAAAGGCATGTGACAGAGACGATTTCACCTGTCCAGGAATATTTTATACTTTGATGAGAAGAAAATGTGGCAGCCTGGCACATTTGGAATTCCAGAAGGGAAAGGGAGCCAGACAGCCCGTAAAGAGAGATATATCGAATAGAATCATCTCCAATGACTAATGAATATGGCTAGTACAGTATATCAGGAAATAGAATACTCTCATTTTCTTCTTCTGAGAGCACAAAGTAGACAGGAATCTAATATTCTTTGGACAATACTTTTGTATTTATTGTTTAGTCTCCCAAATGGCTATTCTCAAGAAAGGCAAACATCCTTTGAGTCCCTGAATTTGGATTTCACCTTAGAATCTCTCTAAATACCACTTTTCTGATGTTTCTTTAATGTGGAGATTAAACGCAAACATGAAATTAGCTTCCTTGAAACTTTCACTTTGAACTTGGCTCCTCTGCTACTGAGGAGATGAGCTTTTGAACGGACGCCCTGCCACATCGATGGTGCGTTCAGAGCTTGGATGTGGGCCAGCCTTGCTTAGCCATTTTTCCTTATTTAAGTCGTTCAATATTATTGGCAGGTTGCTTCCACCAAAACCCCTATTTTCTAAAGGATTTTGACAACTTCAAGTAGGTTCAATATCTTTCATGGGAAGTTGTGTTAACTGGGCAGAAAGACTGAAGTGCCAATTATAGCAGCAGCAGAAACTGACCGGCTTTTGTTTTACTGGAAATATAAGGGAATCCTGTGCCGGCCAATATATAGAGCCTCTGGTGTAATTTTTAAAGTAATACATAAGTGGAAGACTATTTAAATTACATAGTGTTGCTATTCTGAATGGTCTTGGAGGACCTTTATAGATAATTTCAAAATTCTGTAGTGTTATCATGGAGATGAGCATTATCATCCTCCCTTTAAAAAGGAGAATTTATTTTACTTTTTTTTTAAACTTTTTATTTTGTATTGGAGTACATACATACATACATATATGTATATATACACATGTATCCTTTCTTCACCAAACTCCCGTTCCATCTAGGCTACCACAGAACACTGAGCAGAGTTCCCTGTGCTATGGAGTAGGACCTTATTGGTTACCCATTTTAAATATAGCAGTGTGCACATGTTCATCCCAAATTCCCTAGGATGATTGGTGGGATAACCTTTTAAGTTACACTGTCTATTTAAAACATTCACTAAAATGTGTAGGCTCAAAAATACACAGTTCTTAATTTGTCATTTTGGTAGCATCGTTCACTGATGAACAAAGAATTATTTGTTAATGAACAACATTGATTCTTATGTGTTTTAATGCAGAAAATTATTTTTAAAAAATGCTTGGTAGAAATTGGGAGCACCATTGGCTGGACACAGGAAATGTTCTTCTGTTAACACTTCACAAATATGTTTTATGATGATTCCTGTATAAAGAAATCCTTATGAATTCAGTAAGGGCTCTTATACAACATTTTTGGATGTTATACATAGTATGAGTAGTTCTTTAAGTAAACACAGCATGCAATACAATAAGCCTAATAAAGCAGGGAAATAGTTTGTTTTATATATTTTTCATCCTCAGAATTAGAGTCCTTTGTATTAGGCTGTGAGGAGTGAAAGTATTGTCCAGCCTTATTAGGCAATGAAGGAGTGCAATGCCATAATGATAGAATAGTGGGTGTAAAACTGGGGATTGTGGGAAATTCTATGGTTCAGGAAGGAAAACAGGTAGCTAACAGGCAAAAGATACTCAGGTTGCTGCTGCACAGGAAATATGAACTGTTAGGAGTTCTCTCCTGCCAGCAGTTTTCATTGTAGACAATTTTTCGAAATTTTCTATCACTTTTCCTTGCAATGCCTTGGCAACAGGGCAGGTAGCAGTGCAGAAACAAGCAACACATTTTCTGCTTGCCTTGCTTGAACATTCTGTTGGCTGTGTCAGACAGGTCCAGCTGTTCTTAGGGCTCCTGAGGGGACTGTGGCCTGAGAACTCTGCTTGGAACCTCTTGGGGATATTCTTGGCCTCTGCCTCTGGCTTGGTGACAGCGACCAGAAGGGAGAGCCATGTCAGAGGGTCGTCCATGCTGGGGAGTGGGGTTCTGGGCAGAGGAGAGCGATGGAGGCTTCCTTCCCACGTCCTTCTTCTCCTTGGATGGCATTGTCTTTATTGAGCCCTGGAGACTAGAGCAATCTTGCTTAGCTGACACCTAGAGGCATTCCAGAGGAAGGAACAAGCAGGATTCTTAAATTTCACTGTGAGGCTGAGGGAAAGGGAGGAACTCCTGCTCTTTGAATCCTAGGACCGACACAAACCATAAGGATTGTTCACAAGGAAAATGAACAGAAAACACACTTTGACAGTTCTGTTACTTGTTGGGAGACCAACTGGCACACCCCTTTTTTCTTTTTATAAGGAGACATTAAATAGAGATAGAGAAGTTAAAAAAATCCTTGGCAATGTGGCTGGCATATGCTTTTGGAATCTAGAGAAGTCTTACATATTTGCTAATTTTTATGGCATAATGCATTTTTTATTTATTAGAAAATGGATGGAAGCACTCTGACAATGGGAATCAGCAAAAGGAAAATTCTTCATATATTAGCACTAGTGTTTGACATGTTCCCTCCTTCTCTTTCCTCCCTTCCTCCCTTTTTTCCTTCCCTCCCACCTTCCTCCCTTCCCTTTCTCCTTCCTTTCTTCCTTTTTTAAAAATTAAGTACCTAGCACACTGCTATATTTAAAATGGATAACCAACAAGGACCTACTATCGAGCACAAGGAACTCTGCTCAGTGTTATGTGGCAGCCTGGATGGGAAGGGAGTTTGGGGGAGAATGGATACATGTATATGTATGGCTGAGTCCCTTGGCTCTTTACCTGAAACTATCACAACATCATTAATCAGCTATACCCCAATACAAAATTAAAAGTTTTTAAAAATTGAATAGTGTTAGTCACTCAGTAGTGTTTGACTGTGACCCCATGGACTGTAACCTGTCAGGCTCCTCTGTCCAAGGGATTCCCCAGGCAAGAATACTGGAGTGGGTTGCCATTTCCTTCTCCAGGAGATCTTCCTGACCCAGAGATTGAATCCAAGTCTCCTTCACTGCAGGCAGATTCTTTACCATCTGAGCCACCAAGGAAGCCCCAGTATATATGAGTATATGCCAGATAAATCAGATACAGATCTTACCCTGAGTAATATAATATATTAATGTTTTATATATATAATATATATGAATAATATACAGTTGTTAAGATGAAATTGAACATATGACAAGTAATGTATATATGATGTATATAGTGTTATATATATACATAATATACCATGGTTAATATGAAATTGAGCATATGACAAATACGATGCTAGAGGAGTTAAACTTCCTTATATTTATTCACATAATAGGTATTTTTTAAGGACCCTAGGGACAGGGTATTGAGTCAATGCCAGGGTTATGACTTTAGCTGCCCTGGAAGAGTGTAAATATCAGTAGAGCACACAGACATTTACAGGCATTTACAATGTGGCATGGTCAATGGTAAATCTCATTCTTTCAACAAGTAAATTTCATTGCTTACTAAATGCCAAGCATTCCTTAAGAAAAGTTGAGATGAATTCATAGAGAAGGTCTCCTTTGAGTTGGATTTTGAAGGGTGGGCTTGAGCATAGAGATGGGGGGAGGAAAGCACTCACGTCTGAAAATGAGGGGAGAACGATGGGGAGAGTGAGAATGAGAGGACATTCAAGATTTTAGGAAGAAAAGAATGTAGCCATAGCAATAGCTAACCTTATGTAATATTTAATCCGTGCCAGGTACCACTCTAAATGCTCGGCGTATGCTTTATTAACTCAAGTGTTTCTCATATTATTCCTATAATTTGTTTTTTTTTTAATTTTATTTATTTTATTTATATTTATTTTTTACTGCGCTGAGTCTTCATTGCTGCACGTGGGCTTTCTCTAGTTCGGTGAGTGGGGGCTACTCTCCAGCTGCCATGTGTGGGCCTCTCATTGCAGTGGCTTCTCTTGTTGCTGAGCATGGGCTCTAGGGCTCGCGGGCTTCAGTAGTTGTGGCTCATGGGCTTAGTTGCTCCATGGCATGTGGGATCTTCCTGGACCAGGGATGAAACCTTGTCTCTTGCATTGGCAGGTGGACTCTTTACCCCTGGGTCACCAGGCAAGTCCTCCCTGAAATTTGGATACTGTTGCCATTTTACATATGAGTAAACTGAGGCACGGAGAAGGCAATGGCACTCCACTCCAGTACTCTTGCCTGGAAAATCCCATGGACGGAGGAGCCTGGTAGGCTACAGTCCATGGGGTCGCTAAGAGTCGGACACGACTGAGCGACTTCACTTTCACTTTTCCCTTTCATGCACTGGAGAAGGAAATGGCAATCCACTCCAGTGTTCTTGCCTGGAGAATCCCAGGGACGGCAGAGCCTGGTGGGCTGCCGTCTATGGGGTCGCACAGAGTCGGACACGACTGAAGCGACTTAGCAGCAGCAAACTGAGGCACAGAAGGGTTATATGACTCACCCAAAGCAGTACAGCTAGGAAGGGATCAACTGGGGATTCAAACTCAGGCAGTCCAGCTTGCTATAAAGAAAAGTCAAGGAAGGGAAAGTTATGAAGTGGAAAATAACAAGGAGTTCAGTTTGCCGTGAGACTAAGGTTAATGTGGAGGACATGTGGGAAATAAATAGGCAAGGTATTTGGGGCTGTATTTCAAAAGGCCCTGAGAGTTTGTTTTTGAGTATGAATTTCCTTTTGCCAATAAAGGGAAGCTGCTGAAAGTTTTTAAGCAGGGAGTACTGTTATGTGAGCTGTGTTTCAGAAAATTCAGCCTGAAACACTGTGAAATGAGGGATGTCAAGGCAGCAAGAGAAGTTAGGGACTGATTGTGGGGGTAGGTGGGAATGAGGCTCAGTTATAGTAATGAGAGTTATTAAAAAAAGGGGCTTACAGGGCTTAGGAATTTATTAAGATGCTGAGGATTAGGATGTTAACCTTTGGCTTATGACAGGCAGTGGTCGCAAATGGTTAAATGAATATGCCTGCCATGGAAATTTCTTGGGCATTAACATTTTCCACTCATTGGTGGTTGCGGTGGTTGTATCGAATGCCCTTGTGATGGAAGAAAAAGAACAAACATCAAAAGTACCTTTTAACTTCACAATTCTTTCTAAACTTCTTTAAGCTTATATGCTATACTGCTGATTTGCAGACTTCAAAGTACACAGAAGGATCAGGGTCAGATTGAAAAATTATTTCTTACAGTTTGATAAAATATGCATGTGAATCCTATGACCTGCTACTGAAATTATTTATGTATTAATGTAACTTTGTAACACTAATTGTACTGTTTAGGGCCCCATTGTCCCCCTCTCATAGCTTTTTCACTGTAAGTTCAGGCAAATAATTTTTGCTTATTATTTATCCTATACTTTACAGGTTCCATGTGTTGTTTATAGATTCAAAAATATCAAGCTGGGTTATTTTGGAGGGATTATGGTAAGAATACTAAACTTGAATGTGTTCCTGTGGGCAGTAGTTGGAAGTTTTGTATTCAATTTGCTGTCTGGTTCTAAATGTTCCTTTAGTTGTTATTACTTAATGAGAACACTAACTCAATATATTTGTGATAATTTTTCTTAGATGCAACACTTCATAGTTTTTCAATTCTTTTTCAAATGGGAGTTATTGCTTTCCTTCCTTCCGTGTGAAAGGGGAAACCAAGATAGAAAATTAAGAATTGAAGTTTTCACCATAATCTTACCAGGTTTTCCTAGTTTTCACATATTTGTGAGATTCCTATTAATAACAATTCAGAATTTCTATGATTTTATAGATTAAAGTTTTGCTTCTTTTGTTTTATAGATTGAAACTTTGTTGGAATTGATAGAAGATACCGTTTGATTGTCTGCTCGGCAGTTTTTAGAGATTGGTCGTTTGCAGTTTTCCTTTTAGAGTTGAATGCTAATGTTTAAAAGTTCTTAAAGCAGTGGGTGTCTTAGTTATGTGATGTCTACACAATTATTTTTAGCAGTTTTCCTGACTTTTCCAGAAGTTTATTATAGTACTATGAAACTGTTAAGAAAATTAAGCTTTGGGGTTTACTATTACTTCTCAAACTTCAGCGTGCTTATGAATTACTGGAGAATCTTTTCGGGGTTGTGAAAAGTCAGACACGATTTGGCGACTGCACAACAACATGACCAGTCAGTTGGGGGCAGGGTCTGAAATTCTACTTTCTAATAAGTTGGTTTTATGGACTACACTTTGTGTGGCACAGTCCCAGTTCTAGTCCTTGTGTATAGTACTTCCTAACTGTGTGACTCGGAGCAAATCACTTAATTGCTCTCAGTTCATTTTTCTCATTTGCCACATACCAGAGGGAGGCTGTGAGGATTAAGTGAGAAAGTGGCCACAGAGAGCCTGGTACACTGAAAATATTTTATAGAGTAAATGATAACTACTGTGATTTACCATTGTCTTTATAGGAGAACACAATTCCAAGAGTTTGCTAAGGGACTTCCCTAGTGGTCTACTGCATGGGGCATGGGTTTGGGAACTATTGCTAAGATCCCACAAGCTACTGTGGCGTGACACCCCCCCATGGCCCCCTGCCAAAAAGAAAAAAGAGCTTGCTGAGAAGTCAAAATTTTTGTATCAGTTCTGTAGCAAAAGTCCTTGGTGGAAGTTCTGTCTCTTTTATGTATTGCTGCGGGTCCACAGGAAGGTCATTTCGTCTCATTTTCATGAGTTATAGTTGTGAAATAAGAGGGTTGAGTGAGGGATTTGTGAGGTTTCTTTCAACTTGAACCAGTGATTCTATAGCCATTTGATTATGTATACTATTCTGTTTTTTAGACTGTTGACGTAGAATAAGTCATGTATTTGCTTCATCTGCTTTAAAATTCATTTGATTTAAATTTGACTCCAAAGGCCCCCACTAATTTCTCTCCTCACCCCCCATATGTTGGTTATTGTTTTGATAAAGAATTCCAAAAGGCTACTGAGACTGCAAATTGAAGCTATGAGCAATTCTGAAGTAGCAAAAGAAAGCTCATTTAGGATACCAGAGAAACCGCTATGTAGCTGAAGACAAAAATTGCCTTCAGCTTCTTTGTAAACTATCATATCTGAACCATTATTATAGCTTATGAAATCATTCAGATTGCATCCTGCTTGCTTGGATAATTGTCTAGAGCTTTCCTCCAAATTTCAATCTTAGAGAAAAGGCATTCCCTAAATATTCCAATCCTAATTGCCGCTAGTATATTTTGAAAGTTGTATTAAATTAGTTTAACATGCTAGAAGTGTCAAATATAAATGGTATCTCCAAAGGGAAAAGATCTTTATTAAGAAAATAAATAGCTACATGGACAGGTGTTTGGGAAAACATCTATTATAAAAAGTTTGTTAGTCATCAAAATTTTCTTTTGCTGAATTATCGGCTTTAGGCTATGAACATGACTTTATAGCAGTGAATAAATAGAAGTTTGAAAATTGGAGATAGGAAAGTTGAATTGTATTAATATGGAAGTACTCTGATCCATTTCCCAAAAGATTTTGAAGTAGCTGGAAGCTTTGTTAAAAATGCAGCATTGATAAAGAAATGTTACTGTCAATAAGAATGCAAATTTGTATGACCTTTCTGGGAAGTAACTTGTCAATATTTCTTAAGAGTCTTAAAAATCGTAATATTCTTTGACCCCAAAATTCTACCTTTGAAGTTTCATTCATAATAAATTAATGTAAAATAAGAATATATGTCTGTGTTGAGGATTTTAATCACAGTATTAATAATAGTGATATGTTAGACTATAGCTTCCATGAGGACAATGATTATACTTGTTTGTGCTCATTATTATATCATTAGTGCCGAGTACAGTTTCTGGTATACACTAGGCATTCAGTAAATATTTAATGAACTCAACAGTGGGAAATGGTTGAATAAAAGATGGGGTATCACATATGATGGCATATTATACAGTCATTAACATGTGCTTATGAGAAGTTTTTAATTATATGTGAAATAGTCATTTAACAAGTAAGATAAAACACTACTTATATAGTATGAGATAAGCCATGTAAAAATACATACATATAAAATAAAGACAGAATTTTGCTAGTGGTCCAGTAATTAGAACTCTGTACTCTTAGTGCTGAGGGCCTGGGTTCAGTCCCTGGTTGGGAATCTAAGGTCCCCACAAGCTGCGTATGTGGCCAATAAGTAAATAAAAAACAGAACAAAAAAGACTGAAAGAAAAGTCATTAAAGTTTCAGTAGTGATCATGTCTGAATGTTGCATTGATAGGAGCTATGTTTACTTCCCAAATTTTCTCCAATGTGCATGTTATATTAAAAAAGATTGTTTTTTTTTCTCTTAAAGTGCAATATTTTCCTTAGGCAACTGAAAAGATTATATAAACTTATTCTAAGTCTAAAGAAGAAGACTCTTTTTCTTTTACCTCTGTGGTCTTCATTTTCTCTGCTTTAAAACGAGTTGAAGAGAAATAAAAACAAGTCTACATGAAGACTTATGTGCAAACGTTCATAGCAGTATTATTAATAAAGACTTGCACGGTCCATGACAAGAGAAGACACCGCAATGCGAAGTCCACACACCGCAACTAGAGAGTAGGCTGCGATCGCCGCCCCCCCCCACCCCCGCTCACTGCAACTAGAGAAAAGTCCATGAGCAACAAAGACTTAATACAGCCAAAAATAAATAAATAAATAATTAAAAAAAAAAAAAAAGACTTGCACGGAAATATCCATAGCAGAATTATCCATAATAGCCAAAAAGTAGAACCAACCCAAACATTTATCAGTTGGTAAATGGATTAAACAAATGTGGAGAATCTGCATAATGCACTACTGCTCAGCAGTAAAAAGGAATGAGATACTGATATAGACTTACAACATGGATGAACCTTGAAAACATTATGCTAAAGGAAAAAAGTCATATGCAAAAGACTGCGTATGTGATCTACAGGAAATGTCCAGAAAAGACAAGTCTATGGGGACTTCCCTGGTGGTCCAGTGGTTAAGAATCTACCTGCCAATACACGGGACATAGGTTTGGTCCCTGGTCTGGGGAGATTCCACATGCTGTAGGCTATTAAGCCCATGCACCACAACTACTGAGCCTGTGCTCTAGAGCTGGTGCTCTGGGACAAGAGAAACCACCACAATGAGAAGCCTATGCACCACAACTAGAGGGTGGCCCTTGCTTGCTGTAGCTAGAGAATGCCTCTGTGCATCAGTGAACACCCAGCACAGCCAGAAATAAATATAAATAAATAGACAAGTCTATGGAAGGAGAAGGTAGGTCAGAGGTTACCAAAGCCCAGGTGTGGTAATGTCAAGTAACTGTAAGAGTGTATGAAGGATCTCATTGGGGTGATGAAAATGTTTTAATACTGGATTGTTGTGATGGTTGCACAACTTGGCAAACTTGCTAAAAAAAAAAATCATTCAAATGTGCACATAAAATTGGAGGTTTTTATGATAGGTGCGTGCTAAGTCACTTGTTGAGTCCGACTCTATGCAACCTTGTGGACTGCAGCCTGCCAGGTTCCTCTGTCCATGGGATTCTCTAGGCACGAACAATGGAATGGGTTGCCATGCCCTCCTTCAGGGGATCTTCCCAACCCAGGGATCGAACCCACATCTCTTACATCCCCTGCACTGGCAGGAGGGTTCTTTACCACTAGTGGCACCTGGGGAAGCAGATTCTTCACCATCTGAGCCACCAGGGAAGCCACTTATGACAGGTAGCTTAATATAATTAAAAAAACATAATGACACTGGATCTGTAAAACTCCATAGTGTGAGAATGTAAAAGTAGTATCTAAAAAGAATATATACAGAAAGCAAGTATTGTGTGTGTGTGAGAGGAAATCATATGTCTTATTTTCTAACAGAGAAAACTTGCTTTTCATTTGTATGAATTAAATAATTCTCTAAGGGAAAACATGAGTCTAAGTAAGATAGTTCAAAAATTGTTCTAAGGTACTTCTGTAATCAAACAAATATTTGAGGTCTCATTTAATGTGAAATCCCTGCATTGCCACCCATCTCATATGCATATCAGTGCTTAATTATTACTCCTATTGCAAGTTTCCTGCTCTGATTAAGAACACAGCCCTAGGTTTATGCTGGGGGAAAGAGCTGCCTTTGATCAGGATTGCATTTTTCCAGCACTTCCCAGCTCACGTGACTCTCCAATGGAGATTCCCCTCTGGGAAGTAGTTTTCTTCAAGTCTTAAAAGCCTCTCTTTGCTCGATAGTCCTTTAGTTCAATTCAGAGTAAAGTTAATAGTTTAGGAAAAAAAAATCCTTTTGAGTCGTTAGCTTGTTTATCGATATGACAAGTTGTCCTGGCCTCTGTTGGTGAAACAGAGAGAAGTAAAAACAGCCGAGGGCCCAGGCCATGCAGATGGCAGGCAGAAACCAGACTAGGCTCTCTTCCTCCGAGGCACTGTGGGGGGCTTGAGTTACCCAAGCTGGGGTTCTGTCTCCCCCTCTCGCCTTCCCCATTATAATCTGCCCAGCGATAGGATTTCCTCTGCTCCACAAACACTGGCGTTTCCCCCACTGTGGCTTTGAACGCTGCACTCTAATGTAATAGGAGATCCCAATTTGAACAGCAGAGATTGATTTCATTGTTGTTGCTAAAGGATGGTAGGTAAGCAAACCCCTGATGCCTGCACCCTTTAATGAGCTGGCATCTCAGCTTTCTAGAGGGTGTCAACTGCTACCAGCACGGCACAGAAATGGAACGACTTTTACAAAAGAAAAAGTGCGGAACTTGCCTCTCATTGACCATTTAGCAGTTATTTTAAACCAGAGTTTTCTCTTACTATAGGCTTGTGTTCCTGGGGCTTCCCTGGTGGCTTAGAGGTTAAAGCGTCTGCCTGCAATGTGGGATACCTGGGTTCGATTCCTGGGTCGGGAAGATCCCCTGGAGAAGGAAATGGCAGCCCACTCCAGTATTCTTGCCTGGAGAATCCCATGGACAGAGGAGCCTGGTGGACTAGTCCACGGGTTTGCAAAGAGTCAGACACGACTGAGCGACTTCACTTTCACTTGTGTTCCTAATTATAAAAGCCGTCCTCTTACATCAATCTCAGTTGAGAGCACTGTGGGCCGGGAGAGGATTGGACTCAGATCGATGGGTTCAGCCTGGAGATAGGTATTCAGATTTCTCAGTTTAGTTTGGAGAGATTTTGGGGGGAGATGGGATTGGGGTAACTTCTCTTTAGTTTTCAATGTTGTTAACTGTACCGGAAGGATACTATTTCCTTTCTGTTATTCCTCAGTGCTCGACATTTTCTCTAGACCTCTCCGTGTGTGCCGATGACTTCCAACTGCCAGTTTTCTGTATTTCTGTGCCTGAAGACTTTGTTCTTCTGGGACGAAGGATAAAGGATTAAGGAATCAACACATGGCCACCCCCACCCCTGGGCCCTCTTTTAAAAATTTATGTATTTATTTATTGGTTGTGCTGGGTCTTCATTGCTGTGCAGGCTTTTCTCTAGGTATGGTGAGCGGGGGATACTTTCTAGTTGCCATGTGCAGGGTTATCATTGCGGAGGCTTCTTTGTTGTGGTGCATGGGTTCTAGGGTGCTTGGGCTTCCATAGTTACAGCACTAGGGCTCTAGAGCACAAGCTCAATAGTTGTGGCACCTGGGCTTAGTTGCATGCGGGATCTTCCTGGATCAGGAATCAAACCCATGTCTCCTGCATTGGCAGGCAGATTCTTTACCGTTGAGTCACCAGGGAAGCTCCCTGGGTCCTCTTATAATGACTCAGGAGTTGATATATAAATACCCCAATTCCTTTACCCCTTAGGTGGATTATTTAGAAGCATGCATTTTACCCCATTTCCAGAGTTTCCTGATGGGATTAAACTTCATGTCATTGTTCTCCATAGTAGCATGTGTAATGGCACACCTTTTATTGACAGCTTTTCTTGCCTATATCTCTTTACACTTTTCTACCTATGTTCTCAGTTCAGTTTCAGTTCAGTTCAGTTGCTCAGTCGTGTCCGACTCTTTGCAACCCCATGAACTGCAGCACGCCAGGCCTCCCTGTCCATCACCAACTCCTGGAGTTTACCCAAACCCATGTCCATCGAGTCAGTGATGCCATCCAACCATCTCATCCTCTGTCATCCCTTTCACCTCCTGCCCCCAATCCTTCCCAGCATTAGGGTCTTTTCCAATGAGTCAACTCTTCACATGAGGTGGCCAAAGAATTGGAGTTTCAGCTTCAACATCAGTCCTTCCAGTGAACAACCAGGACTGACCTCCTTTAAGATGGACTAGTTGGATCTTCTTGCAGTCCAAGGGACTCTCAAGAGTCTTCTCCAACACCACAGTTCAAAAGCATCAATTCTTCAGTGCTCAACTTTCTTCACCGTCCAACTCTCACATCCATACATGACCACTGGAAAAACCATAACCTTGACTAGACAGACCTTTGTTGGCAAAGTAATGTCTCTGCTTTTTAATATGCTATCTAGGCTGGTCATAACCTTCCTTCCAAGGAGTAAGCGTCTTTTAATTTCATGGCTGCAATCACCATCAGCAGTGATTTTGGAGCCCCCAAAAATAAACTCTGACACTGTTTGCACTGTTTCCCCATCTATTTCCCATGAAGTGATGGGACCAGATGCCATGATCTTAGTTTTCTGAACGTTGAGCTTTAAGCCAGTTTTTTCACTCTCCTCTTTCACTTTCATCAAGAGGCCCTTTAGTTCTTTGCTTTCTGCCATAAGGGTGGTGTCATCCGCATATCTGAGGTTATTGATATTTCTCCCAGGAATCTTGATTCCAGCTTGTGTTTCTTCCAGCCCAGCGTTTCTCATGATGTACTCTGCATATAAGTTAAATAGGCAGGGTGACAATATACAGCCTTGACGTATTCCTTTTCCTATTTGAAACCAGTCTGTTGTTCCATGTCCAGTTCTAACTGTTGCTTCCTGACCTGCATACAGGTTTCTCAAGAGACAGGTCAGATGGTCTGGCATTCCCATCTCTCTCAGAATTTTCCACAGTTTATTGTGATCAACACAGTCAAAGGCTTTGGCGTAGTCAATAAAGCAGAAATAGATGTTTTTCTGGAACTCTCTTGCTTTTTTGATGATCCAGCGGATGCTGGCAATTTGATCTCTGGTTCCTCTGCCTTTTCTAAAACCAGCTTGAACATCTGGAAGTTCACGTATTGCTGAAGCCTGGCTTGGAGAATTTTGAGCATTACTTTACTAGCGTGTGAGATGAGTGCAATTGTGCGGTAGTTTGAGCATTCCTTGGCATTGCCTTTCTTTGGGATTGTAATGAAAACTGACCCTTTCCAGTCCTGTGGCCACTGCTGAGTTTTCCAAATTTGCTGTCATATTGAGTGCATCACTTTCACAGCATCATCTTTCAGGATTTCTCTGCACCTCCCAAATACACCACTTGAACTGCAGTCCTTTTCTCGGGGCCTACTTCTAGAAAGGGCTTCCCAGTTGGGGCTAGTGGTAAAGAATCCACGTGCCAATGCAAGAGACACGAGAGGGGGGTTCGATTCCTGGGTCGGGAAGATCCCCAAGAGAAGGAAATGGCAACTCACTCCAGTGTTCTTGCCTGGGAAATCCCATGGACAGAGAAACCTGGCAGGCTATAGTCCTATAGTTCTATAGTCCATGGGGTCACAAAGAGTCAGAGATGACTGCGCACACACACACTTCTGAGAGAACCTAAATTAAGACACTCCCAAACTCATTTTGAAGTATAAGGTTGGGTTGGGGCAAAGTTGGAGCCCTGAATTCTCCAGAGAATTGCCCTCATTCTGCATAGTATTGTAAGAACCTGAGTTTAGTTACATTGTGAATTTTAGTTCTTTTGTGGCTTGGTTGGATGCCCAACCACCATGTATAAGATATTTTTATGACAAATTTGTTCCGAATTTCAAATAACCCACTTCTGAATTCGTCTAATGCCCATACTTAGCTACTTATATTATTTCAATCATATTTTTGAAGAAAATCTTTACTTTTACAAAAGCATCAGAATTAATGTGAAATATGGACGTGGCTAGGAACCATGATCATATTGAAGCAGATAAAAGAAATTAAAATGATTACTTTTAAGAAATAATATGACAGTTTCCAGATTAACTGAAACTGAACCCTGGTTAGAATTTCCAGATAATTTCTGCTCTTGTATTTTATTTCTTCATTCCACCATCATTTATTGGGTACCCTTAACTCTGTGAGTGGAAAAATAGAAGACATGGTCCCTGTCCTTGTGAGCCCATGGTCTGATAGGAAGGCTGACAAGCAGACAATTACATTAAGAGTGGGATACATGCTGGAGCAGAGAGAGGAGCACAGATGCTCAAAGAGTGCACAGCAAGGGCTTGTGTCCCAGAGAAGCTGATGTTGGAGCTGCCTAAGGAAATGGGGAATTATCCAGGTGAGGGGCATTCTGACTAAGGAGTTGTGCCCATGTGCATACAGAGATAGGAGACAATGGAGACTGTCACCTGTCTCCCAACATCTGTTTCTTCCTTCATTTTAGAACTAAACCTTCCAGGTTTTAGCTGATCACGTGGGCACCCAGCTAGAGATTACATTTCCCAGTCTAGAGTTAGGACTAGTTAACACTTGTGAGATATGAACCCAAGTGATGTGGACTGGCAGTTTCTTTCTGGAATTTAGATAAGAAGAAACATCTATCTACTATGAATTGTAATATATATAGAGATATATTTTTAATGTGTATATGTATGTGTATATATGTACATGTATACATATATGTGTGTAATGTATATATATGTGTGTGTATATGTTATGTGTGTGTGTGTGTGTGTGTGTGTGGCAGCTTACCTATAATACAGTAGGTTCAGGTAGCTGCAAATGTTATCATTCAGTATGGTTAGAGGATGAGATGGTTAGATAGCATCACCAACTCAATTGACATGAATTTGACCCAACTCTGGGAGTTAGTGAGGGACAGAGGAGCCTGGTATGCTGCAGTCCATGGAGTCACAAAGAATTGGACATAGCTTAGCAACTGAAGAACAACAACAATGGCCAGAGTAAGTGTAAGAGCAGAGTGGTGATATATGTGGCTAGAAAAATGAAATGAAATGGGTCAGACCACAGAAGGTCCAGCATGCCATGCTAGGGTGGTTGGATTGTTATCTTGAAGCTGATGGAAGTCCTTTGAAAGATCCTTGAGCTAGCTTGAGCTCACAGATGACTGTGATTTTTCTTTCCTAGATAGGAACTGGATAGAATGTAAGAATCTCAGATAGGCTTTTAATGCTGTTCAGCTTGCTGTTTCAAGTTTGGTTACTTACGGTTTTTTATTGGCTTCGAGGAGAACAGTTTTCTGGAGTGTACAGATGGGAAATGGTAGGTAAAGAGAGACCAGGTAAGATGGCTCTCGGGTATCTCTTCCTTTCTTCTGCTAACATTTTCCTTAGAGTGTTTCCAACTTCTAAAAATCCCAATGCTTGGCTAACTCAGTTTTTCAGGCCTTAATTTATATGTCCCTTTTCCCAGGAAGCCTTCCATGACCATTTTGTTGTATTGGACTGTAACTGTATATTTAATTTAGACTATAAATGCCTCCATGGATGGCTGGGCGTTGGTCTTATTTATTGTTGTCTCCTCAGCTTAGAGCTTAGTACAGTGCCTGGACTATACTCCACAAGTATTTTGAATTGAAAACCATCTTTAACCAAGGCTAACATAGATCAAAATAAAGTGAGTTGGGGTAAAGTTTAGATGGTCCCCTCTGCACACAAAATAAATGACTGTGGTCTGAATGAATTCCCCAAAACTTTTTTGGCCCTCTTCTACTTGAGATGAAGAGGAGGCACCAGGAAAATAAAAACTTCTAAGAATGACTCTGTTTTCAGGAGAGAGAATTCTAGAAACACACATGCTTGTGGGGGAAGGAAAATAGGATTGGGAATTAGGAGGCTGGAGCTGGGGCTCTGGCTTCTCAACTGATTATGATCTCAGACAATGGATGAAGTCTCTCTGAACAAAAGTTTCCTCATCTATAAAATGTAGATAAAACAAAACCTGCCTAGCTTCTGTCACAGAGCTCTTGTGAAGATATGAAAAGGCTTTATGAGCTATAAAATACTGTACAGGCATTAATTATCAGAATTATATGTAATATTGCTGTGAGACTTGCAACTTAAGGAAAAGCAAGCAAGTTCCCTGAGGTAGGAGAGGGCAGACTTCAGAGACCCCAAGTTCAATTTCTCAGAGAATTTTTCTCAGGGGCTGAGCTGGGGTTTTAGAAACTGATTCCCTCAGAGAATGGTCTGTTTCATTTTTCTAGATTGTATTGCTTGGTCTTCAGGGAGGGAGTTATAAAGCCCTACTATTGGGCACAATAAATAGGATTCCTACATAGGATTGGGACACAGACAAGGCAAGATTGGAGGTAAGGAGAAAAATCTTGGAGTGAGGGTTGGGGACGTGCCTGAGACATGCCTTGGATGTTTCCATGCCAAGTCAACCCAGTCAGGTTTGTTTCTTGGAGACCTTTCTCAGGTTGATGTCTTGCTCCAAATGAGCCCTTGTTCATGGTGTAGTTTTAGCTTGAAATACTTTCAAAAAGTCTGAAAAGAGGAGTAAAATTTTTAAAAGAGAGTCGCCCCATCCGTCTGGCTTCTCTGAAATTTCCAGACTGCTTCTCCCCTGTTGTAAGAGCTATCCACTTAGCGGGTACCATGAAGTTGCTCTAACTTTAAATTTAAACTTGGCAAAGTTAAGAGCTGTGCAACCTGATCTGAATAGAAATATGGTCACAAAGCATAAAGAAAGTCAATGAAAACAGGATTTTAATATTTTAGAAGCCATTTCCTCTGCTGCATTGGAAATTCAAATAGAACAGCACGGGGGCATGGGAATTAGAAGGAGAATATGAAACCTACCAGGACAGGAGAGTGAAACAGATACGCCTGGTTTCCCTGTCTGTCATAAATAAACAATTTTTAATAAGCTGCTCAAATATGGGAAGTCCTCCTTTTCTCCGTTAATCAAAGGATAAAAAGTAAAGAACACAGGTGAAGTTTTGAAACTGAGCAATTTTGGCGGAGCTATTGTGCTGTTAAATGTTTTTGTATTAAAACATGTTCTTGGAAGATGTCTTGAACCCTTTGGTTATTTAGAATCACTTTCACACCCACATCTGTTTCCCATTATAAATCTCCTCAGATTTAATTACTTTTTTCTATCATTCACTTTCTCATTGAAAAAAAAATAATATGTTTAATTTTACTTCCTCTATCCTTTTTATTTCTCCTTTCTCTTTTAGATGTGTCTAAAATGTGGCTACTACCCAGAAACACCCAGATGGAGAGAATGCTTCTTAATGCTACAAGATCACTAAAATCACTTTTCCTTTGATTCAGAAAATAGGGCTGTCAGTTTGTTAGGTGGAAGTGTGTATTTGAAATCTGACAAAATGCCAACATATGACATCAAGTTGTAGGCCAGGAACACTCCACCCAATGCAGACCCCTCAAGGTGATGAACTGCTTTATGTGTCCGCTTGGTGCTTTGAACTTGAAAAGCCCAATGTAAATACAAAGTATATTGTGATGGGGACTGGTGGTGAGGATGCTCATGACAGAATGATAGATAAGAACCTTAGCTGAAAGTGACTTTAGGCACTTTAACAGAATTCAACATTTTCCTTCTTTTTGACACAAGTAGTGTTTGAATCCATGCAGCAGTTCACTAGGTTTGATTCCAGTGTGCCATACTGCTTTACTCCCATTCATAATGATTTTCAGCTTTATACACATGGTACATGAATTTTTGTTTCCCATCTCAACATCTGTTTCTCCATCTCTTTGGCTGCCATTAACAACTAGAGAAAAGAATCTATAAAACTGTATAGCCTATCTCTAAACAGACTTAACTGGCCTCACCTGAAAAGGAGTCCCTTCCCATGAATATATTGTGCAACCAAATGCTTTGCACCCCTTTCCCAACTTCCAATCAATTTGGGGCCTCAGGCTGGTGCAATCCATTGTTGACAGATATGTTTAATGAGCCTGGCTTTAAGTATTCATAGCTGAGGGACTGTGGATTAGGTTTTATCTTATTTCGCATCTTGATTAATAATCTGGGAGGAGGCTTCGACATGCTAATGGTATGAAATTTGCTGCATGCTTGGAACAAAGCTTGAAAGAGACATTGTTTTTGTGAAAGGGGCTGTGGGGTGTCATTGCCTTCTCTGACAACAGAATATTACTCAGCCATAAAAAATGAAATAATGTCAATTGTAGCAGCATGGATGGACCTAGAGATTATCATCCTAAGTGAAGTAAGTCAGAGAAAGACAAATATCATGATATCACTTATATAAGGAATCTAAGATATGAGACAGATGAACTTATTTACATGACAGAAACAGAGTCAGTGACATAGAAAGCAAACTTATGGTTAACAAAGGGGAAAAGAGGGAGGGATAAAGTTACCTTTTGAGCACTTTGCTTATATTAAAGGATTGTCCTAGAATTTTCAATGGCTCAGAAGATAGGAACCTATGAGCATGGGGAAAGATCCAGAGAAAGAACACTTTAAACCCATGATTTTATTCTTGTAACTGTTTCAAAATTGCCTGCTAATTTCAGAGCCATTTATATACCCAGTTCATTGGCTTGATGAATAAAGAAAACTTCCATAACATTTGGAAAGATGAGAATGTCAAGCAAATTATACTTCTCAATGAAACCATTCTGTTGTAGGCTTTTAACACATTGGCTGACAGTCTTCAGAGCATCATCATCGAAATGATTTGTGGAGAGAAACCTTTCTTATCACAATTGGCCACTTTAAAGCACATTGGAAGATAGGGTAGGTGCTATTAGAAGCAGTAGGAGGGAAAATATAATAGAAGTAGTTCATGAAGACATTCCAGTTTTAGCAGAGTTCTTACTGTGTGTTTGGCAGATGGACACACTCTTGCTGCTGCTTATTCGTCATAATATTTATATGTGAGAAAAAGTGCATGTAGAGTTTAATTGGTTTGAAAGTTGTTCTTATGCCTTGAAATGAAGGGTATTGGACAAGTATAAATACAAGCATAATTATTTTTGTTATCCTTGGTTTAAACTCCTAACTTCAAAGGGCATTGAGGAGGGAGGGGTTCCTGACCCAAGAGTCTCTAAAGTAGAACTTTTGATAGACCCTAAATATGAAAAATATGTCTTGCCCAGGAAAATAAATTTGACCTTTTAAAATTTTATTTTTTTAATAAAATAATGCTAGTACACAGGCTTTTTTCTTTTAAAAAATGGCTCAAATTCTGTGTTTTATAAGTTTGAAAGCACATGGCCAGCACTGTGTGGTATGTCTGGATGAAAGGAAAAATCCTACCTGAAGAAAGAAGTAAAAGAGAAAAAAAGAAAACAAAGGGAAAAACAAATCAAGTTGAAATCAAATGAGGGGTAAAAATGTCAATGGAAAAATAGGAGAGTTCCAATCTTCTTAAATTTTTTATAGCGAGCTTTAGAGTAAGCTTGATCACCCAAAGGACACACCACAGGGATTAGTGTTTGGAAATGAACGACAGATGTTGGATGTCAACAGACAATATCCCAGTGGGTGAAGAGCATTTAGTGTGATTGAAAGTAAAACACATTGTCAGATGATCTCTGGTACTTTGGATAAATCTTAGATAACGAGTAAGTTTCTCATGCAGCTGTCAGAGATTCACTGGGACAGCCCAATGGTTTTTCTAGATAACAAGCTCCTAAGTGAACATCAGAGTGAAATTAATTAGGCAATGGTAATTTACAGAAAATCTTCTGTATATGTCACTACACTTTGACATAAACCCTTCCCTGAAGGGAACTATAACTGAGAATGATCCTTTGATTAACAAACATCTTTGAGCAAGTTGGCTGGGGCGGAGAGAAAGTGTTGCTCTTTTCACCACTGGAATTGCTTCAAAAGCATTTTCCCTGGCCGTCATATTTACAGGGTGACCATATGCCACCTTCTCAGTTACTCTTTATTCCATTACTATGCTGTACTTTCTTCATAGTTTTTCTCTAAAGTTTTGTGCATCTGTTTCCTTGTTCATTATCTGTCTCCCTCATCAGACTATAAACTCCATGAAATTAGGGATGACCTTTGTTTTCTTCATCATAGTGTACACAGAGCCTAGAATAGTACCTGGCATGTGGTTGGAACTTCAAAATGCACCCAGTGGTATTTCAGACAGAATATTTAATTCTAGAATTTGAATAAATATGAATCACTATGAGAAATAGAGAAGATAGAAACCAGGGAGAAGAGAAGATGGAAGAGAGTGATGAAGCATAATTTTCATATCCTTCGTGTTTCTTGACTTATGCAATTGAGAAAGTACTGACTCTGGGTAACTGAGTGCAGACAGCCTTTGGTCAATGTGGATGTCTTTGAGGAACTTGCATAAATAGACAGGACAGGCTGGAAATGCTGTCTTTATTTCAGGTGAGATTGCTGTTGCTGAGCCTCAGATATAGTCATCAGCTCATCTTTTTCTCATCTTCTCCCCTCTCCTGTCTACCGCTTCCAAACAAAAACACTGAAGGTTATTATTCTACTCTCAGAAACCCGGACACTCACAGTCTTTCCAAAAGACTGGATCTATCCATTATCTAGTAAAATGTTCTCTGATGACATACTAAGTAGTGAGGCCTCCCAAAGGGAACATGACATAGTTTTAACTCCACATGGACTTATCATTAGTGACTAGCAAATTTCTAGCTGCCATTGTGACTGGTGAGAGTCCATGCTTACTGTTCTCTGTAGAGGATGATGACCAAAATAGGATCCTCTGGACTCTTGCTTTGTTCCTTTGCTAGGGGGCATCAGTGGGAAAGGGGTAGATCTAGGAATTCAATGTTTACCTACTGTTTATTGAAAATAAGACAGTTTCATAACTGTGTTTCAAAAATGATTGCCATCTTAAAGTATAAACACAATTGTTCTGCAAAGCACTTCATTGAACTCTGTTTCTCTGATTTATTTAGTGAACTGGTTTCTGTACTGTGAAGGATCAGTCTGTTCACCAGTCAGATTGAAGGTCCACTGTATGCTAGGCTCTACTGTATGTGAGGCGCTTTGGAAGCAAAACGAGGTGAACAGCATCTTTGTCCTCAAGGAGCCCACAGTCCAGTGGAGGAGACAAACAAACCATGACCACAAAATCATATAAAAGGAACAGAGTATGTGTAAGGTCCAGAAGTAACTGAGAAAAAGAGCAGTTTACTCTCTGAAGAATGAATGACATGAAAGACACAGGGAGGTGATCCTAGCCAAGAATGTTTACTGTTTCGAGAAGAGAAGCTACTTTAAATTTCCCCTGAGTCTTGAGCTCACTGAGGCCTGAGTGGTGGAGGCATCTCTCTGGCAGGATGGGTAGCAGGGCTGGTTGCCACAGGAAAGCTTGTGAGTTTGTTCCAAGTTTAGTTTTAAATCCAAGTGTTGAAGTTGTGGAGGCCACATGGCTTTAGCATTAAGACTTTGCTGGGAGATGAATCTAGCCTAGATATATTTTTTATAAAGGTAAATCTATTCCATTTGAAAAATTATTCCTTAATCTGAGACTGCTTAGTTTGGTGTTAAAAATTCTATTTCTTTGCAAAATGATAATGAAGAAAGATTATTGTTGTTGTAATACTTTTAATTAGCAGAGATAATCCTTGGATCAGGAAACAAAGATGCAAAAAAGAGGGTCAACCAAAAAGGCAATAGGAGTCAGGAGTTTCTGGCAAAGTGAAAAGGTAGAAATGCAGAGGAAAGTGAACAGTGACCATAGTAGTAATGTGTGTTCCAGCAGGGAGATAGGCAGTAAGAAGATAAGAGGGGCTGGAGAGCTGTTAACCTGGTTGGGGAGGAGAGGTACAACTTCTCATATTTACCCTGTATAAGCCCCACCAAGGAGTTACTTCCCTCTTTTGTTTTTTTACAATTTATTTATTTATTTGACTGTGCGTGGTCTTAGTGGCAGCACTCAGCACCTTCGTTGTGGCTGCAGGATCCTTTAGTTGCAGCACCTGGACTTAGTTGCCTTGCAACATGCGGGATCTTAGTTCCCCGACTAGGATCGAGCTTGAGACCCCTGCATTGGAAGGCAGATTCTTAACCACTGGACCACCAGGGAAGTCACGGAGCTGCTGCTTTATTGTGTAATCAGACAGGTGTGAGTTTGACTTGAGTTCTTTCACTTACTAGCTTTCACAGGAATGCTATGAGAGTTTAATAGTGATAATCCACAGGAAGATTGTCTTGTTGTTCAGTCACTAAGTCATGTCTGGCTCTTTGAGACTCCATGGATTGCAGCACACCAGGCTTCCCTGTCCTTTACCATTTCTCAGAGTTTGCTCAAACTAATGTCCACTGAGTGGTTGGTGATGCCATCCAACCATCTCATCCTCTGTTGCTCCCTTCTCCTCTTGCCCTCAATCTTTCCCAGCAGCAGGGTCTTCCAATGAGTCAGCTCTTCATATCAGGTGGCCAAAGTATTGGAGCTTCAGCTTCAGCATGAGTCCTTCCAATGAATATTCAGGGTTGGTTTCCTTTAGTATTGACTGGTTTGATCTCCTTGCTTTCCAAGGGACTCTCAAGAGTCTTCGTCAGCTGCTGCTGCTGCTGCTAAGCTGCTTCAGTTGTGTCCGACTCTGTGCGACTCCATAGACGGCAGCCCACCAGGCTCCACCGTCCCTGGGATTCTCCAGGCAAGAATACTGGAGTGAGTTGCCATTTCCTTCTCCAGTGCATGAAAGGGAAAATGAAAGTGAAGTCGCTCAGTCGTGTCCGACTCTTAGCAACCCCATGGACTGTAGCCTACCAGGCTCCTCTGTCCATGGGATTTTCCAAGCAAGAGTACTGGAGTGGGGTGCCATTGCCAGCACCACAGTTCAAAAGCATTGTGTCTGGAGCATAGCACATGTTCAAAAAATATTACTACTACTACTACTCTGTCATTGATGATGACTGTTCCTAGTAGGTAATCTCATTAGTACTAAACACCATCACCACCAGCCTTAAAGCAAGACCCACTACCAGTCAGCTTTGGGGCAAGATAAGAAGTCACACCTGCATGTTGGAGGGTCAAGGAGTCCCAGGAAGCTGTGGGGTTTGCAGTGGAGAAGAAAGTGCAGCCCCACACATAAAGACAGAGAAGGAGAGGGAATCCTATAGCTACTCAGCTGAGGGTGTGGGTAGATTGGACTTCAGTTAGGGAGGAAGAGGCACAAACACAAAGCAGATATCATAGGAAAATCACTGGAACAATTAAGTAACTAGAATGGCCAAGATACATTTAAAAAATCAATGGGTAAATTTATATTTCCAGATTATGAACAGAATCTGTACATCAATTTTATGTTATGATTGTGACCCTCCCTTTGCTACGAAGATGTCTTTGTCAGTTCTTAAGTATTTGGTGCACCTTGGATTTAAATAAAAAGTATAAATCTCTTTCTTTGATCTGGATTAACCGGTTTTTAAACATTTTAAACTAGCTTCTCTGTCCAGCAGTTTGGAAAATGTTAACAGAAAGATATTAGTAATGATAATATGTATTTATCTTGCTATCATAATTTGATTTAAGAAGAGAGCCAGTTGAGGAAGTAATTAACCTTCCATTAAAGAAAAGGGTGGTTAAAATAGGCTGGACCTGGGTGTGTGTCCATGATCCTAGAATTCTAGAACCTAATAAATCATTCCCTCACTTACCAAAACTGGGGTGAGCAGGGGAAATAAAGGTAAGAATGAGCTACAAAGCCTCTAAAGGGTTTACAGTCTGGTGAGTGAAGCACATAAAAACAATTACAATATGATGTGGGAAACAGAGCCTCAAATAACACTGTGGGAACCTAGACAAAATGCCTCGCCTGCATGAGGTGGTCATTGAAGATTTCCAGAAGAAGAATCCAGGCTGAATCACTTGAACAGGTATTTTCAGAGGTGGATGGTTGGAGAAGTGATTGGGGAAGAATTTTTAGGGTAGAGAGCTGTCTGTTGTTGTTGTTCAGTCGCTCTCTCGTGTCCGACTCTTTGCAACCCCATGGACTGCAGCATGCCAGGCTTCTCTGTCCTTCACCGTCTCTGTCTGTAGAGAAAGCTTTTACCTTTTGGAGAACAAGTAGTTCAGTGCAGCTGAACATGGGTTACCTATGGGGCAATGGCAGAAGACGGAACTAGGTAGGAACTGATCACAAGTGGGTTTTTATGCCTCAATAGCAAATTTGTAGTCATCCTATATAGTTGGGGAAGCACTGTGACCAGATAATATTTTAGAAAGATCTTCTGACACTGACATGGAGACTAGATCGAAGGGTTTTGGGACTGAAGTCAGAGACTCAAAGTAGGAGACTACCTTACGGTGCAGGTGGTAAGTCGTAGGGCTTACACAGAGGCAGTGGGAGTGGAGAGGAAGGAGGAAGAGGACTTGAAAGTTGTGTGGGTGGTGATAGTGGGTGATGGAGTAGAGAAGGGAATCTTAGATTATGTTCTGAATTCTCTTAGGCACTAGGTAATTGGGGATGCCAACCCCAATTTAGAGGCTACAAGGCAGGTAAGGGTGAGGGGCCTTCTTTGAAACATACTCGATTCTCTGAATAAAGATCAATAAAGGGATTCTAGGTACAATACTTGCCCCATGTTTCACATGCAACTAAAAAGCACTTGCTCCTTGGAAGGAAAGCTGTGACAAACCTAGATAGCATATTAAAAAGCAGAGACATCATTTTGCCAGCAAAGTTCTGTATAGTCAAAGCTATATTTTTTCCAGTAGCCATATACGGATGTGAAAGTTGGACCATAGAGAAGAATGAGTGCCAAAGAATTGATGCTTTTGAATTGTGATGTTGGAGAAGACTCTTAAGAGTCTATTGGACTGCAAGGAAACCAAACCAGTCAACCTTAAAGGAAATCTAACCCTGAATATTCCCTGGAAGGACTGATGCTGAAGCTCCAATGCTTTGGCCACTTGATGAGAGGGTGAAAAGGGTAGATAGCATCACTGACTCAATGGACATGAATTTGAGCAAACTCTGGGAGATAGTGAGGACAGAGGAGCCTGGCACAGTGCATTCCATCGGGTCGCAAAGAGTCAGACATGACTTAGCAACTGAACAATAGCAATGATCTCCCAGACATTTTTTTCTTCCCTGGGAATGAATGCCCTCCTCCATATTTCTGCAAATTCAAGAGCTATCTGTTCTTCTAGGTCCAACACAAATCCCAACTGGTCTTTGGATTTTCCACCAGACAAAAGTTATCTGTTCTTCTAGGTCCAACACAAATCCCAACTGGTCTTTGGATTTTCCACCAGACAAAAGTAATCTGTTCAGGGGTTTGCTTCTATAGCTCTTTTCTTCTGAGAATCAGTATAGGATTGTTTTAAGAATGTGGTTCTGGAGCGAGGCTGTGTACGTTTAACTTTACCTCTATCACATCTGAGTCGTCTGGTCTAACCACTCTCTGCTTCCATTTTCTCATCTGAAAAAAGGAGCTAAGATTAGCACCTACCTCACAAGCTTATTTGAGTACTAAATGAGTTCATATGGATAAAGCAATTCAAACAATGCCAGGCACATAGGAAGTGTTCATAAATGCTGGCTGTTACGGGCATTCCTCTTCTGGTACTAAACCCTTCCTATATTGTATTTTAAGTATTTTAATTATTTATGTAAATTTTCCTGATGAGACTGTCAACTTCTTGGGGTTAGGAATCACCTTTTGAATTTCTTTCAGCATCAGTCATCATGCCTTACACAACAAATATTTATTGATTCATCAGTCTGTTCTGTACTATTGTTTTGAAGTACAGAGTGTTCTTGTTTAGGACAAGCAATACATTTCAACCTATTTTTTCTGGGGGCTTCAGCCAAGTGTTTTAAATAATTTGAGAGTTTATCATTGATGGCTGAGACATGTTTTCATTCATATTTATGGTTTTCTTGCTGCTGAATATTTGGTCAGGAGTGCAACCACCAATTATTTAACTTTTCTAGTGGGAAACATGATCTTCCTTATGACTCAGTTTCCAGGAATGGGTGAAAACTGAGGACTATTTGTGCTTTTCTAAAGAACACTAATATACATTGTCTCAGATCTCATAATTTCTTACTTTTTCTGCCTACCTCCCTGACACTAAGCCAAGAGAAGGACTTGCTTAGTGTGGGTACAGTTGCCCACCCACACAATAATTGTGTGGTCTAGTAATTCTAGACCATATTTTCCCAATTTAATGGTGAGTATATGTATCTGTGAATCTGTATATTTGTCCTGTAATTTTCTTTTTTGTAGCATCCTTGTCTGGTTTTAGTATCAGCGTAATAACTGGTTTCATAAAATGAGTTTGGAAGTACTCCTTCCTTTTCAGTTTTTTTGGAAGAGTTTAAGAAGGATTGGAAAAAATTGTTTCAATATTTGATAAAATTCACCAGTGAAGCCATCTGGTCCAGGGCTTTTATTTGTTGGGAAAATTCTCATTACTGATTCAATCTCTTTGTTCATTATTGGTCTGTTCAGATTTTCTATTCCTTCATGATTCAGTCTTGATAAGTTATATGTTTCTAGGAATTTATCCATGTTTCTAAATTACTTAATTTGTATATAATTTTCATAGTCTCTTATGATCCTTTGTATTTCTGAGGTACTAGTTGTAATGTCTCCTGTTTCATTTATAAGTTTTTTTTACTGTTTCTTTCTTTAAAACTTTTATTGGGGTATAGTTGATTTACTATGGCTTTAATTTTATGGAAAATCTTTTGCCATCCATTTACTTCCAGCCTGTGAGTGTCAATAAAGAAAGCCAAAATGAATCTCTTATAGGTGGCATAGAATTGGATCTTGTTTTTTCCCTATCCAGCCACTCTGTCTTTTAATTGGAGAATTTAACCGTTTACACTTAGTGTAACTATAAGGATTTACTGTTGACATTTTGTGAATTGCTTTTTGATTGTTTTGCAGTTCCTCTCTTGTCTTTCTTTGTGAATTGATGACTCGTGTAGTGTTATGCTTTAATTCCTTTCTCCTTGTCATTTGTGTTTCTGTTATGTTTGTTTACTTGATGATCACCATGAGGCTTTCAAAATGTACTTCATATTTATAACAGCCTAATTTAAACTGATAACTATTTAATTTCCAATTACATAAGAAAGTTTTACGTATTTACTTGCCCCTCTCCTATTTTTTGTTGTTGATACCGTAATTTGCATCTTTTTATGTTGTTTATTAATTAACAAAATATTGCAATAGCAGTTATTTTATCACTCTTACCTTTTAACCTGTGTGCTACAGTGATTTTCACCTTACCACTGCAGTTGATCAAGGGCCATATCAGCAATGGGAGGGAGATAGTTACAAAGTGGGAGGGCCAGAGCACAGATTCAGGTGGGTCCAGATAAGCTCAGAAGCAAGAATATCTGTATATCTCTAGGCTTTCCTCCCATTTCTTTCCTCTGTGTTCACTGTCAGATTTGTTTCTTTCCTGCTCTTCCTTCTCTCATTTTATTTTTCACTTTTCTTGTTACATTTTCCTCTGTCTTCTTTCCTCTTCTGTCACCCTCTGGCCAACACGGAAGCCCTTTCCCTTCTCTGTCTTCCTCTTACCTTTGAACAGCTCTGTCCTCCGCACTTTTTTTTTTCTCAGGCCCCTGGAGAGGAGAGGAACTTTCTACTATTAGGTAGATATGTGCTTGCAGTTCTGGGAACCATTCTGAGCTACTCATATCTCCTCCCACATTCTGATCTAAAATTTCTGTTGACAGTCTCAGCCTCATTCTTGACTTTAGGGGCCACTGTTAGCGTTCAGGGTTGGTTCTTATCTGCCTTGTACAACTTGTGATATGATCTGAGGGTGTTTCCACTGGTTTCTGTAGCTTTCACTAGCTAAATTGCTCTTGCTGTTCTCCACTTAATACTAAATGCAACCAGTGACAATACCGGTTTGATTAACTCCAAAGAAGTGGTTCTCTACTTTGTGATTTTGTCCACCAGGTACATTTGGCATTATCTGGAGATATATTTGGTTGTTACAGTTGGGTAGCAGGGAGGGATACTAGCATCGAATGGGTAGAGGTCAAGGAGTCTGTGAAATTTCCTAAGATGCACAGGACAAAGGGCTTTACTGATAGCTTAGTTGGTAAAGAATCCACCTGCAATGCAGCAGGAGACCCTGGTTCCATTCCTGGGTTGGGAAGAACCTCTAGAGAAGGGATAGGCTGCCCACTCCAGTATTCTTGGGCTTCCTTTGTGGCTCAGCTGGTAAAGAATCCGCCTGCAATGTGGAAGACCTGGGTTCGATCCCTAGGTTGGGAAGATCCCCTGGGGAAGGGAAAGGCTACCCCCCTCAAAAGAGGATTATCCAGTCTAATATGTTGAGAATACTGGGAATGAGAAACTCTGATCCAAACGTATTTATCTTGGAACTTGTAGATACAGTGAATATGCAAATAATAACAGGATTAATCAAAACCAAGTTAAATATCAATAAACTAAGAAAAGCAGTGAGGGCATCTTGAGGTGTCAAACTATAAATTTGTCTGCTTTAATAATGGCAGAAATAATTCTTTGTGCTCTACAAAGAATTTTTACTTATAAAAATTATATTCACAAGCTCTCGCATCCATCCCAGTCACCCTGTGAGCCTGATATGTGAGATATTTTCAATATAAAGAAACTGAGGGGTAGAGAATATGACTCTCCTTAGGACCCTGGCCAAACATAGATTTGTGGATTTTTATCCAAGGCAAAAAACATAGGGCTGTTCATACAGCTCAACTGGAGCTGTAATGGCAGAAAATAAGGGCAAAAACTAAAGCTGCTGTCACAAAGAAAGGACTCTCCCAATTCTCCATTTGGTATTTAAAAATAAAAGTGAAATGGCATAGCTTGAATCTGAGCTAATGCTTGCCGCTTTGTGAATGCTCTAACAGTGCATTGCCTTCGAAACAAATTGGCCCTCGTCTACAAAGGTTTCTTTTTTGTACTCTCGCAAACTCATTTTTAATGGCTTGTATGGCATCGGCTGTGCCCCTGAGCTGTAATGAAGCACTCTGCAAGTCACCGCACGCAAGTCAGAAATGAATCTCACAGAGAGGAAAATGCTGGAACGTTAATAGGTTTTAATCCTAGGTAAGCAAACCTAATTGAGCCACTACCATGTGCTTCTTAAATCTAAATGTCATGAAATTTTCAGTGGTTTTCTCTTGCCTGCAAATCAGTTTTGGTCCAGAGACAGCCAAGTAGGGATGAGAAGGGAAAAATCTCAAATACGCATACTGCCCAGAAGCACACCTTGAGAAGGGTACAAGGACTATTCAGGCAAAACAAAGAAATAATTGATGGCACACAGGGGAAACTGGCTTCATGGGGCAGGCATGTGAAAAGCCTGTAAGTGCAGCAGACATACATAGCGCTATATATTTGATCCTGTTTTCAATATCTTGGGTGGAGAAAGGGTATTGAAATCTGAAAATCTCTTGTTATGTGGGTTTTCCCCTTCGATTTTCATTTAAGTGGAAAAGCAGTATTTGTATATTGTACTTTATTGCATTGACACTGGCCAATTTACTGAGTGAGATTTAATTGCCAAACACCCAGTTTTAAACTTCATTTTGCGCAGTACCTTGACAGCTTTTGATAAATGCTTAATCATTCTGAAAACAGTGCTCTCTGAATATTGAAGTACAACAAATTGGTTTTATGCTGGTAAGACTTTCTGTGTATATGGAAGTCTAGAGGCATGTTTTGAATTTTTTCCCCCTAGCTGGTGTTTGCCTATGAAACACAGAGATAGCCTCAAGGCCTAACTTTCAGGCTCTTTGGGGGCCATGTGTGTTGGCCCCACTTTCATCATGCTTCTCAGTGCTTAATGTGTTAATTGTTATAAACAGAACCATGGGGATGTTCCTCTTCTCTCTAATGGAAGGGAAATTGTGTACCAGGTCATAGCACAACAGATTGAAATAAGCTAAATTATAGAAATGTTGAGGCCCTACAAAAAGATGCTGAAAATTAGCCATATTTTCAAGTTTGCCTTCAGATGTCTTTGCAAAGCTTACTGTGTACAAGGCGTGGTCCCGAGGGCTTTATTACTCTAATCCTTCTAAAACTTTTTATAGGTACTATTATCATACCTGTTTTAAATGATGAAGCTAAGGCACAGAGAGGTTAAATAATTCACCAAAACTGACACAGCTCATAGGAGACATATGTAGGATTTGAATCCAGACTGTCTCTAGAGTCTTTTGGTATGCCTAAACATTTTACTATACTTCTCAGAGCAAGAAATAGTATGACTATTCACTAGTGAATTGCATTAATATTAGAGACCCTCTGTTGTGTTTTCTTATTATCTAAGGCTATGAATAATTTGCAGCTACTCAAAAAGCTTAATAGGTCTGAAAAATTTTGGTCCCACTCAAGTGCACTCCACAACACCCTACAGATGCCCCCTTCTACAGATTTAGCAGCCTCTATATAATGGTCCTACAAACATTTTAGATCAGTATTTAAACCAAGGCTACAAATGATTATCAGACCAGAAGCAAAAATTCTGGTATCCTGAAACATAATGATAAAGGATAAAGGAGGATAAAGAAGAAAACAAAGTTCATTATGTCCTTCCTACAGCCTGCAGTGTTATAAATTCGCAACAGTTAGTCAGTAGTCCCAAAGACTCTTTCTTATTTTGTGGCTTTGGAAAATGGAAGAAATAGAGAGAGGAAGATAGATTCAGAAGGTCAAGGATGGTGCTTTCCATACTTTAATGTGCTTATGAATCTCCCAGAGGCCTTGTTAAAGTGCAGGTTCTTTTTTGTAGGTATAGGGTGTGTCCAGAAATCCTGGATTTCTATTAAACATCTAGGTATTGCTGATGCTACTAGTCCATGGGTCATATTTTGATGCAAGGATCTATAATCAACTAATAGCATCACCATCACCTGGAAGATTGTTAGAAGTGCAGACTCTTGGGTTCTAAGCCAAGCCTAATGAATCAGAATCTACATTTCAACAAAATCTCCAGGTGATTTATTCGCACTTTAATTGTTTGAGAAATAGCAGTCTAGAGTGTTCTTCACATGATGAAGATGGACATGAATCATTCAACACACCTGCAAATGAATTGCTATGGTGGAAATAAAGACAGATAATATAAAGTTCTCATTAGAAGTTCCATTTAAGACGTCCCTGGTGACTCAGTGGTGAAGAATCCACCTGCCAATGCAGGAGAGATACAAGTTCAATCCCTGGTCCAGGAAGATCCCACCTGCTGTGGGGCAACTAAGCCCATGCACTACAACTACTGATGCTGTGCTTTAGAGCCTGCAACCAAAACTACTGAAGCCCACACACCTGGAGCCTGTGCTGTGCAACAAGAGAAGGTCCTGCAATGAGAAGCTTGCCTGCTGCAACTAGAGAGTAGCTGCAATAGAGAACAGTCAGCACAGCAATGGAGACCCCGCACAGCCAAAAATAAATAAATAAATAAATAAATAAATTTGTATAACAAATTACCATTTAAGTCTTATATACCTCTTTTCTTTGTGACCACTTCAATAGCTGAAAAAGCATCTGGAATATACTATTGAAAGCTAACTTTCAAAAGTTTGGAGCATCTTTTATTTATTAGAGATGATATTCACCTCAAGTTATTTCCTCTTTAGGATCAGGCTAAAATGCAAACACTTGAACACTGAGAATTTAGAAGAATGACAAGAATTTTTCCATCTCTGGATGACCGAGTCACCTGCAGAATGCTGTATGGCGCCGGCAGCATGGATTGGGATTGGCCACCACTGCCCCATGCAGAGATGCCAGTGGGCTTGTACTAAATACTGGTCCTTCTCATACCAAGTGCCCAGGCCCCTATGGGGGCAGAGGGATGAAGCTCTAACCTCCTCCCTCAACATGAATGGTAGCTGCCCCAGATGGCAGCTGTTGTGGGGCAGGTTTGGGGAAGGCAACCCTAAGTTGGCTGGGGTGCCATTGGTCAGGGAAGAGTGGAGACTGAGAACCCATCCCAGAGAGGAGGAGAGATGGTGGGAGGTAGGACCAGGCCAGGCTTCAAGCCACATGCAACTTGCCCCCCTCTTGCCCTGGCATGCTCCATTGTCCTATTGAACTTCACTTACACAGCACGAAATTCAAAGATCAAATCTCATCTCTCCCTCTTCTAGTAAGACTTCTTTACTTACCAGAAGAACTATTTACTTTTTCTGAGCCCTGGTGTCTTCAACCATGAAATGGAGATAATAATAGTGAATCCTACCTCCTGGCATTCTTGTGAGGATTGACTGAGCTGTTGAGTGGACGTCCTTATCATAGTGCCTGGCACATAGTAATACTCAACAGGTGATAGCTGTTATTCAGAGACTAAAATTATCATGTACTCTTTTATGATGCAGTTATATATTTATTAATTTGATTGTTAGCAATGATCATTTGATATAAATTGAAACATCCTATTTCCATAAAGGTCAGTTTGTGTATGTCACCCATAACAACCCTGTCATCAGGATTCATCAGGATGTCAATCCTTCTTCCTGGATTCCACCTGGCCCACTGGAGGATTGGGTTTTTTCCTTCCTGAAGGACTAGCAACTCCGTTCTTCCCTAGCATCAGCTTACTTTTGTGCTGAGTGTGTGTAGGCTTTCTTCCTCTTGGCTTCCTCTTTCTTCATCTTGGCTCCTCTGTCCATGGAATTCTCCAGGCAAGAATACTGGAGCAGGTTGCCATTCCCTTCCCAACCCAGGGATCGAACCTGGGTCTCCTGCATCGCAGGCAGATTCTTTCCCATCTGAGCCATCAGGGAAGCCTGTTTTATTCCTCTTAGTACCCATATATTATCTGAATCAATGATCTGCAAAGTATAAATAATACAAAGGATCCCCTTAGGTAAATATTTGCTGCTCAGAAATATTGCTTTCTGAACAGAGACAAAGGTTCCCTTTAAGCCTAGTGTTGAGGAGATTGGTGGTCTGTCTGTTCGATGCCTCTTACTTGCCCCTTCATCACATCAGTTACGGGGAGAGTGGAATTATCCCCACTCAGATTTATGTGAGCGTTTCTTTGGGTCAGAAAACCAACTCCAGGCTAATTGTATTCTTCTTATTGAATAATAAATGAAGATCAAGGTCTGCTTGGCTCTGAATATAAGCCAACTTGAGTGTGAGTTGAATATCAAGGCCAATAGGCCTTTTCTGCAAATAAACACTGCTTTTCAGATTAGTTAAAAACCAAACAAAAGAAGAAGCAACAGAAACAAAAATAACCCAAGCCACGAATGATTCAACAGTAAAAGAACACTCTCTTTAGGGACCTTGGGTCCCAGGTGGTGTGCATCTGGATGTCTTTAGCATTGCAGGACTTTGAATGCCGAGGGCTGAAAATACTACAGCCCAGCTCTCCCTGGTATCGATTTCCCTCATACTGATTTAGTGGCAAGCCTTTTGGCATCTCTCTACCACTTCTAGCAGCTGAGCTTTGGCCCCAGAAGGCTTTATTTAATGAAAACTTGGGGCTTATGCTGTGAGAAAGCTGCCCCAGGAATTAAGCTTGTAGATATCCCGATGGAGAAAACATGCAGACAGGAGTCATGTGCTCAGTCCATTCAGGGGATGGGGTGATGATATGAAGCCTCCACTAGAGTATTTGTGTTAGAAGAGGGAGCAGCAGCCCTTGGATGACTGTTGAAAGTGAACAGAAGCTCTTGTTACTGAAAGATAAAGTGCTTACATGAAATACGTACCAAAGTTTCACTGGGAGAGGAAATCGGGGGGGAGGGGGCCAAGGGGCCACATATTAGGATTTGGGAGAAGACTGTCTGGCTGTACATGAGAGCCTGATTACAGACAGTGATGGACTGCCCAGGTGGCTCAGCAGCAAAGAATCTGCCTGCCAGTGCAGGAGACATGGGTTCGATCCCTGGGTTGGGAAGATTCCCTAGAGAAGGAAATGGCAACCCACTCCGGTATTCTTGTCTGGAGAATCCCAGGGACAGGGGACTGGGGTCGCAAAGAGTTGGACACAATTTAGCAGCTGAACAACAACACAGATATTGATGGCCTTTGGGAGTTAAACTGGAGCATTTTTTAAAAAATAAACTTTCTATTTTGGAACAATTTTGGATTTACGGAGCAATTGTAACCATAGTACAGAGAGATCCCATAGGCTCTGCATTCAGTTTCCCTTATTAGTAACATCTCAGATTACTTACATTACTATGATACATTTGTTACAACTAATAAATGAATATTGAAAAATTATTATTAGCTAAAGTCCATACTTTATTCAGATTTCCTTTGTTTTTACCTAATGTCTTTTTTCTTTTTTTTTTGTTCCAAGATCTCATGCATATTACGTTAGTCATCTTGTTTCCTAAGGCTCCTCTGGGTTGTGATAGTTCCCAAACTTTCTTTGTTTTTGATAACCGTGGCAATTTTGAGGAGTACTGGTTGGATATTTAATCAAGTGCCCCTCAGCGGTGAACACGGGATTTGTTTCATGCTTTTCTCATGATTAGACTGGGATTATGTGTTTCAAGGAGGAAGACCCCAGAGGTGAGGTACCATTTTCATCATATCATTTCAAGGGTATAATGTGATCCATATGACTTCTTACTGTTAATGTACCAAGAGTGTTTTCAATGGAAAACTGAACTGGAGCAGGTATTGAGTGTCAGAAATTAAGAATATTTTACCCTCCAATGGTGGTATATTTCAGTGGAAGTTAAAAGGGACACATTAAAGAACCATCAATATTAATGAACCATACAAATACCCATCAGATGGTGATTTTTACAAGGAAAAAAAAATTAGTTTCGCTTATCACAAAAAAGAAATCATAGAAACATGTGAACAAGGGGAAGAATGAAACATACCTGACCCCAGTTCCAGTTGCAAACTGAAAGAGTTCCAATTTCTCAAACTAATTTTCCTTGAAATAGCTTTGTAAGGGAGAAAATCTAAAGAACATAAGCCTGAAACTTGGACTCTCTACCCATTCAGAAAGGGATTGTTAATAAGAGAGATTTAGGAGTTTCTCATCATACCCTGATTGTTCCGGGGTAGAGGTCTTTAGGAAATAGCCGGTTGGTGATCTGACCCTCTGTGTCTCCCCTGTCCAGCAAGGTATTGATTTTTAAAAGTGGAAATTAAAAAAATCACAACAAAATAATCACAATCATATGTTTTTGTACTTTTGGAATATAAGTTCTTCATCTTATCTGCGTTAAGATTAAGGACTTTGTGCAGTTTGTTGTATTCTCAGGACCTCATACCTCAGAAATTGTGTCTTTGACTACTTTAGTAAGACTAGGCAATTTTCATCATGGCTGAGCCCCGGAGTCATCCACTTGAGTCACTGGGAGTGAATATAAGCATGAAGGACTAAAATGCATACCTGCTTATGGCAGTAGACAACCTTTTTGGTTTTGAATGTCCCAGGTAAGCATCTTCTGTTGGAGTGGTTGAGGGAAGAATTTGAAGGGAACTGTATTAGTTTGCTAGGGCTGCTGTAACAAAGATCCACAGACAGAGTGGTGTAGGCAACAGAAATTTATTTTCTCACAGTCTTGTAGGTAAGAAGTCTAAGATGAAGGTGACAGTAGGGTTGATTTCCTTCTGAGGAAGGAAATCCTTGGCTTGCAGATGGCCATCTTCTCCGTCTTCACCTGGTCTTCCCTCTGTGTGTGTCTGTATTCTAATCTCCTCTTCTTATAAGGGGACCAGTCATATTGCATTAGTGCTCATGCTAATGACCTCATTTAGCTTTAATTACCAATCTAAAGGCCCTATTTCCAAATAGAGCCACATTCTGAGGCACTGGGGATTAGGATTTCAGCCTATAAATCTTGGAGGGACACTGTGGAGCCCATAACAAGAAAGGCAAAGGCTTTGATAAAGAAGGCACTACCTCACCATCCAGGCCTGGGTTTCCAGGAGTCTAGGATGACTGACATCTGATGCTTACCTTTGGCTGGGCTGTTTGAGGGGATTATAACAATGGAGAAAAATGTGAACAGGAGCACTTCATGTGAGGGAGAGAACGTGCTGTGTAATACGCTTTGTCAGTTGCCCATTTCTGGAAGTTACCTGCGGTGTTTGCACAGCTGTTCCAGCATTGTCCACACTGGCAGCCCGAAGGCTGATTTCCTGGTGAATTTTCACCTAATTTCCTTTGCATCTGCCTTATATGTGATAGTTTCATTCCTGCACTTAAAAAAAATGCATCAGCCTTTATGCTGACGTTAATTTACAATGAGAAATGTAATTATCTAGTGGACTGGATACTCGGGCTCCTTGACTAGCTTGTGCTTTCCCTACAGGCAAATCTAAGCGGGAAGCCAAATTATCATCAGAGGGCGGCTTGGTGAGCATGGAATCAGGCCAGGGGAGTTAGTTATGAGATTTGGCATTCCTGTGCTTTTTATTCTTTATACCAAGCAGTGCTGAGAAGCACAGACTCACTGCCTGTGGCTGACTGCCTCTGCCCTGGCTGTTGCCTCCGACTTTCCATTGTCCCCTTGGATGAGCTACTTGTAAAGCAGGACCCAGCTCAACCACCTCCTACTCTGGAAAGCCTTGATCTTCCCCCAGACAGAGGTAGTTCCTCTTCTTCCTTACCCTTGTAGTACTTTATGCTAAGTGTGTATTTTGCATCGTGTTCTGTGGTTATTAACTCACCTGCCTGCTCACTGAACTCCAAGAAACTTGGGTGAAGGGACTTTTTATTGTGGCAAATGGTCAGTGTTCAATAAATACTCGATTAATGGGAGCAGTGGTTATGATGAGTTACATTATGCTAAGGCTTCTTAAAATTTTTCAATTGGAGGATAATTGCTTTACAATGTTGTGTTAGTTTCTGCCATACATCAACTGCTAAGGCTTTATATATATACTTCTGTTTGGTTCATAGTTTTCAAACACTTTCCACTAAGCTGTTTATAAGGCATGACCTTATTCTACACTCATAGCTGTGAGGTGAGACAGGCAGAGAAAAGATGCTTCGAGGCTAAATGATTTATCCAACTGTCAACATGTTTTCCACCGAGACTGTTTGTCTTTGGGACTGAATCTTGTCTCCCTTCTGAGTGCATGGTGTTCTCCTTCCAAAGGAACCTTCTCAGCCCTGTCTTACTGGGGAGAGCTCTGCACTCCAGAATACTTTTCTCCCCTCTTTTGAGCAACCAACCTCTCCTCAGGCATCTCTCTTCCAATTTCCGGGTCAAACTCATTCTCTCCGAAACCTAGTCTTCAGAAGAAAGCAATGTGATTAAGTTTAATTTACACTAAGATGTTAATAATCCCTGAGACGTATTCACATTTTAAGATTTTAACAGCGAATTCCTTATAGCAGTCATGCATCTATCTGTCTGTCTATCTATCTATCTATATACATATTCATATATATTCATGTTAGTGTATATTTGTGTGTGTTTAGTTGTGTTAAATATGCATTCGATAAAAATTTCCTGGGCCTTTAGGAGATATTTCTTTTCTTTCTTTTTAAAAGAAATTTCTATAGCTTGCAGTCCAAATGCTACCATGAATGAGTCCTTCAGATGATCAGCAACTAGTCATTATAACCTTCTGGGGAGACACAGTGCTTCACGAATGAGTCATTAGTTCTGGGCCCAGAGAACAAATCTGAAGGACCTTTTCATATCTTATAATTAAATACATTCTGCAGCTCCAAGATAAACATGCTGATCTGACAGTGAGTTAAGGAGGTTTATCAGCATTTGTGCACCTGCAGAGTTACATTAAAAGACATGAGTTCATTAAAACTCCCCGTGCTTGTGAGAACAATGAGGAATGGTCATAGGTGCAGAAAAGAAAGACGCTACTAGACGGCTGTTTAAGCTCATCTTTGACGGGATGAACTCATTCCATCCGACATGTCCAGCTGTGCAAACAGCAGTGCGAGTGAGCTGTAGTTACTGTCCTAACACAGAGGATCAGAGCAGAGGCTGGGCCATGTGTAAACGATGCGAATGTTTAATATACTTGAATGCTATGAATGCTGCATGGAGGGGGAATGAGAGCCCCACAAGTGACAGGAGATATTTGCTCACTGTCATGAAAAGAGATTGTATTTTCAGGGCCTTCCAGGAACATTTCTCTTGCCAGAGACTTTTTGCCTTTTGAGGCCAATGTTTCCTAAGATGAAAAAAACAATACAAAACATCAATCTTTCAAAAAAATCCATAGAGAGACAACAAGGGTTGCCACAGTTACCATTGTTCTCTCATAGAATCTCAGATGAGGAAACTGTGTAGATTTGTGTGTGTGTGTGCGTGTGTGTGTTGAAACTTCACCTGCAAGAACATCTCAGGCTACAGAATCGATAGGTGGGGTGAGACTGCAACAGGAAACCAGAGCCTGGGCTAGAAGACCCAGTAATGAAAGTACTAGAAAGTTGTTTGAAGGGAGCTGAAATCAGGTTCCAGAAGGCTTGGCAATAAATTGAAGGGTCCAGGAGCAAGACAGATCTTGAATCTGTGCTGACCTTGTCTGAGGATGTGATGGTGGGAATGGATTCTTTGTGTGAGTAATCTGAGCTGAGCATGGGACAAATGGAAGAGAGTGTAGTGGAGGGAACCCAGCAAATCCTAATCCTCTGCAGACACATCCCCAACCCTCCTGGCACTGCCATAGAAATAAAAGAATAGAGGATCCATAATACCTCCTTTCTTATTTCCCTAAGACCTCAAATTGCTATTTTTGAAACATTTCTGAGTGCAGAATATATATAGGTTGAGGTCTTTATTAGTATTAGGAGCTGCATATTGTGGATTGTGTTCATGTACAAGGGCCTTAACTGATTGCATCTTTTTGAGAGTTGGTCTAGAGGCATCACTCTTCCACTCTGGATTTACATAGTCAGGAAAGCTTTTAATGCGCTATATGGAAAAGAGTGCTTCTGAAAATTTCACTGAAGTCTGAAATGTTCTATATTTCTACTTATGATTATCACTTAGACCTCCAATGAATGAATTATATTTTTCCTTATTTGAGGCATGCTTCACTAAACATATATCACCTCTTCATCTTCTTGGTAGAATGCATGATAACTAAAATAATCTGTTTTTAAAGAAAGTTAACTTATTAAAATGTTAGCATGGATAGAGTCAGTTTAGCTCAGGTCAGTCGCTCAGTCTTGTATGACTCCTTGCGACCTCATGAACTGCAGCACGCCAGGCCTCCCTGTCCATCACCTACTGCCGGAGTCTACCTAAATCCATGTCCGTTGAGTCGGTGATGCCATCCAACCATCTCATTCTCTGTGGTCCCCTTCTCCTCCTGCCCTCAATCTTTCCCATAATCAGGGTCTTTTCAATTGAGTCAGCTCTTTGCATCATGTGGCCAAAGTATTGGAGTTTCAGCTTCAACATCAGTCCTTCCAATGAACACCCAACTGATCTCCTTTAAGATGGACTGGTTGGATCCCCTTGCAGTCCAAGGGACTCTCAAGAGTCTTCTCCAACACCACAGTTTGAAAGCATCAATTCTTCAGCGCTCAGCTTTCTTTATAGTCAAACTCTCACATCCATACATGACTACTGGAAAAACCATAGCCTTGACTAGATGGACTTTTGTTAACAAAGTAATGTCTCTGCTTTTTAATATGCTACCGAGGTTGGTCATAACTTTCCTTCCAAGGAGTAAGCGTCTTTTAATTTCATGGCTGCAATAACCATCTGCAGTGATTTTGGAGCCCCCCAAAATAAAGTCTGCCACTGTTTCTCCATCTATTTGCCTTGAGGTAATGGAACTGGATGCCATGATCTTAGTTTTCTGAATATTGAGTTTTAAGCCAATTTTTTCACTCTCCTCTTTCACTTTCATCAAGAGGCTCTTTCGTTCTTCTTCACTTTCTGCCATAAGGGTGGTGTCATCTGCATATCTGAGGTTATTGATATTTCTCCCGGCAATCTTGATTCCAGCTTGTGCTTCCTTCAACCCAGTGTTTCTCATGATGTACTCTGAATATAAGTTAAATAAGCAGGGTGACAATATACAGCTTTGACGTACTCCTTTTCCTATTTGGAACCAGTCTGTTGTTCCATGTCCAGTTCTAACTGTTGCTTCCTGACCTGCATACAATTAAACTAAGCCAAGCTGTGTGGGGCCACCCAAAACGGACGGGTCATGGTGGAGAGGTCTGACAAAATGTGGTCCACTGGAGAAGGGCATGGCAAACCACTTCAGTATTCTTGCCTTGAGAACCCCATGAACAGTATGAAAAGGCAAAGAGATAGGACACTGAAAGATGAGCTCCCATGTCGGTAGGTGCCCAATATGCTACTGGAGATCAGTGGAGAAATAACTCCAGAAAGAATGAAGGGATGGAGTTAAAGCAAAAAAACCACCCAGTTGTGGATGGTACTGGTGATAGAAGCAAGGTCTAATGCTGTAAAGAGCAATATTGCATAGGAACCTGAAATGTTAGGTCCATGAATCAAGGCAAATTGAAAGTGGTCAAACAGGAGATGGCAACAGGAGTCAACATTCTAGGAATCAGCGAACTAAGATGGACTAGAATGGGTGAATTTAACTCAGATGATCATTATATATACTACTGTGGGCAGGAATCCCTTAGAAGAAATGGAGTAGCCATCATAGTCAACAAAAGAGTCTGAAATGCAGTGCTTGGATGCAATCTCAAAAACGACAGACTGATCTCTGTTCGTTTCCAAGGCAAACCATTCAATATCACTGTAATCCAAGTCTATGCCCCGACCAGTAATGCTGAAGAAGCTGAAATTGAATGGTTTTATGAAGACCTACAAGATCTTTTAGAACTAACACCCCAAAAAGATGTCCTTTTCATTATAGGGGACTGGAATACAAAAGTAGGAAGTCAAGAAACACCTGGTGTAACAGGCAAATTTGGAGTTGGACAGAATGAAGCAGGGCAAAGGCTAATAGAGTTTTGCCAAGAGAACACACTGGTAATAGCAAACACCCTCTTCCAACAACACAAGAGAAGACTCTACACATGGACATCACCAGACTGTCAACACCGAAATCAGATTGATTATATTCTTTGCAGCCAAAGATGGAGAAGCTCTATACAGTCAGCAAAAACAAGACCGGGAGCTGACTGTGGCTCAGATCATGAACTCCTTATTGTCAAATTCAGACTTAAATTGAAGAAAGTGAGGAAAACCACTAGACTATTCAGGTATGACCTAAATCAAATCCCTTATGATTATACAGTGGAAGTGAGAAATAGATTCAAGGGACTAGATCTGATAGAGTGCCTGATGAACTATGGACAGAGGTTCGTGACATTGTACAGGAGACAGGAATCAAGAGCATCCCCAAGAAAAAGAAATGCAAAAAAGCAAAATGGCTGTCTGAAAAGGCCTTACAAATAGCTGTGAAAAGAAGAGAAGCGAAAAGCAAAGGAGAAAAGGAACGATATACCCATTTGAATGCAGAGTTCCACAAAATAGCAAGGAGAGATAAGAAAGCCTTCCTCAGAGATCAATGCAAAGAAATAGAGGAAAACAACAGAATGGGAAAGACTAGAGGTCTCTACAAGTAAATTAGAGATACAAAGGGAACATTTCATGAAAAGATGGGCTCGATAAAGGACAGAAATGGTATGGACCTAACAGAAGCAGAAGATATTAAGAAGAGGTGGCAAGAATACACAGAAGAACTATACAAAAAAGATCTTCACAACTCACATAATCATGATGGTCTGATCACTAACACTCACCTAGAGCCAGACATCCTGGAATGTGAAGTCAAGTGGACCTTAGGAAGCATCACTACGAACAAAGCTTGTGGAGGTGATGGAATTCCAGTTGAGCTATTTCAAATCCTGAAAGATGATGCTGTGAAGGTGCTACACTCAATATGCAAGCAAATTTGGAAAACTCAGCAGTAGCCACAGGACTGGAAAAGGTCAGTTTTCATTCCAATTCCAAACAAAGGCAATACCAAAGAATGTTCAAACTACCGCACAATTGCACTCATCTCACACGCTAGTAAAGTAATGCTCAAAGCCAGGCTTCAGCAATACGTGAACCGTGAACTTCCAGATGTTCAAGCTGGTTTTAGAAAAGGCAGAGGAACCAGAGATCAAATTGCCAACATCCGCCGGATCATCGAAAAAGCAAAAGAGTTCCAGAAAAACATCTATTTCTGCTTTATTGACTATGCCAAAGCCCTTGACTGTGTGGATAGAGTCAGAGATGTGATAAAAGATACAATTCCATGTTGCAAATGATTGCAGTGGTGTTTTTAGAAGCATGGGTAAGTTCTCTTGGATAACGTTATATATGCATGGTTGATGTCTCTAGATAAACTATAAAGTCCTTTAAGAATGCTATTTGCTTCCTTTTATATCCCCTGTCAACCTGACACAATACTCAGCATGGTATACAAATGTGAAACATACATATCTAGGACAATACTAGCTCATAAATTTCTCTAAATTATATCACATTTAGTCAACTCCCTAGACAGTATACCCAGGCTTGTCCATTTCATGCATCCTAGGCTCAGGATAGAGCTCAGGATTCACTGGCATGCTGGTCAATAAGTTACTGAAGTTAATCTTCATTTAATGAATCATCAGCAAGGAAGATACACAGATGACAAATTTTAATTTTCAAAAATCTCTTGCCCAATCTGTTTCTCTTCCTTCTGTCTTCCTAATTATTGATTTAACGTATGAGCCCCTCCTCCCAGTTCTTCAGCCAGCACCCTTGGGAGTTCAGCCTTTTGAGGATGTTCTCATTAGAGTCAGTAATTCACCATGGCATATTATATAGTGCCCTGAATATCTATAAAACTGCTCTTTCATGTTACATCCTGGGGTGCTCAAATAATTAATTTGACTAGCTATAAAGAACAATACATTCTATTGTGAGTGGTGTTAATGTGTTATTCACAGAGGCACATGTATAGACGTGGCTGGGAGACAGGCTTTGGGGAGATTTTCTCAAGAGGATTTCAAAACTGGAGTCAGGTGGTTCTGTTCTTGGACCTATATGGAGAAATAAAATTAAGTGTAATTATGATTTGAAATAGTCAATTACAAATCGATCCAAATTCTTTCTTTGGGTGTTTCTTTTTCTAATTTTTAAAAGTAAAAGAACTCTTAGAATTGATTTGTTTGGTGTCATTAAAAATACTTGCTTGAACTAAAGCATTCCAAACACATAATACCAGAGTTCTGTTTCTCACATTGATTTGGAATTGTTCCAGTTTTAAAATAGTTATTTGTAGAAAAGTTAAAGACTTTTAATTAATTCATGTTAATGACTATTCATGACCCAGTTTGGCTAGATAGAAAGGTAATAACAATAGCCATATTAACATTTTAATTATTGCTAAGTAGAAGTACAGACTGGTTTGAAGAAATGAAAGTGTTAGTTGCTCAATTGTGTCCAACTCTTTAAGACAGACTGGAATTCTCCAGGCAAGAATACTGGAATGGGTTGCCATTTCCTTCTCCAGGGGATCTTCTCCACCCAGGGATTGAACCCAGGTCTTTGACATTGCAGGCAGAATCTTTACTGTCTGAGCCAGCAGGGAAGCCCTGCTGAAGAGTGGTTTAGTTTGTAGCAAATCAGGATTAATTTAGATAAATTTTAAATGTACCTTTTAAACTCCTGAGGAATAATTAAAGAGTCAGGGATCCCAGATTCAAATTCCATCTCCTCCCCCAACTAGGAAGCTTTGAGTAAGTCACTTCCCTTAACCTAGCCTCAGTTTCCTAAGGCCCATGAAGTAGAGCTTTCTTCCTTCCAACACTGTGTTCTATATTTCTACTTATGATCATCACTTAGACCTCCAATGAATGAATCACTCACTCAATTGGAATAGAAAAATTGAATAGCCATCATTTTTTCTCCTGAGTAAATCCTTCTGGCTAGAGATATTTATGGAGCCAAGAGACAAATGAGTTATTGTCAAAATATTTATATTTCCTTGCATGTGACAGTTCCTAGGCTGAAATTTTTGCTTTATAGGAAACTGGTTTAGGAAACCCAAGTCAGAATGTAGATCTATTTATTTCTGGGTCACAGTGTGAAAACTTCTACGGGAAAGATGGGAAGAGTTCTTTTCTATGTTTTTCCAACTTTATAGAGATATTATGGACACATGACATTGTTTAAATTTTAAGTGTATGACCTGTTGGTTTGATACACTTAAATATTGCAAAATGAGAACCACCATAGTGTTAGCTAACACTTCCATCACCTCACATAATTATCACTTCTTTTCTGTGGTGAGAACATTTAAGAGCCACTTTCTTAGCAACTTTCCTGTGTATAATAAAGTATTATTAATTATCATGGGCATGCTCTTCATTAGAGTGTATTCATCTTTTAACTAGAAGTTTGTACCCTTTGACTAGCATCTCCCATTTCACCCCACCCCAACACCTGGCCGCCACTTTTCTGCTCTCTATTTCTATGAGTTTGACTTTTTTAGATTTCACATAGAAGTGACATCATATAGTATTTGTCTTTCTCTGCCTGACTTATTTCACTTAGCATGGTGCCCTCAAGGCCCATCTATGTTGTTGCAAATAGATGGATTTATTTCCTTCTTTCTCATGACTGAATAGTATTCCATTGTGTGTATACACCATGTCTTTATTCATTCACCCATTGATGGAGACGTAGGTTGTTTGCATACCTTGGCTATAGTGAATAAGTGGGACTGCAGATGTCTTTTTGAGATCCTGTTTTCATGTCCTTTGGATATATACCCAGAAGAAAGATTGATCATATAGTAGTTCTCTTTTTAACTTTGAAGAATCTCCATGCTGCTTTTCATATTAGTTATGCCAACTTACATTCCCTCCAACAGTGCCCAGAGCAGGTAAGTCAAAGAACAGACCTGGAATCACAGTAGCCACAAGCATTAGCCACACATGCTAGCAAGGCAGGCAGTAAGCTTTTGGACAAAAGATGTTGCTCCAGAGATTAGAGGCATCAAAGTACACAATATCTAACCACCTGAGGACATTTCCTCCTGGTAACTCAAGCCATATCCCTTTACCCTATCCTTGGATGCCATCTTGAATGAAAGCAAAGGACTATAAGGATGAACAATCTGGGACTAATTTGTCTTTCCTGGAGAAGCCAAGCACAACTTCAACCAGATCGGGCACTTATATTTCTTTCCTGTCACCCAGCAGGTGGCAAAGACAAAATATTTATTCATAGGCAAAATAAAAGAGGTTGCATTTCTAAATTTTTTGTACATCTAGTTGTATTAAATTTGTGTCCTTGCTGTGGCACAATAGATTATATAATGACTATATTTTATAGACTGAAACAGTCCTCCAAATTTAACATTGGAATCTTAAGTGAAGAAAGACAGTGTTTCTCACATATTTTATCAGATTTGTCACTAAAAGTCCTTTGTCTGCAGGCATATCAATCTGGGGACTACTCCTAAGAACCCAATTGGTAGAACCTTTTGGAGTTAATAAAATTGTGTTCCCACTGGTTCCCATTGCTGTTTTGTGCACAATTCCCCGCTGAGTATTTGATGAATTTCTACTCCTTGGGGGCCCCAGTTTTTTGTGAGTATGTTGAGGATCCATCCGTCTTGTCACAGGGAGGAAGATGATTTCCTCTGATAACATTCCCCTGGCACCTGAGGAGCTTATCACAGCTCTTTGTTTGGCTGTCTCTGTTATGCTGGCATGGGTCCAGAACACTGGAAAAGAAAAGGTTGTGCTTTTACAGGGAACATTTTATTCCCTCTTGGGAAAAAGGAACATGACTCAATGTCAGGAAAGGAAATTCTTCCTACAGATAAAGAGAATGAACATCTGCCTACTTCTTTTAATAGTTAAAACACATTTAATGGTCCTTTCGTATTTTGTTTTCTTGAGGAGCTCAAACTATTTTGAAAAATGGATTTCTGGAAATCAGACCTGCCCCAATCTTTTTGTAAAGCGGGACTGTTTTTTCTCCCAGAAGAACTGGGTGGAGGGGAGGGCCAAAAAGGTGAGGTCCCGCTGAGTGTTGATTGGTGGGAGGAAGATCCTGAAATAAGGATCCTGAGTTTGGGTGCATGCTGAACTTTCTCCCTATTGAGAAGCTGAAAGGTGGATCACAGTTATTAAAGATTGATCAGGTTGGACATCTGAACTTATGAATAGGTCTCAATGTATTGGCAATGGCACCCCACTCCAGTACTCTTGCCTGGAAAATCCCATGGACGGAGGAGCCTGGTAGGCTACAGTCCATGGGGTCGCTAAGAGTCGGACACGACTGAGCGACTTCACTTTCACTTTTCCCTTTCATGCACTGGAGAAGGAAATGGCAATCCACTCCAGTGTTCTTGCCTGGAGAATCCCAGGGACGGCAGAGCCTGGTGGGCTGCCGTCTATGGGGTCGCACAGAGTCGGACACGACTGAAGCGACTTAGCAGCAGCAGCAGCAATGTATTGGATGGGAACCTTGTTATTAAATAGTCACAAAAACCAAATTCTGATATGGAAGGTGATGGTATGGTACTGCGAGGGATTGGGAAAAATCCATATTGAGTTTCCCTTTGTCTTATGTTGTCATTTTTCATCTGAAAATCATCATTCCTTAATAATAGAACTGTAAGTCTAGACGGTGGGGAATGTGTTTTATTTTTTAAAAAGTTAAAAAAACTCCCTAGAGTACCTAGCTTAGCTCCAAGTATGTGCTCCATAACATTGTGGATGTTCCATAAATATTTTTTGAATTGACCTGTGTGTTGTCTAAAGGTAGAGACTCATTGATTCCCACTCAGCAATTCATATGGACTCTAGGGACACCCCTACCCACCAGATAAGGAGCAGTATCATATTTGCCATAACTTCTCATCTGTAATGAAAACACGTTTGCCAATGATCAAGGTAGAGAAAAACTTTTTGCTCTGTGTTTTCTCCAGACTCTAGTTTATGCTTAAATCCAAAATGAAGGATGGTTCTTGTTTCAGAGACTTGTCCTCCAAAATCCTTCTCCACATCTACCTTCTTTAGTCATTGAGCTCCCAGTGTTTTATACAGGGCCCATTTGTTGTTCAGTCACTCTGTCATGTCCGACTCTTTGTGACCCCATGAACTGTAGCACACCAGCCTTCCGTGTCCTTCACTGTCTCCCAGAGTTTGCTCAAATTCATGTCCATTGAGTTGGTGATGCAGTCTCACCATTTCATCCTCTGCTGTCCCCTTCTCCTTACACATATTGTAATCTCCAGCATCCCTTATGGTTAGATGTGGCCATATACCTCAGTCCTGGCCAACGGAATGGCCAGGTAAATGGAAGTCCTGGTAAATGGAAGTACAACTTTCAGCTATTGTCTTCAATGGGAGAGGGAAAACCTTTCTGCCTTTCTTTCTTCCTTCTTGCTTCCTAGAATGTGTATGTAATAGCTGCTGCTCTGCAACTGTCTTAAATCGTGATTTTGGGGATGAAAGTCATGCATGCAGAACAACAAGATGAAGAAGACTGGACATCTTGACACCATGGAACTTCCATAGCCTCTCTGGATTACCCACCTATGGGCTCCTATATGACAGAGAAACAGCCACATTATTTAATAGTTTAATTTTAAATTTTAATTCTAGTTATAACTTAATTTTAACTAATACTATCTGCAAAGCTAGCTGCCTTTATTCAGTTATCAACCACAATTCTGCGTATAAAACAAGATGAACTTGCATTATACAATAGATAAATTTCTATTATAAACCTTTTCTTGGGTAAATTTAAAGATATTTAAAATATAATAATAAGGGTTATAGTTTAAAGAAACCAAATAAATTCTTTTATAAAGGATTTACATGTTTTTATTCTTGCTGTTGTTACAAAAAGGCTTTTTTTTTCCTGCATGTATTGAGATGATCATATGGTTTTATTCTTCAATTTGTTGATGTGGTATATCACACAGATTGGTTTGTGAATATTGAAAAATTCTTGCATCCCTGGGATAAATCCTACTTGATCGTGGTGTATGATTCTTTTAATGTATTGTTGGATTCAGATTGCTAGTATTTTGTTGAGGATTTTTGCATCTATATTCATCAGTGATACTGGCCTATAATTTTCTTTTTGTGTGCCTGGTTTTAGTATCAGGGTGATGGTGGCCTCATAGAATGAATTTGGGAGTTTTCCTTCCTCTGCAGTTTTTTGAAGGAGAGGTGTTAACTCTTTGAATGTTTGATAGAATTTACCTGTGAAGCCATTAGGTCCTGGACTTTTGTTTGTTGGGAGTTTTAAATCATGGTTTCAATTTCAATGCTTGTGACTGGTCTATTCATATTTTCTATTGTTTCCCAGTTCAGTTTGGGAGATTGTACCAGGAATTTGTCAATTTTTCTTCCAGATTGTCCAATTGATTGGCATAGAGTTTCTTGTAGTAATCTCTTATGATTTTTTGTATTTCTGTGGTGTCAGTTGTAACTTCTTTTTCATTTCTGATTTTATTGTTTGAGTCCTCTCCCTTTTTTCCTGATGAGTCTGGCTAAAGGTTTATTAATGTTGTTTATCTTCTCAAAGAACCAGCTTCTAGTTTTCTTTTGGAATTTATTGATTTGTTTTATGTTTGCTTGCCTTCCCAATAATTTTAAATCTGATGGATCAGAACTTTCTATGGCTCCCAAAGCTATATACTGGTTGAAAATTGGTTTAACATTTTCTATTGTAGTTTTTGGGTTTGCTTTTCCAATGAGGTTTTTATATAGCAGTCTGTTATATATATGGCTTCCCAGGTGGCTCAGTGATTAAAAAAAAAAAAAATCTGCCTGCCAGTGCTGGAAAGGTGGGTTCAATCTCTGGGTCAGAAAGATCCCCTGGAGAAGAAAATGCCAACGTATTCCAGTATTCTTGCCTGGGAAATCCCATGGACAGAGGAGCTGAGTGGGCTACAGTCCATGGGATGACGAAAGAGGATGGAATGTAGCAACTAAAAAGCAACAACAACAACTATGTATGTACAAGGTTGTTTTAAGTTGCTGGTCTCTTTCCAGCCTAAAGGAGTTCTTTCAGCATTTGCAATGGCCCTAAGATCCTCAGCAGTGGTACCATACATCCCATACAAATTCCCAAATACTCCCATTGTTATCACCATATAACCTAGTATTTAATCCTACCAGGTGATGTGTTTGTGTGTGCATCTTAACATCTCCATCTCCACAAGCTCCTTCATAATCTCAGTGACACTTGCATGAGTATAGTGACCTTCAGCCTAGAGAGTCCGAGTCTCTGTGCACCTCTGTGCTTCATCTGTAAATGCAATTTGAAATTCCTACTCACAGTGCTCATAGCACTCACAGTACCTTGCACAAATTATACACTTAAAGACTGCTTGGTTGCTTTCTTGACCTTTGCATCTGGTATGGTTTCTAGTACTATACTGAGCACATGCAGGCTGAACTTAGCCTCCCTATACCCATGCACATACCCCACATCTGTTCCCAGATATCTGTTCTCCATCCAGACACTCAAGCTAGAAAACTCAGCTTCAACCTTGATTCCTTTTTCTCGCCCACCTGCCATATCTGATGGGCCACCAAAGTCTGCCAATTTTACCTCTTACCTTTACATTTCTTGAGCATATTTGCTCCAGAAAGGTGGGGTTTCTGGCTTCCATGTCAAGGTCATGTGGGATTTTTAACCCCCTTCAGATGTATTATATCCATTAAGATGAGTAAACAAAACCAAGGAGTTTATTCTTAGTCCTTTTTACTTGTATATGTTCCAGGCAAATACTTAACTGTGAATTTTCATTTGAGAGACAACCTCATTTCTTTAATATGCCCAGTCTGATGCTTTTAAGAGTTTCTATTTTTCTATTCTCAATAATATAACAGTTTTTTTGGAGGGATGAAAACTGATCAGAGGATGACCATAGAGAAATTACAATAGAGTTGTACAACACAATTAGCTGGAATGGAAAGTTCATAAAATAATGTCACAGCTTAGTGGTGATTTATACACAATGACTCCAGCACAGCTAATCTTTATTTTTGTTTTTTAAAAAATTTATTTATTTTAATTGGAGGCTAATTACTTTACAATATTGTAGTGGTTTTTGCCATACATTGACATGAATCAGCCATGGGTGTACATGTGTTCCCCATCCTGAACCCCCCCTCCCACCTCTCTCCTCATCCCCTCCCTCTGGGTCATCCCAGTGCACCAGCCCTGAGCACCCTGTCTCATGCATCGAACCTGGACTGGAAATCTGTTTCACATATGATAATATACATGTTTCAATGCTATTCTCTCAAATCATCCCACCCTCGCCTTCTCCCACAGAGTCCAAAAGACTGTTCTATACATCTGTGTCTCTTTTGCTGTCTTACATATAGGGTCATTGTTACCATCTTTCTAAATTCCGTATACATGTGTTAGTATACTGTATTGGTGTTTTTCTTTCTGACTTACTTCACTCTTTATAATAGGCTCCAGTTTCATCCACCTCATTAGAACTGATTCAAACACATTCTTTTTAATGGCTGAGTAATATCCCATTGTGTATATGTACCACAGCTTTCTTATCCATTTGTCTGCCAATGGACATCTAGGTTGCTTCCATGTCCTGGCTATTGTAAACAGCAGCACAGCTAATCTTGATGGCATCTGACCCCAAAATGAGGGAGAGAGCTAATCTACTCGACTTGCATTTATACCAAATCTCATCAACAGAATCAGCACAGCTGACACTGGCTTGAGGTTCCCCCACTGCCAACAATCTCATTTAGATGAGATAGCTTGGCACATAAGGACACTCAACATCCAAAACGTGGATCTTAACAACATTTCATTTTAAACATAGTTTATAGATTATTAGTTCTGTAATGATTGGTTATATAGATCAGAATATTGGTGAAAGTCACTCAGTCGTGTCCAACTCTTTGCAACCCCAAGGACTATACAGTCCATGGAATTCTCCAAGCACAATGCTGGAGTGGGTAGCCGTTCCCTTCTCCAGGGGATCTTCTCAACTCAGGGATCGAACCCAGGACTCCTGCATTGCAGATGGGTTCTTTACCAGCTGAGCCACTAGGGAAGCCCAAGAATATTGGTAGTTCTGGCTTTTAAATACCAAGAGCTTCAATTAGAAGAGGATCTTTGGTAAGCTTTCCATTTGGTCTCTTGTCTTAAGAGACTTAAGACTTCTTAAACTTCTTAAATAGTCTATTCTCCACATTCTACAGAGATAGAGTAAAATAAAGGCTGAAATGAAGACAAGCCATCCTCTAGAGTGAAACCGATTTACGTGCTTCCATGTGTTAGGTGATCTAGATGAATTTGCTTTTTTTTGCCTGGAAAATTCCATGGACAGAGGAGCCTGGCAGGCTATAGTCTATGGGGTCTCAAAGAGTCAGACACAGCTGAGCACGTACGCACACTCATACATAGGTAAAAACAATTTGAATATCAGCAGTTTTATCTGGTTCAACCTCACAGTACTGAAATCATTGCAGAAAAACAACAGTCTACACTTTTCTTAGCTCTTCCTCATCTTCCTGTGGCAGCCCCTTCTATTGTCTTGGAATTTGTTCATTCAGGAAGTTCTCACTATTGACCTAAATCCCTCTTGAATTAATTACAGCTATTTTACTTCTTCTTTTCCAGAAAGCGCATTGAAAAGGACAGCTTGTCATTGCTTATTTGAACCCCCTTCATCATTTTGAAGACTGTAATGAAATGTCCAGTCAGTCTCCTTTCTCCAACTTAAATAAAGTTCCACTAGCTGTCCCTCAAGGACCTATTTCCCTTCAATTTTTAAATACTATTAGCAAGAAGAGACCAGGTACATGAACTCTTAATCTTTTTAGGATTCAGCTTCTTTGTTTGCAAAATGAGGATATGAAATAAAATCCAATGTTTTTCCAACTGCTCTGAAGACCTTTCTTGGGGGATCCTGGGAAGAGGTATGGTTTAGTGTGTGTGTGTGTTGTGAGAGAAAAAGAAGGCTCAGCTCTGCTATACTGTATTTGTACTTAAAAAAATACTTAAAATTTGTTTTAAAGTTCCACATGGTCAAGTCTCCTTCTTTTCATCCCTTTCCCTTCCTACTCACCTTCACTGGAACATGCACAGACACTCACACAAACACACACACATACCATCTCATGAAAGAAAATACAAACCAATCGGTTAAAAATAGCATTTAAAATCCTAAATAAATTATTAGGCAAAATCTGGGGGCATATTTAAATAATAATACACTATGATCAATTTAAATATAAAATTCGTGTAATTATAATTCATTAATATAGTATAATGTTTATTGATGAAAGGGGAAACTCATAATAATGTCCAAAGATGCTAAAAGTGAATTTCATAATTTTAATATTAATCGTAGATTTTTTTAAAGCTCTTAATTAAATAGGACTAGATGGACATTTCCTCTACCTGATGTATATTTATATATCTCAACCAAGAAGCCAGCCAGTAACTAATGAGGAATCACTGGAAGCAGTCCCATTAAAATTAGGAATAAGACAAAAATGCCCAATTTTACTATACTGTGGTTCAACATAGATCTGGAGGTACACAGATCTGGTCAACAATTCTGATAAGAATATGATCAGGAGGCTTGAGAAAATACAGATTTTGAAGCAGAATAGAGAATATGGAAGCATCCATATATACAGAAATCTGAAAAATGACAGAATGATATTACATATCAACAGATAAAGAATGGATTCAGTAAATGGTACCAGATGGAGTTGCCAGATAAAATACAAGATGCTTTGTTAAATTTGATTTTCAGAAAAATAACAAATACTTGTTTAGTATATGTGTCTAAAATATTTCACAAGACATAATTACACACAAGTGTTATTCATTTTTGTCTGAAATTCAATTAGAACTAGGTGTCCTATATTTTTGTTTGCTAAACTGGCAACTCTAGTGCCAGGACAATATGCTATTCATATGGACAAAAGTAAAGATGGTTTCCTAACTCATTTTCTGCACAAAAATCAATTCTAAACAGATCAAGTTATTAAAAGTAAAAGGCAAAATCTTAAAATATAAGGGAAAGATTTTATGACTCAGAATAAGAATTTTCTAAATAAGCTTCATGATTGTAAGCCATATTTTGGAGGAAAAGATTTATAATAAGTAAAAATAAATGTGACCACCTAAAAGTGAAACACTCCTTTTTCTAAAAAGAAAAACACTATTAAGAGATTCAAAAGACAAGCTATTAACTAAAAGTATTTTTTTATAACACTTATAAACCAAAAGGAATTAATGTTTAAGTTATATGAAGAATTTCTACAAATCCAAAAGATTTCAATGATAAAAAGACAACAAAAAAAGTAAAAATGACAGAAGGCATGAAGAAGTTGTTTTTAAGAAAGAGAAGCACAAAAAGCCAATAACTGTGAAGATATGTGCAACATTATTAGTGTTCAGAACAAGGTTTATCAGAGATGCATTCACTTCATCAGATGACAGTGCAGTGTTTTGACAAGGATGTAGAGCGAAGGGAACATACATTTCTGATGGCTATGTGAATTAGCACAATGTACACTCCATAGATGCAGTTTCTCCCACCATTAAATTCCCTTTGGACATTCTCTGTTGCGCCCAGATCTTCTCTCCTGAGCCTCTAGAAAACCTCTGTACCTCTCTCACTCTCTGGTTATTTTCTGCCCACCCGGACTCCCCCACCATTTTTCCCCTCTAAGATTTCTGCCCTCTGGATACCTCTATCCTCCATTTCCTCCATTCCCCAGGCCTTTTCATTATGCAGGGCAATATCTGAACATTCTTGCTATGAAACAGTCTGATTTATCTTTCATCCCCAATTCTTTTCATGTGTCTTCTAGAGTAAATGTTGGGTTTTCCCATGGGGAAGAAGATCTAGTGAATATGATATCTCTCTTTTATTACATAAAGAGTGTTATACCAACACATGGATACTGTCTTTGAAAATTAAATATCTTTAGGATTTGGCCCCACTGAGTAGGTATCATGAAGTCCCTAGTAACAGTAAGGGCTGTAAACAGTGGTGCGTTTCGCCCTTTGCCTTTGAGTGCAATAACTTGCTTGTATAAACCCCCTGGGGGTGGGGGTTGAACCAGCCAGTGCCATGGGCCGTTAATGTTCAGTTTACTAACTCCTGGCTTATGAGAAACCTGAAGAGGGATACAGTCAGCAATAATCAATGCATATGGAATTACATCTGCTTACATGATCAAAAATCTCCACTGGAGTTTATCTATACCCTGGAGCTCTATGAAAACATGAACTGGGCCTAGAATGTAAATACTGCAATAGCATAGGGAAGTAAATGAAACAAAATTCAAGTAATACATGATTGCTATAGTGTTACAGTCTTTCATCAGTCAGGACAGACTAGGTTTTATATTGCAAGTAACAAATAACCCCCAATCTTAATTCTTAAAGAACAAAATATTTAATTACTATCAACATCTGTTGTGCGATGGGCAAGGAGAAGCAGTGTGTGTGCTTTCCCAGTCTGCCCTACTCAGGCTTCAGGTTACTCTGCCGGGGAGTGGGCCCTGAGATGCGTGCCCTTCCCAGGTCTAAGCTGCTCAGGTTCAGGTTCCCGGGTACTCCACAATGGCGCAGACTCGGTTGGGCCCGCGGTTTGTGCCGATCCCCAGTCGGAGCAGCTCAGGCAGCCAGGAATTTGGCGAGCACACTCTCCCCTGTTGGGGTGGTGCGGCTTATCACCTCCCTGGTCCCCGCCTCGGTTTACAGGCACACCTGGCTCCGGTGTGCTTTGTGTCAGTTCTGGGGAGCTGGTCTCTTGCTGAGACCCTCCCGGCGGCTGTCGACCCTCCGGGATCTCCAGCAGTCTTTGCTTAGAAACTGGAAGCCTGTTTGCAGTTTGGTAGGGGGTGCCCTCTCTGAGGCCAAGTTTGCCCCTTTCCGGCTCTGGCTGGCCCCACCTGCCCACTGTGTCCTGCGGGGGATGGAGCTGTCCGCAGCCGGCTAGCTCTCCTCTGATATCGCTTAGTCCTTTGTTCTGTGAGTGGGCCAGCAGTGCCTTAGATTTAGGCTTTTCACGAAATAGTTCTCTCTCTCTGGCTGTCCCACAGTTTAGGTTGCTATTTCTCGTTAGCTCCCTCAGATTGCCCTCACGGTATTTGGGCCTGGTCCTTACCCTAAGCAGTGCCGCCCGCTCCTCTCGGTTCAGCCCCCACTTGCTGGTGGCGGATGCAAGCATCTGGGGTTCTTTGCTGGGAGTTGCCTTTAGGCATGTGATCTGTGGGTTTTATTTATTTTTTCTCCCGGTTATGTTGCCCTCCGAGATTCGAAATCTTCCCCCAAACCCACCTGTGAGAGGGTTTCCTGGTGTTTGGAAACTTCTCCTCTTTTACGACTCCCTCCCCGGGATGGGTCTCCGTCCCTAACTCTTTTGTCTCTCTTTTTATCTTTTATATTTTGTCCTACCTCCTTTTGAAGATAACGGGCTGTTTTTCTGGATGCCTGATGTCCTCTGCCGGCGTTCAGGAGTTGTTTTGTGAAGTTTGCTCAGTGTTCAGATGTTCTTTCAATAAATTTGTGGGGGAGAGAGTGGTCTCCCCGTCCTATTCCTCTGCCATCTTAGCCCCGCCCCCCAATCTATACATTCTATGCAATCGCTACCAAATTACTAGGCTTCCCAGGTGGTACTAGTGGTAAAGAACCTGTCTGCCAATGCAGGAGATGTAAGATAAATTTGTTCAATCCCTGGTTCAGGAAGCTTCCCTAAAGGAGGACATGACAACCCACTCCAGTATTCTTGCCTGGAGAATCCCCATGGAGAGAGGAGTCTAGTGGGTTACAGTCCATAGGCTTGCAGAGAGTCATACATGATTGAAGCAACTTAGCATGCATCAAATTACCAATGGCATTTTTCACAGAACTAGAACAATAAAACCCTCAACATTTATATGGAGACACAAAAGACCCTGAATAATCAAAGCAATCTTGAAAAAAGAAAAACTCAGCTGGAGGAATCAGATGCCCCAACTTCAAACTATACTACAAAGCTGCAGTCATCAAAACAGTATGGTCCTGGTACAAAAATAGGAATATAGATCAGTGGAACAGGACTGAAAACCCAGAAATAAACTCAGGTACCTATAGTCAATTAATTTATGACAAAGGAGGCAACACTGCACAATGTTGGAAAGACAGTCTCTTCAAAAAATGGTGCTGGAAAAACTCGACAGCTACATGTAAAAAAATGACATTAGGTCATTTCTCAATTTCACAAACAAAAATAAGCTCAAAATGGATTAAAGACCTAAATGATAGACTGGACACTATAAAACTCTTAGAGGAAAACATAGGCAGAGCACTCTCCAATATAAATCACAGCAACATCTTTTTCAATCCATCTCCCAGAATAATGGAAATAAAAGCAAAAATAAGCAAATGGAACTTACTTAAACAAACAAACAAACAAACAAACAAAAAAACCCTTATGCTCAGCAAAGAAAACAATAAACAAAAAGACAACCACAGATTGGGAGAAGATATTTGCAAGTGATACGACTGATAAGGGGTTAGTCTCCAAAATTTGCAAGCAGCTTATGACACTTACTAGCTTAGTTCTAGTAAATAACCCACTCAAAAAATGGGCAGAAGGCCTAAATAGACATTTCTCTAAGGAGGACATACAGATGGTCAAAAGCACATGAAAAGATGTTCAACACTGCTAGTTATTAGAGAAATTCAAATCAAAACTACAATGAGATATCACCTCATACAGAATGGCTATCTTCAAAAAATCCACAAACAACAAATGCTGGAGAGGGTGTGGAGAGAAGGGAACCCTCCTGCACTGTTGGTGGGCATGTACATTGGTACATCCACTAAGGACAGTAGTATGGAGGTTCCTTACAAAAACTAAAAATAGAGCTCTCATATGACCCTGCAATCCCACTCTTGGGTATATATACAGAGAAAAACATGGCCTGAAAATATATGCACCCCAATATATATGGGGTGCATATATACACCCCAAGACTTTTGCCCAGTTCATTGCAGCACTGTTTAAAATAGCCAAGACAACTATAGAAACAACCATAAATGCCCATTGAGAGAGGAATGGATAAAGAAGATGTGGTACATGTATATAATGCAATACTAATCACCATCAAAAGGAATGAAATAAGGTCATGGATGCATGTTGCGGCAACATGAATGGATCTAGAAAATGTCATACTCAGTGAAGTAAGTCAGACAGAGAAGGAAAAATAGCATATGACATCCCTTACATGTGGAATCTAAAATGAAATGATACAAATGAACTTGCTTTCAAAACAGAAAGAAACTCACATTCTTAGAAAATGAAATCATGGTTGCCAGGGAAAAGGGATAATTAAGGAATTTAGGAAGGTCATGTACACATTGCTATATTTAAAATGGATAACCAACAAATACCTATTATATATCACATGGAACTCTGCTCAATGTTACATGCCAGCCTGAATGGGAGGGGAGTTTGGGGGAGAATGGATATGTTGTATATATGTGGCTGAGTCCCTTCACTGTTCACCTGAAACTATCACAGTATTGTTAATTGACTGTACCCTAACACAAAATGTTTTTGGTGTTAAAATAATTAAATTAAAAAAAGAAAAATCTGAGGATCTAATGTACAGCCCAATGAATATTGTTAATAGCATGGCCTTGTATACTGAAAGTTGCTGAGAGCAGGAGTTAAGCATTCTCACACCAGAAAAAAAAAAAAAAGAGTTAGGTATGTAACTATGTAAGTGATAAATGTACAGATTATGTTGATCATGGTTAATTACTCTACCATGTATGCATATGCTAATTCATCCCATTATAAAATTTAAACAAATACAAGTATATGTATTAATTATTCTTTAATAACATTAAGAATGAAAACAAACTAAAGGAAACCAAGGAACTGCCAAAACTTAAGGAATGTTTCTGTCAGGTTACTGGCTCATCTTTAGCATCAAGGCCTTCGAAATGTCTGTACTCACATACCATCATCGTATCCTCTGGGGGCTTTGTGACTCCCATGCTCATTAACATTCTTTTCTGTATATTGTAAAGATCTAGACCTTGGCGTTCCAAATTTGGCTGTAAAATATTTAAGTTTTCTAAAAGCACAATAAAGAAGCCTGATTATATCTGTTTCAAGTTCGATGCCTGTCTAGTCAGATTTAGACAAGTACTAAATATGTAAAATTGGTTTTGCCTTACATTTTGAAAATTTCCCAATGTTAATTGTTATGGATTGAAAGTTTGTGTCCTCCAAAATGCATAAATAAAGGCTCTAGCCCCAGATGTGACTTTATTTGGAGATACAGCCTTTAGGAAGAAATATTGGGTAAATAAGGTTATAAGGACCTTGATCCACAGCGTAAGTGCCCTTTTAAGAAGAGGAAAAGCACCAAAGCTCTCTCTCTCCTCGATAGCCCCAAGGGCACACAGGAAAAGGCTGCTGTCCTACAAGCCGGGAAGAAAGCCCTCACTATTACCTCAGCATGCTACATCTTGACCTAGGATTTCCTGTCTTCAGAACTGTGAGAGCATAAATTTCTCCTGGTCTGTGATATTTGTCATGGCAGCAGGAGCAGAATAGGCAGAGACTCCTTTAGTGATCCCTCTAAAGCTACTCTTCTAATGTCCTTTTTACCCTACTAAAACCTTCTGTAAATAAACTATGTATAGGTGGGGGGAGGCATAAATTAGGAGTTTGAGATTAGCATATGCACATAACTGTACATAAAATAGAAAACCAACAAGAACCTATAATATAAGGGAACTATACTGAATATTTTGTAATAGCCTATAAGTGAAGAGAAGGCTTCCCTGGTGGCTCAGTGGTAAAGAGCCCACTTGCCAGTACAAGGAATGTGGGTTCAATCACTAGATTGGGTTCAATCCTCTGGAGAAAGAAATGACAACCCTCTCTGGTATTCTTGCCTGGGAAATTCCATGGACAAAGGAGCCTGGTGGGTTGCAATCCATGGGGTCACAGAGTCAAACATGTCTTAGCTACTATGCAACAACAAATAAGGGAAGAGCCCTGAAGACAAAGCACATATATATATAAAACTGGATCACTGAACTTCTGAACTAACAAGATATTATAAATTAACTATACATCAATAAAAAAAGAAAAAATATATAAAACTAAAAAGTCTGAATAAAATATTGACTTTGCTTAATTAAAAAATAAACTATTCATGACTTTGAGTAAATTTAAATGAATTTATTACCTCTTTCATGGATATCTCCTTAAGCTTTTATTCTTTTTTCTTTAATTGTGGATTAGAATGTTCTCTTTTGGTAGGTAGATTGTATTTTTGCAAATATGTAATATTATTCACCTATAGTTATCAATTTCTTTTTATCTTCAAGACATTGTAGTTGCAAAAGCTCAGATATATCATTTAATACTTCAACAACAATTTGAGGCAGACATTATTATTACCTATGCTAGAGAAGAATAAACTCATGTTTAGGGATTTAAATTATATACTAAATCTACTTAATTAACAAATAGACAGATAGAGATATACCAGGAAGTTTCTCCATGTTCTTCACCACCTTTGTACAGATGAGTCATCTGTTCTACTTTGGGAAGCAGGTTTCTGGAGAAGATTTTGCAGCTTTGACACAACTCTGGAGAAATATCAGTCTTATTCTAAACACAACAACTCTGTTCCACAAGGAATAGAATTTATCTGTCTAGAAATGCATCCTTCTGCCAAATCTTACTCCTAGAAAGGACCAAAGCCATTTGCTGAAGGAGAGAATAGGCAGAAAATGCAAATTTAATAGAGTTGATATTAGAGGGACATATTACTGATCTTTTAATTGAACTTATATATATTTACTATTATTATACTTGCTAAATATTTATTAGAAGGTTATTTATGTGTAAGGTGACTATAATTTACTGCCTAAAATAGAATCCTTTTGAGTGAGAAATGATACTAAAAATAATTAAATCATAAGTTTTTACATTTTTTTACTAAGTAATGAATAGTTTTATTAAATGGCTGAATTTATAAAATGCTTTTTATAATACCATAAAAGTAGCATATCTCTCTGAATGTTTCAGCAAAATTGCAAAATTATGCCTATATATTGGTTAGCTGAACATTCAAAATAACATATGCAGAATATAATAAATATGTGTTGGTATACTTTAGTATACTTTACCAGCACACACTTTAGTTTCTTAGCCATATTTCTCTAATATCATGTTACTTATATTTTGAAGTATATATACTTTCTCTATATTTATGCTGAAAGCTCAGCTTTTCTGTACACCAGTGCTGAATCAAATCTCAGAGACAGAATTTTGGGTGAAGTAAAAAAGAATAACCTTATTGACTCTCCAAGGCAAAGTGGGATACAGTGGGCTCCTGTCCTCAAAAACCTTGATGTCTCAATCTGGGAGGATTTGATTAATTTGATGAGGATTTTTCTAGCAATAGTTCAAGGGTGTGGTTACTGACAGATGATATGTGCAGGTGGTTTTTCTCCTCATCTTGATGAGTTTCTCTGGTCTCTTTAATCTTTCCTCAGGTGAATTCTTGGCTGCTCTTCCCTTAACTAGCAGTTGTTCAAATCTGCCCTTTGGAACTTAGGGAAGGTCCTGTAGGCTGCAGTCTTGCTTATAAGAAACAAGGAACATAAAGGCTTCCGTGCCTAGGAACCCCACAGGGCCCTTATCAGTTTCAATATATCTATAAAGTTTTATTTTTACTGTTTTTTTGTTTGTTTGTTTTTGTAATTTACATGAAATCTTCAAGGTTTCATTTTAGTGTTAATAAATGTAAAATCATATAATAGTGTTCACATTCAGTGTGCCCCATTCCTGTGATTTGCCAGGGAGTTGTTGTGTCTTTTGCCCCAGGGATGCCTTTGAAATACATTCACATCACTGAATATTCACATCAAGAGATTAGCTTGAAAGTATTCAAAATGCTAGGAACTGTCCAGGTGCTTTTAGGTTAGAGCTGTTGCATACCAAGCAGATTTTCCAGGAGAGCACTGTCCCTCTATTTCTTACTAAATTACCAGATGATTCACACAGCAGCATGAATCAGATGAGTTGTACTCCAGACTGCCTCTGCTGGAGAAGGACCCTGATCTCTGATTTGCCAACAAGGAGAGGGTGGTTTATAAAACTTTGCTCTGACCTCTGAGAGACCAGTCCCTTCACATAGGTGGCTACCATAGCCTCAAAAGGAAGGCTGGCTACTTATGTTCCAGAAACAAAGCATTTCTAAAGACATATGTAACTTGTGTTACAGTTTAGTGGTTTGTGTACTATCTCTTTAAATTTTGAAATTAGAATTAAAATTTTTAATGAAATTGAATTTAGGAGAAAGTGTTTTAATTAGATATTTGTTTTAATGATATTTATTTACAATATTTCCTTTTTACATGTGCCTTAACCTTGTCCTGCCAATCCTTCAACCCATCCTCCTTTCTCTTTGGGTGGGATGGTAACAGAGACATGTCAGGGGAGTGTGCAATTTCTTCTGCTCTGTCTCATCACAAACAAAAATTTGAAGTGGTGGACCAGCATTATCGCCTTTAAATGGGCCAGCATCACAGGTCTCAGATAGACCAGAGTCACAGTTCCGTGTTACAGCTCAGTTTTATTTAGAAAGTAAAGGAAAATACATCCTGGAGGCATGAGGGCATGACGACCTAAAAGATGCGAAGAGAAGAGAGAGAGAGAGCGAGAGAGAGGGTGAGAGAGAGAGAGAGAGAGCCCCAGTCCTTGGGCTCCTGTTTTTATAAGTTTTTTCTTCTTCTTCTCCTGGACCTGCCCTATGTAAATTGGGCTATCCGGGAGTGCTGTTTGTTCTACCTGAGGTCGGACCTTCCTTTGTTCTATTTTTGTGGGCTTTTCTCTTCCTTGTCTTTTAGCCATCACCATTCTGGACTCCTTTTTTCTATTCTAACTACTTACCATTTCCCCCTCAAGAGATGGGAGGCCCAAATCTTTGGGAACAGGGGTGTCAAGGTCTTTGTGGCTACTTCTTGCTGAACTGGGATGGTGAGGGGCATTGGGCCTCCCTCTCTTGCTAGTCTCAGGCCACAGAGTCCTTATAGTGGTGTCCATCTAAGGATGAGTGATATTTTCTGTAGTCAGCTGTAGTTTTATATACCCTTGTTGAACTGGTAATTCATGTTGTAGCTTGTTGACCTTGGCAGAGGCAAAATGGGTTAAACAATTCAAAATACATGGAGCAACCATAAACAGCATCAATGTGGTGATAACAAGGATTAGTAGGGGCATTGGCCAACTCCAAATTCCTATCCCAGGAAGATCTCCCAAAGAGAGATTGTAGCCACCCAGAGAACTTTCCGGCTCATTCTTTGAGATCCTGTAGGGTCTGAATGTTTTTCTTGAGGACTGTGAGACTTTCTTTAACTTAGCTGGAGGTATTTATCCAGAAAGAACACATTTCATTCAAGATGTTTAAAGTCCCTCCTTGTTCAGGGATCAGGAGATCTCTCTCCTGTCTATTTTGGAGTACAACCCCTGCCAAGCTGTGTTGGCTCTTTAGAGCTGTCCTGAGAAATCTTATCCCCATAAACTTGATTTTGGGGATGTTCATTAGAATGGCACTCATTTATAATTCTGAATAGGTATCTGAGATCTTCCAGGGCCTCACAGGTGTATTGAGTGTCCTCTTCTGTTTCCTTACACAGCTTGACTCATGAGTAGTGAATCCAGGAGTCATGTCTTGGTATCTTGACTGCTGTGGGAGTAGAAAGTATTATAGGTTAGGGGCCCTTCCATATGGGCTGGAGTTGAGCCTTTGGGGACCCATTTTTCCAGACTTCAATTAGGACCTGAGTCCCTGGAGCATATAGTGGTGACTCTAGAATCTTTTGTGTCCTGGTTTACTCCCCACAAGCATATACCATTTTGGAATTGCCCAGTGTCCATGGTGTAAGACTGGGGAGTCTGAGCCTCTGGATATAGGAAGAGGTCATTGATATAAATAAAAGATCTCCCATATAGCATCTCATAAGGACTAAGATCAACCTGTTCCTTAGGGGCAATACAGGTGCAGAGGAGAGCTATTGGTAAAGCCTCCTTTGATCTCAGGGAGATCTCCTGGGTTATCTCTTTTTATCACTGATTTTAAGAATTGGTTGGTTCTTTCTACTTTTCCTGAAGACTGAGGCTTCCAGGCACAATGGAGATGATAAGTAGTGCTCAATGCTTTAGCGACCCCTTGGGTGACCTTAAAAGTAAATATCTCATTGTCACTTTGTAATGACCTGGGCAGACGAAATCTCAGAATGACTTCATGGAGCAGTTTTTTTTTTACCACCTCCTCAGCTTTCTCAGTCTGGTTGGGAAAGCCTTCAGTCCATCCTGTGAATGTATCTATCATGACTACTAGGTATTTATACCCTTGAGAAACTGGCATCTGGGTGAAGTCCATCTGCCCGTCCTCTCTTGGGTAGGTCCCACGTCATTGGACAGGCTGGGCCAGCTTGGGTCTTCGAGCTCCTTGTGGGTTGTTTAATTGGTAAGTGGGACAAGAGGAGACCACTTGCCTTAAAGTGGTTTAGGCCTGTTCCTCTGAAGGATTTTTCTAGTAATCTTTGGAGGGCCTTTTCCCCTAAATGAGTAGTGGCATGTAAGGAATTAACCAACTTCCATTGGAGGTTCCCAGGCAGAAAAAGGAATCCCTCCTTTTGGAACCACCCGAAATGATCTTCTTGAAGGCCCTCACTCTAAGCTTTAAGAGTCTCACCTTCAGTGTATGAAGGAGTTTCTGGCAAATTAGTCTGTGGAACTAAGGTGACAACCTCTATTAGGTCATTGTTCTATAATGCTGCTCTCTTAGCTGCCTGACCAGCTGCTTGGTTCCCACGTGCCACTTCCATGCTCCCTTTTTGGTGTCCTTTACAATAAGAGACTGAAACCTCAGTAGGTAGATGGACTGCCTCAAAAAGCCTAAGGATTTGATCACCACATTTGATTGGGGATCCTTGGGTGGTCAAGTGGCCCCTTTCTTCAAAATAGCATCATGTGCATGTAGCACCAGAAAAGCATACTTGGAGTCAGTGTAAATGGCTACTCTTTTTCCTTTTTCCAGCTCTAAAGCTCGAGTCAGGGTCATGAGCTCAGCTAATTGGGCTGAAGTACCTGGTGGCAAAGGTTTAGCCTCTATGGTCTCAAAATTGGAGACTACTGCATATCCAGCTCTTCTTTTTCCATCCAAGACAAAGCTCCTTACATCAGTGTACCAGATTTCCTCAGGATTGGTCGGAGGATCTTCCGACAATCCCTCTCAGGGTTTTGTCCAGTGGTCCAAAGTTTCTAAGCAAGAGTGAAAGGGGAGAGGGCCCTTGGTGGTAGGCAAGAGGATGGCTGGGTTAAGAACCTCACAAGGGGGTACAGTGAGGCCTGGATTTTCCATCAGCATTTCTTCCCAATAAGGGAGTAGAACTGTCAGGGACCACTAGAAACTGGTGGGAAAATATTTGTCCATCCCAGCAACGAAGAAGTGCTCAGGAGAATCTTTTGTAATTGTTTTTCCTGTAGCACCCAAAATGGTACAAGTTTGGGAGGAGAAGACTCTGGAGTAGGAGGTCAGGACAGAGTAGGTAGCCCCTGTGTCAACTGAGAAATTCTTGGACCTACCTGCCATATCCAGTTGCATCCTTGGCTCCAGTCCAGTGATGGTTAACTGTGACAGGCGGGCTGGCTGGAGTGGGCTGCTTCAGTCCAGTTGAACCATTGTGAGGGAGGGCTTGGTGCTTGACCTTGAGGCTATTGGGACCCCAGGGCAGAGTGCCGCCCAATGTCTTAATTGGTGGCATTTGTAGCAAGCCGTTTTAGGAGACTTTTCATGGTTTGGACACTGTTTGGCCCAATGCTCCACCTGTCTACAGGTTAAGCATTTTACCTTGTGCTTTGCCCTTCAAGGACTGGACTTGGGGTTTGCCATAGGGCTTCCCTGGAGGGAAGCCAGCATCTGAACATTCCTGGTCTCTTCCATTTTCTCCCTCTCCTGGGCCTTGGCTTCCCTTTCCTGTTCTCTGTTATAAAAGGTATTGGTGCTGTCTGGACCATCTCATCTAAAGAGACAGCAGGGTGCTGCTTCTATAGCTGTTGTAACTTTATCCTGATATCTGATGCACATTGGGACAGGAATTTGTCCTTTAAAATCACCTGTCCTTTGTAAGAGTCTAAGTCCAGATTGGTAAACTTTTAGAGGGCCTCTTTTAGCCTTTCCAGAAAGGCAATTTTGTTCTCATTGGGCTCCTAAGTTATTGCTGAGATTGGGCAGAGTCCCACAAGTAATATGCTTCCTTCTATTTCCATGGGTGGACTTCCTTAAGGGTGAGTCTTTCTGAAGCTTATCCTACCCAGAACAGTTTCAACCTGAGAGCCAGGCATCCCCAGGTCAGGATGCAGATCCCCAGGCAAGCTGAGGTGTGACAGCCTCCTGGAGATCTAATCCCTGGGCAGGTCAAGGCGTGTTGACCTCCTGGGACCCCTGGACTGGGGGATCCCAGAGCAGGTTGAGGAGTGACAAACTTCGAGAAACAGATCCCTAGGCAAGTCAAGGCAGGTTGAGCTCCTGGGACCCCAGGACTGGTGGATCCCTGAATAGGTTGAGGCATGAAAACCTCCCAGGGACCAGCTGTTTTCTGGTTGTCCCTCCAGAAGATTGTAGAGGCAACATTGCAGGTCTGGAAGGGGCTCAGGAAAAGAGCATGAGTGAAGGGGGTAGGGCACAACTTTGGAAAGAATGACATAGCACAAGGGAATAACATAAATCGGTTAAAATCAATTGGGTCCAAGATGACAAGTCAAATTCAACTAAATCTTGATCCCCAATCTGCAAGCTAAAAGGCACACCCAGGTGGCAGGACAGTTTCAAGGCACTGTCAAAAGTCAGAGGAGTGGGTGGTTCCCCAATGGTTGGGATGATGCTCCCTCTAATTAGCATATGTATTCACCCAGCTCGCAAAAACTAGCCACACCACATTCCACGGTCCCTGGAAGCACTTGCCCTCTGCAATGGCCTACATCCTGCAGAGTGCACTTCTCTCTGAATACTAACAAATCCACCTCTTACCTATCGCTGTGTCTCTAACTGAATTTTTGTAGTGAGACATCAGAGCCTGAGCTTCATTAGGTCCTGAAGCCAGGCTCAAGTCCCAGGAGAGAGAAGCTGAAGGACGGGAGGAAAAAGCGGTGGGAAAAACGTGCCAAGGAATACCCTTCATAACCTGCTGGAAAATCTGCTAAATACCTGACCTGTGCTCAGAGTTTCCACTGGCCTGATCCTTAACACAAAGAAGATTAAGGACAGAAGAACCCCTACTGGCTTGGGTAACAGCTACTGAGGCCCAGCAGATAATGGAGCCTCTGGGACATAATGAGGAATAGGCCCTGCCATAGTCCCTCAGTTGTACCCACTGCCACTCGCCTGTTCACAGGGAGTTCTAGGAAACAAGAAACAGAGATTGTAAAGGAATTCAGATTTTGCTAGGCATCTGTCCTTCCAGCTATAGGAGCAAGGACCTCCTACCTTAGTCAGAGATCTTCTGGAATCTGAGACTGAACTGTGTGAGCTTTCTGCTGAGTTTGTTTTTCACTGTCCTTGTTTTCAGCACGCTCGGCTTCTCACTTCCCCTGCGCTGGGTTTTCTTTGTGTTCCGCTTCTACCGTGGGAGCTTTCACCGAGCTGGGCTCCTGTTGTGCTTGTCCTCCTCCTTGCGAGGGCCACGCTGAGGTTGTTTCAGCCAGGTTAAATCCGAGTCATAGCACCAGAGATGTCGGGGGAGTGTGTAATTTTCTCGGTTCTGTCTCGTCACAATAGAAATTTGAAGCAACGGACTAGCATTACCGCCCTTAGACAGGCCAGCGTTACAGCTCCTGGACAGACCAGAGCCACAGCTCAGTGTTACAGCTCAGTTTTATTTAGAAAATAAAGGAAAATACACCCTTGAGGCATGAGAACATGACAACCCAAAAGACGTGAAGAGGAGAGAGAGAGAGAGGGAGAGTGAACGAGTGAAAGAGAGAGAGAGAGCCTCAGCCCTTTGGGTCCTGCTTTTAAATGTTTTTTTTTGTTTTTTCTTTCTCCTCCCTCTGGACCTGCCCTATGTAAACTGGGCTATCCAGGAGGGCTGTTTGTTCTACCTGAGGTCCTCACTCTGGTCCTCGTACCTTCCTTTATTCTATTGTTGTGGGCTTTTCCCTTCCTTGTCTTTTAGCCACCACCATTCTGGACTCCTTTTTCCTATTCTATCTACCTAATAGGCATACAAGGAAGACTTTGGTGATATTCCTTCACTAGGGAGGGAGAGGGAGAGCCATTTGCCAAAGAGGGAGTGAAAGCTGACTTTTCTTATCTACAGGTAAGGTCAGGACTCCAGTGACTGGGATGGGCAATTGGTGTTACGGTGTAAACTCAGAGGCTTGGAACTTAGAAGACTTGGGCTCTTTATTCCTCATCAGAGAAGGCCAGCAACTGCCTTGGAAGGTACCCCATTCCTATTTGGAGGCATCTAGCACTACTGGATAAACCATATCTTCAACTATACAGACCTTTGTCAACAAAGTAATTTCTCTGCTTTTTAATATACTGGCTAGGTTTGTTGTAGCTTTCCTTCCAAGGAGCAAGCGTCTTTTAATTTCATGATTGCAGTCAATTTCTGCAGTGATTTTGGAGCCTAAGAAAATAAAGTTTGTCACTGCTTCCATTTTTTCCCCATCTATTTGCCATGAAATTATGGGACCAGATTCCATGCTCTTAGTTTTCTGAATGCTGAGTTTTAAGCCAGTTTTTTCACTTTCCTCTTCCACTCTCATCAAGAGACTCTTTAGTTCCTCTTCACTTTCTGCTGTTAGAATGGTATCATCTGCATATCTGTGGTTGTTGATTTTTCTCCTGGCAGTCTTGCATCCAGTTTGTGATTCATCCAGCCTAGCATTTCACATGATGTACTCTGCATATAAGTTAAACAAGCAGGATGGCAATATACAACCTTGTACTCTTTTCCCAATTTTGGACCCATCAGTTGTTCCAACTTATATTCTAGACTATGGCTATAATTGTTATTTTCATTTTTTAATCATTATATTTATTTCCTAGTTTGTTATCATTATTATTTTATTAGGGTCAATGTTCATTAAACTTTTATTTGAATTCCATAATTTAGTTTTACCTCATAGAAATGAAATTACTATGTTAGATAATTTCAGATGAAGTTTGGGTTACATGGAGGTGTAGCAGGAAAGAAAAGTGGGACACAAGAGGATAGTCACATCTCAAGTCATGTCCCTGGAATGGTGCCAAGTGTATGATCTTGGCTTTGGCAGGAAAGAATTTAAGAACAAGCCACAGAAAGTGAAAGCGGGTTGACTAAGGGAGACACACACTCCACAGAGTGTGGGCCCTCTCAGAAAGTGATAGGCTCCATGGTACAGGGTTCTTAGGTTTTATAGGGATGGATAATGTCATAGACCAATGAATGAGAAGATTATTTCAACTATTTTGGAGAATGGCTGGGGATTTCCAAGAATTGGGCCGCTGCCCCCTGTTTGACCTTCTAAGGTCAGCCTCAAAACTGTCATGGTACCTGTGGGTGTGTCAGTTAGTGTGCTGATATATTACAGTCAGCATGTAATGAGGCTCAAGATCTAGTGTCTAGTGCAAATCAACTTGTCAACTATCTTGGATCTAGTTGGTTCTAAACAGTTTACGCTGTGTCGTCAATGGCTGTGTCATTCTTTGAAAAGTTGTGCTCTGCCCCTTTCCTCTCTCAGAGGAATTAAACATGAGAGAAGTAAAAATACCTGATATTAGTTAAAGAAGGATAGGATCTCTGTATATATTGGGAAAGAAAAAGAGATCAGAAGGAGGGTAGGTAAATGTACCAAGAGCCATACTAATGCAGAACAAGGAGAAAGAGAATGAAAAAGAGAAAGAATTTACATCAAACATCTAAGCCTATACATTTCTAGCAAAACCAACAAAGAGAAAAAAAAATTATTCACATCTAGAATTTATAAGGAAATCTCAAAACTCAAAAGTATATAAGCAGACAATCCAATTAGAAAATGAATAAAAGACATTAAGAAACATTTGACAAAAGGTGACATATGACTGGGCCTTCTCTGGTGGCTCAGTGGTAAAGAATCTGCCTGCAATGCAGAAAACCAGGGTTCAGTCCCTAAGTTGGGAAGATCCTCTGGAGGAGGGCAATCCACTCTAGTACTCTTGCCTAGAGAATCCCGTGGACAGAGGATCCTGGCAGGCTGCAGTCCATAGGGTCACAAAGAGTTGGACACAACTGGAGCAACTAAGCAGCAGCAGCAGACATATGACTAGCCAATGAGCATTGAGATGTTCAACATCTTTAGAGACCAGAGAAATGAAGATTAAGACCTCAATGAGCCATCACTTTGCACCTATCAAAATAGCTAAAATAAAATGGAATGATAGTACCAAAACCTGGTGAAGATGTGGAGATGACTTCAGATGAATATATGCATTGCTTTAATATATTATATACTATATACTGATATATATATATTAAAGAAATGCAATATATAATAATGCATATACATATATAATGTATATATATACATACATATTATAATGCATTTTTTAATGTGCTATTTTAATATTTAATAGTTATCCTCTCTGAATGGGACATTGTTTTTGGAGCTCTGTGCTACCAGGTAAGAAGGCAGGTTATAAGGAAACTTTCAGTGTTTTTTCATTCAGGGAGAAACATTGCTTAGTGTGGAAAAACTACAGGTATTGTATTTGTCACCACTGGGATCCAACCACATCTCCTCCCTTTGGTTCCTGACTCCTGATGCCCAGGTGGGGTTTCCCAGGTGGCACAGTGGTAAAATATCCGCTTTCAAATGTAGGAGGCACAAAAGATGCACATTTGATCCCTTAGAGAAGGATATGGCAACCTGCTCTAGTATCCTTGCCTGGAAAATTCGATGGACAGAGTTGCCTGGTAGTCTACAGTCCATGGGGTCACAAAGAGCCAGATGCGACGGAGCGTGTGCGCATGTGCACGTGTATGCATGCACACACACACACACACACACACACACACACACGCACTTTATTTTTTAGAGAAGTTTAGGTTCACAGCAAAATTGAGCAGGATGTACAGAGCATTCCCACAATCTCTTTGCTCTCTCTAACCATGCTATCTACATCCCTGCCAGAGTGGTATATCTATTATGATTGTTGAACTTACACCAGCATGCCATTATCACCCAAAGACCATAGTTTGTATTACAGTTGGCTCTTGATGTTATGCATTCCATGGGTTTTGACATATATTCACCATTATAGTCTCACATATGGCATATATTCACCATTATAGTCCCACACAGAATAGTTTCACTGCCCTAAAAATCATCTGTTTTCCACCTGTTGTCCCTCTTTCCCAACCCTCAGAAACCATTGATCTTTTTAGTTTCTATAGTTTTGCTTTTTCCAGAATGTCATGGAGTTAAAATCATAGTATTTTACATTTCACTGGGTTCTTTCACTTTGCATTTATGTTTTCTCCACATCTTTTCATAGCATGATAGCATATTTCTTTCTCTTTTTTTCTCCCACTGAACAATATTCCTTATTGTCTTGATGGACCACAATTTATTTACACATTTACCTAATGAGGTACAGATTGGCTGCCTTTAAGTTTTGGCAATTACGAATAATGCTGCTGTAAGCATTTCTATTTAGGTTCTTTTGTGGATATAAATTTTCAGCTCATCTGGGTAAATACCAAGGAATGTGATTGGTGAATCATATGGTAAGAGCATGTTTAATATTTTGAGATGCTTTTAAATTGTCTGTCTGTATCATTTTCTATTCCTGTCAGCTATTAAAGAGAGTCCTGTTGCTCCACATCCTTCTCAGCACTTGATGTTGTCAGTGTTCTGGATTTTGGCCAATCTGAAAAACAGCGGTGGTATCTCATTTTTGCTTTAATTTGCATTTCCCTTCCGACAAATGGCATGGAGCATCTTTTCCTATGCTTATTTGCTTTCTGCATATCTCCTGCTCTTTATGACTCAGCCTCGAAAGTCACATAGTGTCACATCTGTGATGAAGCCATCAGAAACCTGAAAGAAAGAGAATACAGACACAAGCCTAGGTTTGAAGCTGGCAAGTTTGCATTGTAGAAGAACATGTAGGATGGGAGTTCTTTCGGTGATACACTGCTATGGTGTCTAATGAGATAGAGCAGAACATAGGAAGAATGCTTGGAGAAACGGGCATCTGTTTAGAGAGGAGTAAACATATTTGGAAGAATATCCCCTGAAGAAGTGATTGATATGGTCTGGATCATTTGAGAGATCACCATTTGAAACACTTGCAACAACCAGGGTGTTGTTGCCAATCACCCCCCACCTCCCTCCAGCATCTGAATAGGTTTTAAATCCATGATGTTGAAAGCAGTATATTGAGAAAGTCAGATAGTATCGATGTAGGTCTCCCATTATCTCATACCTAAAAAGTGGGCAGTGAACTAGATTCGCTATAAGATTTCTTCCAATTTATCTAAAGCTATATATTTTATAACTAAGTTAAAAGGGGGCACATTTCTGCTATATGTAAAGATGAAAAACACCTGAGGATGAGGGTCACAAAGAAGGGGATACTGAAGGTTACCTGGCAAGTGTACTCATTTTGAAGAAAAGTGTAGAGAAAGAAACAAATACACCAAACTGCTCAGGACCGCCTTTCTGTTTTGTCTTCTTGCCCTGATTCTGAGAGGTCCCCTTCTGCAGAGCACAAACTATGGCAGATAAAGAGAAAAAATAATTCTTTCAGTCCTAATTTGTTCAAAGCATTCCTGAGAGGAGCAGTTCCAAAGACTAACATTTCTTGTAAGTTCTTCACCAACAGAAAATTGTATTCGAAAGCTCTGAGAAGTCTTCTTATAACCTTAAAGTCAAAGTTTACGAAGAAGAGAAATAAATAGGAAACATCTTATTGACATCATTTCCCTATGAGCCCCTCATTTCTTGCATTATTTTACTGCCCTGTCATTTCAAGTCCAAATGTCAAGTATCAAGATTCAAAGTGAAACACTTTCCCTCCCTTATGTGTGTTTCTGTTCCCCAGAGTCCTAGGCCTAAATTTCAGGTTCTATTTTTATAGTCTTCACAGTGGAGAGTGATGTGGATGGTATTGATTGTAGCTAGTTAGAAACTAAGAAATTTCCTTTACTAAAAGCTTTGTGGGGCTTGAAAGAGGAGCGAGTCAGGCAAGCATTAAGTCTCAGTGTTCTGGAAAAGACACTTCTGTGAGGATCTGCCATTGCTTCTTAGAGCCTGAGGTTTCCCCTCCAAGGATAATTTTAACAGAAGATGCTGCATTCTCCAGTCAGCTCCTCCAGTCCATCTGAACTTCACGGGATTTCATGAGGGCTGTAGGCTGATTTTTTTTTATTTTCTTGCATAAAATAAGACATTTTCATTGAGCACTTAATTAATGGCAAGTAGCATGCTATTTCCCAGCTTTCTTCTTTGCTCACAATCTCAGCACAAATATTTCTTGGAAAAATCCTTTCCTGCCCTCATCTCAAAGTTTCCAGCCCCTTCTAGGTCAGGTCTCTCCTTTTGGTGACACTTATGGAATATTTTGAGCTTCTTTAAAGATTCTATATGCTTAGAGATATTATTAGTTGATTAATGTTTTCTGAATAGCTGTAGTAATCTTCAGAGTATTCTCTTGCTGACCTTTCTACCCCAGGGCATGTCACAGTAGATACTCAAAAAGTAATTGTCAAAAGAAGGAATAAATGAAGAATTTCCATTCATTTCTTCTTCTGTTCTCCACTTCTTAAATCAGAAAACAAAAACCTTGAGAAGGTCATGTGACTTCTTTGGGATTTCATGGTTAATGTGTGGTAGAGCTGGCAATTGAATTGAGGTCAACCTGCCAGCCCCTAATCCTATTGTGTGCCAGGTACATTCTGTTCCAACTACCTTTAAACTATCTTGTCTGATTTAATTTTAGTTAAAAAAACAACAAAAATATTGCTGCTTGTAACAGATTAGTCACAGTGGAAAAAATTGAGACTATTCTTTGGTGCAAAGTGAAGTAAGGGTTTTCATTTGGGTAGAGAAATTCTTGGTTGCCCTGCAGCAGTGCAGGGCAGGATTTCTTGAATATCCTACAGTGAAAGTATTATGACCTCACCAATTTCTTAATAACACAAAGAATGCTCCTTGAAGTTAGGTTGTAAACGCATCTTAAACTTTCTTTACTAGAAAATTCTAGATGTCTTTGCAAAGGGAAAGATTAAACATTAAATTGTTATATATCCTCAAGTTAGCATATGAAGATCTTACTAAAATAATACAAAATTTTCAAGTATTTTGATATACCACTGATGGAGTATATATTTATCAACACAGTTATTCCATTTGATATAGTGTGTTATCTATAGTCTGTGTTTACTTATTGATTTTGTCACTGTCATCTGTCCATTGATGTAAATCAGGTGTTAAAACCCCCTTCTATTACTGTCATTTTCTCCCTCTATGTCTATTAACATTTACTAATTTCTCTATTTTAATTTTAAAATAAGATCTTTGAATTTAATAAAAAAAATACTGCTGGAATTTTGCTTGCAATTGTGTTTACTTTGTGAGACAATTTCAAGTGAATTGACATCTTAACAATATTGACTTTCCTAGGCAATGAATATGTTATATTCTCCCTATATTTCTTTCATCAAGGCTTTCAATCTGCGTACTCTAGATATATTTTGTAATATTTATAGCTAAACTTCATGTTTTATTGCTTATTTTAAATGATATTTTTTAAAATTACACTTTCCAACTTTTTGTTCAAAATATGTAGAAATACCATATATGTATATACATACATTGTGTGTGTGTGTGTGTGTGTGTGTGTGTGTGTGTGTGTGTGTATTCCATGCCCTGCTAAACTCATAGATTAGTTCTAGTAGCTTTTTTGTAGCTGCTTTGGAATTTTCTATGTAAAAATCATTATGTCTGGGAAAAGAGACTGTTTTATTTTTATTATTTTCTTTCCAATCTTTATACCTTTAATTTTTATGTTTTGTCTTATTACTCTAAGACTGGCAGTACTATGCTAAATAAGAGTGATGAGAGCAGCTGCCTAATTCCTAATCTTGGGAGGAAAGCACTCAATCTTTCACCATTCATATATTTGATGTAAGTTTTCTATAGAGGACCATTATTAGATGAGAATGCTACTCTCTTCTCCCAGTTTTATATTTTAGAAAAATTTTATGATGAATGGATATTATATCTTTTTCTCAGACTCTTTCTGTTTCTATTGAGATCATCGTGCAGGTATGTATTTGGTGCCCATCCTATTTGATGGTCTATGAACTTGCATTTGTTGGTTTGTTGTCTGTTAATTTTGCAAACTTCTCAACTATTATTGTTCAATATATATATATATATATTTTTTGCAATGTTCTCTTCTCCTGGGATCCTGAGATGGCAATTATATACTTGTTTGCAATTTATATATTTCCCTATATCTCTATTTAGTCTTCATCTTTGTGTTTATTTGGGGTAATTTCTACTGATTCATCTTTAAGTTCATTCATTCTTTCCTCCCCTATCTTCCTAAAGCTTTGAGTGTGGCCTTCTAAGTCATTCTGCCCTACTCCCCCCATGGATGTGAGCTCTGTGTATATGCTTTTTTGTCACCCAGTAGAACTTAGTTCTCCAACCCTCACCAAGCTTATCCAGTGCATTGTGGGCAAGAGGGTTTCTTGTCCCTTACCCAGCAGTTTAAGATGCTATCTGTTCCCCCATATGATTGAGGGGATAGCGGTTTAATTGAAATTGTGTGCCTTTGCAACAGGGTCTGTGTCTCTCCCCACTAGGCTTACATTGTGAGGAACTCCTTTTCAGGCCTCTTGTCAGCCTTTTATATTTTTGTGAGTGCCCTGTGAGGTGTGTGGAGCAGAGCTTGCAAGTGGAGTTGAATTTTCTTAGTTTTTGTAGTTTTAAGAAGTTCTATACTTCCTTGCTAGCTACAGTAGGTTTTTTGCAATTCATCAGATATTTGAGATGAATTGTTTGTAACCAGTGTCCTCCAGAATATGATCCAGGTAAACCAACGTTTACATATAATCCTAGAAAAGCTTACATTTCTTTAGGGTTCAGGTTAAATTGGTTAACTAATGACCTCAACTTTTTGATGGTTCAAGAAAAGTTGTGAATTTTCAGATTTTCTAACATTATTTTACTGTCATTATAAGGGTAGGAATTTTCCTCATTCCATTCATCTTTCTTTCCATAGATGGAAACTATCATGTATTCTTCAATCCTATATACATTGAATACCCATTATATAAAAAACAAACAAACACAGAACTAAAATGACAAATATGAATAAAAATAAATTCTAAAGAGTTTATTTCTCGGATCTGATGATGATTATTATTGTGATGTATTCCTGAAATATATTTTTAGAAAGCAAGTTAGAAAGTCATGATAAATACGTATTTTCAAAATGTTTGTACTTTTTGTTTTCTAATTTTTACATTTCTGGCCACTTTACCAAGTTATTTCTTCTACTGATCATACATTTTGCAGTTATTTTTCAGTCATCATTGTAACACAATATTAATTTATGTCTATCTTCCCTACTAAGTTAAAGAAATTGAAATCTTTTTTATTTTAGTTTAGCTCTAGCAAAATTCATGAACTTTTGTTTAGTGTTTTGTTTATTTAGTGTTTTCATGAACTTTTCAAGTAAGAGGTTATTGCTTTATATGTGACTATCACAATGGTTAATGTCTATATATCAGAATAAATAGTCTTCTATTTGCAATGCAAGTTGAATATTTCTGTACATGTTTTCTGGGAAACTATCCACATGTTCTCAAAGAGTTGTTAGGTGCCCCCTTAAGTTCAGCCATGTTCAAATGCCACTTTTGAGTGTTATTTTTGTTCTTTCCTGATACAAATTAAGTTATGGGATCTATGTACTTTTCTTTCTTTCAATTCATCTATGAAAGGGAAGAGATCTACCTTTATTTGTAAAGTCAACACAAATAAATGCCAGTTTCTCGTACCTGGTATGGATATCGTACATCTGGACACTGTCAGAGTCTTTTCCTAATCTTCAGTGCAATTGTTGAAAAGTGTCCATTTCTGTTACCTGTTTATTTATCCAGATGTTCCAGGAAGACCAGGAAGCACATGAATCAGTAGCTCTCAAGGAAGGGATCTTGACACTAGGCCTTCTTTACTGAATTTGTTGTGGTCACCTTGATACTGGCTAGCTTTCTACATGGTGTCTTTTTTACTGGTGCTTCTACTCTCAGTACCCTGTTTTCAAGTATCTCTCTCTCTCTTTCTTCTTTTAGGGAAGAGCCTCTCGAAAAATCACTCCCATGGAGAAGCCTGATTCTGTGCAAATGTGATCACTGATGCCTTTGGGACTGTTCAGGATGCTCACTGCTAATGCACAGACAGAGTTTTTCAAGTGGTGGACAGAATGGGAGAGGAGGCCACACTCTCCAGCAGCTCAGGATCACTTCTTCCTTTACCCTTTCCATACTGCTGTGCTCAAGAGGAGTTCTAATTAAATCTGCCCTATTTCAGGTCGGTTCAGTTCAGTCACTCAGTCTTGTCCGACTCTTTGCGACCCCATGAATCTCAGCACACCAGGCCTCCCTGTCCATCACCAACTCCCGGAGTTTACCCAAACCCAAGTCCCTCGAGTCAGTGATGCCATCCAACCATCTCATCCTCTGTCGTCCCCTTCTCCTCCTGCCCTCAATCCTTCCCAGCATTAGGGTCTTTTCCAATGAGTCAACTCTTCACATGAGGTAGCCAAAGTATTGGAGTTTCAGCTTCAACATCAGTCCTTCCAATGAACACCCAGGACTGATCTCCTTTAGGATGGACTTGTTGGATCTCCTTGCAGTCCAAGGGACTCTCAAGAGTCTTCTCCAACACCACAGTTCAAAAGCATCAATTCTTTGGTGCTCAGCTTTCTTCACCGTCCAACTCTCACATCCATACATGACCACTGTAAAAACCATAGCCTTTACTAGATGGGCCTTTGTTGGAAAAGTAATGCCCTATTTACTCACTGCAATAACAAAGACTACCTTTGTTATTTGTACTGGCTCTTATGCCTCTCAGGTAGGTGGTAAAACTGCTGCCTACCTTTTAAAATGTAAATTAGATCTCTGAATTTCGGTGTGTCAATAACCTCAGATTAAATTCCAGAAGAGCCTTGACCTATACGTCATACCCTAGACCATCTTTCCAACCTCCCTGTTCTCCAAAGACCCCTTGCTTCCTCCTCTTCAGTCACACTGGCTCCTCACTGTCTTTATCCAAGGAGATGCTTTTGGTTCTTACTCTCCCTTCTGCCTACCATCTAAATATCCATTCAGATAGTTACCTTTCTCCCTTAGTTCTCTGCTCAAATGTTCATGCTCAAATATCCCCTATTCCCTTCTTCCTCTCCCTATTACCTCATCCTCCATTATTTCCTTCTTAGAACTTAGTGCTGATACTTGTACAATTTATTTGTTTTCTAATTGATTTTTCTCTCCCATCTAGAATGTGAGTTTTATGAGAGGCAGGACTTTCTTTTATTCACCGTTGAACACCAGGAACCTGTAATAGGTGTAAAAGTACTCATTAAATATTCATTGACTGAGTGTATGAATGAATGGGTGAATGAATAGTCGAAAAATTTTTGATGCATTAGGTCAATTACAAGTTAGGGAGAAGCTTTCAATTCAGGGTGCTCTGTTTCCCTCTGGTAGCATGTAAGCCTGGCTACATACTGACCTATAGCAAGAAATGCGATTCCATGTATTGATAGATAGTTCCCTCTTCTTCCAGGCTAAAGTCTTTCTTGTCATCTCTGCTCTTCTAATTCAGGCTGTGTGAGGGGTATTTTGCCTAGATCTTTCTATTGATTCCTGAGTTCTCTTCCCAGTGTATTCCTTCCCATTCTATTTGATAGAAAATATAATTGATACATATTCCTGATTTCTATTGCTGAAGGTTTTACATTTCAATTAGTTTCTGAAAAGGGAGGTTAGGATGGTTTAAGGAATTATTTCCACTATTCGCAGAAGTTTGGCTACATCATTGCGATGGTCAAAAGAATGGTCCCCCAGCAATGGCCAGGCTTCCCAGGTGGCACAGCAGTAAAGACTCCGTCTTTAGTGAAGGAGACACAGGAGACATAAGTTCGATTCCTGGGCTGGGAAGATCCCTTAGAGAAGAAAATGGCAACCACTCCAGTATTCTTGTCTGGAGAATCCCATGGGCAGAGGAGCCTGGCAGGCTACAGTCCATAGGGTCTCAAAGAGTTGGTTATGACTGAGCAACTGAGCACACAGCACAGGGACAGCTGTGTCCTAATACACAGAACTCATGACTATGTGGCAAAAATGAGTGTGCCGGTGCAATGAGGGATCTTGAGATGGGGAAATGACCATATATTATCTGGTAAGCCTAACAGTCACAAAGGAAGGAAGGGGTAAAGTAAAGAAGGAGTCAGGAAAATGATAATCAGGGAATGATACATGACGATAGAAGGGGAGGCTGAAGTGATTCAAGAAAGAAGCCTAGGAAGCAGGCATCCAGAAACTGCAAAGGCAAGGCAGTGGATTCCCCCCACCCTCCATCGCCTCTGACCCCAGCCTCCAGAAAGAACAGAATATTACCCACGCTTTGATTTTTCCAGTGAAATCCATTTTGAACTCCTGGACTCCAGAACTGTAAGATAAATTTATCTTAAATCATTAAATTTACAACAATTTGTAACAGCACTAATAGGAAATTAATGCAAATTTTGTTACCAGAAATGGGGTACTGATGTAAGAAATACCTAAAACCTGGGTGGGGCAACTTTGGAATAAGGCTGTGAGTAGGGGCGGAAATATTTTGAGGAGCATGATAAAAACAGCCTGAATTGCCTTCAATAAGACTATTAGTAGTAATATGGATCTTAAAAACTTTTCTGTTTGAGAGGACTCAGATGGAAGTGAAGGGCATTATAGAGAAAACCTATCTTTTCTTGGATGATACTTAAATCATCACAAATAGACTGTTGGTAGAAATTTGGAATTAAAGATACTGCTGATGAGGGACGTGTTATTGGAAATAAGTAGAAAGCAGACCTTGCTTTATACGGGCAGTAAGCTTAGAATTCTATAACCGCATAGAAAGCAAAACTGGTAAATGATGAACTTGGACATTTGGTTTGAAGATTTCCAAGCAAAGTGCTGATGTATGGCTTGTTTTCTTATCACTTACGTATGTTAGTTGCTCAGTAGTGTCTGACTCTTTGTGACCCTGTTGACTGTAGTCCATCAGGCTCCTCTGTCAATGGAATTCTCCGGGCAAGAATTCTGGAGTGAGTTGCCATTTCCTTCTCCAGGGGATCTTCCCCACCCAGGAATTGAACCTGTGTCTTCCACATTGCAGGCAGATTCTTTACCATCTGAGCCACCAGGGAAACTCCTTTTCACTTATAATTAAACATAAAAGGAGAAAAGACAGTTGAGGGGAAAACTGTCAAGCAAAAAGAAACCAAGTTTGATGACTTTGGAAATTTCCAGCCTATCTAGATTTCAAAAAAAAAAAAATGCTGAGATAGGGAAATTCTATACCAGGAAAGCATACTTACTCATATGAGTGGAAGTCAAAGTTGTGGCTTGTGTTCTTTCTTTAGCTAGTTCCTCAGAAAGAACAAAGGAAATGGTAGCATTTAGTCACACAGAGGGGTCCTTGAAGAGACAGGCATTTGTTCACAGGTCCCTTCAGCCACCTCTGCAGAAGCCAAGGCAGAGATGTGATTATCTGAGAAAGATCTGTAGTAGAGTTGCTTATGTAATGAAGGATAGCCCTGTGACACACAAAGGAAATTCACAAGGTTTTGAGAATTTTATACAGCAGAATCACTGACTATTTGGTCTGAAAGGGACAGCAGAGAGAACAGAAAGAAAAGTATCAGACTCCCCAAACTCCATAGGCAGGAAATATGCTGATAAAACTTCTTTTCTATAAACACATGAAGCCACAGATTACAGAGAATTATTTTCAGGCTCTAAATACTATTGTGAACCAATGTGGATTTCAAAATTACTTGAGACTGTTTACTGCTTTTTTTTTTCCTCTCAGTGTTCTTTTCTGAATGTGAATGTCTGTAACTGTTATCTTATGTCTAGCCAGAATTTTATTTTGGGAACATACAACTTATTTCCAGAATTATAGATGATCACAGAGGACAAGGAATGTGTCTCAGAATGAATTTTTACTGAGATTCTCAGCCATCTCAGATTTAAATGACTCAAGTGATGAGATTGGGGATTTTTGAGTTGTTGAGATTTATTAATAGATATTTTGGACTTTAAATTGACTGCTTTATGGCTTGAACTATTTGAAGATGTTGGAATCAGATGAATGCATTTTGATGTGTGGTGGCATGAATTTTAAGGGAGGACTATGGTAAGCAGAATAATGGACCCTCAAAGGAACATATGTTTTAATCACCAGACTTATGAAATTCTGACTTTACATGTGAACTGGTTTTACTCATAATACTTCTGACACCAAATATATGTTGTTGTTTTTTCCACAACAATAACCAATTCATTAACTCTCCAGAGACCAATTTGGTGTTCTACAATTCAAACCAGCTCTGACACTAACCACCTAGAATTACATCAGACCCACAGATTTCAGGGTTCAGTCTCATAAGATACAAGTCACAAGTATTGGATTTTCTCTGAGTCGCCTGAAAAGTTACAGTTTTCCACAAAAGCTCTCCTTTTTTTAGGTTTTATAATTTGCTCACAGAAATCAGGAATTTTCTTTACTCATGTTTACTTGCTTATTATAAAGTTTACAGCTCAGGAGCTGCCAAATGGAAGAGATGAACAGTGCAGGGACCCAGAGTCTCCATGCCTCTCTGAAACTCTCTGAACCCCGTTGTCTAGGAGTTTTTATGGAGGTTCCATTATATACACACATGATTGATTAAATTATTGGCCACTGGCAATTAACCAAACCTCCAGCCCCTCACCTCTCCCTGAAGGTTTGTGCCAGGACCTAAAGTTTCAGTTCTCTAATTATGTACTTGATTTTTTTTTTATGTCATCTTGACTGATCTAATGGATCTCAAGACAGTTGGTAAAACTTTCTTCCTGGGTGAGTCTGTTGGGATGTATCTGGAAGAGATTGTCCTTGAATCAGCAGACTGAGTAAAGAGATCAACTTTCACCAGGTGAAATCCAGTATAATCCAATCTACTGATGGCTAGAATAGAAAGAACAGTGAATTCCTTCTCTCTCTTCCAGGTGGAATGTCCATCTTCTCCTGACCTGGGACAGCAGAGTTCCTTATTCTCATGACTTCAGACTCAGACTTAATTGTACCACCAGCTTTTCTGGTTTTCCAACTTATAGAAGAAGCAAACTAAGGAACTTCTTGACATCCATAAGTGTGGCAGACCGTTCCTATAATAAATCTGTCCTATGTATTGATATATCTCTATGTATCCTATTGGTTCTGTTTTCCTGGAGAACTCTGACTAATACAAGTGGCTTGATCTTTCTGATACACAGCCCCCATCTTGAAGTTCTTTAGGTCCTCCATTCAATAGTCATTTTATTGGTATAAAGAGATATTCTTCATTGTAGAGATTCCAAGGGTTTTAGGAGCTATGTGTCAAGAACTGAGGACAAAGACCATTCATTATTATTTTCAGGACGTGGCAAAATGGATTTTAAGATGTGAGCAAGTTAAAGATCTTGAGAAGGAGAAATTATTCTGGGATATGTAGGTGGGCTCAATGCAATCATAAGGGTCCTTACAAGGAAGAGGGAAGTAGGAGAGCTGGAGTCAAAGAAGCAGAAATAGGAGTGACCTGAGGGAGGGGCTGAGACAAGGAAACTGGCAGCTTATAGGCAATGAGGAAGGCAAGAGAAAGTATGTTCTCCTCAACCTCCAAAGGGAATTAAACTCTGATGATGACCTCTTGATTTCAGTTTAGTGGAACCCTTCACAGACTTCTGACTTCCAGACTGTAGGATAATAAATTTGTACTGTTTTGAGTCACAAAATACTCGGTAATTTGTTACAGCAACAATATAAACCTAATGCCATATCTAGATCATATGAGTATTAATAAGAACACCATATCTAGACCATATGAATATTAATAAGAACAAACAAACAAACTCCCAATTGCCTCTTTCGAGATGGGAGAGAAATATCTCAAGTCTCAATTTGTGCCTTTGTTCTCTCTCAGGCCAAGAGTGATGCCCCAGACCTCAGCCCAAGCCTTCCTCTTCTTGACCAATGTTCTTCCTGTAAGCAGACAGGGTAGGGGTCCCCAGAGAGAGACAGGACCAGGAATGGCTTTCTTGACAGAAGAGCAATCATTTTGGGATCCCAGCCTGGTCAAGGTGCTTGCCCTTAAACAGGCCTCAGTAATTAATAATCTTAAGAGAACAAAGGAATGCAAGAACAGAGCAAAGGCAGTCAAACAACAATGCAGTGATAAAGCAGAGTCTTATTTCCTCATCAAAGGTTATACATAATAATATATCTTTGAGTTCTGCAGGAACCACGGCCCTCATCAGGTGAAGGATGGAATAATGATGCAGACCCTCCTGACTTCAATCACTAAAGCGTGGTCTCTGTGGACGTTTGCCACTTTTCTATGCTGAATTCTCCTCTACTCAAATATTTTTGTGAATACGCTGGTGCCCTTAGCTTAAAACTTCCCCAATTTTGCTGTTCAGGGAGACGCTGCTTTGGATCGCTAGTGTTCCACTTAGATCACTAATGTTCTTGCTTGCTGCAGTTGTCTCGACAGGCACTAAGAGGCACTGTGTCTTTCTTGGCCTTTTATTTGCAGTAATTAGTGGAGGACCTTGCACCTAGAAGCATTCAATAAATGCAGGTCATAGATAATTTTTGTGTGTGTCCTGTCTCCGAAACTTTAAGCTGGTATGGACCCAATCTAAGTTATGAGATTTATTACTAAAGACTGCGCCTTAGATTTCTCTCCATCTCAAGGCCTCAAATTCTTCTGTTAATTATTGTATCATGACATCTCATTATGCTAACCACTAAGAAATGATCTTTGTTTATAATTACAACTTGAAATGACAGAAGAAAATTGAAATAGAGGTAAAAAAAATCTTTGAAAGTTTCAACAGGAAGGACCCCAGTTCACACAGGTTGAAAATATGCATTTTTCCTATAGTATTAATTCTTTTCTTCTCTATATTTATATAATGACCAAATATACCTTTGTCTTCACATAAGAGTATTTTACACATAAGGCATCCTTTATTTTAGCAACAGGTTGAAATGAGCTTATTTATTAATTCTCCCTGTGCAGGAAATTTTGTAGTTATATATTTTGTTGCTGTTGCTTAGTTGCTAAGTCAAATATGACTCTTCTAGGACCCCATGGACTGTAGCTTGCCAGGCTCCTCTGTCCATCGGATTTCTCAGACAAGAATGCTTGAGTGAGCTGCCATTTCCTCCTTCAGGGGTCTTCCTGACCCTGGGATCGAGTCTTCTTCTCCTGTGTCTCTTGCATTGGCAGATGGATTCTTACCACTGAGTCACAGGGATGTCCTATTATATTTTTTGTTCTGGGTTAATGGAGAAGAACTCTCACCCCCTCTGCTATAATATTTACATGTGTATCATGTTTCCTCTGTACCAAAAGTGTTATTTCACACAGCTATTCATTTTTTCTCATTAAACTTTTGGTTTCTAGAGCTATTAATATGCTAAAAATTGGAAGTAAATTGGAAAAAACCTTGAGATTAGCTAATTTTAATATCAATCATATTTAATAAGATTATGATATTTTTTGTTATAGTACAAGGAACCCTCAAAGGCTGTTTGCTTTCTTTTTTAATAGGAAAATTGGCAAGTTAGTAAACAATGTAATTAAATATTTTTATAAGAGAATGTCTTAAAAGGGCTGAAGACAGCCTTGATAATGATGAAAGTAAATTTCCCTTGCCAGCTGCTTCACTGATAATTGCTTTATAATTATAATTAATTCCTATATTTAAACTGCCCTTTATCACACAATTAGTTCTTTTTTTGTTTCTGTTATTTAATCTAATAATGATGCTTGCTATCTTTTCTCTGTATTAGACATTAATCGTAGTTTGGGAAAATTTTTATCACAATATGTCACTATTCTCCATCCAGTGAAAATTATTCTAGCTTTCCTTCCAGTATGAGATATGGCCATATAGTTTATCTCATTCCATTTCATACATAGCTTGAGAAGACAGATTGCATTTTTAATGATTTATAAATATTCATATTGCAATTTTCTTCTGATACTCAAGATGTAATTTATGGCATTTGATTGAAGGGCACCTTTTACTAGTTATGTCTCAGGTAAAATAATCTTGATGTTTGCTACTTTTCCACTGAGTTAGGCCACTTCTGATACTCAAATAGAAAGGTCAAATTCAAATATCTTACTTTTTTATAAAAGATAATTGTTTAGTTGAATGTACAAAGGATATCAACAAAGTGTAACTCATAATTTTGATGTATTTTTCTGCCCCATTAGAAAGTTCACTGATGCATAATGCTTTGTCCTTGAGGTTTAGCTTTTTTTTTTTTTTTTCTGAAAGAGCGTTGATACAATCAAATAGAAAGAAACAAACTGAGATTGGAGAGGGAGAAATAAAATATCCACCTCTGGTACCTCTGATATTCTTCTTAAATAACAAAAAATCTCATATGAGGGTTTTTTTTTTTTTTTAATGCCTACACTTGACAAATTTCTATCAGGCTTAAGGAATTCTTCAACATGGCAGCATGATCAAGTGTTACAGAATGCAGTGTGGTTTTAAAAACTGCCTGTGAAAAAACACACGCTCCGAGAAAAATGACTATGAATTTTAACAATCACACCTGGGGAAACTCAGTCTTGAAATTTTCATTCATTCCTGTAGGAATTGTTTTGCAGAGATGTTGATTGGTGGCAGCATGCTTCCTTTATAATCACTGCTGGTTACACTATTAATGCAAAACTGATCTTCTACTAGATTATAATCAATTGGTATTGACTCATATTTAACCACACATATTGATGCATAAATCATTGATGCATAAATCAATCGATGAATAAATCATTTGTAAATGACATTTGTATACAGATTCTATTCATTTCACCAGGGATTAAAACATGTTTTTTCTTTTTCTTCTCTTTGTCCCTGGACACATACAACTGTGGATTTACCTCAGAAGTGAAGTTCCAGCAGTGCACAGAAAAAACACTGCTTTTGGAAGACTCAAAAATTCTCTTTCAGTTTTGCTGAGTTAGTTGTCATCTCTCTGTACTTTTGTTGCTCTTTGAAACAAAAACAGGGGTGAAGGAGCTGGATCCCTTCCCTTGGGGGTTGCCACCTTGCTTTGTCTCTCCTGTCTCACCAAGCAGCCCCTGTTTCACTGACCATGACTTTGAGCTAATCTGTTGGATTTGGTTCAGCTTCAATTTTGTGACAGAACCTGAAGTAAAAGTAGAAGTGACATGTGAATGGATGTAATTTTCATTTCTTTAATTTGAATTTTTATTTTAATTTAAAGAGAAAGGTGAATTTCAAAATTTTGAAAGCAAAATTGTTTCTAATTATCGAGTCATATAAAATTGAAATTCATTTTTAAACATGACAGTTAAAAAGGAATTTCATTTTCTACTTTTCTGTCTTACTTGAAATATTTCAGTGCATGCTGCAGGCCTTTCTGAACTTCCCTTTAATCTGGTTTTGTGTGGGAAAAATGGGGCTTCCCAGATAGCTCAATGGTAAAAAATCCACCTGCTAATGCAGGAGCCACAAGAGATGTGGATTCAATTCCTGGGTTGGGAAGATCCCCTGGAAGAATGTTGAAATGATAACCTTATACATTTACAATCCTTGGGGTTGCAGAGTCTGATACAACTGAGCAACTGAGTCTGCATGTAGAAAAGTACTAGAGGGAAGTTGGTGAGGAAAGGCACTTAGCAGGAGACTCTGCATCCATATTTTGGAACACTCTTCTGGACAGATCATGTAGTATGCAACATAGATGGGCAAGGCTGAAGCATTTATTTTATATATGATATTGAACTATATGGAACCTTAATTCAGTTCAGTTCAGTCACTCAGTCGTGTCCAGCTCTTTGCGACCCCATGGACTGGAGCATGTCAGGCCTCCCTGTCCATCTCCAACTCCCGGAGTTTACTCAAACTCATGTCCATTGAGTCAGTGATGCCATCCAGCCATCTCATCCTCTGTTCTCCTCTTCTCCTTCTGCCTTCAACCTTTCCCAGCATCAGAGTTGTTTACAAATGAGTCAGTTCTTCGCATCAGGTAGCCAAAGTATTGGAGTTTGAGCTTCAGCATCAGTCCTTCCAAAGAATAATCAGGACTGATTTCCTTTAGGATGGACTGTTTGGATTTCCTTTCAAAAGCATCAATTCTTCAGTGCTCAGCGTTCTTTATACTCCAACTCTCATATCCATACACGACTACTGGAAAAAACGTAGCTTTGACTAGACGGACCTTTGTTGGCAAAGTAATGTCTCTGCTTTTGAATATGCTGTCTAGGTTGGTCATAACTTTTCCTCCAAGGAGTAAGCGTCTTTTATTTCATGGCTGCAATCACCATCTGCAGCGATTTTGGAGCTCCCTCATCCCTCCAAAAAAAAATAAAGTCTCTCACTGTTTCCACTGTTTCTCCATTTATTTGCTTGAAGTGATGGGACCAGATGCCATGATCTTAGTTTTCTAAATGTTGAGTTTTAAGCCAACTTTTTCACTCTCTTCTTTCACTTTCATCAATAGGCTCTTTAGTTCTTCTTCACTTTCTGCCATAACGATGGTGTCATCTGCATATCTGAGATTATCGATATTTCTCCCAACAATCTTGATTCCAGCTTGTGCTTCATCCAGACCAGCGTTTCTCATGATGTACTCTGCATATACGTAAATAAGCAGGTTGACAATATACAGCTTGATATACTCCTTTCCCTATTTGGAACCAGTCTGTTTTCCATATCCAGTTCTAGCTGTTGCTTCCTGACCTGCATACAGATTTCTCAAGAGGCAGGTCAGGTGGTCTGTTATTCCCATCTCTTTCGGAATTTTCCAGAGTTAGCTGTGGTCCACACAGTCAACAGCTTTGGCATAGTCAACAAAGCATAAGTAGATGTTTTTCTGAAACTCTCTTGTTTTTCCTATGATCCAACGAATGTTGGCAATTTGATCTCTGGTTCCTCTACCTTTTCTAAATCCATCTTAAACATCTGGAAGTTCACAGGTCATGTACTGTTGAAGCCTGGCCTGGAGAATTTTGAGCAGTGTGTGAGATGAATGCAATTGTGCAGTAGTTTGCACGTTCTTTGTCATTGCCTTTCAGTTTGATGATTTGTGATTATCTGAGTTGAAGATCTTTTTTGTATAGTTCTCTGTATTCTTGATAGCTCTTCTTAATATCTTTCTTTTTCTTACGTCTTCTTCTTCTTTTTGAATAATATACGTGCTATCGTTCTCCCCAGAATTATCATGGCTGGAGTTGCAATAATTGCTCTAATTTGTATGGCAAAAAGGCACCCTCATTTGAGCTAATAAAATGCAACTCATGGTAACTTCAATCTTGTGGTTTAAATGCTGTTCAAAAAACTGTCTGCAATAAAGGAGTATATTAGAGATGCTAAAAGCTGATACTATTTCATTGTTGTTAGGTTTTGGAACAATTTAGCTGATGAGGTAAAATATGTACTAGACTTTCTGATAAGTAATTTTTCATTCACCTAAGTTTATTTCCTGATCCAGAAACTTTATTTTGTGAAATTTGTCAGTGATTGGAGTACCCTTGGGCTTCTAGTGCTAGTGCTGGGTGTAATTGCAATTTACATGACCTTCTTACAAATGGCAGTGTGGAGTTGTCAGAGGATGGGGGGAAGAAGAGCTAGTTTGTTTGACTAAGGTGAAATATTTCTGGGGATTTACTTACCTGGCACTAATATCTACACTAAAAACCTGACAGAATAGCTTAAACAAAGGACATTTGAAGTGTCTAGGCTGTTTTATGCTCCCAGAAATCCTATAAGTCAGGGAGGGCACTTAAGAATTTCAGGCTCTTGAAAAGTCAAATGGTTAGGCTCTTGAAAAGTCAAATGGTTCTAGTCATCTTCTAAGTAAGTTCTATCCTAATATCCCAATTTAAATGATTTCTATTTAAACTTATCCTCCCACTGACTCATCCCATCTCTTTTATAATAATTTCCTCTCATACTTCTTATTTCCTCATAACACTGTATAATTTACTTATTTTTATGCATATTGTTGATCCTCTGTCTTTCCCATCAGATTTTAAGCTCTGAAGGGCAAGGGATTTTTGTCTTTTTGTTCCCTTGTGTGCAAATCAGCACCTAATGGTGTTCTAAAAATAGTGATCAAGTGGACAGATCTTATTACCACAGACCACGAAAGCCCAGCATATTAAAGTGAATTTAGTTCTCAGGCTGCCAAACCCTGAAAGCTGATGTGTCACTGGGAAACCACAGAGGGATGGATTTATGGTGGAAACAGATTCCTCAGTGATGGGGTTTGCTCCCCTCTTCTGTACAAGGGAAGGGATGACACACCAAGTTGAAGACAGTGGGTTTGCGAGGAGCCCATTCTGTCTTTGATGTCAACCTCCCGGGTCTCTCTGAGAGCAGCTACATAATCCCAGTTGTTAGCTATGCCCTCAGTTCTGCCAGGTTCTATCTGCGCGATGGACTGCACATATTTATACCTGTCAGGGATCACGGTTCCCAGTATGTGTGTCTGGTTTTGCCTTTTCCAGGAGTTCTAGAGGGAAGCAAATGTGGGCACTATTTTCACTGTAGAAGCAGAGAATCTGAGTGCATACTAGTGCATCCCAAAGGGGCCTGCCGATGGGGCCCATCACATATAACAATCCTGTTGTCCAAAGTCACTGCACAGGAAGCTTCACAGCCAGCTAGTAACACAAGCTTTTTGCTCAATTGTGTCCAACTTTTTGTGATCCCACAGAATGCAGCCCACCAGGCCCCTCTGTCCATGGGATTCTCCAGGCAAGAATATTGGAGTGGATTACTATTTGCTTCTCCAGGGAAATCTTCCTGACCCAGGGATCAAATCCGCGTCTCCTATATCTCCTTCACTGGCAAATTCTTTATCTCTGAGCCATCAGGGAAACCCCACTCTTCTGTTAGCTAGAATCCAAAATACTCAAGTTTTTACAAGTAACTTCTTGTTTTCTGTGATTTAAAAAGTTGTTTGAAAAAACTAGGAAAAAACAGAAAATTATCACTAACTCCTTAATATTAATTAAGACATTTGAGATAAAACACAATTGACACTTTGGTAACAAACACATGATTGTTAAGATTACATAAAATAGAGGAAAACAATAAAAAGAAATATCAGAGATCTCTTCAAGAAAATTGGAGCTACCAAGAGAATATTTCATGCAAAGATGGACACAAGAAAGGATAGAAATAGCAAGGACCTAATAGAAGCAGAAGAGATTAAGAAAAGGTGGCAAGAATACAGAAAATAATTATACAAAAAAGGTCTTAATTTCCCGGATAACCATGATGGTGTGGTCACTCACTTAGAGCAAGACATCCATGGGTGTGATATCAAGTGGGCCTTAGGAAACATTACTATAAGCAAAGCTAGTGGAGATGATGGAATTCCACCTGAGCTATTTCAAATCTTAAAAGATGATGCTGTTAAAGTACTGCATTCAATATACCAGCAAATTTGGAAAACTCAGCAGTGGCCACAGGACTGGAAAATATCACTTTTGATTCCAATCGCAAAGAAAGAAATGCCAAAGAATGTTCCTTGGCCTTGCCCAAAATTACCATACAATCGCACCAATTTCACAAGCTAACAATGTAATGTTCAAAATCTTTCAAGGTAGTTTTCAACAGTACAAGAACAGATAATTCCCAGATGTACAAGCTAGATTTAGAAAAGGAAGAAAAGGAATGCATCCTCATGTGTTTAAATATGAGTAAGTTTTATTATTCACATCAGAGTACTTTTTAACTTCCCTTTTGACTTCTTATTTTACTCATGGATGATTTGAAGTCCAATTTTTATTTTCAAGCATGTAAAAGTTTTTAGTTAAATTTTACATATTGACGATTAGCTTGATTACACTGTTGTTAGAGAACATATTTTGGATATTGTAAATTATTTAAATTTGTTGAGAATTACTTGATGGTTCAGTACGTGGTGAATTTTTAAATTTCATGTATATATTTAAACGAATACATATGAATTAGTGTAGTTTCTATATACACTGCTTAGATTAAGCTTGCTTATTATATTTTTCACACATTAAATTTTTTGTCGATTGTTTCTGCAGTTTAATTGATTACAGAAAATACACTAGTATTCCCAAATATAATTGTAGATATTGTTTTCTCCTTTAATTTTATCAAATTTTGTTTTACTATTTTAAAGCTAAGTTATTAAATGCACAAAAATTTAGAACTGTTTTATCTTCTGACAGAGCTGGGACTAGGATGAATCAATTGAGGCACTTTGGGTAGGAAATTTAAGAGAGTCCTCAAGCTCAGATTCAGCAAGTGCAGGGTTGGAAGCTAAGAGTGAGTCCCTCCTTAAATGTGCCTGGTGACACACTTGCCTTACTTTACTACCAGCCCTCTCTTATGACAAACTTCTTTCTATCTAGGGCTTATTTGGTTTTCCCTTAAAGCTCTTTTTCATGTATCTTCTTTTGTCCTTTTAATTTCTCCATTCTTTTAGGTCTGAGGAGGCCTTACAGATAGCTAGGAAGAGAAGAGAAACGAAAAGCAAAGGAGAAAAGGAAAGATATTCCCATCTGAATGCAGAGTTCCAAAGAATCACAAGGAGAGATAAGAAAGCCTTCCTCAGCGATCAATGCAAAGAAATAGAGGAAAACAACAGATTGGGAAAGACTAGAGATCTCTTCAAGAAAATTAGAGATACCAAGGGAACATTTCATTTAATGATAGGCTCGATAAAGGACAGAAATGGTATGGACCTAACAGAAGCAGAAGATATTAAGAAGAGGTGGCAAGAATACAGAGAAGAACTGTACAAAAAAGATCTTCACGACCCAGATAATCACGATGGTGTGATCACTCACCTAGAGCCAGACATCCTGGAATGTGAAGTCAAGTGGGCCTTAGAAAGCATCACTACGAACAAAGCTAGTGGAAGTGATGGAATTCCAGTTGAGCTATTTCAAATCCTGAAAGATGATGCTGTGAAAGTGCTGCACTCAATACGCCAGCAAATTTGGAAAACTCAGCAGTGACCACAGGACTGGAAAAGGTCAGTTTTCATTCCAATCCCAAAGAAAGGCAATGTCAAAGAATGCTCAGACTACTGGATGATTGCATTCACCTCACACGCTAGTAAAGTAATGCTCAAAATTCTCCAAGCCAGGCCTCAGCAATATGTGAACCATGAACTTCCAGATGTTCAAGCGGGTTTTAAAAAAGGCAGAGGAACCAGAGATCAAATTGCTAACATCCTCTGGATCATCAAAAAAACAAGAGTTCCCGAAAAACATCTATTTCTGCTTTATTGACTATGGCAAAGCTGTTGACTGTGTGAATCACAATTAACTGTGGAAAATTCTGAAAGAGATGGGAATAACAGACCACCTGACCTGCCTATTGAGAAATCTGTAGGCAGGTCAGGAAGCAATAGGGACTCTTGGACGTGGAACTGGACATGGAACAACAGACTGGTTCCAAACAGGAAAAAGGATACATCAGGGCTGTATATTGTTACCCTGCTTGCTTAACTTATATACAGAGTACATCATGAGAAACGCTGGGCTGGAAGAAGCAGAAGCTGGAATCAAGATTGTTGGGAGAAATATCAGCAACCGCAGATATGCAGATGACACCACCCTTATGGCAGATACTGAAGAAAAACTAAAGAGCCTCTTGATGAAAGTAGAAAAGGAGAGTGAAAAAGTTGGTTTAAAGCTCAGTATTCGGAAACTAAGATCATGGCATCCGGTCCCATCACTTCATGGCAAATAGATGGGCAAACAGTTGGAACAGTGATTGACTTTACTTTTGGGGCTCCAAAACCACTGCAGATGGTGATTGCAGCCATGAAATTTAAAGACGCTGACAGGCGGTCCTAAGATGGTGGAGGAATAGGATGGGGAGACGACTTTCCCACAAATTCACCGAAAGAACATTTAAACATCGAGCAAATTCCACAAAACAACTTCTGAATGCTGGCAGAGGACACCAGACACACAGAAAGGCAACCCATAGTCTACGAAAGGAGGTAGGACAAAATATAAAAGATAAAAAGAGATACAAAGAGGTAGGGACGGAGATCCGTCCTGGGAAGGGAGTCTTAAAAAAGAAGTTTCCAAACACCAGGAAACACTCTCTCTGGGGGGTCTGTGGCGAGCCTTGGAATCACAGGGGCCAAAATAACTGGGAGGAAAAATAAATAAATAATTAAAACCTGCAGTTTACATACCTAACAGCAAATCCCAGCAGACGCACAGCCCAGATGCAGGCATCCCCAACTAACAAGCGGGGGCTGGCCAGGGAGGGGCGGGCTGCATTGCTTTGGGTAAGGACTAGGCCTGAATTCCCTGAGGGCAATCTGAGGGAACGAGATTGAGACAGCAACCTAGACGGTGGGAAAAACCTTAACCTAAGATACCTCCAGGCCCACTCACAGAACAAAGGACTGAGCAGAGCAAGCCTGCTGCAGACCGGCCCATCCCCCACAGGAGAGAAGCAGGCGAGGGCAGCCAGAGCTGGAAGGGCACAATTGCGGCCTCAGAGAGGCATCCTATACCAAAGTGCAAACAGACCTCGCTGCTAACCAGGGTTTCTTGGGACTCTGGAGGGTCGACACCCGCCAAGAGGGTCACAGCCAGAGATCAGCTCCCCAGGGGAGAGCACAGCACACCTGGGAAGCTGTGCCCGTTGTACACCCAGAAAACCAAGCGGCTGGGACAGGGGAAGGGAAAAAGTTGCAGTCCCCAACCGCGCTAGCCAAAAGCACAGTCACCAGAGCTGCTTACCTGGGAAGGGCACAAAACCAGGCTCAACAAAGTCTGCGCCTTTGTGAAGTACCCAGGAACCTGAACTTGAGCGGCTTAAACCTGGGAAGTACAGGCAACCCCAGGGGCCGCTTCAGACAGTTCCTGGCAGTGCAACCTAGAGCCTGAGCAGTGTAGACTGGGAAAATACACACACCGTGAGTGGGGCAAACCCAGTGTGGTTGAAACATTGTGAGCACACACCAGTGAGATTTGTTTGCAGTGTTCCTCCCTCCCCACAGCATGCCTGAACAAGTGAGACTAAAAAAAAAAGGTGACAACCACTGCCCCCCTTGTGTCAGTGCAGAAATTAGACACTGAAGAGACCAGCAAACAGAAGAAGCTAAAAGAAACAGAGGGAACCACTTTGAAAGTGACAGATGCAACAGATTAAAACCCTGTAGTTAGCACCAACTATATAGGAAGGGGCCAAGAGTCCTTGAGAAGTACAAGCTGGACCAAGGTACTATCTGAAAATGAACTGACCCACACTGTCTGTAAGAGCTCCAGAGAAAGTCCTAGATACATTTTTACTGTTATCATTGTTTTTTAATTTTTCAAACTTTATTATTATTTTTTATATTTTTAAATTTTATGTTATTTTCTTAGTTTATTTTTATTTTTAAGACCCCTATTACTCCTTCAATTTTCATTTTTATAACCTAATATTACCCTGCAAAAAATAAGACCCTATTTTCATTTCTAATTTATTTTTATTTTTTAAGACCTTATTTTTAAAGCAAACTTCATATATATATATATTTCATAATTTTTGTGACTCTGGTGTTTTTTTTTTCCTCTCTTTTTTAAATATGGTAATTTTGAGAACCTAACCTCTACTCTAGATTTTTAATCTTTGCCTTTTAGTATTTGTTATCAACTTTGTATCTTCAAGAACCCAATCTTCACCACCCATTTTTACTTGGGAGCGAGATCATTAGCTTGATTGCTCTCTCCCCTTTTTAACTCTCCTTTTTCTCTGTCAGGTCACCTCCATCTCCCCACTCCCCCTTTTCTTCTCAACCCAACTCTGTGAATCTCTTTGTGTGTTCCGGGCTGTGGAGAACACTTAGGGTATTGATTACTGGCTGAATTTCTCTCTCCTCTTTTGAGTCCTCCTTTTCTCCTCCTGGCCACCTCTGTCTCCTTCTTCCCTCTTTTCTTCCCTGTGTAACTCCGTGAACATCTCTGAGAGAGACACATGGTGGAGAGCACGTAGGGAAGTGATTATTGGCTAGCTTGCTCTCTCTTTTGACTTCCCTCTTCTCCTCCTGGCCACCTCTATCTCACTCCTCCCTCTGCTCTTCTCCATGTAACTCTGTGAATCTCTCCGGGTGTCCCTCATGGTGGAGAAACCTTTCATCATCAACCTAGATGATTTATCATCGGTGCTGTATAGATGGAGAAGTCTTGAGGCTACTGTAAGAATAAGAATGAAAACCAGAGACAGGAGACTTAAGTCCAAATCTTGAGAACACAAGAGAACTCCTGAATCCAGGAAGCATTAAACGATAGGAGCTCATCAAACGCCTCCATACTTACACTGAAACCAAGCACCACCCAAGGACCAACAAGTTCCAGAGTAAGATATACCATGCAAATTCTCCAGCAACGCAGAAACATAGCCATGAGCTTCAATATAGAGGCTGCCCAAAGTCACACCAAACCCACTGACATCTCAAAATTCATTACTGGACACTTCATTGCACTCCAGAGAGAAGAAATCCAGCTCCACCCACCAGAACACCGACACAAGCTTCCCCAATCAGGAAACCTTGACAAGCCACTCGTCTAACCCCACCCACAGTGAGGAACCTCCACAATAAAAAGGAACCACAAACTGCCAGAAAACAGAAAGGCCACCCCAAACACAGCAATATAAACAAGATGAAAGAGTAGAGAAATACCCAGCAGGTAAAGGAACAGGATAAATGCCCTCCAAATCAAACAAAAGAGGAAGAGATAGGGAATCTACTTGATAAAGAATTTCGAATAATGGTAGTGGAAATGATCCAAAATCTGGAATACAAATTAGAGTTACAGATAAATAACCTGGAGACAAGGATGGAGAAGATTCAAGAAGGGTTTAACAAAGACTTAGAAGAAATAAAAAAGAGTCAATATATAATGAATAATGCAATAAATGAGATCAAAAACACCCTGGAGGAAACCAAAAGTAGAATAATGGAGGCAGAAGATAGGAAAAGTGAGGTAGAAGATAGAATGATAGAAATAAATGAAACAGAGAGGAAAAAAGAAAAAAAGAATTAAAAGCAATGAGGACAACCTCAGAGACCTCTGGGGCAATGTTAAATGCACGAGCATAAAAATCATAGGAGTCCCAGAAGAAGACAAAAAGAAAGACCTTGATAAAATACTCGAGGAGATACTGGTTGAAAACTTCCCTAAAGTGGGGAAGGAAATAATCACCCAAATCCAAGAGACCCAGAGAGTCCAAAACAGGTTAAACCCAAGGTGAAACACCCTAAGACACACAGTAATCAAATTAACAAAGATCAAACACAAAGAACACATATTAAAAGCAGCAAGGGAAAGACAACAAATAACACACAAGGAGATTCCCATAAGGATAACAGCTGATCTTTCAATAGAAACTCTTCAGGCCAGAAGGGAACGCAGGACATACTTAAAGTGATGGAAGAAAATAATCTACAGCCCAGATTACTGTATCCTGCAAGAATCTCATTCAAATACGAAGGAGAAATCAAAAGCTTTACACATAAGCAAAAGCTCAGAGAATTCATCACCACTAAACCAGCTCTCCAACAAATGCTAAGGTATCTTCTCTAGACAGGAAACACAGAAAGGATGTATAAACACGAACCTAAAACAATAAAGTAAATGACAATGGGATCATACTTATCAATAATTACCTTAAATGTAAATGGGTTGAATGCCCCAACCAAAAAACAAAGACTGACTGAATGGATACAAAAACAAGACCCCTATATATGTTGTCTAGAAGAGACCCACCTCGAGACAAGGGACACATACAGACTGAAAGTGAAGGGCTGGAAAATGATATTTCATGAAAATAGAGACCAAAAGAAAGCAGGAGTAGCAATACTCATATCAGATAAGATAAACTTTAAAACAAAGCCGGTGAAAAGAAACAAAGATGGACACCGCATAATGATCAAAGGAATAATCCAAGAAGAAGATATAACAATTATAAATATATATGCACCCAACATAGGAGCTCTGCAATATGTAAGGCAAATGCTAACAAGTATGAGAGGGGATATTAACAATAACACAATCATAGTGGGGGAATTTATACCCCACTCACACCTATGGACAGATCAACTAAACAGAAAATTAACATGGAAACACAAACTTTAAATGATACAATAGAGCAGTTAGATCTAATTAATATCTATAGAACACTTCACCCCCAAACAATGAATTTCATCTTTTTCTCAAGCATACAGGGAACCTTCTCCAGAGTAGATCAATTCCTGGGCCATAAATCTAGTCTTGGTAAATTCCAAAAAATTGAAATCATTCCAAGCATCTTTTCTGACCACAATGCAGTAAGATTAGATGTCAATTACAGGAGAAAAACTATTAATATCTCCAACATATGGAGGCTGAACAACACAATACTGAATAACCAACAAATCACAGAAGAAATCAAAAAAGAAATCAAAATATGCATAGAAATGAATGAAAATGAAAATACAACAACCAAAAACCTATGGGACACTGTAAAAGCAGCGCTAAGGGGAAGGTTCATACCAGTACAGGTTCACCTCAAGAAACAAGAAAAAAGCCAAACAAATAACCTAACTCTACACCTAAAGCAACTAGAAAGGGAAGAAATGAAGAACCCCAGGGTTAGTAGAATGAAAGAAATCTGAAAAATTAGGGCAGAAATAAATGCAAAAAAACAAAAGAGACCATAGCCAAAATCAACAAAGCCAAAAGTTCGTTCTTTGAGATAATTATCTCAATAGATGCAGAACAAAAGCCTTTGACTAAAATTCAACATCCATTTATGATAAAACTCTCCAGAAAGCAGGAATAGTCAGGAACATACCTCAACAACTCATAAAGCTATATATGACACAACACCCAGCGCAAACATTATCCTCAATGGTGAAAAACTGAAAGCATTTCCCCTAAAAGTCAGGAACAAGGCAAAGGATGCCCACTTACAAATTCCACAACTACTATTACAACATGAGTTTTGGAAGTTTTGGCCACAGAATCAGAGCGGGAAAAGAAAAATAAAGGATATATCAGATAGGAAAAAGAAGAAGTAAAACTCTCACTGTTTTGCAGATGACATGATCCTCTACATAGAAAACCCTAAAGATTCAGCTACCAAGAAAACTACTAGAGCGTGAATCAATGAATATAGTAAGGTTGCAGGATACAAAATTAACACACAGAAATAACCTTGCATTCCTATACACCAATAATGAGAAAACAGAAAGAGGAAATTAAGGAAACAATACCTATTCACCATTGCATGCAACAAAAAACGAATAAAATACTTAGGAATATATTCTACCATAAAAGAAAACAAAAGACTTATATAAAGAAAAACTATAAAAATCACTGATGAATGAAATCAAAGAGGACATCAAACAGATGGAGACAGTATACCGGTGTTTCATGGATGAAGGAAGATTTAAATATAGTGAAAATGAGGTATACTACCACACAAAGCAATCTACAGATTCAATGCAATCCCTAATCAAACTACCAATGATAATTTTTTCACAGAACTAAAGAACAAATCATTTCATAATTTGTATGGAAGTATAAGAAACCTCGAATAGCCAAAGCAATCTTGAGAAAGAAGAATGGAACTGGAGGAATCAACCTGCCTGACTTCAAGCTCTACTACAAAGCCACAGTCATCAAGACAGTGTAGGTACTGGCACAAGGATAGAAATATAGATCAATGGAACAAATAGAAAGCCAAGAGATAAACCCACGCACCTATGGGCACCTTATCTTCGACAAAGGAGGCAAGAGTATACAATGGAGAAAAGACAATCTCTTTAACAAGTGGTGCTGGGGGAAAACTGGTCAACCACTTGTAAAAGAATGAAACTAGAACACTTCCTAACACCATACACAAAAATAAACTCAAAATGGATTAAAGATCTAAATGTAAGACCAGAAACTATAAAACTCCTAGAGGAAAACATAGGCAAAACACACTCTCCGACATAAATCACAGCAGGATCCTCCATGACCACCCCCCAGAATATTGGAAATAAAAAAGCAAAAAATAAACAAATGGGACCTAATCAAAATTAAAAGCTTTTGCACAACAAAGGAAACTATAAGCAAGGTGAAAAGACAGCCTTCAGAATGGGAGAAAATAATAGCAAACGAAAGCAACAGACAAACAATTAATCTCAAAAATATACAAGCAACTCCCGCAGCTGAATTCCAGAAAAATAAACGACCCAATCAAAAAATGGGCCAAAGAACTAAACAGACATTTCTCCAAAGAAGACATACAGATGGCTAACAAAACACATGAAAAGATGCTCAACATCACTCATTATTAGAGAAATGCAAATCAAAACCACAATGAGGTACCATTACACACCAGTCAGAATGGCCGCTATCCAAAAGTCTACAAGCAATAAATGCTGGAGAGGGTGTGGAGAAAAGGGAACCCTCTTACACTGTTGGTGGGAATGCAAACTAGTACAGCCACTATGGAGAACAGTGTGGAGATTCCTTAAAAAACTGGGAATAGAACTGCCATATGACCCAGCAATCCCACTGCTAGGCATATACACCGAGGAAACCAGAATTGAAAGAGATGCGTGTACCCCAATGTTCATCGCAGCACTGTTTACAATAGCCAGGACATGGAAGCAACCTAGATGTCCATCGGCAGACGAATGGATAAGGAAGCTGTGGTACATATACACAATGGAATATTACTCAGCCATTAAAAAGAAGACATTTGAATCCGTTCTATTGAGATGGATGAAACTGGAGCCCATTATACAGAGTGAAGTGAGCCAGAAAGAAAAGCACCAATACAGTATACTAATGCATGTATATGGAATTTGAAAGATGGTAATGGTAACCCTATATGTGAGACAGAATAAGAGACAGAGATGCATAGAACAGTCCTGTGGACTCTGAGGGAGAAGGTGAGGGTTGGACGTTCTGGGACAATAACATTGAAACATGTATATTGTCATATGTGAAGCAGAACACCATTCCATGTTCTATGCATGGGACGGATGCTCAGGGATGGAGCGTTGGGATGACACTGAGGGATGGGAGGGGGAGGGAGGTGGGAGGAGGGTTTGGGAGGGGGGAGCACATGTGAATCCATGGCTGATTCATGTCGATGTATGGCAAAAACTACTACAATATTGTAAAGTAATTAGCCCCCAACTAAAATAAAAAAAAAAAATAAAAAAAAAAAAAAAAAAAGAAATTCTCATCTACACTAATAATAAAATACGTACAGAATATACTGTTGTGATTCTATCATCTATCTATATATCTATCTACTCATATTTATCTAACTTTGTATTTGATTATTTTCTGCTTATCAAATCGGCAAACATTTAGAAAAATTTAGAAGACCAGGGTTGTGGGCAATTCAGCCATTTCATACATGTTACTGAAACTTTCATTCGATACACTATTTTTGGAAGGTAATTTGGTGATTCGTATTGCAAATTTAGAATGTAGTGCCATATACCCTTTGGCTTAGTAATTCTCCTTTAGAATGTGTCGAATATACTATTCACTGTTTTCTCAGTAGCTGGTCTCCATCCCCTTTTTTTTCCCAAGAGTCTTAAGACTCTGAATTTTCCAACAGGTTAAATTGTTCAGTGAGCTCAGAGATGATAGGCTGTAGCCCCAAGATCCAGGAAATGGGTCATGGTGGATTTCAGCTGGTCCTGATGACTCCATTCTTCTTTGCCTGTGATTGGTCTGGGGATGGGTGTGTAGCACAGTTCTGAGCAAAATGTCATTGGTGAAAGTCTGCTGGGGCACTTCCCTTCTAGGAGGAAGTTTTGGTTCCTGAGACCTCCTTCTTGCTGGGATGCTGGGGTGCAGATGTGGTGCCTGGAGAACATTAATAATTAACATCAGTTCAGTTCAGTCGCTCAGTCATGTCTGGCTCTTTGTGTCCCCATGGACTGCAGCACGCCAGGCTTTCCTGTCCATCACCAACTTTCGGAGTTTACTCAAACTCATGTCCATAGAGTCAGTGATGCCATCCAACCATCTTATCCTCTGTCATACCCTTCTCCCCCTGCCTTCAATCTTTCCCAGCATCAGGGTCTTTTTCAGTGAGTCAGTTCTTCGCATCAGGTGGCCAAAGTATTGGAGTTTCAGCTTCAGCATCAGTCCTTCCAATGACTATTCAGGACTGATTTCCTTTAGGATTGACTGGTTGGATCTCCTTGCAGTCCAAGGGACTCTCAAGAGTCTTCTCCAACACCACAGTTCAAAAGCATATAGAATAATGAACATAATAAGCATAAATAATAGCTGAGGATGTTGGAGTGGAAGGGTTGAAAGAACAATGCTAGCAATTGCTTACCTTTCAGCATTTTATTATGTGAGGAAATCTATTTTAACAATCATTCTTGGTATGGTTTTTGTTAGTGCTAGCTAAATGCATTCATAATTTATGCAATCCTACAGAAATACCCAAGTGTCTAAAGATACATGTACAGAGATTCACAGATAAGGATAATTTATAATAGTGAAAATTTTGAAACATTTAAATGTGCCTCAAAAGAGACTAATTAAATAAATGTTAGTATATTAAGTATAGTTAATGTTAGTATATTAAAGATTGAGTTACAGCTATATGTACTAACATGGAAATCTGTCTGCAATTTATTATTACAAATGAAAACTAAGCTCTAGAGAACAACACTTAGCATGGTCCCATTGGGTTATATACACACACAAATATGAAGGCTATGATGGAGAATATAAAATGTGATGAGAGGCTTTTTGTCATTTCCATCAAAGAAGACACTGAGCAGAATTAAAGTATACTAGAACATATTTGGCTTGTCTTATTCACAAATTTTAGACATCATCAGAGACCCCTTGTATTATTTTTTCACTGTGGACTCTATGTTTTAAAAAATTTTCATATCAAAGAACTTACTATTTATTTCAATATTGATCTACATTATTTTTTATAATATATATATTTTAGATTATTTTCCATTATAGTTTATTATAAGATATTGAATAAAGTTCCCTGTTTTATATAGCAAATCCTTGTTACTTATCTATTTTGTGCATTACTGTTGTTGTTTGTTTGCCAAGTTGTGTCTGATTCTTTTGCCACCCCAGGGACTATAGCCTGCCAGTCTTCTGTGTCCGTGGGATTTTCTAGGCAAAAATACTGGAATGGGCTACCATTTCCTTCTCCAGGGGATCTTCCTGACCCAGGGATTGAACCCATGTCTCCTGCATTGGCAGGTGGCTTCTTTACCACTGAGTCACCAGGGAAGCAAGCCCATTTTATGCATAGTAGTTTGTATCTACTAATCCCATATTCCTAATTTATCCTTCCCCCATTCCTTTTCCCTTTGATAATCATGTTTGTTTTATATGTCTGTGAGTTTGTTTCTGTTTTGTATATAAATTCATTTGTATTATTTTAAATTACATACATGAGATATTATATATTTATCTTTTTCTGTCTGACAGTGACTTAGATATTCTCTATGTCCATCCATATTGCTGCAAATGGCAACATTTCATTGTTTTCTTCTGGCTGAGTAATATTCCAGTGTGAGTGTGTGTGTGTGAATAAGAGAAAGAGAGAGAGTGATAGACAGAGATTGCATATTCTTAAACCATTCTTCTGTTGTTGGGCACTTGAGTTGTTTCTATGTCTTGACTATTGTAAATAATGCTTCTATGAATATTGGGGTACATGTATCATTTTCAAATTAGACTTTTTGTCTTTTTGGATATATGCCCAGGAACGGGACTGATGGATCATATGGTAGCTCTATTTTTAGGTTTTTAAGGAACCTCCATACTGTTTTCCATAGTGGCTCTACCACTATTCATTCCCAGCAATATTACAGAAAGGTTCCCTTTTCTCCATACACTCTGCAGCATTTATTATTTGTAGACTTTTGGATAATGGTTATTCTGCCTGGTGACTGGCTGACTGAGGTTTTGATTTGTATTACTGTAGTAATTACGATGGTGAACAGTTTTTAATGTACTTGTTGACCATCTGTGTGTCTTTTTTAGAGAAATATCTGTTTAGGTCTTCTGACCATTTTTTGATTGAGTTTTTTTTTTGATACTGAGTTATATATACTCATACTGAGTATGAGCATGAGTTATTTGTATATCTTGGATGTTAACCTCTTGTTGGTCACATTGTTTGCAAATATTTTATTCCATTCTGTAGGTTGTTTTTTTATTTTGTTCATGGTTTCATTTCCTGTGCAAAAGTTTGTATGTTTGATTAGGTCCCATTTGTTTATTTTTGCTTTTATTTCTTTTGCCTTGGGAGATTGAGTTATTGATCTTAATTATAATCAATGATCTATATTCATCAAGATTTACAAGTATATTAGATTGCATAAGTGTTTGATTTTCCAAGAAGCACTAAAGAAAAGAGTCAGTAACAACAACTGTTGAACTTCTACTATGTGCTAAGCTTTGTGCTATTTGCTAAGCATTAGGCTGCCACATTTTCTCATTTGATTTCCCAGCATCCTTTAGCATTATCCCCACATGACAGATGAAAAATCTGACGTTTGGAAATTCCCTTTGTACAGATAGGACAGCACAGGTTCTAATAGTCTCCGATTCCAGTACTCTTGATTTTTCTACTACACTATCTGCTAGTAACAAAATTCAAAAGTGTCTAGAGATACTTAGGTGTGATTCACTTTAATTTGGCTATCACTTTGTATTAGGTTCAAGTTCAGTTACAAAATCAAGATTGGATACTGATGTAGGTAGTTTCTATTGGGTCATTAACTGTCCATCTTTATACTAATTAACATATTATAATAATATTAATAATATACTATTATTAGGTATGGTGATTAATTTCTGTTTAATTAAAGACATGACATTTTAGTTAGCCTGTAGCTTTTATCCTCGGTAAAAATATAATTTCTATAATTTCTATTAGGCATCTAGAAATAATTTACAGATCCTCAAGTCTATCATAATGAAACTTCAAATTTCTCATTGCCTCAGTGAGAGGCCGGGTGAGGTATTAAAAGAACTTCCTGTGCGTAAGTCACTAATCATTGAAATTCATTTTTAGAGGACACTTTTAATACAAAAGAAGGTGACTTATGCTATCAACTATGGTACAGTTCTGTGCTATGATGCTAGCTTGTTAAAGAAATGCATTTGTTATAATGGAGGCCTTCTGGAAAACTTGGTTATATTGAACCTGTAACAAATCTGGCCTGCACGGAATTCTATATGAAATTAATGTGTTTTTAAGTTCTACTCTCTTGGAACTTAGAAAAATGTACATGACTGGATTTTCTTCTTGGAGATTCTGATTTAAGTCTGGTTTAAAGGGGGAAGGTGAGGCTGTGGATATGTTTGTAAATTTCCCCAAATGTTTCTCATGAGCTCCCTTCTCTCTGCCAAGTGAGACTCACAAGGGAAGAAACAAATTATTCCCCTTATCCGTTTGACAAATGCTTCATATTTACATTCAAAGTCTTCAAAGACAGTCAATACATTGTCATGACTTCCTTTATAATCTTGATGCTAACTGTTCCTTAGGCTCCAAGTCTGTTTTACCAAATATCTTGTGCACATTCTGGTTTGAATATCTTGTGATCACTTGAAATGTCCAAAATTCAATTCATTGTAGATAGGATGGATTACATGAGTTGTCTATAAGAAAACTGGACTTCCAGGCTGTATTAGTTATCTCTTGCTGTGTAACAAATTACTCCAAAACTTAGTTTAAAAATACAGTTTCTGTAGGTTAGAGATCTGGATGCAACTTAGCTAGTTGTCTTTGCCTCGAGGTTCGAACCTGTGTCTTCTGCAGCTCCTGCATTGCCAGGTGGATTCTTTACCACTGAGCCACCTGGGAAGCCCCAAGGTATCTCACAAGGCTGCAATCAAAGTGTTGACCAGAGCACAAGTCTCACCTGAAGGCTTGACTGGAGGGGGTTCTGCTTCCAAATTTACTGCTTCCAAAATTCCTCATGGATTGTTGGTCTGAGATGTCCCTAGTTCTTTGCCATGTGGACCTCTCTGTAGGGCAGCTTGCAACACTGCAATTGGCTTTGTTCAGAATAAGTGAGTGAGAAAGTAAGAAAGAGAATCCAAGAGGAAAGTTATCAGAAGAAGTTATAGTCCATCACTTTTGCTGTCTTCTGTTGGGTATTATCAGTACATAGATATTGGGAGGTGAGGATCATTGGGGGTCATCTGAGAGGTTGCCTACCACAGATACAGAGGTATCCAGGTGAACTGGTGTCACAGACATGACTTGAAGTCCAAGTCATGCCTGTGACTTGGACTTGTTATCATTTGTAAGTGTACAGTTGAGAATCACATTCTCTGTTCAGCTGTTAATGCTCAGATCCATATTTAGTTTTTATAAACTCTTCCCTGGTTTTTTGTTTATTTTCAGTTTTTGGTTCATGAATTTTATTTCTCTTTGACCCTAAGAAATGTAATCATAGAATATTAATAGATTTCAGTTTTGTTCTGTAATGTCAAAAATTAAAAAGTAAATTGATTAAAAAAAAGGATGGATTGGGAACTTCCCTGGTGGTTCAGTGTTAAGACTCCATGCTTCCACTGCAGGGGGCATGGGTTTGATTCCTGGTTGGGGGACTAAGATCCTGCATCCTATATGCCATGTTGCTTGGCCAAAAAAAAAAAAAAAAAAGAGATGGATAGGGCTGGGCATAACAGAATTCAGGGGCATAGACTAGAAGAAGGTCAGAAGCAAAAGGTTGTGGTCAAGGATGGCAGAAGGGCATGAGGAAGAGCAGAACAGGCAGCAGTTGAAATTCAGGGTTCAGAGCAACTATGAGAGAACAGGTAGGTGTGAAATTCAGACAAACATACTGAGAATCATGGATCAGACTAACAAAACCAAGCACAGTGCAGCTGGAGTTTGACTTCGGTTTCAGACCAGATAGGATAGGATTATAGCCATTGGACAGTGTGGACCAAGAGATATGAGCAGTTGTGATGATAGATTCTGTTGGTGCTACTGATGATCCCTGGGAACTTTGTTAGGAGCTATATTCCTCACAGCAGGGAACTTTCAGAGCTCCAATAGTCATTATTTTCCCTTTTGAACCAAGTCTTCCTTCTCAGGTGATTGCAGCCATGAAATTAAAAGATGCTTATTCCTTGGAAGGAAAGTTATGACCAACCTAGACAGCATATTAAAAAGCAGAGACATTACTTTGCCAATAAAGGTCTGCCTAGTCAAGGCTATGGTTTTTCCAGTAGTCATGTATGGATGTGAGAGTTGGACTACAAAGAAAGCTGAGCACCGAAGAATTGATGCTTTTGAACTGTGGTGTTGGAGAAGACTCTTGAGAGTCCCTTGGACTGCAAGGAGATCCAACCAGTCCATCCTAAAGGAGATCAGACCTGGTTGTTCATCAGAAGGACTGATGTTGAAGCTAAAACTCCAATACTCTGGCCACCTAATGCGAAGAGCTGACTCATTTGAAAAGACCCTGATGCTGGGAAAGATTGAGGGCAGGAGGAGAAGGGGATGACAGAGGATGAGATGGTTGGATGGCATCATCGACTCGATGGACATGGATTTGGGTGGAATCAGGGAATTGGTGATGGACAGGGAGACCTGGCGTGCTGCGGTTCATGGGGTCGCAAAGAGTCGGACACGACTGAGCGACTGAACTGAACTGAACTGAACTGATTTCTCAGTGTTTCTGATTCTGTCCATGGCACTCTAATTCTCCTTATGGCTTCCCCCCAAACTCTTTGGCTCCTTTATCTCTTTCCTCTCATATCCAATTAGTCCCAGATAATTGTTCAGTGTAAAAATATGCAAGTAGCAGCTAGTAAACTGTGGAACTCAGACAAGTCATTCAGTCATTCATTCAGTGTACATCAGTTTTATACCTGTGCTAATTATCAACTTGGATATTTGCTGTATAACAGGGTATTTACTAGCCATTCATGTTGAGCACTTGAAATATGGGTAATGTGACTAAGAAACCAAAATTTTAAGTGTTTTAAATTTAAAATAGAAAGTAACAGGGTGACATTTTTCTGCTAAACACAAATTTATTATTTTGGTAGGACTAGATTTTACTTTAACCACTGAATATTTAGCATCAATATTGAGATATACTCTAAGTGTAGAATGTACAATGGATTTTGAAGACTTAGTATGAAAAAAACCTATAAAATATCTCATTAATAATTTTTATACTGATTATACCTGAAATGAGAAATATTTTAGATACCTTGCATTAGACAAACTTTACTATTGAGACTACTTTTACTTGTTTCTTTTTGCTTCTTATTTTTAATTTATTTATTTTTCAAGTTATCTGTAGTGATGGTTTATTTGAAACAGTTCTGAGCATGAGGGCTCTTTCTTGCATCAAATGAGTAAGCACTCATAGAGGGGGAGAAAAAAAGGTACTTGTCACTTTGAAAGTCACAGATAACTTATCTTTCTATCATTAGATTCAGTTCAGTTCAGTCGCTCAGTCGTGTCCGACTCTTTGCGACCCCATGAATTGCAGCACTCCAGGCCTCCCTGTCCATCACCAATTCCCGGAGTCTACCCAAACCCATGTCCATCGAGTCGGTGATGCCATCCAACCATCTCATCCTCTGTCGTCCCCTTCTCCTCCTGCCCCCAATCCTTCCCAGCATTAGGGTCTTTTCCAATGAGTCAACTCTTTGCATGAGGTGGCCAAAGTATTGGAGTTTCAGCTTCAACATCAGTCCTTCCAATGGACAACCAGGACTGATCTCCTTTAGGATGGACTGGTGGATCTTGCAGTCCAAGGGACTCTCAAGAGTCTTCTCCAACACCACAGTTCAAAAGCATCAATTCTTCGGCGCTCAGCTTTCTTTAGGAAGGAAAAAAATGAAGAACCCACTGTAGCAGGAAGAAGCAAGGGCCTGGCATTTGATGAGATAGATATTCAGTTACTGTGCATTTCCATTGTTTTTCCATGGCAGAGGCTTGGGAACTTGCATGCCTGAAGCCAGGTTACTCTTAGGCTCCATAACGATGTTGCTTGGATGGAAGGGCTGTTGTTACCACAGTAGTTGGCCATGCCTCCAGATAAATGGGGTGCTGGTCTGTTCCTACGAATCTTTATCCCCGTGTTCATCGTGAGGAGGGCACCTGTTATGTACTCTCAGTCAGAGTCTCTTGTCCAAGGTTCCTGGATGACTATATCCTGCTCAATATAACTTTTATCATTGCAGCTTGAGATATGCCTGATTTCAGCCAGAGGAACCTGATGGTAAGCACTGAAGGGGCAGATAGTCAGATTTTTTGAATAATCAGGATTATTCTTTGTGTGCTTGATAAGATGATAAGGAAACCTATGGGCACATATCTGATTTTTTTTTTTATCATAGGGACATTGTTAGCCTTTCAGAGTATCAATGTAAGTTTCTTCCATGTTGGAAATGAAGGAGCCAAGTCCAAGTGCTTGGCCGAGACATGCTCTCCCCATAGTCACCTATTTTTTAAATGTGACCACTAGAAAATTTAAAATACATATGTGGCTCATTATATTTCTGTTAGATAGTGCTGAGTAAGACTACATGGTTGTTTTTTATCTTTTTCCATTAAAACTCTTGGAGGGTAATCAGTCCTTACAGCTTTTCTTCTCAAAATGTTTTATTACCTTTCCAACTCCTATGTGTGCATTTTCTCTAACAATGACCTAAATGATCTCCAAGATTAAGGAACTTTTATAATACTGAAAACAACTTGGAAGTGAAATCTTTGTTTCATATTTATATACCCTTCTCTAGAAATTCTCAATTTACATTTGAACGTCAACAAGAATTTTGAACAATTTTGAGAAATTGTGATGTTCTTTGTCGCTGTGTATGAATATTTGGCTCTTCTTAAATTGTCAACAATTTCAAGTATCATGTGCCTGAAATTTGAGCAAATTACCAGTAGATGGGAGCCTTGCAACTTTGAATCAGCTAGGTCTTTTCAGTTCAGTTCAGTTGCTCAGTCGTGTCTGACTCTTTGCAACCTCATGAATCGCAGATGGCCTCCTTGTTCATCACCAGCTCCCGGAGTTTACACAAACCCATGTTCATCGAATCAGTGATGCCATCCAACCATCTAATCCTCTGTCGTCCCCTTCTCCTCCTGCCCCCAATCCTACACAGCATTAGGGTCTTTTCCAATGAGTCAACTCTTCGCATGAGGTGGCCAAAGTATTGGAATTTCAGCTTCAACATCAGTCCTTCCAATGGACAACCAGGACTGATCTTCTTTAGGATGGACTGGTTGGATCTCCTTGCAGTCCAAGGGACTCTCAAGAGTCTTCTCCAACACCACAGTTCAAAAGCATCAATTCTTCAGTGCTCAGCTTTCTTCACCATCCAACTCTCACATCCATACATGACTACTGGAAAAACCATAGCCTTGACTAGATGGACCTTTGTTGGCAAAGTAATGTCTCTGCTTTTAAATATGCTCTCTAGGTTGGTCATAACCTTCCTTTCATCCTACCTTTAAGACCATAAACTGTATGCTACCAAATATTGAATAACTATATGTTGAGTGCTTACAAAATTAAACTCATACCGTCTCAGATATGAATAATTTGAGTGTCCTTCCGGTGTCCACCATGATATCTGTGGCTTATGAACACATACTTGCTTCTTTCTTATTTCCCATCTTGGGAGGACCAAGTGGCCTTGTTCTGCTTCTTTAACCCCATCTAGGTTCTTCATGGGAACCTTGCTGAGGATCTGCCATTGCTGTTGTTCAGTTGCTAAGTTGTGTCCGACTCTTTGCAACCACATGGATTACTGCATGCCAGGTTTCCCTGTCCTTCACCAGCTCCCGGAGTTTGCTCAAACTCATGTCCCATTGAGTCAGTGATACCGTCCAACCATCTTATCCTCTGTCGTACCCTTCTCCCCCTGCCTTCAGTCTTTCTCAGCATCAGGGTCTTTTCCAATGAGTCAGTTCTTCGCATCAGGTGGCCAAAGTATTAGAGCTTCAGCTTCAGCATCAGACCTTCCAATGAATATTCAGGACTGGTTTCCTTTATGATTGACTTCTTTGATCTCCTTGCAGTCCAAGGGACTCTCAAGAGTCTTCTCCAACACCACAGTTCAAAAGCATCAATTCTTCGGTGCTCAGCTTTCTTTATAGTCCAACTCTCACATCCATACATGACTACTGGAAAAATCATAGCCTTGACTAGATAGACCTTTGTTGGCAAAGTAATGTCTCTGCTTTTTAATATGCTGTCTCGGTTGGTCATAACTTTTCTTCCAAGGAGCAAGTGTCTTTTAATTTCATGGCTGCAGTCACCATCTGCAGTGATTTTGGAGCCCCCCAAAATAAAGGCTGCCACTGTTGCCATAATTTCTCCATGTATTTGCCATGAAGTGATGGGACTGCATGCCATGATCTTAGTTTTTTGAATGTTGAGTTTTAAGCCAGCTTTTTCAGTGTCCTTTTTCACCCTCATTAAGAGGCTCTTTAGTTCCTCTTTGCTTTGTGCCATCAAGGTGGTGTCATCTGCATATCTGAGTTTATTGATATTTCTTCTGGCAATCTTGATTTCAGCTTATGCTTCATCCAGCCCAGCATTTCACATGATGTACTCTGCATAGAAGTTAAATAAGCAGAGTGACAATATACAGTCTTGACATACTCCTTTCCCAATTTGGAACCAGTCCATTGTTACATGTCTGGTTCTATTGCTTTTTGACCTGCATACAGGTTTCTTAGGAGGCAGGTCAGGTGGTCTGGTATTCCCATCTCTTTAAGAATTTTCCACAATTTGTTGTAATCCACACAGTCAAATGATTTAGCATAGTCAATGAAACAGAAGTAGGTATTTTTCTGAAATTCTCTTGCTTTTTCTGTGATCCAATGATATTGGCAGTTTGATCTGTGATTCCTCTACCTTTTCTAAATCCAATTTGTACATCTGAAAGTTCTTGGTTCACATACTGTTGAAGCTGAAGTTGAAGGATTTTGAGTATTACCTTGTTAGCATGTGAAATGAGTGCAACTGTGCAACAGTTTGAACATTCTTTGGCATGGCCCTTCTTCAGAATTAGAATGAAAGCTGACCTTTCCCAGTCCTGTGGCTACTGCTGAGTTTTCCAAATTTGCTAGCATTTTGAGTGCAGCACTCTCACAGCATCATCTTTCAGGATTTTAAATAGCTCAACTGGAATTCCATCATGTCCACTAGCTTTGTTCATAGTGATGCTTCCTAAGGCCCACTTGACTTTGCACTCCAGAATATCTGGCTCTAGGTGAGTGATCACCCGATCGTGGTTATCTGGGTCATGAAGATCTTTTTTATATAGTTTTTCTGTGTATTCTTGCCACCTCTTCTTAATATCTTCTACTTCTGTTAGGTCCATACCATTTTTGTCCTTTATTGTGCCCATCTTTGCATGAAATGTTCCCTTGGTATCCTGATTTTCTTGAAGAGATCTTTAGTCTTTCCCATTCTATTGTTTTCCTCTATTTCTTTGCATTGTTCACTTAGGAAGGCTTACTTATCTCTCTTTGCTATTCTTTGGAACTCTGCATTCAGATGGGTATATCTTTCCTTTTCTCCTTTGCCTTTTTCTTCTCTTTTTTCCTCAGCTATTTGTGAGGTCTCCTCAGATGACCATTTTGTCTTTTTGCTTTTTTTTCCCCCTTGAATATAGTTTTGATCACTACCTTCTGTACAGTGTTACAAACCTCTGTCCATAGTTCTTCAGGCATCCTATCAGATCTAACTAATACCTTGAGTCTATTTGTCACTTCCACTGTATAATCGTAAGGGATTTGATTTAGATCATACCTGAATGGCCTAGTGGTTTTCCCTGCTTTCTTCGATTTACAGGCTTGTCTAACTCAATGAAACTATGAGCCATGACATGTAGGGCCACCCAAGACCGAGGGGTCGTGGTGGAAAGGTCTGACAAAATGTGGTCCACTGGAGAAGGGAATGGCAAACTGCTTCAGCATTCTTGCCTTGAGAACCCCATGAAGAGTATGAAGAGGATCTGCCATATCTTCCATCTAATTCTCAGGCCTGAGTAATTCATCCTGCAAATTCTCTGTGGAGCCCCTACCTGTTATCATGGTGAGCCTATGGCAGGCTGTTTTGGATCTCAATGCATACATTTACCATCCTTCCCATCACTTCCTTTGTGGGAGCATATGGAATCTTCTGGGTTGTCCACTTGAAAGCTAGGGAGATGATGCTTTCCTTTGGCTAGATTTGTCCATTCTCTTTATGATGCTGGGCCCACCCCATGTTGGCATAGGATACCCTGCCCAGTGGATTTCTCCCAGGCAGCCAAATGAGAGGCATAGCATGGAGAACTCTACTTTCAACATCCCTCAAGCTCTCTGGTTTAGCTAATACCCCTTCTCCACAAGTCTCTAGCTCAAACACTGGAGAAGCAGCACCAGTCCGCTGTGTTCCACCTCCTCTTGCCTCTCCTGTCTCTCTCCCTCTATGCCTTCCCCCCACCTCCACCCCAAAGCACTCTTACTGGTCTTATTCTTTTGCTGAATGGAAGGAGCCTTTGTGTCAAGCCTCTGTTCTCTCTAGATTTTATTTCCTTTTGTCATATGATCCTCCTTTACAACCCCAACATCATATTTGAGCCTTAAGGCAGGTAGAGATGAGAAGATCAATTTATACCCTAGAGTAACTGGTTCAATAAAGATTTTCAAAATATTGTACATGAACCAAATGTATTTTCACATAATTTTCTAATGTGTGCTAGAAGCAGAAATGTCACTTTGAACATTTTTTTGGAATGAAGGGAAGATAAGAATTTATGCCCAAAATAGGATTAAATAGACTTTAACATATATTTTTAGTATTCTTAGACATGTGATGGCTTGTATAAAAATCACTTCTCTTGGTCAGTAGTATCTTGTAACCTCTCTGCTGCATGAGGTCATGATTTGCCCAAAAAATCAAAACTGTTCTTTTTAGTTTAGAAAACTTGATGCTCAGCTTATCTAAATGGACTGTCTGTATCCCCTACAGATATAATTATAATGAGATCTTATTTTCTGCTTCTCCTAAGTTAAACCTAAAACCACAGGTCAAATATATGTTGCCTCTTCCTTATTCTTTGTTCCCAGAACTTTTCTTTTTCTATGAAAAGAATTAGAGAGCAAGGATGAGACGTATTTAATGGTTCATGATCTTCTTTGTCAGACCTTTTTTTCTCTGATTCTGTCCTAGCTTATGAACACACAAAAACACATCTATTTGAATTTTGCTGATATCTTCCATGAAAAAAAATAAGTCAGTTTTATCCCTCAGCATCTACAAAAGATATCAGTCAAATTTGGTTGGGGGGGTATTTCTTATTTTTTATAGCATTCAAATTTTTTAAATGAGCAGTTGTTTTCTATAGGTTAAATCAATCCAATACTAGTAAGACAGATTGAAATGAGGCAATAACTAATTTCCAGACAGTATTTAGAATCTGGTGAGGTAAAAAGTGCTCTAGATTGAGAATCAAAAAAGAAAAAATTCTAGCGCAGCTCTGCTATCATTGCATATGTATTTTTGAGTAGCTCATTAATTTTGCTGGGTAGAAATTCCTTCTACTATAAAAGGTGGAGTTACACAAACATTTCTTCTCACTCTGATAAAAATCTGTGATTGTGATAGCTAGAGAAGAAAAGTGACCACATAGACTGAAAAAACAAGGACACATTTCCATCAGCTACCCCCACTTCTAACTATGCCCTTATATATTTCCTTCCAAACCAACAAGGGATATGGACTGTCTGGCAGAGTCATCAGGACAAAGGATTAAAGGAAGAAAAAGGGATCCAGATGTTTCCATTTGGAGTAATTGAATTTTCAGACACATCTAATTCAGATGAGCTCTATCCGTGGACAACTGAGCCAAAGACATAAAAGGGAATCCTCTAATTCAACTGGGTTCTTATGATACCACTTCCCATTTAGCACTCTATCAATATTACCCCCTCATATGTCTGTGATGACATAGTAGGAGTCAAGAGGAAGGACACCCTTAATCAAAAAGCAAATTAAAATCTCCAGCCCCCCCAGTGGTTTCACAGTAGTATTTATTGCATGCCCACTTAGTACAGAGTACTGTTTTAAGTGCTATGATGAAAAGGTACAAAAAAGTAAGAATAATGGTACTCCAAAAAGTTCTCAATTTAGTTGAAGAAAACATGAACACTATAAAAAACTCCACTTTATGGCCTTTTAAAAACCTCATATAAATAGCAAATGTTTTTATCTGCACATTAAATGTTTCCTTTAATCTTTCAAGGTTAGGCTCACATATAAATTTAACTAATTAAACCAAAAAGAAGGGGCCAAAATTTGCATCCTGCTTGGAAATTTCGATCTTCACCTACCAAATCTTTTAAATTGTGTGGTAGATTTTTAGCTTAAGAAATAAATAGGAAACTGAAAGCAGCAGCAGACAAGGTAAGCATGTAACTTACCATCCTTTTCCCTTTTGGGGGTGAGAAGTGGGAACTTTTCAGAAATACACAAGTAGAGCAAACTGGAAATGTTTCAGGTAAACTAGGAAATATGGGTGCTCTTGCAATAAAGAAAATACTGCATCTCAGGAGTTGACGTGACTGGAATGAGCTTTACTTTGGGTCAGAATGTTGAGGCAAGAAGTACAGTAGAACTACATAACCTGTCTGGCTGAGCCTTTCCTCAAGCCTGGAAAATTTGAGGTGACTTCTGCCACCTATTTCTTCCCCCCTTACCAATTCATTGCTTTACATAAACACTTGTTTTATTATTGAGACCAGGTTTGAGAGTATGGAGTTAATAATTAACTCCTGTTAAGGAGTACAGATAGTACAAATAAGCCTTGAGAATAACTGACAGTACTTAGGTGTGTCACCAGGCATTGTAGAATAAATTGCCAAATAAGTTGTACAGACAATCAGTTAGAAGTTAGACAGAGACAGAGATAATGTTAGGATGGGTAAGGAAAAGATGTTGGGAAAAGATGTGGGATTCAAGTTAGGTCTTCAGGGATAAGGGGGAAATTGCAATTTATAAAGTGAGTGGCATATCATGTTCATCATTTTTTTCTCCAATCAGCAAATGACAAACTATTAAATGCAGAAACCAACAGCAAGAACAACAGTAACGAAAAATCTGTTAACATGTATGGCAAAGTGTTACAAGCTCCACTATATATAATGGGTCTTGTGAATCATTAAGAGAAGAACAAACATTTCTGTAGAGAAATGGACTAAAGACATGAAAGAACAATTAATAAAGAAATATGAGTGGCCAGTATGCATTTGAAAATTTATTCATTTATTGGTATGAAAAAAATGAAAAGAAACTTGACAAAATGGTAGGAGTAGGTGGAGGGAATGGTCCTCTTAGGACTGGTGGTAGGAAAGGTTATGTTTGGATAATATTTTTAGAAAGTCAGTTTAGACATATTAATCACTAAGTGTCTTCTAAGCCAAAAACCTATTTTGATAATGCTACATAAGTGAAAAAATAGTACCTTGAAGGGGATTCCATCTTCCACCTTCCATGTCAACACTCTTCTCTCTTCCTGAAATCAGAAAGTGTGATTTCAGAAATATCACTTTTAGAAATCCATCCTAAAGAGATAATCAGATAATTGCACAAAGATCAAGTACATGCAAAGATGTTCAATATGGTACCATTTATATTAATGTGAAAAAGTTGAATCATTTAGTAATACATCAACAAGATACTTACTCAATAAATTTGGTACACTTGTAGAATAGAAACTGAGAAGGTTGTCACTGAGAAGGCTGTTGTGCATTGATATTCTTTGATATATTTAAATGAAAAAAAAAAGTTTGAAAATAGTATGCTGCAGTCATCTCTCACTATCCACAGAAGATTGGTTCCAGGAGCCCCTGTGTGTAACCAAAATCTGTAGATGCTCAAGTTCCTTATATAAAATTGTGTAGGACAATGAATCCAGTTGGTTTTCCATATCCAGTGGTTTTCTTTCCTAGGATTCAACCAACCATGGATGGAAATTTTGATTCACAGTTGGTTGACTCTGCAGATGGGAAATCATTGGAAGGCTGACTATATAATAAGACCCTATTTATGTGTAGTACATCCATCTATATATATCAGCTATATTATCTGTATGTATTAGATATGATTATACAGTGGAAGTGACAAATAGATTTAAGGGACTAGATCTGATAGACAGACTGCCTGATGAACTATGGACAGAGGTTCGTGACATTGTACAGGAGACAGGGATCAAGACCATCCCCATGGAAAAGAAATGCAAAAAAGCAAAATGGCTGTCTGAGGAGGCCTTATAAATAGCTGGGAAAAGAAGAGAAGCAAAAAGCAAAGGAGAAAAGGAAAGATATATTCCCATCTGAATGCAGAGTTCCAAAGAATAGCAAGGAGAGATAAGAAAGCCTTCCTCAGCAATCAATGCAAAGAAATAGAGGAAAACAACAGAATGGGAAAGACCAGAGATCTCTTCAAGCAAATTAGAGATACCAAGGGAACATTTCATGCAAAGATGGGCTCAATAAAGGATAGAAATGGTATGGACCTAACAGAAGCAGAAGATATTAAGAAGAGGTGGCAAGAATACACAGAAGAACTGTACAAAAAAGATCTTCATGACCCAGATAATTATGATGGTGTGATCACTCACCTAGAGCCAGACATCCTGGAATGTGAAGTCAAGTGGGCCTTAGAAAGCATCATTATGAACAAAGCTAGTGGAGGTGATGGCATTCCAGTTGAGCTATTTCAAATCCTGAAAGATGATGCTGTGAAAGTGATGCACTTGATACGCCAGCAAATCTGGAAAACTCAGCAGTGGCTACAGGACTGGAAAAGGTCAGTTTTCATTCCAATCCCAAAGAAAGGCAATGCCAAAGAATGCTCAAACTACCGCACAATTGCACTCATCTCACATGCTAGTAAAGTAATGCTCAAAATTCTCCAAGCCAGCCTTCAACAGTATGTGAGCCATGAACTTCCAGATGTTCAAGCTGGTTTTAGAAAAGGCAGAGGAACCAGAGATCAAATTGCCAACATCCACTGGATCATCAAAAAAGCAAGAGAGTTCCAGAGAAACATCTATTTCTGCTTTATTGACTATGCCAAAACCTTTTACTGTGTGAATCACAATAAACTGTGGAAAATTCTGAAAGAGATGGGAATACCAGACCCTCTGACTTGTCTCTTGAGAAACCTGTATGCAGGTCAGGAAGCAACAGTTAGAACTGGACATGGAACAACAGACTGGTTCCAAATAGGAAAAGGAGTACGTCAAGGCTGTATATTGTCACCCTGCTTATTTAACTTATATGCAGAGTACATCATGAGAAACGCTGGGTTGGAAGAAACACAAGCTGGAATCAAGATTGCTGGGAGAAATTTCAATAACCTCAGATATGCAGATGACACCCTTATGGCAGAAAGCAAAGAAGAACTAAAGAGCCTCTTGATGAAAGTGAAAGAGGAGAGTGAAAAAGTTGGCTTAAGGCTCAACGTTCAGAAAACTAAGATCATGGCATACAGTCCCATCACTGCATGGGAAATGGATGGGGAAACAGTGGAAACAGTGTCAGACTTTATTTTTTTGTGCTCCAAAATCACTGCTTATTGTGATTGCAGCCATGAAATTAAAAGACGCTTACTCCTTGGAAGGAAGGTTATGACCACCCTAGATAGCATATTTAAAAGCAGAGACATTACTCTGCCAACAAAAGTCCGTCTAGTCAAGGCCATGGTTTTTCCAGTGGTCATGTATGGATGTGAGAGTTAGACTATAAAGAAAGATGAGCACTGAAGAATTGATGCTTTTGAACTGTGGTGTTGGAGAAGACTCTTGAGAGTCCCTTGGACTGCAAGAAGATCCAACCAGTCTATCCTAAAGGAGATCAGTCCTGGTTGTTCATTGGAAGGACTGATGTTGAAGCTGAACCTCCAATACTTTGGCCACCTCGTGCGAAGCGTTGACTCATTGGAAAAGACCCTAATGCTGGGAAGGATTGGGGGCAGGCAGAGAAGGTGACGACAGAGGATGAGATGGTTGGATGGCATCACTGACTCGATGGACATGGGTTTGGGTAAACTCCGGGAGTTGGTTATGGACAGGGAGGCCTGGCGTGCTGTGATTCATGAGGTTGCGAAGAGTCAGACACGACTGAGCGACTCAACTGAACTGAACTGATTAGATATAAATACATATAAAAGTATTGATATAATAACATATCTATATATATCTTAGATATATATCTAAAGGGCAAATAATAGTGTTAGAGTTGGTTAGGTTTTTTTTTTTTAATAATTTACATTATATTATTTGAATTTTACTCAGTGAATATGTGTTGTCTTTATAAATTATACTGTTGAAACAAAAATACTTTAAGAAAAAAAGGGATGTCCATAAAAATAGGTATAGAAACACATTTATAAGGTTGTTCCTCATAGAGATTCTCAATATAAGTTGCTGGTGTTCCTCTAAGCCATATTTGGTGCAAAAAATCTGAAAAGGTATATGTCTCTACATGTCTCTCTTGATCCAAGGATATTTTTAAAATAATATCTAAATGTGACATTTAAGCCATTTCATCCAAATACAGTTTGTCTAACTGACCTTTTGAAAAAATATTGCACTGCAGTGAACTTGGGTTTTATTTTATGACAACTCCTTGTAGTGCATCTGGTCTATATAGTTGGTTGCCCATGAAGCCTTGTGTCTTAGCCATTAATTCTAAGGACAGGATTAGCATCCTTTTGTTGAAGCTAGGGAACCTATTAATGTTAGAAGAACACGCTTACATAGAAGACCATCCCACCTCCTCCCTTAAATAAAGACTCTTGAGATTTTCTGCAGGAAAGAATTCTGAATCCTCTTCAGGGTACAGTCAAGATCCTACTGTTTCTTTTATGTGGTATCATCAAAATAGCTTTGGCTTAGAATTTTGAGGCAGTTATAAAAGTATGTTTATTTTGGCCAAACCACCATAAACTCGCTGTGACATATACATGTAAAATAAATGCCTGTCAATGAGCATGCTAATTAGGTATTTGTCCTCCCTTATATACTGTATGACAAGGTAGTAAGTGACAAAGTGTTGTATGGTATAGTTGTTTACAAAGTAGAAGAAAAATCTTCCCCAAATAATAACTATATTTTAGAATAATCAATTTGTCTTAACCCTATTTCTCGTGCTAAATATCTACAGGAGAAAATTATTTCCTATATGCATTCTTAATTTAAGATAGAAATATGTTGTTTGCATAAAAAAGAAGTCTTGTCACAAATGGCAGTAAATTTTAGAAAAATCTCTCCCCGCACCACCTCCCCCACTCACACACAAGATTCCCAAGCTCTATCAACTTCAAATCTATAGCATCTCACATGGTGAAGCCTGAGCACATGCATTTTTAAAGCACTGCAGGCAGTTCTGATGGGCACCCAGGTTGAGAATATTCCTCCAATGGGCAAGCCATCTGGCCCTACTTAGTGTCCCTGGCCAACAAAATGTGGGCCTTCCATTGCAGGACTTAAAATAGTATTGGGTTTGGAACCAACTAGCTCCTGGAGCAAACTGTCCAAAAGACCTCCAAGGTTGAGGCTAGTCATTTGGGAGTTTTGGTGAAAACTTTTTTCCAGGAAATTTCTTGCTATTTTTTTTTATTATAAAAGTAACACATTTACTATAGAAATTGTGAAAATTAAAGCACAAAGGAGATAATAAAATCACCTGGACTTCTATCAACCAGATATAACCACAACATTGTCCATATCCTTTCAGATTCTTTTTATATATAACTAGAAAAATGTTGTACATGCAATCTGTAACATGCAATATAGCAGAAGCATTTTCTCATGTTAATATTCTTCTGTGAAATCATGCTCATTGGCTACAAAAATTTTTGCTCATAATTATTGCTTTTCTATTTTTGGAAAATTATTGATTTTTTATTTTGGAAATTTTAGCTTTTCAATTTAAGAGTCATTAAAAAAAGTTTTGAAATGATCCTCCTTGAACATGAATCTTTATGCACATTTTGAGTACTTCCTTAAGAATCCACAAGTGGGATTAGTGGGTTAAAAAAGAATATTCATGAGACATTTTATAAATACTTAATGCTTGATTATCCTTAGGAAAGGATATACTAACTTTACATTTTGTCTGAAATTTAAAATCCTTGAATCCTTATTAATATTGAACATTTTTATTATTTTTGCCTCATTATGCCTTATATTTATTTGTCAGTTAGGAAGGTTGCCTTTTCCTGTTGATGTAAACTCTTTGTTCACATGTGTAGCATAGACCATATTTTTTCCACTTTGTTTACTTAAAATTTTTCCTGGTGGTGATTTTGGATGTACAAAATTTTGTAAGTACTTTTTGAGAACAAGTCACAATTCAAATGTGTACCTACAAAATAGAGTCAGCCTTGGAAAGATCATCAATATGGCAAGAATGAGGCACCCCCACCCCAAATTACACCACCTCAAGCTCCAAATTCAGTGCTCTCTCCTGCCTAACCATATCTAGTTTAGCAAAAAGTCATTTATACCTTGGTATGCACTAAAGTCAATGCTTAATATCTCAAGAGGTACTCAGATTTTGAAGCCTTATCTACAGTTAAACAATTTGTCTTGTTAAAGAAATTTTAGGCATCAAATAATAGGAGAGAAAAGGGAAAACTGACGCTCGCGTGTGGTTGAGTATTTGCAATATTTTATTACAGCATGAGGATTTTATTTCATGTGGTTGAGGAGCTTTTTTTTTTTTTCAAAATCTCTATGAAGAAACATCTTTTCATGTAATCAAAAGTATATACACATGTATATATATATATGTATATATATAATTTATTTTTTAGTTAGCCTCTTTAGTCAGTATGACTTGGTTTATACTTGGGTTCTATAGTTAATAGTCCCTGCATGTTCAGTCATTTGCTAAACACAGAATCAGAAGTTACAAATTTGCTTGCCTCTACCACAGGATGTCATGGATTGTATATATTCATGGCATTTCTTGTCTTCTTCTCCAAACTATTGGCATTCATTTAAAGTCACTTGCATTTGATGGAGGACTCAAAGATATCATCAAGAAGTTGGAAACTGAAATTGATGGAAACTGAAAGGGTAATTTGGAGAGAAACAAAAAATAAACAAGATAAATTTCGATACTGTGGAAAACCCATTGTGTCCTAGGAAAATAGGGGAAGAGGAGGGCCCCTGTAATGCTGAGTAGAAATTAGGAGGTGAGGGATCAAGCACAATATTCACCTAACTACCAGGTGTCTAGAGTATGGCTTCCAAAGAGTATGACTGACATATAAGCACAGAGACTGAGATGGTTTTTGGAGGGGACAATAAGACTTGAATAAGACTCCTGTCTGACATATGGCAGGGAGAGGGCATACTCTTGAATCGGATCTGATAGCAGCATTGGGCAAGGCACCGTTTGATTAGAAGATATTTAAAAATCCTACCTGAGAGTAGGACAGGTAAAGAATGAAAGGTGAGAGAGAAAGAGCAGGATTATTATTGGAGATGCTGTTATATTCAGCCTGGATTAATGAGTGATATGGATAATTATTTTTCTAATACAGCTGCTGCTGCTAAGTCGCTTCAGTCGTGTCCGACTCTGTGCGACCCCATAGACGGCAGCCCACCAGGCTCCCCCGTCCCTGGGATTCTCCAGGCAAGAACACTGGAGTGGGTTGCCATTTCCTTCTCCAATGCATGAAAGGGAAAAGTGAAAGTGAAGTCGCTCAGTCGTGTCTGACTCCCAGCGACCCCATGGACTGCAGCCCACCAGGCTCCTCTGTCCATGGAATTTTCCAGGCAAGAGTACTGGAGTGGGGTGCCATTGCCTTCTCCGTTCTAATGTACACCTCCCCCCACCAAAAGCATAGGGACAAGATTTAACAGATAAAGGACAAATATTTACCTGTAAACTATTTACTAATCATATTCATCGTTCAATTTTTTTGTTTGTTTTCATCTCAGTTATCTTTAACATTCCCTTATACAAACACCCTTCACTTCCTTCCCTTTCTTGCCTGGATGTTTGTGTAAACACATGGCCACATCAACTGGAATCACTTAAAATCCATGACCACAAGTGTAGAAGGGGCATTCCATAGCCCCATAATATTCTTCCCCAAGTCAGAACATGTGACTTTGTTTTCCAACTTTGGTCTTAATTTCCAAGATTGTTTGGGCTGTTCTGAGACTCTTGCATTTGAATGTCAATTTTAGGGTCAGACATCAGTTGGGATTTCGACAGGGATTGCATTAAATCTGCAGATCGCTTTGGGGAGTATTTCCATCTCAACAATATTAAGTCTTCTGATCCATGAAATGAGTTGTCTTTCCATTTATTTAGGTGTTCTTTCACTTCTTTCAATAGTATTTTGGAGTTTTCAGAGTGTAAGTTTTGAATTCTATTGTTAAACTTATTCCTAAGTATTTTATTCTTTTTTATATTATTATAAATTGAATTGTTTTCTTAATTTTAGTTTTGGGTTGTTCACTGCATGTAAATAAAAATACATTGCTTTTTGTATATTGATTGTGTATTGTATATTGATCATTGATCATATTGTATATTGATATCAATATTGTATATTGATCATCATTGTATATTGATCTTGTATTCGACAAACTTGTTGAATTCATTTATTAGTACTAACAGTTTTTTCCAATGGTTTCCTTAGGATTTTCTACATACAACATTGTGCCATCTGCAAATAGAGATAGAGTCTGATGCAGGTTCCTCCTGGTCACTGCTCTTGCTTCTTTTCTGGGTGTCTCTGAGCTAGCCTCCTAACAGGTGTTCTAGCTTTTTCTCTGTTATCTCTTCTTCCCACTCCATCTGATTCCACTCTTTAAAAAAGCAGCCAGAGAGATCTTTTAAACATGTAAATTAGATTATGTCACTTCCCTTATAGAAGCCATCCAATGACTTCCAATCACACTTGGAATGAATCCCAGATTCCTTACTGTAGACAGGAAGCCTCCGTGGTCTGGCTCCTGATTAATTCTTTGACTTCATTTCAAACAACCACCACCCTACCCGCTGTACTTCAGCCATACTAGCCAACTTTTTGGATCCTGAAAATGACAAACATTCTTGCCTTGGAGCCTCTGCACCGGCTGTCTGGCTGTTTCTCTGTCCAGATGACTCTTGCCCTGATCTTAGCAAGGCTGCCTGTTTCTCATTATTCAGATCTCAGCCCAAGTGTCAACTTCTCAGAGTAGCCTCTCTGACCGTGTATTCTTACTTGGATCTACCCTGTCATGCCCTACTACACCTTCCTGTTTTAATTGTCTTCGTTATTCATGTTTAGGTACAGGTGTCATCTCCTCCCAGCTAAGATATAAACCTTATTGACAGCAGAAATCTTTTTTTTTTTTTTAATAAATTTATTTATTTTAGTTGGGGGCTAATTACTTTACAATATTGTAGTAGTTTTTGCCATACATTGACATGAATCAGCCATGGGTTCACATGTGCTCCCCCTCCCGAACCCTCCTCCCACCTCCCTCCCCATCCCATCCCTCTGGGTCATCCCAATGCTCCATCCCTGAGCATCCGTCCCATGCATAGAACATGGAATGGTGTTCCGCTTCACATATGACAATATATATGTTTCAATGTTATTGTCCCAGAACGTCCCACCCTCACCTTCTCCCTCAGAGTCCACAGGACTGTTCTATGCATCTGTGTCTCTTATTCTGTCTCACATATAGGGTTACCATTACCATCTTTCAAATTCCATATACATGCATTAGTATACTGTATTGGTGCTTTTCTTTCTGGCTCACTTCACTCTGTATAATGGGCTCCAGTTTCATCCATCTCAATAGAACTGATTCAAATGTATTTTTTTTAATGGCTGAGTAGTATTCCATTGTGTATATGTACCACAGCTTCCTTATCCATTCGTCTGCCGATGGACATCTAGGTTGCTTCCATGTCCTGGCTATTGTAAACAGTGACAGCAGAAATCTTATGTTGTGCACCTTTGAATCTCTATCTTGGAGAACAGGACTTGATGCCTAGAAGTGCTCAATGAATGTTTATTGAATGAATGGACAAGTGGAAATTTAGAGCAGAGCCTGATATTTTGATAAGACTCATCAAACTTATTATGCTTGGCTGGAATTTTTGGTATCAAATATTATCTAAATAAATGAGTTGTAATCTGGGGGACTCAACACTTCTTTGGGGACAAAAATCAGTTGCATGATATTTGTTATGATAGGATATACTCAGGATACACTTTGAAAACACTGTGAATTATTTAGTTTGTGCATCACTAAATGATCTACAAGTGCTGAGTGGGAGGGAAAAGATGGTGAGCCTGGGGATCAGGATGAGGAGGCTTCAGAGGGCACAGCTATATAGATCTAGAAGTTTTTCTAGTGTTGTCAGCATCTCCCTCCCTTCCTCTCACCACCTCTCGATTGTTTTTCTTTGGAGAACCCTAACTAATACAATACCAATTCTGTGTCTGTAGAGTAAGGTAGCCATGCTAGGTCTTCCCTTTGCACTTCCAGATCCACTCTCCATTAATGTGTGTATTCCTCCACCCTGTCTGTGACCAGTAATGTGCCCAATTGACTCCTTACCCTGTAGCTTCCAGTTGGGTGGGGTCAGTGATGAGAGATATGGCAGGAGGCCAGAGTGCATGAGGCGAGTGAGGTTAGGGTGTCTCTTCTCTTGGCTTCCTCCCTGCCAGGCCACGGGTTAGCAGTGTTTGCATTCCTATACCCTCCATCTCTGGTCTCCTCCATACCTCTAGCTCTAGTAACAGTGGAAAGCTCAGCTCTCACAGAATTCTTGCCCACTCTTTGCTCTGGCTCTTTAGATCTAGGTTGGTTGCTAGCAGTTTCCCACCTCACCCCCCCAAGCACGTGCTTCATCGTCCCTCATAGTTTTCCCTTAATCCTGCCCATGGATCTGTATGTCACCCTCGCTTTCCCTGTGTGGTAATTCACCACCCTTTAAATTCTTTTTACACATGAGGAGGCTGAGGCTTAGAGAGATTTGGTAACTCCTTCAGGGCTGCAGTTTAAACCAAGGTCTCTGACTTCAGTGGAAGTCCTCACAGCCTGTACACATCAATTCAGTTACTGTTCACATTAATTATTCTCTGTGAATCACAGCTTCCCCATTTGCAAAATTAAGTAACAATAACTCCTTATAGATTTCTAGATAGCGCTCAATAAATATCAGCTATTGTTATCATTTGCAACAAAAAATGGACCTCGACGAAGATAGAAATTCCCAATTTATAGGGTCTGGGTAAGAATGAATTGGCTAAAAGGTGTATCACACCAGCCTAGGACCTGGCACACACCAGCCACTTAATACTACATGCCACTTACCAGCAGTCACATCTACTGTCCTTTTCCTAGGCCACGCTCTCTAGCGATATGATCTTGAAGTCTATGTGAGCACAATTTGAGTTGAGAGGCACTTTACGTATATTGTCTTTGTAAATGCCGTAAGGAACTAAGAGATGACTTATTCCAGTCTTTTTTTTTAAATTTTTTATTCCAGTCTTAAAGATGCAGAAACTAAGGGTCAAAGAGTTAGATAACTTACCTAAGCTCACGACTACATCTGCTAGTGAAGGATCAAGGATTCCAACCCAGACATCTGACTCCACATTTATTTGAGCCAAGAAAGACTTGTTAATAGAGCCATATTCAGTTGGTAAGCACTGGGATGACAGGTCCCACATTAAATATTGGATATTTTTCCATTGGGAGGCAAGTGACTGCTGCCTCAGGGCTCTTGAGCAGAACCTGCCCACCCATTCCCCTTCCCTCCCCATGACCTGCAGCTGCAAAGACAGGGCCTGCTCTGATGCTCTGTGTTTACACCGCATCAATTTTTAACATTGAGAGTATTGCTCCTAGAAACAAACCTAGTAATTGAAACTTGAGAATCACATCTCAGAGAAGTATGGAAAAAACTAGACGGAGACCTTTCAGAAATTCTAGAAGAAGGGGATGACCTGGGTGTTTTCAGAGCACTGAGGAAAATTCTTACAATTTCTGTACCTCTGTCCTACGACTGATTTCCTTGGAGGATGAACCCCAGAGGGAGCTTGAAGGTGAGGGGACGAAGGGGTGGCCTTGTCTGTTCCCATCATCCAGAAAGCCCGGTTCTTTCTCAGGCCTTCCCTATTTCATTAAGTCTTTATTGCGCCTCTGCCCCAGACCTCAGGCTCCGGGGGTTCTTTCAGAATAACTCAGAGAGAAAATAGGTGTGCACACAGTGTGAGGTGGAGAAGGAAAGAGCCAGACTTCCCTGGGCTTCTGGGTTTCAAGTCGGTCAAGCTGGGCTTCCATGTTTTACCTTTAAAGAGGGAAATTGGCGGCTTGCTACGAGCCTGAAGGGTGTGCCTCATCTCTGTGATGCTGAGCTGGCAGCCCTTCTTTGTCACCTGTAAAGTCACCCCGTCTCCCTGGCAGCCCTCCATGTCTGAATAAGGCTGGCTTTGGGGGTTTTCCTTGTTTAACAGCTGGGTGGGGGGGTGGGGTGTTGAAGATTTGTAGGAGAAAGTCTGCAGAATAGATAGTGAGTTAAGAAAGTCCAAGTCAGGGTTCATGAGATAGAGGTCCTGGGGCTGGTGGAAGGAAGAGGAGGCTAAGGGAATGGCCGTCATTGGGGAATTTAATACCGAAGACAATTTTGCTCTGTTTCCTTGGAAGACCTTTCTGCAGTGTGTCAGGCTATGTCCCTGCAGTGAGGGTCTGCTAAGGCCAGCCCTTGCCCTTTATATATCTCCTTTCTCTTTCTTTCTTTCAAAATGGACTTGCCCTGGATTAATAAAGATATGTTGGAGAGCTTCCTATCTCTGCCTGGCATTATGCTTCAATAATAATACTACTCCAAACTTTAATCTAAAAAAGTCGAAAGGAATTGAAAAAAAATTCACAAAGAAAAAGCAAATCTCTGTAATCAAAAGACATAGGGTTAGGGGTGGAAGAAAGGACTACACACCACAGTGAAATGGTGGCATTTAATCAGGGATTAGGCAGGGTGTGGGGACTCACAGGGCCCAGTGTGGAATGGAAACATCGGGCCTCTTGTTCAAAGTGTTAAGAATGTTAGGGTGACAGGTGAGCATGAAACCAAATGTGGGGCCCTTCTGAGCTAAGGGTCCCTGTGTGACTACACAGGTCACACTCTCAGAAGCTGGTCCTGCTTAGGAGTGAAAGTGTTAGCCGCTCAGTTATGTCAGACTCTTTGCGACTCTATGGACTGTAGCCTGCCAGTATCCTCTGTCCATGAGATTCTCCAGGCAAGAATACTGGAGTGGGTTGCCATCCCCTTCTCCAATGGATCTTCCCAACCTAGGTACTGAACCCGGGTCTCCTACGTTGCAGGCGGATTCTTTGCTGCCTGAGCCACCAGTCTCTGAAGGTTTATGATATTTTCATTTTCTGAGTTAATAATACTGCTTTCTCCATTTTCAGAGCATCAGGGATTTGATGATTTTGTGTGTGTGTGTGTGTATATTTCAATGCTATTTTTAGGCACTTAAGTTTATTTTCAAAATGGCTCTTTAAAACCTGAGACATTTCTAAAATGCAATTGACAGTGTCTTAAATGTAAATCTGAGACAGTAGGACTGTTGCCTGCATCTTAGAGGTCTTGCATTTAGAGCTCTCTTGTTCAGCTCAGCTCAGGTGTGAGGGGTCAAAGAGACATGCCCTCCCAGACAAGCACCCAGGTGGCTAAGACCCCAGACTTCCTTGCCCTGATGGCCCTGACCTGCTGTCCGGGGCAGAGACCTTCCTCAGGTACATCTTCCCAAGGGTGGAACTTACTACCAGTATGGGCACCCCCTGGCCTCAATTTGGCCAAAGGACAGCTGTTTAGGGATGAAGAGAGGGGGTGCTAGTGACAGAACTTGGGCTGGTCTGGGATGTTCTTGCTTGTTTTGTGGGGCCTTTGCTGTGCCAGGTGTTGGAAGGAGGAAGGGTTAGGAATGGGTGTTTCTCCCACATTGCTATATTCCATGCAGGAATGCCAAGCACTCTGAGGATTCTAAATTATAATTTGGCTTTTTAGGCCATTATTGAAGGTATATTTGTCATGATAGCATCAAACATATTTAACAGTTTAGTAGGTTAACTTACAACTTATAAAGCTTTAAACTATGTGGGCTTCCCTGGTGGCTCAGATGTTAAAGAATCAATGCAATCAACCCTAACCTTAGCCAATGCAGGAGACCCTGGTTCAACCCCTAGGTTGGGAAGAAAACTTGGAGATGGGAATGGTTGCCCACTCCAGTATTCTTGCCTGGAGAATTCTGTGGACAGAGGAGTCTGGCGGGCTACAGTCCATGGGGTTGCAGAGTCAGACACCACTGAATGACTAACTCATACTTCACTTTCACGTGGGCTTCCATTTCTGTTCTTTTCATGTGTTCTGCAAATATTAGGGGCAGATGTGGACAGCAGGCAGCAAAGACAGTGTATATTCCTATAATGAAATTGAACACTAGTTTCCTCATAAACAGTTTTATAATCCAGTATTATTCTACCTTTTCATATGTATGTGTGTAATATTTATACATTTTGACAAAGACAGTTTCTGTTTTGATTAGTGCAATATAGGAGTTTTTAAGGATGTAATTATTAGTTATACATTTACCACATCCAGTTTCATGTACATTCATCCTCCAAGTGCTTCTCAATTTAGCAAGAACATAATTTTTATCACCACACTAGACTACTAAAATTTGTATCTCTGTACCACAAAGAAATAATTTTATCTTTAATGTTGAGCTTCTTATGTGAGCCTTACATAGCATTCACAATAATGTCAGATATTTCTCATTGACAGAATGAATATTCAAAAGATGTATTTTGATTTCATGAGTTGAATGAAGAAAAACCATTATTGGTATTAGCTGATTTTCTCTGGCAAGAATACACAGAAGAACTAGACAAAAAAGATCTTCATGACCCAGATAATCACAATGGTATGATCACTCACCTAGAGCTGGACATCCTGGAATGCAAAGTCAAGTGGGCCTTAGGAAGCATCACTATGAACAAAGCTAGTGGAGGTGATGGAATTCCAGTTGAGCTATTTCAAATCCTGAAAGATGATGCTGTGAAAGTGCTGCACTCAATATGCCAGCAAATTTGGAAAGTGCAGCAGTGGCCACAGGACGGGAAAAGGTCAGGTTTCATTCCAATCCCAAAGAAAGGCAATGCCAAAGAATGCTCAAACTACCACACAATTGCACTCATCTCAGGCAATGGCACCCCACTCCAGTACTCTTGCCTGGAAAACCCCGTGGACGGAGGAGCCTGGTGGGGCTGCAGTCCATGGGGTCTCCAAGAGTTGGATACGACCGAGCGACTTCACTTTCGCTTTTCACTTTCGCTTTTCACTTTCATTCATTGGAGAAGGAAATGGCAACCCACTCCAGTGTTCTTGTCTGGAGAATCCCAGGGACAGGGGAGCCTGGTGGGCTGCTGTCTATGGGGTCACACAGAGTCGGACACCACTGAAGCGACTTGGCGACAGCAGCAGCAGCAGCAGCACACGCTAGTAAAGTAATGCTCAACATTCTCCAAGCCAGCCTTCAACAGTACGTGAATCGTGAACTTCCAGATGTTAAGCTGCTTTTAGAAAAGGCAGAGGAACCAGAGATCAAATTGCTAACATCTGTTGGATCATCAAAAAAGCAAGAGAGTTCCAGAAAAACATCTACTTCTGCTTTATTGACTACGCCAAAGCCTTTGACCTGACCCTGATGCTGGGAATGATTGAGGGCAGGAGGAGAAGGGGATGAAAGAGGATGAGATGGTTGGATGGCATCACTGACTCAATGGACATGAGTTTGAGTAAACTCCAGGAGTTGGTGATGGACAAGGAGGCCTGGCCCCAGTCAATGGGGTTGAAAATGCAGATATCACTGAGGAACTGAACTGAACTGGAAGCCTTTGACTGTATGGATCACAACAAACTGTGGAAAATTCTTTAAGAGATGGGAATACCAGACCACCTGACCTGCCTCTTGAGAAATCTGTATGCAGGTCAGGAAGCAGCAGTTAGAACTGGACATGGAACAACAGACTGGTTCCAAATCAGGAAAAGAGTACATCAAGGCTGTATATTGTCACCCTGCTTATTTAACTTATATGCAGAGTACATCATGAGAAAGGCTGGGCTGGAAGAAACACAAGCTGGAATCAAGATTGCCGGGAGAAATATCAGTAACCTCAGATATGCAGATGACACCACCCTTATGGCAGAAAGTGAAGAAGAACTAAAGAGCCTCTTGATGAAAGTGAAAGAGGAGAGTGAAAAAGTTGGCTTAAAGCTCAACATTCAGAAAACTAAGATCATGGCATCTGGTCCCATCACTTCATGGCAAATAGATGGGGAAGCAGTGGAAGCACTGAGAGACTTTATATTTTTGGGCTCCAAAATCCTGTAGATGGTGACTGCAGCCATGAAATTAAAAGACGCTTACTCCTTGGAAGAAAAGTTATGACCAACCTAGACAGAATATTAAAAAGCAGAGACAGATTTATGTTGAGGTTTGACAGAAAACAGCAAAATTCTGTAGAACAATTATCCTTCAATAAAAAATAAATAAATTAAAAAAAAATCAGAGACATTACTTTTCCAACAAAGGTCCATCTAGTCAAAGCTATGGTTTTTCCAGTAGTGATGTATGGATGTGAAAGTTGGACTATAAAGAAAGCTGAGCACCGAAGAATTGATGCTTTTGAACAGTGGTGTTGGAGAAGACTCTTGAGAGTCCCTTGGACTGCAAGGAGATCCAACCAGTCCATCCTAAAGGAGATCAGTCCTGAATATTCATTGGAATGTCTGATGCTGAAGCTGAAACTCCAATACTTTGGGTACCTGATGCAAAGAACTGACTCATTGGAAAAGACCCTGATGCTGGGAAAGGTTGAAGGCGGGAGGAGAAGGGGAGACAGAGGATGAGATGGTTGGATGGCCTCACCGACTCAATGGACATGAGTTTGAGTAAAATCCGGGAGTTGGTGATGGACAGGGAGGCCTGGTGTGCTGCAGTCCATGAGTCGGACACGACTGAGTGCCTGAACTGAACTGAACTGAGGACACCGGAATAAAACTGGCCTCGTTCAACTGTTTGTGCAGTTCTTCTGATAAGGGAGTTATCACTTCACTTTTCATGTGTCCAGAAGGAAACTTGGAATCCAAAGTGGGTGAAGTTGATGAAGAAAAACAATCACTGGAGTTAAGTGAAAAGTCATGCTTCACTGAGAGATCTGTAAACACTCTTGTAAGCACATATGTTCAACAGCCATTTTTGGAGATAGTCTTCAAGTAACTTCTAACTTTGGAAAGAGATGCTTGTGCTTCTTCCAAAGAGGTGTGTTCTGGCTTTCATGTGGTCAGTGATATCACTTAATCATCATGATAGATGGTAAGCTGTGTTGTTAAATATTCCTTATAACTTTCATACTCATCGTCAACTTTCTTGTGAAATAAAATTCAGAGCTTAACTTTTTGCTGAACATGTGCTTTTGGCTTTTTTGAGTTCTTTGCTGCTGAAGAAGTTTATTGAAAGATAGAACAATGTTACTAAATAAAAATAGCTACTGCTATATGTATGATACATCTTATGGAAGTGGAAGTGTTAGTCACTCAGTCATGTTCAATTCTTTGTGACCCTGTGCACTCTGGCCTGCCAGGCTCTAGGCAAGAATGCTGGAGTGTGTTGCCATTCCTTTCTCCAGGGTATCTTCCCAATCCAGGCCTTGAACCCAGGTCTCCCGCATTGCAGGCAGGTTCTTTACCATCTGAGTCACCAGGAATCCTGTATATATCACATAGTGAATCACAACACTGTGTAATGACAGTCTTCAGGCTGTAAGGTCTATGATCAGACAGCGAAGCCTCTAGTTTCCATTTATGTTTCTCTCCTGGCCAATGAAGTCTCACATTTCTACAGATCCCACCAACTGATGGCTCAGTGGCTACAGGCATTTGGGAAGGTGTGGGTGTAGCCAGACCACAATTGACTGGCCCAACGATGGCTAGTAGAGGCGGGGATATTGAGCCAGGGCTTCTCAATCACCTCTTCAACTCCAAGAAATTAGCTTCCTGAGCTCTCTTTTGCCTGAGGGCACTGTGTTTACCAGCTGGTGCCAAGTGTGCAGTTTTCAGAAGGGAGGAACTTGTTATACTGGGTCTGGAAAAAAAGAGGAAAGAGAGATGGGTTATTGCTGGACGTCTTTTAGAGTTGATCACATGTTAAAGTAAAATATCTGTTTATTCTGCATACATCTCCCACAGTGCTAGCCAAGACCATGTCAGAAGCAGCAATACAAAGTAGAAGTCTACCAATGCAGCTATTAATACTTCCATATTAAAAAATTAAAAATCTGAGGGAAATGTTAGGGCAGTTAGTACACTGGAACAACAGGTGTAAACTGTGATTGTTCCACTTATAGGAAAGCAAAGAAGCTTCAGTTTCTTTGCCCCTTTGGGAATGCTGTTTTATAATTTTGCTACCTGGTATTCTAGTGTGTCAGAGTTTTCTACAGGTGCAGTTTCCTAGGTTTGAGTTCACTTAGACTATGGCAATACATGAGCCCAGGATGCCAGCTTGATGCCTGTAACTGTGAGACCATCAGTCTGTTTCTTTTGCTATTGAAAGCAATTTAAAAGCTGCCTGATGGACTAGGCTGCCTTGGTCGCTTAGTCATTAGGATAGAACTGAGCAAGCCAGGGGACAAAAGACCTAGCACATGCTCTATGGTCAATATTCAGTAAAGGAGCCACTGTTGGAGGTGTTATTGAAGGCCACCTTCCTTGGGTCTGTGTTCCCTGTGACAGTAATGATCTCAGAGGAGCTTCCATGGCTGTGTGTTTATGACTCATATAAACATATAGATATTGAATGGAAATCTAAATAAAAAAAACAAAAAGTAAGCCAGTATTTTCTTGAAAGGCATCATAAAATGACCTTACAGCATTCAAAATGTCAATAAACAACTGCCCCATTAGGGCACCAGAATCACAAGCTCTGGTAAAGAGGTTTACAGTGAAAAAAAGAAAGAGAAACCACTTTTTTCAGAATCACTGGGCGAAAACCTGTCCATCACATTCTATTGTTCCTAGAATGCCTACTACAGCTTTTGCCTCTGTTTGACATGTCAAGCTATGCAATGAAGTGCTGATATTTGAGACTTTTGATGTCCGAATCAGATGCTTGTTCAATAGAAGTCACTGCCAAATTTTGCAGACTTTGCAGAAATGGAAATTCTAGTTGCTAATGTTACTCTTAGCTTGCTGCTTTGGGTCCAGGGTTTAAATTGATTTTTTTCTAGGTTTTCAATTAAGTAGATGAACAGGAACATAATGGAACAATGGTTAACATTAGGATCAGTCTGAAGTTCTGTTAGCATTCATTCACTACATCCCACTTCAGATCTTTTTAATTTTTATCTTCAGGACTAAGGAGAGTGGACATTATTGTATATGTTTGATCTCTCCTAAGATTGTCATGGAGGGGCCAGATGTATTTTCTCAAAGGACATAGAGACTTATTTTAGACAAGAGGAAAATTTTCTAGTTAGTCCCTAAGAGATAGACTGTGTGTTCTGGAATGTTGTTACTTAAATTGTGACAGGGTAAAATAACTTGTGTTGCTATGCAAATAACACTGGAAGAAAACAAAAATCACGTTCAGTTCAGTTCAGTCACTCAGTCTGGTCTGACTCTTTGCGACCCCATGGACTGCAGCACGCCAGGCTTCCCTGTCCATCACCAACTCCCGGAGCTTGCTCAAACTCATGTCCCTCGAGTCAGTGATGCCATCAAACTGTCTCATCCTTTGTTGTCACCTTCTCCTCCTGCCTTAAATCTTTCCCAGCATTGGGGTCTTTTCCAATGAGTCAGTTCTTCGCATCAGGTGGGCCAAAGTATTGGAGTTTCAGCTTCAGCATCAGTCCTTCCAATGAACACCCAGGACTGATCTTTAGGATGGGCTGGTTGGATCTCTTTGCAGTCCAAGGGACTCTCAAGAGTCTTCTCCAACACCAGAGTTCAAAAGCATCAATTCTTGGTGCTCAGCTTTTTGGTCCAACTCTCAGTCTTTATCACAGAGTGTTCTATGGAACATGAGTCATATGAATGCTCCATGCAAAGAAGGATCTGTAGCCAAGACCCACCTCACTTTGTTCTTGGAAGTTCCCAAGATATGTTAACATTATAAAGAGTTTGATTGGTCTTGTGATGAAGAAACCATTCTTAGAGTTTTCTAAAGCTTTCTAGAGTTTATCATGAAGACCTCATCCTGTGTTGCTTCCTGTAGAAACATTGTAGTGGTGTAATATCATTTCTTTTAAGTCTGTTTTCTTAAATTCATTGGGCTAATGACTAACTTTCTACAGTCCTAAGACGTTATTTCGTATTTATTTTATCTAAGCTGAATCTGGGCTTCTGTGGTGGCTCAGATGGTGAAGAATCCACCTGCAATGTAGAAGACCTGGGTTTGATGAGATGCCCTGAAGGAGGGCATGGCAATCCACTCTAGTATTTTTGCCTGGAGAATCCCCATGACAGAGAAGCCTGGTGGGCTATAGTCCATGGAGTCACAAAGTCTGACTTGACTGAGTGACTAAGCACACAAGCTAAATCTAGATGTATTTTCTTTCCATTCTTCTCTGCCAGTAGATGACAATAACCCTTCCAAATGCCCTTTGTGTTAGGTGATCTTATAAAACCAATTCTCTTTCCAGAGCTCATGAGCTTCTGTTATCCAGTGTCATTTCTTACCTTTCTTTTCTTCTTGGTTTTCAAAGCTTTCTTATCTTCTATCCCACAGTAGACCCGTTGAAATCTAGCTCAGTTTGAAATGTAGTCAGTTTCTGTTTCTCTCATTCCCATTTCTCTTAGCCCCAGACGTCACTTGGCTCTCAGACGTGATCAGTACAATAAACAGTGATCTGTTTGATTTATGTCTGTCATTTTGATAAAATGAAAACATTTCCAGTTATGGATGTCCTCTTTTGACAGACTGGTATTGACCTTATTCACATCCTCCCCATCCCCCGAATATAGATTTACTACCTTTTTTTCCCCCTGCTGTGCAAGTCTCAATACCTACTGAAAGTGTAGAATCCAGGCCAGCAGTCTCAGTGGGGTATCTTTCTGCCCTCTTGTAGGACGGAAAATCCGGATTCATTCAGTTTCCTTGAGAAAATGTGTGTGCCTTTGACATGCTGGGCATTGGGGTACAGTGACAGGGAGAATCGCACAGGCAGGCTCCTGCTTTCAGGAAACATAGATGCGGGTGTTGTCAGTGACTTTTGTTGTAGCATGTAACATCTTTTTTTTTTTTAAAGACTGTCTTGATCCAGTTCTGAGGCTCTGGGTGGAGGCTGGTCGTTCCTCTTTTTGAGCAGCTGATTGAGTCCACATCCCCAGTGACTTCCCTGTGGAACTCATATGCTCCTGGTGTCTATGCGACAGCCCTAATTGCCCCAGGGCCAGGTACCAGACAACTAAAAACAGCCCCTCACTCCCAGAACCTGTGAAATTATGCAAAGCAGCCAGTTCACAGGGAGCCTGCTAAACCTCTTTAACCCCTCACCCTGCTTGTCATTTATCAGCTGCTCCACCACCACCATCCTCGCCAGGTGTGACTCTCAGCATGGCTCTGCCTGGCAGGCTTTTCAACTTTGGAAATAACAAAAAGTTCTGCCTTTCATCTGTCCCAGTGTCAGTGGCCTGTGTCCTGCCACCTAAGAACTTCTAAATCTAGTAAAACAGACCTGCAACCAAAATTCTGGTTTTTCTTTCTTATTGTTAGGAAAATTTCAAAGGTCTTAAAATAGTGCTAATTAGTGGTGAAAAAGTGACAGGATCAGGATTTTAAGAGAAGGAAGGAATTTATAAAAATGACCTTAAGTTACTTAAGCCAACAAGAACTTTACAAGGTTAATATACCCCATATGTTCATGTTTTGTTGTTGTTGTTGTTGAGTTGCTATGTCCAACTCTTTGCGACTCCATGGACTGCAGCACACCAGGTTCCTCTGTCCTCCACTGTCTCCTAGAGTTTGCTCAAATTCGTGCCCAGTGAGTCAGTTTGTTTCAGTTCAGTTCAGTTCCGTTGCTCAGTCATGTCCGACTCTAAGCAGCTCCATGGACTGCAGCATGAGAGGCCTCCCTGTCCATCACCAGCTCCCGGAGTTTGCTCAAACTCATGTCCGTTGAGTCAGTGATGCCATCCAACCATCTCATCCTCTGTCATCCCCTTCTCCTCCCACCTTCAATCTTTCCCAGCATCAGGGTCTTTTCCAATGAGTCAGCTCTTCGCATCAGGTGGCCGAAGTATTGAAGTTTGAGCTTCAACATCAGTCCTTCCAATGAACACTCAGGACTGATCTCCTTTAGGATGGACTGGTTGGATCTCCTTGCAGTCCAAGGGACTCTCAAGAGTCTTTTCCAAACACCACAGTTCAGAGCATCAATTCTTTGGCACTAAGCTTTCTTTATAGTCCAACTCTCACATCCATACATGACTACTGGAAAAATCATACCCTTGACTAGATGGACCTTTGTTGGCAAAGTAATGTCTCTGCTTTTTAATATGCTGTCTAGGTTGGTCATAACTTTCCTTCCAAGGAGTAAGCTTCTTTTAATTTCATTGCTGCAGTCACCATCTGCAGTGATTTTGGAGCCCAAAAAATAAAGTCTGTCATTGTTTCCACTAGTTTCCCCATCTATATGCCATGAAGCGATGGAACCAGATGCCATGATCTTAGCTTTCTGCATGTTGAGCTGTAAGCCAACCTTTTCACTCTCCTCTTTCACTTTCATCAAGAGGCTCTTTAGTTCTTCACTTTCTGCCATAAGGATGGTGTCATCTGCATATCTGAGGTTATTGATATTTCTCCCAGCAATCTTGATTCCAGCTTGTGCTTTATTCAGCCCAGTGTTTCTCATGATGTACTTTGCATATAAGTTAAATAAGCAGAGTGACAATATACAGCCTTGATGTACTCTTTTCCTGATTTGGAACCAGTCTGTTCTTCCATGTCCAATTCTAACTGTTGCTTCCTAACCTGCATACAGGTTTCTCAAGAGGTGGGTCAGGTGGTCTGGTATTCCCGTCTCTTTCAGAATTTTCCACAGTTTATTGTGATCCACACAGTCAAAGGCTTTGGCTTAGTCAATAAATCAGAAATAGATGTTTTTCTGGAACTCTCTTGCTTTTTCGATGATCCAGCAGATGTTGGCAATTTGATCTCTGGTTCCTCTGCCTTTTCTAAAACCAGCTTGAACACCTGGAAATTCATGGCTCACATACTGTTGAAGGCTGGCTTGGAGAATTTTGAGCATTACTTTACTAGCATGTGAGATGAGTGCAATTGTGTGGTAGTTTGAGCATTCTTTGGCATTGCCTTTCTTTGGGATTGGAATGAAACCTGACCTTTTCCAGTCCTGTAGCCACTGCTGAGTTTTCCACATTTGCTGGCATATCGAGTGCAGCACTTTCACAGCATCATCTTTTAGGATTTGAAATAGCTCAACTGGATTTCCATCACCTCCACTAGCTTTGTTCGTAGTGATGCTTCCTAAGGCCCACTTGACTTCACATTCCAGTTTGCTTATTGTATCTTATTGAGCATTTTCTGTGGTCCTGGTAATATAATGATCGAGGAGTTGTGCAAGAACAGAAAATGTTACCCTTTTCTTCAGAAACCTACAGATTAATTAAGAAGACATGACAAGCACCTAAAGTGATTAGAGAGGCCAAATCAAGTATGTGAAGTGAAGTGCAAGTTGTTCAGTCGTGTCCAACTCTTTGCGACCCCATGGACTATACAGTCCATGGGATTCTCTAGGCCAGAATACTGGAGTGGGTAGCCTTTCCCTTCTCCAGGGGATCTTCCCAACCCAGGGATTGAACCCAGGTCTCCTGCATTGCAGGTGGATTCTTTACCAACTGAGCTATCAGGGAAGCCCAAGTATGTAGTACCATTAATAAACCACCCCAAGTCCAAAAGATGACAGAAATACTAAAGAACCAGAGAAGTAAATTTGGTTGCAATTTTCAGTGATGAGTACCTGTGTGCTAAGTTGTGTGTAACTCTTTGCAACCCCATGGACTGTAGCCTGCCAGGCTTCTCTGTCCATGGAGTTTTCCAGTCAAGAATGCTGGAGCAGGTTGCCTTTTCATTCTCAAGGGGATCTTCCTGACCCAGAGATCAAACCCTTGTCTCTTGTGTCTCCTGCATTGGCGGGCGAGTTCTTTACCAGCTGAGCCACCAGGGAAGCCCTGCAATTTTCAATGATAGCTAACTTTAAAATAATCTTTAACTTTCCAGTAATTTGGCTGGAGAAATGTTTGCATTATTGCTTTTTTCCTCCGTTCATTCTTCCCTGCTCTGAAACCCTCTCTCTGAGGTACACAGGGCCTGGCTGTTTCTCACCCTGCTTTGCATGCCTTGGGTGGTTTGGAGTCATGTGGATTTTGAGCTGAAGCAGGTAACAAGGTTCTCTCCAGGGATGGATTTTGGAGGGTCATGTTGGCAAGTTCAGATCAGCTGAAACTATTTCTTTTAAGGCTTGGGTGTGTTTCAGAAAGGAAAATGGTTTCAGCCCAAATCCATTTGCAATACCAACCTTCCTCGTTGGGGAATTGAATGCTTAGCTAGTTTATTTTTGATGGTCAGTCTTCTGTGTGTTTTAAATGATTGCTGACTGGCCTAGAAGCCGAGTTTCTCCAGAAGGCATTTGGTGTTGTTCCATGATCTTCAAGGGAACTCTCACTTTTTGTGGAGGAGAAGGAGGAAGCTGTGGTTGGTCAAGGCTCTGCAATTTTTCTAGACTTACTCCATTCACTTTTGATGATTCTTCCCACCACCTTAAAAGAAAAAATTATTTATTTTTGGCTGTGCTGGGTCTTCGTTGCTGCCTGGGCTTGCTCTAGTTGCGGCAGGTGGGGGCTACTCTTCAGCTGCGGTGTGTGGTCTTCTCATTGCAGGGGCTTCTTATGTGGCACTGCCAGGTTTTACAGCACAGGCTCAGCAGTTGTGGTGCACAGACTTAGTTGCTCCGCAGCATGTGGGATCTTCCCAGAGCAGGGATCAAACCCATGTCTCCTGCATTGGCAAGTGGATTCTTTACCACTGAGCCACCAGGGAAGCCCCGCACCAATGCTTTCTTACTGAACATCTACTCTGTGCAAAGGACACAGCCTTTGGGATGGCAAGCAAGTCAACAGAGAGCTGAGGCGTGGACTCTAAACAAGGCAGAATGTGGGGCTGGCCCTAAAAGAGACGTAAAGTGTTGTATACATGGATTGAAAGAGTCACTTCAGACTGGGTGGATCAGGGAGAGCTTTACAGAGAGTGTGACACTTGAGCTGGGAGTTGGAGAACAGCTTTGATTTGGCAGCTAGAGAAGGAGTCACCAAACTGAAACCTATGGGCTGAATCTGTCCTCTCCTCCTGTTTTAATAAATAAAGTTGTACTGGAACTCAGCCAGGGTCACTTATTGATGTGTTATCTATGGCTGCTTTCACATAACAGCAGCAGAGTTTAGTAACTGGGGCAGAGGCTGTATAGCCCTTAAAGCCAAAGAAAGTTGCCATCTAGCTTTTTACAGAAGCAGTACGTGACCCCTGGTTTAAAGTCAGTTGCTTGAGGGACTTGATATATGGCCTTGCTGTTTGGACTTGATGTAAGCCAAAGTATATGACTTCATTTGGCAGACATTCTGGAAACAGAACGTTTCTGAGACTTGGGAGTATTTGGGTGTTGATGGTGGCACTGAACTTCAGGACCAAGAGTGTAGTTGATGAGCTGCAGAAGAAGGACACTGCTGGTGGGAAAAGAAATTCAGAAGTTCATGTTGTCACCTAAGTGAAAAATAATGAATGTGGATTAGGAGGGTATCTGTGATGAAAGGGAGAGGACACACACATGAAAAAAAATATTGTGAGTAAAGCTCTAGAAAGATGAACCAAAGGAAAGACAGAGTTGAGGATGACTCTCAGGTCTTGGGGGGCTTCCTTAGTGGTGCTCAGAGTAATGAACCCACCTGCCAGTGCAGGAGATATTAGAGACACAGGTTCAATCCCTGAGTCAGGGAAGATCCCCTGGAGGAGGGCATGGCAACCCATTCCAATATTCTTACCTGGAGAATCCCATGGACAGAGGAGCCTGGTGGGCTGCAGTCCACAGGGTTGCAAAGAGTCGGACACAACTGAAATGACTTAGCACACACGCACTACAGTATTGAACCAGTTGAGTAGGGATGTCAGTGATTTTTTCTCTGAAAATACATCCTCCTGAACAGGGCATATTTTCCTTTATTCCACCCTACTCTGATTAGGAGGAAGGAAAAAGCTGGAGTGGCCCCATCACTCTGGGGCAGCTGGTGTTGGGAGGTAAGGTGGTCAGAAGCTATTGTTACAGAGGGAGTGAGACTCAGTCTCACCTGTCGAATAATATCTGTTCCCAGACAGGAAATCAACTTATGTCATCTCTGAGGGAAAAAAACCACTCCATGAGTTAGAGGAGTGCCCTTATATTTTAGGTCATCTTACAGGACTGCCAGATAAAATATGCATTGCCTGGTTAAATTTGAATTTCAGATCAACAAAGAATATTTTTTTATAAGTATCTTCCAAATATTACACAGGACCTATTTATACTAAAAATTATTTTTTTGTGATCTAAAATTCAAATTTAGTTAGGTATCAGTTTCAGATCAACAATGAATAACTTTGTAATATATGTCCCAAATAGGGGATGTATTTATTAAAAAAAGTATCTGCTGGTTATCTAAAATTCAAATGTCATTGACTTTTTCCCTCTAAATCTGACAACCCTATGTGTTTGGTAAACAGCTGAAGTTTTCACTTTGGGAGAGACTGAGCAAGAATCGGGACACCTGTATGTGGTTTTCCTCAGAGCAGTAGAGTTGACTCCTTCAGCCCTTCTGGAGCCCACAGTGGGCAGAAGAGAGCTCAGTGAATGTCAGGCCAGGTTGTGGGATGCTAATATAGAGGGCAGAGAAAAGATGGGCCAAGGGGTATATGTGGGGATGGGGGAGAAGTTTCCAGTGATGGTGGATTGGGCAACCAGCTGGGGAACTTGATAAGGGAGTGTGTGGCCTATAGAGGTTCTGGATGAGAGAGAGGGAGTGAGTTCACGACAGGGACAAATTCCTTCGAGAGCCTCCTTTCAAAGACCCGATTTTGGAAGGAATTTTCTTGGAATAGTAGAAAGCAACAACTGTACTGGATAAAGGTCCCACCTTCTCACACTTGCTCCAGTGTGGAGATCTGCCTATCTCAGACCTCTGAGTCGGTGACCCACTGGCTTAGTGGCTGGAGGGCTTCATCGTCCCAGCTGTCTGGTAGAGCTGTGCAATCGCTAACTTTATGTGTCAGTCTGACTAGGCTGTGGGGCCCAGTTGTTTGGTCAAGCATCAGTTCACATGTTGCTGTGGAAGGATTTTTTTAGAGGTGGTTATTGGGACGATCCCTTGGAGGAGGGAATGACAACCCACTCCAGTATTCTTGCCTGGAGAATCTCATGGACAGAGGAGTCTGGTGGGCTACAGTCCAAAAGGTCATAAAGAGTCAGATACAACTGAAGTGACTTAGCACGCAGCACACAACATTTAAGTCAGTAGACGTTGAGTAAACTAGATCACCCTCCATAATGTTGGTGAACTTCATCCAGTCAGTTGAAGGCCTTAGGATAAAAGGCTGAGGTCACCAGAAGAGGAAGCAATTCTGCCTCCTGATTGCCTTTGACAGAGGTTTGTGACATTGTATAGGAGACAGGGATCAAGACCATCCCCAGGAAAAAGAAATAGAGGAAAACAATAGAATGGGAAAGACTAGAGATCTCTTCAAGAAAATCAGAGATACCAAGGAAACATTTCATGCAAAGATGGGCTCGATAAAGGACAGAAATGGTAGGGACCTAACAGAAGCAGAAGATATTAAGAAGAGGTGGCAAGAATACACAGAAGAACTGTACAAAAAGATCTTCACAACCCAGATAATCACAATGGTGTGATCACTCACCTAGAGCCGGACATCCTGGAATGCAAAGTCAAGTGGGCCTTAGGAAGCATCACTACCAGCAAAGCTAGTGGAGGTGATGGAATTCCAGTTGAGCTATTTCAAATCCTGAAAGATGATGCTGTGAAAGTGCTGTATTCAATATGCCAGCAAATTTGGAAAACTCAGCAGTGGCCACAGGACTGGAAAAGGTCAGGTTTCATTCCAATCCCAAAGAAAGGCAATGCCAAAGAATGCTCAAACTACCACACAATTGCACTCATCTCACATGCTAGTAAAGTAATGCTCAAAATTCTCCAAGCCAGCCTTCAACAGTATGTGAGCCATAAACTTCCAGATGTTCAAGCTGGTTTTAGAAAAGGCAGAGGAACCAGAGATCAAATTGCCAACATCTGCTGGATCATCGAAAAAGCAAGAGAGTTCCAGAAAAGCATCTATTTCTGCTTTATTGACTATGCCAAAGCCTTTGACTGTGTGGATCACAACAAACTGTGGAAAATTCTGAAAGAGATGGGAATACCAGACCACCTGACCCACCTCTTGAGAAACCTGTATGCAGGTTAGGAAGCAACAGTTAGAACTGG